>CM061348.1:140850328-142104970 GCA_030867105.1 Liasis olivaceus
GTTTAATGGCAAACTCTCATATTCTTCATTTTTTACTCACCGGAGCCTCTGTTCCTGATGTATGAAACTGCCTCCATGCTGTGGCCTTTCATTTGATGAATGAATGACTTGGTATAATTTCTGAGGATGAGATTCCTGAGTTAGAGTTTTCTGTATCTTTTCGCTGCCATCTAATGGTTGCTCAGACTTCTGCATTCCAGACTTGGTAGCCCCCATGTACGATCAAAGTGTTTGCTTGACAATCATGAGAATTTGCTTCGGGGGTTTTTTTACAGAACATGCTACAAAACACAGTACAAAACTGTGTACTAAATGGATCGATCATCTGACTCGTTCTAAAGCCGCTTTGAAAAAGGCTGCAGCACAGAGACATTCTAGGGCTGTTTCTTGCAACATTAATGTTGACATAGTTTTTCACTCCAGTAGAGGGCAGTAAAAGCTCACTCAGTGCTCAGAAGTTCAAGCCAAAAGATGCTTCTTCCACATCCTTTCTGAACAGAGCGCTCGCCTTTCAGAGTTCATCCCTTTTCTTCCTTCCTTGAAGATGCTCCTGCATCATTCAAAGTTGCATGCAATCAGGCATGTCAGCAGATGTAGCACACCATGAAATCTATGTTGCTGGATCTCTCTCTCTCCCTCTCTGTGCTCTGACTCAAAGTCCCTGCAGTTTTCTTGGCAAGGTTTTTCAGAAGTGGTTTGCCCTTGCCTCCTTCCTAGGGCTGAGAGAGATTGACTGGCCCAAGGACACCCAGATGGCCTCGTACCTAAGGCAGGACAAGAACTCATGGTCTGCCGGTTTCTAGCCAGGTGCCTTACCCACTACACCAAACTGGCTCTCCTGTATACACCGATGATAAGAAGTAAGCAACCTGCCTTCTTTTGCACCTGGCCACCCTATCAGACATTAACAACGCCTTTGAGATAATCTGCGGTTAAATAGCTGGAAAACGTATCAGCCGCTTGGTGCTGATATTAAGAAATCAAGCCACACCCAAGGCTTCAGTGGGTCACTGGATCACCTGGCAGAGACTAAGCTGACAGCTGCACTGTAACCCGCTGTCCACTTGCAATATTGTATCCAAAACACTCAGTCAACAAACCATCTCCCTTAGCAGTTATTTGTCATAATGGTAAAATAAGATGCTTAGCTTTTATTGGTGGGATTACTTGTAAGGCTTTATCTGTGTAGAGAGCACAAATTGTAAATGTGTGGCTGGATATACAAGAGGATGCTTCATTTTAGCTTTCTTTAAACTGGCAGGGATCTCAGGTTTATGCCATAGCTCAGTGTTGTCTGAACTTGGCCACTTTAAGATGAGTGGACTTCAACTCCCAGAATTGGAATTCTGGGAGTTGAAGTCCACTCATCTTAAAGTGGCCAAGTTTGGACAACACTGCCATAGCTGAACATCTTTATGGCTTTCTTGTCTCTTCTGCAGTCCCATCTTTCTCCACACATTCTTAGCATCAGACTGAACGCATCAGACAAAGAGTGGTACCTTGCTCCAACAAGGGATCCTGTAGAGCATAAGGGACAAGCTTGCTCTTCTACCCAGACTCTGGGTGGATTCTTCTCCTTCTTCTCCCCACCTTTTGAGTCAGCGCTCTTGAGGTCCTTCAGGCAATACATTGACTGAAAGCTGGTTCTGATCCCTCCGGCCATTTCTGCAATTTGTTCTGAAGCAGCGCTTCCATATATGCAGAACACACCGCGTGTGAACTCACTGGATGCAATGAAGGGATGCCCAAAGAGGTGAGAAAATTATAAAAGAGCTTTCCGACAAAATGGAAAGAAAGCAGGACCAGAACTGCACACCACAAACTGTCTCAACGGAAATGAGCTATGAGAAGGGAAAACACTGTTGCTTAGCTACAAAGAGAACATCCCAATACTTAGCATTCCAGTTCCATCCATGCATATGACAATAATTCCACCATTAACTCCTCTATCTGGCATACTTTCGGGAATTTTGAGATGTGGTGGCTCAAGCCAGATTGGGACCACTGAATTTCTGAGGACAAACAGCCTTCATTTATTCTCCTTCATACTCCGCCCTACACTCTGACATTGCCAAGGCAAATTAAAGAGGGTTAAATAACACAAACACAGCAGAGGGCAGCACCAGCTAATGGTGGTTGACCTCAAAAAAGCTAAGCAAGATTGGATCTGATCTGGCCACCAAGGAATCCTGGGATTGTTTTGTTTGCTGCTGGCAAGCAACACTTTTTTTTTTTTTTAGATTTTTTATCCCGCCTTTCTTATTTTTATAAATAAGTCAGGGTGGCAAACATACCTAATACTCCTTCCTCCTCCTATTTTCCCCACAACAACCCTGTGAGGTGCGTTGGGTTGAGAGAGAGTGAAAGGCCCAAAGCCACCCAGCCGGCTTAGGAAACAAAGCCACGGAATCCACCAATCACCTGCTTTGGCATTGTAAAATAAGGACAGCCCCAGTCTCCAGCTTTATTAACATGGCACCATAGAGCACAGCCATATGGGCAACACATTTTATGCTTTTCTGCCAGCTCAAGGGCCAGTAGAAGGAACTTGAAAGTAGTTGTCTGAGTATAACTTTAGTAAGACCTCCCTTGTAGCTGAAGAAATAGCTTGTCCAAATTCAAGGAAATAACTGGATGGACTGGAAGGGTTTTTCCCCACTATGGAATGGAAGCTCTATTCACCCATTTTTGAGTGGGTACAAAATACTGACCTAACACTAGCTGTCCCCTCTGCCAATTCCTATCCTTTCTCTGTGGTGTCTGTTTGAGTCCCTCCCTGCCAAATGGGGTTGTCCTGATTGGCCCATGTACCAGTTGGGTTGGGCAAGGCAATTGGTTTACTCTTCTGGCTTTGCTGCCATCCTCCTTCAGCAAGTTGCTGGGCAGCAGGAAAAACTTCTGCTGCAGGAAGGGGGTGAATCTATTTGGGGATTCTGCCTATCTCCTCTAGGCTGGTTTGCCTGCCCCCACCAAACCCCCATTTGGATATCTTCCAAATTAAAATTAGATTAAATAAAGAAAGGCAAAGTACCCAAGCAGAAATAGGCCCGAGAGGAGAGTTGCCATGATTGTGCGACTAGCAGGTCCTATAGATTAGGGGAACTGAAGCTAACCAACAACTCCCTTTATTTCAAAGGCAGTGGAGGGGAAGTGAATGAAACTGACAAAGACTTTATATGGAAAGTGGCAAATAACCACAAACATGCTCCATCTTTCTTTCTTTCTTTCTTTCTTTCTTTCTTTCTTTCTTTCTTTCTTTCTTTCTTTCTTTCTTTCTTTTTTATTTTATTGGACTGATCAGCTGCTCCAATTGCAAATGGTTATGCCTGGCATATATCTCAACATTTGTGAAACGGGTGGAAACTTACAAGTACAATAAAACCAAAGCATATCTGCAGCACTGTGCTTTTAAAATCATAATTATAGATTGTGCATTATTGTTATTATTGCATTGGCTGTGGCTGTTGCATTTGTACACTGCTTATCGTCACCTTGACTAAAGTGGTATATAAATTCATAAATAAATATTTCATATATAAATTTAATGTATTAATCAACATTTCTTTTTCTTCCCCAAACAAAAGAGGGGAGTTCTGTTCTTTGTCATTCAGGCTTCTCTTGGCCAGTACTGGAACTAGAAACCTCACAGGCAGTAATTCAGGAACTTAGTTCTTAGTACTGTATTGCAAGGACTTGGAAATTCGTATATTGGTGTAGGCTGGCATCAATGAATGGTCATGGTCTAGTTTTCTTTTGTTCTGACTTTTCTCCAGAACTGGTATTCTTAGAAACTGGTGCTCTTAGAAGTTTGTTTGTTTGTTTGTTTGTTTGTTTGTTTATTTATTTATTTATTTATTTATTTATTTTCTCACCTGCCCATCTCCCCCCAATGGGGGAACTCTGGGCGACTCACACCGAACATTAAAAACATAAATATATATAAATACATAAAACATCGATTTAAAAACATTTCTAAAAACATTTCTAAAAGTTCTTCAAAGTGGACCAATCAGATGAGGAACCAGTCAGGAACCAGCTTTCTTGGACTCCCATGACATGGATCAATCAAAACTCAGCTAGCCAGGTTCACATACAAGAGCCCGGTCAGCCCATTTCAGATGCCCATGCCCTGCTGAAAGGTATAGCACAAAGCAGCTCATTCTGCCTCTGAAGATGCCAGCCACAGCTGTTGGCAAAACATCAGAACAGAAGAAAACTAGACCACGGCCATTCAGCCCCAAAGCTCATCAATGCTTCACTTCAAGAAGAAGTCCAGCAACTACCAAATTGCTGGATTCAGATGGGAGATATCAATCATTGGTGTGGTAGAAGTTATACATCTGGACTGAGAGTACCATGCAATTTTTGTACCTTTTTCTTCTACCCAAGCTGCTCCTGGGTGGGTAGAACAGTTCATTTATTTATTTATTAAACCAATGTACGTAGCCGCCCATCTCACCACAGGTGACTCTGGGCAGTGTACGACAAAGTTAACAGGTATTGCGGTTGTAACTAATACACTGAGGCACTTTGTTTCTGACCTTGCTGGACCAAGTCTTCACTCCTCAATTCCAACCTTGTTGGAAGGTTAATGAGAAGCTGGTGTCAAAAACTTTGTGAGGATGGGCATGGAGATAATGGGTCAGAAAGGAACTCAGAAAATAAAGTGGTAATGGAAAAGCAGAGGCTGTGAGAGAGATGGTTGAGTAGAGCCAGGGCTGGCTAGTGGCCAGAGCACAGCATTTGTACCTGTGCTCTCCAACTTCCCCCAAACACTCTGATTCCCTCCTATTAGCCATCTAACATTGCCTTCAAGGTAATGGAACGGTAAAGCATAAGAGATTTTATATGCCTGCCTAAAACTAATTCTTTTCAAGCAAGGTTCCCATAGTGTTCTCTTTAACAAGATTATTTCTGAAGGAAGGGATGGAGTTACAAATTCCAGCAACTCAACTATTATTAGTTAGAACCAATATATCCCCATATACATTAGGACAGATTTTATGATTTTCTTTCTATTAGAAATCTGGCAAAGAGGTAGGTCTCTTCACTGATAATGGGGAATTTTGCAGCAGACTGTTCACATAACCATCCTAGAAGCTTTATCAGTCTGGGAACTAACTCTTATAGCAGCTGTCTTTGGATGACACTGGAGTAAGGAGGAAAATACTACATTTACAGGCCTACCTTGGTGATATGTATTTTTCCATGAGTTTTTTTAAAACACATACACACGAGCACACACACATTTATTCATTTGTTGATTTATTATTAAAGTTATATCCTGCCTTTCTGTTATATAAGCACTCAAGGAAGGTTGCAACCATAAATACAAAGCACAAAAATATAAACCATGACAGGAAAATCTGTACAATAAAAATCAAAATTAAAATCAGTTAAAAGCTTAACAGAAGAGATGCATTTTGCCATTTTCTTTAAGACTGAGAGGGTGGGGAGGAAGACTATTCCATGGCCTAGGAGTTATGGGTTTTTTTCTTCCTAAACCTCCTGGAATATTGGGAACAATACAATATATAAGTGGATGTATATTGTAGATACAATTAATAAATAAATATTGCTGAATATACAGAACAATGATGTGGCTGAGTTAAAACAACTTCTTTCTTCTCCATTATCCTCTCAAATTGAACCTACATATTTATTTATTTGAAGAATTTATATGGCCACCTATCTCATATAATGATCCTTGGTGGATCCCAACAATCAATAAAAACAGGGGTAAAAACAAAGCCACCCTTCCCACCAGATTCCAGACCAAACAGCCTCCTGATTCAACCCCCATTCAAGTCCAGAGCTTGGGAGAATAGCCCAGTCTTCACACCCTTCCAGAAGGCAAAAATGGTTGGGGATCCCTCAAATCTCAGAGTATTCCATTCTGTACTCAGTGTCATCCCTAAGGACTGAGTTTATAATGTCTGCCATGGCTGGTCCAAGCCCTGGACACCCACACGATTTCTATAATTGCCAGGCCTCTCGCACTGCTTCTGAATTTGCATTTGTATGTTTGGCCATTTCCCCACTAGTGACCTATAGCATTTTATTGGCTCATCCCGCTGTTATTGCACCAAAATAACCATAACGAGGACAGGCTTTAATTAAATTGCTGCAGTGCTGGCTAGGTGATGCTATAAAACGCTATAAGTTGCTAGTGGGGAAATTACCTCCTAAAAATACCATAATATCAAAGCTGCCTTCAGAGTTAAACAACAAGCTGAAGCTCATTCAAACAGCCAGCTTGAATATATGGTTATTTCTTTTATTTATTAATGTACTAATGTACTTTTATAACATATTTAACATGTTAATTAATATGGCATTCATTTTGTAATTGATGAAAAATTATTTAGAGTGGTTAAAGTGAAAAAGTCTAATGGAGGATCTCTCCAATCTTGCAGAATGGGCATTAAAGTAGGAAATAAAGCTCAGTCTAATGTAAAACTGCTCATGTTCAGGGGAAAAAATCATGGTTCTAAATTTGAGAAAGCCCATGCTGGTGATGAGACCTTGGGCAGCTCAATGAAGGTGTCCACTTCAGGTTTGGGGATTATTAGGAAAGGATATTGCCAAAAATAAATCTGGCATTTTCCTAATGCCTGTATACAGAGCTATACTGCGGCCTTAGTTGGAATCCTCCATATGGAACCAGTCACAGCATTTCTAAAAAATATTGTAAAGCAGGAAAAGAGCAACTGATACAATCAAGAGATTAAAAAAAAACTTCCTTAGGAACATCACATTTGAAGTTAAGTCACTTAGAAAAGATGAAAAGATGATAAAGGTGAATAAAATTATGAAGGGTGTGAAAAAAGTGGGTAGGGGAATATATATTTTCCTACTGTGAATAAGGTATCAGCAAAGACCTTTTAGAAAATGTGGCTTTAGAAGGGGGATTTGAAGCATCACCTGAATGTCCACCAAGAATGTTCCATGCATAATAAGAGATGAAAGAGTGAATAAACGGAATTTCGTTGCAGTGACTGATTTTTGGATGGCTGGAAATTATAGAACTGGAGAAGCAAATGCCATGGGCAGACTTCTAATCAGAAACGAAGTAAAATTAAGACCCGGGAGAGCCTTCTCTAGACTATCTCAGATTATGATTCAATCACCATCGGTTGCTTCTGTATCCCTTGCTCTCTGTTTTCCTTTTTATGTTATTATTCCCTATATCTACAGATTTGGGATACCCAAAAGAGGAGAATCTGAAAAGAGTCAAACCTGCAAACTGGACTTCAGGAGAGTGTCTTTTTATGAATTCCAATGGAAGGAGTTCATTCAAATCTCAAGATTTCAAAATCTTGAAATCCTGAAGGAGAAAATTGTCCAAGAAGGATGGGAAACCCTATTAAATGAGATACTGAAAGTGAAAACAATTTTTACAAGGAAGAAAAATGGAGAAATTGAAAGAGGTGAATGTGACTATATGTAGAGCTCTCTAAAATGCTGAAGAAGAAAAACAGCATGGAAGCAGGGGCAAATAACAACAACACACACACAAAAAAAAGAATGCAGGCTAATTATCACAAACTGTTGGAAGGGTGTCACACAGGCTAATGTTCAGAATGACCTGGGGCCTGTGAGAAGTACAAAAACAACAAAAAGGTTTTTTTGAGTATGCCAGAAACAAAAAGAAAGCCAAAAAGGATTTAGCTCTCTTTCAAGGAGAGAGTAATGACTTAGTCGTGGAAGACAGAATTTTCTTAACTCTTATTTTGCATTTGACCAGAAAAATGGATCCCATACCTGGTCATCATCATACCACTGGAGGAAGAGAACTGCACATTTTATCCCTTCTAGACATAACTAATTCAAATGAATTCAAGTCTCCAGGGCCAAATAGATTATACCTAGAGTACTGAAGGAACTAGTGTAGATGATCACAGAAGCAGACTTGATCATCCCTCAGAATTTCAGAAGGTCCTCCTTCTGGTGAGGTCCCAAAAGACTGGAGGAAAGCAAATGTCATCCCCATCTTCTAAAGGGGGAAGAATGAGGATCCAGGAAACTACAGACTTGTCAGATAGATGTCTATACTGTACAAGTTCCTCAAACAGATTATTAAACAACATGTTTCTGAGTAGTCGAATAGGCATGCTACAATTAACTGGAACCAGCATGGATTTGTTGCAAATAAAGCATGATAGAATAATTTTATATCCTTTTTTGAAAGAGTGACTGGTTTAGTAGATAAGGGGAATATCATAGGCATAATGTACCTGGAACTCAGCAAAGCCTTCAATAATATCTTTCTTAATAGTTGTCTTAATAAAATGGTTAAATTTGCGTGAGATCAAATGATCTCACAATTGACTGAGAGCACTTGTTAATGGCTTTGCTTTGACTTGGAGGATGTTTCAGGTGGGTCCTGCACTGTTTTACGTTTTTATCCATGACTTAGAATAAAGAATTGAGGTGATGCTTTTCAAGTTTGCAGATGACACAAAGCTGAGAGGTGTGGCTAATACTCTAGAGGACAGAGAAAAGATTCAGAAAGGTCTAGACAGGCTTGGGCAATGGGCTGAAATGAATAGGATGGATTTTAAAAGGAGAATTGTAAAGTTTTATATCCGGGTAGGAAAAACAAAAGGCACAAATAAAAGATGAAAGAGAACTGCCCTGGTGGCAGTACGTGTGAAAGAATCTGTGTCTCTGTAGAAAGAGGAAACAGTGGGCTGATTTATAATAAAAAGGGTTTTATCATAAAATATACATAAAAATAAATATTTTTATATAATACGAAGGGTTTGATTTGCTTTTTTTTTCTGTTTTTATTCCCAGGAATTACTCTTTCTTTTACCCCGAGTTCCTGCCATTGAGAAAAGCAACCAAAAGAGAAAGGAAGAAGGGAGCACAGAGGCTTGACATCAACCCAGTGTTTCTTCCTTCCAGTGTCCTTCTTGGCCACAAATTAAACAGTGTTTAAGTTGACCCCACAGTGTGAAGCAGATGCTAAAAGGGAAATGCTATCTTGAGGTGAGCTAATAAGAGCATAAAATCCATATTGATGGGGAGTAATTCTTCCATTCTGTTCTGCTCTGATCACACATCCCTTGGAGTACTGTATCCAATTTTGGGCATCACAACTCAAAATGACAGTGACAAATTGGAATGAGTTCAGAGGAAGACTACCAAGAAACTCTAGGAAGTGAATCAATTAAGTGCTCTGTCTACTTTCTATTCCCTTCTGATTCTGCCTTCAAGGAGGAGAGATTCTCAAGAATGGTTACACAAGCATCTGTATAATATTTGTCCAATTCTAAATGACGTGTGTTTCCCCCTTAAACCAAGGGAATGAAGTCTATGGTCCTTCACATGTTGTTAGGTTCCAGCTCCCAGCTGCCTCAACCTACATGGCCAACAGACAGTCCTCTCCCCTTCCTATCCACCAATTTGGCATTTGGGGGCAAAATATGTTGTATGTTTGTAGAATGCAATAAAAGGGGAGAAGAATGTTTGAACCTTTTTCACAAGCTTATTGATTTACTTGTATATGTACAATCATGTAAAATATTAGATATATTCCCTTCCGTTCCCCAGCACAATACACCCACATCCAAAACTTCAGTTAAATGGAAAAACAGTCCTCCAAACTCATCACCAACCCTGTACCACAGACTAACTCTGCCTTAACTATAATTCTGGATTCTCAGAGAATTCTAATCATTTTTATCCTTTGGCAATCTTGGTGTATTTCCTGATATCATGGACTACAGTACCAAATGTCCCCACATAAGGTGACTGTTGGTTGCATTAATTGATGTTAATAGGAGTTGCAGTTTAAAACACCTGAAGGCACCCCCCAGGTTGGGAAAAACTATCCTCTGCTGAGCAGCTAAAGATCTTGAACAACGTATTCCCACTCTTTCTCCAAACTGTATCTCCTGGGATTCTTTTGGAGAAGCTATAACAAAACATAAATATAATTGCACTTAAACAAGGCCAAAGAGCGAGCAATGAGTCCTACAGGGCCCTTTTCCTGTAGCATCAGAAAATCAGCTTCTCCTTATAGTAGCACATGATGCTACATGGTGCTGCCTGTTGGGCTAAGTAACTCTACATGCCCAAGGAAGGGCTAACTGTAGCAGCTAGTACTTTTTGTCCATATGTGTAGGTGGTCTTTTGATGGTTATGAGGTTCTGGAAGACTCCTTTAACCTTGCCCTGTTGTCCCTTTTACCCTTTCTTTTCTTCTTCTTCATGGTCTGATTGCACAGAACAATGTTTTTTCTCCTACTTCCTTATGAACATTGGTATTGTCTGAACTGTAAGTAGAGTACATGCTTGTTTATATGAAGATGGTGTAATTCTTTAAGAGGAGCAATTGATACAAGAAAGGAGAGAGAAAGTAGAGGGGGAAAGCGAAGATAAAAAGCAGATCCAGAATCAGTTAAAAATAGTAATCCCAAGATTGTCCAATAATAGCTATTCTTTACCATGCATTTTGCTGCCTAAAATAACATGCAGTACTGCCCTTAGTCAGTGTTTCCCAAATGGCATTTGACCTCATTCCTGGGACCCAGAAAGGTGCAAAGTTACAGGATGACTCAGAAATAGATCACCTATCATGAGCCACCTATCTTATCACTTTTCTTCTACAACCTGTCACACAGAGAGTATTTCCTCTGGGACGCAGTAAAAATATAATCCCAGGATACTGGTTAGGAATGGAGGGGGGAAATCACAGGGAAAAAAGTAAGCATGGAAGAATTCAGTCATGCAGCTATTTAAGAGGCAAACCTGATGACTAGTGCAGAGAGGCAATAGGTACCTTGATATGAGGATGCACATAGGAAAAGTTGAATCATCCTGTGGTCCCCTTTACCTTTCATATAAAGAACTGATTGAATTATCTGCCCACAATGGAAGTTGATATCTAGAGCAGCAATTTATCCAGGGCTACAGCAGTCAAGATGGATGTTTCTAGTTGAGTATTTAATTTGTTTTTCATGGCTCACCTGGGTATCTCAGCTCAAACTTTGTTCAGTAATTGGTGACCAGGGAAATGAGAGGTTTTGAATGTGGGACAGGCCATTATTTGATAGAGTCAAGAGTGGATCTTGAAGAAAATTAATATGGAAGAAGAGAAAAGAAGTGAAAGAAAGTAAACTGGAAGGAAAATAACCAAAGGAAGAGAAAATATTAATACTGTATGAAAAAGTATTAAATATAAGATTAATCTCCAGACAGAATTAGTGGAAAGTGGATATAAGAAAAAATAATGTGGAAGCTTCCTGAAACAGATTTTTTTTAAAAAAAAATTATAGCTATGGAATGCCACAAAAATGTGTGGAGTTACGCTAATGGAAAGTATGGAAAAGGATGCTTGTGGAATGATGAAGTAAAGGAGCTTGATGGAGTTTGGTGGAGCCTGAAAGGGTTGAACATTGAGTGTTTGCATGCAAAGTTCTGGATCTGCAATTACTCCTGCTATTGTCTGGCCTACATCTATAAACCAGCATGCCCTATTACCCTTTCTTCCAATTTGGTACAACCAAACAGAAGTAGCTTTGATTCTTTTCCGTTCAACATAAATAACTGCCTAGGTTTGGCATCGATCCTTCTGAAATTGTATTTCCACAATATGCAAATACAGTTTCATACCAGCTGATAAGGTAAGCACCAGCGGGTTTCTCTTCCCTTCCAATCTGTAGACTCCACTTTCACAAAAATTCTGCAGCTACCCTTCTAAAATTGTGAAAGTGCCTTACCTGGGGGATCTTCTGTGTGGTGTAGGTTATTTTCATAAAAATTATCCACAACAAAAATATTTGCAGTTCCTTTGGTTAAAAAATAAAAAATGCAAAGGCTCCTAGATAAAAATAAGAGCACCTAGTGTGTTTGGCTGATCTTGAAAAAAAAAGGTTCATATTGAACCAAATGTTCTTAATTTCTAGGGGAGGGATATGTTAGTGCTGAACAGAAAGCTGTTTTGGTCTTATCCTTGGTATGTGGAGAATGTGTTGTTATTACCTAAAAGTGAGAGAAGTATATTTTGTACCAAGTTAGAAACATTTGATTCTGCTCCTACTTAAGATTTTGTATGGCTGAACCACAGTTTTAACAAATATCAGCATTGGAACCCCTCAATGCAAAAATAAGTTTGAGAACCACTCTTCTTAGTACTTTATTATTAGTTCACTATAATGAAAGAGGTCCTTTCAAGGAAGGTGGATAGAGTCAGGAGAAGACGTTGATCGCCTAGACCAAAGGACAAGATGATAGCTCTTTCCCATTCTGTCAAACTAATTGGATTGGTAGTTGAATTTCACTTCCATACTGGCAATGTGAGAGTGTCTTTCAGTACAGTGAGGCAGGAGGCTAGTTGAAGGGGACTGGTAAAGATGGCATGACACACAGAGTGAGGACTTTCGGAAGAACAGCCAAGAGACAGACATCACTGCTTCCAATCATCAGCTGCCTGAATGGCTGGTCCTGGACTGTCACTCCGCTTGAAATATCCCCTTGTACAGACTCAGAGCCCCTTCTGTTATCTCATTGTCCAGATTTTACATCCTAATAGAGTTTGCCTTTCTTCCTCCCCTCCAAAACAGGTGAATATCTGAATATCCATACCTTTTATTTTCCAGGAGCCCTCTTGGAAATCAGAATGTCAGGCATGACTGTATCCAGTTAAAAAGGAAAACAAACAAACAAATGAAAGGTGGTATGCCAATCCAATTAGTTTGACAGAATGGGAAAGAGCTATCATCTTGTCCTTTGGTCTAGGTGATCAATGTCTTCTCCTGACTCTATCCACCTTTCCAACCTTTTTAGGAAGTCGCAAAAACATGCACTTATCTGAACTGAGGTCTGCCACAGGGTGCTTTATCAGCCTCATTCAAATATGGACTGGATGGGATTGGATACCATTGCTTAGAAATCACACCTATTTCACTATGGATGGCAAGTGGTAGCATTCTTAATCCATTCTTATGGCAAAATGGAGGAGTGAGATGGCTTTATGTTTTAGAAAATTTAAAAGGTGGGCCGTACTGAATGTAGAGTTTGGTCAAGCTGCAAGGCCCTGGAGCTGCACCCATAGCTTAGCACTAGCATGCCAGTGGAACAAAAACAGACTCTTGTGTCTTCCAAAACATGACAAAATGCATTTAAAAAGACAGAAGAAACCTGATTTATAGTAGTGATGACAGAGTATTTGTGAAACTGAACAAAATCAAATGAAACATTTAAAAAAAATATAATCCAGTATACCTACGAAGCTTTTATGAAATGCAGAAGGTCTTTGCACGGAAAAGTACCATATCATCCCTTGTATTGATGATATTTAGGGGTGAGTACTCAAAACAACATTATTCACATAAAAGAGGAAGATCTGAGCTGGCTCAGGGAATCAGCAAGGACTGCAGAAATGGTGGCAAGAGGGACTGTTAACAGGAAGAAAGACAAAACTAAATGCCAAATATTGATTAAGAGGAAGTAAAAAAAAAAAAAAGGAGAAAATGTAGAAATAGTTGAAATGGGCTGTTCACAGGCTACATTCATCTTCCAGCCCTCTTTATTATACACTTCAAGCACCTCAGGATCGCACTGCCAAAAACTTCCCACCTGTTCTGGATTTTCTTATAGGAAAATTCTGGGGGGGTTTAAAGAAAAGCAGGGCATTCTAAGATAGGCTGGCTAGACCTAGAAGAGCCGCCTCCCTCAAAACTGAGAAATGGCCCCATCTACATCTGTGATATCGCCATATCGCTGCTCAGCCTTCGGTGGCCACTGGCTGTTGAAAATATTCCTTCAAAGAAAAAAAATGGCTCCTTGCTCCCAAACCTCTCGCTGCTAGGAAATATCCTACCATTCCGAAGAGCTGGTGCTATTTTTTTCCATCTTTGCTTCCTTAGTGGATTTTTTTAATGGTGAAAAAGAAGAAGAAGGAATAAGCAGGCTCTCCTTATAGCCCAGTTCTTTAAACTGCCAAACTGATGTAATCAAGTCATTTCAAGTTAAAGGAATGGCTTCTAATTTAATCCAATTACTTTCTAAAAGAAATTAACATTGGTATCCATGATTTTTTATTTGGAAATAAGTACCTGTTGCAAGAAAGAATAATACATACTTTTAAATAACGATTATAAAATAGCATCCCCGTCTGGTTGGACCAGATACGAGGAAAGGAAGGATATGAGGTGGGTATTATTAGTCCTGTTGCACCCTAACATCCCTCTATAGTCCAAGTCTATCCCACCTCCCTCATCATTGGTCAACTTTGGGTAATCATTTGGGTGCCGTCACCACCCCTCCCCTCCCTCCACCAAGGCTGTGGGGCCCTAAGGTTCAACCCTAGCTATGTCACTACTGAATCTACGGTGCCATACTACGCATGTCTGCTGAGAGATTAACCTCACTGAGTTCAATGACATTCCCAGGACTTCCCACTCAGATTCCATCTTTCTAGTGGTATCAGATCAAAAAACCACTTTGAGCAGAATAATGAGATATTGATACAGATATATAGATATATAGATATCAACAGCTTTAATAAATGGAGCCCCCATCCTTGCTTTTATTTATTTATTTATTTATTTATTTATTTATTTATTTATTTATTTATTTATTTATTTTATTCTAGCCTATTCTAATCTATTCATTTCATTTTATGGAAAGATTTCGGTTTGTAGGTTAGCAGGCAGCAGCCCCTACACATAACCCATGGGACTTAACCTTGAGGAGGGATCACTCCAATGGTTATATTCTATTTCTCACCCTAACCTATCCATCTTCACTCCTAAATTCCTTTTATTTCACTGGAATTTATTCCCAGATAAGTGAGGTTTGGATTACAACTTAAAGAAACATTAATATACACTCATAGGACTGTTTCAGATGTTTGTTCTCCTAACAGTAACATATTTTTTAAAAATATATGCCAGTATCTATTGATTCACATTTTTTGTAACAGCATGACTTATCAAAAAGCAGAGTATGCACATAGTTAGACTGGGTTTGTTTGGGGGTTTTTTCCTTCTTTTTTAATGCCCAAGATTTTTGTGATCTCTTGCTTTGTTTTAATTCTTACTTGTTTTTTTAAAGGAAGCTTCTGGGAAGCAAGCAAAAATCTGAGATACCATAATGGTACAATCCTGTTCTAATGTATCTATCATAAGTGATGCATATGCTATATTACAGCAGGCTGGAACCGTTAGGGCCATCACCATTATCGGCAGTTTTTCTGTATTGATTCTATATCTACCTCTCTAGATTACCTGCTGAAAGAGCTCTGTGTGGAGTCTATGCACCCATGCTGGAATCTTAAAGGATGCTGATGTGATGTTAATCAGTTTATGAATGAGACTGTTCAGGCAGTGATGGATTAAATTAATTAATCCTTATATTCCTTATAAATACTTAGAAGTCATCTCCTCCATACTCATTAGGTTGTGTTATCCTATGACATACACAGATGGCAAACCATTTCCGTATTGTTACCAACCACATGGAGGTGTCCATGAAGCCACCAGGAGTCAAGGGACTGTTTACCTTACCATGATACATCCAAGCATCAATTTTTTAAAAAGGAATTTCCCCCTTCTCAGGATAAAGTTTTATTTAACTGATTTGAATCAAGATCAATGCAGTCTTTTTCTCAGAAGGAAGTCCCATTCAATTCAGTGGAAAGTATGGATTATAGTCTAAGAGTTATTAAATTGCAGAATAGTTCAAGTGCCATTGATCATTCAATTTTTGTAAAAGATGCAAATTGTTTGGTGAATTTTATTTCATCTGGCATTTCAGCGGTGGGGGTAAAGGCAAAAGAAGGCATGAAATGTGAGCCTTAAGAGAGGCTGCAACTACATTGTGAATCGCTGATTGGGGTAGGCCTAAATTCTAGAAATACACTACATTTCTGTGCAATAGTGTATACAAATGTGGAGCAACAGAAAAAGAACAGGCATGGAAACCATACCTATCCTTGAATTAATAGCAAGAAAAGACTGCCTCACATATCAGGACTGTGAAAAATCCACTCTGCGTGCTATCAGATGGGTTTGGGAGGAAATGCCAGACTTTTCACAGCAAAGAAAAGCACAGACAGGCACAAACACATTTGTGTGGCATAATCACAAGCCAGCAAAGGCATTATGAAGACCATCTGTGAAACTGGACTGTATGGGCCACACTGGTCCAGAAAGACTCCAGGGGACAAGGCAATGGAGATGTTGTCCCAGCACTGTCAGGCTAGATGTTTTAGGATTACAACTCTCAGAGTTCACAGCTCAGACAAAATAACGGAGTGATTTGCAGCTGATAGTAAGAATTTGAGACCTGTACCTTTTCAACATGGTCATCCCCAACCTTATGCCCTCCAGATGTATCAGCACTTATCACTCCTAGAATTCTCATCCACAATCATTCCAATGCAGAAGAGCACTGGGGTGGGAAGGGGTAACAAGAACACAGAACAAGGCTCACCCCTCCAAAGATTACTTTGTTATAATCCCCAGTGAATAACAATCCCCCTGATCTTTACTTGAAATCCCAGTCCACTGTTTTACTTCTATATGTAAGTCATCCCAAGGCATACCTCATGACATGAAATAAGTAACTGGCATCATGCCGAAGTCACTACTGTATGCTGTATTTGCCTGTGGCAGGTGGACCTTAGGATTTTGGTAATAAAAATTCTGTATATACCACAACTGTGAAGTTTATCCATGTCCAGTGTGTTTGTGTGTATGCGCGCACGCACACACTTGTTTTAGGAACAATACATTATGTCAGTAAAGATGTGTCTCCTAAACTATACCCTCTCAGAATATAAACAGAGATGCAGAACAGGCATCTGGAGGGAAGAATTGGGGGGGGGGGTACAAAAGGGCTGGCACTCATTGCTGTTCTTCGATAAACATTCTCCAGCTACTCTCCTCTTTCCACCCTCATCCTTAGTTTGTTTTCAGTTTGGGCATCTGGTTGGGAGGTAAGGAGATTAAAAATTCAGGAAATGGGAGCACTTTCAGGCAAGAATCAGAAGATACCTCCTCTTTGTGCCCATCAACCTCTCCCAGCACATATCCCCCGTGCCCTGTTCGAGGTTGGCCAATATAGGTTTTACAACAATAACAGCTCAGCAAATACAAAAGGGTAAATCCTTTTGCCAGTAAAAAAAGGAAAACAATATTACTCTATTATTATGCTATAAGCAGGGTCTTCTCTGGCAACTCCCTGAAATAGATGGAAATGTTTGTGGGGACATCTGTCCCTCCACACAGACACATAGCTAACCCAGTGAAGCCTATACAACAGAACTATAAAGGACACACTTCTTTCTAGCCGTGATATGAAGCATCCCAGCCAGGAAGAAATTCACTGGCCCAATCAGAAAGTTTCAGTTAATAGAACTGAAGGATTCCAAGAGTGAAATTCTGTCCAGCCAAACTGTGGTTGCTGTCTGTATGTGTCCACATGTGCTTTTGTATGCAGTATGCATTGCACATACCTGAACACTGAGGTATCACCAGGGAGGCTGTACTTTTAGAGATCGGAGTCAGAAGATAAAGCTTTAGCCCATTGGGGTTCAACAGCAAATTTCTGAAGCACTTGGTCCCATGTGGGTGCTGAATCAGAATCAGTTAAGACAGACTAATCACACTGTAACACTGATGAGATCCTGAGGAAGCAGATATGGGGTGTTAAGGAGGGATCTGGGCAAGATTTATTTTATTTATTTAGCATATTTATATGGCCACCCATCTACCAAAGGCACGCTGGGTGATGCACAAAATAAAAACAAATCCAATTTCACCATCCATTAAAGAAAAACCAGGTTGAAGCCCCTAAAAAATCTAAATAACAGCATAACAAATACCCCCGCCAGAGCAAAATTAACACCCCAGTCCCAGTGCCTGGGGGATTAGCCTTCAATGTTTCAGGAGGCCAGCCGTATTGGACTGTCCCTATCTCAGGAGGAGGCTGTGTTCAGGTTTAGAAGAAGGATATTAAGATCAATGGATAGCTTTGTAGTTGATTTACTGTAGACTTACAAGACTTTATGGGCTGAACAATAGCAAGCAAAACTGTAAGTTTAAAAATATCCCTGACCTACCTGGTTTCATTCCCCATGATTATGAGATGGTGGCCTTTGTCTAATTCTTCATGCAGAAATGCTGGGACACCTTTAGAACAATATGTCAGAACAATCTCTGATCAGTAAGAAGCCCAGTGTTAACTAGTATTTGTATATATGAGTTTATTCCCATGAATTGCACATAGGATGCAGTTGAAGTTAATGGGATCTTCTCTCTGTGCCATGAGGCTGCTTCTCCATCAGATTGTCAGTATTTCAAAACTGTGTGTTGAAGGATCCGATGTTCAGTGGTGGTGGGCGGGCCGGAGGAACACAGCAACAGATCCAGACTGCCCAAAGGCTGCCCTGCCTTCTTCTGATATTCTCACCAGTATAGAACACAGACCGGCTCCTCATTTTGCCTCTGTGGGTCAATTGTTCTCCCAGCTAGACCACCCAGTAGACAGCAATGGTCCTAATTTATGTGGTGTACAAAAACCTACTCCAGGCAGGAGTCCATGTTCCACAGCCCATCCTGGGACATCATCAGATCAGACTCTAGATTGCTTTTCTGAAAAGCTCAAGAGCCTCTTGAACTATTTATAAGAAATTATTGTTCTCTCCTCTCTTTCTCTCCCCCCCCCCCCACTCCTTCTCTGGGAATGCTGGGTTCTTGGGGTTTGTTGTTGTTGTTTATGTAAACAAATGGTGGCAACCTTAATTGGGAGAAATGCCCCCCACCCCCACCCCCATCAAAGCAGGGACGATGCTTCCTAATGCTCCACTTCCATGAGTTTGCTTCCTGGATGGAACTCCACTTTAGGAGCCCTGAACCCTAAACGTGGTGCCGGGTGTCTTCAGGCGGGAATTTATCCCCAAGACCCTGGCGACACGGGAGCACACCTGTTTACTCCGATGCCCGTGCCACAGAGGCCGAGGAGACAGAGCTGTGCAGCCCCACGCGGCGAGCGCTGCCTGCCCTCTCTTCGCGGGCTCCCAGAATGACAGGTAGCGTTATGGGTTCGCGGGGGGGGGGGGTGTCAGCGCCTTGAGGGGCTTCGAGACATCCCTGCTGGCGCGCCACTTGTTATGTCTGGAGAATTCACGTTGAATTCCCCCCGATGCAAGCTTTAGACAATAGTGGGGGGAAGCCCCCACCCCCCACCCCCCTCATCTTCCCCCTCCCCCGCCTCCTTCTCCTCCTTCGCCTCCTCCTCTCCCCATTTCGCCGCCGCCGCTGAAGGCAGACGGGATCGGTTGAGGGAAAAACAGCGCCAGAGCTCGGTAGGTTGCGAGTTGGACGGCCGGGTGGGAAGAGGGATCTATAGATCCCTCGCTTTCCGAGGCTCGAGCGGCAGCCTCAGAAGGCGGAATGGTGGACTGGCGCGGCGGCGGCGGCGGCGGCGGCGGCGGCGGCGGGTGGGTGGGTGGGGGATCTCTTCAGTTTTCTCCTCTCCGTCTCTCTTCCCGCTTCCACCTTGGCGGTTAGTTCAAGGCTGTGGCTACGAACCCCGCAAGTGGGAAGGTTGGTCAGCGAAGGGCGATCGCTTGCTCCGAAAGCCTCTGTCTCCCTTCTCCGGTTTTCGAACCACTGGGAGGATGCCGGGGAGGGGGAGCGGATAATCAATCTAGTTTGTACGTTAAAATTAGACGCGACTACTCCTCACCCCTCCACAGAAATGATTATAGGCTCGAGAGATTCCCTCCCCCAAGGGGGTTAATTATCGATAGAAAGTTTACTTAATTATAGCGGGGGTGGGGACGGAGGGGAGGGCGAGTTAGTGGATTTCAGCTGCCCGGAGAGAGACCTACAGCTGGCGTCCTGTGGGTAAACTGGATGGAGAAACTCTTCCTCGGTCGGGGTCCTCCAAAGATACCAGCCAGCAGGAGGATAGATGGGGGAGGGACGATCTTAAAAGTTCAAGGTATCAACAGCTCTTATTCTTTAGGGCTACAAGGGACGATAGAAGGGACGAGTTCCCTCCTTTCCAGCAAGAGGCGGTCATTTGACCCCCGTGGAGAACCGGGCGCTCTATTAAAGCCTGTGGGATTGATCCACAAGGGTCTTGCGCTCTCTAGCCGGTGCATGTCGTGGGGTCGGTGGGCACACAGTCTAGGGTAAATTCCAGGCTCCCTCGGAATAAGCCACGCTGTTTACGAAGAGGATCGTTCCCAAATAAATCACGCACATATTTAAAATATGCCAAGTTGCCAACCCATGCTAGAACATGGTTATTGGTCTTAGGTTTTTGTACTCTCCCCCCCCCCCCCCCGGACAAGTCTAAGTATACTTCCTGGAAATCTTTTTTTTTTTAATGTGCGCGCCTTTTAATGCTCCTAATTCTTTCTCTTTGGGATGAAGGGGGGAGGGGGGAGTGAAATGCTTTAATTAAGTACATTAGTGCAAGCAATGTACATTTCCAGGGACCTCTCGGGAGCTGAGTCCTTCCAAAGCCCCGTCGAGCCCACGGAGAACAATTTCAGCAAGAACCTCCGCTGTGGAAATTAAAAGGGACTTGGAAACTCTTCCAATTGCGCGAGGTGGATTTGGGCAAGAAAAGGGCAGAGAGGAAAAGTGTACAGGGTCTCTTAAGGGTGGGGATTAGTGAATTCGGAAGGCCGGTTGTGAGACATGGGAGAGCAGGAAAGTCTAACCTCATCTGAGTTAGAAGAGAGGAAGAACCTTTTCTTTCCCTTCAAGTCATCCTTCTTTCAAACCCTTCAAACCCTTTCTCTCTAAAGCGGGGGTGGGGGGGGGGGGGGTGGGGGGTGGGGGGGGAGGAATTAAACACTCAAAAGAACTTTACCAAACTAATGTATCATCTTTCTCTTTGTGGGTATCTAAGTGAATAACAGGGGGCGGGGGTTGTTTGATACAGCCATAAGCATCTGGAAGCATGAAGTAGCCATTATTCCGGGGCACAAGCTGAAGTGTAATCGTGCAACTCAGTCGGAGTCTGCTCAGCAGGAAGTCCTACTGACTTCAGACGGCTTGCTCACGGGTAAATGGGGGTAGGATTGCACCTTGAGCCTGTTGAGATTGCAGTACAATGCCGTCTTTCCGCAACGACTGGCCCATTACGTCTCCAAGCGGAACTTGCAGACGGCTGCCGATGTTTTAAACGAGGTATACCTTTTGAGATGCTTCCTCAAGTATGAAACAGTTGATCTGTAGCTTTGCACACAAGTGTGTGTATCTGTCTCTATCTCTATCTCTCTATCTCTCTCTCTATCTATCTCGAAGTCCTATAGTGGATCTCAGACCTTGCTTAATTTCATGGCTTTACGAAGGGTGGCGGAGTTCCAGGTGGCGGCCCCTCAGTTACTCTAACAATTTCGGATGCGTTCCGGGGCAACACCTCTTCTCCTGCGAGCTTTAAAGTTGCTTCTCATAGTTGCAAAATGACAGGAGCTTTAATGCAAAATAATCGGCGGCCACTTAACTAATTAACATTTCCTTCAGTGGCTTAGATAAGGTTTCAACCTATAAATCAGAATGCCTATTTTGTCCTTGCAGAGTGGTGGACTTCATGCGTGTTTCTCCCTGGCTGTAGCCTGTTATTGCACATTGCGATAAATAAGACCATAGCAGCATTTTCTACAATCCTGAACAACTACTTCTGTCGCTACCATTGTCTCCTTTCCCACATTTTTTGTAGTATGGCTAAGGCCCAAACAGATCCCTATTCCCACTGGGCTATGCACTTCTCCGTGCACTTTTAACTGGAATTAAAAATCCGTCTGGCAAATTCAGTAATGATTTTTTAGGCACACAACTCTCTCTTGAAATAAGGGCAAATGAGCAGGCTGAATTTCTGCTCCTTTCTTTTTTTAAAACAAGCATCCAGATTTGATAGAGGCTACAGATTAGGGCAGAGGGGAGGGAGGAAGGTCTCTGTTGCGAGAAAGTTACGTGCAAAGATCCCTAAATGTTCCCTTCCTCAACGGGGAAAAAATGAAAAACCTGTGGGAAATGTTCCTCAGAGACAGTACAGTTCTTCCTATACATATCTGAAGATTTCAAGGGGCTTTTTGGTGGTGGTGAAGAGAAATAAATTACAATATCATCCAGTTGTTTGCATCAGAATGTTCCAATGCTTCCAAAGTTCTTTGTTCCTCACACACATTTTAATTTAATTAAAGTGTGAAATTTAAGCCAAATGTTTAAATCACATAGACTATATATACATATATATATATATATATATATATATATATATATATATATATATATATAAAAAGCCGAGCTCCCAAGCAGTCCCTCTTTTCACATTGACAGACTTGGACACAAATTCAAGAAAACCAATCAGTTGGGCCCTGCTAGAGCCAGACTTGTTGGATTAAGTGGTTGAAGTTTTCGTGGGAGAAACTCAGAGACGACCATATGATCTTGGCTAAACTGATTGGGTAACCAGTCCGAAGGGGGTTGCTGCAAGAAAGGTTGAAACGTAAAAGGTGGGCTTTATAGTCCCATCAAAGCTTGCAGCGACAGAAACTGTGTTCACATTTTGTGCTAAGTTGGAATGGATTTGGTTTGATTTTTGGCTTAGAATGTAAACCCAGTCATTGTGATTGGCAAAGCATGTTTTTTGGCTTAGTGCCACATGATCCCACCCGATTGTGGCCAAATCAACAAACCATAGTTAAGCAAACAAGGCTTGTGTGATGTATGCATCAGCCAGTGAGGCTGAATGGAAATGGAATTTGGACAGAAAATATATTTTAGTTAGAACTGGGAAAGAAAGCAGCTTATATCATGTCTCTTATGATTCAATCTATTCTTTTTCAGGGATATCTCTTCATTTGGATAAATGGCTTCTAATTAATTTCAAAATGTTATTTGGACACATTTATGTCTAGTTTTCCTTCAGATAGTTCAAACTATTTTATCCACACAACTGGATAAAGCAGGATAGTCTGTTCCTTGGACTACTGAAGAATTTCATCCCAAAGTACAGATTCGAACCATGACTTCTCGATTTAACCCAACAATCTCACCCACCCCTTATTCCATCCTGTTTGCTCTGCTTCTCCCACAAAGCATGTCAGATGGGTGAAAATAAGCTTATGTATATAAACAAATCCATTTACCTTAATATAGACATGTTTGCTTTTTCATATATCTATTTATTTGGTGTTTAAAACAATAGCCTAAAAGATTACAGGATGATTCATACCAGGCAGACATTATATAAAATAATGGCTAATCTCATCTTCCTTCCTTCCTTCCTTCCTTCCTTCCTTCCTTCCTTCCTTCCTTCCTTCCTTCCTTCCTTCCTTCCTTCCTTCAGCATTTTCAAGGAAGTACTGAAATATAAATATCTGATGAAAAGAATATCCATAGATGCACTATAAAATGTAACCCACGTCAGAACAAGGAATAGCCACTTCAAAACAAACTCGGATTTAGCAAATGGGTTCCTGACTTCGAAATAGGAAGGTGCAAAGACGCAAAATTTAGCTTTACCAGCGGTTTTTGTAATAATGTTAAAACATCACAGAATCTGTTTAAAAAACAAACGCCTCACTTTAACCATTCGTTTAAATTTATCCAATGCAATCATGAATGAAAGAAACAACATTCCATATCTGGCCAAGTTTCTGTTACCATAAAAGTCATTAAGCGGCATCTAGAGAGTTTAGTTTGTTTTTGTTGTTATTGTTATTGTTGTTATCGCTAGTAGGGGACAATTAAGCGTTTAGTCCAAAGCATTTGAAAAGATCTTTTAAAAATAGGAGATCAAAAGAACGGATTTAATTGTGCTGGAACACCGAGCGCCGAGACTTCCCAGTAGCCAAAGCTTCGCCCGTGACAAGCTTCGGCACATTCGAACCCTCGCGGCACAAGTGAAATTCTGCACCTTTGAAGAGAAAAGTTCCATTGGAACGTTGATTCTCGCACCGTTCTTTTTCCGTCGGCGAAGATGAGCAATCGCTAGGCGCAGGGCGTTTCTGGAGGGCTCTGGCGATCGCGGCGGCGTTTGAAGGGACCAACCAACACTCGTCTTGGTTCTTCCCTTATTTATTTATTTTTCATCGCTTTAGCCATCGCACTGATAAAAGAATTAAGAACTGGATAAGTGATCAAAGAGAGGTGCGCGTGTAATGGGTTCAACATCAGATGGAAGCAGCGGGAATGGTCCTTGACTGGAGCATTCATGTAACCTCCGTCCTCAGATTTATCTACCCCTGGTCGATTTTCTACCTCATGCCATTTTCTGTTTTTTGCTCCAATCAATTATCCAACCTATCCTCTGCCTCATTTAATCAACAAGTTTTAAAAGAATTTTTTATATGTCCTTACCAATAAAACCTGGCTGACTAGGAGAACGCACCTGACCTATACATGTTTTCTCAAAGGTAAGCCCAGGAAAGTGTGCGTAGGATGTTCCACAGGAATTATTCTGTGCAGTTTACAGAAAAGTATGCATTTGATAGACGTAAGCTCCACTGAGTTAGATAGAATTTATTTTCAAATAAGTGGGAGTAGGATTGCAGTTAAAGTAATACAGTTAAAGAGTTTCTTTCTTGGCTATGGGAACTGCAAGGATTCTGGGGCTGTGTCCATATAACATGCTAAGCCAGGATTGGCTTAACCATGTTTACTGAATAGGCCATGTTGAATGAGTTCACACAGCATGTTAAGCCACAAAGAAGTTAACTGTGTTTTGATTTAATATATCAGTCTCCGACTGAAACATCGTATTGGGTTTGGATCCTTTGTCTAGATCTGAGGTCAATTGCTTTGGATTGGTTATTGCCCTGAAGAATAACTTCAGATAATGACAATGCTCCTATGAGTTCAAAGCCGCACAGAAGAGGCTGTCTCACTGTGTCTCTGAATGATTTACTGTTTGGCTCTGCCCCCTTCTTTGCTTAATGTTTGTGCGTCTTTGTGTAGCGTATGTCTGCATCAAGCCTGATGCTGGTACATTCAAGTATTCCCTCTAAATTGCTTAACTTGACCGAAAGCTTCTAGCTGCATTCCTGTATGAGTTACTCCACTGATTTTGCCATTTTCCTATAGAGACACACCTAGAACAATGAACAAAGAACAATATGGGTTCTTTTGAGAGCACATTAATTCTTACCTTGCTATACAAGTCAAAGATTGGGACTGCAAAGTGTATTTTAATTTTAAGTTGGGAAAACTGTATCCTCCCCATCAGAAGTTCAGCAAACCAAAATTTCCTCCCCTTCCCCCAAGAATGTTGTATCTCTAGAGCAAAGAGTTGCACTTTTCTTTCCTTATTCATTTGCCCCTGCATAATTAAGGCCATACTGCACCGGGTGCCCCACCCCCCAGTCAGTGTTGATTCCTGGCAACTGCCTGGACTAGTCCCGGTAATTTTCTTGGCAAGATTTTGGAAGTGGTTTGCCCTTGCCTCCTTCCTAGGGCTGAGAGAGGGTGACTAGCCCAAGGTCACTCAGTTGGCTTCGTGCCCAAAGGCAGGACTAGAACTCCTGGTCTCCTGGTTTTTCCAGCCTGGTGCCTTCACCACTGCACCAGACTGGCTCTCCCTCTGATCATACCTCATACAATATAATTAGCTAACCTAGGATCTCCAACCCCATTGGCATCCTTCAGCTGCTTGCCTCATTCTCATTCATTTATTCTTCTGGGTCCCTCTGCCCCAGATCCATAGACAGAAGAAGCTTCATCTCAGCAACCTTGCTGCGCAGAGGATGCCCAGAGCTTGCCCTAATCAGGATCCCCCATCAGTATCAAAGTTTTGTCTTAAAACATTAAAAAAGCAAATAGCCTCGGAGCAGAGTGAGTGAACTTATACCAGTTCCTTCGCGCTAGTTCAAAAGAGGGTTGAGAACAACCTCACTCACACTTTTTGTGGCCAATGCGGTCTGAGAGAGCTCTATCCTCTTTTCCTCATCAGCCAGCTACTTAATTGGGCATTAAGACGCAAATCATTGTTAACAGCTACTATGCAGGCTGCACAAATCCAGGAAACCACTGGATGGCTGCAAAGAGGTAGAGACCGTACCGCCATCTAGTGGTGGTTCAGAGGTTGCAGTCCAGATCTGTTAGCTGTAACATAATTCTCAGACAGTATGGTTATTACTTGTCTTGGGTTTAGGGACGATGGGCACCATAGTACTACATATCTGGAGGGTATCAGGTTGTGGAAAACTAGGCTTATTGTATTTGGCATTGCACTTCCTATTATTGCAATACAATGGCTCTTCTGTGGGGGCGGGGGGAACTGTGCAGGAAAATAGGAATATGTGAAGGAAAGAAGCTGATATTTGCAAAGAAACAAACAAACAAAAATTAATTCTACAGTATCCAGAACTTGCTGATCAAAGATAAATTCTTTATAACTGCAATCCTGTGACACAGCGATTATAATTTTAATTTAACCTTAGGCTCAGCCCTAGAATATTACAAGCAAGTAAAAGCAAGGGCATTTCTTCTGATCATGTATAAACTGATTTGGCCTCCCCAATGAATAATCACAAACAGCATTCATTTAATTGGCATTAGAAACAAACCTTTCCAGGTAGGAATTTCCCTTATGACTCTTTTAAAAAAACTAATGAAGATCTCAGTTCTCCCAAGTAACCCTGTCATGCATCTTTCATGCTATCTCTTGCCAGAGATGTTGTTAAAAGTGAGGATATTTGTTTATTATAGAGTCGGAGGACCATCAATGAGTATGAAATAAGAAGTATGTGGATTTTACCTTGACCATGAGCTCACTAACTGAATTCACTCATCACTCTAAGCTACAGACTAAGATTTGTTACATAACTATCATTGTCTAGATTCACATAACACCCTAACTAAAAAAAAACCCTAAAACACAAAGCTAAAAACCAAACTCATTTCACATTGTTGTTTCACACAATGTGTGAACTCTCTCAGATTTATCTTCTCTATTATAAGGGGATTAAAATAATTCATTTACAACTTGGGAGAACTATGGGGAGAGCATTGCCAACTGATCAGAAAAACTGTAGAACTGCTCCTATGCTTTTAATGTGAATAAATCAGCAAGTAACTCCTCTTTGTAACATGAATAAGAACATGCCAAAGCCCCCATCTCAAATAGCAGACTCACAGAATCGTGGAGATGGAAAAGACAATTGAGGCCAGTTAGTGCAACTTCTGGCTTGATGCAAGAATTCCAGCAAAGGCATTCAGGCAAGATGGCTCTCCAGCCTCTGTCTGAATACATCTAGCAAAAAGGAGCTCATTACCTCCTTCAGTAATTTGTTCCACCGCTGAAATGTTCTTACTGTTGAGAAATGTGTTTAAAGTTCACCTGGAGCAGGGGTGAAAAAAAAATATCATTGGCAGCCCTGTATTGTGATAATGTCCACAGATTGCTGTAGACCTTTCAAGCATATTGTATATGGCCATCTATCAAGGAGTAATGGCCAGCAAAGGATATAGGCAGGCCCCCACAGCTACAGGAGCTGGACTTTTTGCAGTCAAGGACAATATGTTGCCCACAGATTGTCTATCCCTGATGTAATTGCTAAAGACAAATACAAGTTATGAGGTTAGAAAACAAATGATGACAGTTCAGTTCCAAAATCCAAAACAGTCTCTAACTAACTAGATTATTTACCCCATTTGGAGTTTCCTAGCTGGCAGGTTGAAGATGGATTTATGGAAAATACACTTTCTCTTTTTTATCCCATCCTAGTACAGCATAAGCTGGTCTGCATCTCCTTATCTCTCCTATTTTGATGACTAGCTTCTCTTTGACAGGCCCGTCTTCTGCTGCCAGGCCTGGAGGATGAAGACTGAAGAGGCCCCGTCTTGTCTGCAGCAGGCCATGCCGGTGCTGGGCTATGGTAAGTTCCTAATCTTGGGAAAAATGTGGAGCTCCACAGAAGAGGATGTTGTTGGGTAGTGAGATTATACAGGGTACACACTGTACAGTCCTCTAGTCCCTGCTGGATAGCTGCTAATTTGGTTCTAGTTTAGCATGACTTTAGGGAACTCCAATTTAGCTCCCTATATTCTGCTCAAAGGAACTGTGTCAACCGAGTTCACACTGCCTCCACTGATAGTCAAGAATGGAACCCTATACTTTCTGTGTTCACATAACACACTGAATAGGGCAGTTAAAGAATTAAAGAGCTAAAGGCTACATTTGTATAACACATTGAGCTTGGTTAGTTTTAACTCTGATTATTTGTTTGAAACAATGCACAAATCTGTCTGTTTATGGTTCAATATATGGTGCAACCCCCCCCCCCCAAAATAGGTAAATTCAGTAACTAGGTTGTGTGAATGCCACCAGCGTGCCTTAATGGAGCAATGTCATGTGGAAGATGACTGAGTCCTCTGTGTGCCATGTCACCTTCTTAAAGCAGCCTGGATTAGCTTTGCTGTCCTCAGGTAAAGTAGAGGAAGTCCCATCTCCAAGGTTAAAGTTCACACCAACTGGCTTTTGGTGTCCATCTCTAAGGCTTTTGCTTTAGGAATGGAGGGAAGGAGACCCATCTCTTGGGCTTCACTTCAAGGAGCAAAATGTCTACAGATGACTTGTTCTTTCTCTGCATCCCAACATTGGTTGATGCCAGGTTAGTCAAATCAAGAAGAAAAATCAGAAAACAAACTGTGACTTCATCTTCTCCACAAGAATAAATATGAAAAGCCAGAGGAAAACCTTTCTCCATAAAAATAACTTTTCATACCAATGAAAAGTTTAACATTTTCACATTAGTCAAGAAGTTATTAGTAAAGTAGACACAAAGCTGGATATAGAGACACACAAATAATGACTAAGTCAAACACTTTTAAACTCCAAAGCTCTTTGTTAGACAAAATATATATCTTGGTTTAGAAGGAAGAATATTATTTAATTGTTTAGTAATTGCTTATTTACATAGGCTTCCATACTATCTAATATGTTGGAGGAGCTTACCAAATCTTAGTAATTAAGTAAGGTTCAGTTAAGGATAAAAGCATACAAGCAAGCACACAAAATAGCAGTAATCTCAACCATTCATCCCCATGTCATCACTTCTTTAGAAAAGTGATCTTTCATCCTTTTCCATAACCCCTCTTAAAAAGCCATGTCTTCACTGCTCTTCAGAACAGTAACAGAATGAGGCAATCCTTATATTTGGAAATAAGCTGTTCCAGAGACGAGTGTCATCATTGCTGAGAAGGCCCACCCCAGAGTCCTTGATGTTGACATTCCTTCAGCATGGCAATGTGGAGTAAACCTTTCATCTTGCATCTCCCTGGGTGGGCAGATTCTACATGGAATAGCCAATCTTGCAAATACCCAGGTCCTAAGCCATGAAGAGCTATAAAGGAGATAACCAACACCTTGAACTGCACCTGGAAGGTGATTGGCAACTTGTACAGCTCCTCAGTAGTGTTACATGAGAGTAACAGGCCAAGCTTGTTACTACTGGGGCTGCTGTAATTTGGACCAGCTGTAGCTTCTTGTTGATCTTCAAGGGCAGTCCCACGTAGTACAAATTGCAATAGCCCATACATGAAATGACAAGACTATGAATGGCCCACAGCCTCTATGTGCAAGGAGGAGCCCTGATTCCAATATGACATTTGGGCTCTATGCAGGGAAGCAAAACCCTTTCAAGAGTTAAAAATGGATTACTTCCAGAATCAGGAGGCTTCTAAATCCATAGCCACTCAATCTTGCTATGGTTAAGTCAAAGCTTTTTTTCCCCATCCAGACTCTTACACTCTCCAAGCACAGTGGACTTACACTGTCCCCCACCACCAAATCTTGCAAGTGGCCCAAAGGATATTTTGTTTATACCAATTAATGCCACCAAGCCCTCCATGGGTCATCAACAAGAGTTATCAAGGCCTGAACCCAGATGGAAAAGGATCTAAATAATGACCTCATCAAGAGTATTCTGCAGCTACAATCCCGCCCCTTTCTCAATAACCTTCCCTAAAACTACAGGCCAGCAGTTGATCAGAATAGATAGGTCAAGTGATGGCTTCTTGAGGAGGTGACATACCACCTCCACTTTCAAGGCAGGTAGCATAACCTCCTTGCCCAAGAATGCAGTGATCACCATCCACATCCACCCTCCCATCACTTTCCTGGAAGCTTTCATTAACCAGGTTGGGACAGGGATCCAATACAATGATGGTGGACCTAAACTATCCACTTCTTCAGGAATCCATAGGCTCAAACCAATCTTAGATAACATCACAAGATAACGATTCTATCATGTCTATTAGACTTGCCCAGCCAGCATGCAATTCAATATAACTGAGTTTATCTTCCAGATGTCTCACAAACTCTTTCCAGTTTTCTACTAACAACCTAATTTCAAGTATGCGAGAGAGAGAGAGATGCTTAACTTGTTCCTCATTCAAACTTTCCTTTGTGTAATTCTCTTCCTACCTTCAAAAAGAAAAATTATCCTTCCAGTTGAGCTTGCCTCCTGGAGACTTCTTGTACACATCCATGTGATTTTCTCAGCAGCAATTTGGAAGTGGTTTGCCACTGCCTTTTTCCAGGTGTTTTCCCAACTTTCCAATCCCTCCTACCTTCTCACTGTTTGGTTCATATATATTTATACATTGTCATAGCATATATTATCATTATCCTTTTGAACTTCAATATATTGTTAGCCACTTCAGTGTTACATCATTTTAACCAAAAGGGAGAGCCTACATTATCCTACCAAATACACAGTATTGTATCTCAAGTCTTACAATGAAGCGTAAACAAGCTTTATCACTGTAAATTCAAAATGCCTATAGTTGATTGAAAAAGCAGAATACAAAAAAAAAAAATCTTTGTAATTAAGGCTCAAAGGGAATTAACTGCTGGTAGTGCAAGTGTGATTGTTATTTTATTTGTAAATAGTTTTTTTCAATAAAATGGTACAGAAATAATAATAGTAATAGTAATAAATCATTGAAATAATTATGGAAACTGACCTATTAATATCCAGTTTATGTAAGATAGGGGTTTCCAAAGCAATACACAGGTTTTCTGATTTCTAGTGCTTTAGCCCTATTCTAACTTTTTAAGTTTCTTTATAAACACCCACATATTTTAGTACTGTGCTTTTCTCAGGAAATATGAGGGCTAGAGACTTGAAACAAAATATTAATTTAATTTTGGAGCCTGTTGTTGGTGAACATCTTCCATTCACTCATACATGAATGTGCATGTGGACATTTATGAGTGTTTCCAGAGAAGGAAATCTTGTCCCAAACTGTGTTACATCCATAGTACATTAGTGCACAGTGAAGGGTACGATCGGAAGATAGCATCTACCAGAAGAGAAGGAATAGATGGCAGGGGAGATACCCTGAAAGATTATTTATCCTTTGCATGAAAGATCATGCAAATGCAATGTCCTTGCCAAAGTGAGCCACCGTGGTCAAGAACTAAACTGGGTTATTACAATGGAGGCCAGACATGGCCTTCAACTGGGTGGGAATTACTGGAGAGACACTTCTGAAGGCTCCTTGCTCAGAGAAAGCAGCTATACAAAATTAAGCATTTTCTGTAAATTAGCCTCCATCTAGGCTAAGAGTGCAGAGGTGAGGAAGAAGGTAGGATTCTTGCGGATTTTAAGAACTGTGTAGAAAGATCTTTGGTTCTCCAATTGTTCTCTTTATGACTCTTAAAGGAAGAGGACCCCTTTCTTTACTGCAGAGTAAGTAGGGCTGGTCAGTGTTTTATTCAATGGGGCTTACTCCCAGGTTAGTCTGTATAGGACCACAGCCTGCACAACACGCCTGGCTTGCTCTGTAAGCACTGGTGAGGTCTGGGGAAAAATATATCCCACTCAGTAACTCTCAAATAAACAATCTGGAAGCAAATAATATGTGGAAGGGAATACAGAGACCGTTGAAATGGTATCTCTGGGACAATTATGCCAGAGAGTTTCCACTAACGCAGCAAACCTCGGCATTTTGCCGTTAAATAAACAGGAATAACACTGCACAAGAGAGGATTGTTTTCACAAAGCCCAAACCATCTGCATTTCTTTATGACTTTTAATTTCAATCTGAGGGTAGGCATGATCAGGCTGTGGATGTGAGGAGAAAAACAGACCCCGGTTAGAAGAAAAAGCCTTGCTCCCAGCTATTACCATCTCCCTTTGCCCTCATTGTGTGTCTGTGTGTGTATTAAATCTGCCAAACACTGGAAGAGAAATATACAGCAGTTACAGTATCTGTGAAAGTGAAGCTCCAAGGAATTGCAAGGCTGATTCTGATAAAACCTTTGTTATTTAGTTATGCTCACTACCGCTTGGGTCACTTACTCTGAATTAGTTCAGATGAAAAATTAGGTTTTGCGTATATGAAGAAATCAGAGAGCATGATTGTCATGCCAAAGAGGACAGGGGTCTCCTACCTTTAATAACCAAGCAGAGGAGGAAAGTTTCAAAGGTGCTGTTTCTCCAGAGAATTATACCTTATCCATAGCAATAACTCTGCCACTACGTCCCTGCCACTCTTGGTGCCCCTCCCTTGCAAACAAAAGGAATTTATGATGAATGTGGCAACTGGGGACTTGCTTCTCTTGTTTCAGGAAAGCACATGGCAATAACAAAATCTGCTATTCTTTTGATAAAGCCTACAGCGGTGTGCAATGTATTGCTTCTATATTGTGGGGGTAGCTTTCCCCAATGTGATATCCTCCAGAGACTTTGGGAGAAGAAATCTTGACATTCTGATGTCATGATATGCCGGCTAGGAATTCTGGAAACTGTAACCATCAACACACCAGTTCGGGCAAGACTTACTCTTGCGCACCTTCCACAATCTTAGCTCACGCATCTCTGTCAAGTGTGTATCCCCAAACATCTAAAAGATCTAAGTCTGCACAATCCATGATACTTGCTAGGTAATTGCAACAGGCATGTTCAGAAACACCTGAGGCTTGAACTGAAGCTAGCAATTGGCAACTGAAGGGACAATACAGCAATCTAAACAAACTTGGCTTTAAAGCTAATTCACAGATAGATTTTCTGCTGTGCAGGGCTCCCAAAAAGTTTGGAGAGAAGCATTCTTCCTGCAAATTTCCCTTGCCACTAATTACCCTCAGAGACAACAAAAGGTATCATTTGCTCAGGGAATCCATACAGAAGCTAACAGCAGAGGTGATCTGCTGTTGTGTATTTGTGTAGGATAAACACAATTAAAAACAAATGAGAGCTGCTGTGAGGTGTAGCGGGGGAAATGTTCCAATTCAGATTCAGACACGCTTTTCTTTGGAATGCTGAATCCCATTTTGTATCCCCTTTATTGTTTCCTTCCCTCCCCTCCCCATTATTAGAGTTCCTTGCCCACTGAACAGTCCTCATAGGACCGTTGGGAATAATTTCTTTCTGATGGTCTCCCTCCCCAAATATTTTTCCTATTGCTATTAAACTTAGTCTTCCCCTAAACTTGCAAATTCCTCTTCACCTGCTGATAATGTTCTTTTGACTGTATACTGAATTCATTACAACTATATTGATGATAATATGCATGAAGTATTTTTAAGAGAAAGTTGTTTCTTATGTTGCTGTGAAAGGCAACCGGATGAAATACTCAACTGAAATGCCTTCGCATTTAGAATTGAAGAATATGTTAAAAGCCTATCAAAACTTTTCAGATGCTTCCCCATGCCAGTAATTCAAATGCGAATGGAATGGGAAGATGTGTCTAATTCTCTTTTCTCCAATAATGTACCTGCTTAGTGTCCCCCTTTGATTAATATATAATATATGTTTAATATGCTTGAACAATAAAGAATGGCCTTTTTCCTGCTTTTTTCACACTCTTTGATGGGCTCCCACCCATTTCTACTTGGTTGGGGTTCTGATCACTAGTGAAAAGCAATTAAATAAGTAAATTGTAGTTGCTTTTGTGGCTCATGGATCTAAAAATTGAACTGTTTCCCCCCTTACTGAATACCATTCTATCCCCCCATGTGCTTCCTCTTTGGATCAAGACAAATTAAATATTAAGGGAAACAAACCTCCTGGTTCTTTCATCCTTACCTTTCTTTAAAAATAAAAAGTAAGCTATTTCAAGACAATCAGGCCTGTGACCCAATAATCCCTGAGGTGTGACTTGTAACCCAATCATTCATGTCTAAATTGGCATACCTGATGCTGAGTAAAGACCCATACAGTATATTGTTGATGTAAGTCTTGTCAGCCAGGTTGGCAACCAGCTCAGTTATAATTTAAAATCTGTTTCAGCAAGGAAAAGCTAAGCAGATAGATTTCTCCAGTTAAGTTCTGGTTGCAAAGTTTATTTTTTCTAAAACAGCTCTGCGTATACTACACGTACCATGACTAATAAAATATTTTCAATATATTAAAATTAATAGTATACTAACTCGGTTTACACATTGTACTAAGCCATAGTTTGTTCTGACTATACTCGAACTAAGAAACTGCTGTGTTGTGTAATGCTAAGAACGTCGAGGCTGACCATCAAGCGTTAGCAAGTGAACGAAGAAGAAAGGAGGCATCTCCCTTGCTGTACTAAGCTATATTGTATTTCTCTTAAAATTATTCAATTTGTACTAAGGTAGTTTTTTTCTTACTGTAGGTAAGCTGATGTAGTAGTCCTTTCATATCAGTCCGGATGTTTTTCCTCTGGAAAGCACAATTAGCTTGGTTTTGTTCTGGCTTTTCCGTAACTTACTGCTTTCTGAATTTGTATTCCTACCTATGAATTACCGTTTGCATTGTGCAAATGTTCCCCTTCTGTTTCTGTGATGTATTTGCTCTCTGCGGGAGATGGGACATGTAAGGGACTATCTCAGTAGAAAAAGAGTCACTTCTATTCCTGCTCTGGGTATGGAGGTGCTTGAAGCCTTTTCTATACATTTATTTATTTATGTATACATACCTAAGTACGTACAGTTTATAGTAGCCCATCTCACCAGAATGACTCTAGGCAGCGTACAGAGGATTAAAAAAAAAGTAGCAGAATTTACAAAAACAAATATCCAAAAGCTATAATATAACATATGTGTGGGGTTGAAAAATAATTCCACTTGTAGTCAGTAAAGCTGTTCCTCAACAACCAGACAATGGGGCTTGCGTAATCTCCCACCCCAAATACCCATGGAACTCCCAGGTCTCGAATGCCTTACAAAACGCCAACAGGGTCAGGATGATCCAAATCCCTGGGGGGGGGGGGGTGATTGTTTCACAGGGCAAGCCCAGTGACAGAGAAGGCATGGCTCCTAGGTTCCACAAGATGACACTTGCCTAATAGACAGGACCTGGAACGTGCCGACCCTGCTGGTTTCGGTGGAGCAAGCAAGGCAACCAGAGATAGGTGGTCCCACAAGTAACCTGGCCCTCAGCCACAGAGGGCTTTATAGGAGATAACCAGCACTTTGAATTGCACTGGGAAGCCCACTGGGACCCTGCACAGCTCACAGAACAAAGGTGTTATATGGTAAAATACTCACACCGCCCACACCACTACATTCTGGACCAGTTGCAGCTTCCAAACTCTTTCCAAGGGCAGCCCCCAGCCCCACATAATAGCCATCTATAGCTCAGCAGTTGATGTGGTTTTATGACTGGGATGTATTGTTTACCTCAGGCACCATGGGTTGTTGTTTTAACTATTGGTTTTAATCTTTGTATGCCACCCAGAACCATTGTTGTGAGGTAGATGGCCATATAGATTATTTAAATCAATAAATAATTCAGCTGGGAGGTGACTAGAGCAGTGTTTCTCAACCTTGGCCGCTTGAAGATGTGTGAACTTCAACTCCCAGAATTCCCCAGTCAGCATGCTGGCTGGGGAATTCTTGGAGTTGAAGTCCACGCATCTTCAAGCAGCCAAGGTTGAGAAACACTGGACTAGAGCATGAGTGACTGTGAGTAGGGCTTCCCAATCCAGAAAAGAACCCAAGTGGCACACAAGATGAACTTGTGCAATGGCCCTCCTAGCCCCAGCTGCCACCTGCTCTTTGAACAGGAGCCATGAGTCCAGGAGGGCCCCCAAATTGTTCACCAACTCTGTCTGGGGGAGTGCAGCTAATGCATATTAAATTACCTATAAGCTAGTTATTGTTTTTGACCACAAATATACATGCCCGAGTCCTATCCAGAAAGGTAACTGAAAATGCCATTGAGTTATCTAATGAGAGGGGCGGCGTATAAATGTTTTAAATAAATAAACAAATACAGCCTCAGACAGAGCAGCTGTTGCCACAGCTGCTGGACAAGCCTTCTAGGGCTTAGCTCAAAGATGCAATAAGAATGAGATCCTTCAGGAAATTGACCCATTTTACAAGTCACCCAGATGGAAGCAGCTACTTATTAGACACCTTTCTTTAGTATTTATTTATTTTATTTATATATCAAATTTATATCACCGCCCAAGTCCTCCACAAGGAGGGACTCTGGGCGGTTCACAACCAAACAATTTAAAATTAATAAAAACATAAATAATACAGTATAAAATACAATTATTAAATATAATAAAATCCAAGTGATGGTGGTATTATGTCAGCCTGTGACCAGATAATATCGGTCAAAGGTAAGACTAGGGAACCAGCCATCCCCAAAACTGACTATTCCCATCCCCATCCCATGCATGATGACAAAAGCAGGTCTTCAGTTTTTTTCTGAAGTCTAAAAGGGAGGGGGCCAACTTCACTTCTGGGGGAAGGATGTTCCAAAGGGCAGGGGCTGTTCCAGAGAAGGCTCGTATCATAGTCTGTCTGTCTGTCTGTCTGTCTGTCTGTCTGTCTATCTATCTATCTATCTATCTATCTATCTATCTATCTCATAGCATATATCATAGTATATGATGACCCTAATGATTTTTGGGTTGTGCAGAGTGCAGCAAAAAAGGTCCCAAAAAATCCTGCTCTCAGGTAACTTACACATCAGCATGAGAGCTTGCAAAATGCAATATACCCTGTTTTTGTATAGGGAACGGGATGACCTTCTTCCCATGAGAAAATCCTGATATTTTGATTCAAAACACAAAAAAGAGAAGAAGAGTGCATTTCCTAATGCAGCTGTCTACAAAAGTAGCTTAACTGAAAGCCATTTTGTGTACTAATAATAGCTACATGTATTAATTGGCTTCAGGAATTATTCATCCATCCATCTATTGCACTACCGATATGGTTGAGCCATATAATTATCTGAGGCCAGAGAGAAGGTTTTTGTTTTTGTTTTTGATCGAGTGGCTTTGTAAAATCTGGAAAGTTTTCTTGGAATTTGGAGGGGGGTTTTTATGCTTTAAAGCCATTTTAAAAGAGTAGTAGAATAAGTGTGAATTAATTGCCAGGACAACTGACTATACAAAGTAGAAGCTATCCTAAACAATTATTATTTTTAAAATATCTATAGTCAACAAAGACTAAAAACAGCTGTTGTCCTCGCCAGAGCATTTCTGTAGTTCTAATTGACATCTATTCAATATAATCACAATTTCTACCTTTTCTTTTTGTGTATTGAATATATTTTTGTTATTCTGTAGGGTTCGCAAATTTAGGTTTTTGGAAACATGCCACTGCTAGAACAATGAGCTGAATAAGGAGGACATCCCAAGATAGACAGATATTTAAAAGATTTGCATAGCAGCCCATGTTATACAACATAACCCTGGGCAGCTCACAAGCAATAATAAAACAGTAAAAACAGTAAAAAACATAAACGCCAACAAAGAACCTCCCAGTGCCTCCAAACACAACACACCCCCAGACATCCGGGGGGGGGGGGACTTTAGAGCTTCACTGGGCTCCAGCCTCACACTATCTCAAGGCTTGTGGGAAAAGCCAGGTCTTCAAGATTTTTCAGAAGGCCAGGAGGACAGGGGTCTGCCAGTTCTCAGGGGGGAGGGGGTTCCAAAGGGCAGGGGCTGCCACCAAGAAGGTGTGCTGCCGAGGTCCTGCTAGGTGCAACATTTGAGGGAAAGAGCCTGGAGTGCATCCACCATGTCAGGTCTAATGGAACAGGCAGATACCCTCAGAGAGAGGCAGTCCCGCAAATAACCTGGTCCTGTGCCACTAATGACTTTAAAGGTGATAACCAGAACCTTGGATCACACCTGGAAAGAAACTGGAAGCCCATGCAGCTCACTCAGCAGTGGCGTAACATGGGTGAACCATAAGGGGGTGGGTGCCACCAATTTTTGGATGGTCTTCAAGGGCAGCCCTATGTACAGCGCATTGCAGGAATCCAACCAGGAAGTGACCAGGACTTGAGTAACCATGAGCATGGCTTCCCAGTCCAGGAATGGCTGCAACTGGAGCACTAGATGAATCTGTGTGAATTGCTCACCAGCTCTGCCCAGGGGAAGGCAACCTTGCCAAGAGACAAAGATGATATCTCACCCAAACCAGGGAGAACCAAAAAAGATGGCTACTCCATCTTGCTAGGGTTTATTTTTCATTGCACACTAATGTTGTAGAACACATTTGCAGCACCGAGGAGCCAGCAACGCTTTCTAGGAGTGCAACTCCTAGATCCAGGTAAAGGTGATCCAGGGCTGCTTTGATATTTCAGGTCACACACAGTACAGAGAAGGTGCTGCCAAATCTTGATCAACCTCTACTACAAATCTAGTTTATCTCCCTTCTCAATGGGATTTTCAGACATGGCTGGAGAGGATTATGTCGCCTGAGTTAAATTTAAACAAACAAACAAAAAAGGGTGTGAGCCATCCTACCCAATCTGGCCAAATTCTTTCTGTCCCTGAGGCAGAAACCTCCTGAAGCACCTATCTCTGGATGTAGTGGGGTAAGGATAACAGTATACGAAATAATTTGCTGCTCATATATAACACCAGGTGTTGCTCTACATCTAGCTAAAACTAAGTTCAGGCAGGGAACGTAAGAAGAGCCAGCAGCCCAGTTCTGTAAGCAGCCACTTGCATGGAAAACAAGGACCCGGCTTCTCATCCTTGCCCTCAGTAGCATTCCGGTAGAAGCCACCAGTCTTGTTACAATCCTAATGGATATTGCTTGTGGATTTTTGCAATCATATATTCATTAGAACAGAATCTTTACTTATTTTTTTTAAAAAATAGTTTCATCTATTTTTAATCTTATTTTAGACTCAAGAGAGCATCCTTGAAATGTGCTCAGGAACTACAGTTGGTATGGGCAGATGGCTGTCCTGGTTGCAATTTACCGGCAAGATTCCATTATCAGCGGCTTCTCATTTGCTTCTAGCCAAACTGAAGCTGCGGGTGCTTAACGATAAAAGCCTTGAAGTATGTTATTTAGTTATGAGAAATATCTCTGTACTTGTCATCCTGTTGGACAATCTGAAAGCATTTTACAAAACGATGAAATAGTTCTGAAGTAAGTAAGTTAAAAATGGGAGGCTAAAGCAGAATAAGCTTGGCTTGGATAAGAGGACAAAGATTTCTTCCAAAATAACCTGCCCATGGATTACAGTATTCTTTTAGGACTTTGTTGTGGGTCTCATCACACAGTGAGATATGTAATCAAGGTGCAAATGAAGAAGAGAGCTTTTCTTGTGGTTGCCCCCTGTGTAAGAATTCTCAGACTGGTTCTTTGTTAAGACATTTAAATTTTGTAGAATCTAAAGGTTTAGTTCTGTTCTTCTCAGCTTTAAGTCTGTATTCTGATTTATCATTTGAATTTGATCTAACATTTTGTTCTGTGTACTGTGGGAGTGCTGAAAATTCAAAGAAAAAGATTTATAGGTGCCTGACGAGGCTCAGCTACAGATTTTTAGAACACATTTTAAGCTTGTCAGCCCATTCTGTTTAACATATGCCCACTATCAAAACCCTATGTGGCAAGCCCCATCTTAAGAGGCATCCCCAATTTCCTGTCTCAAAGTGGAAAATTCCTTTTCTAAGACAATGCCTAGCCTCACTTGGTGCCCATCTTAAAATCAAAGTCTGCTTTTCGCCCTTGGAACAATTATACTCATCTTTTTTTAAGTTCTCTTTTGCCCAGAAATCTTTCTGGATTTAGATAAATGCAGATAAATATGTTTTCTGCCTACACGGCATATAACTTTCTTTTGCTTTAATCAAAGGATGAGTTAGCAGTGACTACCTTAAGTTCCACAGTCATTTAATGGCTCTGCTGTAACTCTGAGTTTTGTGATCTCTTTGTTAGTTGCCTCTAATTGTCCATGTGTTTTTCCTTTGCGCTCTGTTAATAAGCTCAGTTGAATGGGGAAAGCCAGTGGATGAAGTGTCTGTCGACCAACGAAGCCACTGACCGTTCAAGCACTTAACCTAGATTTCTTTAGTCATGTGACACCAGCCAGGCATTGCCTCAAATCTTCACCTGCAATCAGGAGCCATTGCCCTGGAAAGGAGATGCACGAGTTTTCTTTTTGCATGCTAAAAAGCAGCAGCAAGCAAGAACGCAAATCGGCTGGCACCTCTGCATCGCCTTTCTGCTTAAACCCCGCAAAGCATAATATCCAACGTGGCCATGCAGCTTCAGTCTAAGCCGCTGGGCAGGGATGTACATAATAAATCGAGCCTGCAAAATGAAATGTTTAAAAATGAAAAATAACAGCAGGGAAGGCCAACAGCAAATGACACGTGCCTAACATAATCCAGCAAACTCAGCCTTGAAGGAAGAATGAAATCCATTTGACAAAAGTTTTATGCCTTGTTTACTTCCCTCCTGAACCAAATCTTCGGTGCTAGATGGGGTGTTTTTTACCCACGTATACTGCTTCGTCTTTGCAGCTCCCGCTGAGAAGCCGCTGAAGGGCTGACATAGGTCAATGCACTGATAACCCTAATCAGATGATGCTGGATTATTACACACACACAATTTGAAATGAGTCCGTCCTGCTTATGTCAAAATACCAGAAATGGAAAGATTGTCAATGGAGGGGCTTTGCAACCTGTAAATTTTGGAAACTGACTAGATTAGCCTTCCCCACACTGATATCCTCCAGATGTTGGACTTCAACCCCAGCCTTGTTAGAGCATGACGTGTGAAATCTAGCACATCTGGAGAGCACTGAAGTGAGGAAAGCTGAGCATCTAGGGAAGCTGAGCTAGATAGATGGAAAGCTATAAGAAGATGAGTAGCAGCAGTTCTTAGAGCAACAACAGAGTTAGAAAGAAGGCAGGGTAAGGATAATCATATTTTCTGAGTTTCAAGGTTTGTGGAGCATCTGGATTTAGATTGTTGGAATTCATCATTTTGGAACGCTGACAGTTATAGATGCTTGATTTGGGGGTTGTTTCGAGTTATTAAGAGAAACCTCTTTTTTGAAAAATAGGGTTTGGTCATGTAATAGAATCCTTGTGGATTTTACTTCTTTATTTATCAAATTTATGTCCACTGCAATTGCCAGATTCTCAGACCGGGTATGCGGTCAAGTCCTTGGTTTCATTTATCTGTCCATGACATCACCAGGAATCAAGCTCAATGGGAAGAGATTTTACTTATACCTTACCTGAAAAGTATTTGCAATACAGATAAATTAAACTTAATAGTAAATGCACATATATGGTTGAATCAGAAGTTCATATTTTACAAGATCAAATCATAAAAAGTTTTAAAAGTCTAATCCATACTGTGCAAATACAATAGAATTATGCAATTGACTTGCAATTGCACATAACTTACTTGCAGAATATGGATGAGCTCCTAGGACCTGTTCCTTCAGGAATGTTTGCTAGAAGACACCTGGTCGCAACCCTGTACATAGTTATCTAAAGTAAGTCCCATAAACTTCAGTGGCACATTGTTCTTAGTAGACAAGCATAGGATCACATTGTAACCAAGGTAAAATTCCCAGTTCAAAGGTAGGAAACTGCCCCCTTCAGATATTGCTGAACTACAATATCCAATCCTGCTGTTGGCTATGTTCTACAAGATCTGGGGGGCTACAGGTTCCCTACCCCTGTTCTGTGCCCCAGACTTTTACCTTGAACTTTGTGGAATGTTTTTGCTCATATATAAGTCTGGTGAGATTGTCAACAATGATCATTCTTTTCTCCCATAAGGCTCAGAGTCGAAAATGCGGGAGGTTTGTGCTGGTTGCAACACCCCAATCTCAGATCGCTTCCTGCTGCGGGTGAATGAGCGCTCCTGGCACGAAGGCTGTGTGAAATGTGCTGCTTGCCTCCAGCCTCTCTCGGGCACATGCTATTGTCGCAACAGACAGCTCTACTGTAAGCATGACTATGAAAAGTAAGTGCTAGAAGTTTGACTGTCTGATTAGTTAATATATTTGTCTTTGTAAGTAATTCAAGTAAGTGAGAGGAAAGGCAAGCTCTTTTCCAGGATGATTGTCAAGGGATGTGTTTATATATGAATGTGTGTGTGAGTATCTATCTATCTATACATATGTACACACACACATGCACGTAAAAGTGAGTTGATAAATTTGCGATAATACATGTGTGAACAATTTTCAGTCTATATGTAGTGGTAAATGGCTAGTGTTATCTGATGTCGCAACAGGAACCTGCAGAGGTTGTGGTGTCATCAGCTGTCACACATGCAGTTGTGACGTCACAGAGGAGCAGAGCAGTTCATTGCTGAGCACAGATTTAGACAACCTAAAAATTGGAGTTGCAGAACCACTTAGTCCCTTTCGTCAAATTGGAATGTTTGTAGAATGACATATTGTTGGTGGAAATCAACTGAGTAATTCTGGAACGTTTTTGACCTGCTATGTATGATAGAGTGTAAGTTTTTATTACAATCTTTTCTTATCTAAGGACCGTAGTTCTCAAAGGGAAGAAGACTTCTAATGAATGAGCTTACTGCCATGTGAACAGATTGTTAACAGTGTGTTGAAATCCGTTCTTAGATGGAATTTAATGAAAACTGTGTGTTAGCTTTCAGCAGCAAAGGAAATCTAGATTCTGCAAACAGAAAACTCAATTTTGAGGCAAGAATATATTATGAGTATTAAGAGAGCCTGCAGGCTTTAGCTTATTTTGTGATCATTTATTCTTCTGCGTTGAAGTTGGGTTTCAAGGAACTGTTTGGCAATTGAACAACACTGCTTAGACAGTTATTGACAGAATGTAATGTAGGGATCAGTAATGCAATGCTACTACAGTTAGTATGAAGGCAATAGTTGTTAAAAAAAACACCTTTGGTGTCTGAGCTCCTAGATGCTAGAATTAGGAGCAAAAATCAGACAAGATATTAAAGTTTTTCTCTGGGAGACAAAAATACCCAAATTAGGAAATATAAACAAGGTGTAAAAATAGACATATACAGTACATACCCCTCCGGCTACTCCCTTTTAAGGCAAGCAATGTGTTCTCTATATCTTATTCATTTCATTGATTGTTATTGGCCTGAGGGCATGATGCTTGACAACCATCTTTTCCATAAAGCAGTGTTGTCCAAACTTGGCCACTTGAAGATGAGTGGACTTCAACTCTCAGAATTCTCCAGCCAGCATGGCTGGCTGGGGAATTCTGGGAGTTGAATTCCACTCATCTTCAAGTGGCCAAGTTTGGACAACACTGCCATAAAGGAGGTAACTCTCCTGGATAAGTGGGAGTCATTTTGGGGGTTGCCCAGAACCAAAGAACTCCTTTTCTTTTCTTTGGTGCCTTTGAGTTAGTCTTGATTCCTGGTGACTGGCTGGACAAGTCCCTGCAGTTTTCTTGGCAAGATTTCAGAAGGGGTTTGCCCTTGTCTTCTTCTTCTTAGGGCTGAGGAAGAGGGACTGGCCCAAGGTCACCCAGCTGGCTTCGTGCCTAAGGTGGGACTAGAACTCTCGGTCTCCTGGTTTCTAGCCTGTTGCCTTAACCACTACACCACACTGGCTCTGCAGTTCTTTACTGATTCCTAATTCCATGGATTAGATTTAACTATATAGTTTAGATGATGTTTTTCTTCAATGACGACTGTGTTGATAACAAAGAGATATGTCTGAATTTTTGAAAGGCTTTTTTAAGCTTGTGTGAGACAACCTATTTGATTTCATAATAACAGAAATGGTTGACTTACTTTTGAATCACTTCCAACAACCTTTGTGAATGGGAAAAACAAAACTGTTTCACATTTTAGTATGGTTTTTTTTATGCTGATCTGACTTGGTTCTTTGCCTCAGACTCCTGACAATTTCACAATTATTTTAAAATTCATCTTTCTTTTCCCTCAGCTAAAACAACTTCCTACACTCAAGTCTCCTGTCATGAATCCCTAGGGCCTTTGTCTCCTTTCCAGAAAAAATGTCCAGTGGTTTCTGTGTGTGCCCACATTACATTTACTCTGTGATTTGCATTAGAAAAGTGAAGATGAGGAGAGAAGATTTAACCTTTTCCCTACCAGTTGCTTCCCCTTTCCCACAAAACATTCTTTACTCCAGCTGCTTTTATTTTTGCCAATGTTTCAGACTTCTATCTACCTTGCAAACATGGCTCTGGATACCTGAACCAATAAAGAATCAAGAGTTGGGTGGAGGGCATTGAAGTTCCTTTTACTCCCATGTAAATGTTTATCTTCTGAGAGCAATAAATAGACAGGAAGAAAATAATAATAATAATAATAATAATAATAATAATAATAATAATAATATACATGCTGCCCGACTCTCAGTCGGAAAAAAGCTCTAACTACTTTATTACAGCCAATTGCAGAGGACTATACCAGTTTACTGCCTGGTATAGCAGTGTATATGGTAGGCATATGTGTACTTTTATCATTTTTCATGCTCTCTCCATTCTTTGGTGATGTTAAATGCCAAGTTTCTCTATTAGGGTCAAGAGAGGGAGAGTACAAGGAAGGCATGACACCTTTTGAAATAATCATTCTCAACGATCATGGCTGTTTCTAGATCATGCAAACAAAGCCAAAGATCTTAAATGCGGTGTGAACTTATGAAACTGTGAAGTAGGATAAATGAGTCCAGCGTTATCCAAGGTTACACTGTTTAGAACAAAAATGATTTGATTTCGAGAATTCTTTGTAAAATCTAATGCTGGATATTCTCGGAATATATAATGTGGTTAAATGTTGATCAAATGTTGTATTTAATATATTGTAATTAACGGATCACAGTCAATATTTGAGATTCCATGATAGTTAAAAGTGTTGGATTATTTAATAAGTAATAGTGGTGATTAGCACCTGAATGTACTTATTAGTTGGCATGAAACCTCATGTAACAGTGACATGTAACGGCAACTAATGTTTAACAGGATTTTACAGAGAATATGCAATGGTATTGACATTTGAAAACCTGTTTCTTGATTGATGTCAGCCAGACCAAGCTGGACATCTACAGATCTAAAGATCTTTAACTGTCTATTTTGTGATGAAGCCCATTCTATCTGCATGCTTTCTTGTTGTTTGTTTTAAATTTAAAATATTCTCATTCAAAAGTTGTGTGGGAAAGTCAGGTATTTCCATAAATATCAAATATTTGCAAATATTCATTTCAGTTTTGACCATGGATCTTCATGCTAAATAGGATTTAAATTTGCATGTCCCATTTTCTACCAACTGTTCCATGTTGGCTTTCATAACAATGCTAGCAGTTTGCTTCGGTGATATTGTTAATTGAATTGCTTTATCTATAAATAGATTTATCAATGTATCTGTGTGGTGGATAAAAGGAAATTCATGCTTAGGGCTATGTGAACACTACAACAGAGAGAAGAGTCCAGAAAAAGAATTGAAAGTAATATTAAACACGTATGCTTGAAAGTATGTAAACAGCTTAAAGGTCAGAAGTGTTAAAGATTTCCTTTGACTAGAAGCAAAGTGTTGGTGTCCTAACTCCAGAACCAGATTAAAAAATAAATAAAAATTGCAGAATAAGCACTCTTAATGAATACTACTATGTCAATGGACATTAATACATTGCAAAATCCAGCTTTCTAAGTTTAAAAAAATCTAATAAAAAACACCTCCAAGTGGGACAACTAATTATTTTCTTGGTGTATTTTTCAAAAATCTCTACAAGTACACACATGAAATACCTTTCAGAGACAAAGGAGACTCATGCTTCTGAGTACAATAAAGCCAATATCAGGCTATACCCGTATCATTGGGAGAGCCCTTGCAGTTACTGTCTTATCACAACCACACATCCAGAATGTTCCTGCATGAATTTGCTATCTTCTGTTGCTCCCCATTGGCATTACTCCCTCCACCCTCTAGGAACCAAATCCACTTTTCCATTAAGTCCTTACACCTATTCACAGAAAGAGTTGTGCAATTAAGCAATATTAGTCTCTGTATTTGATGGTCTTTCAGAGAGTCCCCTTCAACTTAGCATGTCAACCTGGAATCTCCCTTTTTAGGTGATAATATGCCTTGTTTCACTTGCTTGCTCCAAAATTGTGCTAATCCAGCCAGCTGCCTTTGGAGGCCTTCCTCCTCATTCTGCTGAGAACAGCCCTGGCCATTTGCCCTGCAATCATACATTTGGTGCACCCTCCTTGAACCCAAAGAATGCCAGTAAGCATGTGTAAGTTTCTTCTACTTGCCTATCCCTTCACTCCCCTCCCTTTCCTGTCCTCCTATCACCACTGTTGAGACTAAGCTTGTGTTGTATGCTCCTGAGGGCAAGGACCTTCCTTCTTTATTTACGTGATCTAGAAACAGCTATGCTTGTTAAGAATGATTAAATGAAATTTCCTCCCCCAGTCCTTGCACAAAGACTGTTGCCAGCTAGTGAGAATATCACAGATGTTTTGCAAAAATTCCTCCACCTTCTTGAGTATATTATTATGGACTCTTAATAGAGGGCTTTTAGGTTGCAACTTCAAAAACAAATGGGCTGCAGGGAGCATCCACCGCCCTAGATGTATTTCCTTCAACACTTTCCAGTGATAAGCTGGAAAAGAGCCTGTAGTAATTGCTCACCCTGAACATGTTTTGAAATGATTAACCAACACTCCAGATCCATTACATTCTGCTGCTGAGCCTGAAAGTACAAGGCTGGAGGAGAATAGGTGGGAGGTTTCTATCTCCCAACATCAGAGCTTTGATCAACAAGCAAGGGAAAAACTCATCGAGCTTCACATTCCCATTGACTACAGGGGTTACATACGTTCAGCGTTCTATTTTGAGGCTTCAGTCCCAGGTCCAGAACATATTCAGCAAGGCATGTTATTAGCTCTCATTGAAATCAGCTTTTGGATAGAAGTTGTTGTCTTTTATCAATCATGCCACTGACCCATCTTGCCCAGTATGTCACTGGCATAGAGGCTCTTCAAAATTTAATGCTGGGCTGTCTCCTAATGCCCCCAGGAGAAGACAAGAACTGAATCATAGAATCATTATAGAATCATAGAGTTGAAAAGGATCTTCTAGTCCACACATACGCTCCACCTACCCACCTTCACACCATCCCAGACAAATGGTTGTCCAACATTTGCTTGAAAACCTGCAATGAGGGAGCACCCATGGGGCTTAATAGCTCACTGCTTAATAGCTGTCACTGTCAGGAAATTTCCCCAGATTTCGAGTTTAAATCTCTCTTTGTAAAGTTTCCACCTATAGATTCTTGTCCTACTTTCAAGCACTATGGTGAAAAAATCCACACCTTCTTCCTTGTGACAGCCCTTCAAGTATTGGAAGACCACTCATGCCTCCCCTTAGCCTTCTCTTCTTTAGGCTAAACATATGCAGTTCCCTTAACCATTCTTCGTAGGATTTAGCCTCCAATATCCTCACCATCTCTGTCACTCTTCTCTGCACTCCTTGAATTTCTTCAGCATCCTTCTTGTATTGTAGTAATCTGAACTGGACAAAGTATTCCAGGGTTGACAGTGCACCACAGAGCAGAACTATCACATCCCAGAATCTCAACACCATACCTCTGTTGATGCAACCCAAGACTGCATTGGCTTTCTTGGAAGCTGCAGCACACTTATGCTTAGTCTGGGGTCTACCAGGATACCCGGATTCTTCTCACCAGTATTGCTGCCAAGCCAGGGACTGCCTATGGATCTGTTTTTTCTTACTTAAGTGCAGAACCCTACATTCTTGCCATTGAAGAACATTTTTGTGTATTTGAGGAGCATCCCTTCTCTCTGGGTCATTTATGAAAATGTTAAAGAGCACTGAGCTTTTATTAATTGCCCCCTCTCTATGAGAAGTCTAACCCAAACCTTTCAAGGGCAAAGCAATACATTTTGCAAGGCTCTGCTCCAGTCTACCTCTTTTGTCCTGAAGATGCACGTGTGAGAAAGTGGTGTGGGGGCAATTAATACTAAATAATAATAGTAATATTATGATCCAGAATCTTTTGTCAGGATGACTCTTTAGCAAAATGACAAAAATGAGGAGAGAAAAATCGAGGTCAGCGGAGAAGAACCCCGGGGTCTCCTGAAGGTCGGAGGTGCCTTGCAAGTGCTGCAACAGTCTTATACCTATCCACACAGAAATAAATCCAGTCTCTTCCACTGGACTTTCTCCCAGATAAGCACACATAGAACTGTAGTCTTGATGGGGGGAGAGATGATACATAGTGCCACCCAGATTTATGAGTATATCAAAGACTGGTAGCCTTAGCTCAGACTTTAGGTTAGCCTCATTCAACTCTGAATTGGATGGCAAAAAGTTAGGAATGGCGATGAAGCCCTAAAACAACCTCCTCTCTAGCTTGACATGTTTCAGATAAGTTGAACCACAGATCACACCATCCCCAGGCACATAGCTGATGATAGCTTTGCTCTAAAGTATCTTTTTTTTTTTTAATCCGTTTAATGCCTGGACAAGTCCCTGCAGTTTTCTTGGCATGGTTTTTCAGAAGTGGTTTGCCCTAGCCTGCTTCCAAGGGCTGAGAAACCCTTGAGAAAGAGAGACTGGCCCAAGATCACCCCCTAAGGCGGGACTAGCACTCACGGTCTCCCAGTTTCTAGCCTGATGCCTCAACCCCTACACCAAACTGGCTCTCAAAGTATCTAAATCTAAATCTAAAGATAAATTAAAATTAAATTAAAAGATATCTAAAGATATCTTTAGATATCTAAAGTATCTAAAGGGTGGCAAATTGGAAAAGGCTATTTTAGGGGCTTTCCCATGATCAGAGCTAGGCCTTTTCATCTCACCCACCAAACATCTGCTATGGATACTATTCATTATTTAACAACTTTCCTGAAGAATTTCAAAGCTTAGAGGGTATTTGGACACTGTAGTTGGCTGTCCTAAGAAGGGTATATATATATAAAATCCATATATGTTAACTAATAATGTAGAGATGCATACAGATTTAGAAAATGTTGCTATTATATGCTTTAAATGGAGATAAAGATATTTCATTTTAGTGGAGATCTGCGCACCTGCTCAAGCTGCTGCCCAGCTTGATGATTGATGATGGGCAACTTCAAGGCTCCATATTCCCTTAAGAAGGTTCTTAATAGTTCTTTATTACTGAACCTGCTTTTTACTGAACTACCCATGGTCATCTTCATGATAGAGCTTTACATGATTATGACTGGAGGGAGAATGTGGATAAAGAGAGACATGATCACTCTAAAAACAAGTTATCTTGGGGGAAAAATCACTGATCCTAGCTTCTCCCATCAGAATAAGCTTTATAAGGGACTACAAGTGAAATTCTGAGTTTATGTAGCTCTTGAGGATCCTATGCAGGGCTCTAGGTTGTAACAGTGTCCGTTAGCAACACTGAAAATTAGTTTGTCCTCTAATGGTTAGAATACTGGACTAAGGCGAATGGAGACCTACTGTAGATACAAGTCTCTATTCAGCCATTGGGTTCATTCTGGATCAGCTCATCCTCACCTCAACCAAGGGTTAAGCAAAATGGTCCTCTCCAGAGATTTTGGAGTACAATTCCCATAACATAGAATCAGCTATGGCTGATACTGATGGGATTTGTTGTCTAGAACATCTGGCAAGCACAGGTTGCCTAGATCTGCCGAACCTAATTTTCAGGCTTGCTGTGAGAAAAACATAACACCTTTTCTGCTGTTTTGGGCTTTGGGGACAAAGGGTGGGATGTGTATATATTTCATAAATAATGCAAGGCCCTGCATACCATTCAGTGGAGAACTATGAATGGGCATGGCATGAGTTCAGAACTCTTGGTAATTTACTGGTGTGGTTTTTTTTTTAATCCATTCCTTATCCGCCTTTCAAGGCATAATCTTCCCAAGTTCTTAAGCACAAAACATTAATTAAGATCAGATTAAATATAAGCTATTTTAAATAAAAAATAAATTATACTTAGAGACAATACAATTTCACAATGCCGCTAGCAACAATTGTTTAACAGGGATAGAGAGCACAGAAGGATTTTTAAAACTTGTTAAGAAGCAGCCACAAGAGAAATTAATCATTTTACCCCTCAGGAAGGCATTCATAGGTTAGAGGCCAATACTGAGAAGTCTCTCCATTTCTTTGTCCATTTTATTGATTTTGATGGTAGGCAAGCAATAGTCGCTCTGACAATTATTTGAAAACATGCACAGGTTCTTTCAATTTGCAGTACACTGAATAGTAAATGGCATTAGTGCTGAAGCTGGACAGGGGTTAAATCTATTCCATGGTGCATGAATCTGCCATCCATCTCAGAAGCATGATAATGGTGTTGTTTTGAAAGGGAAGATCCAGGGCCCTCTATTGGCAAAAGGCCTGATGAGAAAGGAAATGCAGAGACAGCACAGGAGTCTTCTGAGAAGTTTTGGGGAGAACATTGCACATTACTCAGGAGAGTTCTCTGAATCTTGGCAGCCTCCTTGAACAGTTCCCTTTTAACTGTCCAGGCTTATCTTCCTTTTCAGAAGAGAGAGCACAGCCTCCTTCCAGGGACTGACGCAAAGCTTTGGCAGCAAATCTGGACTGGGGTAATAAAAATACCAGCATTTGCCTACTTCCTAGTGATGCATAGCCAGAGGTCACAAAAGAGAGAAAAAGAGATGTAAGAAGACACAAACAGGGCTTTCACTGCCTCTACATTTAAAATAGCTTTGCAGGAAAGAGCCTGGACATTTTAATACATCATAAATGGAAGACAGGTCAGTGAGGGTGATGAAAGAAAAGGCAGGAGATGACATGGGGCAGTTTCAAATCCTGGACTGGTGTTTTGGACTGTACGTTTGAAGAGAGATTGAGAGGTATTGGATGGGAAGGCTGCTAGAGAGGATTCTGAAGGCATCAAGGGCTGCACTTTGGTTGGGTCCCATCACAGATTTGCCACTGTCAGTCCCTTTAGGATCCATGGATATCAGCAACAGATCCCACATAAACAACGTGATTCTTTCTTTTCCCATACTTACATGCCAATTCACACGGGGATCATTTTTAATGTATTCAAATGAATCAAAATTGGACTTAGACTGTTTGGACCAGTGTTTCTCAACCTTGGCCACTTGAAGATGGGTGGACTTCAACTCCCAGAATTCCCCAGCCAGCATGTGAGTTGCTGGGAGTTGAAGACCACACATCTTCAGGTTGCCAAGGTTGAGAAACACTGGTTTGGACTATTAAACTGATGACATTGAATGAGGCAAATGCTGGTATAGTGATTCAATATCTCCTGGAAAACCTCTAGGAAAACACATCAAGGTTTTAGTGAACTAGATAGATAGATGGGATATATTAGCCAAGGCAGGCTCTGTCGGCTGAATTCCACTGCAGAAGCCACTTTACACCGACTCCCCCGTGTAAACATGAGCTATATCTGGATTCAAGACTTCAGTAATTTGGTTCATTAACAGACTAGTTTTGTTATATTTTCTGAGGACTTCCTCAGTTCCCTGGTATAAATTCATCTTTATCCTAAGTAATATTAAACATTGCAGCTGACCTCTGCTGGCCATCAAAAGGTTTCTTCATGATGGTCCTCCATGCAGTGAGTCTAATGCTTAGAAGTTCAGTTCCTAAGGGATGGAGATCTCCCCAGTTATATTCTAGGGAGGCAAGCGATGCATAGTTGGAGTTCAGTGATCATTGTGGCCTTGTGAACTCTGCCTGAAAAGATAAATTTGTCAGTGCTCTCCCAAGAGGACCATATCATTTAACTCTAAATAAAGTAGGAGAAGATGTTTCACCCCACCAGATGCAAAGAAATGGATTAAACAATCTAGGCATGTCTATTCAAACTTAAAATCCATTGAGTTCAGTAAGACTCTCTCTAATAAGTGAGCAGAAGATTGCAGCTAGCAAATAATCCATTTTCATCACACTCAGTGCCATGCTGGGCTTATCTTTGCAAAGCTGAAGGGACCAGAGGAGCAGATTTTCTACAATTATTACTATTCTTGTTTTTGCTACCTTACTCTTGTAAATATGGAAATAATGTATACGAGTTGCAGAAGTGGTTTAATTTTCTCCCAGTGTTAGTGTCATGGAAGAGTATAGGGGACCATTCAGAGGAAGATCTATAGCTCTATTAGCATTCCCCAGTCCCAATTTCTGCCTCCGGGTCTTTCCCACTTTTTGGGGTGGTCAAAAAGAAGCAGCCTTAGCAGTTAGAAGAGAGGCAGGAGGGGAAAATGCCCTTATGAAGTTGGCACTACTTCTGATCTCAGAGGGGGGAATCTGAGGAATGGCCTGGTCCCTAGGATGCTGTCCTATCAGCCATAAAATTATAGCCTAAGAGCTGGGATTGAAGAAAAGAATATAAGAATAGCACTCAAGTTGGCAAATAATAATAACAGTAACAGTAACAGTAACAGTAACAGTAACAGTAACAGTAACAGTAACAGTAACAGTAATAGTAATAATAAATGTTGCCAGAGACATGAAAGTACACTAAAGCACTCCCCCCAAAATTGACTATGTGAATGAGAGAGCATACGGCCTCCATGATTAGCTTGTTCCTCCATGAATTTCCTTAGTCTTCTTTCAAAGCCATCCAAGTTGGTGGACATCGCTATGAGCTGCAGAGGCAAATTCCATGGGTTAATGAAGCACTGAAAGAATAATTAATAATTTTTATCTATCCTGTCTCCCACGTTCACCTTCACTGGAAGAGCCTGTATTCTTGTATTATGAAAGGGGGGGGGGAGGGACACACACACACACACACACACACACGCACACCCCTCTCTCTCTTTTTCACTTTTTTCCACACTGTGTAATGTGCTGAACTTTATTTATGTTTAGAGATTTAAATAACAAAAGCAACACAAGTTCCAAGAAATAACGGGCAAAGGATAAAGAAAAAAGAAAAAGAAAATGAACTAAAATAAGGTAAAATGGAAGAAGAGATATAGCACAATGTTACATCATCGGGAGACATCGATAGTGGGAAAAGAACATGGCTAATCGAATTGTTTTTTAAAAAAATTGCCTAGCCTTATATATATGACATAGGAAAGATAAAGAGTTGCAACCAAGTTTCTAAATTGTTGATAGACTAATAGAAATAGTAATTACACAGAACTTGGCTACCTTCCTGGATACTTCAGGATCCATGTCAGCCAAGAGATATGAGTTTTCTCCTTAGCAGATCAGCCAGAACAGTCTAAGGAGCTATCAAATCTGCACACTCACCTACACAGAAAGGACACCCATGCCCAAGTTTATCAACCTCAGTCACAAGTCCTCTTCCTTATTGTCTTTTTCTCTTGGGGGAAAAAAAGGATGGCTTGGCTCTATTCCCTCACTTTTTCCCACTGGGAATAGATTCTTAGCAATGCAACCAGGATTCATTCCTGGATATTTAGATTGTCTAAATATGAAGGTGAAGAAAAGTTTGGACTCTAAGCACGGGTATCCACACCAGGATGGTGACGATGGTGGTAGTGTAAAAAAGCCATCAAGATGGCAGGTGTAACAACGCAATCAAGGTCCCACCCTTTTTTAAGATGCGTCACATACATTGCATGCATGAAAAAAGGGAGTGGGACTGCTCAGGATGGGGATACAAAATGCTAACCCAATAAGCTGCTGTCCCTAACGGAAAATCAAAAGTCAAAAGGAAAATCAAATTATGCCTGTTTATTACAGGTGGAATAAATAGCATCAAGTATACAGTTCATTATTTGATTGCCACTGTTTGAAAGGATCTTTTTAAGTAGGTGCATACTTATTTATATACATATCGTTTAACAGCATCATTTTATAGATCCCACTTGGTACCTTGCAGATAAATTGGAGTTCCTAGGATTCCCAATCTTGAGGAATATAAAGGCTGGAGAAAGCCTGTTATAAAGTATAAAAATACATATCATTGCCCCCAAGAAGCTACATTCAAGAAAGCAGGGTTTTTTTTGTTCAGGTGGGGAGGATGTGAGAGAGGATAAGACTTGACAAACTCTGAGATATTCAATCTTATTAAAACAATATGCCCCAATGACTTAAGTGAGCTTTCAGTTAACATGTAGAAGTTTGCAGTGAAAAACAGTGACTTAATCTAGTGGACTGTCATAAGATGAAGTGTCTCTAACTTCTGAGCCTCTCCCAGTGCAAAACAGATTATTAATTAATTAGATTAGATGTATATCCTGCCTTTTATTCAGGAGCTCAATACTCCCTCCTCCTAACTTTCTCTACAACAATTCTGAGTTAGGTTGGGCTGAGACGGAGTAACTGGGTCCAATGACTGAGGATAGATATAAACCCAGGCCTCCCCCCTCCTAGTCCAACACCTTCACCCTTACACCATCCTAGAATGTAGGTGAAGTACCTCCTTCAAATAATAGGGCAAAGCCAGCAGACTGGGAAACCTAAGGTTCAACTAACAAATTGTGAGCCCCTCCATAGAGAACATTTGGCAAGAATTAGCTTCAATACAGCAGTTGTCTCCCTCCTAGCTGTCGTGGATGATGAGGCATCATGTTGGGCACGGCTGCATTAAATCATGGAGACAATTATGATTTTTCATGCCTTCTAACTACATCTGCAGTGTACATAATGCTGGTGTATGCTGAATAGATCCCTAATATTGAAGCCCAGCAGTCAACTGTATCTATTTAAGCAAGAATATTGCTATGAATGCCCCAGTTCCCCAAGCAGTGAGAAGTTCCAAGGGCAATGCTTCCTTTGTAAGGAGAGGTCTCTAGAGACTCCCCCTGCCCCACTTCCAATATTTGGATTTATTTACAATTATACAACTTGACTCCACAGTTTAGCACTTTGATAAAGCCGGTGATTCACTGCTTTGCATCTGATCTCCAAAGAGATATCCTCTATGTCCAGATGATTTCATTTTAAAAATCCTAGTTCAGCTCTCTCTTGTCCACATCAAGCTGCCTTTTTTATTTTTTCCCTTCTTTTTGCATGCAGATAGTTTGCAAAATTGCTATCATTTTCCAGGGAAGTCTATACTTATTTCATAGCCATTCTGGGCTAGTTACCCATAATTGCTCTATCTAAAGATGTGATGAGAATAGATATGCTCTGACTTTTAAGGAGTGTGACCTAATATTCTGATCCCTTTAAGTATCTTTCACCCTAACCTCAGTGATCCTGTAACAAATATACTCCATTTTACTGGCAAGCAATGTCATAAAAGGAATGAGTTCAAATGTTAAGCCAAAGGATTTGACATAAATGTTGGGAAATACTTTTGAGCATGGCAGGATCCTGACTAGTAATTCATAGCAACTTGTATAGCAACTGTAGAGTAATCCATCCACCCTTCTGCCTAACAGTATTGAGAACAGGCTTTATACCGTTACAATGGTGCCTGGATGATGTTAGAAGAAGCTGTAAGTCACTAACGGAGAAATGGCCTGTGTGATCTATTTGTAGGGCAGAAATCTCTTTGGAAGGCGGTATGGTCTTCTTACTTGGGATTTTTAAGCAGATGACTGATGGCTGCCTCTCCAAGATTCTCTAGCATCAGCAGGATATTAGACTAGATGATGTTTGAAGTCCCTCTCAATTATGTGATTCTAACCATGAACCAAATTTGCAGGTTGGAGAGCTATCGAGATCTCCTTGAAATATTAGAGTATACTTTAAGCTAATGATTTCAAAATCTTTTCTTTCTTTCTTTCTCTCTTTCTTTCTTTCTTTCTTTCTTTCTTTCTTTCTTTCTTTCTTTCTTTCTTTCTATTTTCAATCTCAGTCATGATCTGGCTGGCTTTATACATCATACTGAGCTATTGTTTGCTTCAGTCATGACTTGTTTAAAAAGCCTCCATATCTAATGTTAAGCCATAAACTATGGTTTGCAAATTTCAATGGCTGGATTCACACAATATGCTAAATCACAATCTTACCATCCTATGGCTTAACAGTATGTGAATAGAAGTGGCTTTTTAAGGGGCAAGAGATGTAAACCAAGGGCTTCAGCATTTTTTCTTGATGTAATCTTAGAATCAAACTACCTGTAAGCGGTGAGGTGGTATAGTGGTTCGAATGTTCTACTCTCATAATCCAGGTTCAAATTCACCCAACTCACAAGTTTGTGAGACTACTCTCTTTCTCTCATTTTCATTCTCATCCTAGCCTACCTCCTTGAGTTTTGGTGAAGATAAAATGTCAGAGGGAGAGCTGCATATGAGCTTGTTTCCTCCTTGGAGGAAAGGCAGGATATCATGGTAATAAATATATGATACTCAATCACATAGATATTTTTCCTGAGATTAACACAAAAACCCAAAGCAGCTGGAGGAAGCTGCAGTCTGGATCAAGAGCTTGCAAAGAGAGACACTTACCTTTTTCCTACTGGTCGCTTTTCTTATCAAACTCACCCCAAGAAAAACCTACAGCAGTTTCTCTATGGAAATGCAGCAAGTCTGAGTTTAAATTTGCTCCTTGCTGTATGCGACACTGGTGACATAAGTGTGTTTGATTAAATGCATGAAACTTCTCTTAGGTTGGACTTTTTTCCCATCCAGCCCATCTATGGTTTACTCTCACTGCCACCAGCTCTCTGGGGTATTAGTAGAGGTCTTCCTCGTCACCTTTTCCCTGATCCCTCAAAATGGAAAGGCCATCTGGGACTTTTTTGCCTACAAATCTTGTGTTCTGTGCTTGACCTGATTCCCTTCTGGCCCTTGACTATACCAATTTGGGGAGGGGTTTGCAAACAAATGGGTCTGCATTCCTTTTACAACTTTCCTATAGATGCTTCTCGGCACTCATGTGTCAGCCGGGATGAATCAGGTTCGAGCCAAGTTCACCCCGGACAAGCAAATCATCTCCACATGGGACAGACAGGAGGGAAGGAGGCTCCTTGGCAGCAGAGGGCCGCCGTTCAGGTCCTTCCTGACAGCTCCTCGCCATCCCCCGCCTTTGCCTGCTCTTCCATAAAAACAGACTTCAAAGCCAAACAAGGGCGTCCAGGATGGAGGAGCTGCAACGGCTTTATCATAGGGCCAGGCAGGCACGTTTCCTCCCCTTATGAATGAGGATTTACAGGGCAGGTGCCCAAAGTCAGTGGCCAGGATTGCTGGAGGGGAGGAGAGCAGAGCAGGCCAGGGATTGGGGGGAGTGGGAATGCTGGGGGGGGGGGGGGGGCAGAGAGCAAGAAGCACCAAAAAGCCTTGGAACTGCAGAACTGGAGCACAACATCCATCTTCTCTAACATTTCATCTTTGCAGCAACAGGCTTTTCCTTCCCCCGCAGCCAGCTGCAGCTGTCAACTTATCTCTCTCCCCCCACAAAAAAACACTATTTCCTTCAACTTGTAAAGAAGGCTTTTAGCAAAAAGGTACTGTGTTTGGAGGGGTTTATTGAGGAGTGGGGTTTATTGGATAAGGAAGTGGTCGGTAACAAAGCAAAGGCTTTGGAAAACAAAAGTCATACATTCAATTCTTCTACTGATTCCTTCAACTAGAGCTAAGAAAAGACCTTGCATGAGACGCTGGAGAATCATTGCTAGTCAACACCCAGCAATCTTTGCTCAAGTCTCTCAGATGTATTGGACTAAAATGCCCTTAAATCCAAGCAGCACAGCCAGGAAGGCTGGGAGGTGTAGTTCAAGACATCTGGAGGTCACCATGTTAGAGAAGCTGGTCTAGATCATTCTGAACTATCTGAAGCATTTATAAAGCAGCATCCTATGTCCTCAACTAAGCTAACTAAAGAAAAAAAGAGATGAAGCCTTTTGTGTTCTTTAAACTTGTGCTGAAGAGTTCAGAAAGTCCAGCGTCATTTTTATACCAGCACAACAAGCTGCAGCAGCCCAAATCCTCTTTTCCACTGGATAGAACTTGTAGCACCTTCAGAGCTAATCCATTTATTATGGCAATTTTCTCCAACAAAGGAGTTTCAAAAGGAGACTCCAAGACTATAATAGCTCAATTAGAGTTAATAATTAAATTTGGCTCTGTTTGGGCTTAAATAAAAACAATAGCCTCTTGCCTGACACTAACTAATTACTGCCATTGTGAATGCTCATTGTGCATGCTTTACATACTATTACACTTTAACTGAATTGTAACAGGATGCTTTGCTATTCCCAGTATACATATTTACATTTATTCTCCTATGCACCCTGGGTGTGTGTGTGTGCACACAGTTGTGCATATTCTGCCAGGTTTTCCCCTGCAAAACAGGCTTTCTATTTCAATCTCTGCTTGGTTCTCAGGATGCTTGAAAATTGTTCAATTTTCTCCTGATGTATTCTATGGTTGTGGGGTGGGGGTAATACTGCTTGTCTTTTACACATATAATTGTCCCTAGTTTCCCATGAGTCCTGATCTGAGAAAGACCCAAAACAGACATTCTTTCTGATGACTCCACTTGTGCTTTAATTCAGGTGTGAGATAGAAGGAGACTGTACAACTGCCGAAGAGATGATGGCATACTGAAGCTGAGTTCATGTATTACACTAAGCCATGTTTGGTTTTAAGCATGGTAGCTTAATTTGCACAACACTCTAAACCAGAAAACATGGTTTATTGACTAGTGCCAACATACTAAGCAAACCCAAACCAACCACATTATGGCTTAAGGTGATGTGTGAACATGGTAGCATATTCACACACCACCTTTAAGTAAATGCAAGAATCTCACATCTCACCCATAAGAATTCTACCGAAATATTCTTTTTTCTTTTAATTAAATCAAAGGAGAGTGATAAAAAATGCAGAACTTTTTAAAAATTTCTCTCCCAACCAAGGTTTATACGTATTGCATCTGATGGACTTTAATCCATTCATGCCTGAATATAGCAGTAGATATAAAGGACTACAATTCCAATAACTTTTTTTGTCTATATTAATTAAACTGTTGACTAATTATAGCACATTGCCTATTCCTGCTTTAAAACCTCAAGGAGCCACCAGTCTGTTGTTTTTCATTGCAAAGGACAGGCACCACCTCTTTTCTCGAAGTTGTCAGTGTGAAAAACTCTCTTCTCGGTAAATCTTCTTCACAGTTAGCTTTGCATCTGATCGGCTAGGAATCCTTGACCTTGCTGCCTCTCCTTCTCAAAGGAAGGCCTGAAGAAGAGTCAGAGTTTCAGGCAGACAAGTACCAAGATCCCTTCTTCACCTTTGCCTTTCTTTTAATGGCCAATTATTCCCCTCCGTTTGATCAACCAGGTTGCCTTGTCTAGCTGGAATGAAACAACTTACTCTTACTTGCACCAAGAGGTGAAGGAACCTGCCCTGGTCCAACCCCGAACTAAAAAAACAGCCAGAAAAAAATAAAGACCAGAAGCATTTAAAAAAAGAACCTCATACAAGCTATGACCCCCTCCCCCATTTCTGGGTTAGGCATTTGAGGGATGAGGAAGGTTGGGGTAAGGCAAACCTTCCTTCTTTCCCTTGAGTCCTCCAAGTTGTTCAGACCAACACTTGCTAATTTTCTCCTCTTAATCCTGTGAAGCGCATTTATCATCTCATTTATCATATGGATAGATTTGGCGGATTGAACAGAAAGGGTCCAAGGCTTTGGAAGGAAGTGTGCACAGTACCTACGAAATAGCTTCCCCTTATGCAACTCTCATATTGGGAAAGGCAAAGGGAGAATTTGGGATCAATGAAGAGCAGCTTTGAACGTTAAAAGGGTAGACAATTGTTGCATGATTCATATTAATTATTTCATCCTTCTTCCAGGAGCTTGGAGGAGTCTATCTCTTTGCTTTTACTGTTTATTTATTTATTTACTATACTTGCAACAGCCCCCTGAGATTACATAGGTTGAGGAAGAGGGCCGGTCATGGACACTGCCACTTAATGAGCTTTAAAGGCTAATGGGGATCTGAAATTGAATCCAATACTTCAAGCACTCTACCATTGCCAGGGGGAAACCATCTTTCCCACCTTTCCTGCAAAACAGCATCAGAAGCAGAAAAGGGGAGTCTGTATTAAAGAAGACACCCCAAATTTAAGGTGATTTCTCTTCAAAAGGAAATAGAAATAGAAAACGATTATAGACATGTCTGATGCGATGTCCAACCTCCCCACCTTATCAATTTTGGATTGCCAACTTCAGCTGAGACGCTCCCAGGGATTTCCTGCTCCCCAACAAATGTGTTAATGTGAACGTGTGTGGACAGGTAGGTGGATATGTATCTGCCAATAGTCATACTCCAAAAAAGAGCAAGTCCGAAAAAAATTATATTAATTAACTATTAAGAAACATTAATTGCTTCTAAATATGGCACTCTCTTTATAACATGAGTTAATCCCCCGTCTGATTATGCCTACTTCCTTCCCAAGAAACACCCTCACACAGAGAAGCATTCCCTTCCTCCTTTGATTGCTCCTGCAGAAAACTGCCCCTGGAACCCGTTCTTGCCTAGCAGAAGGAGAGAGTGGGAAGCCAAACATTTTACGAGGAAGAGCAAGGCGTTGTTTGCCTCTTGGCTCAGTCAAGATGAGAGTGGAGGGGAGCATTTCACAGCAACAGCACACTTCTTAATTGTACTCTGGGCCCATCTGAATGTGTTGTTTATACATTTGCCTTGATTATGAAGTTTGCCTTTTAATGTTCTGGGCTCTGTCAGTCTGCCAAACAGGGTGAACAAAGAGAGGGATAAAATGATGTCTAATTAGCATCATTAATCATAAGCTGGGTAGAGGGAGGGGGAGATTTCCTCTCCCCTTGAATACAACGTGATAGCAAAAGTTCCTGAGACATGAGGAACCACCTGAATCATGGTGACTGGATAAAAGAATTGGCAGTAGAACTGGATATACTGGTTTAGCAGGCTGCTTCTCTAGCAGCCTTCACCATGCAGTCACACGGCCATGATGATGATGATGACGATGATAATGATTGAAAATGTATATCCCTTGTCCAAACAGATGTGTCCTTAGCTCAAAAAGACATCATTATGACACTACTCACATTTCAAAACATATTCTAACATTTCCAATAAACATTTCATCAAGCTGTAACATTTCATTACCAAATGTCAGAATCAGTCAGAAGAGGATACCAATCCTTTGCTAAGAAGTATTTTTATGTATTGATTCATGGAATACAGTAAGTGTCTCATCCAGATACAGACTGTAGATGAGATCCAACGCCGAGTAAATGGAATTCCACATGAATAATAGCATTTCTCTGTCTTCTCCTCCACCTTGCAGTCGCTGTTGCCACTATCCCATGCAGTACTCTCAAATCTGTTCCAGTGTCACCCCCCCCCCCCTCAGCTGCTGCAGGGAGGAGGGGGTTCTGTTCTGCTGAGAAAGGTGATTCCATTGCCAGAAAGACACAAGTGAATCTTAATCTATAACGGTGCATAGCAGCAAATAACCTTGGAATCCCTTTGGAGCTCAGAAGGAGACACACAGTTTTAGAATTAAAACTGATCCATAAGGATGGTCATCTGGCTGACTTCTGTCCAAAAGGCAATACCATTTAGTTCACTTATTTTATACACATGCATTTAAACCCACTCAAGCTGCTTGTGGTGCCCAATTTTGTGAAATGATGGGGCTGAAGCCAGAAGATGCTCTGATTTATCATGACACTCCTCCAGATACTAGGTTACTTCTCTTGGTGATGGTCTTCCAGAACATAGTAAAAACTGAACTCTTCCATACGGCTTTGGGGAATGATTACGTGCCTTCTGAAACTGAGTTCTATTAATTCGTTTCATCGGTACTGTTTTATTTATTGTAGTTTTGTTTTCTTTTTACTTTGACTCTATTGAGATTGGGATGATTTTTATTGTGTTTTACACTGCTGTAAACTGTTGTGAGTTAATTATAATTCAGTGGCATAAATACATTGAAGACAATACAACTAATTGATATATTGATCCTAAATTGGCTAATCCAGCAGGCTGCAAAAGCATGGACCTTTGTTAACTTGTAATGCTACTTTTAGTGAGAGAAAAACCAGAAGATAAGAGGAAACCTGCTACATGCAGTCGGGGTTTTTACACCTTGAACAGTCTGAATGCTACTCAGATGCTTACAAGCAACTGTTTATTTGCTTGTGATACACATAGAGAGTGACAAGGAATGGATTGGGTTCAGATCACCATTCATTTTTCTGAGTAATCCTGAGTCACTCAGTTTCTTCCAGCTGAATGTACCCCACAAATAGGAGGAAATGGAAGAAGAGCCTGTATGTCTTCAGAGCCATTTGGATAAAACTGGGATTTTTAAAAATAGGATTGTTGTTATATCATTGCCTAAGGGCAGCTAGATTACATCTTATCTGAAATCTAGATTCAGTGGAGATCTGGGAAATAACCTGGAAAGTTACAATTGTTTGCAGATCAGACTTCAGGAGGGTAGCCAGATTTGGTCCCTCTTATGCCCACTCTGGCAAGCCAGGAGGAAATTAAAACCAAAATTGCAAGGAAGAGGGAAATCTAATTGTTCCTGCATCTGAGGCAATACCTGTGCAGTCCTATGCTCATTGCCTAGGAAAAGCCCTATTCCATTCAGTGATTTCCTTCAGAGTAGATATATACACTGAAAAACAAAGAATTACAAGTCAACTGTCATGAATATAACCACCAAAAAACCATAAGATTTTTGCACTCTAACTGGATACTGTTCAGAGTTGACTCACTTTGTCCAGGGTGGGCTCGAACTCAGGCTTACCACCACTACCATCACCACCACCATGCCTCATATGCAGTTTCCTCTTTCTGCTGCCTATTGCACTGCTGATTGCACTGTTGTGCTTTAGGCGAAATGAGCGGCACCTCCTATCCATCACTGCCTTGTTGAAGCTTCTTTTTATCGTATTGGTGTGTTGGGCTCTTTGCTGAGCAGTCACTTTTCATTAGCCTGTTTGCCAGACTACAAGGTAGGCAGTAATGCATTGAGGCAATTGTAAGCACCGAACCTAATGACCCTATGGGAGAGGAGATTCTCTGCTTGCTTCAAAATTATCTTAATTACTTTACCTGCCATAGGGTTGGGGCAGGGAAGATGTTAATAGTGAAGCATGAGCCCTCTCCCCTTTTCCCAAAGATTTGCCCTGATGGAATGGGGGGGGGGGGGGGAATGGGGGTGTCTTCATGCGAGCAAATCAAGAATTAAGAAGGCAGCTTCTGTGGGGAGGAGAAATTGGTTTGGGAGATGAAGGACATTTAGAAGGTGGATATAGGAGAAAGGGCAGAATTCCAATGCATCCAGAAATAGAAAAAAGTAGACTGGTTCTTTTATACTTTTATCCTAAAATAAACTACTATTCCAAGAATTCTATCTATTGTCTATCTATCATCGATCTATCATCAGTTATATAATCACAGATGAAAATACTAAATTTTTCAGTAAAACCCAATAAAAGATAATTATCTAAAATATTAATTTGTCTATCTCTGGATTAATCTAAATTCTGTATGGTAGTCCTGGAACATGATTTTATAAAACAGAGCCATGATTCAGAAAGCATTTAAGGGACCAAGAAGGACTTGTTCACTTCTGCTCCTATGCAGTTGTTTCAGTTACATTCTGAGTTTCAGAGCAATCCAGATTTCCTTCCTGAAGGATAGAGTTGGACTGATGGGGATTTCATTACATAAAATGAAAATTGAGAATGGTGTTATGTGAGTATATGTCTTTCTCTCTATATGTATCCCTAAACCTTTCGAGAAGTTAGTTACTTGAAGGAACTAAAGATGGAGCTGTAGATGCTTAAAAGATCTTCAGTTCCTTAACCCTGCCAGAAGCCCCACTCAAGGAACAGCGATGATAAAAGAGATGACTTTACACTTAACATAGATGCTGTGCTCAGTGCTGTAGATTTCTCAAGTGAGGAACTCTGAATCTTCTTTCTTGAAAATCTGTCCCTCAAGACAGGATATCCCTCAAGAGAGAATATATCAGAAGTTTGCACAACAAGGCTCCAAGTCAGAACACTGGCGTATTAAATTGGTGCAAACTTTCAAGATAGATAGATGATCATCATTGCTTAAACATTCAATGGGCTTTGAATATCATTTATTAATCATGTTATCCTTCCTCTGCCTCTCAGGCATCCAAGGAAGTAGGAATATAGCATAAAAGTGCAATGAAAACTAAATGAAAACTTCTAAAGAAAATAAATAATAAACATTTGAATAAAGATACAGTAATCATTATAGGGGAGTAATCAAAAGTGAAATAAACCTCAATATGCAGATGATACCCAGTTATATATTTCCATCCCAGGTGATTTGAGTGATGCTGTGACTACCCTTTCATGGTGCCTGGAGGCTGTGGGGGACTGGATGGGGAACAACAGGCTTCAGCTGAACCCTGGTGGCTGTGGGTTGGGGGCTCCTCTGTATCCAGAAGTTTACCATCTTTGGTTCTGGATGGGGTGGTACTACCCCAGGCAGACCCAATGTGTAATCTGGGGGTCCTTCTGGACTCACGACTCCTGCTCAAAGAGCAGGTGGCAGTCGTGGCCAGGAGGACCTTTGCTCAACTACGTGTTGTGCACCAGTTACACCCTTTCCTGGATTGGGAGGCCCTCTAGTCAGTCACTCAGGTCCTAGTTATCTTCTGTATAGACTATTGCAATGCACTCTACATGAGGCTATCCTTGAAGAGTATTTGGAAGCTACAGCTGGTTCAAATTGCAGCTGCATGGGCAATTTTGGGTGCCCCAAAGATTGCACATGTTACACCTTTGCTGCACGAGCTGTATTGGGTGCCAGTTTGCTTCTGAGTCCAATTCAAGGTGTTGGTTATCACCTTTAAAGCCCTACATAGCATGGGACTGGGTTACCTGAGGGACCGTCTCACCCTCATTATATCTACCTGTCCCACCCGGTCAGACAGGGAGGGTATCCTGTGGATCCCATCGACTAAAGAATGTCGACTGGTGGGGCCCAGAAGGAGACCCTTCTCTGCTGTGGCCCCCTATGGAATACCCTCCCCCCAGAGGTGAGGCATGCCCCTACTCTCTTGACCTTCCAGAAAGCAGTTAAGACCTGGCTTCTCACTTGCATGGGGTGAGAAAAGGGGCAATCAACCCCGGGGGTGGCTACCACCTTGAAGATGCTCCCATATGTTAATATCTTTTCTATCACCAGCACCTTGGAAGATATTATTATTTATATATGTATTTGGTTTTATTGTATTTCATACTATTTTTATTATATTTTAATTAATATCTATTTGTTGTTTTTATTGTAAACTACCCAGAGTTACTTCCTCGTGAGATGGGCGGTGTCCAAATTTGAAATATAAATAAATAAACCTTTAAGCCCAACTTAAAACCCAGGGGAACAAGAGCATCTTTTCTACCTGCCTAAAATATAATTTAAAGAGCCTATTTAATATCTCTGTGGAAAGTGTTCTTATTCTGAGTGCAAGCTGAAGCCAAGTCTGCCATCCCCAGGAGCTCTCCAATGTCCTGGAAGAGTTGTCCTGCACTGGTGATCAGAAAGTATACTCACCGTCTCTTAAATTCAATCCCTCTATAAGTGTTGCTCAGTAAGCATCCTGCAGTACGTAGAGCTCGTGTCAAGATTTTTGGGATTAAGCCTGTACTCTCCTTTTGGCTTTCTACAATTGTATAAGGCCACCTATCGACTTAGGAGAGAAAAAAAATGAATTGTTTCTTCCAGCTCCACACCCACGTTTAAACTATTAGTGGGGATTATTTAAAAAAAAAATCATAGGAAATGTGTTTGTTTGTTTGTTTGTTTAACAATACTTGTAAACTGAACCACAAAGCATAAGGACAACAACCATCAAAACAACCAGTACAAATAATGAAAATTCTTATAATGGACACCCACAGTAAACAAGAGCCAAAGACACTGGAAGATGGTTTTTACCTACTTGCAAAATGCAAGAAGAGATGGGACCAGAGTATGAACCAAAGTGTGAGGCTGTCACAGAGGAGATCTATTGCCTAGCTCTTACCTCAGGAGCCTCTTGAGCAGGGGGGCTGTCAATAGCTCCTCTTTAGATGTTCAGACCAGACAGATGGGTTCAGTTCTGCCAAGGTATTGCCCAATATATCCTGGTATGATACTGTATATGGCTTTAAAGATGATAACCAGCACTTTGAACTGGGTCTGGAAGCCTACTGGTAACCAATGCAACAGCCTGAAAATGGGTGTTATTCTGCACTGGCTTGGGGGATGGCAGTCTGCCTTTCTTAGTAATCTCTAAAGGCAGCCCCATGTGGAGTGCATTATAGTAGTTCAACTGAGTGGGATCAGGTTGTGAGGTACCATTGCCAGGGCAACCTGCTCCAGGTAATGTCATAACCAGCACAGCAGCTGCATCTGAGTGAAGCCTCCCCCTGCCAGGCCTCCACCTATTGCTTGAGCAGGGGCTCCTTGTCATTAGCCATCTCCTTCAGAGAAGCATGAATCCTTCAGGAGGAATTACCAGATGTTATCAGGTTGTCCATTTGTTCAGTGACAAATAGCAACTCCATCTTGATAGGATTTAATCTTAGCTTGTTTTGCCCCACCCAGATCCCCACAGCCTCCAGATACCAGTTCAGAATCTACATAGTATCTTCAGCTTGGCCTGGGGTGGTTATGTATAACTGGGTGTCATCAATATAATGATGACAGCTCACCTCAAACCAATGGATGGCCTCTCCCAGAAGTTTCATATTGAATAATATGGGGGAGAGGATCGATCCCTGGTGGATCCCCCATTGGAACACCCAGAGACATGAGTGCTTCCCCACCACGATCAGCAACTAGAACTGTCCCAAATGGAATGGGCCTGAATCCTGACGGATCTAGATAACCCATTATCTCTAGGATCCTCTGTAGTTGATTCCCCATCACCTTCTCAACAACCCTCCCTAAAAGAAGTTGGAGACTCAACCAAGGTTATAAAAATGGTTGGATCCAGGGAAGGCTTCTTCAGGAGAGAGCATGCTACTGCCTCTTTCAAGGCAGGTGGCACTACACCCTCCCTCAAGCACTTACTATCTCCTGGATCCACCCACTTGCACTCTGCCTAGCTGACCAAAGGAGCCAGGAAGGACAAGGATCAAGCCTGCAGGTAGCAAAGTTCACACTAAAAAGAATCTCATCCAATTCTTTGGGTTCCACAAGCTCAAAAGAATCCCAGACTACACTAGAAGATGCAGGCTTGCTCATCACAGTGTATCCTGCCCTTTTGGTGTCCAACCCAAAAGAGATGAAACAACTTTATCCTAAAAAAAAAAAAAAGCTTGCAAATTCATTTATCTTGCCTGCAGTCACTTTTTCCATCCATCTTTTCCTGTATTCTGAATATCAAACAGGAATCTTTAGATGCCCTATTCACAAAGAAAACATGACACTTTGCCACTTTTATCATCACTGTATAGCCTCAAACATTAGCCCTTGCCATTTAAAGGCTTTGCTCAATTTCTGAATGGTTTTTCTAGAGGACCATACTCCAGCCTCCACATCTGTCTCTCATCCAGTGTCCAAAGTGGCACACCCAGGCTTGCAGATATGTGTTGATATTGGAAGGAGAGGAGGAGAGTCTTTTGGAATGTAGGTATGGTTATGCTCCCAAACTTTCTCTCATCCAGATAAAAAAAATGATAAGATTAGCCACCAACCAGAAGTCATAGGGATAAGTATGTAACCACAGTGAAATAAAACTTCTGCCCCCTTTGCTCATTCATACTGGCCATTAGGTCTATGGCCTGTTCTAAGCCTGGTTAGCAGCAACATTTGCGGGGGGGGGGGGGGGGGGTCAAAATCAGCAAAATGGTGGATAGAGCATCACAGTGCAAGCCCCATCTCTTGTGAACTTGTGTGCATCCATGCACACTCAAAAGGGTCAGGGCTTGCATTGCGAAACTCTATTAGCCTTCTTGCCAGTTTTAACTTCCTTCACTGGTGGCTAGGGAAAGCAATACAGGTGCTGCATGCAAAGAAAATATAAAGGAAATGGGAATGGTCTGAGCCGTTAAACCCAAAGAATAGATAATCAATTATTTACATTCTTTACAGGCCAAAGGAACTAGCAGAAACCTTACATATGCAAACAATATCTGCACCCCTCCCCATTTTTGAAAAGAATTCGTGTACAAATAAACAGCAGTGTTATTCTTTATTGTATATCATGCCTAGTTTATGTCTTTGGGATAGTAACTCTATCCCTAATACATAAACTAGCTGTGATGTACAATAAACTAGCTTTATTAAATGTTATCCAAACATCCTCTGGATTTTGTTGCCTTCATATAATGATTTATGCTGCAACGAAAACATGCCCATTCCTGTGCCCTGTGTGGTTCCAGATGTATCCCATCACTCGGCAACAGGCATACCTGTTGAGAATGGCTACATAAATATTGTGTAAAAAATACCACTTCATACTGATAAGAAAGGAGCAAGAAAAGGGATGGTGATCAGGTTGTCAGGTTTCATCCTTGGGAGAACCATCCTCTCCTGTCCAACAACCAAGTAAGAAGATGGGGAACTGTGGGTGCAACTTCTCCTACTCATGTTCTTGCACTTCTCCAGCTTTACTGCTCAGTCTTCTCTTGTGCTTACTGGATGGTTCAGGAATCTGCAATATATGCATATATATTTACACACACACACACACACACACACACACACATAACATACCCATATCTTTATCCATACCCATGGATCTACCATTACACTATTCCCTTTTGGGGCAGTCAAAGTTATCAATGCTCACAAAAGGAATAAGGAATAGTGAGCCAAAGAAAGGAAAGGCATAAGGGAAGAAAAGAAAGAAAATATAGCTAAATCTAATTTATGCAAAGATCATTCACTATGTCTCTCCATGCCTTTCTGTTCTTGCAAGCCATCCTTGTTTCCACCACAACCATATATAATTCCTACGTGGCTGGTCCAAATTTCAGTATGAACTGACCCAGCCTGAACGAAAGTTCAGAACAGAAAGTAGTTTTCCTCCAAATGTTATAATTCAGCTATGGCTCCAACTCTACATTCCGAAATATATTTTAGGTAGAAAAAATGTTTTAAAATGAACAAAAATCCATTTAGGAATGTATATGGCAAAAAATGTAAGGCAAAATATATTCAAAAACACCCATTTAGATACAATTTCATAGGAATTTTCACCCAAATTTTTAAAAACTCTACAGATTCCTACAGAAGTGTAACAGAACAGACTGGGGAAATTAATGTGCGGAGAAGTGACAAGGACTATAACTTGCTGGAGCTAGGAATGGACTAATGAAGTTATTTCCTTATTGGAGCAGAAATATTCCTCAGAAATAGGAATAGTGGGTGGGGGAAGCCAGGATGGTATTGTACTGCTGTGGGCGACCGCATGAAGCTGCTTTGCACAAACTCAGATTAAGTCTGTATCCAGTCAGGTATAATCCACATCAGATGGTCACTGCTGACTGGGTTCTCTCAGGCAGAGGTTCCTTATAATTTGCTAGCTGGTCCTTTTTAAAAAAAAAATAGGATTGTGTGGCTTGAACCTGGAACGTTTTGCATGCAATGTATGTGATCTACCCCTGAACGGTAGCCCTTCTTCAGATCTGCCAAATTTATGGATGGGGGGCCCTGAGGGATTCATTGCTCAGCATGGCCCAAAAGTGAAAACAGGCAAGAAAGGGTCCAGAAACGCCAGGAGACCTGCAAATGGTCCCACATCTGGATTTTGCTTCTCTTTTCCAAACAAGAGATCCTGCCTTGTCTTAGCATCTTCCAGTCAGAGCAGCAGGGGCCTCTGTGCTCACGATTGTTTCAAAGAACAACTCCTTTTATTTTATTTTATTTTATTTTATTTTATTTTATTTTATTTTATTTTATTTTATTTCTTTTGACTTAATAATACCTTGCATGAATAACACCCAACTGAAAAAGCAGAAAACAAAAATTGCAATTAGTAAAGGAAAACCGTAAAGGAAAAGGAAAGTAAAAACTGCAATTAGTACAGTAAAAGTGGGGGGGGGGGGGGGGGAGCAGTTACTATCCAGCAAACTTTCTCAAGGATTAACCGCCTGACATTTTATCTGTGTTGTTTTTTCAAGTGTTTGTGGATTTACCGTGTGAAGCCTTCACATAAAGCATTTCAGATGTGTAAATGCAGTTGTAAAATTAATGTCAAGTGTTCATGGAGAAAAAAAATGTACATGGGGACTGACAAAAATCTTGCACAATCTACTGTGTTGAAAATGAACCTGCAAATGGGTAAGCGTTGATTATAAAACCACCAGCATCAGTACTGCACTTAAGAAGAGAGTTTTCATTATCGGTTGCTGGACCTAGGTGCGGGATCCAGTCTTTTATGCATCTGTACAGATTTAAGTCCCATTGAGTTCATCTGTATTTATTCTCAAGTGATTGGATATAGCTGCAGTTTTATTTTCTTTTTCTGAAATCCTGAGATGAACTCTGATTCTGCCATTGAATCGCCTCTATTCTGGGACTTTCTGCTCCAGCTCCATAAGTGGATTTTCCAAAAGATATTGACAGGTTAGAACAGGTTCAGAGGAGGGCAACAAAGATGATACAGGGACTTCAGGACGTGTCCTATGAGGACAGGCTGAAGGAACTGGGGCTGTTCAGTCTGGAGAAAAGAAGACTGAGGGGAGACATGATAGCAGTGTTCAGGTACATAAAGGGGTGCCATAGGGAAGATGGTCAGGAACTCTTTTCCATGGCCACAGAAACTAGGACCAGAAATAATGGGTACAAACTGCAGCTACCTAGATTTCATTTAAATATAAGGAAAAACTTCCTGACGGTTAGATCTGTACAACAGTGGAACAGTCTACCTATGGAGGTTGTGAGTTCTCCATCTCTGGAGGTTTTTAAGAAGAGGCTGGACAGTCACCTCTCGGGGATGGTTTAATTGGTTTCCTGCACATTGCAGGGGGTTGGACTAGATGATCCATGTGGTCCCTTCCAACTCCAAAATTCTATGATTCTATGATTCTATAAGAAAAAAAAAGTTGAACTTTTGCACTGATGAGGAAACTAGAAGCAAAGCAATAGGGTTTCCCTTAGGATTACTGCTCTTTTGCCATGCTGTATCCTTCTTTTCTGAAGGTAAAACCACGTTCTTTCAACCATTGCATCTCTCTCATTTCACCAGCAAACAGTGACATACGTTTGTGTGCGCACACAAATACATACACACCTACTCACCTATACATACACAAAGTCTATTTTCTTAGCAAGCCATTCTTTTTCTCCAGCAACCTGGTAAGACTTTTCTGGAGCCTTTTTTTAAAAATCATCATAATAAGAAATTAAGACCCAAAACAGTGCAGACTTTAATCTAAACCCTCACTGTTTCTTTTTTTTTCCCAGTCAATATTGCTTTCTTTTTTGTACATCATATCTAATCTCTCTCCCCCCCCCTTTCCCCCTCCAAAGCAAAATTTAATTAAATAATTCTAATGAATGTTTAATGATGTTCTTTTGTCATTATTAAATCTGTAATATAGAAAGGAAGAAGCCAGAGTCTCGCCACCCCTTTCTTCGCCTAATCTCCCCCTCTCTCACTGTCCTCTCTCTGACAACGGCTGGCATTCAGGACCGCAAACAGGAAATGAGAAAAGGAGAAACAGGATATTGAGTTTGAATACTATCTGGATCAGTAATATCACCCCTAGCTACTAAGGGAAAGGAGCCTTTCCTCATGCCGAGAATATTAATATAGCCCACCACAGCTTGGCACGACGCAGCTAAGAAATCAATAGGAATTGATTAGCTAAAACAGAAATGTTCATAACTTGGAAGATGATTCTAGGCTAGCTTGGATGACCCCCATAGCCAAGAGCTTGCTATGTGTGTATTTTGGGTAAGGAGAGTGGGTAGAAAATCCACCCAGGAGAATTAGTGAGATCAATTTTTTCTCTCACTGACTGGAAAGGAAAATCAGTGGGACAATAATGACTGAAAAGGAGTGGGATTTTAAAGCACCGTCTGTAAAAAAAAAGTTGCTTTTCAAACAAAATGGCTTGTTTTTTTATTGCCCTGTATGAAAGAGGTAGGGCTGTTTTGTACCTTGGAGGCATCAGCATTGTTTCTCCAAAGGTTGATTATTCTAATATGGCAAGACTGGGCTGCCAATATGTGCTCAGAGCTGCCCAAAGCTTCTACTTTGTTTTAAGAAAAATCCTGACAGCACTGGAGTTTGATCTAGATTCCAGTCCAATTTCATTATCTGTTCAGAAGTACATCTAAAAAGATGAAGGGAGTGATGTGAACGCTTGACTGACTGAGGGACATGGAGGACTGGCTGATATGTTGGCAGATTTGTCTTGGATAGGATTGGCGGAAATGTGTGAAACAGACAAATAGGTTCAGTATGTTCCTATCATTCATCTGTGTCTCTAAAATGCAAACACAGTGACCTTCTTCAGCAGGGAAAGGGGACAGAGCAACTAAATGGTGACAATAGAACATTCTAATCTAAACACCTGAACCCATTAGACACACACACAAACACACCCAGTTTCTAAAGTCACTGTGATTTAGTTCTAAACATCCTTTAACTAGTTCTATTCTCCCAAAGCATCCAATATTTGTTAGGGTTTTTTTAACCTTTCCAGAGGGCCACAACCAAATATTTGTGCTTCGAGCATGACTGAATCTTGCTGAATATTCTGGCAGTCTATTCTGCAATCTGTTTTCAGTTAATCTTTTTTCAAATGATCCTTACACAAGGAGACATTCTGCGTTCCTCTAGCCAAACAATATTCCAGTCTTCTCATGCTAACTCCACTCTCCTGCCCAGGACCCATGTCTGAAAGGTCAAACCTGGGCACCATGGGTGGAGAGTTGCGTAACCCCCCTCCGCCTCTGACTTATGACCTCTAGTTGGCCTCCTGCAGCTCTCCCAACTCTCAGGACGTCAGCAGAGGAGGACAGTTTTTCCCTGGGTTGGAAGCTGTCTGCTGGGAGAGAATGTTGCTTTCAAGTAGATGGCTAACTCCTCCAGGAGAAGGACAATCACTCACTTGGTCCCAGGCAGCCAGGAAAGCCCCTTCAGTCGTGACCGCTCCCACCCACCTCTAAAGGTCAGCCTGGGGAGACTCACATTACTTTTATCCCTGTGTATCAAACTGACAAAGTAAGTCAGACTTGCGACAAACATTCCAATAAGAACTGGCTCTACTCTGGATTCTTACCAGACCCTCCATTCTATCCCCCCTCCAAGCAGCACCCAGTATTCCATGGCTGCTAAAGATCTGCTTCTGGGGGGAAGCAATTGGTCATTAAAGGACTTTTCCCCTTCTTTTTTCCCAAGACTGCTGAGTTTATTCCCTTCCTATTTCTCAATAGTCCTGTTTTGGTTACATACATACAATGATTTCTTAGCAGCTTTGTTGGCTGTCATCGTAGGGTTGACAGTTAGTGCTGGAAAGCTAATACTTCCATGTTAACTAATCTTTATTCCCAGACAAATAGAGAAAATCTAATATAGAAGGAGTCCACTGGGGGCTCAGAAAAGGTCCAGAGGGCATCCTCAACTAGGTGATCAAAGCCCTGCCCCTTTTAATGTGTGTCATGCACACAACACAGTAAAAAAGAGGCAGGACTTCCGTTGCCCAGTCACAGGTACCTTCTTGATATTTTTTTTTTTTTTGACACTCCTTCAGGTATTAGTTGCAAATTTTATAGGCATGCATACGTTATATGTGTATATGTATATGTATATAAAAAGAGATAATGGTGTAGAAAGAATTTCAGCAAATGCCAATTATTGGATCACACGAATTATTATTATTATGGTTTGTTGCACAGTCAGCCAGATGTTTATACTGGATTTGGCATTTTTATCCACCTATCAAGTCCTTCCCAAGGACCTGGGATTGGCAGATGTTGTTGTTTGATGGTATTAAAGCTATCGTCACAGGGTATAAGCTGTTCCAAGTAAAGCTGCCTTTTGCAATTGATTGATGGTGATTTCGTCAATGCCGATGGTCTTCAAGTGGTGCTCCGGATGTTTTGGGATTGTGCCTAAGACACCTATAACTATTGGTACTATCTTTGCTTCCTTTTGCCATAATCGTTCTACTTCTATTTGCAGGTCTTTATATTTTGTGATTTTCTCCAGTTCTTTCTCTTCTGTTCTGCTGTCTCCAGATGTTATTGTTATTGTTGTTGTTGTTATCCCACCTTTTCCCAGGCAAGCAGTCAAGGTCATTTTTAAAAGTTTAGAATAAAAACAGAATATAGCAAGCTAAAATTATAAGTTAAAAATAACAATAAAATACACACTAGGAACATGTAATGGTTAAAAGCCTATGAAAAGATGTATCTCTGCAGATTTCCTAAACACTGAAAGAGTAGGAGCCCAATGCGACTCCCAAGGAAGTTCATTTTATAGTTCAGGAGCCTTACAGGAGAAGATCCTCTCCTGTGAGCCAGAAAGGCAAGCACCTGATAGCAAAAGCATTTGCAAGAGGCCTCTCCTATTCCACTCAACAACTGGACAGATTCATAAGAGAAGAGGTGGTCCATTAGAGTCAGGCCCTCAACCATAAGGGCTTGAAAGGTTACTGCCAACATGTTAAACTGTGGCCAGTGAGCAGCTGGAAATCACACAGGTCTTTCAGTTCAGACCTCATATGATTCCAATATCTTGCACCAGGTACCAACCTAGTTGCCACATTTTACACCAAGTGCAATTTCTGAACACTTCTCAAGAGTAGCCCCACCGATAGCACATTGCAGCCAAGATGGGAAGTAACCCATATGGGAGCTAATTATCACCAAATCTAATTGGCTCAGGCAGAGATGCAGTTAGCACACAAAAAGTGATGGTGTAAAGGCACTCCTTGCTCCAGCTGCTACCTAAGAATCCAGTGACAGCGGAGGATTGGCACTCCCACTGCTGTTTTAGAGGAAATGCAACTTGATCCAAAACAGGCTGAATCTCGACGTCAAATCTGTTTTTGTATATCTCAACTGCCCCTCAGTCTTGTCTAGATTTAATTTCTCCTTACTCTCTCTCTCATCTAGCCCATTATTGAATTTAGGGAATGTTCAAGAGTACTGATTACTTCTTTGGACTTGAATGGTAAGAAGCAATAGAGTTGGGTATCACCAACATACCTCACTTCAAAACTCTGGATCACTTCCCTCCAATGATTTCATTAAGATGTTGAACAGCATAAGATACAAGATGCACTCTGAGAAGTACCATAACTTAACAGCCTAAAAAGCTAAGAGTGGCCCTCCAGCATCACCTTTGGGATGCAGCTTGACATGAAGGGCCAGAGTCACAATTAATCAGTATCGCCAAGGCCCAGCTCTGCCAGGTAGTCTAGAAGGTTAGAGTTACCAAAAGCTATTGAGAGATCCAGAATTATCAGGGCTGTACAGGTAGTCCTCATTTAGTGACTGCCTCATTTAGTGACCATTTGCAGTTACAACAGTGATGAAAAAGTAACTTTGTGACCAATCCTTGCATTTACAACCTTCACAGGTCTGTAAGGCAAAGGAAAGTTGAAGTACATTCATAAGCACTGTCACGATTTCGCTTAGCAATTGCTTCGTTTAACAACCAAGTTGCCAATCCCAATTGTGGTCACTAAAAAAGAACCCCCAAAATCACAATTACACAGCTGCCTCAGGTACTGCAAGGCCATCATCACCAATCATTTTTCCTAGAAATGAAGACCGGCCAGTAAATGCACCAGTCTCTTGTGCAAGGGAGAGTGTCTTTGATGCGGGTCTTACTATGTGCTGAAACTCCCTCCGATATAAATATTATAATTATTTCAAACTAATAATTACAGTGAATTTGCACATTTCAAAAGGAGTAAAAGAAAACATTAACGTTTGCCGGTGGCATCAGGGCCATCTATTTTAGTATTCATTGTGCATTTAATTTTACAGAAGTATAACAAAGCGATTTTATTAAAAGAAAATTGTTGCAAAATATCAAAATCCCACCCCCTCTAGCTTTGATATTTAACTAGTAAAATCAAATCCATTGGTAGCAGGCACCTTTACCTAAATAGAAGGGTGTTTAAGGGACCTATAACTTTTTTTTTTTTTTTGCTTGTTTTTACCAAGAAAAATAAGAGAAAGAAAACAGAGAAGTGGAGTAACTTTTTTTCCGACAATCATTCTGTGTATGTTAAGGGTGTGGGATTGCAACCATGTGGTCATTAATTCAGTTGGACTTAATGAAGCACTGCTTAGGACGTAGGACAGAGTTCAGAGCCTACAAAATCTGTTGCCTCAAGATGTGGTGATGGCCACCAGTTTGGACATCTTAAATGAAGACTGAAAGAATCCATGAAGGATAAGACTATCCGTGCCTACTGGAGACAGCAAAATTGTCATGATCGGGGGGGGGGGGGGGGGGGGGGTCTCAGATTTGCATTTTTTCTGTTTTAATTTGTCCTATCCCATTTCTGCATCATATGCATATTTTGATACATGCATATTTGCATGAATATTTTCTAATAGCTGCATTTTCCCCAACAATTTCTCATATATCATTTGGTTTTATGCACATTTTCCTGTAATGTAGCATTTTTCATGCACTGGTTCAGTTGTGAATTGCATCACAAAATTCAGGAACGCCTCGATAGGGGCGCAGCAAGTGAAATTATTTCCTCGTTCCTAATGGCTACTGATCATTATGGTTACTAGGGCTGTGCAGCAATTTGGTCTCCAAAAGGTGCTTCAGAGCACTTGGGAGTGCCAACCTTGCACCTGTCCACAACACCATAAAGTGGCCGTACCTTTCTCTGGATTTGCGTGGCGATTTCAGGGAGCAGCCAGATGTATGAAAAGGCACAAGTGCTTTAAGGTGTTCTAGACAGATGTTATGCTAGAAAGCACCTTTTGGAAATCAAATCCAAATTACTGCACAGCCCTAAAGGCCCTAGATAGCAAGGCCTTAAATTCCAGCTGCTATAGAACAGAGATGGCAACATGCTATTTAATTCCTTTCCTGATTGTCTGTTTGACCAACTGACGATGCTGGGGGAAACAGGAACTTTGGTCCGATTCAACAGAGTTCTTCTTCTGTATCTGATCTGTTAATTCAGGTGAAGGCTTAAACGGAGCCTGTGTGGGAACAAGAGACACATGAACCCTGCATTTTAGAGGCTCCTGGGAGCACAGAGAGATCTTAGCTTTGACTCATGCATGCATGAATTCAATTTACCTTTGCAGTTGAAGATCTGGGGGACTGCAATGGAGTCAGTGAGCACAGGAAGGAGTCCCATCCCCAGCCATTCATTTGAAAAGGACAGAAAAGTGTGCGTTGAAAAGAGGCATATATGCTTTTTAAAAAATATTAAGATATGGGTAGGTTAGAATTGAAGGTGTGTTCTGGGTTTAAGAATCCTATTCTATTGCTTCTTGCCACTCTATTGGCCATTATTAATTGTTTGATTATGTGCGATCAAGTCAATATCAACTCTTAGTGAACGTATGGATAGCTTTTCTCCATGTTGATCTGTTCCTAGCCTGGTCTTTCAGGTCTTCTAATGGTATGTTGGCCATTATACTGTAGTTTCTAAAGCAGCCTTTCCCATGTTGGTGCTAAGCTCCAGAAATCTCAGCCAGTATAGCCCTTCCTGGCCAGATATTCAGACAAAAGAAATCTCCAATTGATCTGCAAGGCACCAAATTGGAAAAAGTTCTCATACAAAGCGAGGTATTGCCAAATTGGGGGTAGGGACGGACAGTCCAAATGGACTCTGGGAATTCCTTGATATGAATATTATGCTCCATGTTGCTTCTCAGGTTCTTTAAAATGTTTTGGCAGAGTTAGCTTTCCTAAGAAGTAACCAACAAATGATTTGAGCAGTTGATCGGGGTAAGGAAGTGCCATTTTCCAGCTTCCAGACTGGGCCATTTTTAAAAAGAGGGTCATTTCAAAGCAACAGAGCCTCCTTCTGAATTTTCCTATCAGCAGAGATACAGTCTTGGAGGTTCACCAGATCTTCCCTCACCATTTGCCATGCCGGCTAGAACCACCAGAAACCTCTCAAGAGCCACAAAATCCATAACCCTGACTTAGAGTGAAAATATCCAAGGCTGGCGTGATTCTCCACAACTCAAGCTGTTGAAGGCTGAAGTGGGTGAGACCATCTCTGTCCTTAGCTGGAAAGTAATTTACTCTGTTCACGCCACATGGGATCGAATATATTCAGCAGCCAGATTTTTGGAATGCCAAGCAGGATGAGCTGTGAAATGTAAGGAGGAGGAAGTTGTCTGGTATGCTAAGAGTTTAACCTCCTTTTTTTAAAAAACACACTACAACCCTGGAAGAATATTACTCAAATTCAGAGGGCCCTCTCTTCTCAGAACTTTGCCTGTTGGTTGCCTGTTCCACAGCCGGCCCAACTTTTTCTGACATGGATCACGTTTCTGGCAATACACCGAAAGTGAGTGTGTGGGGGCAGGAATGCCCACACTCCTCCCTCCCCACCTACACATACACGCACACACATTTTCTGTGTTTGATATGACAGAAACCCTATGCATTCTGGGAGATTTTAATAAAGAAGACAGGCCTGTGAAATTTAATAAAAGAGTTCATCAGATTATACGGCGATGGCTCCATGCCACCGCACCAGCAATAATATCCACACAGCGGGGGTGGGGGGGTTTAACCCCTTGAGGGGCGGCACTGTATTAAATCTTTCTCCAGCATTGAGCTCACGGTGCTTTAATATTTATGAATCTTAGCAGCTTTGGGAACACAAGACTGGCGGTTTGTTTGTGTGCATGAGGGAGTTGGGAGGTGGTGATGGGGTTTTTCCCCCCTTGAAGTGCCCATTTTATCTCTGAGATGATGGACTCAAATGCTCACTGGTGGCATTTGCAAGCTCTGTCTCACTTTTGTTAGAGTTTAAGTAACAGCGGACCGAGATTTGTCTGAAGGAAGACATCCTCTGTCTCGGAGGCCTTGGCTTTTCTCATACCCCGTATCTGAGATTCCTAGCGGCGGCTGAAGGATGGTGGTGAATCAGTGGGAAGTGAAAAGTACTTCTAATAATCAGAGAATCTTCCCTCAATTTACCCAGCTCCTTTGGAGAAAGAAGGCAGATGGTTCCAGCAGAAGAACACTAGATATTTTATTATGCTCCCCAGAAAATTGAAAATCCAAGAGTAGCAGTCCCAAGTATTTAAAATATGTGATTCTGGGGGAAAAAAACTACTGCATACACAGGGTGTACCAAAAGTAAGACCCATAGACAATTTATTATATAAATTACATTAAAGTTCAAATTGGTTTCCATTTTCTTCTAAACACTTCCTTACATTTGACACCCAACCTTTGAACATTCCTAAGTGTACAGTAACAGTTTCTCTGATGTTCACAAATTCTAAGGTGACGGTCTTCTTAGATTGTCTTTGGCCTATGGGGCCTGACTTTTGGTATACCATCACACACACATACACATCTTATATCATATATCTGTATGAAAGAGGGTTTCATACTGTAAAGTCAAGTCCCTAAGATGATATCATGGTCAGACTCACAAACCCAACAAGATAAGATGGGAAGGATAGATGGATGTTCACACAACTTTAGAAAATAGGTAAAAAATGCTTTGCAGAAAAAGTGGTGTAGCAACACTCACTGGCCTATTGTTTAGACTCAATGGGACTGAAAGCGAACAACATCTAGAGGACCACAGATTCTCTGTCTCTGCCCTAAGAGAAAGCTGTGTACTTCTATATATTGCTGAATTATAACTCCCAGCTTCCTTTACCATAGGCCACGTTGGCTGGGAGGTGTAATTTAGCAACATCTAGAAAGTCACAGATTCCTTACTGTGGTCTAAGTGAGATCATTGTAAGATTAGTTCATGTTCATTAGAACAGGCTGACAGAGAAATAAGTGTTTGGATAGGAGAAAAAAATCTGCATAATTTCCTGAAGGAGTCCTAGCAAAAATCAGGTGCTACAAAAATCAGATCCAGTAAAAGACAGATAACTGATTCATTAGAAAGTAAGGAAAATACAGCCATTAAGATGTAGAGAAAGTAGTTAGGAAAATGTTTTCTTCATCTCTCATAATGGGAAAATATGATTGTTGAGTGAAATTACGGAATGGAAGATCAAGACTTCTCACTGTGCACAAGTTAAATCATGGGATTTTTTTTCTATGAGATACAGGAATAATTACTCACTTAGTGGATAAAGAAATAGAAAATAGGATAGATAGGCTCATAAAGAACATACTAGCAATAGCTACTAGCCATAAGGGCTGTATCTGGATATAGAGTGCAGACATCAACAATTCGAGTGAGCTATTGTCTCCATGTCTTGCTTGTGGATTTCTCATGGGTATCTAATCTGGACTGATCCAGCAAGATTTACATTGGTTATTCTCAAGCTCACCTCTTATTTTTTCCAAGAGCCTCTTCTCTGGTAATTTCTGCCTCTGTCAGTGGGGCTGAAGTCACACAGCATAATCTTAAGTAGCCTGTCTCAATCTATGGCTGTCCAGATGTATTAGACTGCAACTCAAAAAATGCCTATTTATCATAACCAACAGCACCAGGTTGGGAATAAATGGTTAGAGAAGACAACTGCAGCATGGACCAGGGGGTTGGAAGAAAGATAAGGAGCTAGTAGGTCTTAGCCCAGAAATGTGTTACCCAGGGGTTTAGATTTATCACAAGTGGCCTATTAAATTTCGGGAGTCCCTGTGGGTCTTACTAATCTGTATATCTGTTTTGTTGCACAAGCTTAATTTTAACTGGATTTCCCTTGGTCCTTTAGTTTCAAAGCTGCTTGGGGCTTCTGTCCTGAAAATTAGGACAGATTCACTAAGTTAAAGTGGTACATTGCTTTAAAAAAATGTGCTTACAACATACCTCAGTGAAAGTTGTGTGAACTTAACTAGAGGGAATCCTAACAATAAGCAAGATTAAGGTAACCATGTGTCATACCTTACAGAGGACAATCCTCTATTAAAATTTAGTTTAAAGATTAAAAATCATAAGAAGAGAAGGCTGGGAGAATCTTGAAACTTCAGAAAAGATTCCTATAGTAGAAAGAAAGTCAGAATTCAAACCCATTTCTGAACACATCCTCTCATTAAAGGATTGTTCAGTTCAAGCTGTTTGAGAGACAACCACAAGAAGGGAATGCAGGGATGTCAAACTAGTTTATATATATAGTGAGCACATAAATAGTAGATTGAGTATGCACACAAGTCATCTGGTCCCCTGCCTTTCTCAGTGTTGTATTTCTAGTTCAATCTAGTAATTCTTTCTAAATTTGTCTTAATAAATGTATACCCATCTATTTCCCTTCTTTAGTCCTCTTTTTGGAGTTACATGTTGGCTACCTTAATGGATTCGTATTCAGCCAGCTATAGCAAGTTGGATTCATTTCAGATGAATGATGATGTATATCTGAATCACAGCTGATAACCAGGATCCAGCAATCAAGAACCACAGTGAAGGATGGGTCTCCCTTTCAGCAGGGTTTGAGACCTGGCTACTCAATGATAGTGAAAATAATCTGTCACAAAAATAAAGTTGGGATTTAGGCAATTCTCATGGCTCACAAAGACTATAGCAAAGAGGTATCATTTTGGGGGCAGGGGAATGGAACTAGGCATAATCTGGATGGGAGATTTGCCTGCTAATCTTATGGATATTCCTCTAAGCTTTTTGGCAGAACAGCAATTTACAACTTTAATAATAGTGCTATATTTCTCTTTGCCCAGCTTAGGTGGCAACAACTTGTCCACCTTGGCTGATTTTGAAAAAAAAAGCTAAGCAGGGTTAGACTTGTTTAGTACTTGGATATGAGATAATCAGGAAATCCCATGACTATAGGCTAGAATGGGAAGTTAAAAAAAAAAATCAGTAGAAACACAATGGCAAACCATTTCTGTTCTGTTGGCCAGGAGTTGAGTCCAAGATGAGGGAGGCTTTACTTTCATTTTTATTTATTCAATATATTTTGAATACCTTAAATCACTCTTCAGCTCATCAGGATTCAAGATGATGTACAGCAAAACCAATGGGAAATGAAATTCAGATATTTCAATTACTGAGAGTACTCCCAAATAGTTTTTCCCAATTTGGTGGCCCAGCACAGCTGTTGGACCTCATCTCCCATAATCCTCTAGACAGCCTACATAGAATCATGGAATTAAAAGGGGTCCTTTAGACAATCAAATCCAACCCACTGCTTAAAGCAGAAATCAGAACATTTCTGCTAGATGGCTGTCTAGTCTCTGTTGGAACTCATCTAATGAAGGGAAACCTACCATCTTTCTAGATAATGGGTTCCACTATCAAACTGCTCCTACTGTTTTTTCCTAACATTAAATCAGAAGCTGCCTTCCTTCAACTTTAATTCATTATTTTATATCATGTTTTAGGAAATGAGGGAGAACAGTCTTGATCTTTTTTTCTGTATGACATTCTCCCAATTTTCTCAAGGCTAAACATTCTTTCAATCTCTCTTCATAGGACTTATTTTCTGGCTCACTGCTGTTTCTGAACCTATTCTAACTGAACTGAATCCTTCTTAAAATGTAGTTCTCCGACATTGACACAATATCCAAGGTAGAGTCAGACCAACCCAGACATTGGATAAAACTGTTGAGAAATCAAAAAGAAATGTTAATGATATTTTGTCTAACTGGAATACAAGGGAGTCAATTATTCTTCTTTAAGAGTTCTGCTGCTATATACAATCTCAGTTTTCCAAGTCCCAGTCCTTACGTAGCCCAAAACATACCACCCACCATAATGAGAAGAAATCAACAGATGTGGGGGAATGCCAAGGTTTGTAAATAAAGGTTTAGGGGTAAGAAACTTGAAAGGCAGAACACCAATCTCCCGGTGTTTTGAACACATATCAAAGTACATACCAACTGCTATAGTTGGATCAACTCTTAATCCTCATAGGAGCTATCCCAGGTCCTGTAGTTTTAAAATCTAACCTGCTTTCTTTAACAAACTCTTATTATTTAAGAGCAGATCCTTCTTACTTTTGCCTTCTGATGGCTATCTTCTGCCAAAGAGACAGAACAAAGACTGAGCAAGGAGAATTGGTGCTATAATCGAGTTTCAAGAAGAAAAACACTAGGGTAATCATGAGTTGCTAAGTGAAATAACCAACAAAATGCTCATTCTACCCCAGAATGTTAGTTTGATTACACTGCAATCCATCAAAAACACTGTATGATCCAGCGAGGACTAGGATGTCCTGTACCAAAACAAAAGTTAGTTAAATCCACTATTAGCTAAAACAGCTTTCTCTAACCAGATGTCCTGCAGATGTGTCAGGCCAATAATATTTAGAATATCCAGCCAGCCCAGCTGTTGGCCATAACTGGAATCTTGGGATTGAGCACCCTCATAGATCTGGATGGAAACTGGGTGGGAAAGGTTGTGATAGGACTTCATCTGTGTTACTTCACTGTGACATTAACAAGACAAGTTCGAGGGCTGGGGGTGGAGATTTTCCATTTGAAATCGTACTTCTCCCACTGCCATTGTTAGGAAGACTCTTGGAAATGAAAAAGCTTTATTGTTGTACTTCCAGGGTCCCTTCATTCCTTGCTCCTGGCCTGGCCAGCAATCTGGAAAGCGGCTTTAAACCTTCCACTTCAATATTTCAGGCAGCTGAGGATGGCTTTTGGAGCTCAGCACTGAGTAAACAAACCCTCTCTTAAGCCAGGACTGCTTCATTTTGACTAAACCCTAACTAAACAAGGCGGCTTCATGAAGCAGAGACCCAACAGCCTTTGAGGTGGCCTCAGGTCCAGCTTCATTAACACCTTTTAATCCTACGGCCCAATTTTATATTCTCTAAATTATTCTTCCCAGGCTCAGACGAGGGCTCCCCATGCTGTTGTAACAGGGCAAAGGACTTCACAAGAATTCCTCGCTCCTCCCAGCCACTTGAGGAGAAAGGTTTTCCTATTTGGGTATGGAGGAAGGGGTCGGTTCTCCTGATTGGGCCAGCTTCTGTAAGAATTTGTGAGTGCCAGCACTGATGAATTCAAAAGGTGGGGGGGGGGGGGGGGATGAGCCCAAGAGCCAAGAGAAAGCTTGGGCTACGATTTTTATGGAAGGGGAAAGTAGTTATCAAATGCTGTGTCACAATCTGCTTTTCTAATACACAAAAAAGCTTGTGCTGTTAAACTAATAGCCCAGCTCTTAACCAGATCAAGGTGTCACACTGTTCTTGGTAGACACGGATGTAACCAATTGGGGAGAAGAGGGGCAAGCATCCTTGGAGCAAGTCACTGCCTCCCCTCTTCTCTAGTGTTGGACTCCTGCAGTTATTTAAAGGAAAGGCACCCCCCACGTGGAGCGGTAATTGAATCATAAGCTGGACATTAAAATAATGTTGCAGTCTGGAGCATCATGGCCCGTCCACAACCAGAGGCCAGGATTCTTCCCCTCCCTCATTCCACATAGAGAGGCCAGTGCGATTGGCAGATGAATTGTATTCCAACGGGGATAAGAAAATGGCTTCTTCTCCTATCTCTTAAGTTGGCATAGTAGGGTTGGGCAGCCTGAATGGCCTGGCCAGCTCTGTTCTCCAACTTCTTCTCCAGTAGCTGCCTCACTTTGCTTTACGGCGAGATTAGCTTTCTTGAATGTGATCAAAATCAGCCAGGCTCACTTCAATATTTTTAGGATGAAAGCATTAATTAATTAATTAATTAAATTTGTATGCCACCCATCTCCCCCAGTGGGTGACTCTGGGCAGCTCACCATGAAAGTAAAAGCCACAAACAGTTAAAAAATAAATACCTCAATTAATTTAATTAATTAATTAAAATCAAACTACAAAAACAAGCCCTATACATAAAAACTAAAAAACATTCAAGATGACAGGGGAGTAAAATCAATTACCCTACAAGCCACTTCCACTGGTGTGAGCCCCATGCGGCCCCCAGTGAGAAATACACTGTTAATTCTGTTTCAGAGTTCTCCCTCTGCTCCCCAAAATTCACTCTGCCCCACCTGCATCCTTTTCCCACAGTATTTGTTTCTGATGCTACCATTGTTCCTTGCAATGACCTCCTTTTTCCATTATTAAGTGAATGTGCTTCATTGCACTCATTTATCTATGTAACTCCTTCCTTCCTTCCTTCCTTCCTTCCTTCCTTCCTTCCTTCCTTCCTTCCTTCCTTCCTTCCTTCCTTCCCTCCTTCCCTCCTTCCCTCCTACCCATCCATGTCCTTTATCAACACCATATTAAAGCCAGTTAACTGATTCAGATTTTTTAACCTGGTATTCGCAAGGGCTTCCTTCCATAAATGTATAACTTATTTATTTCCTTCTTTGCATCCATTCCAGAATATTTTAAGGAACACTGAAACATTGATGGAATACATTCCCTTTTTGTTTTTTCATGCAGTCATCCACCAGAGACAGGGCTCCAGTATACACTGTGTTGATACATAAAATTCCCATATCATCCTCATATGCCATAACAATCTAACATTTGAACATAGCTTTAAAAAGAGTTTCTTCTTGTCTTCTTTTCTGTGTCTCTTTCCAACACCACATGATTATAAAAGTTTCTAAGCCCATCTAATAGATTTTAAACTATTAAATAATTGGAATGTTCTTCAGCTTTCTGTAGTATAAAGCAATTAAGTGAATAGCTGCCAGGGTGGGGGTGGGGGGAGATGTTCATTTCCATCAACACGGAAAAAATCATAAGGCCCCTAGCTGCAAAGTTGCTAAGCTTAAAGCTGAAGCCTGAGTTTACCTCAACGTCTCTTACATTTAACTGCTGTTTAGTGTAACTTGATAAACAAATTATATCTCTGCAGATTTGCAAACTGGATTTTCAATTTTCCCTCTGTGGCTGTGAAAGTTTGTTGCAAGATTAATGGAGTATTTGATGGACTGGAAAGCATCATCAATGCTTAAGACACAGCCTTCTTGGCATCCTGTAACTATACTTGTACAATATTTTCCATAGGTCCTAGTAAGCAAAGCAAACAGCTTGGGAGTTATGGGAGCTGTCATCCAACACATCTACAGGATGCCAGGTTGACAGAGCAACATTGGCAAAAGACAATTCCATGTTCTGAGGTGCTGTTAATCTAAAGTTTTGATTGATGTCATCAGGCAAATACTGCCCTTACATACTTGCACTTTAATGTTTGATGCAAGTACATAAATTGCAGCATTAGCCTGATGAGGTCATCACATATATTTTGTCTTTTGACCACTCGCCACCCCACTGCAGACACCCAGGACTAGGCAGTTATTAATCTAAAGTGTTTGTGGGCGTGTTGGGAGAGAGGTGTATTCCAGAAAGATGGGCCAGGAACAAAGATCTGCAAGAGAGAATAAGTGGAATTGTTTAAGAGACTAAGAGCAAGGCCACTTAAAACCCAGACTATTCGTAGGCAGTGTTAATCATGGTTTATTGAATTAACCCAATATCTGGGTTTTTATGATGTATAGAACCATAATGTACAAGTGGGTTCACACAACATACTAAGCTAAAATATGGCCACTTTTTTTTTTTTTTTTTTGTGGTTCAGTGTGCCATGCAACACCTCCTTACACAGGAAGAAAAAGGAAAATGGCTGGACCAAATAAATGAATTTCAAATCCATCATTAGATCACTTCTTCATTAGAATCACCAAAATGGCATACAAACTTTCAAGTTCTTCAGAATTCTTCAACAGACCATATGTTAAACAAAACAGAAGTTCAGGAGTAGGCATAACAAACAGTATTTAAATACTGTGCACACACTGCATGAAGCCATGATTTGCTTACTTGTGGTTTGTTCAATAAGCCACAATTGACCGGCTTCCTTTATCAAATGAAATACAGGATACACACAAAATATCAAGCCCCAAACAAGCCACATTTTTACTCAGCACACTGTATAAGCCTAGGCATACTATAATCTGAATCATAAATTGTGACTTTTTATTCTCATGATAAGAAGTATTATAAACTAGCTAATAATATTTTAGCCTAGACTGCGGTGCAAATCCAGCTCCTATGGTTAGTTTGTTGCCAATTTAGAAAGCTCATTGAGTAAACCACGGTCAGTTTATCTATGGGAGAAGTGGGTCATACTAATGTGACAAATAAATGAAAACACCTAATATTGGCAAAAGTGTTGGATCTTTCCACAAATCAATATGTGGGAATCTATATACATTAGCATGAAACTTAAGCTCAAGATAAAGATCTTCTTTAAAAATCCAGTGAACCCCAGCTTAAGTCTTCCATGCTAGCAACTTCATTTCTTTATTTTCTTATACCGGATTCAGACAACAAGGTCACCAGTGCCATTGATGCCCGGTGTCTGTTATGGTCTCTCCTGTCATTTCAGCACCAAGCTGTGGACAAGGAAAGTGCAAATTAAGTTTTTAGGGCTTGTGTACTTTTAATTAGAAATGCTCTGTTTATAGGTTTGGTCATTTCTGATGAGGATGGGAAGCAGATTCATAATGCCTTTTCATTACCTCCCATAAAAGGCTCCACCAAGGAGAAAAACCATATAAATGTATGGAATGTGGAAAGAGTTTCAGGTTGCGTAGAGAGCTTACTTTGCATAAAAGGATACACACAGGGCAGAAACCATATAAATGCTGGGAAGGTAGAAAGCATTTCAAACAGAGCAGTCAACTCCCTTCTCTTAAAAGGATCTACATTAAGGAAAAAAAACCCATATAAATGTATAGCGCATGGAATGATTTTAGAGTTGGAATACATTGGTCTCAGTTATGCTGTATTGTGGTACGTTTTGTATATTTTGTTATTGGCGCTCTTGTTGTTATATTTTTAACCCATGTAAGCCACCCAGAGTTGCTGTTTGCAACTTGGGTGACCATATACATCATTTTAATAATAATAATAACAGCAGCAGCAACAGCAACAATAATCTCTCATAATTTCCCAGGGTCATTGTTTACTGTAATTTTCCTCTCATAACTATTCATTCCATCCCAGGCTAGACTGGGAAGTTGAAAAGTACCTTGAAGAAAGACCAGCAAACTGCATTGCCAAGAAAATTATATGGTTTTATCCAGAAAGTCATCAGAAGTCGAGCTCAACTTGGAGACTTGGCTGTATCCTGCTTTCATTCTCTGGAAGCTGGTGGTGAAAAGACAGGGCTGCTTTAAGGAGCTGCCAAGATGCAATATGGAAAGATCTGTTTGCACTCTGAAGCACCATTTTCCCTTTAATTCCCAAGCTTGTACATCCTTAAACACATAACATTTCCCCGTTTAATTTTATCCTAGAAAGAATCCTTTGAGGTAGGTGAGGCAGAGTTAGGATGATTGGCCCAAAGTGCACTAGGTGATTTAACTGATATGACTAGATTTCCCAGGGGTTTAACCACTTCAGCACACTGCCTCCTTTTTCTTTCTTTCTTTCTTTCTTTCTTTCTTTCTTTCTTTCTTTCTTTCTTTCTTTCTTTCTTTCTTTCTTTCTTTCTTTCTCTCTCTCTCTCTCTCTCTCTCTCTCTCTCTCTCTCTCTCTCTCTTTCTTTCTTTCTTTCTTTCTTGGAGGGGAATAGCACTATTTCACTTTGCTGTTCTAAAAATGTTATAGAAACTTAGAAATCAAATCCTTCTTCCTCTCCTGTGGCAAAAGAAACTGAGTTGGAGTTGTTCTGGAACAATTAACATCCCTTGCCCAAATCCAGCAGCAAGCAATAAAAGGAGCAGCAGCCATAAGAGGAAAACTATGGATCACGTATCTATGGATTCTTCAATGGGAGTGACCTGGGAGTAAATCAGAGGACTTGGGGCACATGGAACGGCCTTGCTGGATAACCCAATGGACGCTCGTGTGGATCCCTTGTTGTAATGCCACTTCCAGTAATGATGGAAAAGCTATGTTTTAGCAGCCCACAAAGTCTTAGCTGAGGGTAGCCTAAAATGACAGCTGTTCCATCTTACAGATAACACACAGGCTCCCCAAGTTATCGTGTCTGTCAATCCGGCCCCAATAATATACCAGTTTTCAATCCACTGGTGGCTAACGGAGCGGCCGCCGGTTCCCATAGCAACCTAAACAATATTACCCAGGCTTAAACGGATTCGGACGATATTAAAAAAGCAGCCTCTTTAGGAATTCCTGGAGCTGAGAATTTTAATTTTGTGTAATGCGAGCTGACACTGTGTTTATGAGACACTCGCTGGCTGTTTTCTTCAATTAGTGCAAAGAGGAGCGGATTTGTTTTTGAGGCTTAAGGGGGAAAGTGTTATTGAGTTATGGATAGAGGCAGGTCACCCTGTCGCTGCCATCAATCCCCTAAGATGTAAATTCAGGGGAGATTTCTAGTGAATGCTGAGGTTTTTTAGGCCCACGAAGATAACTACAGTACCTCATTCTCACAACGGGGAAAATAAGCCATGGGCAGGCTGACTTCTGAGCAAGCTTTGATTGTGAACTGAGACAAATAACTTCCCCAAAGATGGGGCTGGTTTCTTAAGGAGTAAGATATGCATAAATGACCCTCCCCCCCCAACCCCCAAAGCCAGTAAGCCTCATTCAACAGTCAAGGACGTGAAGTGTCCAAGCCTTCCACCTCCCTCCCCATCCAGAGGACGGGCAGTAACAGTCCGATTTTCACAGAGTGGAAATCCTGGCACGCCTATCTCTGGGGAAAAGGGACACTGGCTCAATTAGTAGGTGGGCTGCTAAGCAGGTGGCAGCAAAGCATTGAACTTTTCTCTTTCTGTCTGCTGTGATCTGGGGATCACCTGGCTATTTGCAGCCCAGGTATGATTGCTGCCTGATTGGGCGGTTGAATAAAGCCTCCTTCCTTGGCAGGCCAATGGGACTGAAGTGTGGGAGAGAGTTGAAGAGATGCAGGCCATGCCCAAGTCGGTCACTTTGAAGTTCTGCAAAGCCAGGAGGCTTTTAAATCTATCCCGTTTCTATCCTGCTCCAATCTGCCCAGTTAGAGCTAAAATACATTTTATGTGGACATGTATGAAAATGAACCTTGGTGTGAGGGGTAGGGGCTTAGGTTCTGGTAAAAAGCAGAGATCTCAGGTTTTAAAAAAAAATGTCTACGCAGGCAAGTCTTGGGTCCTAAAGCTTTCTCTGCTGCCTGCTATTTCTGTGTTACAAAGTGCCTTACCAAATCAGGTTCTACAGATGCATGCCCATGCAGTCAAGCAGAGACTCTGTGTGTGTGTGTGTGTGTGTGTGTGTACACGTGCAAGCTGCACGCATAGCAAATAGGCAGAGAAGGTAGGCAAACTACCTGAACTCATTCTCTCTCTCTGCAAGCACTGACTTTGTAAAGTTTCCCAAAACACATACAGTCAAGAAGAAAATGCATTGATTTTGAAGCTGCCAGAGAAGTAGCAATGTGTTTAATCCTTTCCTTTCCTTTCTTCCCTCTCTTTCTCTCCCCAGTTCTTGTTCTAGACTCTGCTAGTTCTCTTTCTAAGATGGTGACTTTTTTTTTTTTAAACCCACATATTTGCATGTCTCATACAATTTCGTCCTTGCTATATGTTGGGAACATTTCCATAGTCAATAGCTGCAGGGAGAGATGGTCCAAGATGTTTGTATGGTACATAATGGGGTGAAATCTGCCTGCAAAACTATGGGCTATGAAAGTGGCAGCAAAGAGTTTTTTGCATCTTACCGCAGCCATCTAGTGGTCATTTGGATTTTGCAGTTCAGGTGCCATAGGCCTATGTAGCAGTAAATTATACTAGTCTCTGTCTCTCTCCCTCTCTCTCTGTGTCTTTGAGTCCGTGTTGCCTCCTGGTGACTACCTGGTCAAGTCCCTGCAGTTTTCTTGGCAAGATTTCCAAAGTGGCTTGCCCTTGCCTCCTTCCCAGGGCTGAGAGAGAGTGACTGGCCCAAAGTCACCCAGTTGGTTTTGAGCCTAAGGTGGGACTAGAACTCGCAGTCTCCCTGTTTCTAGCTTGGTGCCTTAACCACACCACCAAGCTGGCTCTCATAACTGTATTTAAATCTTATCAGTTGTATGTTTTTGGCAAATTTGTTTTAGCTGTTGTTTAACTTTTTACATTTTTTTAATTTATACGGGCTTTGTTTTTTGTTATTTTAACTTGTGAGCCGCCCAGAGTCACACATGGGAGATGGGCAGCTATAGAAATTGAATTAAATAAATAAATGAGAACAATATTTATGTCTGAATAATGCTTGGCATATTCTTCCCTTGGCTCCATTCCTACAGTTGATCCCATTTCCCTGTCCTCACCCCAGTCATGCTAGGCCTACCGGATTTGGGCTGCCGAACTCCAGATGAATGGTTGTATGATCTACATGGTCCCAAAGAATTAAAGAAAGTTGTAAGTGGATTTTTATAGTCCAGATCTGGTAGCCCTAATTATGCTCAGATATGGGAAGCAACCCCAGCTTAAGAGGTAGACAGAGAATTCTATACTCTTTACTTGTACCTTTGTTACTGTTAATGTTAAACGCTCTGATTTGGAAGGCATATCTAGGTTTAACTTAATTATCTCAAGCAGTGTTCTCCAGCTTGTTCCCCTCCATGCATGTTGGACTACAATTCCCAGAATTCCTCAGCCAATATGGATGCTAGTTGCAACTTCTAAAAATTGTAGTTCAACACATGTGTAGGGCACCAAACTGAGAATAGCAGAAAACAGGTATAATCCATGGATGTGATGAGAAGATAATGTGATGGTAAAATGATCTATACCTCTTCAAATAATGCATAGGGAATTATCTTATGAAATGCTACTTTGCACCAACAATTCCTTGAAAATAATAATAATAATAATAATAATAATAATAATAATAATAACAACAACAACAGCATAGCAGAAAAAATGTTCTGTTTCAACTGATTCCCTCCTGTACTAGGTGTTTACGTTCCAAAAATGGACATTCACTCCTTACTTGCAGTCGGAGGTTGAGGTCCTTCTATCCTGAACCATTTCCTCACCTCATCTAATTGGAAGAAATAACTGGTTATGGATGTGAGCCTAATGAGAAAAGGTTGATCAAATTCCCATGAGTAAGGAAAACAATGTCTTGTTAGAAGCAGTCTGCTATATAGTCTTAATTTCTTGGAATAATATGCTTCCTAACATGCCTTCTTTCAGTGCAAGTCATGAACGTTTAACATGCACAGAGGCACTGTAATAATTCTTCACACTTATCCCTCAAAAGACACTTCATAATGCGCTTATAAAGACGATCTCTGTTATGCCCACCAAAGAAAGTGGGTCAAATAGTTCCAATGTCTTATACATTTTTGGTCTCAGTCTGAAAAGGCTAAACTAGGCGCAGCTGGTGTCAAAAATGTGCAATAATCTCAGATTTTTTAAAAAGGTTTCCAGTTTGGAGCAATGAACTCTTCTTTCAAGTCAATTGATACAGAGCTGGATGTCAGTTAGCTCAGAGGCCAAAAGTGATAGGCTTCACAGACAGGTACATTGAGGTTAGCTTTGCCTACCAAAATAAAATATACTATACTTAAGTCACTGAATATTGTGGGTATTGGTTGAAAGATAAGAGATGGTGATTTGTTTTGTTTTGTTTTTCCTGCAAGAGTTTCTCAGCTATCGGGAGCCAGGATGACTTTATCTGAACCATGGCAAAGTGGAATTTCATCAATAGTATCTCTAAGGTGCACAGCCCACACGTATTTTCCCAGTCATGCCTCAGGCCCAGCTATCAGCCACGTTCTGTTCAGCAATGGGTGAATCCATGGTACTCCAAATGTCGCTGAACTACAGTTCCCAGCATTCTTTTCATATTGGCTGATGCTGCTGTTAGTTCTAGTTCAGCCACATCTGAAGGACCACATGTTCCACCCATCAGTTTAATGTTTTCATCTTTGCCAATAACCTTGATGGGGAAAGCAGTTGGCAGATGCCCAGGAGATATGGATAGAAAAACAGGAGACTAGCTTAGACACAGAAATAAATCTCTGAAGCTGAGCCTGGAAGTTGGTACCAACTTCAAAGAACTTCTCTGCCACTAAAACGCTGTGATTATTGTCTGGACAATATATTTTTGGACAAATTTTGTCATCGCTGTTGCATCCAAAGTTCACTGCAAAGGAATGCTTACATGTTTGTGCTTCTTTTCTACAGCTTTTTTACAGCTCCCCATCCTTCAGAGCTGAAACATATCCCTAAGCAATCTTACGTGTTGTCCTCCAAACACTTTTGTAAACTTTTGGTAGTTTGTATTTGCCAGATCTATGCAGGACTCCAGTTGCAAAGAGCAAAGGGTGATTTAGAGTATGGGTGGACACACATATTACATTTGTGTGTTATTCTTAAATCACATGCATCTAATCTAGGAATAGATGCAGTTTTTTAAAGGAGTTGCTGACAGGTGTTACATGGGGCTCCATGATCAGAAACACATTTTCTATTCTGAATCCATACATATGACCTCCAGGAATTCACCAACAGCAGAGCACTCAACATTCAGTAGCAACTGCAACAAAGGGTAGTATCTATCTGCCACCTCTGACAACTTACAAACTGATATTTGCCAATATCTGACAAGTGACATGCAATAGGAGTGACAATCTGAGGAACAAATTTGACTGTAATCCTAAGAGTATATAGTCCACTTTATATCCAGCTTTACTTATTTGTGATTAAAATATTTGCACTGCACTATTTTTTAAAAAAAATCTTAAAACAGTTTGTAATTAAATTCAGTTAAAACTATTTACAACAGCATGGATTAAAACACTGTGTAAAACATACAAAATAAAATAAGCAGTAAAATAATCAAAATAATAACAGAGTAAGAGCAGAAAAAAAAAACATTCAAAATGTTACCGCAGCATTTCCCCTGTGAAAACAGTAGGATGCTGAAGTCAGATTTTGAAATAAAATATGAGATCAAAATCCAAGTTTCAAAGACTAAAATTTCACCCACTTTCTCTTTTCCACCAAAAGTTAATTTCAGCTCCATCTCCATTTGCATGTATTATATTTCTATTTTGCTTTTCCTCCCAGATGCTCAGGGAAGGACATGTGGTTTTCTCTCCCCTCCCCATGTTGTTCTCAGAATAACTCAGGCAGAGAGACGGTCTGTGATCCTCTCGCGAGTGTTCTGGCTGCGTGGGAATTTGAACCCAGATCACCCTGGCCATGCTATCTTTCCAAATGTGCTTTTTAATTTGCTCTCGGCTGTTTCCATTGGCCTGTCTGCCCGCCTCACACCTACGTGCCTCCTCCTTTCTCGGCCGCAATAAATCCAAGAAAGAAAAACGAACGGGCATCTCGCCTCTCTTGCCGTCAGAACAGCCCCGGCCTATTCAAGCAGAAGTGCAAATCCAAGCAGAGAGGTATTAGGAAGGGATGAACCCGCCCTGATAAATCCTCTCCATCCCGCGCTCAGCGAGAGTTTGCTAGGAGGATTAACCCACGTCTTGTTCTCAATCCCGGTTTATGAGTTTCCCCGCTGGCTGGGAGGATCCTGTGTGTTTAAACAACGGGCTAATTAATCCTCATTTTATTACTTTCTCTTGTCAAGTGGCTAAAGAGAAGCTGTCAGCTCGGTGAGCCGCCCCACTCGCGTTTGTTTAGCTCCCAAATTACTTCATCAGAACCATCTGCTGCAAACGTCTTGGCTGGAGTTATTGATTTCTCTATTCAAATGCCTCGCTATGCCAGGAGGCGAAGACATTAAAGAAAATTTTAGGGTCACGGATCCAGGGTAGTGCTGTTTGTTATTATGATAGGGGAGGAATGCCTGTCAATCTGGCCGGTGATGCTACAGACAGAATCGGTTTGCAAACCTCTTGGAATTAGAGAAGCAGGCAAACCAAGTGGTTCCTCAGGAATCCTCTGATGCCAAAACTGAGAAAAATGTCAGGAGGAAGGACTATGACAGAGTCCGGGAAACACTCCGGAGAGGCACATTTTATCATTATGGATATCTGCTTTGTTTTTCCAAAGTGGCACACAGTACTTCTTCATGTCCAATATTGCTTTAATTTTACTTTTTAAAAACATGTATATCCCATCTGATACAAAACGAATGATTGAAATGGCAGTGTTTCTGCAACTGCTTACAATGGTTTAAACACCTTTTAGTTGCATAAAAAGGTAAGCCCTGATTATTAAAAGAGCAAGTTTTAGCATCACCCTTATTGTTATTGCTGTTTCTACTGTTCAGACATAAATCTTTAGATGATTTAGTTCAAGCATAAATCTTTAGATGGCATTCTTTTCTGGCTGCAAAAGAAGGGAACAAATTTCAACTGGAGTAATTTTACAGTAATCCGAGCGATTGCAAGGAGATGTTCCAGGCACTTTTCTTGGTGACAGGACGGAAGTCAATTGCTGCTGCATTCTTCCAGCTTGTTTTTCATCTTCCCATTGTGGCCTACAGCCCTCATGCTTCTTGGTGGTCTCTCATCCAAGCACTAGGAACCAGGTCCAATCTTCCTACATTTTTCAAGATCCGCCGTAGTAGACTAGAGGCTGCCACCTAGCTGGACGTGTGCATTTTTAAAAAGCAAATGAATTACAGTACAGATGGGGGGAAGGTTCCTTAAAATTGTTCTCCTTTATAAGTTTGCCCAGTTCACTGACTTAAGGCTAAAATATTAAGCCACCTTTCCTAGGAGTATGCAGCCTCAAATATTTCACATACCTACTAACAACAATCCTTATGCTCTTTATATTACAGTATGATCTGGATCATATAAACCAACTGGGACAGTAGAGGCTAATACTTTTGCTGAATTAATAGAACTGAATCATGGGATGAACTGATGGGATTGAACTCAACAGTGGAATTAATTGAACTGAACTGTGGAGCGCAAGAGAGAAGGGTCCCTTTCCCCCTCTCAATCTGTCAGTCAAAGTAGAACGTGCAATCGCACTAGGATTGCGACATGACATTTCAACCTTTTGCCACCAAATGGGAGATCATGTGCCTCTTATGGACTGTAGGTTGCCTACCTATGTAATAGGGCCCACTGGCAAATCAGATGGAAAGTAAATTGGAAAAATAAGCTTTTATTTCAGGGCAGCTGATGTATCAACACAGGCATGGAGACAAGAAGTCTACAAATAGGCAGAGGGGAATGGGAAATAGCAGCTTCGGTCTCTTCATCAGCTCGATGCCTTATCATCTTAATTACTTTGCCCCAATTCTTTCTGCCCCCCCCCACCCCCTTCTGTCAGGCTCTTCCAGACCAAATGCAGCGGCTGCCTCAAAGCTGTGGCCCCTTCTGAGTTCATCATGCGGGTGCTGGAGAACGTCTACCACGTCCACTGCTTCTCCTGCTGTGAGTGTGAGCGGCGGCTGCAGCGTGGGGATGAGTTTGTCCTGAAGGAAGGGCAGCTGCTGTGCCGCAGCGACTATGAGAAGGAGAGGGAAATGCTCAGTGCCATCAGCCCTGCGCCCACTGAGTCAGGTGAGAGAGGAGAGGCCACAGGGTTCCGCTCAGCAGAGTTTAAAGAATGACCTCGAGCATGTGCAGAGAGTGCCTTTTCACCATTCTATGTCCCATAGCCCATTCCCAGGCATCTGAGGCCACTGAAACACGCACAACACAAACACACAATGAATAGCTAATCCTCTTCGCCTGGCTCCTTATTTCCAATCAAGAAACCTTAAGCACAATCCAGAATACACAGCATCACAGGAGAAAGTCCCTATTGATGTCAGGAGTTGCACTTCCAAAGAGGCAAAATGCTAAGGTTCACTGTGCCCGAATTCCTATTTCAGTGATGTGCACAGATTGAAGATTTCCACTTTCTTTCCTTGAATTCTGTCTCCCCAGTTAGAAGGGAGGGCAGATTAAAATATAGCTGGACAGAGCTCCTACATCCTCCAGGAGTGGAAAAGGGTGGTAGGACATGCTGGAAGGCTGTAAGAAGTGAAAAATGCTGCATATGCCAAAGTTTCTGTTCCTACACAATCATGAGAAGGACAGATCTGTACCTCCTTTCCCCATACATCTTTCTCCAGTTGCCATGGATACAACTGCCATCATCCAGATTCTGGGGATGTTAAGATCCAAAGCATCTAAGTGCCACCATGCTTTAGGACATCTGAATCTGGGCCTAGCAAAGTTGCTGTGGTTGGGCACCTGCTAAGCCTTACATCTGTTCAGAGTACCCAAGCCAATCTCTCATTTCTGGTTGGGGAAAGAGCCTAGAATCAGTGGAGCAGTTCTGCTTCCCCCCAGTCTGAAACTCCAATCAGAGAAGAGCGCAGAAAGTTGCTATAACGGACTGGGGCCGGCGGGAGGGAGAACACATGAAATTCATGTGTGAGGGCTTGCAAAACCTTGCATCTAATCTTAAACTGTGCATCCTAGTAACTAATTGGAATTAAACAATCTGAAGCATGCATGTTAAAAATCCTTTAGACTCACACACCATTAGTAAACATACAAATCTTCATTCCAGCAGAAGAGGAGGTTCTATTCTTCCTTTCTCATGTGGAGGAATTTGTAAGAGAAGTGGAATGCACGGGAAGAATATTTAGCTTATTCCTTGGCTTTGGCTTTGTTCCTTTAACAATGGGGGCTGGGGGGGCAGGAGAGGGGAGTTTGAAGTGCTTGGCCAAGAGCACTTGAATCTGTTTCTGGAGTAGGTCTGTCTCCTCCTTGTATCTGTCCCCACTGCCCTCTCTTTTGGGGCCTAATTTATGTAAGTATTGAAGCAAAAGCTAGCTTTTGTCACTTGTTCACATGTTCATGCCGGCAAGGACAGCAAGGAGGAGGAAAAGCAGCAGCAACAGAAGATCCCAGAATTGACCCTTAGCCTCCTTTGGGGTGTATGGCCCTTGGCATGTACCAAACCATGCCAGCTCCTGATGCTCGGCTGCACAGATATGCGATTGATGAAGCTCTTGTCCCTCACATCTATTTACATTTTTTAAACTTCAGTTGGGGAAAATCCTCTCAATTTTTGCATTCAAGACTATCAGCTTTGTGGCAGGACCAGGCCTGATTTTAAAAAACCAAGATGAATGCCTACCTATTATATACTATCTAGCAGGATCTGCCTTGAGAAGAGTAGTTTGGCACATCCATTCAGGAAAGGCAGGTGGTTTGGTGAATGGAAGGATGACTAACCATACTGGGAGCCTGATGTTTCTAGGGAAATTTCCAGCCAGGGAATCCTTCATAATCCATGTTTTCTTCCATAGTGAAGAGTGAAGATGAGGATGGGAGCCACCCACATGGCAAAGGAGGAGAGGAAGGCAAGGATCACAAGCGCTCCAAACGCCCACGCACCATCCTCACCACGCAGCAGCGGCGGGCCTTCAAGGCCTCCTTTGAAGTCTCCTCAAAACCCTGCCGGAAGGTCAAGTATCACTTGATTGCTTCCTTCTTTCTTTAAAGGGACACTGAACGCAGGGATGGGCGACCGGCACCCCTGCGAACGTAAGCACCCTAATTTTGAAGCCACTGTGCAGATCGTCAGTTCCAATCTTTCATAATGGCTAGCAGCACCTCCTCTATAGCCTGTTGCTTGGGAGGAAGAGAGAACAGGATGTTAGGGAGAGTAGTTCACCTGTACTTTAGGCTTTAGTCGCAAAGTGCAGATGACCACTAGATGTTAGGAAAGAGATGCAGGAAACATTAATATGTTGTTGCCATCCAGGGGTCTTCTAGCCCAGATCTGGTTGTCCTAGTCTCTGGCCCCACCTACTCTTGCATCAGCCCCACCCACCCATGCACCCACCATGCAGTCCCAACAGTTACACCAGAGGGAATGTGGTTCTCAAGAGAAAAAAGATTTTCCACCACTGCATTAATCACCACCACGTGTTACTTTGCAGACTCAGAGCAGGCCTGTATTGTACCTCTTTTAGCCATTCTTTGGCCTGCAGAGCAATCATTTTTGGAGGTGGTGTGAGTCATGGGAAGTGAGAAGGAGGAAGGAGGAAGCAGGGAGATACCATCCTAACTGCTGCTTTTCACCTGATGCTCACCTCTCCACTTTACTGGCTACACGCAGCTGCCGAAAAGCCGACTGGCACCATCATTCGGTTTGTGAAATCTTCTGGCACACTGAGCTGGCAATGTGTCATATTGCTCTGTCAAAAGTGGGGGAGGGCACTTGTGGTCTGTGGATTACAGGGCAGCTCATCCCTTTGGGGAGACTGAAGTTGATTGGCAGGGAAAATAATAAAAAATATACTTTCAAATCTCTCTGCTCCCAACTCCAAAGTGGCAAACTCGGAGATCTTCTTTCTTACTGGTTCTGTTCCTAGAAATACTGTATCTTTGCCTGTGGGTGGGGAGCTATTATATTCTGTCTCTCATTCTCTTAGAGGACCAACTGACTGCAAACAATTCAAACCTGATTTAACAATAACATGGTATGAAGAAACAATATGATCTATAACATGTTTCTCTCTGAAAGAGGACATCAAGAGTACCTCCTGAAATCCACCAGTGTGTCTATTTTCTTTTTCATAGGCCGGTTACCTCCTTTCAATTCCTCTCCCTCTTCTTTGTAACCCTGTCCACTTATTGCTCCCTTCCTAAATTCTTTTAGTTCCTGCCCATTTTAAGAGAGTGGCCAGTTTAACCTTTACCCTTTACTTGCTTTAGCAGAACGAAAACCATCTACCACTTCATCCATCTTCCCATAACTCCCCTGCATACCCCAATGAGACCACCACATTCTGTTTTCCTTTCCTCCGCTTGTCTTAGGGCATCTATTTTACTTAACCCAATGACAAACTGCCAAAAAGGGGTGATGAGTTTTAGTTCTTCCATCTCCAATAATATTATGGAATATCCCACCATCTCCTTTGTAACAGCCAGACGTTAATACTTTAGCTGTTGGATGCAAAAAAACTGTCTGCTCCTGTCTTCAATACTGCCTAGGCTCTAGGTCTCTCTTTCCTTGGAAGAAACCCTTGTGCAAGCCCATACAGAAATGTGCTAGATTTCTGATAATACACTGAGAGATATCATATTTATTTTATTTGTTTTATTTATTGTTTCACTGTGGAGGCCGCCCGACTGGGCAGCTGACAGATAAAAAAAATAAAAGAAAACAAAATTTATCATGAAGAAAAAGAAGACAGATGACCAGGAACCCAAGATCCCCCAAAGCCAAGCAGCCAATAACCAACCAAAGGGGCTTGACCCACATCCTAGGCCAGGGCCTGGGAAAACAACCAAGTCTTAAGCAGTTTGAAAAGTTGGAAGGGTAGGAGCAATATGAATGTCCAGAGGGATATCATTCCACAGGAGAGGACCCGTCACTGAGAAGGCACACTTCCTAAGGCCTATAAGATGACACTGCTTAATCAGTGGGCCCCGGAGCATGCCAACTCTAGCTGACCTGACTAAACAGGTGGAAACATATGGAGGCAGGTGGTCCTATAAGTAACCAGGCTCTATGCCATGCAGGGCTTTATAGGTGATAACCAGCACCTTGAATTGCACCTAGAAGCCAACTGGCAACCAGTGGAGCCTGTGAAGCAATGGGAACATGTGCACATACTGCAACATGCCCATCACTGTCTGCCCAACTGCATTCTGAACCAACTGTAACATCTGGGTGGTCTTCAAAGGCATCTCAGTGTAGACCACATTACAGTAATCCAATTAAGAGGTGGCCAAGACATGAGTGACTCTCTGAAGACCATCCCAGTCCAAGAATGGGTGCAACTGGCACACAAGGTGAACCTGTGCAAAGGCTCTCTTGGCCACAGCTGTCACCTGCAGTTCAAGAGTGAGCCAGATTGTGCACCAGTCCTGCATGGGACCCCATTAAAGACTAAAAATGGAGGTCCCTGGAGCCAGAGGGGTCAAACAAACAAAGCCACTCAGTCTTGTCAGGATTGAGCCTGAGTCTGTTCTTCCCCCTCCAGACTTCCATAGCTTCCAGGCACTGGCTCACGACTTAAACAGTATCACAGCCCAGGGTTGAAATGTATAATTGGGTATCATCAGCATATTGATGATACCTGACCCCAAATCAATGGATGATCTCACCCATTAGATTCATGTAGATGTTAAGCAAAAGAGGAGAGTGAGTTGAGCCCTGCAGCACCCCACAAGTGAGGGGTCATGGAGCACAACCCACTCAAAGTCACCATTAGTGACTGTGGGGAGGGCTTCCTTATTGTGACATGAATTTTGGTCCAGATTTCCAGATTCTGGAAATCTTTTTAGCTTTTTAACCACTCCTTTTCTATTTTCCACAATGGGCAGGTGAGAGAGACATTAGCAGCTGAAACTGGTTTGACTGTCCGTGTAGTGCAGGTCTGGTTCCAGAATCAAAGAGCCAAGGTGAGTGATCATTTCTGAGCTTTGCATTTGAATGACGGTGTATCTCCAGCCAAACAGGGGGAGACAAACTTCTACTTACCCTAACTTTGAGCTAACTCATTTCCTAAACCTAGAAGTTCATCAACAGCATGAATTCCAAACCAGACATGATTGTTGGTGAGGATATATGGCTCCTAAAATATTCCCTCTCAATCCCAGTAAATTCTCATCTCTAACACCATTGTGAATGGTCAGTCAGAATGGCTGACTGAAATCTATGTTAAGTCAAAAATCATTAGGGAACCTTCTGTCTCACAAAAACATTGTTCCACCATGACTTCTCTGAAACCAAGTTGAGGTTTTTGTGGTCACCTGAAATAGGCAACCCACTTTCTCCCAAACACTGGATCTTTGATCCTGAATAAGGGTCACACTTTTATCTTAGTTTTCCCCTTTTTCTATAGTTCTTGTATGGTTTTGTAACCATACAAGTTTCTTCTGGCTGGACTGGTTGGAGTCCAATAGTGTTTGGAAAATCACAGGCTTCCTTCTCCTGCTTGGTCTTCAGATTTATGAAAATACCCCTGTGACTGAGGTGTGGTGTTGGTTTGTTGGTTTGTTTTTTTGGTTGCTTAGTTGGTTGAGGTTTCGTTGTACTTGAGACACTATGAGCAAAGTTGCTGGAGCTTATAGTAAGAACATACAAATAACAAAATGTTCATGGCATTATATATATAGAATTCAGAAAACTGAATTCAGTACAATACAGACTTAAAAGACTTCATATAATAGAAAAGCATGTAATAAAAGCATGCAAAATTTAAATGTTTTGACTCAAGGATGCTATTCTAAATATCCTGTCATTTAAAGACACACACACACAAATGAGCAATCAAAATAATTCATTCAAAGTTTTGATAACCATAACTGCCTAAGGTATGTGTTATAAAGGCAGAAGTTTGCTTGGCGAACTGTTTCCTTTAATAGCTGGGAATGACTGCCCTTGCTGAATGTCTACCTGTTACAAAACCATACAAGAACTATATAAAAAGGGGGAAAGTAAGATAAAAGTGTGGCTCTTATTCAGGATCAAAGATTTTTAATTTATAAACAACTTTATTTCTTTATTGAGGATGTTTATATATCATGCACTCATAGCAGAGTCAGCCACATGGTTTAGCCCAGGGTTCTCCAAAGTGGTCAACATCAACCCCCAAGGGTTGATGGGACTATTTGTTATTGTTGTTGTTATTATTATTTGTAGTACTATTAGTTAAAGTAGTATTTATTATTTTCATATAATAAATGTTTGGGGGTGAATGAACCATCTGAAACTTCATGAAGGGGTTGATGAGCTGAAGAGTATGGGGAGCTCTGGTTTAGCCATTAGACAAGTACAAAATGAGAATTTATGACTGTGGGTACCAACTTTATAAACAATCCTACAGCTATTTGTTTAACAGCAATTTCATCTGGGAGGGAATCACTAGGGGATAACATTTGTTTTCCTGTTGCAAATACTTTTTACTTTCATTAATATTGAAAGAATTTTTAGCTGCTCTTTAGTGAAAGCTCTCACTGCATCTCGCAAAATGAAAATAACAGACCACTAAAACACTTGTCCATTTCTGCAGTTTGAATTGTTGTATCAGGCCCAAGAGCATGGCAGGGCACTCTGTTGCTGATCAGTTAGCCCTTGAAAGGGTGATGGTGGATGGCTATGGAAATCAGAAAGACTTCCCTGATCACGAGAACTATTAATTAGTGGAACAGCCTGCCTCCTGGACTGGCAGAGGCTCCATTCCTGAAGGTTTTCAGGCAACGTTCAGACAACCGATCATCTAGGATGGTCTGAGGATTCCTGCCCTGGACTAAAAGTTCTCCAAGACCCTTTCCAATCCTTTGATTCTATGTATTGGGAGGTAATGGATCTACAAAGCAGGGGCAGGTCAAAGTCCCCCTCAGTCCAATTTAGGAGGGGATTCTGTCCTTCCTTCCCCCTTTGTTGCACACCTACCCAGGCACATCCATACACCTCTTTGCAGATGAAAAAGATAGCCCGCCGGCAGCAGCAGCAGCAACAGCAGCAACAGGAGCAAGAACAGCTGGGAAACCCCCGTCTAGGGACGGGGAGGGGAAATGGACGCAGCAGCAGACAGAGCAATGAGGACAGTGAAGGTAAGAAGAGAGGGGACCAGCATCTCAAGAATGACAGTTCCTAGAGGTAGATTCGTCTTTTTCTGGTCCATGTTGGTTTCTCAAGTGTTCATTAAGAAACTGGTACCATCCCAGTTTTGTATCCATCTGTTCCAAATATTCATTTTGGAATGATTTTTGTAAAACAAAATACCCCCCCCCCCCCGAATTTTAAAACATTTTGTGATGGTATGTGGGAATGACCTTGGGAGACAGACCTGCAGCCTAGGGAATGGTCTGATAAGAGGGAGCCTCAGTTCATAGGTGGGGGGAAAGCACGGGAAACATTTCAGAAGGGACCCTCCCTAGTTTTCCAGAAACTAAAAAGAGAAATACTTTCAGTCTTGCAAGATTCTGTTAATGTAATCTTACAATGAAGATAGTGCCGATGCTCCTGGTTGTGCTTCTTGTTCGGACTACTTCAAAGTGCCAACACATTTACTCCGAATTTGGGGGGGGGGGGGGGGTTGAATTGCAAATTTCATCATATCATTTGGAGAAGGGAGAAATGCAAAAAAGATGGGAGTTCCAATTAGCCCACCAATCTAGCATGTGATGCTCTGGGGCCCAGGATTTCTGCAAACCTTCTGCCCCACCTAATATTCAGACGTACACGTAAAAAAACCCAGCTTCCAGAATCTACTTAGAAGAATGCCACTGCCCCCACCCCTAAATTCATGCAGTCCTTCTGAGAAAATAAAACATACTCACCAGAATAGCCATGTTAACTACTTAATCCATAAATATATAACTGCAATGAAATCCTTGCACAGTCCTACTTGGGATCAAGGTATCTGGTATATCTGGACTGGCAAGTATCTTTTTCTGAAGGATTACATATATTTTGGATGGATAAGATTTCCCCACTGGAAGTTTGTCACCTGTTAAATTCTGCCTGTTGCATGGCCATTGCAAGGAGGGGAAGATATCTGAGGACCAAAATTGGATAAGATAGACTTTAGGCCCCAGAAGTATTATTCTGATCTAATTTCCACACACACAGAACGAATGAGATGCTAACATTTCAGATTGGAGATATCCAAAATAACCTGAAAGGGGGGGGGGGGGGCAGAAAGAAACCTAGTAAAGCAAAGAGAAAAGTTCTACTCCAACATCCCCTTGCTGTGATAAGATCTAACAACCCTTTTTCAGGCAGACAATTTTAATATTCAATAAATGCCTTTGTGGTTCAGTTACATTACAGTTTCAGATGCAGAGCAGGCAGCAAACCCACAGGGAACAATACTGGCTCAATAATTCTTGCCCTTAAAAGGAGTAAGGTATGGCATACATTAAATAGGAGAGCAATGGGTACTGACATGTACAAAGTTTACACAGATTTGATCATCTCTGGTGATTGTGTGGAACCTGGTTTATGCAATCAGATCTCTATATTTTAATTAAACAGTGTTTGCAATGACTAATTAGAAGAACAAGAAGTATTCTGGTTATGTGTCTACCATAAACGTAAACCAGTTTAACTATCTTGGCTTCCAACCTTCCTACAAGGCACCCTGGGAATTATATGTTGGGTTGTTGGTGCTTCTGCTAGGGAGAGACCTATCCTCTCCCTAATTCTCTGGGAAAGGCCATGACAGTTATATTAACATTAAATGCAGACAAGTTTTATCAAAGCTCTGTCAAAAACCACATTTGGCTTCTAAGCACTCAGGAGTTTCTGCTCACTCATGCTAAATCTTTATCTGAAACATGAAAGCCAGAAACTTACTTAAAAATAAATAAAGATGAAATTTCTGCTATCAAGAGAGCAATATAAAAGCAATTCCTGACTTCATTTTCATTACAAACATGTATCTTGGATAAGAAGTATTGATCCATCACTATGGTTATAGCCTATATTCCCCAACTTCTATATTTTCCTCCATTTGCTGGCTTAAGAAAGGAACACCACACATTTCACACACATCCCCCCCCCCCCCCCAATAAGTCCCATCAGATCTTGGAGAAAGTAGCTTCAATTATCATTGTTCTGTATCAAAGTATTATTGTTGCGAACATCTCCTAGAGACGTTTTGCCCCCTCTTTACTATTGCTTCACCAATTGCTCAATAGATAGCGCCAGCGTGCATGGGATAGATGGGCTCATGGTGCCCTACTCCAGGATTGCACAGCAGCAGCTGCTTCCCTTGGATCAGAACAGCTACAGCACAGACTTGTACCGGCAAGGACTCACCCCACCCCAGTTGCCAGGAGACCATCTTCATCCGTATGGTGAGCTCATCTTCCTCAAATTCCTTCTGCTTCTCCCTTCCAGATATCCAATTGCTGTATCACCTCTTTCTGATATATCTGTAACATGTTTTTCTCTTTTGCCAGCACTATTCCAACGTGGTTGCATATGATTATGTCTCCCCAAAAACAGGAAGGCAGCCTTTGGCTATCTTAGCCACATCAGTCCCATCTATTCTTTCTCCCTTCCAAAGTGATCTGTGAACATCTATTGGGCAGTGAATTGTAATGCACCTGTCCTACATGACTGTGTGTGTGCGTTTACCTGACACTGAAAGTGGTACTTTTGCACTGGCCCCGAGAATGAGAGGAAGAGGAGCAAAGGGAAGAGGGCTGTGACTGCCTTGCCCATTCTTGGCTCCGACTAGTTCACCTGCATGGATTGAGCTACAGCAACAGTGAGGAACAGCAACAGCTACCACCCTTCTTAGGGAATGGGGGGAGTTGGTTCCTTTTCTTTCCTTGAGCCCTCACTAGTTGGGGCAAAGAGTTACAGACCATAAGGTCCCATGATGCCATAATAACTAGAGACCGACAAGAATCTGGTAGTGGTTGTATTTTCTGACCCATCACGTTTCTCTCCCAGAGAAGAAAGATTGACTTACTCCAGCTTGAGAACCTTCATCTTCCCAAGCCATTTTTACAATCTCTTTCCTTTTCAATTTAGATTCAGAAGGTGTTTTCCATGACATGGACAGCGACACCATTGGCCACTTGGGTGACTGCCTGCTGTCTGCGGCTGAAGCCAACCTCCTGCAAACTCGAGTGGGCAACCCTATCGACAGGCTGTACTCCATGCAAAACTCCTACTTCACCTCCTGACCTTTGGTTCTTCCACCTGATATGTGCCACTCTGGGTGTAGGAGGGGGTAAATGGCATGAAGGGGCAAGACCAATCCATTGGGAAGAACTGTTTGGACCCTGTAGCACTAATAAGGCATGTGAGGCTGTCAGGCCTTTGTGTGCTTATTCCTGGGCACTGATAATTGAACCATGGAGGACCTTGCTACACTGCCTTTACCATCCCCTCAGCCAATGTCCTCTTGATGGACAATTTCATATTGTGTAGCTGTATGTCTAGCACCATGTTTTTTGTGTTTAAACTGCAGGGCATTACACCTAGTTGATACATCAAGAACAGAGGCAGGAGGTCTAGCTCTTGATAAGGTTTACATACTTTGGGGATACTTTTCCCAACTGTGTCCATTTTTCTTAACTTTTATGGACACAAAAAATCCCCTTATCTGGAATGTGCTAATGTACCAATTAGACATCAAGGAAACAAATCCCCTAAAGAAAGTGTATCATCTTTACTTCGACAGTAAAAACATTTGTTTCTGTTAGGTCATATTCATTGCTAGGGCTTTCCACCTCCAAGAATTCTGGGATCTCTAGTTTGTTAAAGACAGTGAAGTTCTGAGCTCAGAACCCCTGCCTCCTCACAGAACTGCAATTCGTAAGGTTCTTCTTGGAAAAGGAAACACTTTATCATTGATATATATGATACTTACCTTCCCCCCCAATAGTTGAGAGGTTCTGTGGACTTCTGAGATATGGTCTAGATTAAGGGCAGATAGCATGGGGACCTATGGATGTTGTTTGATTCTAATCAGCTCCAAAGAACACGGCCAGTGATTTGCTATGATGAAAGTTAGAGGTCAAGAACATCTGGAAGACCATAGATCTCCCCCCCGCCCCCGATAGATGAAAAACTGCCTTTATTGTACTGAATGTGCACTGCACTGGTTTCTGCCCAATCAACCTTTGAATATTTTAGGACTCTCCATCAATCTTTCTTGCTACAATTTAGCAATGCTTCATCCCTGAGCAAGTATTGGACTGTTGCCTGTTCTTTCATCTCGATACACTAAAAACTACACCTGAGCACCAATCTTTCTTGTTCAGTGGTCGGTTTTGCTGTGGTACTAAGACTCCCCAGCTGGGTTTCCTTGCTCAAAAAGAATTTTAGAATGACACCCAGTTAAAGACCTTTCTGAAGGCTATGCAGAATCCTGAATAGCTCAACTATTCAGAATGGGCTCCTCGGATTGATTCTAAGGATGCTCTTCCTATGAATATGACTGAAACCCCCTGACCTCTGGGCTGCTTCTCCTTATTAATCAGCCATATGTATTTTCCATTGACTATCTGACACTAGCTGAAGACTTCATGCAAGATAGCCTCGATGATACCCTGTCATTGGTCAAAGCAGCTCAGCAGACAAAAGAAGGCATTGCCGCTGTGGCATGCAGTCTGGATCATTATACCAGTAAGGGTCCCCCAAAAGGGCACACTTTTCTCCTGGACCTCTGGGCCACTCCTGATAGCCTTTTACATTCTACAGATCTATGAAGTGGGTTGAAGCACTTTTATTGCTGGTGAGCTATCACACACCAGGATAACACAAAGCTCTGTAATATGCCAGGAGGCAACCTGTTGTAGAGCAAATGTTTCTGGCTAAAATGATTTCCTAAAAGCAGACTTCTCTCTTTTAGGATGGTCGCCAAGGTCAAGGCCCCCTTAAAGCCAATGGCGTACATAGCAGTGTTAACCAGCAGCTCATTCAAAAGGAGATCCTAAGAATATAACTATATATGAAGGGCTGGGGTGGAGGAGGCTGCTATATGGATTTTGTGCTAAAAGGCTGAGCAATTTCAAATGCAAATTCTCTGCCCTGTTTTGGAGCTTAGCTCACATCAGTTTCAACCAGTTTGGCAAACAGTAAGAGGCTGCAGACATTATAGTAAAACAACTCTCTGGAAGGCATCGTGCTGCTTATCCCCGTCTTAAAATATTTAACAGGGCAATGGGTGGAGCCACGATTGTTCACTATTTATCTTTTCTACTGTAGTTGATCTTAGTGGACAGCTGGATAAAGCAATCTGACTGTTGTAACTTCAGATAGTCATTCAGTCTGTGTCAGCACCTGCTATGTGCATAGAGACAGTTGCATCTGAGAAGAAGAGAGACATACAGGTAGTCCTCGCTTAATGACAATTGGGACTGGCAACTCCATCGCTAAGTGAGACATCACGTGACTGCAACTTGCAATTTCACTGTTGGCTTCTCCATTGACTCGGCTTGTCAAGAGCTGGCTGAGAAGTGCACAAATGGCAATCATGTGACTGCAAGATGCTGCAACAGTCACAAACACCTGCCAGTTGCAAAGCAACCAAATGTTGATCATGTGACTGTGGAGACACTGTGACAGTCATAAGTATGAGGACCGGTCATAAAATTACTCTTTCAGCACTGTTGTAACTTTGAACAGTCACTAAACAGGGCAGTCGCTAAGCAAGAACTACCTGTATTATAAAAAATAAAAGTCCATGGTGTATCCCTCTGTAACCATTGAGCCTGGCTTTGGACTGAAATGGCACACTTATAGCAGAAATCACTAGCTTAGCTATCATTTTGCCCTTAATCTAGTACAGGTAGTCCCTAGGTTAAGAACACCCAGTTTAAGGACAACCCATAGTTAAGAATGGAGCCTTCTGTAGCAAAATTTGAGTTAAATACACAATGATTCGAGTTAAATACACAATGATTCAAGTTAATTACACAATACTACTTATACAGTATTATACAATAATACTGTTCCAGGTTACATACAAATTCGACATAAGGACAGACCTTGGGAACGGAATTCATTCCTAAACTGGGGACTACCTGTACTTACATCTGTCCTTCACTTTTTTAAAAAAATATTTTTTTGTATGAAATTGCACCTATTTAGCCTTCTGTCCTTATCCCCTTAAAATCCCAAAGCTCTCATGGGGCTGCTCCAGGCAAATACAGGATATTAGATGAGAGGTAGCCAGATTGCTACTGTGCACAGACAGCTTGTGCTTGAAACTGCAAAATCTTCTGTAAGAGCTCAGAATAACTGGATTGATTGTAAGAAGGGTACCAGCCTAATGGCTCCACCTCTCAATGCATTATATCTGTGTTCTTTTTTAAATCAGAGATACCCTTTTTAAGATAGCAATAAGCCCTAAAGGATAGGATATTTATTTGAGTCCCTCTCTTTTCCTTTCAGTTCACACACCAGTTTTTAATGTGTGAAGCCTAGAGCTGTATCTACGGAGGTTTAGCTGCAACAAGCAGCTGCAGAGGGCCTGCACGGGACTTACTGCTTAGCAACATTCCCTACCCCCCACCCCCCAATTTCACAGGCCACTATTTCTTGGTTGAGGATCAAAGGGGTTGTAATTTGCATCCTGTTAGAACTGATGGAAACAGGACAAGCAAGTAAAGTTTGTAAAGTTGCAAGGCCATATTGGCACAGTGGCATAGCGGTTGAGGCCCTAGGCTAGAAATGGAGAGACCATGAGTTCTAGTCCCACTTTAGCCACAAAGCCAGCTGGGGGAAATTTGGGCCAGTCACTCTCCCTCAGCCCTAGGAAGGAGGCAAGGGCAAATCACTTCTGAAAATCTTGCCAAGAAAACTGCAGGGACTTGTCTAGGCAGTTGCCAGGAGTCAACACCAACACAAAGGCACTATACAAACCAGGAAGATATCCTTCCCAAGACACAGAATTGAAAGCATGAAACTATTGTGGCATGCATGGAACAGCCAGATGAATTGTGCCCTCTATGTATGTTTATACAGCTGTAGCTTCCTCCAGAAATATTTGCACTAGGTTTGGGTACAGTGAGTTTTGAAAAGGATTTCTGTGAAGCAAGCGCACGGTAATCAGTGCCCTCCAGATGTCATGCCTGCTGAAAAGAAGAATCTCACCTTTCCATGCCCGTTGTGATCCTCTGTTGTGTTGTGCTGATGTCTTTTGCATGTGCATTTGGAAATTAAAACAGCGAAAAACAGACGCCTTGCCTGCCTACAATACACTGTTTGCATTTTCAAGTCTTTGACATTCATGCTGAACATGGGTGAAATTCCAAAAAAAGCTCCTTATACACTACTGGACATTAGCAGTAGTACCAAACTAGAGTGGGTTGCTTTATGGGAAGATGTGGCACTTATTCTGAGCGCTGGTTATAAAAAGAGGCAACTGAACAACTTCCAGCTAATCTCAAATCTCCCAAACTTCTATGGCAGCCCCCAGTGGCCTGTTCCTTTTCAAAACAATTTCTTTCCTTTTTTTTCCTGCCAGATCTGCAGATTGCAGCGTCCCCAAACTTTTTGCAGAGCAGTTTTCCTGCTGTGACCTCAAACTCAACAGTCCTGGATAACATCTCCATTTCCTGATCCCAGGGTGCCTCCAGGTTCTAAAGATTGGCCTAGAAAGATACTTTGGGAAATCAGGATGGCCGATTTGGAGCTTCACCCTGGAACAGACTACCCATGCCACTCAAAAGGAGTGAGTGAGTGAGAGTGTGTGTGTGTGTGTGTGTGTTTAAAAATAAAGATGCTTGATAGCTACTGCTGCTGCCGCCACTGCTACTATAAATCCAGGAGTTTATTTTTTCCTTTGGAAATTTTTCATATGGGCTTTTGAGTCATCCATTGGGGGAGATGGGCGGCATACAAAATTGATAATTAATTAATTAATTAAAATATGAAGGTATCAGGACCCAAAGCGCCAGCAATTTAAAAGAGGCAAAGAACAAACCTGCATGACCTTGTGGAACCTTTGAGTTAGGGAACAGGGTTGGGGGGGTGATCATTAGCAATGCAGAGGCCTCACTAGGACCTTGCAGCACCTGTGCCCCAAACCTAACAGGGGCAAAGCTAAAGATCAGGGAGCCTTTCTTGTTAAAAAGCCAACAGCTGAAGGCAGTATTTTCAGAAAACCAAAGCTAGTCATTTCACAGCAATAACTATTCCCACATCAGCTCTTCCATGGCAGCCATGTTTCTAAGTAGTGACTGGGACCAGGCCAAGGTGGGCAAGTCATTTAGCCCACTTACCAAGTCACTCAATGGATGTTGAGTGGGGAGATGGGTAAATTAGGTTTCCACCAACTCACCCTGGAAGGACTATCCTCTTGGAAAATGAGAGGGTCTAGCTGAGCCATAAACTACAACCACCACACAACTTCCAGTACTTCTGGCTATAACAGACTATCAACAGTGGCTAAACAACATAGCCATTGGAGAGATGTGTGAAGCTGTACAGCTTCTCATCCCAGAATGCACTATATAATCAAGATGAACCATTATCTATCACAAACTGCTCCCTTACTCTGGAAAGAAGTAGCCTCTCAGGGAATCATTTGGATGGGAACCCATAGAGCAGCACATGGTTCCAAAGTCCACGAGGACTTCCTTGGAACATCAGAAAAGATACTGAGATAGAACTTTTGGGGCAGAGCACAGCTGACCACCCATCCTACATAGTCCTTAGGCAGCAACAAATCTGATTGGCAGAGAACAGTGCCTGTCACTTACTAGACTGAAGGGGCTTCAACTTTGCAAAGTTATGGGCACCCTACGGAACTCCTTGTCCAAGGCTTCCATCATTCAATAAAAATGTCCATCTGGCTTCATGGAACCTTGCGGCCTTCCTTTCTGACACTTCTTTGCATATCCCCACATTCTCTTGAGCCTCTCAAGTGCGAAAAGTTCGCACCTCCTACTAATAGTACAGCCATTGTAGCTATTGTACGGAGTGCAGTCAAACATTATGGCTACTTGTTTCCCACAGCACACAAGCATTACCTGAGGAAGGTTACGTTTCTCTTAAAAAGAAACTAAGTAGTAATTCTGTGTCTACAAACACTTGGCTCATCTAGTTGTTGTTCTTAAAAATATAACTATGTAGCAGACCGGTGGGGCTATAAGCAACAGCAATACCTTATTATTTGGATCCTCTGTTCTGTTTTGCATGATTTAGTCCTTTGGGATCTGTAAACCCTCTCACTCTCCTACTGGGTGACACAAACACACCATTTTGTTTAAAAGGGGTAGCCACCTGTACAGTTATTATCTGCCTCGGGGATATTCCACTCCCCACAGGAGGATTGGACAACATGGCCTCATTTTGGAGGAGCAAAGAGGGGAGAAATGTATTGTGTAAAGAAGCAGTGCAGCACCAAGAGAATATTCACCCATGGGAGACCAGAGGGCTTCCAGACTAAAATTGGAAGATGACGATGCAAAGGAATAAGACATAGCCAAAGAGAAGCCCTCTGGAAGGCCATCCTCACCCCAGAAAAAGCTTGATTTATTTTTCACAGAGGTTGAAAACAAAGGGAATTAAATCTGTTTAGCTTGTCTGGTTCATATCTGCTACTGGGCAGGAGAAGGGGATCTGCAGACCTACAAGGAAGGGAAATTCAGAGCTCCCCCATTGACGCTGCCAGGACGTGGTGTCTTTGGATAACTTGCTCAGGCTTGGGACCCTGGACGGGTCCAGTGTAGGGCATCCGCATAGAATTGGTGCTGATCACGGAATTATTGCTCACAAGATCAGGGCCCAGAGACACCCACGGGCACTTTGAGCCTTTCTCAAATTTACAAGTATTCTCCCCCCGTTCCCCTTTTGTACACACTTACGGGAACAGGACATGCAGGCACTTCCACAGAATGTATGAATGTTCACATATTTCACACCACAATTCTATGAATGGGTGTGTGCATTTGCTCCTTTATCATGAGAAGATCACTAGTTAGGTAATGTACAAAGAAGCCACGTCCATTTGAAAAATGCTGCAAATGTTTGAATACTTGGCTTTGATTCTTTGCCCCATCCATGTCCTCCACTCACTCCCTCATACCCATTAGTGGCATATGATTTTTCTTGGAGATAAGCCATTCCCAATCAATGTGTGTGTGTGCCTGTATGTGTGTGTGCGCACACAAATGGAATGCAGTTCCCTATACTAGCCTCTCTGCCCATTGCAGAAAGAAGCCTTCCATCTCCAGCAAAGAGAACGCCAACACCAAAGGGCCTTGTGCTGATTAATGGACATTCCCAATAGCAAACAAGAAACGGTGTGTAAAATGAGGACATTTTTCTGCATGAGGAATTAAGGCAAAGCTGGCAAGTTGCTTGACAGGAGGTGGCAATTCAAGGGTGCTGTGGACCGAGGCAATATTCCCATCTCTTTGTGGGGCTTTGTGGGATGGGGGTAGGGAGTTGACGTGGAGGAAGAAGGGCGACATGGAACAATTCAGTCTTCTGCACTCATGCCCATTAACACCACTACCCATTTAGAAAATTTCATTAATTAGCTTTCATGTGATTTATGTTGCACCAGGGAGGAAATGGAGGTGAAGCAAGAGCCTAAGAAACCTGCACCTTCGGTATGGCTTTTCTCCAAAAGTTTTCTACATATTGGAGGCTGCTTCCCAGAGGCTGGTAATAGTAATGAGGATCATATGCCTCTAAAACCAAGAGAATGGAACAAATGGGTTCCTACTTGAGGCCTCCATCTCATCCCCAGATGCCAACATTCCCAGCTAACCAACTCTTATTTCTCTGGCTGGCAATTGCATGCACTGCATTCCCCACAAATCTGAAGGACTCCAGCTTGGAGTGGTTGTGCTAATACAGGTAGTCAAATCAAATCAAATGTCTTTATTATGGTCACAGACCACAGTTACTAATACAGGTAGTCCTCACTTAATGACTGCCCTGGTTAGTAGTTGTTCGAAGTTACAACAGCACTGAAAAAGTAACTTTACGACCACCCCTCACATTTACAACTGTTGCAGTGTCCCCATAATCATGTGATTATCACAGGCAGCTTCCAACAAGCAGAGTCAACAGAGAAGCCGGCAGTACAATCACAAGTTGCGGTCCTGTGATGTCTTGCTTAACAACTACATTGCTTAGTGACAGAGTTGTTGGTCCCAATTGTGGTCAGTAAGCGAGGACTACCTGTACAGCAGTGGCAATCTGTACTGGCCCCAGCAGTCAGAGATCATATATCAATGAAATGTGGGGGTGCAGTTGTTTTGTTTTGTAATTCAAAATTATGGGAATGCATGAGAGCCAGAAGCCTCCTCCCCAATTCCATCCTTAACCTTCCCACAACATGGCTATTTTTCAGAAACACACTTTCTGAGCTGAAAGGGTAGAGAGGAGCTGGCATGGAAGAATTGGCTTCTACCTCCCATTCTTAGCCTTAACACACACACTCAATTAACAACAACAACAAAAAGACAAAAAAAAAAAATAGTCCCTGCCCCTTCTGGTGATATTGTGACCATAAGTCAGGATGGTCTCCTATGGGCCTTTGGAAGGTTGGGAAGTGAGTTGTGGCTCCTGACTCCTCAAACATCACATGAATGTGGTCATAACAGCTTCCCATTGCTCTCCATTCTTGCTCACTGCTAGACTGAAGGACAAAAGCACAGTCTCAGCCTGAGTCAGTGGAGCAATCTCTCCCTTCACACAATACACGATCATACTTATTGCTAGATTCCCCCCCAATTAAGCAACTCTATAAAATGGAAATCAGAATGATAGTTGTCACCAGCAATAGACTGGTCCAGCCCCTTATGCAAGGATATTAAGTGGGTCAGCAATATTGGAACTAGTCCCTGCTCCTGCAAAGAGAAATAATATTTACCCAAAGAACAAGACTGGGGGCAAGTCATCTTTCAGTCTAGTCACTTAAGAAGCTAAGTTTTCAAGAATTCAGTCAGTGGCAGCCTTGGGAGGAACAGGAAGTATATTCTACATTCAAAAAGTACATGGCTACATGCATGTATACCCACCACATTACAGGTAGTTCTTGCTTAGCGGCCACAATAGGGACCGCCAATTCTGTCGCCAAGGGCTGCAGTCGCTAAACGGAAAATCGTGTGACCGTGACAGGCTTATGATCTCACTTCCCATTTGGTCATTAAGCATAAAATCGTAAGTCATAAACCGTGACTTACGATTTTACTTCCGCCTACTCTATTAACTGTGCTTGTTGCAAGCCAGTTGTGAAGTGCCCAAATGGCGATCACGTGACCGCAGGACACTGTGACAGTTGTAAATGCAAGGATTAGCTGCAAAGCTATCTTTTTTTACACCGTTGTACAAATGGTCACTAAGCGAGGCCATCTGTAAGCGAGGACTACCTGTATTCCCTTCTAGGATAAGCAGCATTATGTAGAAGGCAGAAAAGGAGTAAGAAATATAAGCCAAAAAAATTAAAAGCATTAGATAAGAACAAGAAAAGGAAACTAGCTATACCCAGTTCATACCCAACACCACCCACTGTACCTCTTCACATCTTTCTATCCTTGCAAACCATCCTTGCTTCCACTGTGTCTATACTTCACTTAATATGTCACCTTTTGTTCTTAGCACTTCACTCTTTTTGTGGAACTCATTAATTCAATCCAACCGCAACTTTCTTGGACTTCCCTCTTTCTCTTCATCCGTGCATTCTTCCTTCATATATTTCTTTTGCAATTTGATCCTCATTCATTCTTGGCACAGACAGTAAAGGAAATGACCTTAACAGAAATATGCAAGAACCGTTACCTAAGCAAAAAGGGCTGAAACACCTTTTAAGTCCTGAGAAATGAGATAATATTCCGAATTGGCTCAGGCAGGTGCATCCCTGATTCATAGTATAAGAAGGAGAAGAAGGTGGAGGAAGTACAGCTCAAGCAGACTTGTGAGATTCTGTTAGTACAGCCAATCTCGATAAAGGTGGTTTTAGCCTTCCCGTGGAGTTAATTTCCTGGCCTGATCTACCTAGTGAGGCCAACATTGATACATTAATGTTCAGATCCATAGTCCTTACTGCATCCCAGTCTAGTATTTGCTGCAAATAATTCCATCCTTGGCCAACAATATAGCATCAGCTCCATAAATACCTCCATGTACCCTCACTCTCCCAACTAACGTACCTCTAAACTCACCAAACTTCTTATACATTTATCCACTGATACATGAAGCAAATAAGGGAACATCCATACTTCCTTGTCTTACTCTCTGCTAAGCCATTCACCAAGCATTCTGTTCTCATGCATGCTTTTCTTCCATCTAAATGCTCTGATGCATTTAGCAGCCAAACTCCATATGCAGGAAAAAAATTCCATAATTCAAACCTATCCTCTTCATCCTATGCTTTCTCTAAATCAACAAAGGTGCAATAAACCAGAGAGAACCACTCCTGTCTGTGCTCCTGTCCTCTGAAGATGCCGGTCACAGATGCTGGTGAAACATTAGGAACCAAAACTTCCAGAACACGGCCACACGGCCCGGAAGACCCACATCAGCCACCACATCAACCATGCAATAAACCTTCTTTGTCAGTTTCATATTAGTACTCTGCCCATATAAAGCTACACAGCACTTTCCGGATTTTGATTATTATTACCTCTTGTATTCCTTTGATCTGAATTCTTCCAAGTATCTTCCAGGAACACTTAACAAACTAATCTCACAGGAGTTTTGCATTCACTCTTGCTACCTTCTCCTTTGTACAGGGGGAAAAAAATAACATTCCTCCAATTATCAGGCAGATACAGACTTCATACACACATTAAACAAGTTGCACAGCCACTCCATAAGCAAATCACATTCACAATTCAATATTTCTGCAATTATACTCTATATACCTGCAGCCTTACTATTTTTCAACATAACCGTAAAGTGTTCATTATCTCCTTCTATCAAGCTTTTCTTGGATACTAACATTTATAGTATTCATTTCAATTTCACTCTTCAACATATCACTATCATTCCCATACAAATGTCTAAAATACTCCTTCTAGCATTCCCTAACTTCAGTTTCATTCCAAATTATTTCATCACTTAATTCTAAATTCCATTCACTTTGATCCTTGTTTAGTCCTACACATCTACTTCTAAATATTTATTTTTTATCAAAATCTGCATTTTCTCCCTCTCTTTCTTTGCAGAGAGAGATAAGATCCCTTGCAAAGAAAGTAATATCTTTGCAAGGATATCTTTCTTTCATCCTCAATTTTTGTAACAATTGTTTTCCCACTTGCATTTTTTTCTCATCCAGTTGTTTTCAAATCATCATTCCACCAAACATCCATTTTCATATACTTTATTAACGTAGCTCCACACACTTCTGTGGAACTCTGTAACATAACTCTTCCTGTAGTTGTTCTACTTTCACTCTTGCTTCTTTCAATTTTTTCCTTCCTTATCCATTTTCTCCTAAGATCTATTCTTGACTCTACTAAATAATGGTCTATTTCACATTCAGAACCTCTCAACACCCCTATATCTTTCGCTAATTATTTCAATCTTCCATCATAAACAATCAAATCATTCGTGCTTTTAGATTTATATTCATTCCTTTTCCGGGCATATGTATGAATGGGCATGCTTAAATCATATATTCAAACAAACAAGCAAACCCTTTTCTAAGAAGACACTCATCAAATAGTCACCATGCCCACTCTTCATTAGGTCTCCACATGTACTCTTTTCTCACTCTTACTCATTTATTCATGCCACCTTACAGAGTAAGTTCCTCGGCTCTATCATGCCAATTCAGAATACTGCATAATTTCCCCCAAAACTCTTATCCCATCAACTAAGAGGTATATGCGGTGTAGTGACAGATGCAAGATACTCCAATTAACACTCCAATAATGTTTAAAGGAGTAAATCGAAATCCAGCCAGAGGCATTAGATATTTAAGACTGACCACTGTTGAACTTCATTAGGGTAATCTTGCGTGTCATGTCATTCGTCTTGTCATATTTTACAACAGGATTATAAAGCAAAGAATCAAGAAGGTTCTGATGTTAACAGAGTGCCCTCTACTGACTACAAATAAAATAAAAATACTGCAGTCATGTCTCCTCCGAATCAAGCTTGTATCCTAGTGACCAAGTGGGTATGTCCATGGAGTTTTCCTGGTAACATACAAAAATAGTTTATCTGTGTCTTCTTCCAGGATTTCTCTTTTACTTCCCTATCTGGTATACAGTTATGGTATTCTATGGTGACTTCCCATCTGAGAAGTAATTAGGTTTGATCCTGTTTAGATTTTTGAGGTCAAAGTTGGCTAAGGGCTGCCAACTAGCTAGACATAAACAGGATACCCTAGGGCAAGTCTCACAGTCCATGAGAGAACATCAAAATGCTTTCAGAGAAGTTCCACAGCAAATTAGGTTCCTTTTTTCTTCTGCCCATTAATCTACCTGGATCACACTGCTTTGAGCCACAGAACACTGCAATTCTCTGTCTGCAAACTTGGGTCAGAAAAGATTATTCGGGGTCTTTGCAGTTTATTGCATAGTGCCTGCAAAAGTTCCAGGCCCAATAAAATGTATACCCCAGACACCTGGGTTTGCAAGTAAAGTTGAGATTCCACTGTCATGCCAACACAGCTAAATTTCACTGTGCCAAACTGAGATGTCTTGGACAGCTGCAGATAAATGAATGATGCTGAGGGCTGGGAAGGATACCTGTGGATCTTCATGATAGGTGAGTAGCCGGTGCCACTTTGTGGCCAAATCTTTTAGTCTTAATGCCACTTCAAGGAATAGCAAGGTTTCTGCTGAAGAAATCAAAAAGCTGAACTGTGAAAAAAAGGAGGGAGAAGAGAATGTATGTAAAATGAAATATCGCTTTTCCAAAATTGAATAGTAAGTTATACCATCCAGAATCCAAAACCATCACATTTCCAAACACAAGATAAACAAATAAACAACTATCATAGTCTTTCATTCATTTTACAAAGCTGGCTTGCCAACAGCTCCTTGCCTAGTCATGAATAAAGTATTGTTTCTTAAATTAAGAGCACCAAGCCCAGCTTCACTGGCCCAGCCAGGGGACTCAAGCCAGCTTACTGGTTACCTTCTACAGAGTATCTTACTTTGGACACATTATGCAAAGACCCAGCTCTCTGGAGAAGACTCTAATGCTGGGAAAGGTGGAAAAGAGAAGAAGAGGACAACCAGCAGCAAGGTGGATGGACTCAGTTACAGTGGTGATGGGTGCACAGCTGGGAGATTTGAAAGAACAGGTTAGGGATAGATCATCATGGGAAAAAATCTATCATTGTGGTCATTAGGAGTCGGAAACGACTTGATGGCACATAATCAATCAATCTAGAGAGTGCAATGTATGATTTCATCAATCTCTTATGCATTTGCCCAGCCAGTAAATGCAATGAAGTTCATCACTACTACTTTCCCCCTTATGAGAAATGCACAGCAGCAAAGGTTTCCATGTTATGTGCAGAAATGAGAATAAGGAGACAATAAACTCCAGAGGAAGGAAGTTTAGACAAGTAGATCCAGAAGACATTTTATTTGCAAGAGTGAATGCCTCTGTCTTTCTGGCCCAACCACACCTCTCACGTTTCACAATGATACATTTTGGTCTTGGGGTAAGAGAACAATAATTCTTTAACTACATTTTTGACTGCTGTGTCCCTTGTAAGGGAATGAGCTATTTGTTATTGGTTGTGCAACATATATGTCATACTCGCCAGTTATTTCAGCTTTCCTTACTCCTTTCCACCAAGATTACAATACCACTCTCAGGCCTTGCATCTAGAAAATGTTCTCTCCACCAGCCCTCAACCTCTGACATAGAAATGTGGCTCATATTGTTCATCTGACTTTCCTCATGCCTCCTCTATCTTGCAGTTTTGGCTTTTTTTAGGTTTTTTTATTCTGCCTTAATTATTTTTATAAATAACTCAAGGTGGCAAACATACCTAATACTCCTTCCTCCTCCTATTTTCCTCACAATCACCACCCTGTGAGGTGAGTTGGGCTGAGAGAGAGTGACTGGTCCAAAGTCACCCAGCTGGTTTTCATACCTAGGGCAGGACTAGAACTCACCATCTCCTGGTTTCTAGTCTGGTGCCTTCACCACTAGACCAAACTGGAAAACATTTAGGGGCACCAACCTTATGTATTCAGTTTCACCTGGTCAGCACAGAGGAGAAACTTCTGGAGGTGTTCAGAACATTTGATTGAAGAACTCTGGTTTGTCTTAAGGCACTGCTCAAATGCAGTAAATGATTCAGCACAGTCTCGGCGAATCTTCTGAATAATTGGGCTATAATAAAAGTCCCACAGATTTATAAATAGGAAAAAATGGACAGACAACAGGGCAGGAACTTAGCAAAAATGATGGAATATATTGTTCTGACAGCTAGCAAGTTGCAATAGCTAAACACAGAAGACAAGGTACCTTCTGCTCCAACATCACTTCAGCTGTTAATTCACTGAGCAATTTTAGAGAAGCTAATATATATTACCCCCATATCTATAAAATGGGGATAACAACATTCAAGAACTTAAATGTGAAGACTACAATGAATCATGAACAAAAAATGTTTTAAATCATAGGCATCTGAGGTTAGTCATACTAATGGAAAATGTCACAATGCAAACCCTGCCTGTAAGTACTTGGGTCCTGATGTTGGATACAGATACTAAAATTGCAGGGCTTGCATCATAATGTCAAGATGTGTATTTTAGCATTCCCTCCACACCTTCCAGAGATATTGTGCTTTTAACAGTCTATATAAAGGCTTATTAAAACAACTGGAAATGCAGACACTTCCCCCCACAAGCAATTCCCTTTTCCTATTCTGTCCACAAACTCTCCTTTAAAGATTTTCTTCCAAATCTCATCATGATGTTCCCTGACCTAATGTAGCTCTCCCAGATTTTCTTGTAACTCATCACAATAGACTTGATCATTCTTCTGCTGATACTTTACTAGGGCTGTGTAGAGATCCAGATTCAAACAGGTAAATGCAATTTAAAGGGAATTTCAGGAATGTCACAAAATCCATGTTTTCCTGCAGTCATGCAGTTGTCCCCACAGCAGACACACAATCATGTTTGATTCAAGTGATATGTGCACCCACAAGGGCACTCCGGATGACATTTTGCTCTTCAAATTCAGACCTCTGCACAGCCTTATACTAGTCACTGAACTGTTCACCGAAAATCTTTCTACCTGCCAACGTACTGTTACCATGCAGAAGGTTGTAAACAAACGTGACTCCCTTCCTATTCCATCATCATCACTTTATAGAGCAGTGATCTACATAAGAGCACTAGCAACCAGTGGAAGATAAGAGAAGGAAAGTAGACCTTAGCCTTTTTCTCTGCCTGGGGAAATCAGGAATAAGGAAAAAAAAAAAAAACTTTCTCAAGTCACAAGTCTGTTCATATACAAGACCAATAACTATCTAAACTTCCTAGACTTAAAACCCACTGATGTGCTGATTTGACCTAATAGGTAAGCAGCATGCCCACTCAAGTCACTGCTGGCGTGCTGAATTAATATCAATATGAAAGTGTACTTCAACATGCCAGATGCATATGGGGCTGGGAAAAGGCATGTACAGATAGATCACATCTCCAACAGCTCTGACAATACATTCCCTGCTATGAAATCTACAGCCGGATAATGGCGCGAGCGTTCCTCAATTAATCAAAGCTGACTCCCCACAAAGGCAAAAGAGCACTCCAGCCTGGGGGAACTTACTGGGATGATGTGCATTTCGCCATGTCGAGTTTGAGTTGGTGACAGTCCTGCTGCCAGGAGGAAGGGTTAGCAGCAACACACCGGCCATATTGCTCAGTTTCTTTGTGGCAGTACCGCAAGGTTACTTCCAGGGCCGCCTGCCTGTTGGGAGGGAGACATGTTTAAAAAAAAAAATCCTGAATGTATACTCTGCCTTTCCATCAGATAACAATAAAAAGATATGCCAAAATGTTTAATATACGTTTAAAGCAGTGTTGTCCAAACTTGGCCACTTTAAGATGAGTGGACTTCAACTCCCAGAATTCCCCAGCCAGCCATGCTGGCTGGGGAATTCTGGGAGTTGAAGTCCACTCATCTTAAAGTGGCCAAGTTTGGACAACACTGCTTTAAAGCATTATGAAAAATACATGAACGTGACTACTTCTAACCGATTTGAGCACTATTCAGTAGCTAGCCCAGTTTACCCACCAAAGACCTGCCAGAACACAACTGTTTCCCCCTCCATTGGGACTTCGAGGCTTAATTCTAGGAAAGCATTCAGTCTCTCTCCAGGTGCACACCACAAACTTGCCCTTTGCTGTCCCTGGCTGGTTGCAAACACCTGGTCTCATAACTTGGAGAGTTTAAAAGATAACAAATGTATTATTGCGTAAGTTTTCCTACATCACCGTCCACCGTTCACTGCATGGGTTGTAAAGGTCACCAACTGAGACAGCTTTAAAAGGAGATCCAGCAAGGCGGCAATTGTGATGACACGCTACCGTCACCTATAACGCAGCAAGCGTCGGAAAGCAGTAGCTAAGGAGTCGCCGTGCGCCGCTCTCCTGGCTTCCGAAACCGACCAGGTTGGCACCTGCGGGGAACAGGTCTCCGGATTAGGTGCATATTTGATCTGATCCTGACGGTAATTCTTCTGGATTGAGAATGCGAATTAAACCCCGAGGAAGGAAGAAAAGCGGAGTTTTCCCTTGATCAGATAAAGGGCTTTGGAGCAGAGCTTTAAAGAGATCACTCACATGCCGCCCTCGGCTCCGGAAAGACCCACTTTCTTCTTCCTTCTTCCCAACACGCATTCTCCCTCCCCAGCACGGGGCCTCTTCTGCGCATGTCTAAACGAGCCGCGGGGGGGGGGGTTTAAATCCAGCGACCAGGACACGAGAGAACGCCCTGCAGTTTCGCGCAAGCGTGATTGGAACGACGCCATCGCTTCGCGGAGAGCCACGTGTATAGCTCATTCATATGGGGCGTGAGGCTGAAGCGTTGGCTCCACCGGCGCTGCGAAGAGGCGACGCATGCGCACCTTTACCGTCTATGCCGCGAGCATGCTCGCTCGGCGCGCTTCGTTCGTGCCTACCCCGGAAGTGGAACAGGCGCGACCGAGGCGAGCCGGCGGCGGCTCCCGGAAGAAGGATGGTAGCGACAGCAGCGGAGGCCGGTCCTGGGCCGGGGGACGAGTTGGTGCAGGACGTGATTCCATACCGGCGGCAGTCGCGTCTGCTATGGGGGACCGTGCTGCCCTTCTGCGTGCTCTACCCGCTCTGGCTGTGGTTTTGGGGGGCGAGCGCCTGCGCCTGGGCTTGGGGGACAGCCGCCGGCACCGAAACCCCCGAGGCCGCGCTGCTTTTCCTCGCCGCCATCGGGGTCGTCCACCTTCTCACGGCCTTAGCCGGCCTGTGGAGCGTCAACGTCCACTGCTTGCTCTACTGCTGTTGGGTCAGTCGCGCGCCGCGGAAGGAGCGGGGGACTCAAAGGCCACGTGGGGGGTGGGGGCGTGTTGCCTTCGCCCAGGTTGGCGTGGCTTTCTCTGCCTTGGGCTTCTAAGATCAGGTCGGGGAGGTGGGAAGGAGCAGCCTTCCCATCCCCCCTCCGCCCCCCAAATGTTTCCTGAGCACGCTTTACTTTTCTGAAGAGGTGTCGGTGCTCAGGTGTGTCTGGAAACCGTCCCTTCCCTGTTCCTTGCACGGGGGCTCTGGGCTTACTGGTGAGGTAGCCAGACTTTGCGCTTCTCTCTTTAACGAGTGCCAAGAGCGAAGCTGTCTTCAAATCCAAATGCTACGAGACTGAAACTTCCTCTTGTGAACCTTTGTGAAGCGACTGGGATTTAACTCACAGTGTATACAGAGGAGTTTGGAAATCGTACCTTGCCTCTGTATGTGCTCTACGTGAGGCTTTTGTTGTTGCGGGAACAAATACAACATACTTGCTGAGGCGTTGCTTTTCTAAGCTTATTCTTATTTAATCATTGTTGGTGTCCTGACTGTAGTTTTGATGTGTTCAAATTATGGTGAATAGATTTTTGTTTGTATTTAAAGGTACTTTATTCTGTTAAAGTTTTGGAGCCTATGGGATGTAACAATATGATAGGAAGTGGTCATTTTAATCTTAATGAATATGTCTTTCGTTAAATTTGAATTAAATCAAGATTTTTTTCTAGTAATTGACATGAATCAGATACTTTAGATTGCCTGTTTTTTTAAAAAAAATGAAGCTTTTTTAATGGTTTTTAAAGAATTGTTAGTTTTACTCTTGATGATTTTATTTAACATATTTTTAATATTTTTGTAAATTGCTCTGGGTTTCTCCATGGGAAAGAGTCTTAAGATTCTTCTCCCCTCCCCCAGTAGTAGTTATTTTGGAAAGCTGTGGTGGTGTTTTCTTGACTTCCAAACGTGAGCACCTGATTGTAAGAGGAAGCAAGTAAGTGGTGATCTTATGAAAATTTTGCACCTGTAAGCAAAACAAAAGGGGAAATGTATCTCAGAGCACTACATCACTCATTTTCTTGGTTGGTCACCTGCTGAATGAAAACTACTCACCTCTATCTTTTCTTTTTTAAAATTCTCTTGGGTATTGTATTTAGCTTTTGTGGACATTGTGTATTCCCCAAATTTCCATTCTTGGAAGACACAATATTTTTCTCTCAGTTTTATTCCAAAGTTTCCCAGAGTCTGTCAGTATCAGCATATACATTGGTATATTTCAGTGCCCAATTTGGGAATTAGAGAATAGCTGACCAAGCTGTCACAGTGACAAACAGACTTTTAAAAGTAGGATTTTTTTTAACCTACCTTTTTTTTCCCTTGAAAATTAATGTAAAATGATTGCTGCTTGTGATTTTGCTGTGTTAAAGCTTCATTGCAGTGGTGTTTAGAACAGAAATTTGCACAGGATAGATGCTGCTTGTGCTCTTGGTAAAGGCTAGAAAGTTGATCAGCCTTTTTCTTTCATAGTAGTATCTAATCTCTGTTAAATTTTCTATATTTCCTCAAACCACTAGACTTTGTACTTTAGTGGTCATGATAGTAATTTGATTTTATCTTCCTTTTTAACAGGAGTCATATTATTGTACTTTCCTTGTATGGTTTTAATTTACTTGCTGCCTTTGAAAGAGAAAATGAAAATTCATGGGTGCATATGCAGCTTGTTTGCAAAAAAGTCCCAGCTTCAGGATCTGCCCAAGACTGGAAAACTATTACCAGTTGGAATGGACAATATTGGTTAAAATGAACAAGTAGATTTTGGCAGTAGGACTACAGACCAACTGGAGTTATAATCTGAATTTACCAAAAAGTGACTGTTGGTGTCACGGGCACTTGCCTTTGACAAAGCATGAATAGAATGTAGCTAACAATGACTCTGATCTTAGGATAGGTTGATTCAAAGAAAGATCGTGAAACAATAGCTTTCTGTTTCTTTTATTGTCATTTAGTGGTGTTCCTTCCTCAATTATTTTCTCATCCATAACCTCCTGCATTGTTTAGAAGGGCTTCCAGGCCTTCTAGATAGGTCATTTTGAAGGTGCACAGTCCTTATTATTTGCAGGCCTAGTGGAAGAAACCTTCACTACTTCTTAAATGATGTGTATTCTAAGGGAAAAAAGGACTAGATTGTGGCATCCAGATATCATTGCTTTGCACAGCTGCTTTCTAGAATTGATATCATAGTTCATTTATTTCAAGTATTAGTAGATAGTCTGTGTCTGATTATTCCAGAAATTTCACAGGTGACTTACACTCTTCCCATTAATTATAATACAAAATATTAAACCAAGGGATTCTTTAAGACCCAAAGCAAAGGCAGTCAAAGCAATAATTAAGACTTAAAATTTTTGATCAGACAGTGCATATGATAAAGTCATAGGCTAATACTTGAAGCTCATTTATTTAATGCTAGGTGGGTACCTTTTGAGGAGAGCATTTCAGAATTGAGGCACAACTGCAGAAAGACTCTTCTCCCTGATGTTATTCACTTAACCTAGGGGATGCTCTCTTTGATGAACACAGATTAAAGGACTTGTTTGCTAGTACACGTAGGTCTCAATTAGTGCAGTTAATGAATCCCACAAAATGGTCACATTACTGAAATTCACACTACTCAAAATGATATTTCTAGGGAAAATGTGGTAATTGGTTCTAGCTCAATGGAAAAATGACAATCTTTCTTTTATCCATTTTGCACACACAAAGATTAGCAGCATCTAAAACTCCAGCTGCAACTGTGCATGTGCTAGCCTCGCATTAACTGAATTTTGGGTTACTTTAAAAGCGACCTGGTATCAATTTACAATTCACACTAAATTGAATATCACATTATTCAAATGCACACTAATCACGACCTACCTGTATCTTAAAAATGTTTCAAGTTGAGATAAAACCAGTAAATTGATACAAATATAACTTTACCCCCAAGTGCAGCTGTTTAACACTTTATGGAGTAAATGCTAAATATTGCTTTAAAATATTTGATCCAAATTCTGAAGACTGATTGTTCAAAATATTTGTCTTTCAGGTGCGCAGTCCAAGGAAAGCCACCTTGGCTAAAGTTGTGCCAACTCCAAATAATGGCACTGCAGAACTGGTACCACTCCACCGAGATCAGGTGAGAAATTAAATTATGGTATTCAGTTGAGGGTGGTTCCCCTTTCTAATCAACTTCTTATATCTCACTTAAGTTTGTCAGCTGATTTTGACTTGGTACTGTGGTACCTTGTGTAAACAAATAAGGTGTCACAGAAATGTGGACCTAATCTCTTAAACAAGATAGGAATGTGTAATTAATGGCTTGGATCTTGAGTTTTCTTCTGCAGAGAAAAGAGCTTGTTTCAGTCATAAAAGGGCTTCTAGTTTAAAGGAAGGAGTACCTTACTCACATTCCTTCCTATCTGCAGCCACCATACTGCTGGAACAATGTTCTAGTGGTACGCCAAGTTATAAATGGGAAGGATGTGAAATTTGACAGAAACAATGTGGAACCCCAAGTTATACATGGAAAGGATGTGAAATTTGTCTCTCCACTTTCCAGTGACATCCTCTTTCCAATAGAGTGTTAGATAACATACAAACATTTGCTTTCAGGAAAATTAAGTTAAATTCATTGGTGGCTAGCAGCTTTATTTAGTTAACATTCTTTTTAAAGCTGCAAATCACAGCTGGTTTGTGTGCTGGGTTGTATCCCTTGTTGTAATGTTTATGTTTGCCTTGGTCTATTGCAACAGGGAGACTGGTGGGCCAGCTTCCTCATGTTGTGTCACGCATAATGGTAGAAATCTCCAAACTGGCCTCATGCACACAGAAAGTTAATTTGTGTATCCCTTCTAGGGAGAAGATGGACAGGAGGTTCTTTCTTTTGAATTCCAAAAAATCAAGTACTTTTGTGAGCTAAGTGAAAGCAAAAAATTCCTTCCTGTGGCATTCCCTGTGGAGCACCCACTGCAGTATTATCAGAATGCTCGTGGTTACCAGGAAGATAAAGAAATCAAAGCAGCAGAAAAAAAATATGGCACCAACAAGTAAGTAGAGCAAGAGTGGACCATACTACTTGTCTGCAATATTTATCATAAATTTCTCAAGACAGAAATATTTAAGCTCTTGACTACTGAGTATTCAGGTTAATTAACCTACAGATATTGACAGGCTGTTAGTAATATAGTACCAGATTTACAGTCTTGGATGAAACAACTTTTGGGCGGGCATGGCACATAGCATTGATCTTCAGACTGATATGGAAGGGAGGTATCTGTTAATAATTAGCAAAAATTATGTGAAAAATATTTTATTGTTTCTTTCTGCATTTGTTTGTTAAGCTGATGTGCTGCTTTTCCATAAATGGTCTGACCATCTACACTAAAGCATATGTCTGCTGAAAGGCTTTTTTATCTCCTAAAATCTAGCTTTACAGTCCTATCATTTGTAGCTTAACTAAGCTGAATATGGACACTTAGCAGCCAAGAGATTAATTGCTCTCTATCTTGAAAGGATCAATTTTATTCCAGTCTTGCTTCATTGCATGCAGTTGTGTGAATCCTGACTCCCCACTTTTACTCATTTTCCTCCCTGCCTACGTTCCCAGTAATCCATCTTCCCATCCTATATGTCTGCAAGTTATATGGAATTTATGGAAGAGAGCTCTTCACCTCTTTCATCCATCCACTTATATGAGCAGTCTCCTCCTCCTTAAAGGCCCATTGTGTTCAGGCAGGTTTTTGTAATAATCATCATAATAAAAAGAAAACTATTAACCCTCTTGAAGGCAGAGATCTGCTTTCCTGAGCCAACTGTAGAAGCAATTTCTCCCTTTATTCCCACTTCATAACTGTAACTTTGTTGTCTTAAAGGCTAAGGCAAAACAAAGAAAGCTCAGTTCTTAGTAGCTATAACCCAGCTTTCCTAAACTTGGCACTTTCCAAGTGTCTTGAATTACAACTGTTTTTGTCCTTAGCCAGCATGCAGCATGTTCATGTGGGCAGGGGGAATGATAGGATTTTCAGTCCCAATGCACATGAAGGTATCAGACTAGATAGGGCTGCAGGAACAAATCTGTGATGCAGTCACATCACCCAGTAGGAAGAAATCAGACCCTTGTTGTCATGAAAGCTAAAATGGCAATTCTTGTTTCTCTAATTATTGGCGCATGGTTATTAATATTATATTACTTAATTATTCATTAATAGTGATAATTATGGTCGTGACAATGAAAACTGAGGCATAGGAGCCGTCCCAATTAAGTAGTGCCTGAAGCTTTAAAGTTCTGCGGTTTGAAGAGCGCATTTGATGAAGCCAGAAGTGGAAATAGAGCATTGAGGGAAGTGAGTGAGGGAAATGAAATCTTCAGGATCCAAAGCTGAGGTGGAGAATCTGTGACTCTCCAGATAATGTTGCTGTATCTCCCAGAATTGATTAACACTGCCCAAGCTAGCTGAGAATGCTGAAAGTTGTAAGCAGCAAAACTCAAAGTTTGAGTGGGCTCAGGAAAAGGTGAGTGCTAAAATGAATGAGGATTCTGCTTTTCACACAGGGCAGAAATGGTTGTGCCAGAATTCCTGGAGCTCTTCAAAGAGAGAGCAACAGCTCCTTTCTTCGTCTTTCAGGTAACAAAAACTGTATGTCAGTGCACAACACCAGCTCTATTTGTTTTTTGTTTCACTTGTTTCTTAAATTGATAAAGAAACAAGCAAATTCTACTGTCATCCAAAACTTTATTTCCAGACTATTGTGATTTGTAAGCTTTTTCATTTATGCAGTTTCATTTGGCTAGCTAGTATGGACTTGTTCAGACATCCTCAGTGGAGAAACTGGGAAACCAACCATTCTTTAATCCAGTTTACTTCTAAGTTGAGGTAGAAGAACATCTGACCATCATTTTGGTTCCTCTTCTTGCTGCTTATAGTTTATTTGATGAAAATCGAATTGTAATAGACATATAAACAACTGAATTATTTTTTCATTGACCAAAGATGTATATTATAAGCTAAATCCAGTAAAGCAATAGAGTCCCATAAATGCAGATAGAAATGTCAATTCGTCTTACGTGCAATAGGAATTATGGATAATTTAACATACAGTAGTTATATGGTTTCTACGAGGACCTGGACCAGATTATTCGAATGACCCTTGCCAGTGACAAACTCGTCGTTCTGGGCTACTTCAGTAGTAGGATGGGGACAGATAGCGACAACTGGGATGGAGTCCTTTGGAGACATGGGGTAGGAAAACTAAGTAGCTGTGATCTGCTGCTTCTGAGCAAATGTGCCTAGCACAACCTGTGCATCACTACCACAATGTACAGACTTGCAAACAAGTACAAAACTACCTGGATGCACCCCAGGTCCAAACACTGGCACTTACTTGACTATGTCATTGTATGTCAGTGTGACCTTAAAGACATTACCATCACTTGAGCCATGTGAGGTGCTGAGTGCTGGACAGATCACAGGCTGGTCTGCTCGGTCCTCAACCTGCACATAGCCCCTTTACATCGTGAGCAACCAAGGACTCTCAGAAAGCCATTCAACATCTGCAGACTGCAAGACCCAGACCAAGTTCAACGTTTCCAATATGTACTTAATGAAAAACTCTCTGGCAATTTACCACTTGTAGGAACCTGTTCTGAAAAATGGGTGCAGTTTAAAGATGTCATCACGCAGACTGCAACAACTGGACTTGGAATGAAAACTTGGGTGCATCAAGACTGGTTTGATGAAAACCATGAGACTGTTTCAGTAGCCCTCCAGGCCAAGAACAAGGCCTGTGCAGACTGACAGAATGATTCATCATCTGTCTCAAAAAAAGACAAGTTTAAGCGCCTGCAGTCCAAAGTACAGACAGAACTGCAAGAAATGCAGGACGAGTGGTGGCAGAGAAAGGCTAAGCAGGTGGAACGCTGTGCAGACATGCATGCCACCAGAGAGTTCTTCAGCACTATAAAGTCAGTTTATGGTCCTTCTAAATCAGGACGTGCCCCCACCCCACCCCCGCTGTCATCTGATGTGTCGAGCCTGATCAAAGACCAGGAAGAACTGAAAAACCGCTGGGCTGACACTTTTCTGCAGAGGAGATGCCTAACGACTTCCATGATGCCCTCATTGTGGCTCTCTACAAAAATAAGGGAAGCAAATTAGATTGTGGAAACTACAAGGGTATCTCACTGCTGTCAATTGCAGGCAAGGTCTTTGCCTGCATTCTCTTGAACAGACTTGTCAGTGTCTCGGAAAGGAGCCTCCCAGAAGTACAGCGTGGCTTCGGCCAGAACGGAATAGAGCAGACATGGTATTTGCTGTGAGACAAGCCCAGGAGAAGTGCATTGAACAGAACAAGCCTCTTTATTCTATCTTCGTTGACCTGACAAAGGTATTTGACACTGTAAACAGGGAGGCTCTCTGGATCATCCTGAGACGTTATAGATGCCCAAGGAAATTCGTGAAGTTGATTCACCTACTCCATGATGGAATGACAGGAGAGGTATTTTACAGCAGTGATTCATCAGGTACATTTGCCATTTACAGTGGGGTAAAACAGGGTTGTGTGCTAGCCCCAGTCCTGTTCAAACTGTTCTTCACTTGCATGTTGTCATGTGCTGTCCATGGTCTGAAGGAGGGAGTGTTCATCAGGTACTGATTGGATGGTCTCTCTTTGACCTTCGCTGCTTGAACGCACAGATGAAGTGCCAAGAAACCCTCTTTGCTGATGATTGTACCCTCCTGGCACACAAAGACAGTGATCTACAGTTGATGCTGAACGAATTCTCAGATGCTGCTTCACTCTTCAGCCTGACTATCAGCCTGAACAAGAGTGAAGTACTTTACCAGCCCCTGCCAAATACCAACCCTGTAGAACCAAAAATCACTGTTGACGGCACCCAGCTGACAAATGTAAACAACTTCAAATACTTGGGAAATATTCTCTCGAGTGATGGGTCATTGGACAAAGAAATTGACTCCAGGATCAGCAAGGCCAGACAGGCACTGGGGTGACTGCATACTAGAGTGCTCAATTAACACAACATCCATATTGCCACAAGGCTGAAAGTCTACAGAGCTGTGGTTATCCCTTTTCTCCTATATGGATGTGAGTCCTCGACTTTGTACTGAAGGCACATCAAACAACTGGTGATATTTCACATGCTTGCTCTCCCCTCCATCCTTGGCATTCATTGGCAAGACATGTCTCCAATCTGGAAGTCTTGGATCACGTAGAGTCCACTATCATTGAGTCCCTGATTATCAGAGCCCAGATGTGGTGGGTGGGACACGTCATCAGAATGGATGACCACTGTATGCCTTGCCAGTTGCTCTGTAGTGACATTGTGAAAGAAACCCTACACCTCTGTGACATCCAGCCAAGGGAACTAGAAGCTGTGGCTGCTAACAGAACCTGCTGGCAAGCCCTGTGCTATGGAGGCCTCCATCAGCTTTGAAGACAGGCGCTGCCAAAAACTGATAGAAAACCGTGAGCAGCCACAGTTACTACAACAATGGACTTCCAGTGCCCTCTCTGTGCTAGACTCTGCACTTCCAGACTGGGACTGCAGAGCCACCTCCATGTCCACAGATGAACTGCACAACAGCATGTCTTCGAACGCAAAGGACTACCATATATAGTTATATGGAACTTTTTCTTAAGATACAGAGCTTTGTCTTACTGAATTCAGAGTATCCAAATACAGTGGTACCTCGGGTTACGAACGCCCCTCCTTACGAATTTTTCGAGATACAACCAGCTCCGGCCCCAGAAATTTACCTCGACATGCGAACTCCGCCTCGAGCTACGAACCGGATCCGCGGCCATTTGCCCTGCTGCCACGCGGTCGCGGCTTCCTGTGGGTGAGATCGCGGTAGCAAGGAGACGTTCAGTGAGGCTTGTGGTGTGTTTTGTGGCGTTTGGAAGGTTTTTGGTGTGCTTGTCAGCATGGCTCCAAAGAGCCATGTTTTTGTGGTTTAAAAATAAAATGCATATGTTTCAGAACTGTTTAACTGTATGTTAATTGAACATTGAACCTTATGGGGAAATTTGCCTCGTGGTGCGACCAAATTCGGAGGGCGGATTAGCCGTATTTACATTGAACCTTATGGGGAAATTTGCCTCGTGGTGCGACCAAATTCGGAGGGTGGAATGGATTAACCATATTTACATTGAACCTTATGGGAAAATTTACCTCGAGTTGCGACCAACTCGAGTTGCGATCAGAGTCACGGAACGGATTAAGTTCATAACTCGAGGTACCACTGTACTCTTAAATTTAGAATTGTATGTAAGGCAGTCTCCCCATTGCCATATTGGTTTTAAGAATGCTGCAAGAACCCTGGCTGTTAATTTTAATCCAATACATCTGGAAGACACCAAGCTGGGGAAGGATAGAGTAAGAAAAGGATGAAAGCCTTGTTGGTAGGGCTATGCAGACCCCTCAAAAGACATTTCAGGCCATGAAAGTAGCCTTACCTTTTTCCAGGCTTGCATGACTGCTTTGAAAGTTGGTCCTGGCTGTCTCCATATGCAAACTCTTCATAAATTGAGGAGCCAGCCAAGCACAGCTTCTAAAGCAGCCACCTGGACCTGGAAAAAGAGGCAGCTATTTTAATGATTTGAAAAGAGGTGCTTTTATGTGCTTTTGTGTATTCTAAAGTCTTTCAAAGGATTTGCACGGTCCTGTTGCTTATCAAGACACTGCAGGAAGTGTCAAAGAAATGGGAGACTAGAAATCTGTGAAGGGACAAACATTTAACTAGCAAGATGTTTTATAGTTAAATAAATATTTGAGTGCAAACAGGATGATTGTAATCACAATGCTGAGGATGAGGGTTTAGCGACTAGTGCCCAGCGCAAATACTGACTCTGGTTCTTTCATGTGTTGTTCACAGTTAATATGGACACCAAATGAGGACATCTGTGTTTGCTACTCTGAAAATATATTTTGTGAACCAAGCCCATTAAAATAAAATGTTGCATAAGAGTAAATATGGGGGAGGTCTTTTTCTTCAATTATATCGCTTAAGATTGTATCTCTAGTTTTTACTTGATGGTATATTGCATTTTAATTCTTATATAATTAAGCCAGTGTGCTAGATAGTACTTTTGATGATGAGTCCTTAAATGTGCAAATAGGTTCCCTGCCCATACTGAATTCAGTACTTTTCTGAGGAGTTAATTCACTGCTTACTAATCAAGTATAGAGAAGTTAAGCAAAATAACATACCTGTGTGAGGCAGCTTTTCTTTTCAAATTCTACTTAATACATGTAATTCCTGTACGTTCCTGCTTCAGTGAGTGAAAGCAGAACTGGACTTCAAAACAAAAGAAAAAAATTACAATCAGCACATTCAAAGGTGCAGAGCTTCATTGTTTTCAAACACACCAAGAGAAATTACAAATAAAAATATAAATATTATCAAATATAGATACTGGCTTTGGACATGAAATTCTTACAATATTCATCTTTTGGTGGAGATGCTGTGCTATTGTTTATTTACCCAGAGATGAAACAAAGTAAATCAAAGTCTTGGATTATTTTAGTGCTTTTTTGTTTGCCTACTCCATGCTCCTAGGACTGGCTTCTAAGTTAGAAAACAGCCAAGATCATTTTGTCCCTAACTATGCAAACTGTTCTTCAATGAGTGATTGAAAACCAAATGGAGTTTTCAGATACTATTTAAGATTTAATTTACATCATTTGCATTTTATCCTAAAACTTAAAAAGACTGTTTCAATAACATTAAAAGGAATAAAATATATATTAATTCCAAAAGAGGTAAATGTATTTATTCATTTATATTTATATAGCTGCCCATCTCACCAAAGTATCATCGAAACAAATCAAAATTAAATCAGTCTTGATTTTCCAGTAAAGCAGAGTTTCAGACTGAGTTGTAGTGTGAAAATATTTTTTATATATTTGGTGGGATGGGGTGGAGAAGGACTCCCAGTGGGTGATGAGATGGAGGCCAGGCTTGTATAAACATTATTATTTATATAAACATTTGTTTAAAAAAATAAAAAATATCCACATTGATATATGAAAAAAGTTCTCTAGAGTTTAGCCACTGTTAGTCTTCCTTAGAATAATTCATTGTGCAGGACCAGTATTATTTTATTTTTATTCTGTTTTGTTTATTTATTACATTTATATAGCCACCCATCTCACACAAAGCAACTCTGGATGGCATTTATTTATCTCCTACTCCAGAGGGGGAGGGGGAAGCTGAAGGACAAAGAGTCCTTCCTTATATAATAAGTTTATGGCTAAAGTAATATTTACATTAGGGGTTTCTTGATTCTGTTTTTCATCATTGTGCTAACCTCATCTTTATTATAGACACTAGTGCAAAGATGGGAAACTTAAGACACCAGGTGCACATTCAGTCCAAAAGCCATTTTGGGTGATACACTTCAACCAGCTTTGCAGAAAAAAATGCAGTTGGGCATTTCCTGCCATTTTAAAACAGGAAACTAACAAAGGCGATGTGTTTTGCATTTTCTCTCTCTCTCTCTAAGATTTCCTTTTTAAAAAATGGCTGGGAATCTACTCAGTTTTTGTTACTGCTCTTGCTCAAAAATATTTCAATGTGGCTCCTGGCTTCCAAAAAGTTGCCTACTGCTGCCATACCGTGTGATCCATAAAGTCCTTTGTTTCCACTTTTCACAGGTATTCTGTGTGGGCCTGTGGTGCCTGGATGAATACTGGTACTATAGCGTTTTCACTCTTTCCATGCTGGTAGCTTTTGAAGCATCCCTTGTCCAGCAGCAAATGCGGAACATGTCTGAGATCCGAAAAATGGGCAACAAACCCTACATGATCCAGGTAAGCAAGGGCAAAAGATGATGAGATACCTCATAAAACTTTTGAGGCTGCAATGCCTCCTACTCCCATCTGCAGACATTCTAATGAGCTGTTGGCTTCCAGAATACTGGAGGTCCCGTTGTTCAGGGTGATATGAATAACAGAGAGTTAGTTGCTGTAACTGTTAAGTGGGCATGTTAAGAAAGAGGAACTGTCAGGAAAAGCAGAATGGTTGTTATATGGGGGTTTTGATAAGACAGGAAGGGTTGCCTGAGCCTTAGTCAGAAGTTAAGTTAGAAAGGTGCCTAATTATCTAGATCTTTTTCATTTGTCATCCAAGTCCATAGATTTTTCTCCCCTTCCAGCATTCCCTGGCTCCTGAGATATCTCTTTCCATTTTTCTTGGCCTTGTAAGTTTATTGGTTTCTTCAAGGAAAGTAACGATTAGTCTGTTACAGCAAAGTTTATTTTGGATAAATCCAGTAACAGGCTAAATTTACAGACAGAGTGTATATCCATTCCATCCATTTTTTACCCTTACATTATATTATTTTTGTTGACAAGTACTTTTTTGGTCAAATGTACCATGGAAGTTACATGGGTGGGTGCTGCTTCTCCAGAACTACTTCAGCCCCTCCAAAGGATCCAAAGTACCATTTTGCTGTCCCTTTGTTTTTCAGGTTTACAGAAACAGGAAGTGGCGGCCAATTTCCAGTGATGAGATAATTCCAGGGGACATTGTATCAGTTGGTAATAGAATTCCCTTACTTATTGCAAATGAAAAACTATCTAGCTTTTCTATTTCAAAGGGTTCTTTGTCTTTTTTCTATATTCAGGCACTCCTAAATATCAGTAAAACTGTCAGGTATTGGGTGAGGATCAGGGCAGAAAGAAGTCTGTCCAGATCTGTGAGGCTATATTTTCTGACATAATAACAATATTAACCAAAGTTTACCTTAAGGGGAAGAGCTTGCTAGTAAAAATTGTTGCATTTATGTAAAATAATGCACTGAAGTTTGTGTGGCTGTTCCCCATGTAATCTTCCTTGTGAACTTGCAAAAGGTAGCATGCAATATGTAGAATGCTTTGGGGCCTCACTGGAGGGACTCAGGGATGCATAACATACTAGTAAAGCAGGGAATTGGTATTCCAGCAGCTTTTTCTTGCTGTTCATTGGGACAATCAGCCTTTACTTTTGCTGTCTAGACAGGCTGAGTTCAGTTAAGGAAAGAAGAGCAGCTTGCAAGTCTTTAACAAGGTTGTCTAGGTCCTAACTAAGGCCATATCTTCTCACAACTCCTTTCTGAGCATTCAGCTTTTTATTCTAGGCCGCTCTCCCCATGAGAACCTTGTACCATGTGACCTGCTGCTGCTGCGAGGAAGATGCATTGTAGACGAAGCCATGTTGACCGGAGAGTCAGTCCCTCAAATGAAGGTTTGCCTGTCAATGACTGCAGTTTGGTCAAGCAGTGTTGTCAGAATGCAGTGTTGTACAAGCTGCATCCCTGACCTAGAAAAGGAGACAAGATGAAGGGGAAAGAAAGAATGAGGTTGGGTAAACTACCTAACAAGAATCATGGTAAAAGTGAAGCTAGAGAAGAAAAGAGACTAAACAATGATTTCAAGTGAGTGTAAAATGTGAATCTGAAGGAAGATTATGAAGAAGTACCTTCTGATATTGGAAGAACCATCTTTGACTATTAGGTGTTGGGGGGAAATGATAGGGTTATATTCTTTTACGCAGCAAGGGGAATTATTAAAACAAGGATAACTGCTAAACGTAATTGCATTTAGTTAGCTAAATGTAATTGAAATAATTGTGTACATTGGATGGTAGGGAGGATAAGTGGGATGGTTGTCACTTCCATAATTGTCATAAGTAGGAGAAGAATATGTTTGTTGGCATTTCATTGCACGTTTCTCATTCCAGTAAGTGAACTGAAACAGCTACTTCTCATATTGTGCTTCTGAATATTCATACAGGATGGCATATATTAAGGAAAAATACATAAAACTGATATATTAGTGAAAAGTGCAAAATGCTATTAAAGGAAACAAAAGAGGAAAAATACAACATATTAAGAACATACATCATGAAGTCCATACAAATGTTTGTGTTGACTTTTTATAAAAAAAATGCAAGCTAGTGAGGAAGTGGGATAGAACATATTCAAGGCTGGTATGTAAGAAATTGAATGAAATTAAACTTGGCAAATTTGTTCATCCCTGAGCTTTAGGTTGCATCTGGCTGGTCACTGCTAATAATTGGATGTTCTGCTAAATTGGTTTGTTCTGGGCCAGAAAGTCTGTTTTTTGCTCTTAGAGCAGTGTTAATGTTGGGTCATATCTATGAGAAACAGTTTGGTTTGGAAGGCTGGCACTGAATGAAAGATACTTTGATTAATTATTATCCAAAACAACAAGAAATAAAATAACAGCTTGACCTGCAGCACAGAATGTTGGATCACACTTTGGGTTCTGTTCTATCTCCCCTCTGCTGCCCCCCCCCACTCCAAATACATTGTGAATCTCTGCACTTATGACTTCTATGCTCCATTTTCAAAAGAGTACAGTTTAGTATTTCAAATGCAGGTCCCTGCTTAGTATCTCCCTATTGGACAGGGGAAACGTTCAACACATTGTGTTGTCTGTTCTCTAGATCTCTAAATTTCAAAATATCAAAACAAATTAAAAAGGGGAAATGGTCCAGTTATAAGAGCAACAGAATGCAGCAATATGAAACCATTAACCTACTAGCTTCACTCAACCTGTATACTGTAAAGATGATCAAAATAGAGAAGTTTAGACTAGGGTTAGACTCTTTGTTCTGCTGCTGCCCCATGGAATTTAAAAAACATGCAGTGCTCTAGATCATAATCTATTTGATTCTAGGGCCAACTCTAGTTTGGGTAAGAATAATTCTTGTAGAAAATATGTAATCTGTGTAAACAAAAATGTAGGTAATGATAGAGAATTCAGCAAGGGTTGGCTGCTTACATCCCTGCCTATCTAAGCAAATTTTGTGAAGTAGCCGTTACCCACTTACTGTTAATGCTCAAATACTGTTTTCTCTTACAGGAGCCAGTTGAGGAGTTGGATCCAGATCATGTCCTGGATATGCAAGTGGATTCCAGGTTGCATGTCATTTTCGGGGGAACAAAAGTTGTGCAGCATATCCCACCACAAAAAGCCAGTACTGGCCTGAAACGTATGTACTGGCCAAGCTAGCATGAACAGAATTGGGAGCAGGGCCAGGGGGAGAGAGAGGAGAAAAATCAAAGAAAAGAAAGACCAGAAAATCATTTCCTAGAATACTATAATCAGATATAGCTTCTCAGATCACTTCTGTCTGATTCTGAGGGAAGGTAATGCAACATAGAGTAACACTGAATTTACTGATAGATATTGTATGCCGATCCAAGCAGGCTCTTTTCTGCAACTTCTAACTTCTGCCTTTTCCGTTTGATACGTGATGACTTTTCTTAGTTTGCGTAACTGTTGCAGTGTTCACATTTGCTGAAGGGTTCACCCAGACTCCACATTTAGGCTTATAGAGCTGTTTTATAGAAATATGCTATGTAACGTTTCTCTTTCTCCCCTCTGCAGCTGTCGATAATGGGTGCGTGGCCTATGTTTTGAGGACAGGTTTCAATACTTCTCAGGTAAGGACTGAGTATAAAACTTCTGTGCTTTATGTGAAAGCAGACATGCATCTTCATCTTGGGATTCGTTTTTCCAGCTCCAGAAATAGAACTTGTAATTCAGAGCTCATAATTCTGTCTGATTAACTTATAAATCCAAGACATTTACCTCCACTACCCAAATCCTTTATATCTGGAGCTCTGTATCTTCTTTTGACCTTGAAGCAAAGATGATATTGTGATGATATGATTACTGTTCATGTTAAAGAAAGCTAATCCTCTGAGTAAGCATTGTGGACCAAAGTTTCAGGTCTTTTAAAAAAACAAGGTGAACTTTTCAGTCTTCCTTCAACTATTTTGTGTTATTTATTTTTAATTTGATACTTTTTTAAATTCCTAAACCATAATAAAAATGGTTCTTAAAACGTTAGGCTTAGTTTTTAAGGGAGTGGCTTGATTGGTGGACAGGGTGTTGGTAGTCAAAGACATGTGGATTTTTTTTTTTTTTTTTTGCATAACACAAAAGGGAAGGAAATTCTGGAATTCCAGTAATTGCAGTTCAGTATGTCTAGAGTACTCTAAACTGGGCAGCACGTCTCTGGGGATTTAGATATTAATCACATTTCTTCATGTTTTCTATTCTGTCAATAATTCCTCTGAAGTAGCAGGCTGATTTCTTTTCCTCCCTCTCAGGGGAAGCTCCTACGTACAATCCTTTTCGGGGTGAAACGGGTAACAGCCAACAACTTGGAGACCTTCATCTTCATTCTTTTCCTCCTTGTCTTTGCTATTGCTGCCGCAGCCTATGTATGGATCGAAGGTAAATTTGGGCTTCTCTACATTTCTTGCTATCAGTGGTGTCCTTTCACTTGCCTTATCCCTCAGTGCTCTGTGACTGAGGTCACCCACCAACCAAAGCCATCAGGTAGTTTATTTGATCATGGCTAAGTGTGTTATGTGAACCTACCCACTGTAGTCTATAAACCACATTTCATCAGTAGGAGTGGGAAGTGTGTTGATGTTCTACAAAAAGGGGCACCAGTTATCATGGCTGCATTATTAAAGGGATAGAACTCTTATTAGTTTGGTTGCTTTATTAAAGAGATTGGTTGTTCTTTGCTGGATTCCAGGGCATTGTAGTACATCCCTGTACCCAGGAGCAGGAAAGGATTTTTTAAAAAAAACCAGAATATTCTTAATATATTTCAAGGTTGATTCTCTATCCAGGGAAATTTTTCTGTTGTTCATTCTTCAAAAGACTTCAGTATCATGCAAATATTCAGTAGACAGTTTGCTCTGTAGATGCAGACGCTGAGATTGTATGGTGTACTTATAGTTTCATTGTGCCCTAGCATGTGCTCTGGGATTTAACAGACATCTTGATGAACTGTGCAGCAATAATATATAACCCAAATGTGTATCTGCTTCCTCTTTCCAAGGCACTAAAGACCCCAGCAGGAACCGTTACAAGCTCTTTCTGGAATGTACTTTAATTCTAACCTCGGTTGTCCCCCCTGAGCTTCCCATTGAACTTTCCCTAGCCGTCAACACCTCGCTCATTGCTCTTGCCAAATTATGTAAGTTCCAAGCTTCATATGAGATTGTGATTGCAGGCTTTGAAAGTGTAAAGTTTAAAGATAATGACATTTTTGTGTTTCTGGAAAGCACCCCTCTTTTACACTACAAATTGCTTTGCTTATTGACTTCATTGGCTTAAAAGACAAACAAACTGGGACGTTGTGATGTGTAATACTCTTAAATGTAATGCGGTTTGTACAGTGTAAAGAACTTTTAAGTATTACCTTCATTGGGTCCACTAAATAGTTGGAATTTTCCCTTGGAATTTCCCATGGATTTCTGACAACATGAAAAGTTTTCACCTTGTGCACCTCCTTGCCCTAATGCAACCTCTCCAGAGTGTTGGTCTGACACTCCCAGAATTCTCACGAAGTACGCACAGCAATTCTGGGAATTGTAATTTAACGCTTAACAGCGGTAAAAGTTTGTGAAACCATTTTGAACTATCTGTAGTCCTGCAGAATTGTGACTTACTGCGTGCTAAGTCTTATTAATAGACAAAGAGATTCTGGTTAAATAAACAACACACCAGACAGTGAACTGTGTCATGTTTTTATGGAACACATTGTGCCAATGTTAATTATTTGGGAAAAAAAGTATGAGAAACCTTGGTATAATCAGCTCTCTTAAGGGGTAAGTTGAGATTTCTAATCAATGACTCGGAGGGGCCTTCCCTTAAAAAAAAAAAAAAATCACATAGTGTTGGTTGCTGCCATTGGAATCTGCTCTTTGCAACACATTTCTGGATGTGAATCATGCCCCAATTAGAGGAGATCGCCAAGATCGTTCATGTTGTTGACATTCATGACACTGGAAGAGCTACAAAACCATTGCCAAAGTTGTAGGCTTCCATGAATCCACATTCAGGCAGATCGCATGCTAATGGAGAATATACCAAGCCACTGTTACCAAGAGTAGTCAACCAATAAAAATCATCCCAAGAAGAAGACGAAACTCTGAGGGTCACAAAGAACCTCAAGATAGCAGCAAAGGTTCTGCAGGCTCTTTTTGTATTGCCGGATGTCAGTATTCAGGAGTCCACCATAAGGAGAACACTGAGTAGGAGGGCATCAGGGAGGAAACCCCTGCTGTCCATAAAGTACCTTGCCATTAGTTTCATGTTCGTCAAACACCACCTGGTTACTAGAAAGTGTTCTGTGGATAGATGAGACGAGCTTTTTGGCATTACTGAGAACTGTTACGCTTGGAGAAAATGAAACACTGCATTCCAGCAAAACAAACTCATCAGCAAATTCTACAAGAGAATGACCAAATTTCTGTCCATGAGCTGATAAATGTGGGTTATGCAGGACAACATGCTGATACTTTTATAACAGAAAGACTGAAACAGAAGAAATGTAATGTTTTGGAATGTCCAAATCAAACACCTCACCTTAACCCAGCTGAAGGTTATAGTGTGACCTGTCATGAAAGGCAGTCCAAAAATATAATTGAGTTGAAGCAGTTTTGTAAAGAGGAATGGGCCATAATACTTCTAAGCTAATGTGCAAAATTAATCAACAAATACAGGAAATGTTTGGCTGAAACCTTGCTAAACTACCTAAAGCTTCACATTTTTCAACAAAGACAGTGAAGATTGGCTCAGTATCTTCAATAAAAAGACATGACATAGTACATAGTTTTGCACGATTGTTTAAATGACATTTCTATCAATAAGCCTTAAATGAAACTCAGATCACATTGTAGGTCGCAGAATTCTAGGATTATGGATACTTTTAAAAGGCTAACAAACTTTCAACACTGGACGTTGGAGATGGTCACCATAAAGATTCCTAGAGGAAGTTCTTGGCCTGTTCCTGCTTAAATGGTTTTATTATCTATGGGACTTCTGAGCTCATTGGACTGAGTGAAAAATTGCTTCCTTGTTAATGTGGCCAGAGAGCCATAGCTTCTGTGCCATTAGCTTTTCTGCTTAATTCCTTCTTTCATTTCTGGGGAATCAAAATCATACTAGCCAATACACACACACACGCACGCATGCATGCATGCATATATATATGCATTTATCAAAATCTGATATTAAGTTAATGCCCTTTACCCCCAGCTGTCTTGCATTTGTTTATATCACCCATCTTGGTATTAATTTCAATAAACAGCAAATTATCTGAGTCCATCTCCCTGCTTAATACAGACCCTGCCCATTGCCTTTATTCATACAAGGATGAGTGTAGTAGTGAGGTCTATATACTAAGAAGCAGGATGGAGATATTTATAAACTGGTAAATACAATGTGAGTGTAGGGAGAGTGGATAGAGGATATTTTTAAAAAGTAAAGAAAAATCAGACTTTTATTATTGCATGTTCACCCATAGCTGTGTTTTTTCTCTTGCAGATGTATATTGCACAGAGCCATTCCGCATCCCCTTTGCAGGCAAGGTGCAGATTTGCTGCTTTGATAAAACTGGCACACTCACCAGTGACAACCTTGTGGTGAGAGGTGTGGCTGGGCTTAGGTAAATCCAGGTTGAGAGAAGCAAAGTTGTTTAGAACTATTTGGGGTCCATTGACTTACCCACAGTTTCCTTTTCCTTGTTTCCTCATCATGAGAGATATCCATGGAAATTAGTTTTGTTAAGTTGGGAGTATCAGCTGTTTGAACATGGCCTTTTGATCTCATTGTAGAGAGGGGAAAGAAGTGACCCCTGTGTCAGACATTCCAGTTGAAACTCATCGGGTCATTGCCACGTGTCATTCCTTGATGCAGCTGGATGATGGGACATTGGTGGGTGACCCACTGGAGAAAGCCATGCTAACTGCTGTGGAATGGACTCTGACAAAAGGTAGGCTGGATTCTCTCCAGAGCCCTGAAGCAGCTTTTCCTGCCCTCTGTCTTGTAAGTCCACAGGTATTTTACAAAAACATGCAGTGAATATATTTTATGGGTCACTGTCTGGGAGTGCCTCTGCTCATGTAAAGGGATTACATGGCATGTCCCATGGTTGAAAAAGGGGAGAAGTTGTGCTCTTGCCATTTTGATAAATAGTACCAACAAGGGCTGCTTTTGTCTCCACACCCTCCCCCAGAATCCAAAGGGAAGATTACTGCTTGTAATGTTAAACCCTTTCAGGATTTCCCGATCTCTTTGTTTCCAGATGAGAAAGTTTTCCCCCGAAGTATTAAAACTCAGGGACTGAAAATTCACCAGCGCTTTCATTTTGCCAGTGCCCTGAAAAGAATGTCGGTCTTGGCTTCCTATGAGAAGGTCGGCTCCACTGATCTGTGTTACGTTGCAACTGTGAAAGGGGCCCCGGAGATGCTGCATAAAATGGTGAGCTGTTGCCTGCAAACGTCTTCCCTGTATGCATGTGTTGTTATTGCTTTTAAATTTGATTGTAAGCGATTTCAAAATATTTTACAGGAAGCAGCATATACATTTGTTTAATGAATACTTTCCAAGTTGTCACAAATTATGCTCCCATGAAATTGATGCCAGGACCTCGAATGTATGCAAATCTGAGTTGCTTTGGCAAGGGAGATTCTTAATGGCTTTTGGACCGCTCCACAAAGAAGCTTGCATTTCTTGCATCTACCTAACTGTTGATGGCATCTTAAATGGCGAAACCAGATAGGGTTGGGAAGAGAACTCCAACTGTGCCATTGTAATGAAGTGGAGAAATCCATGTAATTACTACAGAAAATCATAGCATATATATTTCGTCTACACCCATGTTTCCATTTGAAGCGTCATCAAGTTTAACTGTGAGAACATTTTTCCAAGTCTTGCAAGACCTCCTCTGTATTTTTCAAAATAATATTATATTAGGTGGGAAGAGAGCCTTTGCTTTAATTACCAGGTTGGAATGTGATGCAAGTAAGTCAGGGTTGCACCCAACAATCAGCTGTGCAATACCCTGGAAAGGAGAATAAGATGGAGGTAGTGCTCTGCTGCTGGCTACTCCAGGATCTGATCTGATATACTGACTCTTAACTTGATTTATTCATTTGCTTTCTACCCTGCCTTTCTACCCCAGTTAGATTCAGCTTCCTTGGTTACTAAGAGACCAATCCTTCATAAAACTGTCCAGCCTTTTCTTAAAGCCATCTAAACTAGTGCCTTTTGCAAGTGTGTGCTATGTGTGTGTTTTAAAAAAGAAGATACATGAAAATGCTGCATTCTGCAATATTTATTTTTTTAAGCGTATAGTTGCCCTTCAAGGCCAATTTTTTTTTCAGGGCAGGGAAAACTAGTTGACAAAGGATGATCTGAGTGTCACAAGGCATGCTTACCTGTAACATTTTGCCGAAAGGATGCTGTAGATTGGCCTTCTGCTAGAAGCCCCTTTGCTACTGATCCACAGACTGATAATTCTCCATTTGATCAGTTAACTCCTATTTTGTATGGTAAACTAGAGAAGAACAAGAGCAGGCACCTCCAACACTCCTGGTGCCCTCCGGCTGTATTAGGGCTGTTGTTCTGCTGTCCTCAACCATAATGCCAACATACCTGGAAGATGCCCATTTGGAGAAATATGACATTGGTTGAGTTTTCATTTTTGTGTGTCCAATCAGAAGGACCCCGTGCTTCTCTGCACATACTGAAAGTCTCTTCTGTATCCCACAGTGACACGTGTGCTCTTCCTGCCTCCACACCCTTTTGTGTGACTGTAACTGTACTGTACAGCCAGTCCTGTCAGTTTGGTTAGAGAAGTTAGTTTTCTTCCAGCAGTATTTATTGTAATGGTCGCTGTCTTTTTATGCAGTTCTCTCAGTGCCCAAGTACCTATGACCTTATTCACATGGAGATCTCACGTGAGGGAGCCAGGGTTCTGGCACTTGGCTACAAGGAATTGGGGCACCTCACTCATCAGCAAGTAAGTTTCAAGTCTTCTTCCCCCATTGCTGTGCAAGCTGGTATATGCCACAAGCTGCATCAGAAACTTGCTGCTCTGGGAGATGCAATCTGTGTATGATAGAGTCATTGTCTGTCTAATTCAATGATCCATTAAATTTATAGGTAATGGCTTATATACTTCCTTTTAAAATGAGGTATTCCTTCCATTCACCCCAAAATCATATAATTTCCAGAAGTCCCACCTTTCTCTCTCCTCATGGACGGGTGGAGCAACCAACTTAACTGAATTATTCCAGGCCCATTTCTTCTTGATAGCGGGCTGTCCTCTCCATGTTCTGAAGGAAAGATTAGTCTCATTGGAGATGGACAGAGTAGAGCCTGTCAATACCTCCTTTCTTAGGGTATGATTTGAAGCCCCCTCTCTTGTAAGCTAGGAAAGAACTACCCCATTCTAAAGAAGCAGAGGGAAGGCTGCTTCTCCCGTGGCAAAAATATGCAAAAGCCTGCCTGGCAGGTGGCTTAGGCAGTGTTGTGATGCTGTATTTGAAATGCAAGTGACACAGTTGCTGCTTGGAAAGCTGCTCTAACAGATGCACAAGGCAGGGATGGGGAAGGTGTTAGAAAGAGACCAAGAGGGCAAAATAATAAGCTGTAGAAGTGCTAAGAAGTATATTATCTCAGGACAAGCATGGAATGAAAGTAGAATCATAAAAACATGGAAGTCATGAAGGTGTTGGAGTAGGGGGGCCTGACTTTTTCATCCAGGCTTAGCCCCAGAAGCTCACTGGGTGACATCAGACCTGTCAGTTGTTCTCAGCCCAACCTTCCTCACAGGGTTGTTGTAGGGAAACATGGGAGGAGGGAATGCTAGGTACACTGCCTTGAGCTCCTGAACAAAGGGCAGGATAGAAACTTAATAAATAAAATGAAAGCCATTGAGTGCACCCAAGTAAAAGGCCTTCGACTGAGCTGCCTGAAAAAAAAAAAACAGGTTTAAATGGAGTCTGGATTCACTTCTTGAATATGCTTAATTATATGACCTGTAAAAGGTTGTGCAATGATTCCAGAGTTGTTAGCACTTGTGGGGGTTGAGGGTGGGAGAGGTGTTACATTATTGTAAAAATGTCTTAGCTGTGCTCATCTTTTGTATTTCCTAACCAAAGGCACGAGAAATAAAGCGGGAGGCTCTGGAATGTGACCTGAGGTTCATGGGCTTCATTGTAGTCTCCTGCCCTCTTAAAGTCGACTCGAAGCCCGTTATCCGTGAGATACTGAACGCTTCCCACCATGTGAGTTGTGGCTGAGAAACTGTGGAAGGCACCGACAAGAGGGTCCTAAGCAAACGTTTGAGCCAGCTTGCCTAGGACCCTCTTTCATCAATCTTTCTAATTCTCCATCCGCTTTTCCCACTTGCTGGTTCTTCACTGCTGTTTTGCCTCCTCTTTTACATCTTTCAACTGTCCTTGGGCTGCAGAGAAGGGAAATCCAAAGGGATGGAACATATCTACTGTACCTTTTTGGAATGGAAGCAGTCTATATACGTTCTTAGTTAAATTGGCTAGGGCAGCAGGATAACTCTTAAAGAAAAGCTAATCAAACAGAAAAAATCCTGCAGGAACAGATGAAAAAGCTAACCAGTCAGGCCTCCAGTTTTCCTCAGGAGCTGAGCAGCCCCTGGAGAGCCCCCAGGCCAACTTGGAGTAGCCCTGCCATGCTGTTTTGCTCTCAGCATCTATAGGTGGTGGCATATTGCCATGGAAGGTGAACAGTTCATCTTTTGGACAGCGTGTATTTCTCCTTTTTGGAACGGAGGACATAAGCAAGCTGCAGTGTTTCCTTTCTGCAGCGTAGGTATTCCCTCTTTGGTCCATTATGCAAGATGGGATGTTCTAATTTGGGAGATATATTTCCAAAATTGCTCGGGGGAGGTGGGGGGAGGAAGCATACCCTTCAGAAAAGGCTATTATTTTCAATGACCACGTGCCCGTATGCTGCTTTACATGTTTACATGCATGTTCCACAGAATGCTTTTTCAAGAAGGATTCATGAAACAGATTGCCAGTTCCGCAGAGCAGCTTCACTGCACGTTGTGTATAGCCATGTGGCACAAACCTGCCCTTTACTCCTGCTCTACAGGTAGTGATGATAACGGGTGACAGCCCACTGACTGCTTGCCACGTGGCTCAGGAGCTGCACTTCACCCAAAAGGAGCAGACTCTCATTTTGCAGCCACCTTATAGTAAAGGTAAAAAAATTCTGGGAGGGAGGGAAGGAAGGCAAATGCTGCTGCAACTTTGCACAGAGCACATCATCACCTTTTTGCAGCATTTTCTCTCCAGGACAGTGTAAGTCATCACCTAGTCGTTTTTCCTGGGAGCCAGTGAAATCACACTGCTGTTTTTGTTGCTGCTGCTGCTGCTTGTCGTTTTCAATGGCTTTCCACCTGGCGATTAGTTTTCAAACTATGGTGTTCAGGAGAATTATTCCCCTTTTTATCAAACAGTGCTTTTCCCGGGTGAGGGCTACCAAACAGACAGCCACCTTCTTGTGCTTAATTCCCTTCTCTCCTCCAGGTTCCAGCTGGCAATGGCAGTCCATCAGTGGCACCACCGTTCTCCCAATTGTCCCAGATTCACTGCAGGAACTGACCAGCAACCACAACCTGTGTATCACAGGGGAGGGTCTTGCTCAGCTGCAGGCTACAGACTCACAGCTGCTGCTTAAACTCATTCCACACATCCAAGTCTTTGCACGTGTTGCACCCAAGCAGAAGGCAGGTGGTCTTTATCTTTAATACCCTTCCTAGCTGTTCCTCAGCTGACCAGCACAAAGATTGTGCAGCTTTATTTTTTAGCAATCTAGCATCTTGCCTGAAAATAGACACATCTCTTCAGGAAATAGTGGTAAGGGAGCAATACTTTCCAGCAGCAGTGAAGAAATGGTGGCCTTCCAAGTGGTGGTGGACTGTAGTTCCCATCTGTTTCAACAACATAGTTAAAACCAGTAGTGATGGAAGTTGTACTCCAGCAAGACCTGAGAGGCCACTCATTCCTGTAAATTCACAGTGTACCGCCTGGATTATTGCAAGATTTTAAAGAGAAAGAATGGAGAGGGTGTTGGATAGAGAAATTCCAGAGAAGCCATGAATGTCACAGGATTGATTTTAAAGCAGTCACTGTTTGAGGCAGGTCTCCTTTTCTGATGGATTCTTGTATCAATAAACAAGGGAGACACTTTATATAGTGCCCTGATGTATTGCCACTATTGCAATAATGCATGAAAATGGAAACGTTTCTTACCAGAATAACTTCTGTATTTATCTTTGAAAAGATTAACGTAAGAGCACATACTTACCTGCCTACCCACCCATCATACTTTTCTCTTTCAGGGTAAGCAGTGTTATTCAGGAACAGAAAGCAAGCTGACTCAGTATGAAACATTCGCATATACTTTTTATAAATGTGTTACCTGCCATGATGGAGCCGCAGATTTTAAGCTAGGCAGAGCTATGGCCTTAGTGGAAGGTACCTAAGATTTCAGCCTGCTGGACCTTGAAAAGTCCCTTCATCCTGCTGACTTGCAGTCAGGCTTATCTGTACAGACCTCGCAAGGGCAGAGTACTTAGTCTGGCACAATTCTATACCCTGCAATTACATAAAAGTAGCAGAGGGTGCTCTTTCTCTGGGAGTAAAATGGGAGAAGGACACGCAGAGATGTACAGACTATGGCAGAGGTGCAGGAAGTCTTGTGCCTTCTTAGTTCATGCTTCTAATATTCCTAATCTCACATGCCCTAGCCTGCAACTTTAAATCTATTGAAAGCTGTTTTTCCCCCTCAGCTAAAAAGCAAAGTCGCTGAATTTGAGGCAAAGGCACCAGTTGTCACTACTCCTCTTTTTTGTAACTGTTGATTTGAAATTAAGGCTTGGTATTTGCCATGTAGTTACTACCTACGCATGTTCATGTGTTTGAATAAAAAGTAACAGTACAACAATTATAGCGTTATCACATCTGGGCCACAGGTATCCGTATCCTTCTGCTGCCATCTTTTGATGGCCCAAATCTGAGAGCACTCAACCCAGTGTTTCTCAGAGTGGAGAAAGCGTTGCTGGCGAGTGCCTTCTTCCCGCTTCTTTCTTGGCAAAAGTATGGGAATGCAAAGCAACTTGACAGTTTCAGAGCCCTGTATGAAGCTGCAGTTTTCATTTTTTTTAACCCAGCATATGGTGTTACATTGTACTGGGTTTTGCTTATTGCCAATGAAATAGATTTATTTTTCTAAATTGTAAATGTCTATTATTGTAGTGTGTGTGTATGTATGTATGTATACATATGTGTGTATATATATCTATATATGCTACTAAGACTCTCATGTCTGTCTGTAACCTTCAGTTGGGTGAAAGGGTATATCATAGGGCAACAAGTTTTGAGCCACGGTACCTCAGGTGGGCTAACTTAAAGAATGCATCCAAAATCTGGGACCCATTATTCCCGTGGGATTTAAATTTGACAAAGTTGCGTCTGCTTCAGCACCGCCACAATCACATGAACATCATTTCCAATGCTCCCTGCCAGCTTCCCATAAGTAAAGTCAATGGGGAAACTGGCTGGAAGTCAGAAGTTGCTTCCGCTCCTGCTGCTTTTTTGCCCACCCTTAGTCATTCTGTTTTTTTGTTTAGGTAAGGAAATATCGCTGAAACGTGAACCCAGTGGGTCACAAGTTGTCTAGTGTGTGTGTGTGTGTGTATTCCTTGCCCAGTCATAACCCAGTGAAATTCATGAGTATCAGACTTCATTTTTTCATTTTAGAAGATTGCAGAATTGTGAATGTTGAGAACCTCTGCCCTAGACAATTTTATGCAAATCCTCTTTGTTGACTCTATTTTCCCATTACAGGAGTTTGTGATCACAACACTGAAGGGACTTGGCTATGTGACTCTGATGTGTGGGGATGGGACCAATGACGTCGGGGCTCTGAAGCATGCTGATGTGGGTGAGTGTTAATTCAGTTAATAGTTAAGCAATGGGGTTTTTTTTTTACAAAATTAATATAAACTTACAAACATACAGAGGACTTTTACCTGACTCTTAGAGGAGGCATCCTCCAGTCTGAGAGAACCTATTATGACATGGGTAGCCAGGATTTAAAACCAAACAAAGTTGAAACTTTTTTTAAAGACTGTTATTTTAATCAAAACCTAGCCTGTTTATTGTGAGATTTAACTGCTTAATTATTAACTCTCCATAAATTATTGTTCTAAAAAAAAAAGATATTTATTGGAACAAGCATCTAGAAGCATTCTACCCTTACCCAGGAGGAAATGCCTTTTAAAAAAATGTGTTGCTATAAAGTAAATTGTAGGTATCTGCTGACCAGGTAGTCTGAACTACCTGTTACTGTCTTTTAATTGATTGGACTACTGGATTAAACATTTAATTTTCTTTCAAAACTAATTGTATTGACATTTCTGCTAGGTGAATCGAATGTCTTGTTTAAAAGTCCTACCAATGCAAAGTTAAATTATCCTGTTTTAATTTATTTATTGTATTATATTTATATACCATCAAATCAAAGTTGAATTTCCACTTCAAAACCTCTGTTAAAACAATCACAATTTCCATATTTCTGCATTTAATCTAGCTTTCTCCTCTTCTTACCTGTTCTGTAAACAATAGCAGATAGAGCATTTTAAGTGTTATTAATATCCATGTTTCATGATCATTGGTTTTGGATTCATATTAAAACCTCTACACCTTGCCCTGTTTTCATCTGCCCTGAAAAAGCTCAGCTGAGTTTGCTTGTGTCATCAGGGACATGATTCACTCTTGCAGGTGTGGCTCTACTAGCCAATGCCCCGGAGCGAATCCCGGAGCGCAGGAAAAAGCCTCGTGATGGAGTGGCTGATGGGAGACCCACTGCCTCTTCTCTTGTCGGGAGCAACATGAAGCTCACCTCCCGGGCTGCCAAGCACCGGCTCATGTCACTTAGGGAGGAGCAGCTTGCCATACAACGAGTAGGTTGCTAGATCTGTTCTACTTCTCTGTCTCTTGCTGCTCCTGCAGCTATTATGTTGCTGACCTCACTTACGCTTCTGGAATTTCTTTCCTTTGTGAAGCGCGGGGGGTGGGGGGGAGAGACAGAACTCCATCTACAAAATCCCTGTTTAGTGCATGTAGAAACAGTTAGTACTCAAATGAATGGAAATTGTGCGAATTCCAGCTCAGTACACCTGGGACTTCTTAAATTCCCAGGTACTTTGGATTAAGCAGGGCTTCTCTTCTTGTCTTTCCTTTTCCTGGAGAACAGCTTTTCCTTACTGGTGTTTATTCTAGAGATAGTGCTATGGATAGCTTGATTGGGAGCGTGCTGTATATTGAACCAGGATGTTTTTCCCTCCCCTTGTATCTAGCAGGAGAGGATCAGCCAGGTGCTAAAAGATTTGGAGGAGGAGCAAGTACCCATTGTGAAGTTGGGTGATGCCAGTATTGCAGCTCCATTCACCTCTAAGCTTTCCTCTATACAGTGCAGTAAGTATGGAAGGAAGGAAGTCTATGCTTATGGAGGAATGTCATGCACTTAAGGCCCACACTGCACTTTTGGTGCAGTGGCATACATTCATTTGGAAGCTTTATACTGAATATACATAATAACAAGTGTGAGTTCATGCTATAACCGGTAGAGGGATGACAGCCCAACCCTGTATATTGAAGGGGACTTTTATGCCTTCTGAATCCTACCACGTGTGACTTGTGTATCACAACTTTCTGAAGAACCTAGGCTGAGCCACTTGGAGAAAGTTTCAGTTAATAAGTGAGCAGAGTATTGCTGGAGAAAAAGTTTTGTCAGCTCTGAAATTGGAATTCCAGGGGTCTTTCTAGACTGAAGGGCAATCAAGAGAGCACAAAGTAAAGGTCCAAGCAGAAACCTTCTCTCATCCTCTGCAGTCTGTCACGTGATCAAGCAGGGCCGTTGCACACTGGTCACCACGCTCCAGATGTTCAAGATCTTGGCATTGAATGCACTCATCTTGGCCTACAGCCAGAGTGTCCTTTATTTGGAAGGTGTGAAGTTCAGTGATTTCCAGGCTACACTGCAGGGCTTGCTCCTGGCTGGCTGCTTTCTTTTCATCTCCCGATCCAAGGTATGAAGGAAGAAAGCTGTCTTATTTGAGGTAGAGGGGAAGATAGGAAACATGGTTGATGGTTGAAAGACCATAGATGGTTAAATTCATTAGAATTCAATAGGACCTTCATAAGAAGACAATTAGTTGGCTATTTGAGATATATGCTATAATGTTCACTTCTGTGGCATGTAGGGATATGCACAAAACCAAAAGAAAGGGTAGTCCTCGCTTACCAACCACTCGTTCAGCGACTGTTCAAACTTACAGCTACGCTGAAAATAGAGATTTACAACTGGTCATCGAAATTGCGGCCATTGCAGTGTCCCTGTAGTCATGTGATTGCAATTCAGGCACTTGGCAACCAGTGCACAATTGTGACAGTTGCAGTGTCCCATGGTCACATGATCACCAGTTGCGACCTTCACCGCTGGCTTCCAACAAGCAAAGTCAATGGGGAAGCCAGCAGGCAGTTGCAAATTGTGATCACGTGAAGTCACACTTAACAATCGCAGCTGGAACTGACATCATAAGTCAGCGCGGTCGCATAACATCATGCTTAATGGCTGTGCTGCTTAGTGACAGAGTTGCCAGTTCCTATTGTGGTCAGTAAGTAAGAACTACCTGTATTTTGTTTCCAGCTCAGAACAAAATAACCCCAAACAATTCTGAGATGACTGTTTCAGTGGAACAAAATTCAAAATATTTCAACTGTTTAACCACAAGGTTAAATTGGGTAGGAGCTCATGCGGAACCAAATTACAGAAAATCTGGCCAAGAGAATGCTTTTAAAAATTTTTTTGAAAACATTAAAATGACCCCCCATAGGAAACATTGTAGATACATAACTCATCCACTGAAAAAAATATGTTTAGATTAGAAATTGTTACCAAAAAGGCCCACTGCCCTTCTCAACAGAGAATAGAACATTTCTTCTTTGAGATTTTCTTAATGTTTGACTTTTTTTAAAAAAAAAAGAATTTCATCCAATTTTTCTACAGGCACTGAACCCCATATATTATGCCAGATCAGGCAACAGATATGGCCTTTTTTTCTTTGCTTTCTTTTTTTTGTGACCTTTTTTACAATGGTCATTAAGTGAATCACTGGTTGTTAAGTGAATCACATGGTCATTAACCAAATTCTGGCAAAAAATGTTCATTGGGGAAGCTGGATTTGCTTAATGACTGTAATGATTCCCTTAACAGCTGTCGGAGAAAGTAAAATCAGCTCCGATTCGTTAAATAATCAAATCGCTTAGCAACTTAAATTCCAGTCCCTATTGTGGTCAGATAATGAGGACTGCCTGTACAATATACTTGAAACTGACACGTTTTGTTTTGGTCTTGAAACTTTTCAAAACACATGTTTTGCTTCATGCTGAGAACACCCAAACCATTCAGTTCAAGGTTGACTGTTTCAAGGTCAGACATTTTCCACACACCTGACTTTGAGCCAGTTCCTCTCTCAGCCCTAGGAAGAAGGCAAGGGCAAACCACTTCCAAAAACCTTGCCAAGAAAACTGCAGGGACTTGTCTAGGCAGTCACCAGGAGTCAAAACTGATTTGAAGGCTGATGAGAAATACTCAGCTATAGCACTTCTACACACGCAAAGCAGTTTTCAAAATGGATTTGAACTGGTAAAGACAGGCTTTCCTTCGACTTCTGTGTCTTGATTCTTCTAGCACGTTGACAGGCCTTTTCTCTTAGGGGGCATAAGAGAAAAGTAACCAGCCTTCAGGATGCTTCCCAATATTAGCAAGTAAATATAGCCAGGCTCCAAACTTCCTATGGAATTCTAACCCTCACCTATTTCTTCTTGTTTCCAGCCTCTGAAGACACTCTCCCAAGAGCGCCCACTCCCTAATATCTTCAATCTGTATACAGTTCTGACAGTGTTGCTACAATTTATGGTCCATTTTGTCAGTCTGGTATATCTGTATCGAGGTGCACAAGCCCGCAGTGAGCCCAAGTGAGTGCTGCTTGGATTTTACTCTGAGGGTATAGAATCAGAAATAAAAATGCTTGAGTTGTATGGAAATACAGGTAAAATACATGTGTTCTCCAGATGTGTGGCCTTCAAATCCCAGAATTCTCAGTGATGTCCACGCTGCTAGGGGAATTCTGAGCGTGGGAAGTCAGGTCATCTAGAGGATACTCAGGACTAGAAGGGCTGAGAAAAACATTCAAAGATCTTTCTGTTTCTTTAAGGAAAGAAGACTTTGTGGATCTGTATAAGGAGTTTGAACCCAGTCTTGTGAATAGCACTGTTTACATCATGTCTATGGCCATGCAGATGGCTACATTTGCCATCAATTATAAGGTGAGATATGCTTATTTTATAATTTCATGGTTGCCAATACTTTCTCTCCTGGTTCATATAGTGCTAGAATGTGATGCTGCATTTCAGGACTTACATTGCAAGTGATATGCAAAGCGGTAGGTGCTATGATGAAACAGAATTGAACAAAAGGCTACAGAAAAACTCAAATGTGTGATTAAGCCATGCAGAACAAGGAGGAATATGAGAATAGTAGAGCATGGGTCATATGGGTGAGCCTGTTATGTGGTTTGTTTTGAGTGTTTGTTCTCAGCTGCTCTTTTTATGCTATTTCTGGTTTTAATTTTGGTTGTTTTACTGATACTAATCTGTTTTAATTGTTAGCTGCCCAAAGTCATGTACGGCCATATACATTTATTAAATAAATAAATACATATTTTAGGGAAGTTGGGATCAGCCCCAGATTTCAGAATTTTGAGTTGCATTGTCCCATGCTTACGTGGAATTATTCCAGTAGAATAAAGAGTTTACATTACAAGTGGATTAGATGGCCCTGATGGCAGTTGCATACCTCACGAACGTCTGATAAGGACGAGCTTTTACAGAATTCCACTGAACCATGAAAGGAGATCAAAGATACCAGAGCCTTTTAGCAATTCCTCAGCCCTGTTTGACTAGGATAGGTTAGATACAAACTTGCTATAAGTTATAGCTAGAAATGTACACGTAAGGTTTCCTTCCATCTGCCATAGTGAAGTTTACAGTGAAGGAGAGGCTGCTTTCAGATGCAACCAGCATTATGACAGGAAAATACTCATCAGCTTTTTTTTTCTTTTTTAACAAAAAGTCTTGCCAAAGAAATTACATCTTGGTCAATGGTAAAATAGATAAGTTTATCTGTCTGAGGCATCAAAGAAACAGTTCTTGTTAGTACAATATAAGGCACCTACAGTTTATCTTTTAGTTCTACTCCTAAATTACTTGTTATGGCTTGGCCATCTTTCCACACCTTGGTTTTCTTTATCTAGGGCCACCCATTCATGGAAAGTCTTAGGGAAAACAGACCTCTGCTCTGGAGCATCATTCTTTCAGGACTAGCAATTGTCGTCCTTTTGACTGGCTCCTCCCCAGAATTCAATGAACAATTTGGACTGGTGGAAATCCCAACAGAGGTAAGTAAGCAAGATCTTTGCTAGGCCTGTCCTCTAAAATCCCCTTTTCCTAACTAGCTGTAGAAATGAAAGAGGAAACAACCTGCTGAACTGTTAAGATACAAGTGTTCTGGGTTTGAGAACTTCAGACTTCTTTTTTGAATTGGAGGTGTTTTTAACAAGTGCTTTACTTCCAGCAAATGCAAAGGAGTCTCAGGGGACTATAGAAGGCCCACAATGTAAACAGGTAAACTACTGCACCTGCTGCTCAGGATACCCATTGACAGGTTATATTAATCTTAGAAGAATCTTTATCTCGTGCAGGGACTTGGAGAACGAGAAAAGAACAGGCTTGCTGTCAGGTTCAGGGCAAGTGATAAATTGGGACAACCTATGGTATGTTTTGGGGGAAGAACTGAAAATTACTCAGACGCATAGTAAGTTAGACCAGGTCTAGGCAATGTGGTGCACTCCCGGTGTTTTGGAAGAGGGATTGAAGGCCTAGCCAATGTAGCAAACAGCAAGAACTGTGGAAGTTGTAGTTGGAAACATTTGAAAATCTTATATTGCCCAGCTCTTGGCTAAATGAAGTATGTTTTTAAAAGTTCTTTAAAGAGTGAATTTTCCCTGTAACTAATAACTTTAAAAATATAACCTAAAGAAGGTTATACATTCCATAAATGCTGCTTATAGTTGCCAGTAATGGATTTCTGTCTAGTAAATGTGTGAAGAGTGGGACAACCAATTTACTAAATTCCTTGCTTATTGCAGTATGCGGTTTGGTATAACATAAGCAGCAAGATCATCACCCATCTTTATTTCAAGAATATAGGACAGATTTTGTGTCAGGTTTGATATGTGCTGGATTTGAATGTAGTAAGGAAGAATGTTCTTTCTTAGACTTCGTACATCTCGTTTTTCTATTTCAGTTTAAACTAGTGATCGCTCAAGTTCTGGTGGCCAACTTCTTCATTGCTCTGCTCATAGACAGAATCCTGCAGTTCCTATTAGGCAGCACAAAGCTCAAAGTGCCTTCTTGAGACTAATTCTTCTCCCTTGGCAGAAGTGAAGGACACCCAGAAAGAGACACCACCAAAATACAGCACTACAAAAGGAATATTTATTCTTGGATAGCTGTTTTATTCCAGTTTGGGACTGGCAGGCAGTTTCTTATTGTGTGAGTCTGGAAACCACAACAAAAGTTGTGCGAGGGCCTACATTAATCTTCACATGTCTGCCAAACTGGACTGCAGTTGTTAACCTTTGTACTGCCTCTTCACTCCTCCTGGAAAGGTGGCCATGAGATTTGATAATAAAATGGCAATCAGTGCATTTTGAAATATGGATGAATTTTGTCTTTGATTTAATGTATCCCTTTTTCCTCTATATTAAATCCTGAAGTGATGGTCATGTTTGCAATTTTTTAAATAGAGATCTGCATAAATAAGGTTGATGTGGAGCAATATATTTCATTTTTCATAAAAATCATACTTTATTGGCAGCAGTACACATTTCAGAATGTTTGAAATGGCCAGAAATAAGTACAGAAATAACTTTGCCCATAGAATAAGCCTCTATTTTTAACAAATTGTGCTTTGCATAGAAAATAGATACGATGCTTGAAAAAGTGCATACAAAAGTAGCTCAATTTGTATACTAGTTTTGGCTATTAAAGCAGTGCCCCCAGTAGCGCAGTCCCTTTGAAGCAAGTACTTCATCAGCTTAGCAGAGTCAGTTTGACCATCCCAAGGCCCCTAGTAGCAAGAACTCTCAAGGAAGTGTTGATGCTATGAAATGCTGGGTGGGAGTCTTGCAGCTGCAGTTCTTTCAACTACGAAACTGTAGTCATACTACGGAAAAGCAAAACAAAAAATATGTTTACAAAGAAGCAAGATCTCCATATTCAAACACAGAAGAACTTGCAGCTCCGCTGTAATACATGACTGTGTGTGTAAAGAAACAATACATTTGGCTTTGAGAATGCTAAACAAAATTGCATAGCTCTGATCTGAATGGAACAAAGATCTGACCCTGAATTAGTCTTCTAAAAACTTTTTGCTCACCTCTTTCTCAATGTCAGCAAGAGACTTGATATGGAAGTTTTTAGATATAGAAAGGGCCTAGAAAATAAAAGCAAAAGCAGTCATTCCCAATTAATCCATTTATACTGTAATTTCTAGAAATTATTCCTGTCAATATTGCCAGAACTAAAACTGATTTCTGCACTAGGTAGATTCCATGGTTCTTCCAATCCTGCAATTCTTACTTTCCCCAAAACAGATACAGGAAAACATGTTTTCTAATTAACAACATTCAATCTAATTGAATTAGGCGAGAAAAAGCCCACTGAACTCTTCTGGTAGGTTTTTTAATGGTAACTATGAAAGCTGTCAGCACCCCACCACTCAACCTGACATTTTCCCCAGTACATTATCTGCATTTCCTCAACTAGTCGTTATCTCTTTTTAAAAATATTTATTTGTTGAAATTTTTCATATAATAATAACAAACCACCTGTGTCAAGACCACTGCTACCATTATGGCTGGGAATTTTGTGAGTGGTAGTTTCAAGTCGGAGAAAGCCAGAACATTCATCAATCTGGGAATGGAACTCAGACTATACTGTTGGGTGAGGAGGTGTTTCCAGACATATCTGGAACACCATCAAGCTAATTCCAGTTTGGAGATCTATTTCTAGAAACTACTGATTTGCTTCTGGAATGACAATGGCCCAGAGAGAAACAGAATATTTTTGCAAAGTTTCATTTCCAGAATAATGAACTTTGCATAACTCTACAACACCCCTGTGTGTTTGTTCCTAGACAAATCTACAGTTTTCATCTATTTTTTCCTTTATACTGAAAACATGACTGCAACACAAAATACTTACAGTGGTACCATGAGTGACGTTGTTCTCAAACTTGGGGTGCAGGGTAAAAGGGACCCCATCTATGGCTAAGAGGGAAACAAATATTCAGGTTGTTCAGATGGCCCTGGGAAGCTGTTGAGTAAAATCTCAGGGGAAAAGTAACAATATTTTAAAGTGGGTGATTGTTTACAAGTCATCAAGGTGGCACATAACAAATCATCATACCACAGTAAAAAGTTAAAAACCATGTTACATTAGTAAATAGTAAAAGGTTAAAAATAATGTTACATTAAATGTAACAAAATACTTCAAACATAATTCAAACAGCCAGTTTAAAGAAATACCTTCATAGGTTTTCTAAACCTAGGGAAGGAGCAACATGCTGGAGAACCCTAACCCTAACCCACATGCTATATAAGTCGCCCTGCCAATGGTAGTGTTTTCAAGAGGACCGCTCGGCCAGACCTTACAGAATGTGACATACAGTAATTCACAGAAGGGACATCCTGTAGATAGTGCAATACTTGATACACAAAATACAGGAAATTGCATCACTATCGGCAGCCTTACTTCAGTAATAGAATTTCAGGAAGCTGCAAAACAGGTTAGGGCAGGGCACCAAGAACACTTACAGGCCCAGAAAATAATTGCAAACCAGTGTAGGCTGTTTCAGTGTTTGATTGCTGTATTATGCCCCACTAAGCAACCAAGCTGCCACACTTGAAACTCGCACTCTTCTGTGATCAACTAGACTGCCTCAAGAAAGGCTGAGGCTGGCACCGCTGCTGCTACTAGAAAAACCAGGGGCGATGCAAGATTAAAGGGCACTCCAGGGCTACAAATTTGATCTTTCAAAGAGTGCAACTGCTTCCAGAACAGGTTGCATCCCAGCTCCCATGTCAATGTATCATTCTGGCCTGGATGTAATTTTAGTTTGTTCACTTTCATCTAGCACCTTATTAAATTTAAACAACAAATGATGAAGTAGTATGGCTAAAGGCTCTACGCACATTAAAAACACTTCATTCCAAACCACTTTCCAGCAGCTTCATATACCAAAGCATGCACACAGGCATGTACCAAACCTATCCTTTTCTGGTTCACAACATTTTAGGGATGGTCCAGGGGCTTTCCAGAAGTTAATCTGAACTGGAAGCAGGTCACAGTGTTCCAGTTGAAACAGGCCTAATTTAGGGCCAGATCACATCCAGAACACCAGAAAACCAGTTCAAAGAATTAGTTTCTGGAAAACCGCAGACCACCCCCTAAATGGCTAGATCAGTGCAAACTAGAGGGAACAGCAGAATGCTCTGGACAATTCTGAGTCTAGAACAGCAGGTTTTAGACATCCCTATTATTAAACAACCTAAAGCATTAAATAAAAATCTTGTGTGGCTTCAGAAAAATAACCCCCAGCCAGTAATAGAACTGTTACAACAGAGTGGCCAAAATGTCTTTCCAAGTGTCTTGAATACTAGCCACCGCCCCTGCCCCCTCAGTCCTATATCCTGGTTCCTGATAATCAGTATGATCCAGAGAAGTCTAAAGTTCCAAGGACTTTAGACGAAGCAATGGCAAAGTGAGGATGGCTCTGCGGAGAGTGGAGCTGGTGACTGCGGCTGAACAAGGAGCCAGTGAATGAATCGGCTTCTCGGAATTCCTCTCTAGACAAGGAAGAGGATGTGGGATCACCCACACATGCTCCATATAGCAGCTCCTCATGAGGAGACCATAAAACGGTGGTCTCTGGAGGGTTTAGAGCGCTGGGAGCCGAGGGATTGCTGTCTTGCCCAAGCCGCAGTTCAGAGCCTTCAAATGGACACTGGGTTTGCATATTTCCTCTCTTAATCACTTCTGGAAATTGCTTGTTAACTGCTTTTTGGATATTAAGAACCTTCCGAAAGGCAAGCTTCATCACAATGGGTGAGTCTTCTTTAATCCTTGCTGAAAAAAGTGTTATGCAAGTTTTAAGGACTTAAAAGGTTCTTATTTTGGAATAAACAGCAAAAGGGTGATTAGAACATTGATTTTGGAAAGTTATAAACAGACTAAGGGGCCAGATAGAGTTGAAATAAGGCTTTGAAATTAATTACAAGAATCCTTCCAGTGGGTTGTTTTGAATTTTATAAAAAAATATATGAAGAATTTGAATTTAATTAAATTTAATTAACATTCCTGTGGGAAAATATTGATTAGAGAAAAGCATGGTAAGAGGGGATTTTGAAGACTGGACTCTAGAACCAGAAAGAACTAAAGATTATAATTAAAGGAGAAGAAATCCATTAATACAGAATGGAACAAAATACTCTGACTATGGAAGACTTCAAGGATATTTGGGAACAATGCACACAGAGGCTTCTCTCAAGATTGTCTGCTACTGTAAAAATGGGACTTAAAAAGGTTATAGAAGAGGAACAGATCTCACTGGACAAAACAGACTGAGGCTGATTCAAATGTGGATATAAAAATAACAGGCTACAGGAATGATATGGAACAAGATGTTACACTGGATTTATAAATGAAACTAGCTGATGTCTTAATAATTAAAAGGGATATACAAATAAAAAAACAGAAGGGTGACTTAGATAACCTGTTTGTTTTGGATTTGCAAATGAGACCTGTTCAAGTTTAGAAGGAGTTTTTGAGCAGAGAAAAAGAGAAAATGAAAAGAAATCAAGTGCTGGGACATTATTTAAAGGAATTAAAAATTTAGATTGTTAAAAGCAAAGGGAAAGAATATAAAGTTGGGTTATTTGATCAAGGTTCAAATATGTATGTTATTGTTTCTGGTAACTCTTAATGGACTTTTGCTGACTAGGACCAAATGACAAGGTTTTAAAGATCTGTTTAAAGATAAAAGATGAGATATAGGAAGAAGGGATTCTTTTGCTGTATTTTTAGAGAAAGTGATAAATTATTACAGGTAGTCCTCACTTATCGATCCCAATTGGGACTGGAATTTAGGCTGTTAAGCAATGCAGTCGTTAACTGAATCATCACATGACTGAACCTGATTTTATGACCTTTTTTGCAGCGGTCATTAAGCGAATCACCGCAGTCGTTAAGCGACTCACATGGTTGTTAAGCAAATCATGCAGTTCTTAAGTAAACCACATGGTTCCCCATTGATTTAGCTTGCCAGAAGCCAGCTGGGAAGGTCGCAAATGGTGATCACGTGACCCCAGGATGCTGCAACCATCATAAGTGCGAGCTGGTTGCCAAGCCTGGATTGCAAGCACATGACTGTGGGGGTGTTGCGATGGTTGTAACTTTGGGCACTGGTCATAAGTCACTTTTTTTAGTGCTGTCATAACTTCAAACAGTCACTATGTGAATGGTCGTTAAGCGAGGACTATCTGTATATAAAGGAATATAAGACTGATTTATTAGATTAAGGTTAAAATATATATGTGGTTAATTCTGGTAACTCTTAATGGACTTTTGCTGATTATGACTGAATGAATTTGTTTATTGATAAGAGATGAGATATGAGAAGAAGATATCCTTTGTTGTAGTATCAGAGAAGGTGGTAAGTTACTGAAATTGTACTCGTCTTGATGAAGGGGGAAGTCATTTCTTTATATATCTTTTTTCTGTTCTATCTATCATCTATCTATCTATCTATCTATCTCTATCTCTTACACTTTTTAATTTTTTAAATTTTTTTATATTTTTCCTAGCTTGTATTAGTTTTTTATCTTTGTGTTTGTAAGCTCTAATAAAAATAATTATAAAAAGAAAAAGAAAAAGAAAATAAAGTTGCAAGGACTCCAGTTTCAAAACTGCTTCCTCCTTTAAGCAAGAAGAAACAACTCCCTCCTGCAAAGAGGTATTAATCATTTTTAATCATGGCATCAGTTCTTCCCTGACAGATGTAAACAACCAAGTGGTCACCATATTACTGTGCTATATATAACACAAATTTACATTCCACCTTAATTACGAAAGGCGGCTATGGGTCAAATCATGTCAAGCTTCAAGAAAGAACACATATGCCCACTGGAGCATTTCCTGCAGCCCAGTTCTATGCTCCTTTCTCACATAAAAGCAAAGTGTGCCTCACCTCTTTGAATTGAAGGCACTTACCTGAAATACCGCAGGCATTTGATGAGTCATATATAGTTTCATGTCTCTTAATGGTAGCTTGCCTTTTAGAACCGAATGGCTTTTCTGATGGAGCGTCTACACTGAAAGGATTAAAATGAAGAAACACATAAGGTTTGTTGGTAGGTTAAGAACTATATTGTTTAAAACCAATTTAAAGTAAATAATAAAAAGTGAGTGAAACATATAGTAATATGTTAATTATTTAGTATTATATATAAATATTTTAATTACTATGGTAATTAAAAAAACAACATATATATCAACAGAATAATGCACTTTTAATACTTGGGCAATCATGAAAGAGCCAGAATAATTATTGATCCCTGTATTCATCAGAAAGGAAGATGGGTTTTCTCCACAAATTACTACCTGATATGGGGGATTACCTTGCATTCACTGAGAACATGGTAATAAAGACAATACTGAAAGTGGAGACACTGCTATGAAGTGTATCTAAAGCAAGCACATTAGCCTCCTCTCCTTTTGTCACTCTCTAGATTGGAAGAGGAAGAGAGTTTGAGTCCTTGCAATGGAGAGCCTCTTCCATCCATGGAAGCTGTTCATGTGAATTAGGGCTGGGATAACCAGGTTCCTAAATCAGTGAAAAAGGAACTCTACTGGAGATTCTTGCTTGTTACATGTGGGGCCAATGAGACGATGGTGAAACTTAGACAATGACTCAACAGAACCAGAAGTCCTAAGCATACTTTGACCTGGGAGTAAGAGCCACTGAACACAATGGGACATGTTATGGAATAAGCATGGATAAACTTCTGTTTTTCTGGTAATCCAACACAAAAAACGTCTTATCAATCTGATTTGTCCTGGATACAGAATGGTTTTGTGTGTGTATGCATACAGGGATCAATTAATTTTACAAATCAGATATTGTACTTTACAGGTAACTAATTTTAAACAGTAGTTATTAATTCATTTAATTCTGGTTAGTTGTTTTTTTGCCCTGGCCTTGTCTCTAGCCAGTGTGTATATGTAAACCTACAAATCACACACTCACATTTGTTTGGGGTTTGTTTTTTTTTTTGGAGGGGGGTAGTGGTATTCCAGGATTAGTTTCAGCTGAAATTGTCATCCCCAAGTGATAAAGGTAAGGAAGCTCAATAGTGATCACATTTTACTGTTCATTACATTCCTTTCTTTCTTGAGAAATGTCCTCAATGTAGGTGCTAACCTCTTAGGATGCTCGGCACAAGACAAGCTCCATCCCAGGAGATCAGGCATGAAAATTCCTGAAGAAACTTGGAGCATGTCATGATCAAGATCCTGCCCTTCTGAGACAGGAAAATGGAAACGATGGCAAGGAGCACTTATCTGCTGCCACTTTTACACAACCAGTAAATCTGAGCTTGTCCTTGCTTGCATCACATGGCATGAGGTTTTGATTAAATTATTTCATGAATGAAAGTTTAACTAACTTTTAACCTAGTACACCATCTAAAATTATCCTCGACTTGGTTAACAGAACATCTAGTTTCTCTCTGTTGTTCTCCATTTTCCATAAACCTTCTGTTTTATCTAAGAATGAAACTAGATTCTGACTTGGACATTTCCAGAAATAGACAAATAAACACTGCTTGTTTATTTCTTCTTCCAGTGTTCTGAGATGCAATCATGACAACCCTAGGGAAGAGTGGAATCTCTTCCCAACGTTGCTTCTTAACACCCCATCTTTCTGATTCTGCTATCGAATCAGCCCGTTTATTGGCTTTTTTCTTTAGTCCTACAAACCTACCCAAGCTGCTTTTCACCTGATGATAAAGTTATCTTGCTTCATATATAGGCTGAGTGAGACTCAGGGATAAACTGTTAGAAGCAGCCATAATGTTTCTGCATTTTGTATTAGATATGTGCCACTGAAAAAAGGAAATTATGACAGATCACACAACACCGGAATGTATAGGATATATTATAGAATGAAAAATGATCAAAACTTACTTTTCTGTTTCTAGTGAAAGCTGGTTCATGTCTAGACTGAAGCTCCTTGGCTTGGGAAGGGGTTTAGGCTTGTGTATATGTTCCTTTTTACACCAAAGGGCAAAACCACTCATTTCCCTAGTGGGAGGAATACAAATAAAGCTTTTAAGTCTTTCAAAGCTGTGACAATGTGGGAGGGCAGAGGACATGGATAGCAGCACCTCACCCAATGCGCATGTAATTTGGGAGCACTTTGCTCTTGCTGCTTAGTATGATGTCAGACACAGCTGTTTCTGCTGCACCCATTGGGATCAGCTTGACACATAGCCTCTTCTTCTTGGAGATGGAGGTTTCTACAATAGGAGGCAGAAAAGTAAGGCTGCAGTCAAAGGACATTGGAACAACAAGCATCGTGCCTTCATAAGCAGGAAGATCACTGCTATGCATCCAAGCAAGGCCCAGGAACAAGCTCAACCTCATCTTGTGATTGAAGAAGCCTGTATATAGCTCCATTTAATGCAGAAAATCTGCACGTTATTCCATGAAGGCTAATTCTACATCTACTTTTATGGTGTTTCCAAATGTGTACATAGGTACAACAGATGCTCTAAATTAAGATGGGCAACCTTTTTGCAGTTGGGTGGGAATGCATTTTAAAAATTGACAATACCCTGCAAAGGTCATGGAAGCACGGTAGGAAGATGTTTTGGCTTATTTTCTGGTGGATTCAGTAAAATAGATGCCTTAAATCTAGGTTTCTTTCTTAAAGAGAAACCTGCAAAATCATCCTATCAAATACTGGTCTTTTGTTGCCAAAAGTATGTTTATGGGTGTTCTAATGGCCACCCAAGAAGGTCCTGGAAGCCTGCTCTTAATAAAAATGGCAAACTACTTGAAAATGTACTCACTGATATAAGGTTCCAATGTAGAATATTTGAAACACAAATTATTTTCACATGCTGCATGTATAAGTTTCTTTAATGACAAAGACCAACCAAATCTATTATAAAATGCTATACATATGGAAAGTGCACACATGCGTGCATGCACACACATGCACAAACACACACACAGACACATATAAATAGACTTTCTACCTTTGAAGGTTCAAGGGCTCTTTCAACTGACTTTAAGGAAATGATTCAGAAATATGTAGAACAAAATGTGTCTAGATATGGATTAGCAAACCTCATCTTCAAATACTATAGGGTTTAGCTTGTGCTTTATAAAATAATAGCCCTATAGTAATAATTCTCCATCAATTATATTTTGAATAATTGAATAAGAATTTTTTGCTGGGCGTCACAGTAGGGAAATTTCAACTACACATAGTAAGCTTATATATTTAATTTCCTAATTTTTCCCATTAAGTTAATTTAAATTAAAATAATTTAATTGCACATATGTGTGTGTGTAACATATATTCAATTAGCACATGAAATATAAGTTTCTGTATTTTTTCTTTTTCCTCTTTTTGCATACAAAATAAAACACTTAAAAAAAAAAGAATAGATAAGAGTTATTAATGTTTGTCACAATAACAAAGTTTGACAGTTTGTCCCAGTCGACAAGGTTAGGTAGGAAATAGATTTGGGCCTCCTGTTCATTTGTAAGATTCACCATTACAAGAAAGCAAAAAACCTTCAGCGGCTACACAAAATATTGCTATATCACAGCAACTGGAAAGAGTGGAAGAAAAAGAAAATTGAATTCATGATCACTCATGACTGGATCAAACAGAAGTATGTACAAACAGATGGGCACCTCTCACTTTAGGGAACAGAAGCATTATAACTGTCATGGCCCTTACAGCTTCTTCATCAGATAATGGAAATAAACCCTGTTAGAAACTCTATTATTTGTGTGCTATGTTCATTTTAAATTTACTTTTTGGGACCTCAGCCATGATCTTCCATGTTTATAATAGTCAAAATTATAGCATGCAATCTTCAGTAATCAGTTCTACAGGTTAGCTATTATGATTGTACTCTGCCCTAAGCAACATGCCATTGTTTAGGAGAAGACATATTAGACTGTTATAGCAAGTTTAGAACAAACCAAAATAAAATGAGCCAAATAGCCAGGCAGACTCACTTGGATCCAGAAATTCTTTAGCATGGGTATATCCAGAAGGTAGCGGTGATTTCTCACTCAGGATTATCACATCATAAAGTACATCTCCAGCTGGATTCTGAAAAGAAGCAGATGCCATAACAGTCACCAGCCACACTACCTCTACCTAGCCTATCTCAATCTCAACCGAGCATCCTTCTTACCGAAGTTATAGATGAAGTAAAGCAGAGGTAATAGCCATATTTCTGTGCAAATCCTTTCCCAAAGTTAGCAGGTGCTCCTTCCACAGTTGTTGTGATCTAAAAAGAACAAGAGAAAGAGAAAGACTTTTACGAAACAAGACAAAAAAGAACTAGCAAGGATTTTTCCAATCCTTCCTAGAGATACAGGAGACCGAACCTGGGTCCTCTTGCACACAAAGTATGTAATCTACCAGTGATTTATGATATGTTGACATGTCCCCAACTTCACATATGGAAGTATTCTGAACAAACAATTCGGAGTGTTCAGAATATAGCAGTAGGCTTTGGAAACCTTGGGACTGAGTTACAACAGTTGAAGAAAATGTAGCAAAACAATAGCCTATATATGTCTAATATTTCAGTTTAGGTTTAGGAGAACAGATTCATCTCATACAGATTCCCTCTGAAAATATTTTTAATGTTTGATGACACTGGAAAGGCTTGGTTTGCTAGATAAAAGGCATGTGCACACATACGCATACAAAGGGATGAAATAAATTCTGCACATTAATTAGGACCCATGTCATTCATTGTTTAAAGAAATATCCGGGAATTCACCCATTGATCAGAGGCTCTCTGTTAAACAGCACAACAGGAGCAGGTGGTAAAGCATGAAAAGAGTAAGCAGGGCCGGGCAGGCAGCTAACAACAACAAAAAAACCTTGTATCCTGGGACAAGCTGAGAACCTCACGAAGTAGTGAAGTGGGGAAGAACCAAATTACTTAGTCAGGATTAAATACAGCTAAACCGGTTTGAAGCTTGTGGGGATAGCAGTATTCTCATGCCTATGGAGGCTGGTGACTAACAAAAACATCAGACATGATTCCTCACCAATTCATTATCACAAATGGCTTGGAACAATTACCCTGTATAGTATAGCAAGTCAGGGATCAGATCTCTCCTACCTCTCCTGGAATCTGTTCCTCGCTGCCACCACTCAGCTACATTGCTAAGACCTACCACTATCTGTCACAGGTAAGCCTGTCCAGTACTAACTTTTCTCATTTATAGGATTTCCTTTTCTGATAGTAGGATAGTCAGAAGTAGACATATTAACTAAAAATCCAACACATAGTTTTCAGCAATAAATGGATTTTACTGAACATATAGAGATGACAATTATTTGGGATAATATTGATTTATCCCACTCAAAACAGTATCCTAATGCATAAAACTATAGTAGGTGCTTTCTAAATGTTTTAATACCTGCAACAAGGCTTTAATTTTGCTCCTTAATTTGCTTATTCTTCAGACTTCTTTGGTGAAAGTCTTAACCTCCTAATTATCCCAGCTTTCCCTTCATTTTTTCCCCCTAAAATTAGTCCTTAATTTTCTAAACCCTTGATTTTGTTTTCACCACCAATCTCGCCCAATTTTTCCTCACTGCCACTTCCCAGCTGACTCCAACTCCTAAAATTATTCAGGGACCACCTCTCCCCAGTGACATCTACCTGTCCCATCAGGCCCAGCAGGAGAGGCATGTTGCAGTCCCATCAGCTAAGGAGCTTTATCTGGCGAGTCCTAGGAGGAAAGCCTTTTCTGCTGTAGCCCCCACCCCGCAGAATATCATTCATGAGTTGAGGCTGGCCCCCATCCTGTTGGCCTTCCGGAAGGCCCTCAAAACATGGTTTTGTCAATGGGCTTGGGGACTCCATGGTAGAGTGGAGCCTGTCGGATGACTGTATGAATGTTAAGTGATGTACTCTCAGTATGCTTGCTGCCATTTTGTCTTTTTATTTTGTTTTTATTTTAATTTAAATTATTGTTTTATTGGGTTTTTTTGTATTTTGCTTTTCTGTATTTTGTTTTATTATATACGCCACCCAGAGTCACTATATGAAATAGATGGCTATACAAGTATGATAAGTAAAAAAATAAAATTTCTAGACACTTGTCAAAGGCATCACTCTTTCTTGCTTCCAATAGCAAAGCCTTAACTAACTGTTAGAGATCAACTGTTTGAATGTTACTATTATAATTGTAGCAATTGTCACAAAAGCCCTACAAACAGGACCTTTCATCCTGTTTTGGAGATGGGAATATGGAGCAGAGGACTGCTTAGCTAGAACAATACTTCTAACTTTATAGGTAAGATAAATACATTTAAAGTGTCTTTATACATTCTAGATAATTCCTCTGGCATCATGTACCAAGGATACATCATTTTATAAAAATTCTCTTTGAGATCATAACACAATGTAAATTTCAACCCTTTTAACCACATATTTCCCCAATGACCCCATCTGTATATTATAACCAAAATTCTTAGCCCACTTTATCATACATTCTTTAACCTGTTCTTCCTCTGCTGCAAATTTCAACAAAAATTTGTATGTTTTAGCAATTACATGTTCATCATCAGTATGCAATTGTATTTCAAATTCTAACTTACTTTGCTCCATACCGTAAGTCTTTTTATCCATTTTAAATCTTTCAAATAATTGTAAATGGGAAAACCATTGACAACTATATCCTCCTGCTATTAATTGTTCTCTTGATTTGATTTTAAATTCCCCTTGATAGTTTTCCAATAAGTCCCGGTACATCAACCTTTATCTGCCAACCTTTATCTGCCATTTCCCTTCTACAATATGCTTCTTGAGCTGAGATCCATAAAGGTGTTTTCAGGCACAACCTAGGTTTATTCCATATTCTCAATAAGGCATGTCTATTAAAATGATTTTTAAAGTCCACATTAATTTGAACTTTATCGAACCATAAATATCCATGCTATCCGAACCTCAGGTCATGACCTTCTAATTATAAAATATTCTCTTGTTTCTAAGAAACATCCATTCTTTCATCCAGACCAACAATAAGCAACAAAATACAATTTCAAATCTGGTTAACCCATCCTCCTCTTTCCTTTGCATCTTGCAACACTTTATATTTAACTCGTGGTTTTTTCCCTTGCCATATAAATTTAAATATGTCTTTCTGCCATTGTTTAAATGATACATCCATTGTCAAAACAGGTGTTGTCTGAAACAAAAACATCATTCTTGGCAAAACATTCATTTTTATCACAGAAATTCTCCCCAACAGTGACAATTTTAATTTCTCCCATCTTAACATGTCCTTCTTGATTTCATTCCATGTCTTAAAATAATTATTTTGAAATAACATACAATTCATATTTGTCATAGTAATACCCAAGTATTTTACTTTTTTTTCAATCTTAAAACTAGTTTTCTCCATCAGTTCTACTTGATCTTCTAATTTCACATTTTTTGTTAACATCTTTATCTTCTGATTATCAATCGTGAAACCGGTTAATATACCAAAGTCCTTTAATATTCCCATTAATGCTTTTATTCCCTCTGGTGGGTCACAAATGCCCTCAACTTGTTTCTTTTTTAATCTTAACTCACATAATTCTCTGATCTTGTCTCATGTCTCTATTCAATAACTCAAGAACCAAAATGAACAGAAGTAGAGGCAGTGGACATCCTCGTCTTGCCCCTTTTTGAATCTCACAAGGTTTGGCTAGTTCTCCATTAACAATTACTTGTGCTTTCTGAGAAGTATAAGTCAACCTTACTCATTTAATAAAATTATCTCCAAGGTTCATATGTTCCAAAACTCTTAAACAAAAAAACCCAATTCAAATTGTCAAAGGCCTTCCCTGCATCTAGGAATATCAATGCAGCTTGTTTATCACTATGTTGCTCCAAGTATTCCAAAATATTCAAAACATTTCTAATATTATCTCGTAGTTGTCTTTTAGGTAAAAATCCGCATTGATTTTCATGAAAAAAATCCTGTAAAATTATTTTTAACCTTTCAGCCAAAATCATGGTAAACAGTTTGTAATCATTATTCAATAAAGGTATTGGTTGATAGTTTCTTGTTAAAAGTCAAATCTTGTCCCTTTTCAGGTATTAATGTTATATTAGCCTCCTTCCAACTATCAGAAATCTTTCCATTCTGCATAATAATATTCATTTGTTGTATAGGTTGTAAGAGCTCATTTTCAAAACATTTATAGTAAGAGGTCGTCAACCCATTTCGACCAGGTTTTAGTCTTTTTGATAGCTTCACACAGCTCCCTTATTGTTATAAGTCCATTCAAAATTTGTCTCTGATTATCTGTAATCTTCAGTAAGTTCTGTTTGTGTAAGTATTCATCCACTTTTTCTGAGAAAATTTCTTGACCTTTGTATAAAGTAGTATAATACTGATCAAACGCTTTTTGCATAATCACATAATCTGTTATTACAGTATTCCCTTCTTACAACTTTAACATCACTTTCTTTTCTTTTCTTTTTTTGGCAACTTGTACGCCAACCATCTCCCTGATTTATTTGTAAATTCAAAATTTCTTTGTTTTACATAGTTCATCTTTATTTTCATCTCACTGTTAACACAGATAATTGCCTCTGTAAAAGCTTAATTTAGTGAGTTACAGTTATCACCCCTGGAGATTTTTTAACTCTTCTTCCTTTTTTTAAATCTTATCTAAAATCGTTTGCATTTTCTCTTGCCTTTTCTTTTTAAATTCACTATTGTGTTGTATAAAATATCCTCTGCAAAAGCTTTATTTGCATCCCAAACCATCCTTACTTCTGTGCTTTTATTAAGATTATTCTCAAAAAATTCCTTTAACTTCTTTTTACAATCCTCCACCATTTCTTTTTGTAATAACATCTCATTCAATCTCCACCTAAAAGATTCATTTTCCTTTTAAAAGTTAAAGTCACTGGATTATGATCTCCACTTTACAGACATTATTAGCCAAAGTCTTAGAAATCCAAATCATATCTATTCTTGAAAAAGATCTATGTCTTTCAGAAAAGTCTTTTGAATCTCCATTTTTATGTCTCCATGCATCAACAAGCTCCAAATTATCCATTAAATTAAAAAAAAAATCTTTAGTATTTACTCTGTATTATTTTACTATTTTTCTCCGAAGTTCTATCTTTTTCTAGGGAAACAACTCCATTCCAATCCCCCAGGAGACACCAATTTTCATATGTAAAATCCAAAGTTTATCCATAAATCCTTTGTAAAATGTTGTTTTATCTTCATTTGCGACATAAATTCCCAATAACAAAGTCTTAGCCCCCTGTAGGGTAACTTCCACCCCAACATATCTGCCACAATCATCAGTCAATATAAGTTTTGGATATAGTTGGGGGTTTATATACTAAACAACTCCATTTTTTTTTTCAATCCTGCTGAAATAAATTCCTCCCCCAGATTTTTGTGGCTTAAATATTTTACATCTTTTTTCCTAATATGTGTTTATTGTAGATAAATCACATCAGGTTCTAATTTTTTCAAATAGTGAATTTTTTTTCTTTCTTTTGAGGGGCATTTGCCCCATTTATATTACACATTAAACATTAATAATCCATAATTAGTCCAAGATTTGGAATCTTCTTCAGTGTCTTGAATCTGTTGTGGTATTTATTTAGTCTCATCTGTCACTGTTACCTCCCTCTGTGTCTCCTCCAGTTCTTAATTTTTTTCAAAAAATCTTGCTTTCTTTTTTGCTTTTTAGATTCAACCTAAATCTCTGTTGTTTAAAAGTAAAAATCACCCCCTTCCAACTTGTCCTATCTAAATGGAATCTTCTTCTGTTTAAGTTTGTCAGAAAAAAAGTACTCTTTCCTCTTGCGTAGTATTCTAATTGGGATTTCCTTAAATACATCTGTATTATCAATCCTATTAAAATGCTTCTGTGGAACTTGGTATCTTGTCTTCTTCCTGACAAAGTGCACAAGGACATCCCCTGGAATATTTCTTAATTTTGCAAAATGCATATTGATCCTAAAGGTCTTATCAATCTCTGTATCGGTACCATCTTCTTCCCAATCCAGAAAATCAGCCAGAGACTTAATTATTTCTCTTCTATCCTCTCCACATTCTTCTGGAATTGCTCTAAATCTTAAGCAGAATTCTTTTTCTCTCAGTTCTAATAATGCCAAATTGTCCAAATCCTTCTCCAACTCTCTATTTATAACCTCTATCTTGCTTTCAAAAACTTCTACTTCATCAGTAATTTGTTTTAAGTCTACAGCCAGTTGCCCTATAGATTCTTCAATTTTCTTAACTTCTTTCAGATCTTTTTTCATCCCTGCAAATCCTTCTTCCATTTCCTTTTTAACTGCTGGAGTCATCTTTTTGCCAAATTTTTCAAACATTTTCTGCAATAAATCTGGTGAAATACCTGTATTTATCTGTAATTTGTTCTAGTGAACCTCTGCGTCCTTCCCCCAGTTTGGCAGCTTTTCTTGTGGTTGCCATGGTAAGTGAAAATATGTCAATTACTATGGTGAAAGTAAAAGGCAGGCTTTTTTTCCCCTACTTTGCTTCTCTTTATTTTTAACACTTTAGTCCCAATTGGCTCTCTATCTTTGTGTTTTGTAAAATCCATCAATTATTACCGTCCTTGATAAACAATCAACACTTCCACAAAGGTCCGGTCTGTTGGTCTAATTAATTTTACTATTTTCAAAGGCATTTTCATCAGAAAAATATTTCCCTCTATTTTTTAAAATCACTGTCCCCCTTGTCCATTTGAAACTTTCTTATATCACAATCAAAAACATTGTTAAACTTTTTGCTTTTAAATTAAAATCCTTTAAAATAGCATTTTTTTCCTCTTCTTAATTTTAAAAACAAGGCACTCACCAAGAGTTTTGATCTTCCCTGCCATTCGGAATATCTCTCTTAGGTTGTAAAGCAATTACACTGCATGCACAATTATTAGGCAAGTGTGATGGAATGGACTTATGAAGGCCAGGCTCAGGGAGATAAGCGTGTTCTTAGCCCCCAACAGGAGCGTGGGAAGTTCAAGAAGATGAGGCCGGCACCTCCCTAAGGAATTCATGGTGTTGTGGCTGGCTGGCTTGGGAACTACGGTTCAGTCTGGGGAGATTTCTGTCTTGAGGTTGAAGCTAATAAACGCAACAGAACTGTATTTGCATTGTCTCTTGGAGTTCTTTAGGCTGAACCTGACATCATTGGATCCTGCTAAAGCACAGGCAGTGTCATCTTGGCACCCACCCCGTAATGTAAAGGACGTACAACATTTTCTGGGGTTTGCTAATTTTTACAGAAAATTCATTCCCAATTTTGTGGAGCACGTGAAGCCCCTCACGCAACTGTTGAAGAAAGGAAAAAAGTTTGCTTGGGCAGAAGGGGAGCAGGCAGCCTTCCAGCAGTTAAAAAAGCTTTTTGCCTCCCAACCTCTCCTCCTGCACCCCTACCCTTCCTGCCAGTTTGTACTCCACACAGATGCCTCCGATTTGGCGATAGGGGCAGTCTTGTTGCAGGTGGATGAGGCAGGTGGGTGGGGGGTGGCTGCCATGCACTTTTTTCTCTTGCACGCTCTCTTCAGCGGAGAGAAATTATATTTTTAACAAGGAGTTACTTGCAATTAAAGCAGCTTTCCAGGAATGGAGGCAATGGCTGGAGGGGGCGAGGTTTCCTGTGCGGGTGTGCATGGACCATAAGAACTTAGAGGCAATGCAGAGCTCGCGCTCGCTCACTCCGCGGCAAGTGCGGTGGAGTCAGTTTGTTTCACGTTTTGATTTTTACATCAGGTATGTTCCGGGGTCACGTAATTTGATGCCCGACGCACTTTCCCGGAAACTGGAGTACGTTGCCGAGCAGCCGCCTCCACAGTGCGCCACGATCTTGCAGCCTCGCAACTTTAAAGACTTGGACGGTGCAAGGGAGAAGTTGGGAGCGAGTCGGTAGACAGAAGACTTACTGGTAAGAATAAGGGTGCAGCAGGCGCAGGACCCTTTTGCGAGGGCTTGGATGGATGATCTCCAGGGCACCCAGCAGGGCGGAGGTTCCCCTTTTTCAGTGGTAGGAGGCTACGTCTGTCACAAGGGGAAGTTATATGTTCCTTTGTCCCTGCGGGAAGAGGTTTTACAACTTTGCCACGATAATGTAACAGCAGGACATGGAGGGGTGTTTAAGACTCTGCACAGGACTTTAAGAGATTATTGGTGGCCTAAAATGGCGGCAAACATTACAGATTACGTAGCATCTTGTCACGTGTTCAGGCAAGCTAAGCCTTTTCATGGAAAACCCGCTGGGCTGTTGCAGCCGTTAGAGACTCCCCCTAAGCCTTGGCATATAGTGTCAATGGACTTTATTACTGATTTGCCTCCAGTGAAGGGTTATTCTTCAGTTCTGGTGGTTGTCGACTTATTTACTAAGATGGCTCATTTCATACCATGCAAGGGTCTGCCTTCTGCTCAAGCCACAGCACAACTATTTTTGGATCATGTCTTCAGATTTAGAGGAATGGTTAATAGGTTAATAACGGACAGAGGGAATCAGTTCTCTTCTAAGTTCTGGAAAGCTCTTTTTGCACTGTTGAAGGTCCACAGCCACATGTCTTCAGCACACCATCCGGCTACCAGTGGGGAGGCAGAGAGGACACATCAGATATTGCAACAGTATTTAAGGTGCTATGCTACCTACAGCCAGGACAATTGGACTGATCTAATTCCCTTGGCAGAGTTCTCCTACAATAATTCAGTGCACTCTTCAATTGGAATGCCCCCATTTCAAGCACTCTACGGATGGGCCCCCCAAGTTTTGCCACAGACTATGTCACAGGGACGGGTCCCAGGGGCAGCGCATTTTCTGAAAGAACAGCAAGCAGCTCAGCAACTGTTGCAGGATCAATTGGCAAGGGCAAAGGAGGCGTACAAGAGAACTGCTGATACCCGCAGGCAGACAGGTCCACAGATTTCTGTGGGGGACAAGGTGTGGTTGTCTACCAGGTCTAACTTCCAGCAGGCTGTCCAAAAAATTGGATGACCGGTTCGTCAGACCCTTTAAAGTCTTGCAACAGGTGAATCAGTTAGCTTTTCAATTGCAGCTGCCACCTTCCATGAAGGTCCATCCGGTCTTTCACCGCTCCTTACTAGTTAAGGAGGCCCCACCAAGTCCCTTGAGAATGCACTCTTCCCCACCCCCTCCGGTTGTGGTCGAAGGAGAGGAGGAATATGTGGTGGAGGCAATCCTGGACTCTCACAGGAGAGGAAAGAGAATTCAGTATTTGATTCATTGGAAGGACTATCCTGAAGCAGAGCGTTCTTGGGAGAATGCAAGGAACGTTCATGCCCCGGAGCTAGTCACTGACTTCCATAGGCATTTCCCCAGCAAACCGAAGCCTCGAGTGCTGCCTGGCGCGCCAGCAGTTAATCAACAAGAAGAGGGCGGGGGCAGCGTGCTGGAGGAAGGTTTGGTGGGAGATTTAGGGGAGGAGCGAACTCAAGCAAGCAGTCCACAGCCTTCCACTTCGGGTTTGCATGTGGTAGGAGGGAGGGGGCTGATTCTGCTAATGTTGTAGCTGTTTTTCAGGACCGATCGGATGTCTGGACGGAGGAGCCAGGAGGCACCGAGAGAGCATCATCACCTGACCTTTCGTCCCTCCCACCTTTGCCCAGTTCTGATGAGAACTCCGAGGGGGAGGATGGAGATGGAGGGAGTGGTGATGTGATGGAATGGACTTATGAAGGCCAGGCTCAGGGAGATAAGCGTGTTCTTAGCCCCCAACAGGAGCGTGGGAAGTTCAAGAAGATGAGGCTGGCACCTCCCTAAGGAATTCATGGTGTTGTGGCTGGCTGGCTTGGGAACTAGGGTTCAGTCTGGGGAGATTTCTGTCTTGAGGTTGAAGCTAATAAATACAACAGAACTGTATTTGCATTGTCTCTTGGAGTTCTTTGGGCTGAACCTGACAGCAAGTGAGTATTTTGACCATATCATCATTTTTATGCATATTTTCTACCTCCAAGCTGTATAAACCTGAATGCTTATTGGATATAAGCATATCAGGTGATGTGTATTTGTGTAATGAGGGAGGGTGTGGCCTAAGGAGATCAACACCCTATATCAAGGTGTGCATAATTATTAGGCAGCTTCTTTTCCTCAGGCAAAATAGGCCAAAAAAGAGATGTGACTCTGAAAAGTCAAAAATTGTAAAAAGTCTTTCAGAGGGATGCAGGACTCTTGAAATTGCTAAGATATTGGGGCGTGACCACAGAACCATCAAACGTTTTGTTGCAAATAGTTAACAGGGTCGCAAGAAACATGTTGAGAAAAAAAGATGCAAATTAACTGCCAAAGATTTGAGAAGAATCAAACGTGAAGCTACTAGGAACCCATTATCCTCCAGTGCTATCATATTCCAGAACTGCAATCTACCTGGAGTGCCCAAAGTACAAGGTGTTCAGTGCTCAGGGACATGGCCAAGGTAAGGAAGGTTGAAACTCGACCACCACTGAACAAGACACATAAGTTGAAACAGCAAGACTGGGCCAAGAAATATCTGAAGACAGATTTTTCAAAGGTTTTATGGACTGATGAGATGAGAGTGACTCTTGACAGACCAGATGGATGGGCCTGTGGCTGGATCAGTAATGGGCACAGAGCTCCACTTCGACTCAGATGCCAGCAAGGTGGAGGTGGGGTACTGGTATGGGCTGGTATTATTACAGATGAGCTAGTTGGACCTTTTTGGGTTGGACTCAAAATCAACTCCGAAACTTACTGCCAGTTTTTAGAAGACACTTTCTTCAAGCAGTGGTACAGGAAAAAGTCTGCATCTTTCAAGAAGACCATGATGTTTACGGTGAAGGAAAACAGTACATCTCTCTGAACAGTGTGTGGGAGGCTGTGGTTGTTGCACAAAAAGTTGATCGTCAACAGATCAAGAAACTGACAGACTCCATGAATGGAAGGCTTATGACTGTTATTGCAAAGAAGGGTGGCTATATTGGTCACTGATTTTTTGTCTGAAATGTCAGAAATGTTTATTTGTAAATTTTGAGTTGTTTGTTTATCATTCTCACTTTAACAGATAAAAATAAACAAGTGAGATAGGGGAATTTTTGTTTTTTTATTTAGTTGCATAATAATTTTGCACACTAATAGTTGCCCAATAATTGTGCACACATAGATATGCTCCTAAGAAAGTCAAAACCTCACTTTTACTTTCTTAAATATTCAGGTTTGAGGTTTATTAACAGTTTGGATTGACCAAGAGCACTGTAGTTGTTCAATAATGACATTCATCCTCAAAAATACAACTTGCCTAATAATTGTACACCCAGTGTAAGTCATAAAATGATTAAGTTGGTGAGGCTTTCGCCAGTCAAATACTCATAAAGGCTGCACAGCAATTTAGGGCATGTTATAAATCCCTCAACTCCCAAACCGCTCAACCCATGATTTACCACAAGAAAGTAAATTCCTGCAGCCTCCTTGTGAGGAGCAACTCTGATAGAACACAAGTGGGTAATCCCCCAATTTCTCCTTCCTCCAGAGAAATTTCTGTCAGCCGAAACCATCTTCTGGCTAGCAATTTCATTGCTGTGCTGTCGCTGCTTGCAGAGACACTCACAGAGATGTCTAACTGGCCATAACACCTCACCCCAAAGCACTTCAAATGTATGTTGGAAATGTGAACAGCATGAAGGGACATTTTATCATGCTTGGTGGACATGTAAAAAAGCTAAAAAAAAAAAAAGTGGATTCAAGTACACGCTTTTATGCAGAGGATTTTAAAGTTCAATATTCAATTGAAGCTGGAACTTTTCCTTTTAGGATTAATGGATAAACGGTTAGAAAAAAAGCCATGAAGATTATTTCAGTATATGATTACTGCGGCAAGATTACTATATGCACAGAGATGGAAAGATTCGATACTACCCACTATGGAGGAATGATTAATGAAATTGGCAGATTTTGCTGAAATGGATAAATTGACTTCTTTGATTAGAAAAAAGACATTATCTACATTTATTGGTGACTGGAAGCCTCTTAGAGACTTTTTGTGTAAAAATGAAAATAATGAACTTGTGATTTAGGGTTTTGATGATTAAACAAGATAGATTATAGAAAGAAGAGTAATATGATGTAACTTTAGAGAGAGAGTTTAAAGTACATTTGTGTACTGCTGTGAAGAATATTGGAAGTGACTTTTTTTTCTTTTCTATTTTTCTTCAATTTTTTTCTTTTCTTGCATTTTTTGCTTTTTCTTTGATTTCTTTCTTTTTTCTTCCTTTATATTAATTTCTGTTAGTTTTTATCTTCTTGCTTAAAAGTTTTAATAAAATTATAAATATAATATAATATAAATGTAAGATACAAACTGGGGGATTTCCTACATCACATTAATGCACATCTTTGTTACAAGAATAGCACTCCCAACTTCATTTACCTGCCTTATAGAATAGTACTTCCAAGTGAATTACTTCTGCATAGAAGGATTGACACAAACACACATGTGCTTTTTATAGTATGTCCACAAAATTATTTTCTTACAACAGAGCTTCCCAAACTCTCTCAGTTCACAGCACTCTTAGTGTCTCTAATTTTTTCACAGCAATCTGCAGTTCCCAAACTGTGTGCAGCTGCAGCCCAGGCAATTTGGAAACCATAGTTTGGGAACTGCAGGCTTAACAGAAACAGTGAACTCACAGGGGCGCTGTGGGATAGTTTAAATTTTTGAGGGAAATGCAGAGATACTAGGCTAGTATTTCATGTAGTGTCCAACAGATGTTGAGTATTTCTGTGTTTCCCTCGAAAATTTAAAATATTTTGCAGCAGCAACTGGAGGGTGCCATGGCACACAGTTTGGGAACTGCAGCCATTCATTCATTCATTCTTAAATTTGTATGCCACCCATATACATGTTCCTTTTTTCTCTATAATCATGTAATGGGCACTTAGACAGCTTTAACAGGAGACTAGGCACCGTCTAGGAGGAATAAGTCTGTTCATGGTTACTAGCAATCCTGGCTAGGACCACTTGCTAGAGGATAGCAGCAAGGAAGAACTATTGCCCTCATGTCCTGATGGCAGACTTATTCCATCTGGTTGGTCATTATGAGAAACAAAATGCTAGATGAAGCAAGCTTTTAACCTACTCTAATAAGGCTGCAATTATATGATTACATACTAGGATCCCTAGTGTCTTCATGACACCTCCAAGTATTTTTCTTGGCAACAGTACAAAAGTGGTTTTCTATTGCCTTCTTCCACAATGTCTAGTTTACAGCTTGGGATTTCCTAGTAGCCTCTCATCCAAGTACTAACTAGATCTACTCTACCTAGCTTTTTCAGTCAGCCAAGGTCAATCAGAAAGAAGTTCACTCTCAACATCTCTCAATCAAGTATTCTGCAATAGTTTTATTATGGTAAAACAACAGATTTGGTATTGTTGTTGTTGTTATTCCATCTGCTTTGTGAGGATAATCCCCCACAGCATGTTATGTATAATTTTTATTTATTTATTGTTATATTGCAGTCACCTGCTCCAATCTGAAGATTCTGGGTGGCATAAAACAAGTATAAAATCCAGAACAGTCCTGACAGATATGTGCCCCAAAAATCAACCAAAATACAGCAGAATAAAAGCGGTTTAGTAGTTTTATAGGATGCCAAGAGAGAGGGTGCTTCACAGACCTCAGCAGGAATAAAATTAAACAACACGGAAATACCTACACAAAAGAGCTGCCCAGGCCCTATGGACTTTGCATGGGGCAGGGACTCCCAGCAGACCTCATGAAATTATATTACCGGATGGGCAAATTCAAATTTAGTAAGAGATGCCTAATGTATCCCAAAGCCATACCATGCAAGGCTTTGTACGTGATTACTAGTACTTTGAATTGGGCCTGAAAATCATACTAGTAACTAGCGTAATGACTTCAAAATGGTTGTCCTGCAATGGCTGGATTGATCCATCCACAGTATTGCCATCACATTCTGGACCAGCTGCAGCTTTCAGATTGTCTCCGAAAGCTGCCTCACATACAGCGCATTACAGTAGCCCTACTGTGCAATGATCAAGGTATGAGTTTCCATTGCCAGGGCATCTTTGTCAAGATAGGATCATAACTGATGGACCAGCCAAAGCTGGGCAAAAGCTCCTTTGGCCACTGCTTACCCAGCTTACCCAAAGAAGCTTCTGTTTATATTGGCTCAGGCATTTCAAACTGCCAACCTTACTAAGGGTGGCTATGTCTTTCTGTGCTTCTATGTCCAAGATTCCTTGAGCAGCTCTCTTTTGGACTTGTTCTCCAGTTGCACAAGAGACAGGAAGACCACAGCTTCTTATATCATTTGTCAATTGTATAATTCAGAAAGTCTGTAATTGGGATTTTATCTGCTCTAGTAAGCACAACTTTGGAAGTCTGTCAGTCTCCATTTCATTAATTTTACACCAACAGTTATATGCTTACCCAGTTTGGCTCTAACTGCAGCAGCAGAGGTCTTTTTGTCTACACCCAGAATACTTCTTAGGTGCTGGGACTGTGTTTGTTCTAACAGTGAAGTGGAATTTAAGCCCCAAACTTCCGCTCCATATAAGAGCACAGGAGTAACCTTAGCTTTATATACTTTGATTATTGGAGCTAGGGAACCTGGATAACTATGATTTTTTAATTTAAGCAGTAGATTTAAACGTGCCTTTGCTCCGAGTGAGCTCCGTTGATGATGACAAACCCAAGACCCAGTCTCAAAGAAAGATCCCCCCCCCTCCGCCCCGCACTCCATTTTTAAGGAAGAGACTGACAGAGGAACGGGAAAATCGTAAGCCAGGGCGATGGGAAGGTCCAGCAGAGGAAGTCAGTTGGTCGGAACTAGCTTCCTACCCTCTTGGTCCTCCCTGAAAGGAAAAAAGACCGCGAGTCTCGCCCTCAATCTTCCGGCCGTGAAAAGAGGGAAGAGGTCTCTCTCAGAGACGGGGCGCTACCAGGGAAGAAGACAAGACTACTTTTCTCACCGGAATCCAGCTGGCAACCGGCACATTAGACGAAGTCCAGCCCAGCCCTGTGAGCGGAGTGATCATGCCAGCTCTAGGACGGTTCAACCGTCTTCAGATTCAGGAAGCCGTTAAAATACGAAATAAAACTACGCGACAACCGTCCGCAATCTCGACGCGAACAGAACGAAAGGGAGGAAAACCTCCAGGTACCTATGAGCTTTTCGGCCCGCCCCGAGAACAGACGTTAGCGTCCTCGCTTCTAATGGGACCGACTCTGATTGGCGGGCCTCTCTTGCACGAGCATCCAATTAAAAGTTCGCGCTTGCTTGCTTGCTGTCGTCAGAATACCGGAATAATGCTATGCGCACGCGCTGCGTAAGATCGCGGTGCCCTTTTTTTCCTGCTACGTTGCTTTTTGCAATTTCTCCCTTGAATTAGGAAGGGTTCGTCAAAGGGGCGGCTTGAGAAAAATGAAAGCACAAATTCGGGAGCCGAGATCTGTAACGTTACTAAGCTATCGAATGCTAGAGGGAGGCGCCAGCATGTTCAAGGGAACCCTGTCAGGTTTAGATGTTTGATTTCTACTTCTTCAAGTTTTTGCTGACAAGTTCTAGACAATTCTGGCGGAAGAAAAGGAGAAAACCCCTATGAAGATTTTGCTCAGTCCGAATGAATGATATGAAATCCACAGGATATCCACAGGAGCTGGGGAGACTTGAAGCAGAATATCCTAAACTAGGGCATTAGATGAACTAGGGCACTCCCCACTACTTTTTATTGCATATTAAATGTCCTGCCCCCCTGAAATTCCTGTTCGGGGGGGAGGGGAAGGGAATATACCAGAACGTGGGATTCCAGAAAACATTTTTTGTCATTCCAGTTTGAAATCAATACTACTTATCCAGTACCAATATTTGCCTGGCTAGGTGGGTATTGATTTTCACATCTACCAATAAAAATTTTATTTCTGAATGGCAATCAGAATATTAAAGAGAGTGCACAAGACAAAGCAGCTAAAAAATACTGTAAGATTTTTGCAGACTTGCCTACTATTCACAGGATGTTCAAGGTAGCGTGGAGAAAAATACACTCAAAGAAAAAATGCTATTTCTGGCTGTTGTTCTCTTCCTTTTTTTTCCCCTTCATCATCACACATGGGTGGAGAAATTAGCTTCTTTGCTCTTTTCATTAACTTAAGAGCCAAGCCAGTTTTTAAGTTGCTAATAGCTATGGCCTACCTAGATATTTCCAATGTCAGTTTTAGAGAGTCAGATGAAGAATGAGACAGCCTTGAAGAGATGCCTGTTACCAAAACAAAACTGCAACTTTCTTTAATGCTATGGAGGTGGCAGTACAGATGATTTTGTCTGGAGAAGCCTGAGAAGTTTCCGGGCTGGTGATTTCTCTAATTTCAGGAAAGTCCTTGATGCTGAAATAGAAATAATATTGTATTAATGCCAGACACTTGGTCTATTAATTGAAAGTTGGAGAATAGCAAAATCATCATCTGTGGAAACCTAATAGGACACTAAAAGTCTTATCATAGATCTGCTAAGCTTTATGGTCATGTGATCACTTGAGAAATTGGAAGTGTGGTATTATTCCAGAAGTTAAGGAATGATTGTTGGCGATATAATCTATTTGTTTCGGAAAAGGCAGTATTTTCTACTTACCAAAGGATGTAGCAATATTTATTACTATGGGAGAGATTTTCTGATATTTTACAATATTATGTACTGATATTATAGTGAATTTATTAGTAAACTAGTGACTATTAATAAGTATAAAATATAAGGTAGATTTTTTTCTCTTTTCTTTTCTTAGTATGTATTCTTTGTTAGGGGTTGTCTAATTTTTTTCCTTCTGTTTTGGTTCCTACTTTTTTTAAGTTTAAAGCCTGTTTCAACTGTTAAGAATGTTAAATAATTAAAAAAATCTACTGAAGCTCCAAACTTGTCGAAAGATAATGCCATTTTTTGCAGACTAGGTTAATTGTGGATTCAGACATAACAAACTATAGTTAAAACTACAAACAAGTTTCAAATTGTGGTTTTGTTTTCTAAGATGGATTTAGACAGCAAACTAAGCAACACCTTGCCTTAGTGTTGCATGAATTGCCAAACAATCTCTATAAAGCAAGACACAGACCTCCCCACCACAACTCCTGGTGATATTTTTGATGTAAAATCAGCCCCAAATAAACCTTTCTCATACAATCTGTTTTCTATTCCAGTGGATGCCCAAATGCATTGAGGCTGCATTGTATAACTGAATCTGTTAATGTAACATACCTTTCCAATGTGCAATGCAGCAGAATTTCTCTTAATGCAGAGTAAAATCAATATGACTTCTGAATTGCATTAATATTAGCAATACTGACATTCATTGGCATGGGCTTGTAAGTAGGTTGGATCCAGAGTAATCTTGCCACAAAGCAAAAAGCTATTTCTGTTTACAGAAAACATAAAGATCTAATGGAGGAAAAGGGGATTTTCCTAATGCTCACACCACTGTTACAATGTATCATACAGGACTGCTCTGTAAAGTTCCCCAATTACCCAGAACAACTTTTCAGGGTAAAACAATAAATGTTTGTGTGTTTCCAGTTTCCATTCTGTGGGAAATGAGGAACCCATCAGTCATGACAAAAAAGCCCAACATTAATAAAATTAATACAATTACACTCTATGAGTTTAATATTTTTCCTACTATAACAAAAAAAAAAAAACACCACCCATACCATTTAACTCCTAGCGCTTGATGGGGAATTGGTAACAGAAATCTAAAGCCTCAAAATAATAAAGCTGAAAATCAGGTTGAAATAAATCAGTAGGAATGGAGAACAACAAAAACTCACGTTCAGCCTTTGGCATACCTGAAATTAGACTTTTGTTAGACAGAATGTATACATACACCAAATTAATCCTTTTTGTAACTTTTGTATGCATGGAACTGTTGTTTTTATTTTATTTTTCTGTGCACAGGGCAATATGTACTAGGCAGAGTCACTGGGAGTCAGGCAGTGTACAAATTTAATAAATAAATATAAAATAAGCCTTTGATACAAATGAGGAAAAGAGAACACTAGGAATTTGTTTCAGTTATACAAAATTAATAGCCACTCCATGACTTACCAAGTTGTGCTGACAGCTTCTGGAGATACAATGTAATGTCTTCCACATAGGTCTGACAAACTTTTACCATCTGACTGATTTCATCAAGCTGAAAACAAATATCATTTAAAAGGTGACAATCCAACAGAGATGGTCTATTCTGATCCCTTTAAATGGCCAATCCCCTCTCCTATTCTAAACTAAATATTGCTGGGGTGCATCATTCAGAACTTCCAGATCCAATCAAACACTGGAAAATGTTTAAGAAGCTCCCTCCTCCCTAGGCAACAAGCGTACTCTTAGCCTCCTTTCAAAATTTCATTCTAAGCCCTTCAAGGTCTGATTCAAAGATTCACCCATTTTGTGTTGGTAGCTCATTATCGTTTAGTCATCTAATTCTACCCCAATCCTCCAGCGCTGACTGACAGAATAGAAAACAGGATGAATTATCCTCTTACTGTGTGCTATGCTTTATACTGAGGTTCTGAATGGCTGATACTCTTCCATCCCATTTTTCCCAAATTAATGGAAATATGAAACATGAAATAGGATTTATTCTCAGTTTTCTGTAGCCAGCACAGGGAGGTCATGTATCCCTATGGAATACCCTTTTTAATCATCTCTACCCATTTATGATCTCAGTTCTACAAAGCTCAGAATATAACCTCTAATGCAGAAGCTTGCATAAAATTTAAAGAATCTAGCTTTCATTTCTTATGAGAACCTACAGTGTAAAGGAACAGAAAAATACACCTGTTTTTCCTTTTAACTGGCATTCTAGATTCTTCCTCTTCACTTATTCTGTAAGCAAATAACACAAGTCTAAATTAGCTATTCTTGCCATCTTTTTCTTTGCTTTGGGGTTTTTATTCCTTACAAAGATGGTGTTGGAGTGTCCCAGATTTATCATTTGGCCCTGCACTGCCTCTCCTAGTCAGCCCTGGCAGAATTTCTAATTCTAGTATATTATTTGCTTTGAGATTCTTTCAAATTGAGAAATTCCTAATCATTATATTAGTCCTTGAGCCATGCTATCACTTCGGGTGGATTTATCCTCATCCTCAACCTCTGCTCCTCAGGCTCAGGAAAAATGTTGCCTCCTTCCCTGACTAGTCTAGTATCCAATGTCTTCTGCCCCAACAATCCATGTCCAATTGATCGTTTTACTTCCACTACAAGGCCTGCAGTTTCTAAGTTTTTCTAAAGCACACAGAATGGCAAGCCATCCACAGTGGATACTTTCTAGACACTAATTTGATCCATCATCTTTGGCAGAATCTATTGCTAGTCATCCTGGCCTCCTAGATTATCAGGTCTTCCAACTTGGCATTACCACCTGCCTATTGTTTCAGGGGAGATGGAGAAGAGTAAAAGTATATAGGTAGTACAAATGCTGCTTGTGAACTGCTGTAAGTTCTCAGAAGAGGGTTCTGCCTGGTCTCAGTGCAAGGCTCTTTCCATCACTTAATGGTTCCATCATGGTTTTGGCATTCCTTACTGTCTTTTTTAAATTAATGTTATAACTGCCATCACTCACCACTCTCTCTAGGCAATAAAAGACTTCTCCTTGACAATCCAGTATTTTCTGATAGTCTGGCTTGGCTTGAAGTACATGGGCTTGGGATGTCCCAAGATAGCTGCAAGATTCCTCTGGCGCTTGTTTCAGCTTGCATGACTGTAACTGCCTTAAAAGATGAAAAGGCAGATGACAATAACCAGTACTTGTTGGCCAGTAAATTAACTTTTACAGGGTATGTGCCTGTCAGACTCTGGTCCAACCCTCATCGTTCTTATGGGTTCCCTACCCCTCCCTTTTTTCCCCAGCTAGACACCAACCATCATTCCCAAGCAATATCTGACGGGGCAACAGTCTTTTCTTCACCTGTTTTTTGAGATGAGAAGGGAATCCTTCTCTACAGGATAAAACACAAAATCCCTTTACTGGTGTTACTATCAGGTTTGTTGTACATTGGCAAACCTGGTATGGCTCTTAAAGACATCAGCCCTCAGTGAACAGTTAAAATAAGATTAATAAAATGAGAAGAAATCCTGAGCAAGCATTAACTGGATTATATATCTGTATTGAACCCTTAGTTAAAACCCTTTCCCCATGTTGAAAATTGAATCTCCTCTCCTTATCTTCAACAGCCCCCAACCTCCTATCTTCCACTCCCAGAAGCTTCCTGGTGAGAATGAAGGTGAACCCTTTCTTGGCAGCCAGCCACTAAGAGCAGCATTAACTATTGCTTCCAATTTCAGTTCAACCACTCTAAAGAATCCAGTAGCATCAACAAATTTAGCCAGCTCATTCTACTGCCTCCTCACTCAAGTTGTTAAATGTGGATTATTTGAAAATATTAAAAAGCATCAGTTTCGATATTTGGGGCTTAACTACTAATGGCACTTAAAATGTGCAGGCCCTGTCCATACTCACTTCTTTTCTGTGCTTTTCAATTAAATTTCATTATATAAATTTTACAGCCTTTGGCATTATAACCTTACTTTCAAAATAATCTAAGGATAGAAAAAGGCAGCCAATATTCTAACCTGGATATTTCTTCAACTTTTTTCTGGTAGGACAGAAGTAGCTCATCCCAAGATTGATTCTCTGCTGAAAACCTGTTAAAAATACAAGTTATAATTTGCTTCAGCACTAGAGACATTAGTGCTGCTATTTGCTGTCATTATCTTGAAGTAGCCTTAAAAAAGAGGCCACTTGAGAATTGTATATGACACTACGTGCTCCATCAATACTGTGCACTCTTTGTCTTCCAGATTCTCTTGGGATGCTCATAAACCAGTCCCATTCAGCCAAGACTCCCTGTTATAATTAACTAAATTTTCATGTAATGAAAACAGATATAGGTTATCCTACACATGGCTTTAAACAAGTTTGGGAGTCAGATTTATGCAAGCACTTGGATGACACATTATGGCAACGCTCATGAGATCTGGGGAATTATTACCTGCTTCAATACAGGAAGTCTATTTTAAGATCTGACATTGACATTTAACCCTATAACAATCTTGCATATAATACATAATTACTCTGTGAGATGCTGGAGGGGTTATTATAATCAAAATGGAATCTTCTTCTATCTTTAAAGGTTCAGCTAGTTTTATAGTTTCCTAATGAACATGGCTAGGGGATTCATGAAAAATAGCTTATAAACTGAATAGCCTCTTCTTTGTCCCAGTGTCATTCTGTTTTAATAGAGAGATAAAAGACTTTAACCAATGGGTTTTTTAAAGTAAAAATTTAGTAAATTAATAAATAAATATTAACAAGAAAGCATTCTTTAAAGCTTCTTTTCCTTGCAGGAACAGAAATTGACATCAGAGCACTAAAAGACTCTATGAACCATTAAATGGGTTAAATTTATAAACAGAAAATGCTTACAAGGCACAAAGATCCTTAAAAGCTTTTATTAGTCCATGGTAAACAAGTACTGCAATTACATTATAAAAAACGTATCACAGATCAGATTTAGAAAAAAAGCAATATAGAAAACAATGGGCTAACAACACTTGGTGTTCCACAAACAGAAAAAAAAAGAGCAAATAAACAATGGCATTCCAGAGAAAAAGGCATAGTGTGGAAATTGCTGTGAATTTTTGGTTCTAATTACTCAACCACATTTTTTTCATTAAAAACCTGAATAACTTTTATGATTAGCTGGATCCAAAACTCAACATCCTCTGAGTTGTCAGCTTTCTATGGATGTGTAGAAGACCCTTTTCTCTTTCTGTTGGAGCTAGAATGCTGTACTTTGGGAATGCTCCACTAAATTACTGCAATGCGTTATATGCTGGACTGCCCTTGGATACAGCTGAGAAACTTCAGTTAGTTCAAAATACTGTGGCAGGGCTATGACTGCAAGGGGGCAATAGGAACATAATATTCAAGTTCTTTATGGTCTTCACTGGCTTCCAGTTTATTTCCAGTCCCAGTTCAAGATGGTTGCTTTAACTACAAAGCTATTTATAGTTTAAAATCTGAAGAGACGCCTCTTCCCATTTGTCCTACTCATGTCATATTTGGAGGGCCTGCTCAGAATACCCCTCCAATCCAGGGGCATCTTTATTATCTTTTTGGAACTAGGCAAATATTGTTATTCTCCCAGAACTTTTAATGTTTTAATCCTACTGTGATTTTTAATTCTTTTATTGCTGCTTGTATTCTCTATTAGCATTTTAATGTTTATTTTGCAGATTTTATTTTGTACTGTGTTTTTATAAAAGCCTTTGTTTTTATTAATTGCTTTCACCTACTATTTCTAAGTGCAACTGTAATTTTTAATTGTAAATCGTTTTGGGATTTCTTTTAATGGGAAGCAGTATATAAATGTTTTAAATAAATACACATTTTTATTCACTCTCATGTGGCATACTACTACTGATATCTTAAGAATAAGAAGAGGCCATGGGTGTTTGCACTTGTTCCTGGGGCAAATTGCATGCTGTCACTCAACTTATAGCCTTTAATCATACATCAAAATTATATTATGCTAATGAGAAAAAACATGTTCAAGGTTCATTCTCATTTGCATGGTTATTAGTTCAGATAGAATGCTGAACTCTGTTTAAGCATGATAGAGGAGGAAGAATTTGAACCAGATGGGAAAGAAGAGAATATTCCAGGCTACAATCAGATGACTACTTTTTAATACAGCACTAATTTAATCAACCTTCCCTTTAGAAAGGGAAATGAAAACGAAAACATTCGCCTTTAGAACAAAGATACATCCACACTTTACCACTTTACTGTCTAAGTGTAAGCAATCTTTTCCTGATTAAATACAATAATTTGTTCTTTGACCTCCAAGGGTTACAAAAGTATGGTGGTGAAGCAGTGATGTAATTGGAGGACACAGAATCTCCTCTTTTTTGTGGAGTTTGGAATTTTAAAGTTAAATAGCTAAAGGGTTTCAGGGACTGTTTTCAGCCTACAAATTATGAATTGCCCACACTTTCTGTAGTAAAATACTACTACACTAAAAAAAAACCCTTCCCTAGATACTTCCATCAAATTTATTCTCCACTGCAAATCATCAAGAAGTTGATCACTGTAGCACCCACATTACATGTGGGTGTTGATTCTATCTTACCTCGCAATTGTGTCCTTTAAAGCAGCCACCGATGCACTGAATGCAGGATCTGACAAACCCCTAAAATAGACAGAAGATGCAGAGAATTAAGAGACTATTAATGCATATAATGAGAAGGTTTACATGGGATTCTTATGCAATCAGGATACAACAGAAGAGAATATCTGTAGCTCGGGGTTGAACTGTTGGGTTCTTGGTGCTCTCTGAGCTTTCTGTCATCTAGAAAGCAGATCCATATTTTTGATGTTTGTGTGGGAGTGCTCCTGCTTCTAGACATTACATCACAGTCTTAGCTAAGAATCCTGAGTGGTGAACTCATGGGTGTTCCTCTGATTTGTTTATTTGTCCATTGAACTGAAAGTAAGTGGTGTGGCAAAGGTTGATGAATTTCATGATTCTGGGTGTTTTAGTCATAGTGTATTCCGTTAGGTTGGGTGTGTGTGTAGTAATGCTGCAATGGATTCTTTTGGTAGTTTTGAATCTATGCACACGAAAATTGCTATGACATCAGATGAAGCCATAATTTCATCCTCTTCTATTCTTAGGTCCTTGATATTCTGGAGGCACTGTAGTGGTGAACTGATAGAGTATTTCTTCCCATCTATGAGATGTTCAAGTTTTCTGGTGAGCTCTTTAGCTGCATTGTATGTTGGGGTCCCTGATAGTGATACAATTGAACAAAGTGATATGTTGGGCTTGTGTATTTTGGGATGTCCATAAAAGCATGGGAGGGCAGTTCTACCATTTTCACGTGCAACTGTTCTTATTTCATGATTTGTCCTTTCTTGCTTAGGATGTTGAGTGTTTTCTTGATTTGGTTGTCCAGTTTCCATATTGGGTTGTTATTTATGGGCTTATAGGATTCTTTGTCCTTCAGTAGTTCTTTGGCTTTCCATACATATTGCGTTCTGTCCATGATAACAGTGGCTTGGCTTTTGTCTGCTGGGAGGATAGTGATTTTTTTGGAGGCAGCATTACCCCATTTACATACCATTTACAGTATAGAATCAAAAGCCTAGAAAGAAAACAAATAGCCTAGAATACATCCCCTCCAGCAGTGAACACCCAGATAAGCAGGAAACAGCACCGCATGAACAATCAGGGAAGAAACAATATCCTAGTCAAGAAACCATCAAGGAGAAAGCCACACCCCCACCAAGACTGGTAGGGCAAGCTGTTAGATACAGTCAGCAAACCCCAGTCTCCCTTGCACTAATTTTGTTACACAGCCTGGTAATGAAGCTTTAGCAAGAAAATAACCAAGCTCAGAGACCACCAAGAACCCAAGAAGTAGGGCACAATTTAGTCCTGATTCTTAATAACTATGTGTCAGGTACATGACCATAAGAACATGTTTTAGTTGCAACATATAAAACAAAGGATTAGTCATTATACCATTTTGGGTCATCAAAGCATTTCTGCAGAGTTCCATCTAGCATCAGTTTCTTTGTGTGGAGCCTCAGCTCTTCTGAAAGTGAGCTCACTGGAAAAGATAATGAGAAACCACACTGAATAGGATGAAATGCTATATGAGACCCCAGTTTATTCAGATTGAAAAAATGAGCTTTCTGTCCCAGTAAGGTTGAAGGGCAAGTTTTTCTGAACCTCTATTTGTCTACCACTATTGATTTTCCCTTGTAATACAAGAAGAGAAGGAAACATTGGGCATATTCCTAAATGCAATTTCAGTCCACATAATGGGTTACTAAAACTAGTGTTTAAATAGTAGAAGATACAGTGTTAGCCAGTACAATAGTTTTGTATGCCTGCGGTCCTGCATTAATTGGACAGACCGCTGGTACATATGCTCATTGCAAATACATGCATGATAGTATCTGAGGTTTTTTTACAACAGCTATGTTCAGTGAAGACCAAGAGCCAAGTTAAGACATTTAAGAATGAAATATGGCATATTTCCTTCAAAATAATCTAACTGAAGTAATTCTGACAAGTTTTTAGGCTGCTGAGCACCAGCTTCACAAAATACTTGTTTTAAGCTCAAACAGGCTTGACCAAATTGACTCCTAGGTGCTCTGCAGATGAGACACAACTCTTTCTCTCTTGAGGTAAACCAAGGATAAAACTTACCATTCTGCTGAAAAGTTTCAAAATTAAAGCCTTCCATGTGCCTTAGAGACTGCTCAAGCTTTTGGGCAGAATACTAACAGGAAAGAGAAGATGATTTAAGTTTGGATGTATTTGGTCTTTAGAATGTTGACAGAATTCACACTATAATTAACTTTTCACCAATGCTACTAGAAATAAGAGAGTTTTTAACCATACATGTACAGCAACCAAAACCCCAATCAGCTCTCAAGTAACCAGATTAACAAAGTTAGCACTTTTACAATAAGAACTTCACTGCTAGTTAGGACTGACCCTGATAAGAGCCATTAGTTTAGATAGTGGCTTGTGCATACATACAATATGTAGCCTGAAGGCCTCCCCATTGCTGTGTCTGCCATGCTACCATCACCACTGAATCCACAGTCCACAAAGAACAGTTCTGTGTAGTCACCACTTTTCCACAGAGTTAAATCTTCCATTAAGATTTAACTTGAACTTTACCTGGAAACTCGAAAGAAGAAGTGCTGTCATTCTGTCAGCCTCTGGCAAATCCAGGCTGATTGCCTTACTCAGTTCTGAAAGTTCAGCACAATGTCATTTAAAGTACAGTGAATTAGCCAATTTTATTCCACAGTTTAATGTCTTTTTCCAGTATTGTGTGGTATGTTAATTAGTTGTCTGATTGCTGTGCTTTAATAGCTGACATTTTTTGCTATTATTTCAGTTTGGGAAATAATCTGTCTTTCAAATTAATATTACTATAAATATTTTAGTGACTCCACAATATGCCTAATACAGTGGTACCTCGGGCTACGAACGCCCCTCCTTACGAAAATTTCGCTATACAACCACCTCCGGTCGCAAAAATTTGCCTCGCCGTGCGACCTCCGCTTCGCACTACAAACCGGATCCGCGGCCATTTGCCCTGCTGCCACGTGGTCGCGGCTTCCTGTGGGCGAGATCGCGGTAGCAAGGAGACGTTCGGTGAGGCTTTTGGTGTGTTTTGTGGCGTTTGGAAGGTTTTTGGTGTGCTTGTCAGCATGGCTCCAAAGAAAATGCAGAGCCGTATGTATTTACATTGAACCTTATGGGGAAATTTGCCTCGTGGCGCGACCAAATTCGGAGGGCGGATTAGCCGTATTTACATTGAACCTTATGGGGAAATTTGCCTCGCGGCGCAACCAAATTCGGAGGGCAGAACAGATTAACCGTATTTACATTGAACCCTATGGGAAAATTTGCTTCGCGGTGCGACCAAATCGAGTTGCGATCAGAGTCACGGAACGGATTAAATTCGTAACTTGAGGTACCACTGTATTTGTAGACAAGTTAGATTTCTAACAACCCACAAGCATACCTTGAAGCAAGCCTTACTGAAAACAGTACTTATTTCTGAACAGATAAGCATTATTACAGGACAGAGCTTCCCTCTAACCTGGTGCTTGATGTGACTTGATGTTCAACACATTTAGAGAACACCAGCTTTCAAAATAATAGATTAATAACTAGAGTGCCTTATGCCCAAAATACTTCACAGTTGTTACTCTTTAATTAACTTTGAGTTTGTAAAGTAAGAGCACTTTTTGAAAATCATAGTGCAACTATTTGAAGGGCAGGTGAACACTGTTTTACACCAGGAATGGGCAATCAATGGCCTGTATATAGCACCAGAACATGCCCTCTGCAACTCTTAAAGCCACTCAAAATGGGCAGAAGTAACATTTTTGAAAATATTTTTGGTGTTTTGTGGGTTTAAGAAATGCATGGTCTTAAGGCATCTATTCTACTCATTAGCTCTGCTAAAAAAAAACCCAAACCTATAATACACAAAAATGGGATTAAAAGTTTCAGTTCTTCCAATCTAATGTCAAGGGTTGTTCCCCCCAGGAAGGCAGAAAGTCTGTTTAAAAAAAAAAAAAAAAAAGGCCAATCCCAGTATTATACAGCATCCTGCTGGATGGTTCAGCTGGAAGCAAATTTTAGGGTGCTATATGTTTAGGAGTAGTTCACATAGCTTCTTCAAGAACTCAACTCATTTTGCCTTCCTCCTACAAAGTGATTCATCCTTAATCACTAAACCACTAAATGTGCACTGATGAGACATACCAAAAATGTCCGTGTGAAAAGGCGGCAGTGACTTCCGGCGACTAACGCCCAGTTTCAGACTGTGGCGACTCAAGGAGCGACGTGCAACTTTAGGGCTAGGGAGCTGTCCAAAGGATACATTAAACGAAGTTGAAGCATGGCCTGTTTCAGGACCAATACCCTGCAGGGATGCTTCCTCAAGGCCATGGCAACACCCGTTCTTCAGACTAGGTTCTGGATGGCATTTCGGTTTGCTAGACTCTGCCAACATCACTGAATGGCTGGCTGTCATTTCAAGCGGGATCCCATTGCTACAACCAGCAATATTATCTGGTTTGACAAAGCATTTGGCAGCCATTGTCTCTTGGCTGTATGCATTTTCTGCAAACAAGGAAAGTAGAGGAAATATACTTCATGTCAAAACAGAAAAAGATTGGAACTCAAAGCAAAATGACAAGAGAGTCAGCATGCAACTGAATTTTTGAATCATATAAATTTAAAACGTGTGCCAGTTTGGTCTAGTGGTTAAGGCACCAGGCTAGAAAGAAGGAGACTGAATTCTAATCCCGCCTTAGGCATGAAAGTCGGCTGGGTGACTTTGGGCCAGTCACTCTCTCTCTGCCCAACTCACCTCACAGGGTTGTAGTTGTGGGAAAAATAGGAGCAAGGACTATTAGGTATGTCCGCCACCTTGAGTTATTTATAAAAATAATAAAGGCAGGATAAAAAAATCTGGAAAAAAAAAGGTTGTAAACAGAGGGAAAAGAATCTGACACAGGAATGTTCTATCAGTACGATTTATTTTACATTAAGAATATTTTGGATTTGCTTTTCACCTAAGGATTATTCAAAGCTAAGTATAACAGAAATAAGAGATACATGAGCTCCGAAAAAAGTGGACAAGGAGATAGGAAAAGAAGGACTGTACAATCTCCTTAACCTGGTGATTTAGAAGGGCCCACTACCATTGGCCATGCTGGCTAAGAATTATGGGAGTAGCAGTAGCAGAAGACCAAACAAAAAAATGTTATTTGTGTTAATTCTTTTACCCAGTATCTCAGCATTTTTTCCATATTCAAAGGCAGACTGCATGTCTCGAGAACTGGTCTAAAACCAAAAATACATATTTCTCATGAAACATTATGGATAACATTAGATCATTTTCTTTTCCACAAGCAATAAACCAGACAATAAAACAAAGTTATATTGGTGTTTCTGCTGTGATAGAAAAGCACAGTGATTTTCTTTATTGCTCCAAGAACATTCTTCTTATTCAAAGGATTCAGCATGCTTAAAGATTCATGTGTTTTTTTGCCCAACTCTACACAATGCAATTGCTTCCCAAATTATTTAGTCTGATTCCATAAATATTTATATGGACCCACAATGTTCCATAGGATTCTCACATGATTTACAGCTACAGATTGATAAAAAGATATACAAATGGGAAACAAATATAAAAATAAGCAAAAAAACTATCTATGCTTAACAAGGAATGCATTACATATTCTACTACATTTGATCTTTAAATAGCTCAATAACTTCATTTAGATATCATCACCCCATACTTCTTTTCCCTCTTAGGTAATGCCAACCCCAGATGAATAAATGGAATGCATAGTCAGATCTATCAGATGTTAAATCAGCCTAATTTTTCATCTCAACCCCTGAACTGTAAAGAACAAGGAATTGCCTCTGTTAAATATATAGACTCCGTTCTATTTTATAGATGATTGATACATCTTGGCCTTCCACTACAATACAAGCTGAATTATCGACTACTATATAGCAGCAGAAAAATGTAGGAATCCCAAGTATGGATTCATTTGAATTAATACTAAAGTTTCTTACCAGAGCATTAAAACTTATATATGTTTTAAAACTTTTAGTTAACAGTTTCATTTACCTGTTGAGCCAAATCCTTTGGAAGAGTACCTTCTGTGCTGAAAAGTTTAACAACAAAGAATTCTTATTAAGCCTGGTTTTCTAACCTTTAAAAACAAAGTTAATCTAAATAACTACAATCAAACATTGCTTTTTAGGAATTTCCCAGGTGTTGGTTCACTATCCAATCATTACACATCTAAGTATCATCAGCATATTCCCCAACAACTGCAGTATAGTATATGGAACTACAGTCAGAAAACCCAGAATCAAGGTGAGGCTATTGAGTTGCATAGAAAGAAAATGTCATAAGTACAGCCTGTTCAAGCTAAAGAAAGTGTTGTCTGTATTTGCCACTGGGCCTTAAACAATCACTAAACAACAAACATTAAATGCAAGATAGGAATGGCTAAGAACCCTTCATCTATTGAATATTTGACTATAAGAAGGTCAAAAGGGCTACCATATCTGGTCTGCAAATATCCAGACGACCGCTGGACATGTAGTAGTTGTGAAGAACATTACAGTCCAGATACATTAGCCCTACATTTAAAGACATCAGTCCCACCAAGCAGCAGCGTCAAAAACCCACTCCAGTCAAAAGTATTGCAGATAAAGAAACGCTGCCTACTTTTGCACGGCGACTACCTCTTCCTTCTCTCCCACCCGCCACCGAAAACGTAAACAAAGCGATGAAGCAGTGAGTCTGCGGTATGACCCCCTTAGACTTACAAGCCCCCCTTGAATGCTCTAGTGTCCGATCAGCCTCTCCCGGATCGATATTTGTAGCCTAACTTGTCTAAACGGAGGGGGGCCCATCCCCACGCTCCTTTGAAGCGCCATGACGTCACTGCCTGACAACACAACCCGTCATTCGACGGGAGTTGAACCGTTAAGAAGCAACCGTTTTTCCCAGGCTTTAGAAGCGCCTGGGAGAGCCCGAGGAAAAAAACGTGGGAATAAAACACAGAAGGCAAGAGGCCACCTCCCACTTACTAGCCCGAACGAAGCTCTCCTTCCTCCATTTCCACAACTCTTCTCGCCTTCACCTAAATAAAATCAAATCAGCCCGCCACCGCACATGCGCATTTACAACCTGACCATCCCCCGCCAATAGCTTTCTAGGACAGGCGGGCTTTTGTTTTACCAAGGCTGCTTTGGCGCATGCGTATTTCTTCTCAGCCGCCCGTTTGCGGGCCGTGGAGTCTGAACTGTTTGGGAAGCGTGTAATTTATTTAACGATCAAGGACTAAGCCTCCTCTCACCAGTTTGGGTTTTTTGGGGTTTTATGGGCGCGTTTGTATCACCTGCAGGAGCAGAATGTAAAAAAGAAAAGACACTAAGAGACCCTTGGGGACTTCTAAATACAACAGCCGTTATCCGGGGCCGATATAATCCAAAGCGTTTGGAGGACTCTGGTTGGACAACCCGCCTCTCGACATCTCTATGCTTATTTCATCCCATTGTTTGTCCTCCAGCATTTGCAGAATAAGGAAAATTTTTATATTTGGAAATCATAACTACAAAAATATTTTCTCCTCTCCCACCTCCGATACAGAGGAAGTACTATAAAGAAACCGGTACAGAAAAACGAAGAAATCCAGGATCTCCGCACTGTTATATAGCATGTTCTTCATCTATCACCCTGAAACAATGGAGCAGTCGGTGGTGGTGGTTTTTTTAACCATATTTCATTTTATATGATTAAAAAGTGATTCTCTTTTTCATATTAAACATTGTGGTGCAAAAGCAACTCATTCTCGATTGCCGTTACAGGATGAAGGAGGGTTGTTTTTCCCGGTATATCCACATCGGAGAAGCTCCTGGAAGTTGGCGGCATAGGTCCGCTTCAGTTATCTGCCCCCCGCCCCCCTCCTGCTTAAGTCTGTTACTCAGTTGTATAGAAGCTTTTTATTTTTCGACATTGCAGAAAAATATTCCCACTGCCGGCCCGACACCAAATTCCAGATTTCTCTATTTCTAAAGGCAACTCTCATAATCACTCCAGCAGACAGGTAAATCGGTCCCTTTCTATGTTTATATACCGATAACCTGAAGGTGGTCCATCACACATTATCTCAGTGCTGAAACTTGTATCACCTTTTGTATTACAGTATTTCATATTTCCATTTTAAAATGAAAATATTGTTAGGCAACAACTTATATCAATTGTAGATTTCTAAAATTTACATTTAATTCACTGGGTCTTCCTTATTATTGTTCTCCTTTTAAAATCCAGGAAATACGTCACTTCCAACACGTGATCGTTATAGCTGCTAGAGAGTGACGGGTCTGATTTAATACTTCACAACAAAACAGAATCACTGGAAAAAATGGGATCTGCAATGGCAAGCTCTTCCTTAAAGGAAGAGCTTAGACAGGAAAGATTGTAAGGTCTTTGAATTAATTTCACAAAGGTAAAATGAAGTATGTTTCATCTTTTTCTGGCTTATTCAAAAAAAGATACTTTAGCTTATAGGGCCCTTATAAAGTAGTCTCTCTGAACACCTAATTACCATGTGGATATGCCCCCCTTCCCTTGGCAAATGTCAGAATAGCCAGAAAATGAAAAAGCGAGGTAACTACAGGAAATTAACACACATTATTTGAATCAATCTCAGGAAACAGCCAAAATGAGGATTCTTCTCTGTTCTCAATTTTTTTCCTGTTCAGGAACAGCTTTGTGCCCAAGTCACATGCAGATGTCTGTTTGAAAGATCATGCCACAGGAATTAGAAACTGCTTTTGATGATCAACCATTACTGGAAAGCTATATAGTTTATCAGCTTCTTAAACAATCAAACAAAAATAGCCCATACCCCAAATAGTCTTAACTCATCTAAGAATATGCTAATTAATATCTATATTGTTAAGAGGCATAACCAAAACAGAAGTGATCAAGCTACACATCATTTGTAGGCAAAGAAGTTTTAACACAGTAAATATACTGTTACTAACTGTCAAGATATTTTTGAACTGAGGGAAGAGTTAAATTCTAAGTGAGCACACAAGCCAAATCCAGGGTCCATCACTGAAAGAAAATGTTTAGTTTGGACACTGCTCTGCCAGCCTTTTCTGCAGGAGTTGATATGCTGTTTCAAATTTTTAAAACAACCATCTGTTTCTTAGTTGAAAGAAATATCTTTACATCAAAAGAAACAAAATGTAAAAGAAAACTCATAGCAAGTGCTTCATCTGCTGCATAAGCCAAGATTCCTCTCAACTTTAAAATCTGAATTGCCATACCTATCAACAAATCAATTACTGGGGTAACTGTCAATGTCTCCGATCTACTCCTTCAGACACAACCTTTACCAGCCATTCCCAACTAGGCAGCCTCCAGAAGTTTCAGATTACAGTTCCCAACTGAATACCTGGTTGGGGAAGACCAGTCTATTTCATCTTAGAGATGTTTAGCAGTGGATTATGTTAATAAACACACTCCTCAAAGTTGTTTTAAGTGCAAAGTGTTGATGCAATTGCAGTGGGAAACTGTTGGTCCTATTTTAAGTACTGTACTGGACAATCTACTGAGTGGTACTGATTGCTGCAAATGTAGAGTCATTTTCCATAGAGCTTAACTCCAAAAAGGAAAATATGTGATTGGTCTAAATACCGAATGACAGTTAATATTTGATAGTTAACAGATGAACAAGTATGCATCCATACATGGAAGTAGTAACCATGGCAAGAAATTTCATCAACTTCTTTAGTTACATTAATTCTCAAGAGCCTCAGCCAACATGACTGTGGGAAGCTAGTAATTGTATATTACAAAAAGTTGGAGGGCCAAAGGGTCCCCATCACTATAGCCTGGATATGTCTGGATACAAAAGACTGCAGTGTGAACTAATCTCTTATTTTTTACCCCAATCTACTGGTAAATACCATCTGTCAAACGTGAAGGAAAACTTGGAAAAAGGCAGAAAGGAAAAAAAAGACTTTGGAAGTTTATTCTTTGATAAAATTTAAACTGAAAGTGATGACTTTGCTACTAACATTTTCCTAGATGCACAAAAATCTATTCACAGAGAAGTCTGTGTATATTCTAAGACATTAAATTAGAGCTACATGAGAGTGACACAGAAGATGAAGTTTCTACTCAAAGAGCAAAGTCCAATAATCATTTTGGTAAAGCAATAGCCTGTTCTGGTTAATGAGTTCAAAGAAAAGAGTCTTCCTCTAGAAAATTACAATACAGAGAACGCATACAATTACAATACAAGAGGGGCTATTTGTTAGTAACTAGCATCTAAAACAGAATTTTTATAGTAAAAACACATAGAAATTAAAATCAGTTGCATTTTTTTAAAACTGGAAAAATGGAGACGACTTTTAAGCATAAAAGTGGTAATTCATTTTTTAAAAAAACAATTTGTTTTGGTAAATGAAGCCAGTTCCTTTAGAACCCAAAGGGTAGAAGTCAGAAGAACTCAAGCACATCATGCTGAGAGGTAGAGAGGTGTCCATATATAATCACAATCTTCCATTGGTTTTCTTTTTTATTTTTATTTTGTCTGAGGTAATTAGCTGTGTGTGTCAAGTTGTAGAATCAAAAGTATTGGCAAAAAAAAAGAGCAACATTGACAAGATACACTAATGACCTCTTTCCTCTCCTCAACAGGTCCTAAAAAATTTAATTAGATGCATCTGAATTAATGCTTCCTGGATCTCCGGTAGGTGAAGTGATTGATGAAGGGGTAGTAGCGTCCTGCCAGCTGCCATTAGCCTGAAGAGGGAATAAAGGTATTTTGTTGTTAAGTCCACAAGGTGCTACTACTTGTCTCTTAAATCACTCTGATTATGATTTCCCAAATCACAATAGGAGAGCATTATGCCATGTGCAAGACACGGACTTTGTTCCATTATGATTAGCCTCATAGCAAACATCTTCGCATTGTAATTCACTTTCCGGGGCACAGAAGGTAAAATATTGAGTGAATGCTGCTTCTGCTGTATTTGTGTCATGGCTTCTTTTTTCCCAAATGGGACTCCTTTCCTCTCGCCCAATTTCTCCAGCTAACTTGTCTAAATGGTTAAAGCTTTACTGCCTGTTGATTCTCAAACAATTATGGGAGCACTCTCCTCCAATGGGAGGGGATTGGAAGATGCTTCCTACTAATCCACTGGGCCAAAATGGATGAGTAGGTAAGCCAGCTTCTCTTTCTGACCATCCCTAACCATTCACGGTTCTTTGCAGTACCATGAATGATACAGAGAAAGATTTTCTTACAGTTTATGCATGAGGGATTTTTTTTTGATCCCCTGAGTAACAAAGACTGGCAATAGGCTGCCTATTTCCCCCACTCTTTGAAGCAGCACTGTCTTGTGGCAAGGTGATAGCAACACCACAGTTAATGCCGCAGTAGAGTTCTATTTTATTTGCATCTGCAGAGGTGGTTATATTAACCAACACTGCCATGTCAGACTTCCGCAGCTCAAGACATTCAGTTTCAAAATCCGAAGCTCCTTACATCAATGCGCTGTGTCGAATATAGGGGGTTCCCCACAATGCTGTCATATCTTCCTGCCTGGTGTATGACATGGTGTAAGGAATCCATCTGTAACAATATAACCAATTTGTCAAGCAAACAAAGAAGTGCCAAAACAATTATGTAAATGCTATAGTTGCTGCCCCAAACCTCACTATCTTCCTTTCTATGACCTGTCATGTTTTAGTGTCCAGCTGGGCTGCACATTTATTCTCAGCTCTTAACTACTTATATTGCTTTTCTGCTGCAGATTTAAACAATGTGATACAAATGCATGTTACCAAGAGGAGATTGCTATTAGCATTATAAAGTTTTTTAAAAATAATGAATGGGCTTCTCTGTGCCCACCAATTTTGGGAAAGGAAAAACAAAAAAAAACCAAGAAACAAGACAACCCCATTCTCTTCCTCTGGAATGTATAGCTACATTCATTCTGCATTACTGTACCCGTATATTACCTTTCCCCTTGAAATCCAGGAGAATATATCAACAACATTACAGTAATGGACAATCAGGCCACGTATACCAGTCCTCATAAGGCTACAGGCCAGGCACAGAACCAAATTCATTTAGCCAAAAGTTCAAAGGGCAGCCAGTTCTAGCCCAGTACAGAAGATTTCAAGTACTTCCTTGTCCAAGGAAGCATTTGAAGATTTAGATCAAGTCAAAGGCCCAGAAGGCATTTATTTATGGGATAACCTGTCTCCTAGTAGCTATAGACAGACTTTTGCTGTAATGTGTTCAGGAAATCTTAAAATCTGTTTATCTTACAATGAGAGTCATGCCCTTGGCACCTGGATTAAAGTATTTATGGTCACAGAGGATTGTTACCTCAACATTGTTACACCTACCTGTGACTGCACATTGGCTCCCACTGGTGAATTCTGGTAGGAACTGAGTGACTGCAGGTTTATAAAGGAATCTCCAGAATTTGTCATTTTAAATGACCCAGAGGAACCTGAAGAGGAAAAAAAAGTTATCTAGTTATGTCTGCAACCATTCATTTTTCTGTAACCTGTCATAAATGATAGCCCAAAGAGCTATTGTGCTTGAAATTTGATTCCACAATCTATTGCTTTCTATCTTTGCATAGTACTCAACTTCTAGGGCTTAGTGAATAGTTCTTGACCAAATAGAGTCCAGGTTATTTCATGAATCCAATTCAAGATCTCCTCATTTTCCTTTTTACCAGTACACCCACTCCTCGTTTAGCAACCAAGTTCCATTCCAACAACCAGGTTGTTAAGTGAAATGGTCGCTAAGTGAATGTGTGACAGAGAGAGACACACACACTGCAAAGATCACTGGTTGCTGAATTCTTTATCATTCAAATAAAGTTTTTGTACAGCTACACCAGCATTACTGTCATTCTGGTGTGCACTGTTGTCAAGCGTACAAAGTTTAGTCACAAATACGCACACTGGTTGGAAAATGAATTTTTTATTTCTGACTATTTGCAAATGGTTGCTAACCAAGGTAGTCACTAAAAGAGGAATGGGTGTAATTACAAACTGAGTCCCTAGAAACTCTGAGGTTTCTTCAAAGGCCACCAGGTTCCTTTGTTGTGCAGAGTGCAGCAAAGGTCCCAAAAAAATCCTGCTCTCAGGAAAATTACACATCAGCATGAGAGCTTGCAAAATGCAATATTCATATTTTGCTTTCCAAAGAAAAAGCCAGTCAGAAAATATAAACTAACTGGTCTTTATTGATAAAAATGCAAAACTTCATAAAATACAAGTTGCATACAAAATATATGAAATAACAAAGACTTCTTCTCATCTTAGCATCCAAGACTTATCTACAACAAAGTCTCTAGCTAAAAAACACTCTCAGAGAAGAGGTACACTACTTGGTTACTAGTTAAGACTACATAACCTATAAAACCTACATGGTTAACTATACAAGACAAACTGACAGGCTGGGCATCTAGCCCTCCCGTTATATTGCCAGCATGTACCCCCCCACTGAATAACTAACATACACATTACAGTAAGTGGCAGTAAAAAGTATAACAGAATCACAAGATGCTTTGTTTACATTAGCTTCATAGAATGATCTCGACACCTGTTTTTGTATAGGGAACGGGATGACCTTCTTCCCATGGGAAAATCCTGATATCCTTATGGTACACAACAAGATAATTAGACCAGAGGTTCCCAAGCTTTCTCCATTCAGGACTCCCCTAGAGGTTCCCAAGCTGTATGCCATGACATTCCGGGGCACTGTAGCAAACTCATTAACAGTTCCAGTTGTTAAGTAATAAAATATCCCATGGCGCCCTTGTGAGTTTGCTGTGGCATTTCATTTGGGAACCATGAAATTAGATTGCTACCTCAGCTATCCCACTGCAATCCATAGCTTTATGAGAGGGATGCAGTGCTATTTTAAGTCACAATTTTTGTTTTTAGGAAGACTTTATGAGATTCAATCAGTCGCACATGAGCCTATGCAGTTTAAAATATGCAACTGATAAAAAAAAAACAACACAGAAATTCTAGAGCACGCAAGTCTGACAAGAATTTCCTCAAAGCCTAAAAATTAATAATCGATGTTATTAATGTAACTGCAGATACCCAAGTAGTAATATATTATATTACTAATAATTAATATATTACTAGTAATACGTTTATATATATAATAGATAAGAGGACTTGTGTATTACTGAGACCTGTCTCTCTCAGAGTTTTGCCCAGCCAGGTTTTGGGTGTGGCATCAGCCGAAACCTCAGGGCAGGAGTGGGGGTGTGGCAACTGTCATCCTAGATTCATATATATGAATTATATATGAATTATTTTAGTATATTAAAATTTAATAAATAATTAATAAAATAATTATTTTAATATATTAAAATTTTGATTATAATAGTAAAATCTAATACAAACTAAACATAAAGAAGGAAAGAGGACAGAGAGGAGTAAAAAGTGCAAGGAAAAAAGAAAAAAGAAAAAGAAAAAAGTAAGAATATAATAAAGGGAAAAGAAATACATAGAGAAGTAACTTCCAACTTTCATCACAAGCATAAACAAATTTAGTAACTCTTCACCCTCTCTAAAGTTACAAACATTTATCTCTTCATCCCATATCCCATCTCTATAAACAAATCCATAAAACATCTTTTGAATCCTGGCGTCAGCAGAAAGTCCATAAAGGGTAGCCAGAAGTAACAACCTATCTTGTTTTAACCTTGATCAAGTAAACCAACTTTATATTCCTTTATATTAACAGTCTTCATCTTTAGTTCATTCAAATATTGTCATAGGATTTGATTTCTCTTCACTTCTTCTTTGTCCCATCGCAGAGTTCTTCAAGGCTTTAACAAAGCACTTTTGTAAATCCAATAGGAAAGAATTATCCAGGTCACTCTCTTGGCTTGTCATTTGTATTTCCCTTTAAAATTTTAAAATCTCAGCCAGTTTCTTTTTGTAGATCCAGTAAAACATTCTTTCCTAAATCATTCTCTTGGCCTGTCAGTTGTATACCCACTTTCGATACCATCTCTATCGTGACAGATAAAATCTGTTCTACATCTGTCATTTCTTCAATAACATCTTTTGAATATAGTCTATCCATAGAAGCAGACATCATTGCTGACACTGTTGATATTGTGGCTATTTTCTGATTCCATTCTTCAAAAGTTTCCTTCAGTATTTCTATTGTCATAACATTTTGCATTATCTTACAGGCCTTTATATCTTTCCTCTGCCTAAAATCTTGAATCCCCTCTAGTGTCCAATTTTTGAAATCATGAAAGTGCTTATCTATGTTGTGTCTTGTAAAAACCAAAACAGGACCTATTTCCCAAGAAGCTGCTTGTACTTTATAATTAATTCCAAAATCTTATTGTAAAAGTTTAAATATTCCAATTTTATCTGGACCCTTAGTCTATTTATAACTTTCTAAGATTAAAATTTTATTTAGATTTTTGCTGTTTATTTCAGATTCTTCAAATTCTTAAGCTTATAATTAAAATTCAGAAAAACCAGATTCACTCGGCAGGTTCAGCCCAAGAACAATGAGGCAACCCAGTACAGTTCACTTCCTTTATTAGCTTGCACCTAACAGACAGAATCTCACCAGACTAAACCTATGCTAAAGCAACTAGTGGATATACCCTGTGAGACTCTAGGGAGGGGCCAGCCTCATCCTTTTCGTCTTCCCACACTCTTGTTGCGGGCTGAGGAGGTGCTTGCTCTGGAATGCCTCTCCCCCCTCCTGACAACCTTGAACTTCCATTCTAGAATCTTCCCCACTCATGCCATCCATTACAGTTGGGCAGCTATATAAATTTGAATGATAAATAATCAATCTACATGCCCAGTTTGCAGAGAAAGAAGCAAGTACAGGTAGTCCTTGAGTTATGATGGTAATTGGGACCAGAATTTCCACTGCTAAGTGAAGCAGTCATAAAGCACAATGTCACACGACCACAAAGCTTACAACAGCAATCCCAGCAGTCCCTATTGCTGTCCTTAACCAAATGCCACCAGTTGTTAGGCAAGGACCCACTCTGATCCAAGCCATTCCCACCTTGGGCCTTCCCAGCCTCCGGCCTTGGTAAGGTAAGGGACTGCCCCCTCTTCAACTCCCCCCATCTGCCTATCTCCCCACCTATCCTCTGTCCTTTTGGCTGCCCTGCACAGCGGTGCTCTTGGTGGTGCTGGGGCTGAAGTAGAGGCCCAGGGCCTTCAGCAGCCAACCGTCGCTGCCCTTGGGCCTCTACTTCAGCCCCAGTGCTGCCACTGCCAAAAGGGCCAGGCCAGGCATGCTGTCTCAAGTGCAGGAGGAAGACAGCAAAGGTCAGCACAGCAGGGCCTATGGAGCACAGGGCGACTGGGGCTCGGCACTGTGGCTTGGTGCTGTGGCAGCTGGTTGCAGTGTGGGGCTTGAGGCACCGCTCCTTGGCAGTGGCCCCAGGGGTGCTGGGGCTGAAATAAAGACCTGGGATCAGTGGTGGCCAGCTGAAACTAAAGGCCCAGGCCTCTACTTCAACCCCAGTGCCACCAAGGACTGCCATTGTGCACGGCAGCCAAAAGGGCAGAGATGGGGGGGAGATAGGTAGGTGGGTGGAGTTGAAGCATCCCCGCAGTCTTAAGTTTTGATCACATGACTGCAGGGGCACTGCAATGGCCATAACTTCGGGGACCAGACATAAGTAATATTCATTCAGTGCTGCCATAACTTCAATGGTCATTGAACAAATGGTCATTAAGCAAGGACTACCTATATATGTTAGGAGTACAGTCACCATATGATTAGCTGATATTATGCCCAACTTAGGATTTTGTGGGGAACACTGGCCTCCTAATATCAACACTACTACTTATGGGAAAAACGTAAAGGTACTGGGATGATTTCACAAAAAATGAACTGTGAAACCAAATTATTTACAGAAAATCATTAATTCGTACATTAACGAATATATAGGGGTTAGCAAAGCAATTCGAGTTCCCAAGCTGTTTCAAGCAAATTTTTCATCAGAGGGAATAGAAAGCACTAAATGACGTATCCTATTGTCTAGTCAGGCTTGTCAACAAAGAGGCATTTTAGTTTTAAATGTAGTTTTTACATTCCAGTTTTTTTGTCTAGATCTTGTAATTAGCATTTACCCTGAAGAACAACTGTCTCAAACATGTTAGGAGCTGAAATTGCTTCAGTCAATCATAATTCACTCTGGAGAGCCTTCTGGTACTCAAGATCTTGATTTCTTTCATTATTATAACCTAACATAAGGCAACTAGGAGGGCTGACAAAAAACAACAAAAGAATGTAGGCATATAGTGTGATTCTAAGCCACTTTCAAAAAGCCATCTGGGGAAATGGGCGGCATATAAATTTAATAAATAAACAATTAAACAAACAAACAAACGGGCCAGATTGGTTCACTCATATGTTTTCAGCTTCTGAGTAGTGTTACTTTCCCATTGCTGGTTTCCCCAGCAGGTGTCCTCCTTTAACTGCAGCCTTTCTACACTCACCAGAATTTGGGGTGGGGGGAGAGCTTGTTTGGTTGCCCTGGGCCACCACATTGGTTGCATCCACTGCTGTTTTGGCTGCATAAATATTGGCCTCCTCCTGGAATTTCCCCATATTTTTCTTGTACCGGATTCTCTTGTTACCAAACCAATTGGAGACCTGTAACACAACAATAACCCCATTAATGTGTAAACAAATCACACTGTCTAGTCAGCTAGTATCATCCTTACAGGATAGGAAGACCAAGCAAGACTGCTATCAAAGTGGGCAAAAAGTAGTCATCCTTCAAGTCCCTATGGCACCAAGCCAAGTACTAACACATCCATTTAAAGTACCAGAAATCCTTTAGCAGAAACGTGAATTTGTGCTTTATAAAATCCCTTTCTGAAACAAAATAAACACTGCTGTGAAAAATCTTGTTGAGCTTAATTTTTATTTTAGTCATTGTGTTTATATGCCACCTGCCCAGAAAAAATGTCTGTGTTATATACCAATAAAATCCATATTAGAGACATATTAACTCCCATGATATAAAAAAGTAACACGTTAAAATAATATCCAAATTAGGTGAGAACAATTTAGAAGTTGTCAGAATCTTCACAATCAATCGCCTTGCTAGTTTGTTTGCTGCATTTCTGCCATTACAGTGATGGGGAGGAAGTGGGGGGGGGGAAGGCTGGGAGGTTAAATGTTAGGTACAGATGGACTGTTATCTGGTTCTCAGGAATGGCCAAGGTCGTACCAGCGTACCAGCGTGAGACCTGGAGAGAATCTTCAACATGTGCAAGAGAGACTCAAAGACAGAAGGGGGGGAGGTGAAAGGGGAATGAGGTAAAACGAAATTCTGGCATGCACGGGACTCAGTTCCAGCTTTCGCTTTAGAGCTGTGCACTACTTGCCATTAAATGAATTTCTCTTTGAACCTGCATTGGTTTCAATGGGAGTTGCTTTCATTGGGAACTGACCACTGCGGTTCTAATAGAAGTTAAGAAATGATAGTTAAAAAATAAGCTGAATATAAAGAACTGATTAAAACACAAAGCAGCAAAGAATACATCTGAATAGAGTACTCAATGATACCTCAGTACATTAAAATATTTGATTAAACAGAAATGATTTCATATGAATGCAGATTATTAACTAGATTCTCTGGAATGGAGTTCAAAAGGCATCCAGAGCCAAGTGCTAACTTTGAGACACTGCCATTCTAATGCACATTAGAGCACATACATAGGCCACAAATATCTTGCTTTTGATCCCACTGAGTCAGAAAATAGCCCAGAGAAAGGCAGATGTGAGGTCCAACTTAACATTACAGCCAGGTTCTACTACAAATTCATGCTGCCTCTAATTCCACAGAGTATGGCCATAACATGTTTTGTTTGTTTCTGAATTACTGTGATGTCCAAACCCATACCAAATAAGAAACTTCTCAGATAACACTAGCACTGGTTGCTCTGTAATCAAATAGATTTCTTTTCAATAAATTAACCAAAGACTTTTAAAATCTTATGGCAGGTTTCAGATTTGTAGCAAATATTGGATTTCTAACCTAATGAAAATCATCCAAGATTAGCCTGCATGATTCTACCAAACTTTATGAAATGAAGAAATGTAGGTACTTAGTTAATTCAACAAAAAGCCATTCTGAACAGTGACACACTGAAGGAAATCATGTGGCAAGATGTAACCATTAAAAAAAAATCTTCCAAGTAGGATTTATTAGTGGACCAAAGGAATTATTCAGAGAGCTGAATCTAGCGATAATATAACAACATCTGGGACAGACTTCCATTGCCCTTCTAGTCAAAATTCCAACTCTATGAGGACTGATTTAAGATTATTTATTCACTTATAAAATCATGACCAAGAAAAAAAAATACTGATTTAAAAATCCAAGGTTTCAGAAGGGAATTTAGATATATTTTTAAATTAATACAAAAGCCATACTATTAGTTTAGCCATGAATATACAATTCGCCAAAAGCAGAAGTATAGCCATGCTAGCCAGGAAAAAAAAAAAAAAGAATACCAAACTCCCTATTAAAGAACTACCTTTATTAGCTTGGTTCAAAATTACAAAAAGCATGCAATCTCCTGAATTTTCAAGAACTGTCCATCGTATTGGCTGTACAAGCCACACCTGCAGTCAATTATGCCTCAGAAAGAATGTGAGAGTAGCATGAAAATTAGGCATGCAAATCAGATTCTATCCAAGTGATGAGATGGTATCAGATGGCATCAGGGCTTCCCAAAGATTGCTGGGATGAGGAAACAATATAGAATTACTGGTCCCTCATTTCTGGAAATCAGAAATCCACTTGGTAAGTATTTTCATCTACACAGCCTACCTGTGAGACTGTAATGCCTCCTTTCTTTGCTAGTTCTTCTTTGGCTTCTTCACTGGGGTAAGGATTACTCAGATGAGAATAAAAATACTCATTCAAGACTTCTGTTGCCTGCTTGCTGAAGTTACGTCGCTTTCGCCTGAGAACACATTGGAATTATTCATAAAGCCTAATATTAAACTAAAATATAGACTGTCCCAAGAGCTGGAGGAAAAGTCAGCAAGGACTACAGGAAAATACTTAAAAGTTTGGGCATATTGATCAAACCATGGTTCTTAAATTGGAGTTGACTACTTAAGCTTTCCAAAACATAATTTATATTGAGGCAAAAATTAAAATATAAATACAGAAATATAAGTAATAGAACTTCCATACTGAATATTTTCAATATTTGAAATGCTATATTCCTATATGGCTAAAGCAAACTATTGATGCTTTAGCCAAACAAGAATATAAGAAGGGAGCATGCTATAATGCTAAATGTTGAAACTAAAAGTACAGCCAAGATTACTGCTCTGCACACAAAACAGTACTTCCAAAATGATAGTATAAACACAGTATCAGCAAATCTTAAGAATTAATTCCCCAAATATTTAAACTATATGATTCAAGATTGAAAACTTTAATCAACATTGAAAACTCTAATTCATACCACAACTGCCTACAGCTACCTAGAGTTCATGTTTTCCTTACAGAACACGCAGTTCCCATCCCGTTCATTATTACAGGTAGTCCTCACTTAACGACCATTTGTTCAGTGACCATTCAAAATTACAACACTGAAAAAATTAATTTATGACCTGTGCCTGAAAATACAACCATTACAATGCCCCACAGTCATGTGATCAAAATTCAGGTGTTTGGCAGCCTGCCTGCACTTACAATCACAGGGGGGCTTCAACTCTCCCCACCTGCCTATCTCCCCCCATCTCTGCTTTTTTGGCCCCCTGCCACCCTAAGCTCTGTCACCCCAGCTGACCTTCGCCGCTGTTTCCTTGCTCCTGCTGAGAAGGCATGCCCAGCCTAGCTGCTGAGCCCTATGGGGCTAACTTCTTGCTAGGAAGAAGGGAAAAAGCGCCGAAAGCAGCCTTTCTTTTTCATTCTTCACAGCGCTCCCTCTCGTCCCTGGGGGCTGGCTGAAAAAGCTCCATGCCAAAATCGAAGCAGGATTTTCAGCCACGGAGGATTTTCAGCCCTGGAGAGGCTTCAGAAGTCTCTCAACTCTGGGGCTAAAAATCCAAGTGGTTCTGAGGCCCTCAAACACCCAACCCTCTCATACACACCATCACTCCCTCCCCCACCCGGCAGTGCCTGGGGCTTGTAACTTCCTGCCAGTTTCCCCACTGACTTGATTGTAGGAACCTGGCATTGCCTCACCTAATGACTGGGGCATTCACTTAACGACGGCAACCAGGACTGCGGTTGCTAAGCGAAGCGATCACGATTTGCTTAACAACCGCATTACTTAGCGACCTAAATTCCGGTCCCAATTGTGGTCGTTAAGCAAGGACTACCTGTACTCTGTTCTACCCTTAACAGATTCCCAAAGAGTAATATTAATAGGATCATGTAATTAGAAATAGCAGGCAGCAAGTGATAGGAAGGGTTCTCCAAAACCAATATGGAAAATATGAAAAGTTCAGAGTTGACAGCTCTATTCTAACTTAATACTCTGGCTTCCCAAATTGTGCAAACATGGCAAATTTAATTCAGCCACCTATGTTCATATGATCTCAGGAAATCATAATCACTGTGCCTAATCATGAAATCTGCTGAACTGCACCCCAAGCTTACAGTATCACTAAGCTTAAACAGCAGTGACTAGGAATATGGTTTATTTTCTGTACTTCTAATGTGGCTTGGTATTAACTTGCCCTATGTGCATACTGTAAAACTTTTACAATGTTTTGTATGGTCAGTATCTTGGACACAGGAAACAGTCTTGATCATGTATTACCTTGCATCAAGAAACCTCGATCGCAAAATCATCACAGCCTCACACGTACTTTGTTTCAGCTGCATCTGGATGGTGCTGAATTTTCCATGAATTATATTCACCATACGCTCTATTTCTTTGGGTGAGATTGGCCTTGTTCTACTCTGTTCCCGAAGTAGGTTCATAACATGAGTGGTGAACTCACTGCAGGCCTGGAAATAAGTATAAAATAAGCACATTTAACTGAAGCAAAAGGTCTCTTGAATCAGATCTGACTGTATGTCTACCTTTTAATCCATAATTTTAAAGCCAGACTAAAGAATTCAACAGAGGAGAACATGGGTTTGATATCATTCTGGGCTTGATATGTAATAACTACTGTATAATACAGGTCTGACTAAAAAAAAATTGCCTAGAGTTATGTCTTTATATTAATATGCATATATCCAACCGCTTTCAAGTAGTCAAACATATTTACTTCTATCATTGCTTTATTTATACTGAGATACTATAAGCATGGTAATGAAATTGCCTGTTAAAAGTAACAGTAGTACAGTATAATGAAAGTGAAAATATTAACAGGCAACCTAAATAAAATCTCCCTATGAAACATAGAAGCTAGTGTCAGCTTCTAAATAAGAAAAGCTACTATCCATGCAAAATCTGGCAAAATGGGGCACTTTTGAAGCAAAAAAATCATATGAATCTATTGATGCAAGTGCATTTTATGCAGCTGAGTATCAGGAAAGGTCACTGTCCTGAAGTTTTTTTAAAAAGACAATCCTAAATTATACAACTTATTTTTATTTCACATAGTAGTTGGATTATTATAATTTTTGTAAAAACCGAATACTCCCTGATCTGTGACCACAAAGGAAAAACAATTAATTGTTTTAAACTGAGAGGATAAAAACTCTTCCATGCAGAAAGATCACCTGTTCATATTTCTCTAGCTCAGAGTGGTATATCTGTCGGATCTGTGACAGCTTGGCCCTGTAGTCAGAGTGTTCAATGCTATTGTCATTTGGACAGCCACCTGATGTTGCTGCTATGGCCGCTGGTCCTCCTCTTCCCCGCTTCTCAGGCCCGGAGACACCCTCAGCCAGCAACATGTTATCTAGTCTCATTAGCTGAGCATCAGGGGGATCTTCTTCCTGAATACCACGTATACTTAACACTGGATAAATATAAATAAGGAGCAGACAATTAATTATGATGTGATATTTCCCTGATTTTCTCTTTGCACAGATATTAGCAGACATGATTTCAGAGGCAGATACATGGCACACGAACAGAAGACCAAAGACTGAACATTTTCTTTTGTTGCATATGTAACTGGAATGCAGAACCAAATGAAAAGCTGAAGCTACAAAGTAGCATTATTAAAAACATTACAGTAAAATGCCATCTTCGAAAATTACATATAATTACCAGTAGTCTCTTCAGAATATTTTAAGGTCAGTGCCATTTCTCATATAGCCATATACATTCCACACATCTGTAATAAAATTCCCTCAAACTGAGCTCCAGCCCTGATGACTACATGGGCACATCAGTGTATTTTCTTAGCAACAATATGGAAGTGGTTTGCCATTTTCTTCTTTTGTCATTTTTTTTAAACTTCCTAATCCAATCTACAACCCTCAGATTTCCTGATGGTCTCCTATCCAAGTACTAATCAGGGCTGACACTGATTATCTTTCAAGATAAGCCAAGGTCATCTAGATACTGCCAGTTGTTGTGTCAACACAAAACAAATTCCTGTAAAGGTTAATACAGGTAGTCCTCAACTTATGACGGCAATTGGGACCAGAATTTCCATCGCTAAGCGATGCAGTCACAAAGCATTACTGGATCGCTTAGCAATGGTAATCCCTGTAGTACCGGTTGCCATTGTTAACTGAATCCCACAGTCATTAGGCAAGGCAACTTCCTGCCGGCTTCCCACAACCAAAGTCAGCGGGGAAGCCAGTGGGAACTTTCAAGTCCCAAGCAGGCAGGCAGGTACAGTAGCTGCTGCCAGGTGGGGGAGGGAGTGAGAAGGTGGGTGGGGGCCTGGGGGAGGGTCAGAGAGAGTGCACGCAAGGCACCGCGTGGGTTGGGGAGGGTGCGCGGGGTTGTGTGAGAGGGGCCACACAGGTTGGGGAGGGTGCACAGAAGTGCAGTGCTTGAGAAACGTTACCTGGGTCTACATGGTTGCACAAGGAGCCATGCACCCCAGAGAGGTTGTGTGAGAGGCACCATGTGGGTCAGAGAAGATGCACAGAGGTGTGGTGCAGGTCAGGGAGGGTGCACGAGAGGTGCCACACAGATCAGGGAGGGTGCATGGAGGTGCGGTGTGGGTCAGGGAAGGTGCATAGGGGCACGCAAGAGATGCCACATGGGTCAGGGAGGGTGTGCGAGATGCGCGAAAGGTGCCGTGTGGGCCAGGGAGGGTGCACGAGAGGCGCCACACGGGTCAGGGAGGGTATATGGGGGTGTGTGAGTGGCCAGCGTGCAGTCTGGGGAGGGTATGTGGGGATGTGTGAGTGGCTGGTGTGAGCGCAGAGGGGCTGGGGAAGATTGCGCGGGTGGGGGAGACTTACCCCAATGACTTGCAATTTTCCTGCCAGCTTCTCTTTTGACTTTCTGGGGAAGCCAGCATGGAAGGTTGCAAATGGTGATCACAGGATTACAGGGCACTTGGCAACTGATTGTAAGTGCAAACAGGTTGCTAAGCACCCAGATTGCAATCATGTGACCGCAGGGGTGCTGGGACAGCCAGATCTCCGAGGACCAGTCATAACCACCATTCATTCAGTACCATCGTAACTTTGAACAGTTGCTGAACAAAGGTCGTAAGTTGAGGACTGCCTGTATTCTATCACCAACTATAAACTGGGTACCTGAATTCTATATAGATATGATATGTGGAATGAATTATTTACATAGTAAATAACAGTATGAAGTAGCACTTCAAGAGAGCAAAAACTCCTAATCATTAAGGTAAATATTGGTACATAACTTCTCTGTCTTCTAAAGACTCTCTTCTCTTTAAATTAGAGGATTAGGGTAAATTCAGAGATTGAATTTTTAAAACAGAAACTAGAAAGCAGTTTCATGCCACCTCCTTCAGTGAAAAAAGATGCAAACAGCTGACACAAAGTAGGGCAATTACAAGGCTGTCTGGGCTTTTGTCAGTCTATAGATGACAGAAGACATAAGGAGTGCCTGGCAAGCCATTTTTTCTAAATCTCATTTTCATATCACTTTTCTTCAAAGGTCAAAATGGCATGTAAAGTTGAGCACTGATGATGTTGCCTAATCTGGTAATCAAACTTCTGCAGGAAGAAAACCAAGCTCAGAGAACACCAAGAACCCAAGAAGATTTCTATACTGCCCTACTTCAAGCAGCTCAAGGCAGTTTACAAAGAAACAAAAACAAAACCATCAAATCACATAGACGTATACATATTACAAAAGCAGCCCAAGTCCAGGTTCATCATCCATGCCATAAGCCTGTTGGAACTGTATGAGCGTAATGGCTTTGCAAAAGCAAGCAAGGTACAGACTCCCATAACTGATTAACATGGAGATTACAAAGTAGGCTAGCAACAGTGATCAGAATCTCAACCTCCTGTTTATCCTTTCCGAGCCAGCTGGATCCCAAGAAATAGAAACGGCTGAGCAATGACAATATCCACCTGGGAAAAGGGGTAGCTGAAGACCGGACTGGTCAATGATAGCTCTAAATATGGAACATATATAGCAGCAATAATAGTAGAAGGGCTATGACCATATAAAGCATGCTTTTCTCAAAGCCAGCTGGGTGACTTTGGGCCAGTCACTCCCTCTCAACCCAAGGAAGAAGGAAATGGCAAGCCACTTCCAAAAATAGTACCAAGAAAATTTCATGGATCCATTCAGGCATTTGCCAGGAGTCGAATGACCTGAAAGCACCAAATTAATATTAAAAGAAACAGAACCCAGTTACAGATTTTTGTAATAAAATGTTGTCACCAGTATAGCAACACCATTGGCTATTTCGATGTTATATCCATTATTGCAATACCATCTGTTGTATCAGAGCATTGAGAGAATCTATACACTTGGATTCTAAGTGTTCCTAAGACTATTCAGATCATCAAACTTCTAGACAACCTTTTTAAAAAAAAAAAAAAGCTCAGGACCTCTAATTCATGAATAATTTTTATTAAGGCCTAAAGCATTAAATTAAATCGTTCATTACAGCCAACAATGTGGGTTTTTTATTGCATGTTAACTCAAGTTACTATGCAAGAGAGCTAGGTAATATTTTTTCCAAACAAAAGAGTAGATTTGTCTCTGTTAATTAGTGGAGAGAAACTGCTATCTTCATTAAATAACCTCAAAATATTACTTGAACCAATTACTTTAATATTTATCCCAATCATCTAATTAATCAATTAAATTAGTAATAGTTCAAGAAATCTTTCAATTGGTTGGCAGCCCTAATTTTTATGGATGTTTTTAATGGACAATTGTGAGCACCATAAACCCCAAGAACCTGTGCAGTCGTATACACTAACATGCCATGGATTGTTCTGATTCCTAATCATAACACTCTCTACATATTCATTAAAATGGAAAATAATTAGACTGAGCCAAGTGAAATTCCCATCATTTCTAATTAGCTCTTAATTAAAACACATCACAACCTAAGGTACTGAGACCTCAATCAATATGCAAATGCAATCATTGCAATATATTTACATATCATTAATTAACATGCTGCAGTGCTGTAATGAACTGTATGAGAGCACCGGTGCCAAAACAAGAATGATATGCAATTTGTTTAGGCTCATTTTCCAATCCAGATTTTTCTCTTCCATACGGCAATAAAGCAGCAGGGCTCATATTCCTGGCTTATGATGGAACATTTTTTGTTAACGGAAAGGAAAAATATATTAACTGAAATATGCAAGCAGCAGATACAGGATGCTCATGCCAATATAACTGATGTAATAGTTCACACGTCAACCAACTACTACTTGACTATAGTTTCTTTAAATTCTGTGGAAGACAACTTGATATTAGGAAGACAGTAGTACATGTCATTAAAGGAAGTGGTAAGATTTTTAGCTCAGAGAGGTTTGAGGGATATATAAAGAATTATCATACTGCAAAACCTGCCTAAAGCATGTTTTATAAATCTTAATGTAGAACAAGGGATATAAGAAATTGGAGAACTTTCCACTTGGTCCCCTGAAGATTTCTGACCTTATCCCATCCCTCAGGATTTCACTGTTACTATCCACCCTCAGTTGCACTTCCGTGCAAGGTAAGAAAGTAGAATCTCTTCAGCAACCTACTCTCCTGACCTTCTGGAAAGGGGTGAAGACCTGGCTCTGCCAACTTGCGTGGGGCGAGAGGGGCAACCAACCCCAGGGGTGGCTGGCATCTAGAAGATGCTCCCATAGGTTAATAACCTTTATTTACCAACAGTATCTTGGAAAACATTATTTAAGTATGAACATTTTTATTGTATTTTAATTAATATTTATTCTTGTTTTACTGTAAACCGCCCAGAGTCAATCTTGAGTGAGATGGGCGATGACTAAATTTGAAATATTAATAAAATAAATAATGTAAACTTCTCTTCTGTGAACAGCAAGAGTTTCAGGTAGAGGTCTCCCTTTAATAGCTCAGCTGTTGCTATTCACATGAAGTAGAAGGCGCTTTAATTAACATAGATCTCAGCAGCTTATGTATTCTGTGAACATGTCCACAAGAGTGAACTTCATGTACAGTGTCTTCATATCATTAATCAGCCATTGTTCAAATAATATAAAACCTGTCTGCATTACTGTTATTTTGGCACAACAATGGTTGGATGACCCTAGATGATACTATAAATCACGGCATAGAAATGACCTAACTCGGCCACTGAGCGTGTTGTCCTTGCTCAGTTCAAAACATAGTTCCAGTTAAAAATGAGCTGCCTTCTAAAAACACTGATCATTCTGATTCCACACAGCTAATGTAAAGTCCTATGTACTTTTACTTTGGAGAATGCCACATTAAAGTTCAGTGGGGCCTATTTATTTTATAAACATTTTAATTTGCTTTGCAAGGTTAAAATAGAGATGTAAAAACGTATCTTTCTGTGTAAGGTTTCTGAGTAAGCACACACAGGATCAAGCTGCATGGCATATTTAATGTTGTTAAAATGGTATTACCACTGCAGGTAGTCCCCAGTTCCCAAGATCTGTCTTTAAATCGAATTTATATGTAAACCAGAACAGTATTATTATATAATACTGTATAAGTAGTATTGTGTAATTAATTTGAACCATTGTGTATTTAACTCAAATTTTGCTACAATTGGCTCCGTTCTTAATTATGGGTCTGTAAACCCAGCATTCTTAACCCGGAGACTACCTGTATTGAAATGCATGGGGTATGCATTTATAAAGATGGAAGATAATTTTAGCATCTAACGGAGTGTAAAACAGTTACATTTTTGACTCATAGCTGGGCTTTTTCCCCCCTCTTTTTCAACTCACTGCAATGAAAGGCATCCAAATGGCAATCACAGGACTAGAGAAAGTTAAACAAAACAAAACAAAACAAGATACCAAAACTATCTTAGTTCACATACAGGTCTCAGATATCAGTAAATAAGTTACATTATATGGGATAAATGCAGGGACAAAGGTGGCAGACCTGCATTTTCATATTTCTACCCTATTTACACAGAACACAGCTGGTCCTCTTTCGACAAGCTAATAAGCAAAGAGCCTTTCTAGTTCTATCAGTTTATTTTCCTCACGCCTATTATTCTAGTCACTTTTCTTTATTACTCACTTCTTGAATGAGAGCGCAGTGATTGGAACAATAGGCTCAGGGATGGTAAAATAACAGAAAGAGAAGGATTCAGCACCCATCTCCCATTAACTCTCCTTTTCCTTTTTTTAGTCATGTTTTTTAAATTTTGATGTTTTATGTATTTATATATATTTACAGTTTTAATGTTTTGTGTGAGTCGCCCAGAGTCCCTCACAGGCGGGAGATGGGCGGGGGAGAAATTTAATTAATAAACACACGAACAAACAAACTCTGTCTATTGTTAAAACAATAACAAAGCATCTCTTTACATGATTAAAATAGAGATAATTTGATTGGCCATAAGCAACTCTAAACTAATGTAATATGGTGACAACAGTGAGGAGGAGACGAGGTAATATATATTTTCTCCAAAGCTATTTTAACCTTTTACATAGCTCTTTATTGTACTCCTACAACTACTCACACTTTTCAACGGTATTGGCAAGGATGTTTCTATTGCTGTACCCTGCTTTCTGCCAATGAGCATTTTATACAAAGAAAATGCTTTATAGTCTATCCTGTTACAATGAATAACAAAAGAGGATTTTTAATTTCAAGAAGTTTTCCATCCAACTCTCATAAAGACAGCTAAAATTACTTCAGACCCAGCTAATTCCAAGGAGATGTCTGAACTATTGGTAGCACTTACAATTGGAGCCAGATAAGATTTTAATACTGAATTTGCATGGACAAAATCTGAAAATCTAGCTAAAAGGGCAGGATCATTCCAGTGGTTATGCTGCAGTACATTCTTCTCCACACCCTATTTTGAACCCCTTCCTCTAGTGCATATACTATATTAATTTCATCTTAGATTAATGTTTTAAAAAAAAAATAAGAAAGAATATCTGTATTTCCAATGATTCCCTGTTTTCCAGACAGTAGTGTTGCAGCCAAAAAGCATATTTTGTTGAATACAGTTATTTCCTCTTGTCACTGATCGGTACACTCAAGCATTAAGATGTAAAATAACTCTGTTTCTTACTTTTCTATTTTCCTTAGAATAAACATAGCCACAACATTTTACCATGGTTGCTGAAAATATGATATGGTTACCACAGTCCACATGGAACTGCTTCATAGACATATCTAGGCCATACCAGTTTCCATTTTTGTATTAGCACAACTTTCTGCAATTATTTCAACCCATTTCATTTTCAGTATTTCCTTACTAAAGAAAGAAAATAAGAATACTGTGTAGCACGACATTCAGGGACCAGAATATTCTGACGACATCCCTGCCTCAAAAAACACAATAGGGGCACTTATTATTAAAATTAATACAACAATGCTGTATTAATTCAGAAGTTTAAAAATGAGAACCAAAATGCAAAGGAATGATCAGAATGTATAAATGGGAATAATAGAATGCATTTTGTGACAGAGAACCACCACACTGTTTTGTTCTTACAATGTTAATGGTAAGAATGCAGATGTTAAAAAGATAGCAAGGGGAAACACAAGGGAACACAAACAAAAAGCCAAATACTTTACATTGATTCAGAGTTAAGAACAAGCTTGGGCCCCTAAACAGTTAAAACTGAGCATCAGCCCTAATGCTACAGTATGACCAGGTCTTTGTTTGCTCAAAGCTATAACATCTGCTCCCCATAATTTAAATAAGGAACAGACAGGCCATCAGACATTCAAAAACCTATGAGACCTAAACAAATCCTCTGTAACTATGGGGCTGCAATCCCTTGTCCAAATATGTTCAGATTAAAATGAATTTCAACTTGAGGGTTTTAAAAAACACAAATTGCCCAGCCAGAGAGGTAAATTCTAGCAGGAAGCGCATTTCATTAAGTAGAGGTTTTGAATCAGTGCCTTTTCAGCTGTGGAAAAAAGAGAGAAATTTAAACAGACACATTCTCCTAATTTTGCAGAGTTATCCGGCCATAAAAGGCAACTGCTGTCATAAGAAAGAAAATATGCTACCAATAAAGTTCTTATTTAATACAAACATGCCCAGGTTCCTTTTTGTACAGTGTTTCTATAAACTAGAAAAGGCTCAGAAAATCAATATAGCCAATGCTGACTCTTCTCTTCTAAGGAACACATGGCATTTCAAAGGGGGAAAGCCACCAAGAATATTGTCTTTCATTGGCCTGTCTCTTACGATTCGGTTACCTGGAAAAAAACATAGCTTACTTACCTGCATTACATGTCACTGTATAATATATGTGTCACAAAATTTGCAAGATCACTTGAATTTTGGCCGCTAAAATCTTACATGAACCCCTGGTCTCAGCAAATTAATAAAATGTATCTGATCTGAGTGAACAATAGACAAATGTAGCATTATAGCTATGGCTAGATACCAGTATTGACAGAACGTAAGGGAATGGGAGAAGCATACTGTTTTTCATCATGTATATGCCCATTTCTTGTTTCTTCTTTATTGCAGTGGTCTAATACCAGGGTTCTGAAAGTACTTGAACCCCTAAAATGATACAAGAATTGGTGTAATTCTCTTTAGATGAATAACACTAATTGCACTGGAGTTGGATAAGAAATCAGTATATCACTTATTTTTAATAATTACACGTTAATCTATGCATCACAGAGGTCCTCAAACTTTGTGATACAGCAACTGCCCACTGCAACTTGGCCCAGGCAAAACAAGAAGCAAAACCCAAAGCAGGTTTTGACAGGGTTACATGTGGTCCATTAGCACAACCTGACAATCCCTGGTTTACCAAGTTCTGAAAAAACTTTTTTTTTAAATACCTGTAAAATGAGCTAGCAGATAGAAAGATAAGTATATTGATCACAGAAAAGAAAGCCACTATTATACCACCCCTCAGTTCTTAGCTACTTATCTCCCGTTTAGAAGAATGAGCTATCTGCTGTAAAATCTTATCTCAGTTGTGAGGTAAGAGTTTCAGGTAAGGTACTAGTTTATATAGGGATAATTATATGTTTATTTTACACAGTCAGTATTAGGATTATTGAAATTCACGTATCACTTTGAACACTTAAAGGTCATATGTGTTTCATGTGGAAAGTAAGCTAAGAAATTTAAAACGATGCTTAGAGTTATGTGATGAAAAGAATGTTTGTGGATTTAAGACAAAAGTGAGGCAATTCCTTTGAAACCACTTATTCCGAGCATTATCATTAGAATGAGAAATAAATGAATGTGGTGCAAAAGTTACAATCCATCACAAAAATATCCCATGCAAATTCCACTGAGAAGGGACTCAATAATACTCTTGTGCAGCTATTATGATACTAATATCCCTATCACACACCCATTCTTTTTGCTCACCAAATCCTTAGAAATGGTTTCAATTTACTGTGGTAATTCTTACCACCAATGCTCTGAAACACAGAATAGTACATAAGGCAATCAGTGCTCTTCCAACTGATTAATAGGAGGAAACAAAGAAAAGCATTTAACCAAAGCTACATCTCTAGTTATGGTGTTTTCTGTTTGACATTCAAAACATCTATATTCATAACTAGGAGGGGGACCTACAAAACTGGCAAGGGACCTTGCCAGCAGGATGTCATTCCTCTGCTGCATTTATTAAACCTGTACAGAAGCAATACCATGAAACCACCACAACTTAAGTTCTGTGAGAAAGGAGGAAAATCCAGAAAGCAGAATGAAACAAGTTTCCACTCATGGAAGAACGGCCTACCTCCAAGTTCCAATGAGATCTTGAACATCTCTTGGAAATTTGGGTTAAGTATAGTTCTGTAGAGCCACCACTCAGCCAGAAATAAATTAGTTTGGATGCCAAAGAGAAACACTGAGTTCAGAAAGATACGGGGCTGACTCAGAAATGTCAGAGATGCCCCATGTGGAAATACCCCAAGTGCTCATTCTAGAATAAGCAAAGAAAGAGAAGATTTATATGAACCCCCTTATTCAGAAGGGGGTTTCAGAACATGCAACTTTTTTCATTCCTGTATGACAATTTTCCTTGTTCTATGTAATTATTAGAAGTAGAGAAGCCCTGCCCTCCTTTATATTTGGTCCACAAAAGTAAGTAATTCATGTGTTAATTCCATATGGCCAGAAGACAATCTAACCACCAGCTATAACTCTGTTAACTAAGCATTCATTCCAGGTAAGCAGCTACTCATTACTTAAACCATTCTCTGGGATGAAGGACAGGCTAAAAACCTTCATGTAACTTATTTGCAAGCACACATGAATTATTCACTGAAAAGGGAAAAGCGGTGTGTGAGATACGTCATTCATATGAATTTTAGAAGCCCTCCAGCCCAAATAACAGCCAACATTATCTGCTATTTACAGATCTTTATGTCGTGTCACCTGAGACTGCTAAACGATTTTATGCCAGACACAGCATAAAAGGCATCACCTGCCATTATCATGGTGACTGTGTTAATATGAATGATATGCAAATTATATTCATTATACAGAAATTAAATTATACAAATTAGCCATACAGCTCTCTAGAGCAAGACATTTCCATTGTGGCCTTTGGTGTTCAACAAGTTGTTTATCCCATAAAATTAGGTTTGTCTGTAAAAAGGTTAGTTTTACATATAACAATCTTCATACTGAATTCAAATTCAATCAAGAGAAGAAAAAACACAAAAAGTTTAATATAACAAAGTAAAATATTGAAAAAAGTGAATGAACATCACTTGTCAGTGCACAGCTGATAACAGTGGGTGATCTTAAATAAATGCCATTAATAAAGTTAGCATGGAGAGAGGAACATTTAAATGCAGGTTGATGCCAGTCTGATTTCTTGACTGATGAAAATATACTAGGTACCTGTTTGTGGCTATTTTAAAATGGCAAGAGAAACAAAAGTCTTTTTCTGAACCTTTAGTATTTTGTTCAAAACCAAACACAAACTATTGCACAACGTTGCACAATACTTTGTAGCCTGAAAATATTCAGTTTACTAATAATTTAGGAAAGAATCCTATACCGAGATTTAGGCTGCTAAAGTCCTAATTAATTCCATGACCATGTTTCAAATATCAGCTTAAGGAGCAAGAGAACTGTTGTATATCAACTCTATTTATCCAGTTCATTAGCTGGAACTGTTAAATTTTCAGGTAAAAAATAAATGAAAATGCCAACAAACCTGTTTTTTCTTTAATATCACATAGCACACTGAAAAGAGCAGGTTTCATTCGGTGGCAATTCAAGGCATGTTTCCTAAAGAAATAGAGAAAGGGAAAGCAGAATGAATGACAAAAGAACAGAAAAATGAAAACAAAGGGGTAAACAAAGAAGCAGCAATGCATTTCATTCAAAAGCTAGAAACCATATTGTACCAGAAAATTGGTCTACAAGATACATTCACAGCCTGAAATACTCTATTGCCTATATTAACTAAGCACCGAGGAAGTTAAACTTGTATCATTGCTTAGATGACTGTGTATTTTAAAAGCATATGGAAAGCCTCAAGGCTGCATTTTGTACAGTATAATCTTTCTTACACTTCCATTAACATGGCTGTCTGCTTTAAAATGAGGTACACCAGGAAAAAACACACAAAAAAATTGTGCACCCTATTTCTTAACTTTGTACCAACAATGCCACAGAACTGTCAGAATACCAATATGATATTCATTCATAAAAGCCTGAAAGAGAGCTCCCACCCATCTTAAAACCAAACACCAACCTGGGTCATCTACTAAGATTTTCATACTCCTTCTAATGGGCTAGAGGGAATGTTCACCACTAACTGTCATTTCTGCTTTTATTCAAGACCAATCAATTCTACTTCTGATGTTACTGATTTCATTGTGGAATTAACTGGATAGACAGCTTTGGCAGTTACTTGTTCTTGACCATCTGGATAAAAGAACAGAAAAGCATAATGTATAGGAATCCCATAACTATCAATGATACTGAGTCAGAGTGCTGGACCAACAAGTTCAGAATTCCTTGCTGTGTTAGAATTCTGCCCTCAAGATGATATTTTATTTGGCAGTAATATAAACATATATTGCCATCCCAAATACATGTGGAAAAAGTACAGACATAAAGTAGTGGTGGAATACACAGTAGTACTCAGTCCCTTTATTCTAGTAATGATGATTTTTTCACAGAATATGAAAAATATGCTGCATTATGGAAACCCAAAGGGCTTGAAAAGGCCTCTGAGTGCCATGTTTAGTAATTCAAGTGTAGATCAAAAGCTACAAGTTGCAGCTCTGAACCAATATGTCCAACAGTCTTCCAGATGTTTTGTGGTGTTTCAGATATCATATCCGGCACCTCCTGCTCTGGAAGATTTAGTTCCAGAAAACTTTCTGGCCATCCCCAGTTCAGCATATTCCAGAAAGAATATGAAAAAAGAACTGCACATGCCTAAATACAAGTGTCCCAGAGATCTATCTAAGGAGTCCATTCCAAACTGGCTGCACAAACATAATTTCTCTCTCCAAAGATGAAATGGTACATTGCGGGGAAAAAACCCTCAGAAAAATTAATTAAGGAATTCCTCCCCAGGTCTTTCAAAATGTATTTTCCAAAAAATTGCAAAAAAATTTTTTATCATATCCTAACAATCATGTTATATATCATTTACCATACAGATTTTGCTATAGCTCTTTTTTCCTCTTATCTCATGTTTTTAATTTCTTTTGCTTGCTATTTCTTATTCCTTTTCCAAGCTTCACATGATTTGCTTGTCCTGAAAGGGATATGTGTCTGTATGTACATGCATCTATATATATAAAATGGTCATATACTGCTACCCAGCCTTTACTTCCCAAAATGATTTCTAAAAGCTGTGTAATGTAGAAATATTTTTATGAGAGACTATTACAATCAGAACTTTACAATTCCTGTATCTAGAGGATAAACTAATCAGTGCAACTAATCAGGACAAAATATATTTATTTTTCAAAGAATTTCAGAAAGCCCATTTTGCTCATATGTTTGGTTCCTCTTATTGACTTTTGATCTAGAAGCTGATGGCTCAGTTTATATCCTCCTCTCAAAACTCCAGGAGTGGGGTACACACTGGCAGCAGCAACTTTTATTCATATCTGTAAAGAATGCTAAAAATAAGTTTTGTATGTGTTTCAATTTCCCCCAAATTTCCGTTTTATAGCTTCAGAATGAAACATTATCTAACTTATTAGTATCTGAAGTTCAAAGTTATGAAAAGAAACATCCTCAGCAATCAGACATTTATACAGGAAAATGCAGTTATTTAAGAACACTCTCTATTTTTAAAAGTCAGTTTCCAACTTATTCATCTTTTCCACCAGTTATATTTGGAAACAGTTCAGAAAGCATTTTTATCCCAACTGAACCAATCGCACTTTTCAGGCTGCAATATCTGCATCTTACTTAGCAGATATCTTCTGTGAGATCATGACATGAACAGAGACTCCAAATCAGAACTGATAAACCACAACAGATGACAACTTTTCTTTTACACATTTCTGGCCATATCAAGAATAAGGTTTTCTTCTGAAATAGCCAGTTTGTTTATATTTTTAGCTTTCGTGAACAAAGAAGTCATAAACCAAAATATATTGTGTCAAAGGCTTTTGCCGTAACTGTAGCTAGGCTTCTGGTTTTATAAACTTCTATCTCTAGGGCAGAATTTTCAGCTTTGTATGAAGGTGCATCATTCCAGAACAGCAACCTACCACATCAATTGAGACTTTATGTACAAGTAATAAAATAGATTATTTTTTATTGTGTTTTGTAATATTGCTTGTATTGATTATTTCCTATTCTTATACTGGCTATTATATCTCAAATCTCTTAGAAAAGCAGCCCAAGGACAGTCAAGACAACAGATGAGGGCTACAGTGATGTCTTTTAGCAAATACAGCCCGTGTTAACTAATATGTTTTTGAAAAGTTCTTCATGAAGCATCTCATTCCACTTGATATTTGGCCATTTCTGCATCAGCTTGAAGCAGCACTTAAAAAAAAAAAAGAGCTGCTATGATATTCATTTGTTTGCATACAAGAGTTCTTAGAGAAATGGCAAGTGCACTGGGCAATAAATGCAAATACTGTATAAGGCCCTTGACAACGCATTCCCCTGGCTACTAGCCAAGCTTTATATGATTCTTGAAGTGGGTTTTTTTTATCAGCCTGTTAGAATCATGTAACAGCTTACTGTGGTAGATGCAAACTTCCTAATTTCAGAAAGCATTTTTCACAGAAAGCTGCAGAAGTTTCTAGAACATGTTCCAGGATCCACACTGTTCATGTGAGCAACTGGCTAGGTCCACTGGCATTGTTGCACTTCCTGAACTCAAACTGTGCCCAGGGATACATTCAACATCACAAGCTAAAAAGCAGTAGTGATGTGCAGGCTGACTTTCAAATATCCTTAATCTCTGAAGCAGATTATATTGTTTCAAATAAAGTAGAAAAAGCATTCAGAACATGGCTTCTGAAATTCTTTTCAACCCTATTTACCTGCAGTAGTCGCAGGAGGCATCTGTACTTTCTTCTATGTAACCAAGTAACATGTTGCATCTGTGCGTTATGTATGTGCATATTTCTGTTCTCCCCTCATGCACCTTCTGTGTTTGCCAGTATGTGTGCACTGAGAAACACAGGGCAAGTTGGCATATATGACTGGGAGGGAGGGGGCTTAGAATGAAGCAGTTGCCAACATTGGATGAAATTTCATCCTGTGAGTTTCTCTGGAATGGGTTTGATTCTGTAACTCATGAAGAAGTGCATGGCATTTTCTGCAGCATTTGCTCCGTCACTTGTAGTCTGAAGCTCTCCCCATCCTGGCTGGTGAAAGGGAGATGACAGGAAGCTGGGCCAGAGTGGTGGTAAATGCATCCCTGAGAGGGCAGTGCTGCTGTCCTCTCTGAAAAAGTGGTGATGCACTCCCTCAAGAAACCATAGCTCAACCTAGGTATAATGTACAATTATCAACCTGTCTCCAACTTTCTCTTTGGGGGAGGTTTTGTATATTCAGTAAGCCTTGGAAGAAATGACTTATCTGGACCCATTTCAGTCAGGTTTCAGGTCTGAGTACAACACAGAGAAAGCACTGTTTGCATTTATGGATGATCTCTGAAGGGGCTTGGATAGAAGAAGTGCAACCTTCCTGTTCTCTCATCAGCTTTCTATACCGTTTACCTTAATATCCTTCTGGGTTGGAGGGTGGATATCACTGTTTTGCAGTGATTCTCCTCCTTCCTAAAGAGATGGGAAGGAAGAGATCAAGCCCTAGGACCTTCACTTATGGGGTGCCACAGGGCTTGTAATTTTCCCTGCTCCTATTCAGCATGAAGCCACTGGGCAAGATCAACTGTCACCATGAGGTCAAGTTTCATCAGTATACTGATGACACTCAAATTTGTATCTTGACCCCTGACCAAACAATTGATGCAATTAAAGTACTGTTTAAGTGCCTGGAGGCTGTCCACTGTGGATGGGGAAAAACAGACTGAGACTCAAACCCTGAAAGACAAAGTGGCTCCGGGTTTGAAGGTCTACCAATTCCAGAGCAATATCACCTTTAATTCTGAATAGAGTTGCACTTCCTCAAGTAAAACTGGCTCACAATTCAGGCATCCTCTTGGACTTACAGGTCATACTTGTTCACCAACTGCAACCTTTCCTGGGACAAGAGGCATTATTCACTGTCACTCAGTCCTTGGTCATCTCTCGACTAGACCACTGCAATGCACTTTACACGGGGCTGCCTTTGAAGAATATTTGGAAGTTACAGCTGGCTTAGAATGTGGCAGCCCAAGTGGTCATGTGCAGTCCTTGAGGTGAGGATCTCTACATTGAGAGCTGCACTGGTTGTCAGTTAATTTCCAGGTGCAATTCAGGATTCTGCTTTTCACTTTTAAACCCCTTCATGATACAGGTCCTAGATATCTGCTAGACCACTTTAACATCTGCCCACCTGATAAGATCTAGTAGGGCAAGCTCTTAACATGTCCTCTTGATCAGAGACTGTCACTTACAGGGGCCATGAAAGCATGCTTTTTCAGTCACTGCCCCTCTCTTCTTAAATAGTATCACCACAGACATTCAGGTTACTCCCTCTTTCCTGATCTTCAGAAAATGTTCAGATAATCAGTGAAGACTTGGTTATTTTATCAACCTTTGTGGGCAAGTCTGTTTTGACTGCTACTCTGGATGAGCAACCATTTTATTTATATTTTGCAGAACATATGACTCCCAGTGCATAGGATAATTTATAATGTGCTTCTGGTTTTTAATATTGACCATTATGTATTATTTTGATCCAAATTATGGATTTGTTGCAAACAAACAAATACAGTAAATCCAAACCACTGCCTAACTGCTCTCCAGTAGGGATATATTAGGGAGGAAAAGTTTTTTGCAAGCCTAAGTCTGATCCAACCCATTTTAAGACAAGGTTTCTTTTGCTGACTTCTCTCCTCACACCAAATGTTGTCCCTGTTCTATCAAGTTTTCATACAGTTAGTGTACTGAGCCCCCTTTATATATTTCCAATATTACATTGGTTTGGAAAGAATAAAACATAACTGAAGATTCTGATTTCCAGGAAAGGAATTTCAAATTTTCCAGAGCAGTTTGAAAATTACTGAAGTATCTCAAATCAAACCAATAGCACAGAGTTAAATAATCTGTCTCCAATGGTAAGGAGAGGGGATACCATACAATTCCATCCTCAAAAGCTTTACCATCTAATTCTGTTATATAAACTGCTCTGAGATTTTGAAAAAAAAATCATGTAACTGGAAACTAAGAGAGACCCTTGAATGTGTCAGTTCACAGCAAGCCTACCATAACTATCATGAGCACTGGTCCAGAATGCAGTGGTGTGAGCATGATGGGTAACCCTAGGTTTACCCACATTACACCCTCTGTTGCGTGAGCTGCGCTGGCTCCCAGTTTCTTCTGGGTGCAATTCAAGGGGCTGGTTATTACCTTTAAAGCCCTATATGGCATGGGACCAGGTTATCTGTGTGACCATCTCTGCCTAAGGACATCTGCCTGTCTTATCAGACTGGACTGGGTGGACACTCTCCTAGCCCCCTCTTTTAAATGTTGCCATCTTATGAGATCTAGGAAATGTGCTTTTTTCGTGGCAGCCCTTGCTCTATGGAATACCCTTCCCCCTGACATTCGGCAGGCCCCCACCCTTTTAACCTTCCAAAAAGCACTTGACCTAGCTTTTCCCCCAAAATGAGGTGAACTTGTTGTGGGCTGCATGTGAAAGTTAGCTATGGTGCCAGATTTGTTTTGGTTTTAATACTTATAGTTTTAGTATTTTTACTGTACATAGATGTTGTTTTATCTTTGATTGTGAGCCACCCAGAGTTTGGTACAAGATGGGCGGCTACATAAATGTTTTAAATACAGTAAATAAAATGAGCAGTGTATGGTGATCCTATTTCCTATTAAATGCTACTTATCCAGCAACACAAAAATAGAGCAATAACAAATTTTACAAAGTATATATACATTTGTCAGTATAACAATCCTTTGTGAACAGTACAAACATCCTGAAAAATACTAATAACACATGTTGAACTTTATAGCTTTCATTGAGTAGATATCCTGAAAGCTATGAAGTTCAACATGTATTATTAATATTTTCCTGATTTCCACAGTTCCATGATGTTCATACCTACATGTGATCATCCATTTTCTCTCCAAATACAAAAGTTCTAAGTATATTGTATGGGGATCTGCCTTTAGACACTATGGAAATTGCAGTTATATCCAAACATACCTGGAAGTTGCTATCTGGAACTGGACAGTAGAAATGTATCTCAGTAGTGTTCAAACAACTGCACTGGCATCTAGGCCATTGTCAGACATGATTTAATGTACTCGTGCTTACTTTTGGGGAACTGAGTACCTGAACAGCCACTTATATCTGCCTTTATTCATTTATTTAAACAATGATTTATGCACCACTAATTTCCCAAAGGATTCAAGGTAGTTTACAGTACCACACAATAAAAAATAATTATAACCACTGACAGTCTAATTAACTAGGGCAGTCTAGTACCTTGAACATTTCTCCCCTTAAAGATTATACAAAGCAGGCCTAGTTGGATGGGACAGACGGTCCTGTAGATAACTGGTTGCTAAGCCAGCTTTAAAAACAATAACCAGCACTGTGAATTAGACCTCAAAGCAAACTGGTATCCGTACAGGGATCGGAGTATAGGTATTATGCTGCTAAACCTGCTACTTCTAAATAGCAGAGAAACTGCCACATTTTGGAATAATGGGTGCTTTTGAGAAGGAGACTTATTTATTTATTTATTTAACTAATTAATTAATTAATTTGTATGCCGCCCATCTCTCCCAGTGGGTGACTCTGGCGGCTTACAATAAACGTAAAAGCCACTAACAGTTAAAAAATGAATACTCCCATTCATTAATTAAAATTAATTAATTAATTAAAAAGTCAAACTACAGAAAGAAGCCCTATACATAAAAACTAAAAAACATTCAACATGTACCGAACATGTTATATTAATTTCATCAATAAGGTCAAGTTGTCCTGGTCCAAAAAAGGCTGACAATTAGTAAACCAACCAGAGGCCCCCTGACCAAGGCCTCAATTGCTGCTCTAGCAGGAGCTATGAGTCCCAGAGAATCCCCAAATCACAGACCTGCTCCATGAGGGAGACTACAACCCTGTCCAAAGCCAAAGTTGAAGCCAAAACTAATTCAGATCAATTCAGATCAATCGCCTACAAATAGTAGCTCCATTTTGCAGGTAACCTGTGCTTGCTTTAACCCATCCCAGATCTTCACAGACTCTAGATACGCGGCCAGGATTTCGACAGGATCCCCAGTACAATTTAGGTTGGTGGATGTACAACTGAATCCAACTGATGATACTGCACCACAAGTCAATGAATGATGTCTCCTAGTAGCTTTATATAGATAGTAAACAGCATGAGGGAGGAGATCTAGCTTAGTGAAGCCTCAAACTCTCTTAAGGTTTTCAGGGGCACTGCTCCACAGGTTGCCAGATGTGAGACCCTGACTGACTCCATTTCTGGGTTCGCAGTGGAGATCCCCAGACTTATGGCCTTGGGGGGCTTCCATCTGCCTTCTCTGGGAGTGGGGTTGGAAGCAGCTCAGGAGTTCATGGCTACCATGATAGCCAGGGATCTATCCCAGGTCATCCAGGACCTGACACAGGACAGTGGTCACACACATAATCTGGTTCTCCTGTTGGAGCAGTGGCAACGTGATCCAGAATTGAGGGGGAGCTTTAAGTATCTCCCTTGTCCTGGTCAGACCACCACTACCCGCTGCAGGGAGGCAGGACCTATTAGATCAGTCCACCCTCAGTGACTGATGGACTCTGATGGGTTTCAGAGGGAGCTGGGGGCTGTTCCTGTTGGTCTGCCGCACAGCCCATCTGGGGTCCTGGTGACCAGTTGGAATAAGAGGGCTGCTGAGGCCTTGGATAAGATTGCACCTATGAGACCTCTCCCCTCTCAGGAATTCCGTCATGCAGAGTGGTTCACAGAGGAATTGAGGGAAATGAAATGAGAGAAGAGACGTCTAGAGTGTCACTGGTGCTCAACAAGGGACAAACTCAATTGAACACGTTAGAACCACTATTAATGTCTACCTCGTAGCAGTAAGGGCAGTGAAGCGACAATACTTCTCTGCCCTTGTGTCCACAGATAGTCATCCTGCAGCCTTGTTTTGGGTGACATGTGCCCTCTTGGGTAGAGAGGGCTTGAGGATCCCCCTTTACAGGGCCATGCAGAAGAATTTCCATGGCATCTGCCAGATGAAGTTGCTTGAATTCATTCTCAGTTGAATGTTTTGCAGGTTCTAGGGAAATGTCCGGGGTAGAGTCTTGCCCTGTTATCTGGGAATGGTTTGAACCTGTTGGGCCTGAGGAAGTAGACAGGGTTTTATGACTGTGAGCTCGGCTACCTGCTCTCTAGACCCATGCCCCTTCTGGCTAATCAAAGCTGCCAGGGAAGTGTTGTGTGGGTGGGCTCTAGCGGTGGGGAATTCTTCCCTAAGTGAGGGGGTTGTTCCTCTGCCCCTTAAGGAGGCGCTGGTCTGCCCCCTCCTTAGGAAACCATCACTGGATCCTACTATACTAGACAATTTTTGTCTAGTATCTAACCTCCCCCTTTTGGGGAAGATAATTGAGAAGGTGGTCATGCAGCAGCTTCAGAGGATTCTGGATGAAGCAGATTATCTGAACCCCTTTCAGTCAGGATTCAGGCCTGGATATGGGATGGAAACGGCACTGGTTACACTTTTGGATCATCTCTGGCAGGAGTGGGATGGAGGTTGTACATCCATCCTTGCTCTGTTTGACCTCTCAGCGGCCTTCAATGCCATTGACCCCGGTATCCTTCTAGATTGTCTCCAGGGATTAGGGGTGGGCAACACTGTATTGTGCTGGTTCTCTTCCTTTCTCTGGGGTTGTTTCCAGTTTGTGGTGATTGGAGAGGAACTATCCCACTGCTGGTCACTACTCTGTGGGGCTCCACAGGGTTCGGTGCTCTCCCGACCTATTTAACATCTACATAAAGCCGCTGGGTGAGATCATCTATCACCATGGGGTGACCCAACTATACTTAAGCGAAGCTGTTGATGACCTATCCTGGGGCCTGGAGGCTGTGGGGGCCTGGATGGGGAACAACAGGCTTCAGCTGAACCCTGGGAAGACTGAGTGGCTCTGAGTTTTGGGGCCTTCTGGCTCAGGGACCATGACATCTTTGATACCGGATGGGGCTGCACTGCCCCAAACAGAACTTGTGCACAATTTGGGGGTCCTCCTAGACTCACAACTACCGCTCAAAGAGCACGTGGCAGTCATGGCTAGGAGGGTCTTTGCACAGGTTCATGTTGTGCACCAGTTGCACACATTCCTAGATTGAGAGGCTCTGCTCACAGTCACTCATGCCCTGGTCACCTCCCAAATGGACTACTGTAATGTACTTTACCTGGGGCTGCCCTCAAAGAGTATCCAGAAGCTTCAGGTGGTGCAAAATGCAGTGGCATGGGCAGTTGTGTGTGCCCCTAGAATGGCGCATGTTATACCTCTGCTCCGTGGGCTGCAGTGGTTGCCAGTTTGCTTCCAGGTCCAATTCAAGGTACTGGTTTTGATCTTTAAACCCCTTCATGGCATGGGGTGGGTTATTTGAGGGACCACCTCCACCTGATTGCATCTGCCCGTCCCATCAGGTCCAACAGAAAAGGTATGCTGCAGGTCCCATCTGCGAAAGAGTTCCACCCTGTGGAACATTTATTTATTTATTTGTATTTATTAAATTTGTCCCTGCCCATCTCCCCCCAATGCCCCCCCCAGGTGAGATTGGCCCCATCCTTGACATCCTTCTGGAGGTCCTTTAAAAGATAGCTGCATCAGCAGGCCTGGGGATCTCAAGGCAATGGTGAATTGATGAGACGGATGCATTATTTTTAATATCAATTCTCTCCGCTATCTTGTTAATAATGATATTGCTGATGTTTTTCAATTGTAGTTTTTTTAACATTTGGATTTTACGATTGCTTTTATTGTAAGCCTCCTAGAGTCGCTTTATTATGAGAATGGCAGCTATATAAATGTGAGAAATAAAGAAATAAACTGAAGCAGTCACAGGCTTGACTGCTTTTCCCCATGACACACACATCAACTCAAACCATCCACTTAGGAAGAAGCAGAACCACTGTGCATCAGGGAGTCTGTCCCAAGTCCTGCAGGTAATGTTCAGTGGCATTAAAGGATGTTGAGAAATCTAAAAGTATCAAGAGGGATGCACTTCCTCTATTCAAGGTCTGACAAAGGTTATCAACTAGAGTGACCAATGCTGTTTCTGTCCTATATCCAGATTTGAATCCAGACTGAAAGGAATTCAGAAAATCCACTTCATCCAGCATCCTCTGTAGCTGAATCCCTACTACCTTCTCCAACAGTTTCCCTAACAACTATTAGTTCATCATCCTAATGGCTGTTCAAAGTAGCTGGATTGAGAGATGGCATCTTCAAAAGGTGTGCCTCTTTCCAGATGGCAGGTATTACTTCCTTCTTCAATGAAGCATTAATCATCCCCAATTCCAGCCACATACAGTACAAATTTCCTAGCTACACAAACAAGCTTCATGCAGCATGGATCAAGTTCACAGTAACACTGAGGCCCCTGTCCAAATCTTTGGTATTCACAAGCTCAAAAGAATCTGAGAATATTCCTCTAGACATTGACCTCAACCTCTCACTAGACCTTTTCCAAGTGGAGCCAAGCTTAGTGTGAATGTGACCATCTTTTTCTTGCAAACGTGTCACAGAAGTCTGCTGGAGGACTCTCTCTCCCATCTTTTCCTAAAAGATCATGTGTAACCTTGAACAACACCACTGTACCTGAATCCAAAGACAACTTATCATCATAGTGTACTTCCAAATGTGGATACACATCCATGATTGGTTGGTGGCACTCTGTTTTCCTTCATCATTGCTCACTTGTTTCAGTTCCTATAGTTCCTCAGCATTATAGCAAAATCTTCTTCCTACTACCTCTTTCTTGAAGATAAGGCTTGTGCTTCCAGGGAAAAGGCCTTGGTAATGACGCTCGGTCTTAAGAGGTTTGTCAAGGAGGTCAGCATAGTACCTGCCTTGATTTTATTTAGCACGGGCCAAATACCTTTCTCATTTTCCCCAAGTGCTTCTGATATGAAAGTTTCTTCCTGCTGGTTCTCACAATGTTCTTTTATTCCATAAGCTCGCCTGAGAAAGCTTATTTGAACAGTGGGATATGAAAATAAACATGGTTTCTTAATCATGAGGTCACAATCACAAATGCTTTTAAAACATATTACAATAGAGAAAAAAATAATTTCACAGCTATTTCAGTTTTAACTCAGTGTCAAATTACACTGGTTTTATATGCATATATGTAAATGTTCTATACATTAACTTTTGGATTTTTGTGATATTCTACGGTGCAAAGGCTTTTATATGCAAGTCTACCTAGATGTCTGACACTCTGGAGGCAGGGAGGATTGAAATAAAATAAATTTAATTCAAGTACATTTTAGTCAAATCAATACAAATTACTATATAGAAAGAATAATTTAAATCAAAATGTAAATCTCTAGTCAAAAATAGTTAATAATCATTTTCTAGTAGAATTGTTTGATGTAACCTTACTGCATATTTCTTAGACTGTGCAATACTTCCGGATCTGAAGGGGAAAAGATGTTCTGGTGTGCACAGCTCTCACATAACACCTGTCTGCAACTCCTTAAAGCAGCTCCATCTTTCCTGAGTTCACATGGCCTCCCTTCACAATTGCAGAATGATCCTGACAAAAGACCTATGTGGTTTATGTTCTGAAGAACCTTTTGCCTTCAAATCCAAAGTGCTTCACAGTCCTATTCATTCATTTTCAGAAATATATGTAAGTTTAATTTTTAGAAAGACAGAACAGATCTGGGCATTTTTCACACGTACTGGTTCACAACGGTAAAGAAAATTCATTAAAACATTCCCAGATTGGATTTTTTATAGCTGCAACTACTATAACTTTTCCCCTTTCTTAATTGTTTCAATACAGCTCACTTCAATGGACAGAACCCTCACAATCAAAAACATTTCTTAGGACTGAAAATCTTGTTAACTTTTTATTTCATCTTTTACTGCTCTCCCCATCTTACACTCTCGTATTCAAACTCCTTCCCTTCCCAGAATCTATATTCATTGCACTTCTTTGCCTTCATCTTTAAAGGAAAAGATGTAATGGCCTGACTCTACAGTATTTTCATGAAAACCACCTGTAGGGCAGATCTATAATATCTAATTTCCATTTCCTGCTGTTAAATATGCAGTTATAAAATAGTAGGTTATTATTGCTGTTTTTTTTTAATTAAAGTCTTCAAGGCAAGCTCAATTCCTGTTGACTACATGGACACAGCCATTAAATTTTTCTGGAAGCAAAACAAGTGATTCGTCCATGCCTTTTTCTAGGGTATTTTTTCAATACAGCAGTTTAGCCTACAGTTCTGAGATGTCCTAATGGTTTCCTATTCAAGTACTAATCCAGCCTGATTCTACTTAGCTTTTCAAGATTAATCAAAAACATTTTAAGAAAACTTTAACATCAGATTCAAATATTTAAGTCTGATTTTAAATTTTACATTATTTTTAAATCCTTCCTTCCTTTCTTTGCCTTATCTGGGAGAGAGTCTTATTTCATTATTTGGGAAAATAGTCTTATATTGAGGGACGGTTCCTTGAATTTACCTCACTTCACAAATCACAGTAGTCATGCAGCACAAATCCAACAAAACAAACCAACAAAATACGCACAAACTTCTGCTTACACTAATGCCCCATTCCATAAAGAGAGCATCCTACTGAATATGGAAGATAGCAGTTTGTGACTGCTTTACTTCATAGAAAGTCAGATACAAAAATTTGGAATGACTGCATAACTTTAACTCCAACCAAGTGCAAGTTCACAATGGCATCACTTCCACAAGCAGTATAATTTTGCATGAAGGCAGCTGCTAAACAACACACCCACCAAGGCTCAGATTGTCAGCAGACAAGAACAGCCATATTAAGGGAAGTATAGGGCTGCCAACTACCTCGTGCAAGTAGTTTACTTGTACTACAGGACAGTGTAAAAATCACATTTCTATTGATTAAGGAGAGTAAAAAGCAGATAAAACAGTCCTCAGAAATTAGCAACAAGTATTGTGAAATATTATACTGTAGTACAGAAACATTCTACACTCTTGATTCTAAAGTTAAATACTGAGAGTTGCAGTAAGTTAGCCAGAGCACATTACATACAATGCTTGTATGGTGTTTCATACATAGTTATATCCAGTACTACAGATTTCAAGACTAATATGAGTATGCTTGGACAAATCAAATGGAAATGTTATTAACATGACTAAGAATACATTTCAGGACATTCCGATGATGATTTTTTGGGGGACAAGAGCCTTCTCTCCTAACTGAAGTAACATCTCAAGTTCCAGAACTGGAGGAATGTGTCTTGATGTTCTGCTGTACAAATACCACCCTGACTCATGCTGCACCTTCAGCCAATTCTTTCAGCATTATGTCACGCACAGCAAACCACAGGAATGTAGGAACTAACATATGAATGAACAGAGAGGAAAAGAAGGGAAAACGCTAATTCAGGAACAAGAGAGGTAACTTTCTGAAGGTATACTAAAAGTGTAATTTACACACAATACTACATTTGGAAATTACTTTGCAATAGAGCAAAGTAGAGAGTATTGTTTCACTTTTTGGTGCCATGGTCACAGATTAGTACTGAATAAATTATAATTAAATATACCTTAGAAGTGTTATTTTCTATATGAATGAATTGATGCATAACACACCTCACACTGTATACATCTAATAAGTTATTTGCTTGTACAGGGGTGTTTCAACAGCTACCTTGAGTATGTGCCAGAGTTGGAAAGTAGGGCATAAATCAGATAAATTAAAAACAGTATTTTTGCAAGCATTTGTATAAAGGCAGCAATCTTTAACCACTTGCAAAATAGTAAAATAAAATTTAACTGTATGTTTCTTTTAGCAGAAGCAATTTGCACAGGTAGAAAGGGCAGCAATTCCACATTACCTCAACTCTCTAAAGACTCTAAAGATATATGAATGTTGAAAAAAATCCCATCCAACTAATAGACAGCTATCAGATCACTGCAGTGAACTTAGCAGAGCTTATTTCTGAACAAATACAGCAAAACTTTGAGCTGAAAATTTATACATCAAATACATATATTCCCAAGAATCATGACTGCACCTTGATCTCCTTTGTGTTTCCTTGTTTGTTCTAAATCTAGCTTGGGATAATTCAGTCACTGGAATAGGATGGAACCCTTTTTTTAAACAATTTTGTTACTAAAAAAAATCATTACAGGGTAATGCACACTTCAGGAGTAATCTTTCAATCTGTGTACCCATACAACTCCTGCATCAAACCTGCAATTCAGAATATTAGTCTCTGAATGTGATCAAACAATCATTCTATAATAGAATATTTAATATTCATAAAATTATTAATATTCATTTGATTATGAAATCATATACTTCATCAGTGCAAACAGAATAACAACAGTGCTAATTCACACTGCTGTGGTGTTTCTACATCATGCAAGTTACATCCCATAATTAATTTCAGTCATATGAGAAAATACAAAAGAGATCACCATGCCCCTTAAAAGAGGAGGCATTTCTCAAATTGGAATCTTATTAAACAGAAGCACCTTAGCCTTCCTGGAGTTGACAACAATAGCTTCAGTTTAGGACCAGGTTCTATTTAGATCATGCTTTTTATTATCCATCTCTGCAGATATCTGAAGGTGGGGGCACAGGTAAAACTAATGTCCATAAATTCGGCATAGATCATGCCTGCAATTTCTACTCTTCTCTAATATTTTCAATATTTTGATTAATTTAGGGTAAGGTATACACAGTGCTTTACTAGAACTCTGAGAATATATCACACTGAAAATGGAGTAGTATTACCCTAGCATACTACCCTAGCATACTACCCTAGCATACTACCCTAGTAGTATTACCCTAGTTAGTGTACTACTAACATCACAATCTAATGCAAATCTGGGCACTCTTACAGCTCAATCCTGTATAGTATTAGTCAGAAGAATGTCCCATTCTGGTCCATGAAACAGGCTCCCAAACAGGGTTTCAGCAGACTTGAATTTAACCGATTTCATCCCAGATTTGCAGGCAATTATTTTAAAAATGATGTCCCAATTAACATACAAATGTAGGTAGTTCTGCGAGAATGATACAGAGGCAAGTCTTTTATTTCTAACCTGTTTGTATATGCACACTTTCTCTCTCTCTGTGTATGTATTTACCACTCCCTCATCTCTAAGAAGCAGATACAATGAAGAAAAAGAATTCCCAGACTCCATAAAAACCTAAGAAACATCAAATGGTATTATCCTATTTTCTTCTCCAGTCTATCTTCAAGTTTTCAAGATGCCATTTGTCAATTGCAGCATACAGTTTCAAAGAAATAATAATCAGCTCTCTTTCAACTTATAAAAACATATCCTGCCTAGTTATCTAAAAAAATAATATATTTTAAGCTACTAGGTGAGCGTTTCACACATCGGATGCAGACTAAATTGTTTCACCCTACCAGTCAGGAATCTAGTGGCAAAGATGTCAAAAACAGAGTAGAGCCCTGCATCCTATGTATGTTAACTCCTCAGCTAGCAAGATTGATTCAAGATAATTACAGACAGTTACACAATTGACTGTAAAAGGTAAAACTGTCCAATGAACACGTTCCACTAAAAGGAACCATTACAAGGTAAAAATATTGCCATGGTTTAACAATATGCTCATTTTAGCTTACAACAAGCAACACCATTTGCTGTGGGGAGTAAGTATGCACTTGGTACTTGTCTCAAGCTGCAAGAAGACAAATGATGCAGCAAAAAGAATTGCTTGACTTTTTACTTGTTTCATTGGGGGAAGAAAAGAAAAAAACACCAATTTTCACAGCTAAAGCAGACTGCCAAAGTCTGCACATGTTAAATCATCTATTATATGGTTCCTTCATCTTGCAATTCAACTCATATTTACAATCCCATCACTCAAACTGCTTTAGGCAACTCTGTGGTTGAGTTTCTACCTGGGCTAAACAACAACTACTTGTCTACTTACCCAAATACTTATACAGGTAGTCCCCAGTTTAAGATCAAGTTCTGTTCCCAAGGTCTGTCCTTAAGTCAAATTTGTATGTATAAGTACTATTGTATAACTCGAACCATTGTGTATTTAATTCGAATCAATGCATATTTAACTCAAATTTTGCTACAATAGGCTCCGTTCTTAATTATGGGTCTTAACCGGGGGACTACCTGTAGTAAGTTGGGAAGCTACTTTACACAGAGCAGCTCATTAATCTATGTAGCCTAAGACTACTAATACTAGCAGGCACTGTTTTCACAAAGACATTTTTGCAGCTCTGCTTGGAGATGTCAGAGGATGAACTAAAGAACTTCTGCATACAGAACAGTTAAGAATCAATACTAAGCAACCAGATAGAGAATTTGTTGCTCTTAGCCCCAAAACGAGCATATTTAGACAATTAATTAGAATATTTGGGAATAGTAACTTTATAATCTATTTAGTTCCACAAAGTATTAATGAACCAACTTGGATATATGAAATAGCCCTTCATCTTTTTGGGTTGCAACACACTGCTACTCTTCTCTGAGTCTGTCACTAGATCAGGCAGAATGCTAAACTAGTTACTAAAATAGAAAAACTAAGCAAAAGCCTCAGAAGCTCATCCCTTCCCTCTCACCTCTCAAACCGTTTGTGACCTTAACTGAAAAATAAAAGCATATATTGAATTTAAACTCATTATACATGGAAATAAATTCTATCAAAGTAGATGCAGCTAACACAATATTCAGACTAAACATTTCTGAAGCCAAATCAAATACAATATATTCAAATAAGGAAAGATAAAGATCTATTTTTAATTGTTTTGTACTGCCAATGATAGACATAAGAAATTCTGCAAAAAATATAACATATTCCAAGTCTCAATACAGCACTAACTAAAAAGCATTCTCTTGCCATGACCATTCAACAAGTTGCCCAGTGTGATAGTGTTCCTCATGTCTTCAGTCTGGCCACAGTATTCGTAATTGTGGAACCATCCTACCCTCACAATTTCCCTCAAGGCAAGGAAAAACAAAATGAATTACCTTTCAAGCTGCGTCAGATCCCACAGCAGAAAGTAATGAGGCAAATCCTCAAACAAGTGTAATAATAATCTTTGTTGTGGGGAAAATAGGAGGAGGAAGCAGTATTAGGTATGTTTGCCGCCTTGAGTTATTTATAAAAAAAATAATAAAGGCGGGATAAAAAAAACCTGTGTAGGTGTTTCTACTCCAAACGTTCAGCTCAGTCTTCAGATTAACTTTTATTTGCACTACTTCCCTAGTTCTTGCAGAGTTACTCTTGGTCATTACATCAGTTCATTAGTAGTGCATAACTGTGACTACCTCAACTCTACTCACTACATATAGTACTAACAATAGACCAGAATTATCCTCTCAATTTTTCTCTCACCATCACAAGCCACGTTATTCTAACACTGCTTCTGCATAAAAGGACATAGGACAAATATATTCACTCTCTTCATTTTGGTCATGATTCGTTCCTAAATAAACTCTATACATTCCAGATTATTTTTTCTCTCCAGTTCCAAGGTCAAACACCGTGCCAAGCCATGATTTGCTTAACCACAATTGACTGAATAAACCACAGTTGATTGGTTTTGTATAACATGCTAAGCTATAAAACATGGTCTACAAACCATAATAATGGAGTTCTCAGAAGCCACAATGTACTTTGATTTTAGCCAACTGTTTCATAAACACAGTCTCATATTGGCTTCATAAATCCATTAGGATTAAGAAGCCACTAATTTGATTTCTATAGATTATCTATTGATCTATAGATTATCTATAATTATTTGATTTCTTTTGATTTCTATAGATTTCAAGGAAGTCACCAAATCAGACTAACCAGTATTCCAAGACACATGACTAAATCTTGGGGCCTCTTTTTGTATTATGCATTTTAGTGCTACACATGGTCCACTTATCAAAGATACATAAACTGACTTGGTGAGGACTCAAGCCTACCCAGTGTAATCATGAGAGGACAGTCCAGAGTCAAGTACTATCGGCTTAAAATTTCCAATGCTTCCCAAGCCTTTTGTCTTTGCTTACATAGCTAATTTCACCAAATCTAAGTTTCAGATATGCCCAGTTCCTGTTTGCTCGGACCCTGGCCTCTTAAACCTCCTGCCCCAAATCCCTATATTCTATGTATATCACAGCAACCGTGATCTTCAAAGATCCAACATCCTCTGCTACTCATAAGCTCCCAGCTCAAGTGTCGCAGGCCAACAGCATGTTACTACAAACTAAAAAGCACGGAGGACGCTCCCCCACACGCAGGCAATCTCGTTTCAGGATCTCTCTTCCCCGCCCCGCCCCGCCCACTCCCATGCCCGGGGCCACAATGTATCCAGGTATTTCTCACCTGGCCTGTGCTTCGTCTAGGCTCTGATCGGTGATGGCCATAATCTGCTGCAAGATGTCACCCGTGTCCTGAAGTCCGGGGGCTGCCTGGGGCTGGGGCGGGCCTGGAGGCGCTTGGAGTCTGTGGGGCGAGGGATCTCCGGCGGCCCCGGGGGGAGGCTGGAGACCCGCCAGCAGCCGGGATGCCTCTTCCATGGCAGAGGCGGGGGATATGGGCAGCGGAGGGAGGGAGCCGCCTCGGGCGCGGCGGGAGGGGGACTCCGGGAGCTGCTCGAGCCCCTCGTCTCTTTTCCCCCCAACGTACACACACACTCACGACTGACACAGAACAGGCCCCACGGCTCCTCACTCGCGCCCGCTCCGCCCCCGGCCCCCGCTGCGCGACGGGGCTCCGCCTCCTCAACTGTCGCCTGGCGCAGCGGCCCAGCTCCTGGAGCTGCCCGCCCCCTTCCGGGACAAAGCCAGTCTCTCGGCGGCTTCCACACAATTGCCGCCTCCGGGAAAGGGGGCGGAGCTAAGGGCGGTTAACTCCCTGCTCCAGGCTCGAGCCCAGTTCAGCCCACCCCCCAGCGCGCGTGCCCGCCTCCCTAGGTTGCGTCCCGCCTTGAAAGCGAGAAGGGGGGGGTGTCGCGTTCTCAGCCCTCAACCGTCACAATCCCGGAGGTTCCAAAGTTGAGCATTTCCACCTCCTCGCGTTCAGAGTTGATTTTTTCCTCTGGGTCACAGTTTCTTCGGCTCAGTGCCAGCCAAACGACTTTCACCGGACACCGGCCCCTGTCGCCTCAGCTCCCACGGGAGAATGAAACGGTTTTCCAGCCGCCGCTTCTCGTGCCGGAAGGATCGTTTCCTCAAGGGCTGACCCTTGACTTAGGCGGCTTCAGCTTGAGCTGCCCCTCAAGGAAAGAGTCGCCTCCCGCCTCAGCAAATCGAAGGGGCTGCTCCTAATCCACTCAGTTCGCGACGCGGACTCGACATTTCCTCCAGCCCGATTTCATCTCCCAAGCAGGCTTCTCACACGAACTGCCTTTCGTGGGCAAGTTCGGCAATTCACAAAGTTAAAATAACGACAGATGAACGTAACGTGATTAAAAGCTGGGGAGAAGATGAAGGGCAAAATGGAAGGGGGAGAAAAAAGAACAAATTCCAAAACCAAGCGTCACGTGTTTTGTTAATACAACAAACACACGAATTTGGAGGAAGACACTTGAGAAGGACTTTTTCTCTTAAAAGAAGCCCTAGACGTATTTTAAAGACATAAATCAATGCTATCAGTAAGATAAAGCTTGAATAACAGTGGCATCATGGAAAGCAATGTTTTAGAAAGTTTATTATGGAGTCATAGCTCATAACCAACTGGCAACTTTACCCTAAAATAGACTTTGGTGCATTGAAGTTATTAAATGGTACCAGCTGGGGACAATTTGGCAGCATAATACATTATGCTTAAGATCTGAACTAAATTTTCTTAATACAGACCTTTTCATGAGTATACAAATAAAATACTAACTATATTATAAAGTGATGTGTCTATGAAAAACCTATTACTGGATACCCTTTTTTCATAGACATCATTTTATATGTGCTTTCCTAATCATTATCATTATCATCCTACACACATAGACAAATAATAGAGAAAACATAACTACAGAAAGAAAATGGACTTGGCACATTAGCCAAGTAGTTATTTATTTGCATATACAGAAATGCCTTCAGCTTCTAATGGTAAAGATTCCCTTAAAGCTACATGGTGTTTTTTCTTTGACAACAATATGGAATTGAGTTCCTATTATTCCAGGATGTTTTTTTAACCTCTTTTAATGTGATTTTTTTCCTTTTTATTGTATTGTTACAAGTCTTGATACATTGTATTATTTTAGTACAGTGAAGTTTATATAATTAAAGATTAAGTTATCTAAACAAAATGTCAGTACTGTAAAGTATTGAAAATTGAGAAGAGAAAGAAATACAATATTCTATCAAAATTAGTTACAATTTAGGATATCAATATTACAAGCATTAAAATTACTTTAATAAAATATTTAGCTTTTTTATCCAAAGTTGAATGAAGTTCAACTTCTTGGTATAGTCAACAATCCTGGGGTTTTCTGGTGGTCTCTCGTGAAAGTACTAATTAGGACTAACTTTTACTTAGCTTTTTCAAGATCACCTAAAGGCAGCCAGGTGCTGTTACCTTCTCTAACTGTACTTCTATCATATATGATACTGCTGCTAATGACAACTAATGTGGTATAGTGGCCAAGGTGCTAGACAAAAATCAGCCATGGAATTGTGACATTTGGCCTGTTATTATCTCTGAGACCAATCTGTGTCACAGACAGGCTTGCAGCAGGCTTTAAACTAGGGACAATAGGAAGACATACCAAAGACAAGAAGTGCCTCTGGGCAGCACAACATTTAAAAGAAGAAAATTGGAGAGAGCAGGAGGCCTGAGCCTCATTCTTGGCTGCATCCTGCTCTCACAGGGTAGTTATTGAGATAAAATTAGAGGAGGAAGTGTTATATATGTCAGTGAACTCCTGAAAATAAAATGATCTAAATCTAACAATTCTTACTAGGACTTCCAGCTTCCCTATGGTTATTATTAGATACAGGAAACAAACAGGAAAGGATGACCCTTATTGTCTTGATCTGTTTGTAATTGATGCATAAGAAGAGCGCTAGAGTAAATATACTAATTTTTAAGTACTATGTTTATATTTCTTGTTTTATTTGAATGTTTGGCTTGTTATATAGTTTACCTATGAAGTAGAGCTAGTAAAATAAAATGTAATGTCTTCTTAGTGTTCCAGTCAAACAATTATACCCTCATTCCATTCCTCCCCCCATCCCTTAACTTTTGATTTTTCTTCCCACAGCCAACATTCCATTTTGGGATCCTTCTGTCTTTTATTTTCCCACCATATATTTTGTACTTCTGCAATAACAAGTCCAGCCTGCTAATACCTCTCTTATTGTCTGGTTATACCAGCACTTATGCCTGAGCCTCAGAAATAAATAAAATTATAAGAGACCTGCCCTGCCTGAACAAAAGGCATCTTGTTTTTTATGGAAACCTCCAAGCAGAGTAAGAGGACAAGAGCTGTCTTCTACTAATATTATATCCCCAGTAACAAGTATTCCAAACTCAGCGTGGCATGGAAACTTAGAAAAATCAATTATTTGAATGAATTACAGTTAAATTAATCACAAGTAAATGAGGTACCTTTGAAGATCACATGAAACTTCAGGTGATATGAAATATAGCAGGTAAAAACCACCACAAGCACATAGCACCTGTTCAGTAGGCTCTGCATTAGCTCCCAATAGATTTTTGGATGCAGTTAAAAATCTTGTTTTAATCTATTAAGCCAGGTGGAACTGATCTGTCTTACATGTTTCTCATAGGAGAAGCTATTAGTAGTCCTTCAGTTCAGTGTTTTTCAGAGGTGATTGCCTCTGTCCTATAGAATAGCCTTACCCTGAAGCCAGGCTGGCCCCTCCTGATGGTATTCTAAAAGCTGGCTAAGATTAAAGTGTTTCATTAAAACCTTTTGGTAATGATGGAGTGGGTGCCTTTTTATTGTAGTTTGTTAGATTGGTTATGAGTTTTTATGTTAATGTTAATTGTGATGTTGTTATGGCTTATGATATTACCACCAGGAATCTATTACGAGATTATGGTGGTAGACAAAAATTGCAAATAAAAAGCTCAGCCAGATGTGAGAAACAGTTCAAAAAGTCTAATGGAATGGTTGCCACTGGTTGAGAGATAGTGAAAGATAACTGATTTTACAGCAGAATCATGAAATTGTTCTACTTCCCTTTATAGTTTATTAAGATAGCATCTTATCAGACTAAATATATATCAGTAACTGCCTTGGCTAGACAGTTGGATTTCATAACAGGGAGACAATAAAAGCATACACATTTCCCTTATAAACTGAAGTATTAAGAGTTTTATGTAACCGTACAGGGCCGCTGAGGACCAAGAAAGAGATATCAGCATACTTGAAAAAGCCCCAGGGATTACAAAAGTAAAATTAGAGACCTAATATGGTAATTGAACAGATTATTTTAGAAAAGGACATGACATTGGACCATTGAAGAGCAGCATGCCATACTGCAAGATTATGTAGTGTGAGAGATGGATAAAATATGTTATTATTGACAAAGAAATAGTAACTTGAGCATGCTAAGAGTGCAGCTGTGTGAGAGATAAGGAAGTAGTGTTAGGTGTTATGGTTATCAAATAGTGGCAGATGGAGAGGAAGTTTATTTTATTTATTTATTTATTCAACTTGTATGCCGCCCATCTCCCCCAATGGGTGACTCTGGGCAACTCACAATAAAAACTAAAAGTTGTCTCCTTGTGTGTTGTTGTTGTTCAGTCGTTAAGTCGTGTCCAACTCTTCGTGACCCCATGAACCATATTGCGCCAGGCCTTCCTATCTTTCACTGCCTCCCTGAGTTTGCTCAATTTCATGCTCATTGCTTCAGTGATGCTATCTAGCCATCTCATCCTCTGCCGTCCTCTTCTCCTTTTGCCTTCCATCTTTCCCAGCATCAGGGTCTTTTCCAAAGAGTCCTCTCTTCGCATTAGGTGACCAAAGTATCTGAGCTTGAGCTTCATTATCAATCCTTCCAATGAGCAATCAGAGTTGATTTCCTTTAAGATTGACTGGTTTGACCTCCTAGCAGTCCAGGGGACTCATAAGAGTCTTCTCCAGCACCACAGTTCAAAGGCATCAATTCTTCGGCGTTCAGCCTTCTTTATGGTCCAGCTCTCACAGCCATACATTAATACTGGAAAAACCATAGCTTTGACTATGCGGATCTTTGTCGGCAAGGTGATGTCTCTGCTTTTTCATATGCTATCTAGGTTTGCCATAGCTTTCCTCCCAAGGAGCAAGCGTCTTGTCTCCTTGTGTGGGACAATGTAAATACAAAGTAATTTGGACCAGATGTCGGCCGCTACAGGGGGAGTTTGTGCCCTGCTGCATGAGTATTGTTGTGTGTACATTTCAGACCAGCAGGTAAATATTACACACACGATTAAAGCAATGGAAAGAGGAATCCAAGAATATCATGAGATGGGGACCGAAGTTGGACTAGACGATTGGTCATGGTTGACTAAGTCTCACATGTGACACATAAAAATATAAACATTCATTTATAAGGAAATGGGCCTTTTTAGAGACTCACTGAAGTTTCCTGATTTTGCCTGATCTCTCTAATATTCACTTTTTCCTACTGTAAATTTTGAAAATTTTTATTTTTTCAAAATATGTTTTCTGGTTTATTTTACTTTTTGAATTGCATGTCACATTTTCTTAATAAGAAAATTAGGCAGTTCCTTATATTCATTTATCTAGGAATAAGTCAAACTGAATGAAATAAGATTTGCTTCAGAGTAAACATGGTAGACAGAAATAAGATAAAGTATATAAATAACTCAAAACTTTGGATCAAAAGGATTCTTTGTCCCAGAATGATTCTAGAAAACTGAAGGAGGCAATGAAAAAAGTTACCTAATGCCTAGACTGGGGCAGCAAAAAGTAAAACCTGGGGACTGTATTCAGCTGCCAGAATCTTTCCTTAGCCCTCACAGTCAACCCTCCACCCTACCCCCATGATATTTTTTGCCCTTTTTTTAGTTTTCAGAGACTGAAGTGCAAAATGAGTGCCATTATAAAGGCTTAGAGGATGCATTTCACCATTATTTCCAGCTAAATCCCTTGCTTTTCCTACTTTTAGCATGTGGCTTTGACATCCTATACAAAGCCCGTGCAGCTCTTAATGAGAGTTGAATACTCTTGCTATAGATTATAGTTGACATTAATAGTATCACAGTATCCTAAAAGCTTCTTGAAAGTATGGGTTCATTTGCCCAAGCCTAGTCAAACCCAGTATGAAAATGCAGTATCAACTGTGAGTTTCAGAGTTCTCTTAGAATATTGCAACCAGACTTTTAAACACTTTAAAATACAAAAAGAAAAAAGATTTAACTTTTAGTAACAAATCTAACGATATATTAAGACAGGACAGGAAGGATTCATCTAATCAAACAGAAAAAACTGTAAAATTTGTTACATACATTAATAATGCAAGCTGCTGACGCTGCCGTGTTGATGAAAAAATATAAAATACATATATTTTTATATTTTTTTATTCCTACATCAATTTAAGCTACGTGGTAAAAAATATTCTTTAGTCTTAATTTTGTTTCCAGTAATAGGTAATAAGTTTCAGATAAAGCTGGAGGATATGCTTGTCTTACAAATAGAATAAAAATATAATTTTACCAAAATTTAATAAATGTAAAAAATATTGAATTTTTACAAGAGGTCGACGTCAAAATTAAAATGATGACTGAAGTGTAATTCCATTACTATAGAGGAGTAATTCCTTAATATCAGGACTTAAATCGTATTGCTTGTATTATGATGCTTTGAGCATGCTAATATTTTAATGTTTTGCTTTATTACTTTATTTCCTTATTGCATACTATTATAATATACATGTCATAAAATATTTAGACAAAAAAAGGTAGAAACCATATCCTATAAATAATCAGCAATAAGATTTTTTACAAAGATTATCTAATACAATCATAAGTTATTCCTATACATGATTTCTTCATATTCTTCATTCTTTAACAGAAAAGTGCCAGTACATACCGAATCTGTTAAAATGTATTTTCTTGCTTACTCTCTTTCATTCGTCCTTTTTCACTCACCACTATATTCAATGCATACATTATGCCTGGTCATGTTACTGTGATAGCTATTTCAGGGTGGAACCCATGCTTCTTACATTTCCACATTTCCCAAGAGCTCAAAAATTTGGGAGATCTCTCATTTAGACCCATTTTTTTCTAATGTCTCAAATTTTACCTATTACTTGTATATGCTTGGCACAGACATACAACAATTAAATGTTGCATATTTCTATATAGTTCAGTGAATCCAGATTTTTTTAAATATAAACAGTATTTTTTAATTATAAAGGAGCACAGTTCTTCTATTCATTCACACTAACTCAGGTCCAGTTATTATTGTGAGAACAGAGAAAGCTAACTACTATAAACATGAAGGCTTGATTGATTGAGAACATTACTTGTGGTTATTGCTTTCCCTATAGATTTGAAGCTTGAGTCAGTTCAATCAATAAATGCACCAATATTAATAGGAAGGTACAGCACTCTGCCTGGAAACCAAACATTATCCTCTGCAGGGAAGCCTGGAGTGTGCTGGGAACTCACTCAGCAACTACTTCTGCTGATTCCATGAAATTTTCTACAAATGAATATTCACAGACCTTTAGCTCAAAAAGGTAGCAGGAGCTGCAGTTCTGCACACAGTTAGGCTACTGAAATCTTGTTAAAATAAATGAAAATTAAAAGTTAGGCACAGGCCATATTCTTCATACTAGAAAATGTATGCTGCATGGACCAGCAAGTACAGATGTAGATATAGAAAATTTATGAATATCTTTCAAGAAGAAAGCATTTTGAATTAAGTTATTATTTATATGAGGGTGGGAGAGAGCAACAACCATAGTTTCAAGCTAAATACATACATTCAGTTGCTGAATTCACTTACTAGATTTTAAACAGAACCTGTCAACTCTCTGCATGTACATCACTTCATACTAAATCAAACTGTAGTAGCAGTAACAGCAATAATATATGAAGCAGTTGTGAATTAGATTAGAATTTGGCACATTGTTTAGTAATGAGAATATTTAACTGTGGGATGAAAGCAATCAGGTGGGCTGGATTTTCTGTCAAATCTAAGGGTACAAAATCTTTTAAACCATATGTTTAAAGTCATTTAGTTAGCTTGATAACATGCTGAAAACTAGAGGGTACAAGGCTATCAAAATGATTCTGATGTAATGGTTAGGTTGGTACAGTTCAATTGAACTGCTAAAGGTAGATGAGAATAGTGCAGTGCAAGAACAAAGCTGATGGATGAATGATAGTAACAATACAATAAAAAAGGGGGGTGAGAGAACTAACAGGACTGATAGATGAATGATGGTGAACAGAATGTACCCCAGGTGAGTGGAGAAAGCGAATAATTGTCAAATTACCAAAGAAGAGCAATAGCACTGATTGAAACTGTCCCCAGCAAGGTCTTTTGCATCCTACCCAAGTGACTGATGGATGCAGCGGACAAACAACTATGGGAAGCAGGCTTTGCCATGGATGTTTATGCAGTGAACAAATCTTCACATTATTCAACATCACTGAACAAAGTAGCACATTCCAGTGACCCGGGCTAAGGAACTACATTGACTTCACAAAAGCTTTTGACAAAGAGTAATTATGGGAAATAGTAAAAAGATATGGCATCCCCCAATGCTCTGTCAATCTTTTGGGGAAACTTCACCTGAATTTCAGTTGCTGTGTGAAAACTGATAATGGCTTCATCATCATCATCAACCCAGCAAAGCTGCATTCTTTCTCTGTTCCTGCTCCTTCTAGCTATGGACTTCATCATAAAGCAACGAATGGGATGAATTTTGATATTCACCTGGAACAGTCAGTGAAGGCTTACAGATCTGGAATTTGCAGATGATATAAGCACTACTAGTGGAATCAAAGAAACATCTACAGGACATGACTGCTAATCCAAAAAGGAAGCCAGAAAAATTGGGCTAAATAGTGAAAAAATAAAGACCATGCAAGTTGGTAATGCTCAAGGAAATACACTGGGGGTTGTCAGATACCAACATGCCATAGTTCACCTACCTAGGAAGTATAATCTCTAATGACGGAGGCATTGCAGCAGATGTTAACCACAGGATTGAAAAAGCATCAGCAATATTCCAACAATTTGTCTTCACCCACTATTGAGACTGCAATAAAGGTCACACTCTACAATACTATCATTCTACCAACAGCAATATACCCCAGTGAAACGAAGGCAACGTAGATAGCACAAAAAAATTCAATGTATTTCACCAGTGCTGCCTATGAAAGATCCCACCCATCAGCTACTGTGATCTCATAATGAGATCATACAAAAAAGCAGCCTGTACAAGCTACAGGATATTGTGATAGACGGCAGGATACACTTTGCTGGTCACATTATGAACTTGCCAAAGAAACGTCTTCCCAAGACAGCTATGTACTGATTGCCACCTGGGGGAAGAGAAAGAGAGGCAGACCTTCCAAGAAGTGGCACAAATAATTAGAGAAGACCTGCAAAACATGACAATTGCCTGGGAAGAAGTGGAAACTGCCACAGTTGATCAAAATCAGTGTTTCTCAACCTTGGCCACTTGAAGATGTGTGGCCTTCAAGGCAGAGTTCTGGGAGTTGAAGGCCACACATCTTCAAGTGGCCAAGGTTGAGAAACACTGATCAAAATGGTTGGAGAGCCATCACTGTCCAAAGTGCTCCAAAGTCCAGGCAGACCTAAATGGCACAGTTCATGAGTCAGGGACTGCCTGCATGTTGCCTGTGAAAACATTACTTTATGGTGCAAAGTAAGTATGACTTTCTTCCCAGAGGTTTGGGTAGATGGGAATACATAATTATTTATTTAAAATAATCTGATCACACCTTTTATTTAAAAAGCACTCAGAGCAGTTAATCTGCAGTAGCCACCAATTTCTATTTTAAAACCAGAAAAATAGACGACACGCCAGAGTGTGAACTATGTCTTCCCAGCATATAAATGTGTTCTAATCTGCCAAAAAGGGTGGGGGGGGGGGGACAGAAGTTTTGGACATGTTGTCAAGAAGTGGATGAGGGCTGTTTTTGCTTCTGTGCGATGAAGTTGCATTAGGCCAGCACTATCTATTGTGCCCCCTGTTTAACTCAAGCTTTTACATTTCTGAAAAGGTAGAAAGGCTGCAGTTAATTTTACAGCAGATGAGGATCACTTTTTCCCCATGATATGTTACATTCCAATATTATGCAACCTCGCTGCATGCAGAAATAGAGCATACAATAACAGAAAGTTGTATATCTAGAAGTTTCATCTGCATTTATTTATTTATTTATTTATTTAATCAATTTATATAGCCACCCATCTCACCACAGGTGACTCTGGGCAGCGTACAACAAAGCTAAAAACAGTTGTTGTTCAGTCGTTAAGTCGTGTCCGACTCTTCGTGACCCCATGAACCATATTGCGCCAGGCCTTCCTATCTTTCACTGCCTCCCTGAGTTTGCTCAATTTCATGCTCATTGCTTCAGTGATGCTATCTAGCCATCTCATCCTCTGCCGTCCTCTTCTCCTTTTGCCTTCCATCTTTCCCAGCATCAGGGTCTTTTCCAAAGAGTCCTCTCTTCGCATTAGGTGACCAAAGTATCTGAGCTTGAGCTTCATTATCAATCCTTCCAATGAGCAATCAAAACAGTACAATACATTAAAAAGATATAAAACAAAATAAAACAGAGAATAAAAGGAAGTTAAAAATAAGGGAGCCACCTCACTAATTCCCCTGTCCCCTGGGGTCCCCAGGCCTGCTGGTATAACCAAGTCTTGAGGGACCTCCAGAAGCTCAGCCATGATGAGGCCAGCCTCACCTCAGGGGGGAGAAGATTCCACAGCGCAGACGCCACAGCAGAAAAGACCTGGGGCCTGCCAAAGGTATTTCCCTAGGCGGTGGAACCTGTAATGTGCCCTCCCTGTACAAAGATGTTTTCTCCTGCCTTAGGAATATGCTGCTCTCTCAGTGACAATACGATAAGCACACACCCACAGCAATAGCTGCCGCTCAGCAAACGCCCTCAAACTCTCAGAACCATTCTCACGCCCACAGCGGTCATCAACATAGTCACAGACAACTACATAATTCTAATAGAACTACCACAAAATTCTGCATTCAGCTGGTGGCCCACCCCCATCCCTTTCTTTCTCACGTTTGTTTTTATGGACCCCACTGCCCAAATTAAAAACCTGTTCACTCTTCCCCTTTGCTCTACTGAAAGCCTGTGCAAAGGCACCATAGCATCTTTGTCTAGCAGCTGCAAAGAGAGAGGGAAGGCAGAGCTGAGAAGCCAAGACTGGCAGGAGTTCCTGCCAGTGGGAAAAATTATCTGTCCCTAGTTCACAGGGGGCCAACATGGAGTTGTGTTGAACCACGACTGAGCTAGGAGTAAAGCAACTCAGCTCACCAGTTTAATGATGATGTGAGCTCACGGGGACGTGGTACCAATCGGGGAGCAGCGCCAAAGCCCTCTGTGGAAATGGCCTCATTCTGTTCTGCACAAGGAGGAAAATGAGGCAATATGGGCTGCGCTGCGGCGGCTAATAGCATTTTCAGGCAGCAGCTAATAACATTTGTTCATATACCATGGAATTGCATGTATTTTGTTAAAAAATTATATCCCTCATTTTGCAGATTGAAGGCATTCAATCTACTTTACTGTGCTTCCCTTTGCACATACAGTGAATAGATCTTATTTGTTTAGATATGACCCCAATTACATAGTGAATACACTTTCTATCCTGTTAAACCTATTCCTCTCTGAATGGGAACATTAACAACACTGCAACATTGCTGGATATATATTAGCATTTTAAAAAAAACTCACTGGGAAATATGAAAAAAGGTTATTATTTCTATGGAACTTATTTTAAACAGTAAATGGAAAATAGAGTTGGTGGGATGGGGACACTGGCTCATTGTGAAGATCTTATTTTATTTTTATTGGCTTTTTAAAAGCAGCCATTTGCAGAGATTTAATATACAAAGGACAGTCACATTTTGTGAAAAGTGATCCAGAAACATTTAGCAAACCTAGCAATTACAAAGCAATTTCCATAAAGAATAAATATAGAATAAAAGATACAGCTAAAGATAAGGTTAGTTCCAAGTAACTGAGTATTAATATGTTTTAAAATGTGGGACCCATATTTTTTTTTACTTCTTTAGCCCACAATCCTAGCTAAAGTCCTAGATATAACTGAAACTTCAATACAACCAGTGCAGCTTCATATTAACGTCAGGAACTTTTCCCCATATTCATCTGAAGGCATTATATTAATTAACTGATTTATATAAAAATTATATTCCACTTCTCAGTGGAAGTATGCATCATTCAGGAGGGCTGACAACAATTAAAACCAATACAAAATTGAAGTGATCTTGAACAAAGCAACAAAACAAACTGGTTAAGCTTGTGGCAAAAATATTACAGCAAGCAATTGAGTTGTTTTCCTCAGCTTTCTGTGGTCCTCGAAGAAAATTATATTTTACAACCCAGAATAGCTGCAGACTCTGTGCAGGTTCAATGGTGGTAGTAAAGTACAATTTATTCCCCCCACCCTGCAAAGCCATAGTGGTCTGAATAACAACCTGAGTCTCTCTCCGTGATCACTACGGCCCTAAATTCCCTGGAAAACCCAAGAGGCAATTGACTCCATCGTTTCCCTATCCCAGAGAGTAACCAGGGCTTGACAGAATCATTACAGTAGTTTAGTGATAGAAGGAAGAGTCCAATACTATCTTAAACAAATCTCAAGCCAAAAGAATGTCTGTTATTAGCCTAGTATTTGTGTTATCCTGGTTATTGATAGGAAGACTAGGAAGCCCCAGTTCACTCACAACAAGATGGCTTCCCGTGGTTGTTGAAGTCTCCCAGAACAACTTATCTTGGGTACTCTGGCACCATGCTTTAAAGCATCTTGGCTACCTTAAGCAGTCAGACACCTGGCCAACAGCATTGATGTTCTACAGCAGAATGCCCATTCTGTCCCAGCTACTTACCATCACCCCAAACTGGCAGACTGCTGAACAGGACCTCTAGTTAGAGTAATAGAAGTATAATAGACCTCAGGAACTCTATCTCCATGTTCCCTCTTCCTTCCTTGTCTTTGTTGATGCATTTGGAGAGAATTCTGGTTGACAGAGTAGGGAACAATTAACTCTATCCTGTTTATCTGTGCTTTGATAATATATGTTGAGGCATCTTTCTCCTCAATAATTAAATCTTAGAGTCCTATTTACTGACCTGGCATTCAAGGAGACTAAGAATTCTCCAGCCAGATGGACTGAAGGTCTGTCAGAAGTTTCAGCCTGACTGGTGATTTGTCAAGCATAATTATAGGGAACCTCTGAAAGAAAGGGTTTGCAAGAGATTTTTTTATTTTATTTATTGGAGTGGAGTTATTGCCTTTGTTTCTTTAATTTCATCCATCAAATTTGTCAATGGTTATGATAATTCTTCAAACTCTTTATAATATCGAGCTATCAGCCCATCTGGGCCTGGTGCTTTTCCAATTTGATTTGTTTTATTGCTTTTTTCGTTTCTTGAACAGTTATAGGTGTACTTAATATTTGCCTGTGTTGATCATTAAATGCTTTGATAACCGACTTTTCAATATATTTATTCATAGCAGCTTCATTGATATTATTCTTGTAGTATAAACAAGAGATGTTTTAAATTATTCCCCCCCTTTCTGATGTATAACATAAAATTATTGCAGCTTTATAGAATTTGGCATTTTTTTATGGCTAGCGTAGATAATCCTCTTTTTAAAAAAAATTATTGATGAATGCCATTGAAAGCTGTTGCAAGTAATCTGTATCATTTTTGTCAACTGATACAAATGATACAGTCAGAGCATATAGGGGTTTACTCAACCCACCCCCCTCCCGATTTGAGTGAAGCTTACTCCCATGAAAATGAGAGCTTTTGTCAATTAACCTTAGCTGAATTATTGCTTTTTTAAACAATTTGTATAGATCATGAAGCACCTGATGCTGGCTTAGAAAGACTGGATTTATAAACTGAACTGAAATACAAAGTCTGCGCTGTCTTCAGAACATCTCTCCCATTCCGGCTATGAAACGGAAGCCAGAGCACCACATATGTTGTATTACTGCGATATATACTTGTAATATATTTCATCCAATTTGCTGTCTCTGGATTATGGATCGGAGGGAGAAAAAGCATTGGATGTATATTAAAGATTACATAGCTGCCCCAGATCATCCTCTGACTAGTCTGCTGTGCTTAAAATCAAAATGAACAGAGACTGGCAAAAAAATTGCATTTGTCCATCTTTTTATTGCTATTGCACAAGTTCTTTGTGAGACTAGAAATAAGATATATAGTAATTGTTCTTTATTAGAAATCATAGCACATTCTCCTCAGCCCTGGCTTTCTACAGTTGACGTTTTTTCTGGGTTTCCCTCTCCCCAACCCCTTTGGAGCCTGCAGTAAGACAAGTATGAACAGAACCAAAAAAATAAGTGTGGTAGAACACAGGAGGCAGCAAAAAATCCAGACTTCAAAGGGACATTGTATATGTCATCTGTAACAGCTGCCAAACCTAATCCAGTTCCTAGTTAAGTAATATCTTACCACTGTCATATACTTTTCCCTTTTCCAGTTAATTCTCTTGGTGTCTTAGAACACTATATTCCCTTTCGACGCAGCGGAATGAAAAGGATCAACCTAAACCATCTTTTCCTTGCTCATAGATAATCATGTATTAGCTGGATAATGAAATGAAGAAGAGTTAAATTGTAGGGCAATAGTTCACACTGATACTGCTGAGAGAGCAGAGAGAACCATCTTCCAGCTCCGTGATGAATTACCAGCGCTCATAGGAAATGGACAGGGGTATAATTAACAAGTGAATTCTTGCAGGTCAGCATAAAGGGAGGCATTTTATTTTCAGGTGGAAGCCGGAAGCCTGCAACTGGCCAAAGGACAAAGACCTGTATTTCATCTTGTAGATCCACTCTTTTCCTTGTGGTCTTACCTCCAGGAATCTCTGTCATTTGGATGAGTTCTGGAAGAGCAGGATTCAGTTTTAACCCTGACATCAAAACATATTGTATATGCTTTTTGAATGCCATTGATCCATGCAGTTTGTTAGGGTTACCATAGTGGATAATTACTGCTAACATGAGAAATGATGCTGTGCACTGTCTCAACAAACACATCTTGCTCCATGCTTGTGCTGATTGGAAATGTGATTGGATGGGCGTTTTTTCCCTGCCCTAGCAAAAGACTCGGGCATGTCTAATGCAGATATGCAATGTATATAAGTTTAATTAATTGATTGTGAAATTAAAATTTGTTGTGAGTTTTAATTCCTCACGCAAGGCCACTGCTGCATAAAACAAAAGACAAGTTGAACTGGATTGGATGTGGTGAGAGTTATCCATATAGCTCCCTTGCCCTAGTTCTGTCCTCACATCAGAGCCTCCATGTTGAGACCAGCTTGAGATCTGGTGATGAGGCAGGCTGAGGCTACATCAAAGAATCCAGCAGGAACGTAATGTTTTCCAGTGGAAAACAGAGCCAGCCCTCCTCTTTGTGAATACACTACGTTACACGAAGGAAGAGACTGAGGAAGGTTGGTGAATCAGGGGGCTCCAAGTGGCCAAGGCAGGACATGTTCTCACCTTGTTTGAGAGTCAGAGGCAGAAGAGGCAGAGACTTGCCCAGCAGCAAAAGATTTCTTGTTTTGGATCCAGTAGGAATATTCCACAAGGTCAGTATCCCTATCAGTCATCTCCACCACAGAGGTAAGGGTTGGGATCATCACAGTGAGAGGTGGCAGCAAGAGATCCACCCTTAAGTGTCCTGTTCCCTGCACTTTGCTGCCCCAACAGCAACCACTAAAGCCACTGTCCTTGCTTTCAAGATGTAGCAGAAGGAGCATCGTGCAGGCAGTGGTTTTCTAGTTTCTGAAGGACAGCAGGAAAACACACTGTCAGGGGAGGGGGAAAAGCCAAGAGAGATGCTCAGGAAAGGGTGAACACTTACTCACATTCCATGAATTTTCATCACGTCTAGGGATGTGGAACTGGTGGCTCTCTGATAGAATACAGCGTTCCCCAGACTATTTGGCAAGCCCCAAGGACTGCTGCTTAAATTGCTGCTGAAAATAAGAGGTACTGTTTTCTACGGAAAGATAAGCTTTCCTTTTTCTACAGTTTTTATATCCCCGCTCCCACTTTTTCCAGAGTTTTTTATATGTTTAATGTTTTGCAACTGCAACCCTTGACTGAGAAAAAAATTGCCATCTCCACATCAATCCCATTTGAAGATAACTTTTAAGGCTATGGATTTTCACTATGGCAATCTCAACTTTAAACTGATTGTTATGTTAAATAACTTTTTTGAGGTCATGGGCTACTTCTGTCTCAAAGGCACACATCACACACACATACACACACTTCTATCTCGAAGGCACACATCATACCCCCCACACGCACAACCACACACACACACTAAATCAGAATATATGACCATCTAGAGGCAGTAGTTCTCCAGTTTCAGACTGCAGTTGTTTGTATTTGTTATTCTTCATACTAAGTGACACTTCAGCCTTTGATCTTATGTGCATGCATTGCTCTTAAAGGGGGGAAAAAAGCTATTGTCACCGCAGTAGCAGTTCTGCAGTTTTTATTATACATGTTTTGTAATCATTATAATAGTATAAAAGGAAATGCCTTTTCCGCTATGGAAAGACAAGCCATCTGCACAGAATTTAAATCATACCAGTTATGTTGCGTAGACACAAAGATGAATGGCTGCATCTTCCAAATATTTTCCTCTTCAGGACAGAGTAAGCAGTATAGCTAAACCACACACAAAACCCTCCGTAATTACTGGGTGACAGTCCACCATTACAAGCAGAAAAATAATATTGTTCTGCTGCCCTTTCCAGTTTATGTAAGATGAATGCATTATTTATTGAAAAGGAAAACAAGTAATGTGAAAGATTTGTTTGTCTGTTTTTTCAGAAAATAAGAAATGCATGCAACAAGTTTTACCCTGGAGAATGGGAAGAAGGAACAGGTTTTGGACCAATCCTGTTTAGGTTGGATCTTAAGATAGAATGAAGGTGCAGAAGGAATGTTATGTAGAACCTGTCATGTCACAGGTAAAATGGTGAAGTAAATTGGGGGTAGAGATGGGGAGACCCTTGGGGTAAAATCTAGCACAATTTATTAAGTCAGGGTACAGTTTATTGGAATTTACTTATTTTCAAGCTCAAGTACAGTTTATCACAAAGGTTCAGTAAAATACTGCCAGGTACGTAGCTTGGCTTTTAGAGTTTCCAAATAGCTGGTAAAAACATCCTAGAAGAATATTAACACAGGATAGGACAGGATAGGATCCCATAGTCCCTTTCAAGCTTTACCCACTATTTCATCTGCTTGTCATCTATTAGTCCTTGTATATCAATGTCATTGATCATATTTTACACCCTTCCTTTCTTCATAATGTTCTTTGCCATCACTTCGCTCCCCCAAATTTGTTTTTATGGAATGGTTCCTGTTGAAGCAGGTTATCCCCAAATCCACGACAGACAAACTTGCGCTTATAATTACTATATTATAGTAAGACACACAACATTTGTGTTTTTCAGAGTTGGTTTTCACAGCGAGTGTTTTTTTGTTGTTTCTTACACATGAGAGTCTTAAACCAGTGAAAGATTATTGAGCAGCACGGCATGCTTTGTCCTAATAAATTCAAGGAAATAAAAGGAGTTTATTTATTGAGAATCACGTGGAAACTTTGAAATACAGTAGTCCTTCAAACCATTCAAATATGGAAAATGTGAAAGATTGCCAGCATCTGAATTTTCCTTTTGGCACTACCATTATCCACCTGCCACTGGAGCAAAAAAGGATGATTATAGGAGAAAATCATGGAGAACAAATCCTAAACAATTGTTTCTAATCTATCCACCCTGAGAGAATAGAGGCAGCTGCCTCTGGTTTATAGTTCAACAGTACTTGACTACCTTATCTACCAACAGGGTATCATTACGTTCCCCATAAAGTATAGAGAGATAACAGCTGCCAGAAGTAATTGTTCCCCCAACTGATGTTATAGTAGCTGTTTACTATGCATGCTTAGATGCTTTCCTAGCACGGGGATGGCAAACTGGCTGCCTGCAGGCTAGATCCAGCCCAGGAACAGCAACATTATCCAGCCCCTGGTAGCCCTTCCTAATTTTAATCAAAGTGAAAAACTTGGATTTATTTCCAAAGATGCTAGCTAAAGACACTGTGTTTTAGAATAGCATCTTTTGGATTTTGTATGTACCGTTCCAGCTGAAACCAAGTGGGACAAGGGCCTCAGCGCCAAAATTTAAGGCTCTATAGTGCTGCGTTGCTGAATGATCATCATCTCATCATCTGATGGGGTCTGTTGCAAACAGGTTCAACATCGATGTCTAGACCAGTGTTTCTCAACCTTGGTAATTTTAAGACGTGTAGACTTAAACTCCCAGAATTCCCTAGCCAAGGTTGAGAAATACTGTTCTAGACTAACATGACATGCCAAGGCCTACTGGGACTGTTACTGTCTATCATAAGACATTCCCCATAGTTTACATGTTTTACGTTATAGTCAAGACAACTGATTAGATATGCATGCATAGATGCTCATTTCATTTAATTTGCTTAATCTGAAATATATAATCATGTTTTTTTTCTCAAGTAATGCAAGAGACATCCTAAGGGAGTGGTCCAGTAGGACCAGGATCTGAAATTATTCACCTGCACCACCATGTAAAGCTCTTACAGCTAAGCAGTAGGAACTGTAACTTTGAGAGTTTCCAGATATTTTTGGGCAACAGGCTCACTGATAAAGCACCCCTAATAATACAGAACAACAGTATATAGAACTTTATTGTTACTCTTAGGTATCCTTACGACAAAGAAGAAAGGTAAATATAATCGTATTAAGGATGGAAGCAGAAGGTTAGCATCTTGCCTAATAAATTCGTGACAGAGGAAAAAATGCTAGATGAGGCCACTACAACTATCAACACCATTATCCTCAGTGTTTTTGCAACACACACCTAATGCCATGAACCTTAAGGGTGGGATCTAGATGCTTTAAGGGTAATGAAGATGACTACAATTGCAGCTACCTAGTCTGGCATTCAGTGCATTGAGAAATGATACACAAAATAACAGGAGGCAATACAACAACTTTCTCCAACCTGATACAGTACTCTCTAGATGTGTTTGCCAGAAGTTTGGTGATTTATAATCCCAACACACGGGGAGGCCCAAGAATGGGAAGACTGCAATATGTAATCAGAAAAAAAAAATACCTGGAAAAGATTTGTGTTTGATGGAGCATTCCTTATACAGCCCTAGAGCTGAGCATATATATCCTTGTTTCCCATTCCTTCAACTTCTACATTTGCTTATACACGATTTATTACAAGAGGTACCTCAATTCACAGGCATTCTTTGCCTACAAGGATCATAAAGCTACCTCTGGAATTGGGGAAGTGAGAATATGAAATAATTCAATACTCACTCAGGGGATGTTTCCTCTAATGCATAACTGAAATCCTCTTTCTGCATCTTCAGTCTTAGTGCCCCATATTCTGTGCTAATTGACTACTGAGAACAATTCTTATCTCTTTACTTTATCTTACCCTTGGACCATCACCATGCCCTTTTTAATCTTCTTGACTCTGCTAAAATACACAATTGTTTAGACTTTCCTAATATGCAAAACTATGTGCATGAACCCTGGAAAAGATTAAATTTCTTTGTCCAGGGAATATAATTAATTGAAGTAAATTAGACTTAGTTTGGAAGAAACCTGGCTAGAATCAGGATTATGATTATTCTGAATCAGGATTCATGAAACATATATAAACATGTAAACAGTTTTAATCAGCTTTGCTGTTCTCCTTGGAATTGTTTCTCTCTAATTTCCTTCTATTTCTTTTGTGAAATCAGACATAATACCATTTTCATCATCTGGAGAATTTTAGTATAATGGTGTTAATCTTCCTCTATAATGACAATAGGATTTTATTATCACAAACTCCCATAGGGCTCTGTTGCTTGCTAAAACAGTTTTCTAAAGTATTAAGAGGGAAATGTATTTGTTATTAAAAAAAAATCAATTAGTGTGGTCTCCAGCTGCAAAAAGATATCCTGTCCTAGTTTTATGGCTTAATCCTTGTCAATGCAATCATTATGACTAATTCAATAAACAGTAGTTAAAACAAACCATGCTTTAGCATGATGCATTCTTCTCTTTCCCTTCTAGACCGGTCTTCAGGGGCACTTGACTCAAAGGGTACATGATCTCCAACCCCAGTTCCCAACCTCAACTTCTTTAGGTCTTAGATAAAGAAAGTTAATTATTAAAGTTGATTCAATGCACGTGGCCCCCATGTTGCTCATCCCAGCCATAAACAATGGTTTCCAAACTAGAAAGGCTGGATTCACTCCATATCCTAAGCCAAGTCAAACTTCATTGCAGCTTAGCATGATGTGCAAATGCTGGCACATCAGTATTGTATGTGTGACTTTCCTCTGCCAAATTCTCCTCCCCAAATATACAGAATCTTCTGGCATACATTCTTCAGGCCCAGATGTCCCATCCAAGGATACTGGGGTCAGCTGTATGCACTTTCAACATATGCTGAAAGATGCATACTGTTTACCCAAACCTTTTTTTTTTTTAGTCAAAGCATATTTGGTTGCATTATCTGTTTACACATAGTAAAACTATGGATTTGGCTATCTGGTAAGATGGGATGATGGCCATTAATTTTGTTGGTTTTAATTAATCAAATCTAAGGCTACCAGAGAGAGCCAATTTAGCATAGTGGTTAAGGCACCATGCTAGAGACCAGGAGACCCTGAGTTCTAGTCCTGCTTTAAGCACAAAAGCCAGCTGGGTGACCTTGGGCCAGTCATTCTCTCTCAGCCTTAGGAAGTAGGCAATGGCAAATCACTTCCAAAATCTTCAGGGACTTATCCAGGCAGTCACCAGGAGTCAAGACTGACTCAAGGCACACCCACACACACACACAAAGGCTACCAGGAGCTAGTAGTCATGGTGGCTATATATCACCTATAGGATCAAAAGTTCTCAATGTACTTTGCTCTAAATTAAGAGCAGGAGAGGGCTACTGACCTCGTGTACTTTTAGTGGCCTTTCTAGAGAGGCTTCTGACTGCCTACCATCAGAATCAAATGCAATTCAACTGACTTTTGGTATGATCTAGCAGGGCTTTTCCTACGAATGAATTCAATAAGTAAGATATTCATAGGCCACAAGAATAGGTTGTGCCTTCCAAAAATAGATCACATTACATTCCAAGGCATCTGATTTAGGACTATGGTGCTTCTTGAGCTAGTAAGGTAAAGTGGAAAATGGTTTCAGTACATAGATGACTTTGAATGAATCATTCAAGGAAGTGTAAGGAGCTGATAGAAACAGAGTGTAAAGAAGGCAGAATGTCTTTTGTTGCCTAACCCTCTTCTATATTTTCATCTGTGGTATATAATTAAAACTTAAAAAAATAATACACCAACAGTGGAGCTTTCATAAGGATTTTTCAATAGTAACCTAATCTGTTGGAAGACAATACTCCATCTTCTGTCTCTTGTGCATAGATCTGATTATTCCATAAAGGAAGATAATCTTATCAAAGATTCAACCCACTCTATATTTCTTCCAGTTGTAATGAGTGACAGGTGACAGTCGAAGAGCTTATTTTACAGAATGTTTTATTTGAGCTTGTTTTTCCTAAAGCCTGGTTTGTGGTGGTGGAAACATTTGTCAGACTTTTAATCAAAAAGATACAGGAACAAAATGTGGGAAACACAGTTCAGCTTTTTGCTGGATAGGTGATGGGCAGATCAGATTTTCTTTCAGCAGGTCAGAAGAAATGCAGGGAGGAAGAAAAGTGAGGGAAAAAATCCATGTCATAATAACATGGATTTGGGCGCATCAGCATCTTGCAAAGAGGACAGGACAAGGACAACATAAGAAAATGTAGAACACCATTTGTATGTCTGTGGATTTAGAGAAAGCATGTGATAAAGTGAATAGGCAGGAAGTAAAACCTGAATGTGTGATGACTCCTTGGTTGATTAGTATGGATATATGTATAAGGAATGCTTAGTCTCAAGAAGTATATTATTTTGAGTCATTAATCTATATGTACATTTATATATGGATAATGAGAACCCAACAGCAAACATTAAATAGGTTGTATGCCGCAACAAGGAGTATGGGTTGGAAAATTAATATATTAAAACCCAAGCTAGTTGTGTTTGACAGACAGAGACAACTCAAGTAATGTTGTCTTTCACAGGAATAAATGCTAAAGCTTCCCATGCTAAATTTTAGGGACCTGATCCGCACATTAAGCTGCCATGCTTTTAATCAGTTTATTGAATAAACCACAATTAACTGCTTCAAACAATATCTAGGCCACAAATCATGGTTTATAAACCACAGTAGTGAGATGATAGCCATGAAATTACTTCTGTTATACCGCTCTTCCTCCCAAAGCAGGCTGGAAGAGTGTACAAAAAATGATAGAACTATCTTCCACAAAAATGAAAACCCCTAAAACAAAATATAAAACAATGGGAGAACATCAGTTTAAGGTAGCATTTAATTAAAAGATAGCCTAAAAGCCAGTTCCAGGATCAATTATAATCCTGCAGTGCTTGAGTGAATATTTCAACTGACATTTAAAACAGGACAGTAGTGATCCATCATACTTCCCTTGGCAGGAAAGATCGCAATTAAGGTGCTGCTACTGAGAAGGTGAATAATTGTATCCACTCTATTGCAAGCCATCAAGACTACAGTGGACCTCCTTGATTACCAATTTCCAGGTGGAAACATGGTAAACTAGCATGCTTTGTGAACTGCGGGGATGACGCAGAGGCAAAGACAGAGAGCCGGACGATATGCCTGAGCTAATGGAGCCTCTCCAGACAAGGAGAAGCCATGAGATTGCCCACATGTGCTCTGGAGGGGAGCTCCTTGCAAGGAAGCCCGCGAGGTCAGGAGAAACCCTGCAGGCGACCTGTGAGTAGAGTGCCATGAACCGCAGGAGAAGACATCATGCTCACAGCCTTGCACGAAGCCTGTTTAAAGGACACTGGGTCTGCCTGATCCACTTTCAAAAGCATGTTTAAATGGAGCAAATTTAAAGTATAAAGAGACCTTCAGAGCAGCAGAGCACCTAAAGCCACCTGGGTGAGTGTACCTTTGATCCAGGAAAGATTAAAGTAAAAAGGAAGGAACCAGTTATAAAGATTTTAAAAGAATCAAATGCAAAAAGTTTCCCAGGATTTTGGAATAAGAGAATTATAAAACAGACTAAAAAACAGAATTATAAAGTTATAAAACAGACTAAAAAACAGATTAAAGGGACAGTTAAATTTGGAATATGGCCTCATTTAAAGTATTTTTTGAATTAAATAAACAGATAATATATACCTCTGTGGGAAAGAAGAATGTTTACATTTGTTAAGGAAGCTGACTGGCTGACAGTGTTAAACAAAGACATAAGCAGAAAAGAAGGGAAACGTAAAGTTCTGAGAAGACTGTGCGATTACCGAAGTACAGAGGACTCAGAGGGACTAAAGTTATGGACATAGGGAGAAAAACGCCTCTCTTTTATTTCTTACTCCCCTTTCATGAATTATAAATTTGAAATAAAGAAAAATGGTTATTACTAACAGGAGTGGAAGTTATAGAAGGGAGGAGAGGGTTGTTGGACCACTCCAGAAGAATATATTTGTTTACAACAGATAAATTAATAGAAAAGGATACTATTTTGTCGGCCAGCAAGATTACTACTGTATATGTATATAAAATGGAGATATATTGAAGTACCCACAATGGAAGATAAAATAACAAGTACTTTTGCAGAATACTGAACCTTTTTTGGATTTTTTGCTGAAAATGAAGAGAGCTAAAATTATGATTTTTAGATTGGACGATTGAAAAAGTGTTGAACAAGGGGATGAAGGGATTATGGTTGTCTCGTCTCATGTCAGAAATGCAGGAACTAGAAAAGGGAAAATTATGAATCTAAATTTTAAAAATTGAAAACTTTTATGGTTTTCATGGTTTATTATGGTTGTGTTTAAGAGGGAGGAGGGATACTTTGATTGTAACTGCTGCAATGAAGATCGGAAGTCACTTCTTTCATTATCTTTTTTCCCCTTCTTTTCTTTTAACTATTGTTTCCTGCACTTTTTCTTTTTTTCTTTCCTTCTTTTATATATTTCTTCTTTTTCTTTTATTCAAGTAAAACATCTCAATAAAAATGATAGCAACAGGCCTCCTTAACTGATCTTAGCACAGGGAAGTTCAACGTCCATTGGCTTTTTACAGCATGTCAAGAATTGCTCCCCTCTCAAAATGGGTAGGGCCAGGGCCCATTTTGGAGGCTTTCAGGAGTTTTAAGCAGTGAGATGGGGGTCTTAAGCGTTTCCAAGGCTTCAAGCACCATTTGGTTTTCTAACATCTTCCAAACTACTCACAAAATGCAAAAAGGGACAATTTTTTACCCTACCACTCTGGGGCCCACAAAAGTGAGGCCGATGGGTCAAGTGTCTTCAACCTCTGTATTAGCACACAGATGGGTCTTTCAAATACTTGGGTTCTAAGCCATAAAAGGCTTTATAGACTAAATTGGGCCTTCTGGTGAGGCCAGTGCAGTGCTTTAAGGACCTAGCACTCTGTGGTTCCATTTAGCAGTCCTAATTAGCATCTCCAAGAGTTTCCTAGGTTTTATCTGTTACAATAATGCAGTGAGATGGATGGAACACTAACACTGTGTTGTCCTAGCCCAGATGGAGTCCTGGCAGGTACATCAGCTGAAGTTGGGCATCAGCAACATATAGAGCAAAAAATCAAGGAAACACATTATGGCCACTTCAGGCTACTGTTCAACACACAGAAATGGGACTAGGTTTTTTTGTTTTAAATAGCAAGCATAAATACAATTAACTTTCAATGGATATATAGCAGGGACTTCAGTTTTAATGGGGAAAAGGTGCTTTGGAGCATGCACCTGTCAGCAGTTACTTAAACCAGACACCTCTTTTCCAGGGCTTGCCCCTCAGCTGTGATCCCAGGAAAAGATGCAGATGCTTCAAGGAGTTGCCAACAGATGCCACGGGAGCATCCCTGCCAACATGCTCTGAAGAACTTTTTTCCCTTTGTATCCGAAGTGCTGTGTAGCCCTAATTTAAGTTACCTGCAAATGGAGTAATAATAACCTAAACAACATTACAGGTAGTCCTTGGTTAATGACCACTTGTTCAGTGACTATTCAAAGTTGCAACAGCACTGAACTAGTGGTACTTACGACCAGTCCTCAAAGTTCCGGCCATCCCAGCACCCCCAGTCACATGATCGCGATCCCAGTGCTTGGCAACTGGCTCACACAACAGTTGCAGCATCCCATGGTCATGTGATCGCCATCTGCAACCTTCCTTGCCAGCTTCCCACAAGTAAAGTCAATGGGGAAGTCAGCAGGGAAGGTTGCAAGTCACTCCTGCCTCTTTTTCACCTGAGGAGCCCTGCTACAGAGTACAAGATCCCAGGGATCCCAGAGATCTTGTACTCCGTAGCGCATGCTCAGGCTGCAGCAGCCTCCCCCAGCCAGCCACAGTCGCGTGGCGCTGCAGCACCTCCTCCCCAGCCCATATGCATTTGCCGCAGCACCCCTCCGCCCCACCTCACTCTGTAATGCTCACTGGCCTGCCAGCCTGCTTGTGAGCCACCCAGGACTTGCAACTTCCTGCCGGCTTCCCCACTGATTTTGTTTGTGGGAAGCCGGCAGGAAGTTGCAAGTCGTGGTAAGGTCCTTGCTTAATGATCCGCAATCCTCATTTAATAATGGCAATGGGGACTGCTGGGATTCCTGTCACTAAGTGATGCAGTTACGTGACGTCGCACTTTACAATCGCATCGCTTAGCAATGGAAATTCTGGTCCCAATTACCGTTGTTAAGCGAGGACTACCTGTATATTAAACAAAGGCATCCTACATGATTTGACAGGTGTTATGAATGGATCTGATACTATTCAATGTCTTCAGGAATTGCTTACAGAAGTAAACAGTTGGGTTCTTGGTGCTGAGTTGTTTTCTTGCAACTATTTCATTACCAGGCTAGGTAACATTGTCAGTATGAGGGAGAGTGGGGTTTGCTGGCTGTTCATATATAGGAGTTTGCCCTGTCATCTGGATTTTTGTAGCCTGTATCTAGTAGCCCTAATTCATAAGACAAACACAGCAAAATTTTAAGATGGAATTAATTTTCTAACAGCATTTCCCAAAAACAGAAAGTCAATTATACTACAGTGTCCTAACAATCATTCATTAGGATTACAGTAAGTGATAATAAACTGAAAACTAATCTGCAATCAATGCTATTTAAAACAAGGCAGCCTTAACAGGTGTTAATTCTACTTACTAACTCTGTCATTAGTTTGCTAATTGGTCAACCTACTTTTAAAGCCTTGGGATTTCTTTTCATAGTGTTCAAGAACTGCATTTCTGGTTCCAGATGAAGGGATATTCGCAGATCAGGAAACACCTCTAACTTCCAATAAATGTATCTATAGCTGTCAACCAGCAAAATAAACAGTATTTTCTCTGACTGACCTTCTTTTTAACCATTTCTTAAGTGCTGTAAAATTATTGTTGCTTCTTATCCAGCTTTCAGTAGAATTCCTAATCTGTAATTTTCCTGTATAGATTTATCTTTGTATATGAATGTCGCCTGTGTGTCTCTCTCATAGGTACATTAGATAATTGCTATTGCTCTCCACCTGCAGATGGACAATGCTGCCATTACAGAAATGGCTCCCTTAAAGCAGCCTCATCCAACCCAATGACCTCCAGATAGGTTGGATGACAATTCCCCTCATTCCCCACCAGCAGAATTGTCATCCAGGATGCCATAAAATGTATCTAGGCACTGAAGATGTCTTCATGTTCATCTAAAAACATTCCTGACCTTAGAAAGCCCATCTGGCCTAGATCACTGGTCTCCAATTTCTGGATCACATTTTCAGTCACAGCATCCTTTTACGATTAGGAAGAAGAGCAAACTTTACAATGATAAACAAAATCTGTGTTTCAGAGTGTCAGTGCTGTGATGGAATGAGGAAATACATTTCCTCATGATTAACTCAACTATGATTAACAGAACTGAACTTTCTGGATTTGACCAACACTGAACTATAAATTAATTACTGGGGATGGGTGTGCACAATGATGAGACTATAATTACATGATGTTATATGAGCCCATCCTGAGTTGCCTGTTGTTAATTGTTGCAGGATTCCCCACCACCATCAAAGCATAGCCATTTCTATCACTGTTTTAATTTGTTCATATTGTTGTTTTTAACCATTTTAACCATAGCTGCCCAAAATTGTGTACAGGGCGGCAGCTGTAGAAATTGAAATTAAAGGTGGTTGTTGCTCTGTGTGTCACATGAATAGCCAATGACTCATCATATCTTAAAGTGTAATTTGAAGCATTAAAGAATGGAGAAACACTGATAGAGGTGATAGAGACATTTTTTAAAAAATGAATTACTAATTGCATATGGATAAAAGTACCTCATTTCGCAGTATACTTCTCTAGGCAAATGGTAAATTAAGATCTAGTGGTAGGTCTCTGGTGATTTGCAGTGGGTCCAGAAGGATTTTAGACTTCTAGTTACTTAACAACAATAGCAACAAAATAATTCCCTACCACTACTTGAAACAATGCTGCTGAAATTAAGAAACCTTAAAATAAAGAGTGGATATTTTTGTGGAAGGACTGAAGAGTCTCTTAAATTCTAGAATTAAAAAAAATGTCTTGGGCTCAGAATTCTTGAATTCCAGTATATTTAGCATCAGCTAAAGTTGATTTCATGTGTTAAATCCTACATAGTCCTGGACTATGGTCGTCTCTTGGTTATATTAGGTTAGTTTGAATCATCATCCACCAAACTGGTATGTTCTGAGAAGTAGAATCTAGTTTGGGGTAATGCTTTGTATCGCAAAGTTTAGTTTTAAAAAAATGAAGCGCCAGAATATGTAGATTTTCAGGGGAAAATACATCCATTTAATTCCAAAGCCAGTAACCCTAACAAATGAAAGTACCCAATGGAATGTGAGTTGCAGTTTTTGATACTTCACAAGCGATTGGTTGGACAAGTTCTGGATTCAGTGGTTTAAAATGAGAGTGTGAGTGCATGGATCCAACTGAGGGAAAATTACAAAACGTTAATTTATAGGTGCATTGTCAGAAAAATATCAGTCTGTAAAGTTTAATAAGGTCACCAAATCTCTGGCAGTTATAAAATACAGAGCACTTAGGGTACAATAGTCTTTTTGCTGCCATCTGGTGGTCATCTGACGTTTTGCAGCTGGGAGACGTGTGGCAAAAGTAATCAGTAGAAGTGAATATGCGGAGCTCAGGGTTGAACTGTGGAGTCCTTGGGGTTATCTGAGCTTGGTAGTTTTCTTGCAAACGTTTCATTACCCGGCTAGGTAACATCTTCAGTGCTAAAATGGGATGGGGTTTGCTCTCTGTTTATATCTGTGGCATGCCCTGCTAGTGTTGGTGGGGTGTGGGTTTTATTTTTTTGCTCTGGTAGTTCCTTGATTAGGGTATTGTTTACTGCTTGATTGTATGTCTGGTGATAATCTTGGTGTTAATCTCCGCTTATCTGGGTGATGATTGCTGGTGAGATGTTCTGGCCTTTTGTTCTCCTTTCTATTGTCTCTTTTGAATAATGTGGAGATGTTGTTTGTCTCTATGTGCCTGTTGATGGCTGCCTTGTCTGAATACCAAGCTTCTAAGAATTCCCTCGCATTTTTGGATTTAGCTCGGTCTAAGATGCTGACAGTTTCCCAGTTGAAACTATGGTTATGTCTGTCCATGTGTTGTGAGATTAAGGCGTTTTCATCATGTCTTCTCCTAGTTGGTGTTCATGGATATGCTCTGCAAGCCTTCTGCCTGTCTGTCCTACATCGTGGTTGTTACAGTCCTTACACTGTATGTTGTAGATGACTGTTTTTTCTTCTTGGGCTACTGGGTCTTTGGGTTTGCTTAAGATGTTTTGGAGGGCTTTCGTTGGTTTGTGTGCTACAGAGATGCCATGTGGTTGTAATAGTCTGTTGAGAGTTCCTGAGACATTTCCGATGTATGGCAGTGTTATCCTTTTCATAGTTTGTGTTGTGGTAGGTTGAGTGCTCGGGCACTTTTTGATAAAGTTGCATGGATATCCATTTTGTTGGAAGATGTTGTATAGGTGGCAACATCTTCCAACAAAATGGATATCCACACAACTTTATTAACTTGGTGTTAATCTCTGCTTATTATAGATAAGCAGAGATTAACACCAAGATTATCACCAGACATACAATCAAGCAGTAGACAATACCCTAATCAAGGAACTACCAGAGGAAAAAAAATAGAACAAAATCCCCACCCCCACCAACACTAGCAGGGCATGCCACAGTATGTAAACAGAGAGCAAACCCCATCCCATTCTAGCACTGAAGACGTTACCTAGCCGGGTAACGAAACGTTTGCAAGAAAACAACCAAGCTCAGAGAACCCCAAGGACTCCAAAAGTAATCAGTTCTCCATGTGAGGATAATGTGACTGTACATATAACAGTGGTGTAAGTATATGTGTGTGTGTGGTATGCACATACATTGAAATATGAGGGACTGAGTACAAATACACACACACACTCATAAATCTCCATTTGTAATCTGTGAATCTGACTCTGGATAAAAGTGTAACAGCAGCAGTCTGGTCAAATTTACTCAGGTGTCAGAATATGAACCATCTTACTGAATCAGACCAATGGTTTATTGAGTTTAACATCCTGTATTCTACAGTAGCCCATCAACATCTCAAAAGGAAGAGACAAAGGAATAGCAAATCTTGCTCTTGTGGTCCAGCCAATGGATACCAAAGGAAATTCCTTCAGAGCCTGAAGTTAGTATATAGCCATGACGACTAGCAGCTGACTAGCAGTTCTATATTAATTTCTTTAATGTGATGGAATGGAATTATGAAGGCCAAACTCAGGGAGGAAAACATGCTCTTTCGTCTCCTGAGGGGCGAGGAAGAGATAAGAGGATGAGGCTGGCACCTCCCTGAGGAATTCACACTGTTATGACTGGCTGACTTTGGGAACTGAGGTTTCAGTCTGGGAAGATTCTTGCTAGAGGTTGTAGCTAATAAACATTGCTGAACTGAATCTACATGGTCTCCTGGAGTTCCTTGGGCTAGGCCTGACATTTAATTCCCTTTGATGTGCTCAGTCATATGCTACCAGGTCTCCTGTGTGGACAGTCTAGATCACTTGGAAGAGCCACCTTTGGAAATCTGCATCTGCTGGGCTCCATGTGCTGCAGGACTGACCCTTCTGGCTGGAGGGCTCTGCATCCCCATGGCCCTTCTGTACGTGGTTGCTAGTAGGGCCAGATACTTCATTGGCATAGCCCGATTCTTCCTTTTTTGTTGTTGTTGCTGCTTGGACAGAAGAGTACTGACCTTGTAGAAGCTTGACTGCAGGTTTTCCAGGGGGTCAGTGTTCCCACTGGACCACAAAACGAAAGGCTCCACAGGACTCACACGGCAATGCCCTTTTCCCATCATACACAAGGGCTTGAGACATTTCTGTTCTTCTGGAGGTTGGGAATCTCATATTTCTTTAGAAGCTGAAAGTTTGAAAAAGTTGAACTTGGTATTCCACCAATCGATGCCCTGAAATTATGCTGCATTAACAATGCACATGGGCAGCAGGCAACAGTGACTGGCCCCGTCACTGAGGTACCGTAAAAGTAGCTGGTGGCAGTGCTTTTCATACCAACATACTTTCCTCCCATTTCAATGATGGAAAGAAAGCACAGTACTGCAGATATGAAGAAGAGCCCTCTGTCTCTTCCTCCCCATCCACCAGGGCGACATACAGATCCTCCAGTCTCCAATATCACCACCAACATTAGAGTTGTGGAAATATATGCATTTAGGCTTCTTCGGCTCTCCTAGAATTATTTAATGTAGTACCTTATGCAACAAAATGTCTTGGGCCAACCAGTAATTGGCAACAGGGCCAAAAGGAGGCCAGCTTCCTCTGCACATGTGTAACATATGGAGCAGTTATATGATGATGCTAAAGCCTCAGCCCAAATCAATCCAGGGCAGGATGAAGGCCTCTTCAGTGAAGGGTGAATGGATCATAATCTACTGCACTAGTCTGAAATGGGTTGGAAAGTAAATTTTTTTCAAGTTTTCACTCTAGGGCTGGGAGAGCATGCCCGGCCCAAAGTCACCAAGCTGACTTCAATGCCTCAGGGAAGATTAGAATCTGGATCTCCCTCTCCTAGTCCAGCATCTTAACCACTACACCACACTGCGTCTTTCTCCTGAATATAAGCTGTTAAACGCAGGAAGCAGTTGACACAATGGCCAGCAATATCGCTGAGATTTTACCTTTGCAATCCCTATTAAAATTATGAGAACTGTTCATGTATAGCTCCCATTCATTTCAGTGGGATCTGCATGGGAATATCTATTGCGTGGTGCATAATGCTTCAAGAAACCTGAAGACGACCAAGTGTAACAGCGGGAGACATGCACTGCAGGCAGAAGACTTTAGGTTCTGTCTCTAGGATTTCCCATTACAGGCACCACAAAGCAGGGCAATGGAAAAGATGTCTGCCTCTCCAAACCCCTACAGAATTAATCCTGAACTTTTTGGCAGCTTCCCAGATTCAGGCACAGAGTGAAGCAGGGCAATGGTTTTGGAATCTGGCACAAAGCCATCTCCCCAAGGACTGTTTACAAGCAAAAGGAGATTACTTGAAGGAAGCATGATTCACTTTTATGAAGAGGCAGTAAAACTGTTATTACACTAATAAAGTATTATAGAAGACTAAATGTAAGTTAATAAAAAAAAAGTAGGGAGCACTGCTTGTGGTATAATGCAATTCTTTTGAGCCATGTCATATAGTGCATGAATGGATGCTTCTACCTCAAGGGCAAAAAAGAGGTCTCTCCTTAGAGGTCACCAACCACCTCCTGCTCTGTCTCTATCCTAACTTTGTTCATTTCTAGGATGCCTCCCGAAGAGTCTTTAATTGTACGAACACCCTACATCGCTCACAGAATTTCTAAATAATATAGAAGACTTTATACTGTCTATAGCTTCTATAGACTAGATAAAGTCTTCTATATCATTTAGACATTGTTACCTATCCATATTTTCCCCCTCACTTCCTAGGGAAGCAAAGTCACTAAAAAGGAACAATAGCATGGGCGTGCAATGCCTGTTGACTGTGAGTACCAGGAAGCCTATATCTGGGAATAGCCCCCCATTCCACTTCCCTTTCACCTGGAAAGACATTTTTTGTGCTAAGCAGGGCTGAGATCAGGCAGAACAAAATGGGAGCTAGAATGAGTCTTAGCACCCAGTTACCCCTTCTCATCTGCTAAGATGGAGCATGTTAAAATTTCCCAGCTGCCTCTTTTTCAAATGTGATATATTGCATATTACTTCCTGCCCCCAAACAGTCTAACAACAAGGTACCTCACACTATGGGGAGATGCAAGAGATTAAGGGAGAGGTTGCAGAGAAAAGGGAGGAACAAGGCAGATGACCACTGCTAGTTCTAGGTCACCTTTCCCCAATATAGTGCTGTCCAAATGTGCAGGGGTTACCATTCCCAACATCTCCAGCCAGCAACACAGGTGTAGTCTGAACACATCCAGAAAGAACCAGGTCAGGGAAAGCTGTTCAAGGCCATGAAAAGTCTTATAGCTGCTGCCCGCAAATCAAGCTAGTATTAAAGATACATGAACAGGTCAAATTGTTTTCTGGTTGGCTGATAACCTTCTTCACTAGTCATCTGCTTCCCTGAGCTTTAAAAGTCTCACTCCAGAGGGGACATTTTTAATAAAAACTAGCTTCTGCCTATACTTAACAAAAGACCACATTCTGCACAAATACAGGCTCACTGTTTGACTGTTACTAAAGGAGGGATGAAATTTTTCTTGGTTGTTTTAAAAGTTTGAATAATTCTGTGGTCAAATAAGGGTGGGGGAAGATAGTTAGACTTTCAGTCTGACTATCACATTACTCAAGATAGAAGAAGATAAACAACAATGACCAAGACAGCAAGACGTTGAAGAGGAGTGAGCCCTAACTTGCACATAATGTAGGAAAGGGATGATATGGAAGGTCAGGAAAATTCATTTCAAACTTTCCCACAGTTTCCATCAGAATTAGAAATAAGAACATAGTTAAGCGAGTGCCATTGTCCACCCCTATCCCTGCCCCACTCATGGAGATCCAGCAAAACAAGACATCAGTAACTGGAGCTAAAGCTGTGTTTACCATTGTAAGCACAGTCTTCCTCTAAGCCCAAACCAGCTTTTCCCCCCAATTGTCTTGGTACATACAACTCGTTAAGCCAGTCTTATTTCTAAAACATGGCTTAAGGCTGAAAGCCCAGCTATCTGTTTATTCAATAAACCATGGTAAAAGTGTAACATAGCATAGTCTAAAGCCAGCCAATGTATGGTGGCATTGGGTGCTTTTTGAGAGTCAGTACATGGTTATAAATACAGAGGTGTTAATAATCACTAAGATATACAGATTTCTTACTCGTGGTTTATATTGCATGTTTCAGATGTATGGGTCTTGTCAGAATCTCTGAAGTACTTTCTTTCTGGAATTTCAGTTTGGGACACCTACCTCAAATAGCCGAATCTAGGCTGTAAAGATCCAGACCACCACTAGATGGCAACAAAGACATACAAAAAACCCTAGACCTTTGCTGTCACCTTAATGGACATCTGGATTTTTTTAGCCTGGGTTCAGGACCCCTCACCTTAAGCCCCAGAGCTCACACAATGCCTGAGAGAAGAAGCCCTCCATCCTGTGACCACAAAGGAAAACTACACTATGGCATCTTTCTGCTATGGAACATTTCAAGGTCCCAGAGGATGTTGTTTCACGACTTCCAAAGCAGCACACACTGCCACAGCTAATCTCTGTGAAAGGAGAACCCTGTGAGCAGATAACAGAATACAATCTGTATGGACACGGCACCCAAATATCAAGAATACATGGATAAATTTCTTCTACGGAGAAGGACATGTGAACATAATCAACCATGGCTGGAAAAGGTTTACCCAAAAGATTAAACTGTGCTTTAGTGATTACCTAAACTGTATCACAACACCTTTGAGCATCAAATAGTAGGTAAAAAGTGCTGTTTATGCATTGCATTATTTCATATACCTGCTGTGTTATCAGATCCCAGTTAGTATAATTCTTTCCACTGCCTAAAATCTACCTTGGAGTTAGGTAGAATAGCTGCTGGTACTTTGTTCATCTTGGTTTCAAATCTCCCTGAGTTATACAGATGCGGGGGCGGGGGGCACAAAAGTTAAGTAGAAAAGCTCATTCCATTTGAAACAATTTCTAAAGGATTCAGTACAGAAAACAGAGAATAGCTTTTGCATCTTCACTGAGAATAGCCATGCTAAAGTAAAGGCAAGTAACACTGAAAAAGCCAGCAGAAAGATTCTTCATCCTGCACAGAAGCATTTCAGAGGTGTGCCTTGGTTTGGCAGAAGATACAATCCCTTAACTAAATCAACACAGTGGTTAAAAATAGCATTTCACAAGAACGGACACACACGTACATCAATATTTTTGTTCTACCACTTTGCAAAGTTTGTCCAAATATTTGTGTTTAAGAACAAAGCAAATAAAGTTTGTCTTAAGGGGCCACCCATAGTTTGTTAGCAGATAGAGTAAGCTTTGCTTGTTAGCCTGTGGAAGGAAGGAAAAAAAACAAGCCTTTAAGAAGCTGTGGTGCACACCAATTCTGAACTGGTTGTCAATGCAGCAGAGTGTTTAAAGTGTCTCTCAAGCCTGTAACAGACCAAATGCGCAAATTCCATAGCTCAGTTGACTGACAGTCACTGTATTCCAGACATGATTCAACAAGAGTCTCAGTACAACAGCTTCTGCTAGTAGGTCACACACCGTCAGCTTCTGCTAGTAGGTCGCACCCCGTTGCAGCATGGAGCTATAGATCAAGATTGCAGCCCTCTCTCCCCAAGCAATCCATAGATACAAGACTGTCCAGTCCTGCTGCAGCCACTGTAGGCCCCGGATACCAGTTTCGTTCAAAAGGGCCACCCACAGATCAAAACCAACGGCTTCGGACCATCAGCGGAGAGCAACCTGGACTGCGGAGTTAAAGCGTAGAATCCATCACTGGATGCCCATTCTGAGACAGGATCCGATGCTCTATGGTGCTGGATTTGCTTGAGGCAGGTGAGTACTTTGGCATCCTGTGGCAGGCAAAGCAAAGGATCTTCCGGAAAGTGCTGCGCATCTCATTGTCCCGGTAGGAGTAGACAATGGCATTGATGAGTGAATTGATCTCAGCCAGTAAGAGGAAGTATTTCTCCACTGCCAACACATTGCAGCTCTTGCAGCCAAGGCCATCCAGCAGGAGAACCACCTGCCCTGGTGTCCAGCAAATCACAAAGGCACCTAAGACAGGAGAGAGGAACCTATGAGAAAAATTCCACAGCAATTCAAGGCTTTAAGCAGTTGCACATTCGCAAGGAGAGAGATGTGCGGTGGAAGATATTGCTGTCAAATTGCTTTAATGCTGAAGAAGCACTGCTAACTACATTACCTGGTTCACAGCTGGCCCAGCCTTCCCCAACCTAACTCCTTCAGATGTGTAGATGCTGCAGCTTCAATACTGGATGGGAATTCTGGAAGCTCCAGCCCCAGCATACCAGGAAACTCTAGGTTAGACTTTTGCCAGCAAGAAGGGAGAGACTAGCTGGAGGAGGCATACTAGACTCCCTCTTCAGAGGAAGGAAGGATGCATATTCTGACACTTCCACCTGTGATTTTTTCACAATTATCTTTCCAAAGCTGACAACCAAAATGATTCAAATTGCTATCCCATGTGGGCCTTTTTAATTTAGAAAGGAGATGGATAAGGGGGAGAAAGTGGTGTAACATGACTGGCAGGGAAAGCATGGGCAAGTAAGTTTTTCTCTTTCTCTCACACTAGTAGAACTTGAAACCAGTTCTCCTCTTGAGAAGATTCAGGATCAATACAAAGAAGCTGTTCTTCTCCCAACATGTGATGAAACCATGGAATTCAGTGCTATAGCCATCGACTGAGAAAGTTTTAAAAGGGACTATGGTGGTGATAAATGCCCCACCGACAGACCTGAAAGAACAGGTGGGAGATAGATCTTTACAGAGAAAATCTATGTGGTCACTCAGAGTCAAAAATGACTTGATGGCACATAATCAATGAATCAATCAAAATGTATGTTAGGCTATCGATAGCTAGTTGCTTTTATACACTATTTCCAAAATCAAATGCAGGACAGCCTTAAATATCCATTGCTACAGAGCAATAGCTCAAGTTGGTTATTGCTCTTCCATTATACATCCATAAGTGTAAGAGAATGCTGGATTATGTAGGCATATAGCATGATCCAGCAGGGCTCTTGGGATGCTCACAGGATGCAAACTAGAACTATGTTCATTAACTACACCTTCTGGTTGCCTGCTCATCTTCCTATAAAGAGATAAACTTCATGAATGTGACAGTGTATGTATTCCCAGTTCCTATCCATGCACACATTTTGTTGGATTCCTGAACTGATCTATGGAAGAAATACAGTGGAACCTCGGTTCACGAACGCATCTGTTCATGAACAATTCGGGTCACGACCAGCTCAGGCCGCAAAAATTTACCTCTGGTCGCAAACGCTGGATCGGGTGACAAACAGGATCCGCGGCCATTTTCCCTCCCGTGTCACATGGTCGCGACTTCCTGTAGGGAGGGGACTCTCCCTCCAAGCAGGAAGCGTGGCCATTTTCCCTCCCGTGTCACGTGGTCGTGACTTCCTGTAGGGAGGGGGCTCTCCCTCCGAGCAGGAAGCGCGGCCATTTTCCCTCCCGTGTCACGTGGTCGCGACTTCCTGTAGGGAGGGGACTCTCCCTCCGAGCAGGAAGTGCGGCCATTTTCCCTCCCGAGCAAGGTTAGCTTTCTCTCTCTTCATACTGTACTTTGTGTCATATTTTTGCGGTTTTTTAAAAAAAAACATGGTTCAGAACGGATTAACCGTATTTACATTGAACCTTATGGGGAAATTTGACTCGGGTCATGACCAGAAATCGGTTGGCGACCAAATTTGGGGTCGGAACGGATTAACTGTATTTACATTGAACCTTATGGGAAAATTTGATTCCGGTCACGACCATTTCGGGTTGCGACCAGAGTCGCGGAACGAATTAAATTCGTGAACCGAGGTACCACTGTACATATTAAAAATAGTTGTATCTAGAGGAACTTTTTAACACTTGGCAGCTCTCTAGATACAATAAAGGCCAATTGGCTCTAGTTTTAAACATTCTTCTGAGAAATGAGAGGAGAACCAGCAATTTATGGGCTGAGTGTGACCTTGGACCCTTTAACATCTTCCTCCTTGACCTTGGACAGGATGAGCAATAAGGATTTTGAGAAGCTAATTCAGAGCATTTGCTGGGTCTTATTTGTAAGCTGTTGGTGAAATATGATTCAGAAATAGACTGTATGATTAAATGGATGCAGAATTTAGACACAATAATTGATATGGCGCAATAAGAATTTCAGCAGAAGAAAAACATTAAATTTATATGAAATATTATACTTAGAAAAAACAGGTGCAAGATGTTTTACTGCTGGCGTATTATTCCAGTACTTATTGCTAAAATGGACATTTTCTAAACATTGTTGAAAATATAAACAGGTTGGATAATTTTTTCCATATCTGGTGGTAATGTTGCAAAACTCAACATGGGGAAATGATTTATAAGGGAATGAAAAAATTTAAAAGCTGAATTTCCTTTCCAACCTGCTTTATAAAAATTAAATATTACTAAACCTTACATATCCCCATAAAGTATACCAAACTAGCAATATAACTGCAACAAGGATATTTTATACTTCTTACTGGAAAGTTCCATTTGGAGAAGAACGGCTAATTAATTTGTGAGATTATGCCTCGATGTCCAAAACAATTTGTATTTCGAAAGTAAATCTGATGCAGAATGTAATTCAATTTAGAAAGCATTTTTGGATTTATAATTCCTATATGGACTTGTACCACATCCAAAATTTGGGTCTCTTTTAACAAAAGACTTTCAATGATCTGTTAAATAAGAATAGGTCTTTCACTGTTTGGATAGAAATTACTGCAATTCTTTATCATACTTTATGATTTATACTGTGCTGAATTATTGCTGCTGATAGTTATTTTAACAATGACATGCAGGTTCTAAAACAACATAAGATATTTGGTTATGTAAAATTAATAGAATATTGAAAATTCTTTCCTAACAAATTTAGTCCTATTTAATCCTATGACACTTATAAAGTTCCTGTTTACTCTATTTATTTTGTGGTGTGGTTTTTTGGCCTCTTTTTTCTCTGTTTTGGTTTTTCCTTTTTTTAAAAAAAATTCTCTACAGTGTTTAATAACATTAAAAGAAAAAAAGGATTTTGAGACCCTCTTTCAAGCCTATTTCCTGCATATATCTGGTGGGTAAATCTTTATAAGATCAGAGCTGAGGAAGAGTTAGGCTTGAAAAAAGCCACCCACATGAGAGGCACTTTTCTGACTTAATTGTTCTGGATATGTCTGAGACACCATGCATGCTTGTGGGTAGGGTCTAAGTGTATGAGGTGGAAGTTCCTTAAGTTCCATCTACCACTGGTAAAAGTCCCCAAAATATAGATCCTCCAGTGGAAAAGCATTCCTTTCCTTTCCCTCCTGATCTATCAGATCCACGTAAGTCTGCTGTACCTGGGCTGCAAAAATTCCAGAAGACCTCAAGATGGCAGCAAAGAGAAAGAGAAAACCCTTAATTCTTTGCTGTCATCTTGTGACAATTCAGATTTTTGTAGCCCAGATTTCGTAGTCCTAACCTCAAAACCTAGAGTTCAATCAATGTAGGCCAAAGAGGAGAGACCTGACCACAGAACTAAATAGCACTATATTGGACTTTAAGCAACCCAGAGCATTTACTTACTTAGTAATGCATGTGTTTTATATATTAGGTTGCTCCTGGTAATTTTTTTTTCCAATCCAGATATGATAGCCCTAAATTTATATAACAAGCACTTCAGTGCTGATCTGATAGGCAAGGACTAGGAAGTTTTCAGTTTAAACTGCCCCCTTTCAAATTACCGTCTGTTCTTAGGAGGTATATTTGCTGAGAATAAGCTAGTAGTAGTTGTTGTTTTTTTCCAACATTCCTGTTAAGATAAAATTCCTTTTTTCCTCAAACATCCTAGCTATGTATGAAATCATAGCCTTGAGCAAACCCTAGGGGAGCAAACTCTACTAACACTCATATAACCCTTAGGAGGTTAGGTGGACATCATCTATCAATCCATTCTATACCACTGTGAGCACCAGGAAGGGACTTGGATGCTAGCAGATCACAGCACTTCACAGTTGAAAAGCCCACAATCAGAGTCAAAACCTTTTGACCTATCTTTAATCCAAGACTTTTGCACAGCAATCTCATGAAGAGTTAAAAGGTTGCTCCTTTTCCAGCTGTTCCTACTGGCCTCTCCACAGGGTTAACTTTGCAAGAAAATGCAATTTTCTTCATCTGCAAAAAGGCTAAACAGCACAAAACGCTTCGTAAACATAACAGCCTATGAAACTACAATGCATTCTGCATCATGTCAATGACAAAATAAATAAATAAATCCAAATAAAACTACTTTCAACATCCTTTTAAATGAATCCGCTTTCTTACTGACACACATGCACATTTTAAACCTGAGTGCGTTGAGCTGGAGAAGAAGTTAAAAAAAAAACATGTATGATAAAAATGCAGCTTATTATGAAGAGGGGCAGTTTATTTATTTAATCATATTTGTATAGCTGCCCATCTCACATAGTGGCTCTGTCAGTTGATATTGGGATCCCCTTCCCTGTATAAAAAGTAAATCAAGCTCTTATTAAAGACAAAAAACATTGCTTCTGTTAAAAGCTGTAGTATCAGCATACATCTACTTACACAAAGGAATCCACACACACACAATAATGACCACTTTTGCTAATATCTTAGTAACCTATTGCTTTCTAGATATTTCATTCTGTTAACTTTTGTCTTCACTACAAGACGCCAGCTATTTTGATGCAATACTAAACTATATTTTAGTGTTTATAGTTAAGAAGAGTCCTCCAGTTCATCAACTCTCTGATGCACCTGCAAGGACTTCAGAAGTTTTGCTCCTGTTTTTAACTAACCACAGTTTCTTGTTAGGTACAAAATGAAAAATATGGTTAATTTTAATATTGGTTTATTGAAATCCAACCTCAAATCAGTTTATAAAAATGAGATTGCCTTAATAAATCATAGTTGTCACAATTTAGGGTTCAAATACAAAATAAATACAATAATTATGATGAAAGCTAATGGAAAGAGTACTTTCAAACAACTATAACACACAAATTCTGCAATGCCCCAACTATAGTCCCCTCTACTGTACATCAAGTAGAGTGGAGGGTTCCATCTACCACAACTGTAATTCATTTCTGCAAATAATTTACTGGATGAAGCAGCCATGTAATTTTGCCTGTACTTAGACAAAGCACAGCACTTCTTGAACACCACCATACCATGGCTGAATTGATATATCACATTAAGCCATGGTGCTCAGTTCACACAGCGCACTAATTCAGAAACCATGGTTAAATAAGAATGGCTGAGCTGATGCAAACCAAACAAATCATGGCTCAGCACATGTGCATTTAAACTCAGCTTCTTGTCTTCTTGCTTCTAGATGTCATGACTCCTTTTCTTGAGAAGTCTTAATTGTCTAGTTTATTACTAGTTATTTTTAACAACAGTAAAAGTTGTGAATCATAAATTCTAGGGAAAATTTGCATTTACTTCTTGGTTTTGTTCGTCAGCTGTAGTATGGCCTTACAAGGCAAAACTGTCAGGTCCCAGACATAATATACAGTAGATGGCACTAAGGAAGAACAGCAATAAAGCAAAGCCACAGACATTCAAATCGGAAAGCATCAGCTTGCATGAGAGGGCAGGTGAGAGGGCCCACAAGTGCTGTAGCCGTCACAGCTAATGCCACTTGGCTGGATGGACTTGATGCCAAGTGGCAATCTGGATCCACACCACAAGCACGTACTGGCTGGTGCCACCTTAATAACGCCAGCTCATCTTTGAAATGCCCATGCTGTCTTTGAACTTGGCAGCATTAATGTGGCAGACTGCCATGCGCAAAGCCCATGCAAACTGTCATAGCTGGAGAGTTTGCAGGTGAGGAACAGCTTACTTAATGACCCCATTAAAAAGGAAACTGGAGCTAGGCCGGAAACACTCAAACGTTAAAAGAAAACGCAGCCAAAGCAACCCCAGTCAAAAGCTGACATACTCAGAAAACAATATGCGCCTAATTTTTGCTCGTTCACATGCAGATTGTTAAGAAACGCACATTCATCCATCCATCCATCCACAGTGAAAGAAGGAAGAGTTCAGTTTTCTGTTTGAGAAATGACGTTAATTTGCCCTCTGGGCTAGTCATGCATTCCTCACTTCATCCTCTCCCACAGCAGGAACCTTGTCACACCTCCACATACGCTCATACAAAACCAAGATAGCTGGTCGTAACAGAGGGAGCAACCCCCTGCATTCTTCTGGCTGCCTCTTAGTCCTCAGGGAATAATACAGCTTGGGCAATTATCTGTTAGAATATGGCTCAGTTCCCTATAACTTCAGCCAAGGCAAAACAGCCTCCTGCTGCTTTTCTTGTGCATAGCAAAATAAACCATTCAAATAGCAAAAAGAAAGGATAGGATACAGTTCACCGAACTATAAAAGCTGGCTGTTCTGATGACGTCTAGCTTGGCTTTGGATCTCAAGATATTCATTCAAAAGATTCCAACATCAACCATTTTTCAAAGTGCCTTGATGGGATAACAACTATTCTATAATGGATCACATCTTTTAAATACAGAAGTTCCTGGTTCAGTCCCCAGGATCTCCATTTTAAAAAATGAGAGAGTTATGCCTGTTCGTATGTAGCTGTCTTCCAGCATCCCAAAAGCCACCATTGTGTCTAAGATGACATGTAAGGAGAGAATGCTAGCTCTGCTCCTATTAATAATATTCCAAACATCATATTCATATAAAAAGCAGACTCTGAAGGAGGAAGACTCTTTCATCTACTGGTATGTTCCTTCTAAAACAAAAGCAGCTAACTGGTTGTATATAAGAACATGCTTCTGCCCATTTTGTTATATGGAAGTCAGAGCTGGGTCTGGAAGGAGTTATTTAAGAACTGTGTGTGCTAAAACAAGAAGGTACAAGGTCAAGAATGCCATCTGTTGAATGGAATACAAAAGTGAGCAATCATTGAGAGAGAATGAATGAGGACTGAATTGCAAAACAAACATACAACGGAAGAATGAATACATTGGGAGGGAGGGGACAACTGAAAAAGTCATAGATGAAGTTGATGGAATTCTTAAGGAGAGAGAGGTGAGAAGTGAGGTGATGTATGAAGTGGTGTATGGACTTGGGAGGAAGTAAGGATGGTTAGTACAAAGTTATGGAGACATAAAGTGAAGAGTGTTCATACAGATGGCCCTTGTTTAATGGCCATTCATTCAACAACTGTTCGAACTTAAAATGGCGCTGAACGAGTTGAGTGCTAGTTATGATGGGTCTTTGTACTTACGGCCATCACAGCATCCTGCAATCATGATTTGTGACCTTCCCTGCTGCCTTCTGACAAGCAAAAGCTAGCAGGAAGTTGCAGGTTGCGATCACATGAGGTCCCTGCTTAATGATCCGCATGGTCCTTGCTTAACGATGGCAATTGGGAGTGCCGGAACTGCCGTAGCTAAGCAGCACAGTCGTATGGTTTTTTAACTTATGATCGTGTCATTTAACAATGGAGTTTCCATCCCAATTAGCATTGTAAAGTGAGGATTACCTGTATAAACTAAATTTAATTCAATTTCCTTTTCTTTTTCTCTTGTCTTTAATCCTTTTACTCAGTACTTATTCTTTTTCTGTACTTCTGTACTTTTTCTGTACTTCTAGATAACAGTTTGTCCTAAAATGGAATAGTGTGTTGGGTATGTATGGATTTATGTGTCTTACTGAAGGAAAGAACAAGCCCTTGTATGTGTGCATAAAGAAACTCTGAAAGAAAACTGGAGATAGACAGCACTTCTACTTACTGAGGATAATGATGACTGTCTTGATGAGGTTGATCATAGTTTCCTTGTAGCGTGGGTGGAATGTCGTATGCTTAGACATCCGAGCCATCTTCCTCTTGACATAGATGAAAATATGTGTGTAGACGACCACCATAATGAGGAAGATAAAGAGATTGGAGAGTGCCCAGAAGGTCAAATATCTGCGACTGTAGAGAGGAGCCATCGTAGAGCAATCATTCAGCTGACACAAACAGTGCCAGCCATATGAAGGGATGAGACCCAGCAGCAGGGCTGTTATCCAGATGCAGCCAATGAGAATAATTACCCTCTGATTGGACATCTTGCTATGGAGCTGCATGGTGAAAATTGTCTGGTGACGCTCCACTGCAATGGCCAAAAGGTTGACTACTGAGGCAGTCAGGCTGGTGTCCAAAAGGCTCTGCCTGATAAACCAAGTTTTGAGAGAGAGCTTAGCTGTCCTTGGCCCAGTGTGGAACATCAGGAACATGTATGCAATCCCAGCAAAAAGATCAGCTGCAGCCAGATTGCCCAACAGGTAATAGATAGGATAGTGGAATCGCTTGTTGATAACAATGGCTGTGATGACCAGCAAGTTGGTGAGCAGTACAATGATGCTGACTGTCAAGCCAAGGGCAACCACCAAGATATCCTTGGGCCTCCATTCATGGAATAGCTCCTTTCCACTGTTGTTATAGAAGAACTCAACTGTCTTATTATAATGGCACACAGTCATCTTCTCAAACAGTCAAATCCTGGTTGGGGGAGAGAGAGAAAAAAAATGAAGTCTTCTGTTTACACAATCTTAACCTTTAAAGGGAGGACAGAAGACAGGGAGAAAAGAAAGAAATAAAGTCTTCTGTTTAAACAATCTTAACCTTTAAAGAGGTTTACCTTAAAAAAGAGGACAGGAGACAGGTCTAGCTAATCTCTGCCCACATCAGACATAATTCACTTTCCAATCTTCCACTCAAGAAAGTCCCAGCCATTAAGTATTCTTCTGATGCAATTATCACCATATGTTCCAACTCACTGAAGATGAACAACCAAAGATTTTCTCTCTTCTACCAATAGTTGAGAGTGATCTTAAACAGCACCTACTTCATAATTATTATACATCTTCCATGTATGTTATTAGGGGAAAGAAATACTGTCCAGTTATTTATCTCCAACTAGCAAGGCCAATAGTAAGGGACGATGGGTGCTGTAACCTAAAGTATCTGGAAAGTGCCAGGTTGCCTACCTCTGCTCCGTCCAAGACTGGTGGTTGTTTACAAAGTTATATACTTCTTATTTGTCAGGATGAAAACAGCAACATTGCGGGTGACCTACAGAGAGCAAAAGAGAATATAGAGAAGAAATTTCCCTCATCAGGATGATGTTAATGATACAGGTAGGAACCCACAAGTCTACTGGGTTCTAAAAAAACTAGAACCCATTGCTTTCTTGTGAGGCCCATTTTTCATCTTTTCCCTTTTTCAAACTTCCTGGTTTTCAGAAAAGCAAATAAAATGAAATAAAGACAGTGACAGCATTGCTGTTCTGACCCAGCACAACAGCTCAGTAAACAGTCCAAAAAACCGAATGCTAGTTAGTTAACTTATGCAGCTTTTTGACAGAGGTCATTTTTGCAGAAGTATAAACCCCTCTTATATAATGGTACAAGGAAATGGGAGAACCAGCTTCAGTCTCTGTTCTGTATTCTGATACATTGTACAAGACCAAGTTTTAAAAATCTGTTTATACAGAACACCAGACAAACAATCAAGCAGAAAACAATACTCTAATCAAGGAACTCCCAAGGAGAAAACCACACCCCCACCAACACTGGCAGGGCAAACTACTGTATATAAATGGGGAGCAAAAACACATTCACTAGCACTGATGATGTTACCTAGTCAGGTAATGAAATGTCTACAAGCAAGCAACCAAGCTCAGAGACCACCAAGGACTCCACCCTTTGATGTATGGAATTCAGCAATTTCTTGCTCCATAGTGTTTTAAAGTTGGATAAAGTACTTTTTTGTCAGTCCCAAAAGGTGTTACAGGACTCCTCCTGATTTTTATTTTTATTTTTTTTGGCCACCATAGACTAACAAGGTTCACCTCCTATAATGTCAGCTTCTGAAGAATCTCAGCTTTCATTAAAAAGAAAAAAAAATACCACTTTCTACTTTGGGAATATAATGAAATTGCAGGATGTAAATGCTAAAAATATACCCATTTACAGCTAAAAAGGAATACTTGAAAGTAATGGACCAAAATGGTAGGAGCCAGAGAAGCAGTTGAACTGTAAAAAGACCAAATGGCCTCTCAACACCATCGTTGTGCCTGTGATTAGCAGGTCCTGTAAAATAAAGGCAAAATTATGCAAAGAAAAAGAAGAAGTATGGACGCACACTCGGCTTACTGATAGAACTCACCTTTCTCAGTGCAGAAATTAAATCAACCAGACCCACGCTTTAAATATTCCTAGTAGCTATGTAGCATTTCAGATTCGAAGGCCAAAAGGTACTTTGAAATACATGGAAGTACTCACACAGTACCTGTTTATAGTTCCTTAAAGCAGCTGCATCTTTTATGGGATGCTGTTCTCTGCAGCTACAGCATGATCCTGGGAAAAACACATTTAATCTGTTGCAGTGAGGTCCTACTTGTGCACCCTCATGCTCTCCAAAGTAGCTTTTGGCCTTCTAATGCAAAGCACTATAAAGCCTTAATTCCTAGTGCATGTATAAAAATACAGACAAATCCAGCTAGTCTGCCTACATCTAACCTAATTTATGATTTTTTTCTAATGCAGCAATTGAAGAGGCCTTGCTAATCCACATCTCAATTGTTACATTATCTAGAGTTTTCTGATGTTGGGCAATTATTATTTTAGCTGCTAAAATTCAATAGATAATAAATTCCTTATTTTTAAGCTTGAGGTTCGGTCCTGTAAATAAATGCAATAAGTCTACCTCTGGGGAGCATTCAGTTCCTTGTTTAGTAATGGTATTCATGTCTGCAAAAATTTTAAGCCGAAAGGGTATAGTTTTATCTCCTTAGCACCACAAATGAAAGAATTACCCTTTTTTTGAACAACCTCTCCAACATTTGGTAGAATAATTTTGATATATATGTGCCAACTTGACTGGAGTCAAGTGCCAGCGATGTATAATCTTCCACTGCAGTTCTTGCACTGAAGCGGAGGTGAATCCACCTGGTTTCCATAATTCCTGCCAGATCAATATCCCAAGCTTCCTTTAAACCATGGGGTAGATCTCCTATTTCTAACTGCAATAATAACCTATACCTTTTTAAGATTGTTCTTTTTGGTTACATCCAACCCAATTTACGATTGCGTACATGAGGAATTGTAGGAGGAGGAGAAGGGAGTCGAAAGCAGCCGTTCAAAAGTTTCAACTGATCCAGGACTGTGTTCAAGATGTGTCCATTTTGAACACATACTGGTCCAGGATGTGTTCAAAATGTAACAAGGAACAACATGGCAAATTCTGCATTCCATTCAAGATGTCATGCTTCCTTCCCTCTCTGTTTTTACCACTATATTCTACAGGTGAAACTCGAAAAATTAGAATATCGTGCAAATGTTCATTTATGTCAGTATGGCAACTCAAAAGGTGAAACCAATATATGAGATAGACGCATTACATGCAAAGCGAGATATGTCAAGCCTTACTTTGGTATAATTGTGATGATTATGGCGTACAGCTTATGAAAACCCCAAATTCACAATCTCAGAAAATTAGAATATTACATGACATCAATAACACAAGGATTGGAAATAGAACAATATCGGATCTCTGCAAAGTATAAGCATGCATATGTACTCAGTACTTGGTTTGGGCCCCTTTTGCAGCAATGACTGCCGCAATGCGGCGTGGCATGGATGCTATCAGCCTGTGGCACTGCTGAGGTGTTATGGAAGACCAGGATGCTTCAATAGCGGCCTTCAGCTCCACTGCATTGTTCGGTCTCATGTCCCTCATCTTTCTCTTGGCAATGCCCCATAGATTCTCTATGGGGTTCAGGTCAGGCGAGTTTGCTGGCCAATCAAGCACAGTAATCCCATGGTCATTGAACCAGGTTTTGGTACTTTTGGCAGTGTGGGCAGGTGCCACGTCCTGCTGGAAAATGAAGTCAGCATCCCCATAAAGCTCGTCTGCGGAAGGAAGCACGAAGTGCTCCAAAATCTCCTGGTAGATGGCTGCGTTGACCCTGGACTTAATGAAGCACAGTGGACCAACACCAGCAGATGACATGGCTCCCCAAATCAACACAGACTGTGGAAACTTCACACTGGACTTCAAGCATCATGCACTGTGTGCCTCTCCATTCTTCCTCCAGACTCTGGGTCCTTGATTCCCAAATGAGATGCAAAAGTTGCTCTCATCAGAAAAGAGGACTTTGGACCACTGGGCAACAGACCAGTTCTTTTTTTCTGTAGCCCAGGTAAGACGCTTCTGACGTTGTTTATTGTTCAGGAGCGGCTTGACAAGAGGAATACGACATTTGAAGCCCATGTCCAAGATCCATCTGTGTGTGGTGGCTCTTGATGCACTAACTCCAGCCTCAGTCCACTCCTTGTGAAAGTCCCCAACACTTTGAATGGCCTTTTCCTGGCAATCCTCTCCAGGCTGCGGTCATCCCTGCTGCTTGTGCACCTTTTTCTACCACACTTTTCCCTTCCACATAACCTTCTATTGATGTGCTTTGATACAGCACTTTGGGAACATCCAACTTCTTTTGCAATTACCTTTTGGGGCTTTCCCTCCTTATGGAGGGTGTCAATGATGGTTTTCTGCACAACTGTCAGGTCAGCAGTCTTTCCCATGCTTGTGATTCCTACTGAACCAGCCTGAGAGACCATTGAAAGGCTCAGGAACCCTTTGCAGGTGTTATGGATTCATTAGCTGATTAGAGTGGGACACTTTGAGCCTAGAATATTGAACCTTTTCACACTATTCTAATTTTCTGAGATTGTGAATTTGGGGTTTTCATAAGCTGTACGCCATAATCATCACAATTATACTAAAGTAAGGCTTGACATATCTCGCTTTGCATGTAATGCATCTATCTCATATATTGGTTTAACCTTTTGAGTTGCCATACTGACATAAATGAACATTTGCACGATATTCTAATTTTTCGAGTTTCACCTGTATCTACTTCACTCCACAAAACCCTTCCATTATTGTCTCCGCCAATTACCTTTTCAAAAAAGGGTTCACCATAACATCAGGACCAATACAGAGGATTCTATCCGTCCTGTCTCTACCAAAACCTATCCACATTTGGTCAGGTTCCTTTCCTTTTAAGCAACTGGGCAACCACAGAAATGCAATAAGCATTTTTTAAAAAGTCCTGCTTTAATTGTTTTTGCATACTGTACAGAAATATCTTGGGGGGGGGAAGAGCAATGTATATTCTCCTACCAATCTCCAACTTTGGCCTCAATATCTAATCTGTGTTAAGAGGGAATCAACTAGATAAAGTGTTTTCCACTTTAGGCCAGAATCTTCAGGTTTGAAGAATTAGTGGGGAAGCACACAAACAGAAGGCTGTGGTTTGCAGAAATTAGAAGCTGACAGGGGATGAGGAATAACAGGGAGTACAACATTAGCCTTCACTTCACCCACTCAGTTTTGCTGAAGACGCAGAACCCTCGGGACAAGATAGAAGCCAAGCTGGGAAAAGTTGCCCATATCTGATAAGAAACTCTTCCTCAGAAATATTTCCTCCCTAAGTTGGGTATGTGGGAGAGGCAGATGTTAAAGATTTTCTGTAACTACAGCTGTTCTGACTCAGAATATATAAAAAATAATGCTGTAAATTTTGTTTATCACTTCGTAATGAAACAGCCATTCCAATACATTTTCATGTATTTCCAGCTGCAACCACTGGCCTTTTACTGGCACTCATTACAAGCTCCTAACTCCAAGACAGATGCCTGTTAAAAGTCTCAAAGGGTACAAAACATGCAAACAGAACGCTGTTATTGCAAAAACTAGGTATAAGATCTTGGCCAGAGTTCCCCTGTATCATTCTTTCCTTGGCTAAGAATGTTGACAATTGCAGTCCAATTTCAGACTGGGGAAGGCTAGCTGTGTAACTGCTATATAAACATAGGAAACTACAACTGAGTTCATGCTGCTTACTAAGCCAACATTTAACATTTGTGTAACCATGATTTATTGAATAAACTACAATTTGCTGGATTTATACTGTATACTAAACTAAGGTAAAACCCAACAAAACACACTATAGATGAGCATGATCCAGACTTCTGAACATTCCACCTCCAGACTTTGTCTTTAAAAAGAGAATTACTGAATTATTGGCATCTAATTTGATAATCCCTCATCATTCTAGATTACTAGGAAAGTCAAGGATCTCAGTTCAGATGCAACACTAAATTTTGGGTGGAGAATCCCTAACTTGGTCACTCTGGTTAGCAGGGGGAACCAAGTAGAAACAACCGCCCTTGCATAATTGCTCAGAACAAGGTTGACACCCAAGGATCCCCTAAATGTCTGAGAGCAAAACCTGTATCAGCTCCTTTTTCCTCTGGAGAAACCATTTATTCTGTTCACAAATTAAATGTTCTGAACACAGAATGAAATACCACTGGATTACACCATACCTACAGCCCGAATATCACCTCTGCCTATAACAAATGGTTATGCTACCAATCATTATAACCCAAATGCATTTCTGAGAACTCAAAGATCTGTAACAAAAGAAACCCACACAGGGTTTCTTCCATACTTTGTCACAGCTCTCCATTTAATCCTTTCTGACATCCCTCAGTCCTGACCCCATGTATACCCTGGTTGCAAGAAATTTAAAGAGTGGCATATCAACAGAAACTCCCATAAAATGTCTTCTTTGCTTTATAATGTTCTCTTAGTATTTTGAACTTCAACTCCTATCAATTCTTGGCAAAGGATTACGGATGCTATAATTCAAAAGTTATTGGGAGTTCCAGGCTATTGATATATTTTTAAATGCTTCCAAAGCTAATAGTACACTGAATGAAGTTTCAGATTCCTGGGTTTAAACTGCCATTTAGCTGAAACACCCACTTGCTTTACACATTACATTACACATTACATTAAACCACAATGTGGCTACTTGGATCTGAGTGTTGCATGAACTCAGCATCTGTGGTTTGCAAAGCATAATCTGGCTTGACAGAACATGAGAACCCAACCACTGGGTTCAGTAGGACTTCAATAACTCTGCACTGAACTCATCCCAAACAACTTTGGGCTGTTGATTTCCAGCATGTCCTACCACACAAAGTTGTTGTGATTATAAAATGGGAGGGCAGTCAGAAGAGTGACTTTTTTTCCACCTTGAGTTCCTTAGAGTAGTTTTACCTAATTGGTTCCTTTCAATTATGTTGCATTTCAAATCCAACACATCTGGATGGTTCCAGTTTGGACAGGGCATCTCTAAGAGAATATGTGAAAGATACAAGTATATTTTCCATTATATCTGATATAATTGCAACGTCCTTTCCTTTGCCCAAGATGATGATTTTGCCCAGGAAGCCAGCTGGGTGACTCTGGGCCACTCTCTCTCAGCCCAACCCACCTTACAAGGTTGTCGTCATCTTGGGGAAAATAGGAGGAGGAAGGAATACTAGATATGTTTGCCACTTTGAGTTATTTATAAAAATAATAAAGATTGTAAAAAAAAAAAAAGATGATGTACACATGTTGTGTAATAGCAACCATCCCAAAAGCTAGTGTTTATTCAGACTCCCTCCCTTGGCATCTGGCTGCCCTTGCTGAGTTGCCTGAGCACTGGATGAACTAATTAGGCTATGAAAGTATATTTGGCAATTGTGAAATAACGTAACATGTAAACAAATGGAAATCGGAAATGAGATGCTTAACTCAGCAATGCCTGTTGTTCTTCTGTGCAACTGGATTAAATCTTTTAATTTTTTTTTTAGCAAAGGTATCACTGGAGAACATGACATGCTGGCTTGAATTTAAAATAATTTTTTGGACTGTCCAGAAATATACAGATTAATATTAGTGCAAGACTGAAAGGGCTGGGCTCAAGCTTCACTTCAGCCATAGTTTTATTGGCACAAGCAAGTTCAGAGTTTCCCCCTAGAGCAGTGTTTCTCAACCTCAGCAACTTTAAGATGCGTGGACTTCAATTCCCAGAATTCCCCAGCCAGCATGCTGGCTGGAGAATTCTGGGAATTGAAGTCCACGCATCTTAAAGTTGCTGAGGTTGAGATACAATGCCCTAGAAGAAGTATACAGTATATACTGTAATGTGAAAACAGTGTAACAGGGTTCTCAGGGATGAATACATCTGAATGTATCAGTGACAGCAGTTAAGCTTCTCAGGACTTTTCCACACCCATTTACACATTTTTATTGATCGGACAGTTCTACATTTTTTAGGATCACTGCCAATATTTCCCCCCAGGAGACCTTATAATGTGAAACCTTTTTTTCCACATTTATCTCTATACCAAATAACATTTTCAGAGTTAAATTCTGGTACACAAAGTATTAAAATTTACAAGAACATAGTTTGTTTGTTTTAAGTTTACAATTCTACCCTATCAGTGTGCAATAGCAGTATACAGGTGGCATGCCATGCGTGTGTCATGTGTGTGTCCCCAACTTTAACCCAGAGGGAACAATACAATCTTCAAATTCAATTTTCTTCATTTAATTCTGCCCCCAAGCAAAATAAGCAAAAAATTACAGGAATTCCACCCCCGCCCCCCCAAAAATATCTATGGAAGGAAAACAAAAGGAATTCACTCACCTAAACTCACCTAAACTCACCTAAATCCCTGGTTTACTATGCCTTCAAATTTCACAGAATTCCATTAAATATATTCTTCAATGCTACTATTATTATTTCTGTAGCAGTCAAAGGAAAGCAAGAAGCATTGCAAGACTGTCTAAAATTAGGCAGGTTTCAAATTGGTCTAAATAATTGGGCTGTTTTCCTAAAGAGGTCAAAACCCAAAGCTGTGGTTGATGCACCCCTGTAATGAGGAGGTGTGCTTTCCTCTTCAGTCTTCTTCCAACTTCCACATTAGCAATACCTCAGTCAGTGCCAGCCCAAGATGTGTGAAACAGCCAACAGTGATCCTCTCTTCTTCCTTGCTCAGGCTGTGGGATGGACCCATCTAAGAACCCTCCCTCCATGTAGAGGAGAGCAGTGCCAGGAAGCTCCAAAGCCACTCACAAATAATCCAGCCACAATGAGGACAAATGTTATTATCCCCACCCTCAGGTACCATCATATCTACCCTGAGACCAAAACCAAATGTAATGTATTACCACATAGGTGTAGAGGGCCCTCAGTGATTTGTGACAGGTCCATGGTTGTCATGGTAGCCATGAACTCCCAAACCACTTCAGACTGCTCACCAAGATAAAGCAGGCTGAAGCCTCCCAGGACCATCAGTCTAGGAAACTCTACTGCTAATCTGGCAATGGTGTTGAGCAGCTCGGGCAGAAAAATTGTTGCCAGACCAGGAGATGGGTAGAGCAACAGCAATTTAGAGCAACCCCCTTTGGCCAACTTCACAAAAAAGTCTCATATCCACTTCTCTGCAGTGCAGTGACTCTGGAAGCCATCACAGCTGGCCAAATGACAATAGCTACTCTTTCCCCCCAGCCCTGTCCAGGGGTTTCAGCGGATGCCAGACCTGGAACCCAGGTGGGCATACTTCCAAGATGGTACTCCACACCCATCCAGATCTCAATGACACATGCCATCTCATCCAAGACATTGGATGAGGGAAGGCCTGTTACAAACAGCCTGCCATAAGCTGGAAAACCGGAGCTCTGACAATCCAGTGATCAGGGCTCTTAACTAACAATTTGCTGCCCTTTCATGTCCCCCCAAAGTCAGCTTCTCATGAGGCATCTCACTCTGCTTAAAGGTAAGGAAGCTCCTGTAATGTATCTTATTCACTTCTTGTACAGCAACATGCAGCTTGTGAGAGAGTGGTTTGCCTAAAGTAGATAGGCTTGTCTTCAAGACAAGTATCAGTGGTTGGGATGATCCAACATTGTCTTGGAACCACTAGCAATCAGATCTTGAAGTGTTATAATCAGTGGTGCTGTCAAACAGTCTTGGACACATCACATTTTGAAGTAATACTCACTGCCATCTAAAGATGCACTGAAACATAATTAAGCCTGGAATCTGAAATTACCTAATGGATACTTGGCTATATTGAATTTTCTTTACACATCCACTTTATTTGGGCTTTTTCTTTGGCAAGCTCTGAAATGTGCCACAAAACCATTTCAATCAGCAGAAGAGCAGCAACCATTACTTTACATCAACTGATTGCTTTGTTTTTAAAGTACAGAGTGAGTTATGATGAAAATAATGAGAAAGGGCCAGATGGGTTATTAAGACCTGACCACCTCTCACAGGACTTTTAAAATCTACTGTCTCTTTTCCCAAGTTGGCACCCTCCAGCTGTCCCAGCACATCTGGATGGTACCAATGGGGGAAAGGCAAATCTTCCTAACGCCAATACTACTAGTTACTGATCATAAGACTGGCTTTTCTTAGCAAAAGAGAAAAGAGACTACAATTGGTTCACTTTCCAGTGATGTCATAGTGACTGCACTTGTCAAAGGGGTGGGACTGAAGCTAGGTTTGGGTGAGGTAGTCAAGTTTGCTTTTAACTTAGCATTCAATGGACAGGGGATTTTTCTTTCTTAAACCAGTCATCTAATGCAGGGTTCCTCAACCTTGGCGACTTGAAGATGTGTGGACTACATGCTGGCTGGGGAATTCTGGGAGTTGAAGTTCACACATCTTCAAGTCACCAAGGTTGAGGAACGCTGATCTAATAACTTTCTTCTTAATCCAAAGGATGCTTTGTATGGGCCAATGCGACCAATTCAGAGTGGAAGGAAGGACAGATGGGTGACTAACAGTCTTCCTAGGAATTTTCTTTCCCTCCTTAGTACATTCCCATTAATGTAGTGGTGAAGAAATAACAAACCTCCAGGACAAAAATCAGAATCTCTTTTTAACCAGTTCATGGCCTTTACTTAGTATGTAGTCTCTAGCCAGCCTTGTAGGAGGGGAGAGCAAAATGCTGACCATGGTGAACACAACCAGTCCCAAACACTCATTTCATAGAGAAGCAAAGTAAAAAAAAAGCTAAACCATGAATAATTTGCTGAAGAACATGAAGGGGCTGAACTTCCATTCCAGAGAAAGTTAAACTGTACAGGCTAAAAAAAGGAGCAACACGTCCAAAATCATGCATAATAGCAAAGGTGAGGTCGGAAGCTCAAAACACAACCCTGTATTTCTGAATTCACAACTTTTCCAGCAGCGAGTCATTTCCAGAAAGGAACAGACAAAACTAATACACAAATAATTTACATGAATACCAAGGCCAAGGATCTAGAAGTAGATTTCTAAGCTCCTATGGCCCTTTTTTGGGGAGGACTAGTTGTATGGTATGATTCCCTTTAGCACTCAAGAAGCTTGTAACTGGAAAATGGGTTTGTGCTGCGATTCACTGAGAAGAACTGAAGGCATTTTCAAAGAGGTTTCATTGCCATATTCTTACACATCCCACATTTTCTTCTGAACAGGTTTTACTGGGGTGATGGTGACAGTGTTAACATTAACATCATTTCCCCAAAACCTGCCAAACATGTTTAAGCAAAGGTAGCAACAGAAAAGGTTGTACAAGACATCAGCGCTATTACGCCCTCCATACCAAAGGCCATTCCTAGTTTGTAACCAATGGCTTGAAAATGAAGCTGTCTGCTTCACAGACGACCCGGCCCTTATAAGCCAAAAGCTCAGTTGCAAAAGAGGCAGAACAAATGGAGAAGCCATTCAGGAATCCCTTTGAAATGCAGGGAAGGAGAGATAAAAGTCGGGGTGCAGCCTGGGGGTTGTTGACAGGTAAATCCTTCCCTGATTTTCAGGAGGGCCTGTCCTTGCTTTGCAATTAGGCAACAGCTGACCTTGGGGCTTAGCACCAGGGTGGGGGTGGCCACAAACCAGACTAGACTCAGCAATAAAAGGATCTAATTGGTATGATATAGCAAACAAAGAAGCCGGGGCTGTTTTCAACAACAGGGGTGCACAGTTCTGACCTCCTGGACCCAGTTAAAAAGAAGAGGCAGTTGTGGGTTTACAGCAGGACTCAGTCCCAATGTGACAGAGGGGAGTAACAAAAAGAAAACGCTGGAGTTTATCTTTTGCCCTGCTGGAGCACAGTTGTTATTAAATGATGGCTTAGCATTCTTTTTTTGTTAACGCTGAACTTAAGTATTTAAAAGACTTATGTACCAAAGGTATTTCTAAGATATTGGACACTTTTTGTATTTCTGGAGGGTAGGAAGGCACAGTAATTGAGGGTTTGGTTTTTTTACGTTAATTGTTAAACCTGATACTTCTGCAAAATATTGCAACTCCTTTTTTAATATGAGCGTGCTATGTTTGAGAAAGTTAATATTAAATATATTTGCAGATAAGTGAATAATTTCCCCCTACTGTATATTTAATTGGGTGATTTTATTATTCATGTGTAATACTATTGCTAAGGTTTCTGTAACTAAATAGTAAAAAGGACAATGAACATCCTTTCACTTTAGAAGTAAAAGTTTTGGGGAGATTTTATTAATTTCTAAAATATCCAATCTTTTTCTTTTTTTAACCATTCATATATATTTTGGGAGCCTGTCATTATATTTTTGTCAATAAATTGTTTTCCAATCAAGATTTAATTGATTGCTAATTGTGAGGGTTTCTTTTTAATTATACTTCCCTGGTTTATGCATTCTCCTTGTACTACTCCTTTCATAGTCTTTCATCTTATTTTTAAAGGTGTTTGCTTTGCATAATTTTCTTTGTTCTGCTGCTTGATTAATATAAAATTAAAACCCCAAGCACTGGAACAAAAGCTGTTTCAACATTTCACTACAGAACTGCTATAGTTAAAGTGATGGCCCTTTCCAAATTAAATGTCTTATTTCAGGCCCTCCTTAAAAAGATCCTAGAAAAAGTTTTTCACAGAATGGTAAAAGAAAGATGAAACATTCTATTTCAATCCAAAAAAAACAAGAATCAATAGAAAAATAATCTGTAGTTCTCAGAAAAAGAGAGGAAGAGTCTATGTCTAAAATTATATTCTCAAACTATCCAGCTAGGCCATTCATTGTGGAAGATCAATGAGAACAGTGGATAGATGTTGAAAATATAAAAGATTTGAATACTTGAGCCATTTATTTCTTCAAAAAGACATATCTAAAATAAAATAAACATTATGGAGAAGGAGGTATGCAGCACTTCTATAGCATATATCTCCTTTTAACACCCGATGATTTATGAGTTTTATAATCAATATAGAACTGGGCAAATGAAAGGGTGTATAAAGAATAATACAGAACAAGAGATTTGCCTGCTTCTATGCAGGAATTATATTTGAAGATCTTGTATCAATGGCATTTAACCTCCATACAGAATTGCAGAGATATTTCATAATTATCCAACAAAATGTTGGAATGGTTAAAAAAAAGAAGGGAACATTCTTCTAGCTTTCATGGATATATGAAAAAGTATCAGATTTTTGGAAAAAAGTTTTTGACAAAGTGTTATAATGAAACAAAAAATTAAATTTACACCAATACATTTACATATATTTGATGAAAAGGGTATGGGATTAAAAATCAATCATTTATACATCTCTATAAATGTAGTGGTTAAGGCACCAGGCTAGAAACTGGGAGACAGTGAGTTCTAGTCCTGCCTTAGGCACAAAACCAGCTGGGTGACCTTGGGCCAGTCCCTCTCTCCCAGCCCTGGGAAGCAGGCCATGGCAAGCCACTTCTGAAATCTTGTCAAGAAAACTGCAGGGACTAGTCCAAGCTGTTGCCAGGAGTTATGTGAGCTAAATTATTAATTGCTCAACACTGAAAATACTTGGGTAATTTGTTGATTGAAAAATTGCAGAATAAAATTTGGTCAATAGTTCTACTTGAAAAAATATCAGAAAGTTCCTAACTTGAAGAAACTGGATGATGAACCATCGTTTTACAGGATCTGGAGGGAGAATAATTGATAATAAATCTTCTATCAGCTGGATATGTGGAAATTATAACATGATTTATAATGAAACCAGAAAATGTTGACGCTAAACTGGTAAAATGCCAGTCAAAATGTATAGTTGTTTAAAATAAAATACCAAAGAGAAAATTAAAGAGAAAGAAAGAAAGAAAGAGAGAGAGAGAGAAAGAAAGAAAGAAAAAGAGAGGGAGGAAGGAAAGAAGCAAGCAAGCACTGGAGAAGTGTGAAGTGCATGTAAATTTATGTTGTTAGTTTACAATGAAAAGCTTAAATGAAGAGGAATTTTCTTACAGGAATGTTTAACAACATGTCCCAGAGGTTCCTTATACTGTACATTTATGAAGGTCTTCTTAAGAATATTACATAAGGTTTTCCACCAACCAATCCCTGTAGCATGTTAAACCTGAGGTTTAAAATATCTGGCCAGCACTGGGGGTGAACTGAGAAGATGCCACTGACATTTTCCCAGAGTTCCTTACAGCATGCACTACTTCATGGTAGATGCTTAGAAGTTAACCAAAGACAAAGGTAATGAGAAAAGGGCTACCTTAACTTAAAAATAAGTGTTTGGGTGGAGCGTGTACATGTGCTTGCTTTTTTTAAAAGTTGCTTTCAGTTGCTGCCAGTCAAAAGTTGAGGTGCCCCCCCCCCCCCAAAGAGACTCTGGTATACAACTTTCAGTCCAGATGCACTGTGTAACCTGCACATCACTTGTTTAATAGGAGAAGTCTAAACCTCTCCCACCACCAGATATTGCCAACTTGATAAAAACAAATCCACTCCCAACATTCCCTTCAATGTTCTTTCTCGCAAATTTTATCAGATTTATACTGAATTATTTATACACATGAACACACATACAAACATGTACCCTGTACAATTCTATTTCAGTATTCACGTTTGACAGCATTTGGTCAAGTACAAAATGCCACTGTTGTTTACTATTTCCTGATATCTGATTATTAGTATGCAGTGCAGTGGTAATCTACGTGTCGTTTGAGCAGGTGTCAAAGAGGAATTTCCATAATCTGCCAATTTTCAAAGCAGTGAGGAAGTATAAAGCATACATACTTCAAATCTGGGGGTAAAAATGAATTTTCAAATGAATATGAATTCAAACTTGAAAACCTGAATATTTGAGAATATTTGTTTCAGTTCCAAGGCAGAGGCTATTACATCTCAAAAACAGGGAAATGGGAAACCAGAATGAAATTGACATATATTTATACCATCAGGGACTTCCCTTTCTTGGGTTGCCCATGTTCTTTCGGCCATCTTAGAATCATCATCTTTCCCGCCTCAAATGTTGTGGTAAATAATAAATTCATTTCTGCAAGTCCCCTTCCCTTGAATAACACTAATCGTTTCATTAGGGTTGGAGATAGACAAGCGATAAATATACTACTTATTTTTTAATAATGAACATTTTTTTCTCTTTCTCACACACAAAAGGCTTCTCCAACTTTGCAGTATCATTAACAGCCCAGCACCGACCAAAGCCCTGAACAGGTTTTGAGTTCCTACTTTGCCTGCAGAAAACTGGATAGGTTTAAAACAGTTGCAACCCCTCCTCTCAGTTCCTTGCAACACCTTGAAAGTTGCAGGCTGCTGTTTGAGAAGCCCCAAGTTAAAAACTGTTTGTGTCCAAATATCTTGGAATTTCTCTCCTTCAACTGTAGCTACTAGGGTGGCAGAATTTTATATCTACCTACCTACCTATCCTAGATCAATTAATAAGATTAAGTTATAAATGTATTGTTGTTTGAGGCATTGTTTGCTAAAAGGTGCAAAATGGCAGGATTTTCCATTAAACCAACTTTCAGACATTTAGGTGTGGACTGGCAGCTCTCTGTTGTTGTTGTTGTTTTAATCCCTGAATGAAATTGGGAGCTTGGAAGTACAGTACATCTTGAGCTTCTTATTTGCTTCTTATTTGCTAGTAAGACTCATCCAAGGTCTCAGTCTGAACCTGATAGCTAGAATGATGGAGGACAATGGAGTATGTGCTGTGATTCAGATAATATTCACTACTGTCAAATGAGAATAGAGTGTTCATTACTTGAGGTCAGGGATGTCTTCCCTGGCTCTCAAGAGAAATAATGACCTTTGGTGATATCTTGGAAAAGAACATAGGCCTTTTCCAACCTAGCATCTTTCAGATGTGTTGGATTACAACTCTGACTGTATGACACATGGGGATGATGGGAGGTGTACGCCAACATATCTGGAGGGTGCTGGTTGAAGAAGACTGATGCCAAATAAAATACCTGCAGCACTCCATCAAACACAAGGCTAGCTCAGGATATTTTGCTCCTTTTGGTGAAAAATTCAAAAGGCATCCAGTTTCTCTAATTAAGACATAACACAATCATTGGGAAGTCTCCAAGGGGGAACTTGGTTGAAAACATTAGAAACAGTGCTCCGGAGCCCATACATGGCTCATCACTTTGGTGGAGTTTTTGCGCAGGAGAATGTTCTGGTGGACGATTTCCTTGGGCTGTATCTCATGTCACTCTTTGTTTTCACTGGAAACAAAATCCACCACTATCTCATTTTGCCTTACACCATTTCACTTCTCATTGGGATGAGCAGAAAGTTTGTAAAAAAAAAATTTTTTTTAAAGTTGACTTAATCACTTCACACTATCCTGTTATCAACCGCTTGAATATTCTACCCAATCAATCAGCCTAAGGCAGTGTTGTCCAAACTTGGCCACTTTAAGATGAGTGGACTTCAACTCCCAGAATTCCCCAGCTGGCTGGGGAATTCTGGGAGTTGAAGTCCACTCATCTTAAAGTGGCCAAGTTTGGACAACACTGGCCTAAGGGCTTCTTCATACTGAGCATACAATATTCAGCTATGTGAAAGGACAGCCACATGTGTGGAAGGGGGAAGAGCAGTAAGAAATTAGAATACCCGCATTCGGTATTATACTGACATTATACTCAGCTAGGCCCTATATGCCTGGTATTGGTAAAACTGAGATTAAGGTATAAAGTCATGATTGCTTTTACCCGTGTTCATTTTAGCCTGGACAACTTATGTCCTTCAGCTCCAGAAAGAGGGTTTATCCACGGCTGATTCTTCTTTCTGGCCTCCAGATACGGGCAGAGGAAGCTAGAGTAGCTCCAAATAGGTTTACTCTAAGTACAGCATCTCTTCTGCTTCCCCTCCCCTTCTTCATGGACCTTTCTTTTGTAGGCATGGTGACCACAGACCCAAAGAAGAACCACGGTGCCTTTTAGTTTTTTAATCTAAAAAAAATAAACCCAGGATATGTCAGCTAGTTAGCCAATGCAAAAATGGTTGTGGTCCTGGCCAAAATGACTGCCAAACAAGAAACCAGGGCTCGCTTTGATTTCCTAATTCATTTGGTGCCAGACCAGTGGCCATATTCATTTATTGATGGATTTCATTTACATCCCATTTCTCTCCTAAGAACTCAAAAGTGGCTTATGGAGGGACTTCTACTTTATCCCAGAACAACAATCTTGTGACACAGGCTGGTCTCAGAGACAGCAACTTGCTCAAAGTCACTGAGTGAACTTCCATGGTTGAGGGTGGACCAGAACCAAGGCCTCCCTAGTGCCAGCCCAACACCTTAAGCGCTACCACACAAGCTTATTCAGTACACCACATAAATACCTTCCCCATGGTTAGCGCCACATTACCTTCAAACTTTGCATGAACACACCCAATAAAGGGGACAGACCTCTTGGATCAGCACCTGTGATTCCCGACTCCATTTTAACCTTCAGCCAATCCCATGCCTAAAAATCCTGTCTAGCTGGCAACTTGCTTCCAAATAAACCATACAATGAACAAACAAGTCATGTTTCCCTCTAACTGCAGGCTCATTATCTTTCATGTCATCTTATTCCATAATTCTGTGACTCCGCTTGTTGAAAAAAGAGCACACAAATGTAGCAACTTCCCCCTTGTTGCTTGTGTGGAACCAAGGTGAGAACTAGGACTGTTGTGATGAAACTTCAGTGCTTGGAGGAACGATAGATGCAGGTATGAATCCACTTAAGTCAAAAGGGATTAAATTGGGAGCTTTTCTCACCAGTTCAGAACAGTGCCCTTATCACCTGAGCAATGGAAATCTCATTAGCAGGGCTCTACTAACCATGAGGACCAGAAACATAATTATTTTTACAAACAAACCCTGAGATTCTTAGAATTCCAGCCAGCTGGGGAGAGGCCAGCTCTTGCTCCATGCCTGATGAGACCAAAATACCTTCCTTCCAGAGACACTGAGCCCGTGTTTTAAACTGTATCTACCCGAAACAAGTTAAGACTCATTTTCCAAGGTTAACCTTTCAATTAACATGAACTTCCCTGCCCTTCCTCCTTCCCCAGTCAGAGTTGCAAGACCAGGCTCTGCGTGCATGCAAGACTTAGCCAACATCCTTCCCTACTTACTTGGATTCGTTGGGGAGCGATTCCTGCCCGGGAAAGAGCGAGAAAGGATTGATCCGCACGGCAAGCAGGCAGAGGCTAAAACAAATTCCAGCGGACCGACCTTAATTTCATTGTTTCCAAGCAGGCTGCAGGCAGGCTCTGCCAGTGCAAACTTTCCGCGCCCTGCAACCCTCCCTTTTCTTTCTACTGAAGCGGAAAGGCTTACCTGAGAAAAGAGCGCACCTCCAAAACCCTCACTTGGCCTTTTGTTAACGCTGATCTCCCCACCCCTGGGAGCGAGGGTGGCTGCCTGAGCGGGAGCGCCTGGCCATTGGGGGGCAGCTTCGGCCTCTCCCGTGCTCGCCTTTCCTGGCTCTTCAAGAAAACTGGAAGGAAGAAAGCGATGCCGCGCCAAGTCGCCTCTTGTCACCGTGGAAGCCTTTGGAAATGGTGATCCTGCGAGGCGATGTTGCAAGCTCCCTCCTTCCCTGGCCCATCCCTCTCTGTGGCCTCCCCGAGGCCCGCCTTCCCCTTCGCCTGGCGGGAGACCTGAGCCACCCAGGAATTGTAACCTGAGTCTCGTTCACGGCCTTTATCTGGCTTTGTGGTAGCTGAGCGTCCGCCGCCTCGAAGATTCCCCAGTTCTGCCTGGAAAGCCGTGAAGTTTGGGGGCTCTGCAAAGGAACACGGAGGGGGTTGGAAGAAGGGGGAAGGAGCTCCGTGGGAAGCCATAACAAGCCTGGAGGAGGAGATAAACAGGGTTTACTAAGTGAGAGTGTGGAGTGAGATGGAGGAGGGGGGCAGGAATCTTCGTTTTACTTAGGAGAGGGAAGGTTTGGTGGGCAGAGAAGGAAATGAAGTGGCCGGCCAGGTGGGATTTTGATTTTGTTCCCAGGTTGAGACAGCAAAGGGTCTAACCTGGATCTTTAACCTGGTGCTTTCAGAGGTAATGGATGGCAATGCTCATCAAGGCCTATGACCATGCTGGCTGGGAATGATGGGGGCTTTACTCCAACACATCTGTATGTGCCATGTTGGGGAAGGATGTTCTAAAGGATTTTGTGTGACTATGTTTGCATGACACATTTACCCATGGTTAACTGAGCTTAGTTTAATTCACCAATATTCTGAGTCCCCAAGACACACTGAGCCATAAGCTAACCACAAAGGTTGGTTTGCACTGCACACTGTGCTAAAATATCATTGCCTAGTTGTGGTTCAGAGTGTTGGGTAAACACAGCCTATATGTTGAAACAACATCCAACAAGCCATAGGTCTGTTAAACTTGTGGCTGAATTCATACATCGTGTTAAGGCAGATCCAAGCAAACCATATTACGGCTCATAAACATGGTGATATATGAACCAGTCATTGTACCTTATGTAAAAAATCACCATTAAAACAATTCAGCACTATGTGTCAGTCTGCAAAGTTGCTTATTCTTCTTCTTAGGTTTATATCCCACCTTAAATTTATGTAAGAACATTTAAGAAAAGGTTATGTTGATGCTTATCTGGGTTGGCACATCAAGCAAAACCATGATGCAGCCTGGTTTTATGTAGAGTGTTTGTATGGACTTTGCCATTAGGTTCCATAAACCATAGTTTGCAACTTAGCATGAAGTATGGTGGCTTACTGAACAAATTATGTGTAAAAATACTGCGACCTAGCACATTAGGGACTATTTTATGCCAAATGATTCTGCTCTTCCTGTGAGGTTATGTAGAGACAACCTGCTCAAGGTTTTGTCCCCAAAAGAACGTGGGACAGAAGACAGGTCTTCTCTGTGGTAGCCCCAAAATTGTGGAATGTGGCTCTTAACATTCAGGAAAGCACTTAAAGCAAGTATGTTTAAGTAGGCCTTCAACACACTGGATGCCTTGTCTGATCAGAGTTGGGTGACTATCATATTTTATGCCGATTTGATTGTTTTTATAGTGGGGCAGGAGATGTTTTTAGGAGATCACTTTTTACATTGATATTAGTCTGCCCACTGCCCAGAATTGATTGGGATGGTACAAAATGTTAATACATAAATAATATGTGAACCCTGCCCCCAATTTTGTTTTTGTTTTTTTTTGTGCCTTCAAGTCAGTTTTTGATTCCTGGTGACTGCATGGACTAGTCCCTGCAGTTTTCTTGGGAAGGTTTTGGAAGTGGTTTGCCCTTGCCTGCTTCCTAGGGCTGAGACAGGAGGACTGGCCCATGGTTGCCCAGCTGGGTTCATGCCTAAGACAGGATTTGAACTCAGGGTCTCATGGTCTCTAGCATGGTGCCTCAACCACTACACCACACTGGCTCTCCTGCCCAAGAAATAATTAATTTAAATAATTATTACTTAAATAATAAGATTAAGAAATAAATATTTATGGAATTATAACATGAGCCAGACTTCAGTAGTGACATAAAAGAAACATTGCTAGGGAGGAGTGCTCCTGTGGATGTGCAGAATTTCTTTCCATTTCTTCTAAGAAATCTAGGTCATGATTTGGCTTCTAGGAAGGCTGCTGTAGAAAGGGTATGCTGGAGAGAGAAGGAAGCAAGGGATTAAAGTGACGTAATTTGTGGGGTGTTGGTGTAGCTGCTGCAGACAGATTTGTGAAAAGATCTGTCATGTGGTTGTGGGAAATCCCACATTTTAGGCCCCATGAAATGTTTGGACCCTTATTTGGGAGTAAGCCCCATTGAATTTCTGAGGAAGAGAGTTATTCCTGGGTATACTGCATAAGATCAGCCAAGAAGCCCAGCTTCTTTCCATGTTTGTTTGAAAGTAAGCCCTAGCTATTTCAGTGGAACAGGCAAGCAAGGTCCATGTGTATTTATTCAGAAGTGTGTCCTGCTGTTCTCAATGGAGCTAATGTCCGGAAAAATACACCTAAGCACGCTAACTTGAAGCTCCGAAGTAAGTGAGGCTTGCTTCTGGATAAATAGATATGGTCATTGGGTTGAAGTAGCCAGACTAGCAAGTTTAGGGGTGCAGTCTTAAGGGCCTTTGAATTAGCTGCGAATTAGGGAGAGCCCATAGTGGTGGGTAGTGGGTTGCTGGTTTGAAGCCAGACAATCTGATCTGATGCAGTTCAAGTTCAGATTTTTTGCAAGGAGAATAAAGTAAAGAAACAGTTATATTTATGGGTCCCTTTACCTATTGATCAGATATGAGTACAGTAGACCAAGTAGAGGGGAAATGATGATCTTTTATCCACAGTGAGGGAAGGCAGGAAATGCATTTTAGTTAGAAAGCATGGACAACAGTTAGCAGCAATACAAAGCCACACCAAAACAGCCTCTGCATATTTCAAACCTTTTTCTTCAGTCATGAAAGTTAGATTTTTTTTTTAATCTGACACAAACAAGTCCATCATATCAAAAGTTTGTTATTTCTGCCCCATATGGCTATGTAAATACAGTACAAACCAGAAATTATATTCCTGTAGCATTATCAACACTGTTGTAAGACCTGAAGGACCAGGTTGAAGGCAGATCATCATGGAGAAAATCTATCTTGTCATTGCTAAGAGATGGCATATAATCAAAAGCATTAATAACACAGTAGCTTATTACTGTAACCGGGGATAATATAGGCACATATAAAGGGGACCTTGGAGTTTGGGTCAATCACTCTCTTGAAGCCCAATCTGCTACCTTAGGTTTGTGGTCAGGGTAAAATGAGGGAAAATCCCCATGTTATGTCATCTCAACTTCTCCAGAGAAAAAGCCAGATAGAAAGCAATAATAAATGATGCTAGTACTCCTCCTCTTCCTCTTCTTCTTCTCAGTGTGTCATGGTGGAACTTGCTACACTGACTCAGTTCCAGAGCCAGGTTTCCAAGCAATAAGCTGATTGTGACATAGATCACACATTGCACTGAACTATAATATGGCTTTTGTTGGCTTTTGGCTTAGCATGTTGTGCAAAATCACTTGAAGATATTCAATAAAGAAACCAGGTTTAGGGAATACTAATTTTTGAAGCAAGCACTGAGAGTGACTCATTCAAGCAGATCTCAGGGTTTTCATCCTTTGTGCATTATTGCAGCTGGTAGCATCTCCCACATTCTGTCACAAAACCCACACCAGATAGACAGAAAGAGAGAGAGCTAACCTGCTGCCCTCTTGGTATGTTCTGGTCTGGCTGGAAATTCTGGGAATTATCATCCCAATCCATCTAGAAGGCGGTACTTAGGGAAATTTTTGGGAATCCTGGGAGGCGTTCTCAACAGATTGAGGAAGATTGTTGTACCGCATTAAGTACTTGAAGTATTGATTGAAAGGCCTGTGTGCTCTTTCCTCATGTGCCTCCCCATTACTGCCTTTAAAGTTACAATCACCAGTTCTGTGTTTAGAGTGCTTCAGCTCTGCTTTTCTTCTGCAGCATCTTATCTGCATAGGACATTAAATCAACCAACTCATGTTCTTCCCAAGCCCCCACCTCTCTCCCAGCATCCTTCCACTTTACCAGCGCTGCTGTTTTGCTTGTGGTTGAAGCTTTAACATTAATTTTCTTCTCTACTAGAGTTCCCACTGTGGCCCCATCCCCCATTCTTGTACAAGCCGGTGAATTATAGCACTCCTGGCCAAAAATTTCTGCAGGGCACGCAGGAAGCGGAATAGGGTGTGTGTTTTTTTTTTTCATTTTCCTTTTTCTTTTAGAAGGGGGCCATAGAGGATGTTAGGACTCACCCACCCCACGGTCACCACCTCCCCCTTATAAGCCAGCTGTAGTGTAGAGTAATTTAAAACCAACTTGCTATAATAGCTGCCATATGTGTGAGGCTTCTCCATTCATCTCCCCTTTCTCAGGGTGTGAGTCATCCAATTCCAAGCTAGAGATGACACAAAATAAAGATTTTCGGAAAATAATAGTAAATAGCCAGGCTTTTCTCTTAAGAAAGATGGCAAGTGTAATCTGACTGAAGGAGGGTGGAAAATTATCTAGATGGACAGAAAAAAAAAAAGAATCAAGTTCCTAAGCATGTCAGGACCAGAATCTGAGGACTTAATTTCTTAAAAACAGCAGTTTCTATGTACATGTTGGAAGAAAATAATCAATATCCAGATCTTGACTTGTGCTTTCTTCAGTCCCTCAGTATTTATTAGATCCACCACTCAACACAGTATACAATAGAACATAAGATGGCCATTAGATACTTGGATAAAAAGGATAAGATTAGGAAAATCTATTAGTTTTGAGGCAGAGAATCCAAATTATATTCTGATTACATTCATTGGCTGTATAAACATATAGTGCTAATCTATATCATCATTTATTGAATAAGCCAAGGACAAATTTGAGTCAGTCTTTCAGGTGAGTAAAGTAATCGTTGCTCACTTGGCCATTTCACATTTTTTTCCCAATTTATTCTGCTTACCAAGAAAACAATGGGCAAAACACAAAGCAGAGCAGGAATAAGCCAGTATTCTAGGTTCAGACATGGTTAATTTAAGCTAGGATTTATGATAAACCATGGTTTCTTTATAGGTTTTTGGAACTAAGCCAAAAACCAGCAATTCACATCACTGTGTGTTACATACAAACTTTGCAATTAGCCATAGGGCATACAGTAGTTCACTCAGTAATTGTCCTATAGAAGCAGCATTGAGATTGGCAGTCCAAAAATGCTGTAATTCATTTTGATGATACTTCTGCAAGAGAATTTTCCGTACGTGTCCTCCACCTGATGTTGCAGATCTCTCTCCTGCTACGATGCTTAATGGAAGGTTCTCCTCCAGTCAGCAGTGTTTGATTAATTGATAATGATGTTATCTGTTCAATCATGTCCGATTCTCGGCGATTCTGTGGACCAACTCTCTCCACATTTTCCGATCTTGTACAGTTTCTTTCAGTTGTTTTATGCTCCAGTTGGTATCTGCCTTGATGGTGTTAGCCACCATGGTTTTTGACAGCCTCGCTTCCTTTTACCGCTGACCATTCTGAGCATAACTGCCTTTTCCAGTGAATTTGATTGTGTGACAGCCAAAATAAGTAAGGTGGAATTTTGTGATTTTGCCTTCCAGCGATATGTCTGGTTTTATACCCTCCAGAACTTACTTGCTTTGTCACCTTTACTGTCCAAAGAATGCACAGGAGCCTTCTCCAGTACCACAGCTTGAACGAGTCGATTTTCCTCCTGTCTAGTGTTTTCAGGGTCCAGTTTTTACAATCATAGGTAGCTATGGGAAACACGATGGTGCAGACTAATCTGCATTTAGCTGTCAGGCTAATGTCCTTGCTTTTCCAAATTCAGAAGCATAGGTGTTTATAAGGTAGGTCGCCAGGTCTTTCCTCAGCCCTCCCCATTTACCCGGCTTGGGACTAGCATGCAAGTGCATGGCTGGGTTCGATTAATCGATAGATATTTAAATCTATGACTGCTTTTCCACCAGATGGCGCTCAGTGTGGCTTACAATTTTTAAAAAATCCATAAGATCGTGTGAAAAAAAATACTGCTAAAAGCATCAACAACAAAAACAACCTAGATCAGTCTTTCCTAATCAGATCTCTTCAGAATAAATCTAATCTAATCCATCCAGAGATTAGATGGATTAGAGAAGGCTGCCATAGATGGTCCATATTCCCAAGCAGTGGAAAATGTGTTGAGGAAAAAGTGCAAACAGTATCTCCAATTTATGGTCCAGTTATAATAGACTATAAATTGGAGATGCTGTTTGCATTTTTCCTCAGCATTTTTTCCACTGCTTGTACTGTTTCAAAGGATCCTTCCACCTTTGGACAAGGCTTATGAGAAGCAGGAGGAGGAAGAGGATTAAGTTATAAAAATGGCTTCCTTTAGTACCATCCACACGTGGGACACTTCAGTGCCACTCCTTGTCTGCTCTGCCTTTTCATTCATTCCCTCTAACAGTTAATCTAGGATACTGGTTAGAGCCAGGGGTACCAGAATCCCCACAAATACATCCCATAGCATCTACCGGGCTTCCTGCTTCCACTGCCATTTTTTCAAAAATACAAAACTGACATTTTGGAGGGTTGTAGCCTCCGACATTATTTCTATGTTCAAGAATCCCAGTGGTTTGCAAGTATGTTTGCCTGCCCAGGGAAGGGAAAAGAATAGTGGGCATCAGGATATCTCTTGAGGGGGAGAATTAAGAAGGGGTTGTACATACCCTTTCAGTAAACTGGGTGCTCTGGAGCTGGCTATGTTTCCCATGACTAGGGTGACCAGATACCTGAACAAGCAAAGGAGGACACGGACAATTGGAAAGGAGGACAAATGGGGGGAAAGGGGGACACACTAATTGTTTAACTTTCTTGGCATCTGTGTCAAAAATTACAGCAAAAAAAATGTACTTAGGCCTACATGTATATGAAATTACTTCTTCTAGCATCAGAAAGACTAGTGTTTCGATCGCAATATTTTTCCAACTAATCTTTCTTTTCAAAACCTATGCTAGCAATAATATAAAATCAACAATGACATGCTTTTCAAATTTCCCCATAGAAACATGATGAGCCATGTGAACTACAGACTGCAGTGATCATAGGGGGTGGATTGAAGCCGATGGCTGGAATCAGGAAAAAAGTAACGTAAATGTAGGCTGTTGAGTCTGTCGACGGATGAGGGAAAGAAAGAAGCAGGCAATTTACAAGATCACAATACATGAAAATGTGAATGACTACAGTTGTGAAAACAGTCCAAAATAAAGTAAAATTTAAAAATACACTCAAAAAGCCAGACAATATTTGATTTTAAGGCTATGCCTGCAGGACAGACCCTAACCCTTTTGGTGGACATTGGTAACCCTGCGTATGACAACTTTTGTAAATGGGCAAGTCCCCTGTAGTCATTTGCAAGTGTCTATAATATGGTCCCCAAATTCCTACAGTGCCCATCAAGCTAAAAAGCTTAAGGATCCTTTTATTGTCAGGGATGTGGGAGATTTAAGTTGAAATTTTTTATCCATCTTTAACAGCCTTTAGCCCTTACCTATCTCACAAGCTTGTTCTGAGGATAATAGAAGGAACAGAGAGACCAATGGACACTGTTTTAAGCTCCTAGGGGGGGAAAATGGGATTTAATTGTAATAGTTTGGCACCAGAGCTGCTAGGAGAAGCAAGACTAGTCTGGGAAAATTTGCATCATTTGGGGATTTTATATTTGTGTATTTTTGAAGTAAGGGTAAGATAGTGATTATGAGCTAAGAGCTGGTGAAAGGAAAAAAGGCCTATATGTCACCTGAGTAAGACTAGTGTAATTTAGGTCATAAACACCATGTTGATGTTTCTTTTCCTTCCCCTTGTTTCTTTTTATCTTGGGATCACTTTTTTTTTACATTTTTTTTATCCTGCCTTTATTATTTTTTATAAATAACTCAAGGCAGCAAACATACCTGATACTCCTTCCTCCTGTTTTTCCCAGGACAACAACCCTGTGAGGTGGGTTGGACTGAGAGAGAGAGAGAGAGAGAGAGAGACTGGCCCAAAGTCACCCAGCCGGCTTCGTGCCTAAGGTGGGACTAGAACTCACCGTCTCCTGCTTTCTAGCCTGGTGCCTTCACCTCTAGACTGAACTGGCACTGGGTTTTTTTCTGTTTTGTTTTTGTTGTGTTCTGTTTTTTTCTTTGGCACTTAAGACCATTCTTAGATTGCCACAACAAGTATTGACCGGAGTGCTTTCATGCTGCAACCAGGTGTCCAGGCAAACATCCATCAGAGTATTCAGTCTCCAGAGCTTCGCAGGCTATTGTTTGTGATAGGTACGCCCTTGCAGAAATGGATCTGTGTTCTCCTAACTTAACCATCAAAGATTTCCTTGTTTCTTAGGCCAGCTACTTCACTGTTGTTGTGGTTAGGCAAGCTTTCAGGTTCTGCTGGATTGGGCAGGGAGAGGCAATTCCCAGAAATGAGACCTTAATTGAACATAGTGCTGGGACGCATTGCAACGTTTATACACTCGTCTTACGTGAAATTCAGCTAAGTGTCAGATGCACCATGATTTCATTGTGTGAATGACACAAATTATGTTGTTGGTGTCACTCATGTCATGACGCATGAGACATCATGGGGGGCTCATACTGGGATGCCTATAATTCCCCATTCTGTACCCTGTAATTCAGCAGAGATGACTTACAATAGCAGCTGGGATGTAGGATTTGTGCTAACATGACATGAAGGAGTATTCAGATTTTGGTTTGATTGATGTTCAGTGCTTGAATTATAATGAATGGAGAAATTCATGCCAACAAAGCCTGTCTTTGGATGCCCGTATTTGCTACCATTTTAAAACAGTACAGATAATCAGCCTCCTTATTTATTTATATACTGTATGCATTGAGCAACATATCTTAATAGGTTAGTATTTGGAAAAAAAGCAAGCAGTAAACTAAGTAAACCAAGAGAGGCATAATAACTCTGCCTATAAAACAACACAACAAGGGAAAGCATGAACGAAGAGGTAAATCTTCAGCAAAATAACATAGTGAAACATAATAAAACCATTATGATGAAATGTTGTATCACAACAACCACTTCCATACAATAAATATTGACAAACACACCCACCCATTTTATTGGAAGGTGTAAGCAAAACAATGTTCTTCAACCACCACTGCGAGATCATGTGGTGCATTTCATTTGGCAAAAGGCAGGGTGTTCCCGATGGGATGGGACAACACTGGAACAGCTTGTTTTTTTGGTATAGTTTTATAGTTTTTTGTATGGTTCTTTATTATGGTCACAGATGAGAGTTCTGCAGATTAACAAAGTAAATAATGTCTCTTTCAACTGAATATGTTTTACAAACATCAGATTATGACTACATCACAACGATGTACAAGGGAGAATGTACAATACAATGTAGATCTGGCCCTGAGAATGGAGAGGGGATGAATGAACTGTTAAGGTAGAGCTTGAGCAAAGATTACTCAGTGCTGGGAAAGAAGAAAGGAGGAGGAAGAAATTCAGAATAACCCCACCTTGATTTTGCTTGGCATAAGATATAGTAGAAAGAAACTCTTGACAGGCTTTCAAGATTTTGCTGCAATAATCTGCAACAATAAAGGACATTCCTAACATCTCTGCTGATTCTGTTTCTTGACCTTACCTACTTTGATGAGCTGGCAGTCATCAAGGCAAACAAAGCATGTGGAGTTTTACAGATATGATAACTATTTTTTTGCCATATTCAAGGAAACTAAATTGTACTGGTCTGACAAGAGTAACTGTATATAAAATAAGTCAGAATTGTCTGGGTACTTCAACAGATGGGAAGGTATCAAATGGGCCCTTTTGTCCTTATAGAAAGTGCAATATAACAGAACATGAGCTGTTAATTCAGTCATCACCATGGCAGAATCTTAGCTTGTACGGATTTTTTTTTTTAAAAATTGCTCTCCGGAACAACTGTTGGAGGGCATTAAAACTTGCTAATATGAATGTGCTTCTGAGTTTGGGAACAGTCATTTGATTTAAATATCTTGGGCAGCCTAAAGAAGGCAACTTGACTACTCAAAAACACAGTCCTTGGTAGGGCAGACTGATCCAAGTGGCCTTCCAACCGGATCAGTTGCACATTGTTTGAGTGCGGTTATTGCTCAATCATCCATCATGTTTGTTTTTGTGTCCCAGCCATGGACTGTTTGCAGAATATGACATGACTGATAAATTCTCCCTTGAAGATTGTAGACATTGTAGGAGGAGAACTGTGCAAAACCTTCAGGAGTCTGGTAGCGCCTTTCCCAACCGAGACATTTTATTCAAAAGAAGCTTTTGTGAGACACAGCTCACTTCATCAGATGCACAGAGCAGCTAGACTCATGTAGGATTTAAATTGGGGTGAGATGGGGATAGTTGGAGGGGAAGACAGGTTGATTATGCAGACAACTGTAGTGATCTAAAGGGGAGGTGATTTCATCTATTTTAGCCCTAAGATGCAAAGCTTATGTTGGTTATGTTAATAGCCACTGCTGCCTAAAATCTGTTTGCATTTCTCAGTGGACCTATACTCCGGTTGAGAAGAGCAGTCCTTTCCCCAACTCTGCACTCTTTTCTGTTGTCAAACTATTTAACAGATTTCTCCCCTACCCCCTTCAGTGTTTACATTACTGGGGAGGAGACAGTTGTGATCTTAAATAGCTACATACAGTATTTGGAAGGCTGTGGGCATTTTTGGCTAAAATTGGGAAACTTAGGGGAGGATTTACATTTTCTCAAGAATGAAAATTAAAACAAAAAAATGAAAATTTTTCCTCTGATAATTTTAGCTTTGCCTACACAGAAAAATAGAATTTGATAATCTTGGACTTTTGGTGATTTTACTGCTTCTTGCACATGTTTGACTGAAGTAAACACATTGCACTCCTCACTCATATATTTAGTTTGAAGATGATCACATATGTAAATCTTACACGCAGTTAAAGTAAGATTAGATTGCATCAAAATGGAGTCCTCTCTAAGCACTCTAGGAACTTGAAAAAGCAACCATGAATTCTTGCTAATTGGGATTTGTTTGATTGGATCCTGCTCTCTACTCTGGCTTGCTGATTGTATGCAGGTCTTTGTAAGAGTTAATCCTTCCTGTTTCACTGGAACTTGAAGTGCATCTTGAAGAGCTGTTTTGTTTTCCTTCTTCTTGAGTGCCCTGTTTACCTCCTTCTCCAGAGCTCATTCAAATTCATACAACGCAGCTTGTTCCCTGCCCTTTAATAATTCCTGCAGCTCTTGTATACACAATACACTCTTGAAGATTTTGTAACAGTTTCATAAGAACATGAGCAACTGCCTGTTGAGTCAAGTCAACCTCCCTTTAGGCTAGTACAATATACTGCCTGTGGGCATTCAGAAGTTGCACAAGATAATGAACTTCAACTGTTGTTTGAACCAGCGTCTGGTATTGCCAGATATACAGCTGCTATGCCATAAGGTGGTTTGTTTTAGCTTAGTATGTTGTGTGAACCCTGCGATTTGTAAGCCGTGGTTTAATATAGCTTAACATGACTAACTTCTGTGTAAGCAATTATATTCTCTTCTATTGGAAGCAATTATAAGCAGCTCAGGACAGAGCTAACATACTTTCAAGCTGCCTTCCCCGGCCTTGTGCACTGCAGATATGTTGGACTTTAATCACGAGCCAGCAGGATGATGATAAGGCTCACAGTTTATCACATCTGCAAGTCACAAGGTTGGTGAAAAATGTTTTTATAAGCTGCAGTCGGTTATTGCAATGTCCTTCACATCTGAAGATGATTGCAATTGTGCATCATCATCTGTTACGGATTCTGGTGTTGTGGTGAACACAGTCTTCATTGTTGTGACATAGTAGGAGCTTTTATATCTATTATTATTATTATTTTATCCCATATATCATAAAAGCCATATCTGCCAGGGCTCTAATCTTGTCTTTTTGGAATATAGAGTAATTCTTTATTCATTCATTGATTTGTGTATTCATCGGGCAAAACCCCTTTCTGGAAAAATGTAAAGTACACTGCAGTGTCTTACATATATTTTAAGAACACAATTGTTCCACAATCTGTTGTTTCAGAATAATTCTCATTATAACTCTGTGAGGTGGGCTATCTAGACCTGGTCTCTCGAGCCAAAATCAAATTTTGTTAACCAAAAACTCCCTTTGGCAACTCACTGTCCAGTTACAGTGAACAAATCCTAATTCATAAAGTCTTCTATTAAGTAGTGCTGTTCTTTATTTTATACATTTTTGAACAACCTGCTGAGATGAGATTTGGAACACACTTATAGGGAACTCCATACGATGAGCGTTGGTTGGCATTGAGAGTGTATTTCACTTTACATTGGCTTGTCTAAGATGCTTAGATGTCTAAGGTTGTGGCTACACTGGGGGAGGTATGAGCCTGAACTCCATCCATTGAGAACATACAAATCCTTTGCGCTAGGATTTACATCCCCATAGGCTTTTTCTCTCCTTTTGTTGTCTATATTTCTAAAGGCATTTTGACATTCTGGATGGAATGTTTGATCTTTTTGCCAGCTGTTAAGAAGACACTTTCCATTTCAAAGGGGATTCTTTTATTTTGGCCCCAAGTTACTGCAGGCATGGCAACATCACCCTGCTCCAGTGAGCCAAATCAGATTCCAATTATCTGGAAAAATTATGTGGATTCTGTTTTGTCAACTTTTTGAAAATACTCTTGAGATAGTCACACCTAACTTGCAGGATTTTCTCCATTTTGATGTGCTAGAAAAGGGCTATAATATTCCTTGGTGGGTATGGGTGATATGTGTTAGATTTTGATTTAGGATATTTTGTGAACTACTCATCAGGCTAAGAATTCTGAGGTGTGTTATGCTTTTGGAAGCAAATTACACATTTTGTGCAAAAGAGGGAAATGAAACATAAACTTCTTTAAAAATGAAAAACAGTCCCAGAAAACTCATTTTGAATGGTTGAATAATGGAAATGTAGAGGTTTTCAACTGTTTCCCTGTAATAGGTCATTTTTCAATTCCAAATTATCCCCAGTCTAGCATCCTCACTGCCCAGTGGGTATCTGGCAGAGGGAGTGATCATTTGCAAAAAAAAAAAAAAAAATTGGAATTAGTTAAGAGTTGTATAGATTATATGAGTCAATAGTAATTCCTGACGCAAAACAAGCCCATAATCAACCCTCAATAAAGGGGCATCTATGCTTGAGGAATAATCAGTAACTCATCACCAAGTCAATAAGAGGCCCCCTGAAGGTCTTGCAGCTGGAGAGATCCTGATTGAAGCTTCAGCTGGGTTAAATGTGTTGACCTCTGGTGGAATTAGAACTCAGTTCAGTCCCACTGAGTCCAGTGGCGCTTTAGTGACCAGCTGAGCTATCAGTAAGTGTGTAACACAAAAGGAGGCGCCTCCAGTCTGCAGGGAGGCAGGGGAAATATGGTCCCATGTCTGTCGCTGTGTGCCCTTTGGCCTATTTTGACCTGCTCTTCACCAAATAGCAACTGGCATAATTCTTACAAACAGTAAGAAAAAACATGACCCACAGATTTCTTAGATGTATCACTTTAGAGACAAACTGCATGTGATGTTTTTGCATCTAATATGCAGGGTGTGTTTTTAATATTTAATGTTGATGAAAAAATGCAAATTGTTTGACAGGGCTGAAAATTAATGAGACTGTTTTCTGACTTGGCTTCTGATGATCAAGTGGTCTGAAGTGTCATCTAAATTCTTTTTTATCTAGGCTTCCAGCCAGCACCGCCACCCCCTGGACAGGTATCCTGCTTCACAGAAACTTAGAGCCCACATAGTCACTTCCTGTTAATCTTACTTTGCTTATAAATTGATTGCATGAGGGGAGGAAGCATCTCCAGTACATTAATAGTACTGAAACGGTCAATCCATGGCAGAAAAGGAAACCTTTAAACTACACAGAAGGGCAAAGCGGAAACTGGTCAGTGCAATGCGAGCTCTGCCATTTTTGTATATGCATTCTGACACTGCCCACGTGGACAAAAGGGATGGAGTTTATGGGATGTCTTTTTGACAAGTCTGCTGGATTCTGCAGGATCAAGATGAAAGCAAGTCTTAATCTAATTTAAAATACGTTAAACAACAAGGAATCAGAAAATGAAAGCCAAAGGCCTGAGTTGCTGCCTGAGACCAGGTCAGAAGTAGCCTGGATATTTTACATTTAGCAACCAAGGAGAAAAATAAGAACATGTGGCCTTTTTTCTTTGTTGCATATAATAATAAAAAAGAAACCTCATCCAATACTTAGATTTCAGAAGACATAGTTGAGCCTAGTAGGACTTGGCAAGAGTTGAGGCACCATAGGCCATGAGCAAGGAGTTTTCCAACTGTCTCAAAAGTCAGACTGGGACATACTTGGAAAGCTATGCAGGATGGGGCAGGGTGGACAAGCTTGAAAGTAGTTATTGCCAGCCAGTGACATGGCTGGATCCAGAAACACCTCCAGTCTACCTACATGTTTCTTCAAGGAGAGGGCAAACCCACTATGGCAATCCCCTAGTTTCCAGTAAGGCCTCCAAAGCATCTGGTACTTTGTTTCCCTCCCAAAAACTCTCTCTTGTAAAGCCATTTATGTAAAGGTACAACTGGTGGACACTAGACTGTGCCATTACAATTCCATGATATATCCTTAGGAAGCTGGGTTCAGACCCTGGATAATTTGATTTGCTGGCTCCAGCCAAGACATCAGAGCTGGAGGATTGCCCTTGACTGGGAAAGAAACAACCAGTCTTTTGAAAGAGGCTAGCTTTCACTTATCTCTTGCATTTTATAAAACCAAGGTCAAATGCTCAGAAGAGGAAATGAAGAAGAAAAGGAAAGAAGAAAGAACAGGGAGGGCCTGCCTATAGACATCCAAGCAAGAGCTTTGTATCTCTCTCCAACTATGTTCTCTGCAATGATCATGTTATAAAACCCAAAGAAAGTATTCAAGAACCTAATAAATAGCTAGTTAGTAAATCTGATTGTATTAATTTAAATTGAAATTCTCTCTGTATGATTGTTGTCTTCCCTTGGGTTCAGTCAAATTTTATTGAATTGTTGTTGCCTATATGTGAATATGTATATATGGTGCATAATCAGGGGAGGGAAGGGCCTTTTCAGCTATAGCATTAAGACTTTGGAATGAACAGAGAAGACTGTCAATAAATATTTTTGAAGAATATTTGTGGTTGATATGTGGGATTTAAAAGTAATTGGCTCGCTGCTAGCAGCTGATGGATTGTTTTGTTTTGTTTCTGTCTTGTATCCTAGCAGTTAGTTAGTAGGACATCTTCATACTATAGTTAGTGGGATATGCAAATGAGCTTAAAGTCAAAGCTCATGCATATCCCACTAACTGGGGTATGAAGATGATCCACTAACCATTTTTAGAGGACGTGTCGTCATGATGCAGCCTTGCTTCATACCCAGCACACCATGGAGGCAACTGAAATTCATCCCTATGTGTTCCAGTTTTAAAGTTGCATTTTCATCTTCTCCCAGCGTAAATCTTGGCATAGGAACAATTGATGACGCCTCATTCCTGGTCCTGGTGATAAAGTAGTTATGGGCTGGTATCTTCTGAGGTCCTAATAGTTGGTATAGGTTGCTAAAGGAGATGGTACCATTTTGCCTATTCTAACACCATTTTGCGTACTCTATGGGATACTTCTAGCTATTATTTGGCAGCACTTACTAATGTGGTATTTTTGGGAGTTGCTGTGAAATTAACAAGAGTTCTGCCAGATCCCCCTTTCCAACTCAAATGACAACAGTGAACTTCTCTACCAGTCTCCTGGAAGATGGGTAAACCTCTGTCCAAACTTCTGACAGTTCGATAAGCTGGAGGTGTAATGGTATGTGGGAATGACCTTGGGAGACAGGGGAAAGAGCCACAGCCAGGGGAATGGTCAGATAAGAGGCAGCTTAGCCCACAAAAGGAATGTGGGGGTGACAAACATCTCAGAAGGGACTCTCCCTAGTTCCTTGGGCTGTAAAGGCAACGGGAGAAATGTACATTCAGACTTGCAAGCTTCTGTTAATGTAACCTTACAGTAAAGTAGAATTAGTTCATCTGGGCATACTTCCTGTCTGGACTATCTTGCAAGTCTGACAGGAGGCTAACCAGGAAATCAGCTGGGCTAGTTTTGGACAGAAGTTTAGAGTCTTTGAAAAGATATGTAGATAGCTGTACCATCCCTCTTGTCACTTGAATTTCCAAGAGATTGGTAGACCTATTCAGAAATAGTCTAAGTGATAAGCATGGAGCACCTTTGCGCTGGCAACTCCAGCAACCACCCTGTCAAAATTTAAGGAGAGCTACTGGTTTCCCCCACCAGCAGCTGACACTGGATGGGAGGGGAAAACCGATCCATATACACACCCTCCGCTTTGGCCAGTATGAGCCAGGGGAAGCTGATATGGTATGATAGGTCTGCCATTTTGCTCTTCTCCAACTCTATATAGGGTTCTTTCAGATGACTGTTACAACTTGGGAAGGGGGGTTAATTTGATATCCCTGACATATCCCTTTCTCCAAGGGTTCCCCGGTAAAAGATAATCATCATATGTTACCATCAGTTGGGCCGAACCTTCTGACACCCCCTTGGCTGCTCAGCAGAGGAGCTCCTACTTCTTCTGGCCAGACCAGCTCTATGAAAACTGGAGTTTAGCAAGGAGTATCATTGGTTGTTTGAGTAGTCAGTATTCCACACCACAGAAGTGGATGAATGTAGTGAATGCCCAAACAGTACACTACTGAAAACTCCAAATTAGCTCAGATGTGTGTCTTACCAGGACATCTGAATCCTGATAACAGCAGGAGCTGTCTAGAAGTGTTCTTAGGATTGGAGTTTTAACTTATTGTAAGCCATCTCAAGGTTATAGAAAACAGGGGATAGATTATATTAAACAAAACCCTTATTCCTCAAATGATCCAAATTACAGGAGACATTCAGTTAACGACTACAACAACTATAGTAACAACAGTGACAACATAGAAGCCTTGGTCTCAGACAATAAGAAATACAACTTATGGGATACTCTGGTATTGAGTAGGAAAAGCTGTGGCATCTTTGTGGGTGACGCCAACATTCATCAAACATTTCTGAAAAGATGGCAACAGCGTCCGTTGCAAAGCAGGCCACTTTTCTCTCAAGGTAAATTTACTCAGTAAACTAGACAACTGACATCCAATGTTAAACCAGCTCAACAAATCAAACACAACAGTACCTGAAAGGCATTGTTGGATACCATGGGTTGGCAATTTTTCTGTCATTTCTGCCCCAGATTCAGAAAGCACCCTCGGTTGACTCTTGCTTTAGCGAAAACAAGCAGGGTAAATGCCTAGGAGCAGATCTGGAACAGATCAAGCTCAACATCATTCTCAACCAGTTGTTTGTGGTCACCCCCTGCTCTATCATTTATTTTAAAAAAAGAACTTGCAAAGCTGCAATTCTGACTTTGCTTAGACAGCAGGTTTTAGATTGTTAGCAACAAGGGCCCTGGAGATGGGCTAGCTTCATTGACTACACATTCAAATGAATTTACCTTTCTGTGTGCATGCCTGATTAATGAATGCAGGATGTTGTTGATTTGTTTCTTGCTAGCAAGCAAAAGAGAACTGTTGTTTGTCACAGAGAGAGGTAGAGCTGCTCAAAAAAAAAAAATCTAAGAAAAATAGAGCAGATGATTTGCAAGCAGAATTAAAGCCCTTCTCAAAAGAGTCAAATTATTCTTATTTAATGTTCATTTCAATGTTCTCACTAATGGGGAGAGGGGGGAAAAAAGCCACGTACAAAGAGGTGACAAAGTCAATGTGATGGATGGGACACTTTTGCAAATTCATCATGTATGGGTAAGGGTCGTAAACATCCAATAAACTTCACTAAAGGGGTTTTAGTATTTGGTTACAGATAGATAGGGTTTTACAACCCTAAAAACATGGTCGGCTGAGGCATAAATCATAGATTTCTAGGGCCAGCATTGAATGAAATCTTTTGAGCAGGCTGACTGGTGAATCAAGTCAGTTGCAGGCCATGGAGGGAACTGAGGAGTTCTTTAGATAAGGACTACAACTACAACGCAGGTCTACCAGAGTTCCAATTTGGGACACTAATCCATACTTTGAAATTAATTTTGAAAACCACAGTTATACCAAAGATTTGGATGGAAGCTGTGATTTTTATAGATTAATTATTGAATGATAATGATAAGTTTTTATGATTTCCTATGTTGAATAAGTATCATTTGTCTGTTGCTAACAACTGGTAGTATTTACTTTTTTTAATAATAACTTTATTAACTTTTTTAAAAAGAAAAACAAAAACTAACGAAAACTAATATTAAGAGAAAGAGTAAGAAGAAAGAAAACTGAAAAAAAGAGAAAATAGTAAAGATCAAAAGTGCAGAAAAGAAAAAGAAAGAAACAATGGGAAAAAAAGAATTGACTTCCGACCATCCTTGCAACAGATATAAGTAACCCAAGATATTTACAACATCTGCTGATATCTTTGATTTGTATCAGCATTTTCAACTTCAGAGACACCTTAGAAATTATTACAAAATCTTATGAAACAAAAAGCTTACAATTAGTCTTGTTATTGATCATCAGTTTGATATGTGATTTTTAAAGACTGAATGGAATAAGAAATTGGAAATCCCCATTTTGATTAAACAATTGGAAACTGCCGATGTCTACGAGAAGGGGACGGCAGAGGATGAGATGGTTAGATAGCATCACTGAAGCAATGAGCATGAAACTGAGCAAACTCAGGGAGGCAGTGAAGGACAGGAAGGCCTGGTGCGATATGTATGGTTCATGGGGTCGCAAAGAGTCAGACACAACTTAACAACTGAACAACAACAACTTCTTAGACTATGGTTTATGCAACAAACAAACATCAGACTTATTGGACATAATTTGTGGGGAAAGCAACAAGTAAATCATCATGGTGTTAGAGCTGCAATGAAAATAACACTTCATTAAGACAAATTTTTGCAATGGGTAAAATTGTTATACTCCGAGAAGAAATAATTACATATATTAATCTGACTTTGAGACAGGTTTTAATATTTTTGACATCCATTTTTTAAAAAAACTATGTACCTGTACATGGAAATTTATGGCTGGTGAATGGAAGTGGATTCTCTGTGCTGTTCTTATTGCTGAGATTTATCCTTCAACACTGGAAAATAAATTTATGGCCCCTATTACTCAGTGGATTAAAGACCTGATGTTACTTAAATGTATGAACAAGTTGCTTACAGACACACTTTCTGTATTGAAGGTTATGATGAAATATGGTAATTATTTATTGAAACAAACTGTTGACTGAAACTTTACATGCATATATACGTATTTGAGATGCCTATATATAGGCTTCTCATATATGTATATATATGTTTTTATGCTTTTTCCCCCCCTTTTCCCTATTCTTTTTTCTTTCCTGTTCCATTTAATTGAATGAAGGCTAAAATAAAATAAAATAAACAGGCTGAAGGATGGAAGAGAAAGAATGGAACAAGTATGAAGGAAGATAAAGAAAGAACAGCAAGGCTAGAAGCCAAACCGACTAATTTGCTATTGCTGCCTCTCTGAGAGCAGTAAGGAGCTGCTGGTCTTAAAAAACACCTGCTAAGAGCCAGCCTGCTGTAGCGGTTCAGGTTTTAGATCGGCTTCTACTCCATCCTTTGGGCCTGTGTCTCTCTCTCAGCCCAATCTACCTCATGGGGTTGTTGTGGGGAAAAAGAAGAAAAGGAAGCACTTTGTATGCTGCTTTGAGCTCCTGTTACAAAAGACAGGAGATAAATGTAATGAATAAATAATGACTATCCAGGATTCCTTCTGCACGTTACAGCTCTGTATACCACACAGTTCTTTTTTTCAGAAATGAGCTTCACTGTATTTGTTTAATGTCTTAAGATTATGTAATTCACCCTTAGAGAGTCTGTATTTAATTGGAGGGTGGCATCTAACTGCTGTAATTATACTCTTACACACTTGGAGGAGGAGTTGAGAACCAATACACAATAAAACAAGGAGACGGGGGGGGGGGGGACACCTTAGTGGAAATGACAGCAGTTGGAAGCTTTAAAGAAGTGGTATCAAAAGGTCTCTTCTCTTTCCAACTTCAAAACTTCACCTTTCCATTTGAGACAGCACAACACAAGTTCAGTGCAGACTTAACACTGGCACATTTCCTTCTACGAGCAGCAGCCACAGCCAGTGTTGAACTCTTACTACAATTGTCAAGCGATTCTTTTGGAGTAATTCTCTGAAGAAAGTCATGGTCATCTACTCTACAAACTATCCTGCAAGATTCTCAAGCAGTGTGGTGCTTCTCAGGAAGATCCAAAATCTTACCTTTGGATATCTATTTCATTCCCCAAGGAATATCCCAGGCTCTGGCTATGACAAGCAAGCCTGACACCTACAGAGAACGTTGTTTTTAATTTTAAAAAGCCAAACAAGTAGGTATGTGCAAAAACAACTGCTCTTAAGAACTCCAAAATGTTATGTTTCTTCTCTGAACCAGACCATTCCAGCTACTTCTGAGGGGATCCCGCATTTTTCTGCATGCTAATCTTCCAAATAAGAAGTGGTTGATAGTATTCTGGATGAAATAGGTCATTTGGAGGCTGGACTGCTAAATGTTAATCTTACATTCACACATCTGGATAGCAGAAGACCAACAAAGGTTGTCTCTGTCTTTTTACTCCCCAAACTATAAGCATTCCACCTCTTCTAACCAGTGAGTACAAAAACGTTGGTAACTCAAAAGCTTTTGACTACTTATTCACATTCCAGAATGCGGTCAACAAACATGCACCATGTGTTGGTGATACTGTCTTGTAACAACACCATGTCTTCGAATGGTTCATTCCTAAATGGTTTCTTACCAAATGGCCCAAAGCAGAGGGTGGAAAAGAGGTGGTTGTCTCAACATTTCCTCCACACCTTCTTGTAGCTGCACTGCACGTTGCTGGCTGATAGTGATTCCCCCATCATCTGATTATCCATAAAGTGACATCTCCCCAAGGCATGGTGGAAAATTAAAATTGTGTTGGAGGCACTGTGGGCCATTAGAATAATGGGAAACTCATGGAACAAGCCATCTTTATATATTATTTATCCAGCAGCAATGAATTGGCTTTTTTGTCTGGTGAGCATCCTCAGCCATACCAGTTACCTTAGGCTGTATTCTTCCACAATTGCAGTAATTTCCAGTCTTACGGCAAAAAAATGTCCACAACCGTGACTTGATAGCTATTCATTGGCAGCTAACCTTTTAAATCAAGGTATCTTCCACCAACCTTTTAGTCCATCCCTACTACTGTTCCAGACGGCTTTGACTTCCCACTATTTCTGGCTACAGGCCTATGCTAAAAAGAGCCCTGGGGACCTCCATCACACGGACCATTGCTTCTAGAGGGCTGTTCTTCGGGAGATGACTTTGAAGCTAGCAAGTGGGTGTCCTGGCTGAGCGGAGCCAAGAGCGTCTGGGCATCCTCATGTGTTTTGTCAGGAGGAGAACAGTATTTATGCTTTTGCCCTTCAGCAGTAGGCCCCCACACACAGTTTTTTGTTTCCAGACATTAAGCAGAAAGGCCTCTTAAATGACTTTTTGGGGCACTGCAGGCATCTGACATTAAACCTGACAAAGAGGTGGAGGGAAAGCTGCCTTTTCAAGACGTAATTCTTGCCAAAAGAAAAAAAGCATGTGGAGTCTGGTTCCTCCTATTGTTTCCTTTCTCGCATCACGAAATAGGAAGCCTCCAACCCACTGGGCCTCAGCCAAATCCTGAGTGATTTGGAACACTCTGGGTCGGCACAAATTTGCTTGGAGAAGGCAGTTTCTGTCTCCTTTTTGTTTTCACTGACTACAGGAAATGGTGCCAGACATCTTGGTAGAAAAGAGATGGGCTTTTGCAAACTTTACTTCAAGGTGACTCCTGTCTCTGAAGGGTCATCCAGAGTCATAGATCATCTCCCCTCATTTAACTTGCCCAACACTAGATTAAGAGAAATGCAGAAAATCACATTCTGGGATACACACACAGGATGCAGAAACCCCTGGCTTAGAGGAGATTATTGGCTCTATCGCGGCAGTCTTCCCTCTTGGGGTAGGTTTCCACCTACCTCTGTTGACCTTCAGTGAGGAAATGGTAGGGAGGAGGTGATATTTGCAAAGATATTAGCAGGAAACCAATTTGGTCTTTCTAGGAAACCGTACACTACAGGTCTGATTCCATTCCCACCCACCTATCCATTCTGAACCTGCTATTTGATTTTTAAAAATATTCACAATTTGTATATTTAATACATCTATATGGCTACCCATCTCATATACATGACTGGGCAGCTAACAAATTGTTGAAGCAACTGTGTCTAGCTCAGATGCAACTTCCTAAGAATAAGAAGAGTATCAATAATGGAATGCTAAAAATGTTGCTTCAGATTTTGTGAATTAAAACAAAAATCTCCAAAGAACAAATTTTTCAAGGATAAAAGATTGGGATTTGGCACTCTGATGCACTGGCTTTTAACTCTTTCCTCCCCTGCTGTGGTCCCAGCAACAAAATCATCCTTCCCAAAACAACTATCAGGCCAGGAGACAATTATTGTTACTTAAGAGGTCTCTAGGACTTTGCATCTCCTAGCCACAGCACAAACATTCTCTGGCAACATCATTGTCCATTGGTGTCCTATTGATCTAATGTTTATTTATTTATTTAGAAAATTTATATGGCCATCCAACTCACACACAGTGACTCCGGGCGGCTTACAAAGTAAAATCCCCAGTACAAAAACCACAATCTGCGGTGGCCAAAACCACAATCAACACAAGCAGTTGATCAGCAGCTCCTTTTCAGCTTGGGGTCCCCAGGCCCGCTGGCAAAACCACATCTTCAGGGCTTTCCGGAACAACATCAAGGTAGAGGCCAATCTTAATTGAGAGGGAATAACATTCCACAGGGAGGGGGCCACCATGGAAAAAGCCCTTTGTGGTCCCATCAGATGTACTTCCCTCAATGATGGGACCTGCAACATACCCAACCTCCCTGCTCTGGTGGGCCAGGTAGATGTAACTAGGGAAAGGCGGTCCTGCAAATAACCAGGCCCCAAGCCATGTAGGGCTGTAAAGGTGATAACCAGCACCTTGAATTGGACCCGGAAGCAGATCGGTAACCAATGCAGCTCCTGCAAAAGAGGTGACACATGCGCAAACCTGGACGATGTGGGCCACTGCATTTTGAACCAATGTTTACCTCATCCTCAACCCATGGGGGGCTTAAATTGTGGTATACCAGTGTTAAAGTAGCATTTTCTCCCTTTTTCCAATAGTGTCCCAAAGCAGCTTCAAAATATATAAAAGCTATTAGGTTTTGTTATACTTCAGCTTGACTGAAAATGGAGAAATGGAGACAATAGAAGCAGTAGAGATCTGTAATGGGGCAGCAAATATCATGCTTGTATGGTTTTCTGACAATCCATCTCAGCAGTGGTGAAAGGTTATATGATGATTTAGGTAGACAGATCCGTGTTTGTTTTATTTGAAATGAGAAACTGCCTAGATCAGCATTCCCTAAATGGGTTTGGATGAAGCCAAAAGATCTGGTGGATTGCAATTCCCACCATCCCTCTATTACCAAGCATGGTAGGGGTGATGGTGACTGCATTTTGAATGTTCTCTCATTAAAGCAAAGCAAAACTTTCTTGCCAAATAAAATATATCAGAGAAGTCTATACTGAATATTTCTGTTTGATATGCTGGTTATCTCTGCAAAGAATCCTCACCCTCATGAGTGACTGTTCTCTATTCAGCCAATGACCCACACTCAGTGACAACTCTTTTGAGCTTGGAATAATGGCTTATCAGATGTTCTTGAGTGGCTCCTAATTCCTCCTTGGAAAGGCTGGATGCAAATGAAAGAAACAAAAGCTGATGTTATTGTTAAAACCTGGATCTTGAACAACAGAGGGCTTATTGTCAGAAGTATTTGTCTGGATGTGGTCATAAATGTAATGAAGTATTATATTGCAAGATTAATATATCAAAGCCAATGAAGAGGACACCTTGAAATATAATAAGGGAGGAAGGAAGGAAGGTAGGTTTGCGCCTACAAATTAACAGAGTTTTAATAAGCCTTTTAATAAGCCTTAGAAAATGTTCACCACTTGGTTCTCTGAGGGTAATACATAAAACTTGTGAACCTTGGGTACCTCTATTGATTGTATAATCTTTTAGCATTCTCTGTTGTCAGCCCTTCAAGATAGGGAAGGGCAGGCTTGGCAGAAGAGCTTCCAGGAATGTTCTTTATTGTTACAAGGTAGAATAACAGAATCTTGAAAGCCTCTCAGTTTCTCTCTGCCCCTGTCAGGATCTTAAGCCCCATCTTATACCAAACAAAATCAAGGCAGGATTATTTCAAGTTTCTTTCTAATGCTGTCCTCTTTCTCAGGACTGAGTAATCTTTTCTGAAAGTCCTCCTTTCACTCATGCCTTCCCCATTCCCAAGGCCAGGTCCCTATTCCTTCACACCTAGAATGCAATTTTTGGACAGATACAACTATCACTGTTATTCAAATTCTGCTTCCCTTTGCTTAGCCACCGAATTCAAACTGTTCTGGTTTCTTTTCCCATGCCTTCTCTTGTACCACTTAATCTGGAAAAATCCACATATGCTTTCCTGGTATTTTGATCAGGTTTAATAAAGGTATTGCCCAATTTGCTTTGTATGACTCCTGTTCCTAAAGTTACCCTGGAAAAGCTAGAACTAGGTGACACGGTACTCGACCAGCTTCAGATTTTGGAAAACCCATCTGCTCATGACTGAGCAGGTACATTAAAGTTCTGTATATCACCATATTGTGAGGATTCATGTACAGCTAAACTTGGGCCTTTAAGTGTTCAGAGACTACAAACTCTCAGATTATTTATGATGGCAGCTGTTGCTACTGGAAACAGTAAGTCTTGGAATATAATAAATGAATGTTGTATCTTCTGTCCACCCCAATATACAAATGAGCTTGGTGACCTTTTCTTACCAAAACAGGAGAAAAAAATAGTCTACCTGCTAACATCCTGTCTTCTGCACCTCTACTAAAAGCTCTGCCTCAGTTATTGTATAACAGCCCATGACAATGTTGGCTGCGATGATGGGTGTTAGCCTTAAACAGGTAGAGGGCTGTCCTACTGTATACAACCTCTATTATTTAAAGAAACCCCATCTGTTGCTTTAACCATTGACCAAAAGACACAGTGGGCTTCACCAGGTATGGCTTCCAATCCACAAGTTAAGTGAATGGAGCTCCCACTTCCAATCAGCTGACGACAGTGTTGAGTCTTGTAATTGTACTGGACCCCAGCTTCCTTCTGTTGTGATGGCAAGGTTGCACAAATGGATGCTGTCAACTGGTTGGCAAGAATCACCTTGCGGGGAGCAGAGAACTCAGTTTGTTTCCCATATGGATCTGAAATCATATCTGGTGATGCCCAGTTCTTCAGCAAATGTGTTCCAACACTATATCGTTAAAACGTTTAATAGAAAGTTGGGAAATAACAAAAATGCATATTTTCCTCCTAAGTTGTATTATTTTCTCAATGCCAAAAAAGACAAATGTTTTGCTCATTGCAGAAAGGCTATTTCAGTGCCAGAGAGAATGAATAATCACAAACAGAAGAGGTCCCTGGAGTACATTTAACATACTTTTTCCAGTGTGTATCCAATCTCTGTGTAATAGGGAGACCTACCAGGGCAGAGAAAATGACTACAAAGGGAGCTTGAGCCTTTCAGAAATTAAGCACTAGAGAGACTGAGAAGTGTAAACAAAAGTGGAGGAATTACTTCTAAAAGCAGTAAAATGCTTCTTACCTAGAAAGAAAAGCCAAGTGCTGATTATACTTTAAGAATGCACCAACAGGTCTCCTGTTTCAATCTTTTAAGAGGCCTCCCTGCATACTGTATATTATGCAGACTCCAGTTATACTGATTAGGAAAGAATAGCTTTCCAAGGCACTTAATACAACAGCTTCTCTAAGTTTCTTTAAAGTATAGTGACTCTAATATTTTTAAAAGATAGATGAAATTGGCAGTTTACACATTGTTGCAGTAAGGGAACAAACTAGATGGCTTTCTTCCCTCCCAGTTAAGTTTGAGAAAGAACTCAGAGTGGATATTTATTAGAAACTAAAGTACACAGCAAGGCCGAAAGGAGGCAGACTGCTCAAATTATGAATCCAAGTATTGAATCTCCTTCCATATCTATGAGACTGGCAGTGCTGAAGCTGTGGCTATATAATCAACCTCTTTGTCCTTGAAACAGGGAGATGGGTAGAGAAAACTTGTCCCCTTAAAAATCAAAGGAACGTTGTGCAATGCGTTGTCCAGCCACCCTGGAAGGCATTTATGGGGTCCCCCCCAACCAACTTTCTAGACTGAAGAAGCTGCTTGGACGAGCAGTGAAATGTATCAAACCAAAAGAAAAGAAGTCCAGTTGCCATGACTCAACCTCCAGACAATTCCACCTGGATGACTGAGAATCTTCATCAACATGTGCAATAGAAGCATGTTTTAAAAGTACCACCAAACTATTCTTGCAGAGCAGCAATCCTTTGCAAATAAGGTCTTCTGGTAGATAGTGCTACACAGATAACTTCCACTTTCTCATCTCTAGTATTGCCCAAACATGCCTCCTATTCAGTGGTTGCCTCATTAAACTGAATATCTGAGATAGGTCTAATTTTGCTTCAGGGAAATGTGCTGGTGCTGAGAAGAATATATTTTGAAATGTAAAGTAGCCTCTAGTGCACAGAAAGGTGTATAACCATAAAACAACAATTTAAATATATATTGTCTTTAAAAAAACAAAACAAAAACCTAACAGGGTCATGTCTAGGGAGAAAGAATGGAAACCTCTGGCCTTCAGTTTTGGGACTAAAGCCCCCTAGGCCAATCTAAGCCTGATGTAGAAGACTGGATCAGCCAACATTGCTTTCTCCTTCCAAAACAAACAAGCAGACAACAAACTGCCCAACTTTGTGAGAGCCCAATTTAACTCTTCCAGTCTTCCCTGCAATTCATACAACACAACTCAGAGAAATTGACCAGAGGATATACAAGTACTCACTTGTTCAACTGACCATGTGAATGGCCAAGGTGAATGAGAGCCCCAAGAGCATTTTGGTTCTCGCTTACAGATGATCAGGCTTTCCACAGCACAATTCCTCTTATTCAACATGTAAAACGCACCCAGGGTTGAAAGGCTGTTCAGACCATTTCAGCAGGACAGGATACTATGGGAACAGGCACCTCTTCTTTGTGAGTCATGGAGGACCAACAGCCAATCAAAACTTACCATGTATCAGCCAATCATTGGACCTGCTGCTTGGAGACCATTGTTACTCATCCAGGTGGGCACAAATGATACTGTAAGGGATGATCTCCAGTGTATCACAAATGATTTAATGGCTTAGGGAGGAGGGTGAAGAATCTTGAGGCACAGGTAGCGAATTCATTACTACTTCTGGTTGAAGGCAAAAGTCCAGTAAGAGAAAGGAAAATGTTTCAGGTGAACTCAGGGAAGAGTTTTAGGAAGGCCAATGTTAATAAACTGAGAGAAATAGTAAGGAAGATGCCATTAGCAAGATGACGACAACGGATGAAGAAAATTTAACAGATGACCAAGAAAAAACAGAAGAATTCTATTTGGCCTCTGTCTTTACACCCAAAGGAAAGGGTGATTTGAGTAGTACAGACTAGAAATGAATACAACAGAAGAAGGTGCAGGTCAGTAAGGATGTAATAAAGGAGCCTCTGGATATTTTGAATACCTTCAAGCCTCCAAGCCCTGATGAAATACATCCTAGAATTCTGATGGAACTGGCAGAGAATTGTCAGGACCTCTGTCAATTATCTTTGAAGACTCCTGGAAAACTGGGGAGATGCCAGATGACTAGAAAAGAGTAAATGTAGTCCTTCTCTTCAGGAAAGAAATAAAGAGGGTCCTGGTAATTAGCAACTACTGAGCTGGACACAAAATCTTGGAAAGATGGAAAGAGCAGGTAATAAAGTAGGCCATTTGATAGCACCTTTGAAGACAATTCCATGATTGCCAAAAGCCAATCTATCAAACATAAATCAGGTAAGGCAAATTTTATTTTCTTCTTTGGTAGGTAACTATTCTGATGTACAAGGGGAATGCTGTGGATACAATCTACTTTGATTTCAGCAAAGCCTTTGACAAGCTATAAAAGTATAGTTGGCATACTCCACAAACTGGCTGAATAATCACATTCAGAAAATCAGTATTAATAGTTCTACATCAAGTTGGAGTACAGCATCCAGTGGGGTTCCACAAGGCTCAGTCTTGGAGCCAGTATTAGTCAACATAATAATGACCCGGATGGAGGGATAGATAGGCAAGCTGATTAACTATTTAATTGATTGCAAGGCTTCTGACAGGCTGCTTATAAAATTTACAGATGAAACCACATTGGGAGGTCTGGCCAATACCCAGGACAACAGGACACATTTGAGTCTAATCTGGACAGACTGGAAGACTGGGCTGAGAGGAACAAGATGTGCTGTAATAGGGAGAAATGTAATGTATTACATTTAGGACGTTTAGAAAAAAATGTATTATACGTATACAAGGTGGGGGATTCATGGCTCAGAAAAACTAGACCTGATAAGAACTTGGGTGTGACTGCTGACAACAAATCTGTCTTCATAGAGCGTGTCATATCATATTTTTAATATTTTTAGTATTGTTTTTTAATTCTAGATATATTATGTGTTTTAGATATATAGTTTTTAATGTTTTTTGTAAGTCACCCAGAGTCCCCTATTGTGGGGGAGATGGGCAGGGAAGAAATCCAACAAATAAATAAATAAATAAAATTTGTTGCTGTCCTCTGAACCCTTTGAAGCCCAGCCACTACACTGCAATAGCAGGAGCTGGGATGCAACATGAGCCATGCATCCTCTTGAAATGTAATGGCAGCATAGATCACACTGCTAAGCATGAGATGCCCAAATGCTACTTCTTCAGTGGTACTTGCAACCTGCAAACAACAATTCCCATTTTGATATAAACTGTAAAACTGAAGCAGGAGAAAGCCAAGACCATGTGCAGTAAGGGCTCAGCAGTTGCAGCCTATGATCCCCGGGGAAAGGGGTGTGAACTTGCTCTGTCTCTGGAACTGCAGTCCCAGCTGGAAACAGTCTCAGTATATTTCATTTAAATGCTTAAAATGAAATATATATCTGCAGAAATCCATGGATTCTGGTCCATGCCTGTTTCTTTCAAACAGACCCCAGGCTGATAGCTTGGCTGAAGGTTTTTGTTTTGCCTAATAGTCAGCGGGAGGAAGTAAATACTTGTCTATTCTCCCCCATCCCATATAAGTTAGGAAAGCTGGGTTGCAGTTCATGACCCTAACATAATAAACATGTTAGTTTACTTATCGGAGATTCTGCTATTTCTTCAAAAAACAGGATGGAGCTTAGGAAACCTAATACCAATGGCATTTGAAATTCCCAGCAGCAAAACTCCCCCTGCTGGGAAGTTAGCTGAGACGCTGGTGAAAATTAAATCTGCATTATCTGTGCATAACATGCACACATACCAGAGGGGAATCCTAGTACTGTTTAAATATCTAACATTAATGACAGCACAACCTGCCTAAGCTTCACAGTCATACACTTCTCTTTCAGCAGAGGAAGGAAATGCATATGCCATTTGGGAGAAAGATTACTTGGGGGCTCACATGCCTAGAATAGAGAACTGGATCTGTGTGCAAGGACAATGATGACATATTCAACAATGCAGAACAGGAAACCAGAGAAGTGGAGTGGTGGCAGATGATCAGCATTGAATATTAATTTATCAGAGGGGTAGGAGATGAAAAATATGAGCAACCACATGATCTTTCCTCTCAGTTTCTTTCTAGATATCCATCTATTTATAATGGCTAAGAAGACATTTGTATCATTTTTTTCTGACTAGATTTTAAGGACAGTGAGTGTGATATATTTATTTCTTCAGAAAATGTATATGGCCGCCCATGTTAACTGAATAACTCTGGGTGGCTGGCAACCGGTCCGTAGGAAAAAAGATATAATAAACCCTTGTAAACAAAACAAAAAGTACACATTAAAAATAATCACAATGCAGTACCAGGGCACTGTATAACAAACTCACAACACAAAACACACACATTAGGCTCCTCTAATGTCTTGACTCCAACACCTGGGGGAAGAGCCAGGTCTTCACAGCCTTCTGAACGTCCAAGAGGGTTGGCGCTATTGGTATCTCTAGGGGAAAACATTTCCATTGGACAGGTGCTGCAACAGCTGACTTGAGAAATTCTCTGGCAAAATAAAGAAACCGCCAACTCTATCCCATCCTCTAGCTTTAGAGGGTTTAAGAGTTCTGTTGAATCAGCAGCATCCCCAGATTACTAACTGATTCACTAGCCTCCAATTCTGCCTAGACAGGTAAAGGGTTTCATTCATATTACTAAGCAGTGATTTGTTTGATTTTGGCCTAGGATGCTGTGGTTTTTTTCAATAAGTCACGTTTAAGGACAAAGCGTGAACCACATCAATGTGTTATGTTCAAACTTGAGAGAAGTCCACCCTGTCAGCCAAATGCTAAGGGGTTCGTCAGTGTTCTGCTATTTCTTGATTTATATATTTGGCTGCTGTATCTTCCAGCAGACAAAAGGGCACACCTACCTTAATGCAAAGGTATATGTCCATTTAAAGATGCACTTATGCACATTCAGTTTTGTGGGCACATGTTGACAGAGACTGAAGACACTCTGGGAGGAAAAGGAAGATACGTTTTGCAATCTGTACAGCTTTAGTGCAAGACATTCCCATGCTGGTCTTCCATTTGGCTTTGAAAGGTTCATATATAAAACTTTTATAGAGGTACTTATACAGTATTATACTTATTTCTGTTTGTTAAGAATTCCCAATACACTGTAAAATTAACTCACAGCTTCTCCAGATTGTCTTCACCATCTGCAGATCTCAAACAGTTTCAACCTGTTTAGCATGTTCAGCATATTTGCAAGCCTGGAGCTTGTAGAAAGCATCTTAAACCAACCATTCCTCAGATTGGGTTAGCCAATAGCAGAGTGGGAACACCAGCTGACCAGTACTTATTTTTCTCTTTCAAAATCACTGAGATACTGCCTGCAGATTTTCCAATCCTCTCTGAACTGATAATCGGGTGTTCCCCCTTTGTTTATAAAAAGAATAGCAAATACATTTCTAACGTTTTCCCCACAACCCACACACATTCTGAACATGTATTAATTGGCATGTATTTGTATACATTTGTCTAGTGATTTGCAAAATATTATTTATAATAGGCTGTTACAGGGTGGTTGCAAGAGAAAATGGATTTTTAGAGCTATTAACAAGTTTATTGAGAAGCCTCAAAAGCTGTTAGTTCATCATAGCAACACATCACTGTTGCAGGGCAAACCCTATGAATGCAGCATTTGAGCATCTCTATGAGAGTAGTTTGCCAGCAAAATTACATATGTACACATGCATTTCAATGCATATATATATAGAATCAGAAGTTTCAATTGGTGGCAGATTCCACAGGATGACTCAGGCGTACACCTGTAATTGATAGGCAACCATGGCTTCTCCAATCTGTCCCCTTACTGTCATTTACAACATTTCATATAGTATTGTAAACACTCACATTATGCTAAGGCATTGTGTGAACAGACACTGTGGTTTGTAAACAATAGTTTATGGCTTATTATGTGTAAACCAAATACTATAACTTCTTAAATCAAGATTCAAACACACCATGGTTTAATGCACTGTGTGAACTCAACCAATTACGCTGCACAAAAAGTGAGGAGAGCTAGATGATGGAACTTAAGAAACATATAGTGGGAAGACGCCTGTAAAAATTCATGCTTAATATCCAGGTGGCAACTCTACACAAAGAGAAACTTACACACGCTAGCATGCTAGTAATAAAATATTCCAGCAACACCATGTCAACTATCTAACTGCCCTGCCCCATCTCCCTATCTCTACATCCAGGCATTCTCTGCAAGAAACATACATTGCCTCCTTATGTACTCTCATGCTTTCCTCCTAACTTTAGCAAGCTCTCAGTAGAGAACCACTATACTTTATAGCCAGTACTATTCTTGGACTATTATTCTGCACAAACCGATAGGGTTAAAAAGCACAGATATGTATAATGAATACAGAACTCAGCTTCCCAAACATATTTTCATTTTTTAAAGACGTACGTTTCCAGTGTTGAGGGCTGACATGTCTAAACACGCTTGGGCTCAGAAGCTAGAGAGATGGCATTACAAGATTTCCAAGGATGATTGCACAATTGACATGGAATTTATTTCTCTTTAGTGATAATTTTGACACCTTTAAACTTCCAGGATATATGTTGTTTTGCTGATAGCAATCTGATCCAATCCCCCATCATGTGGTTTCAACACAGTCATGTCATCCTTGTCAAACATAATCCTGAACCATCTTGAACACTCGCGCCGTATATTAACATACTGCCCAAAGATGGCCCCTGAGCAGTATGAGCAGTTATTTCCAAGGCTCTGTCCATTTCTGCAAAATCCCTACCACTTTCCCTAGGAGTATTTTGCTTCTCCACAGTCCCTTTGCAGTAATAGTCCCGTTTTGAAAGCCTGCTTCACTGGGTCGATCATTTCTAGTATCCCAGCAACTCAGCTCTAGCTCACCCCTTTCTTTGGAGACAATTGTATAAATACCTCATTCCTCCTAGATGTATCCAGAGCTGGTTGGTTGGTTTGTTCTCCAAATACACTAGGTGAGAGGGAGCCAGGATGTTTTCTGATTTTCGCATTCCAGAATGTCTCCAAGAACTGGGATTCGAGTCCTTTGTCCAGTTCACTTCCCAAGAAAACATTTTAGCTCAGGATTCAGCTTTACTTTCTACCAGTGCATCCAGAGGCTTTTCCTGGAGAGCGGCCCCAAGCTGAGCTTGGCAGTAATCTTGTGTTCCATTCTGAGGCTGCAGCTTAGAGACAATCCTAGCAGTTTCTGGCGTGATCTTGAAATGCTTACGCTTCCCAGAGGTATCAGGGGAGGCACTGCGGCTAGTTGGACCTGTCTCCAACAGGTTACTGGCTGCCTCTGGATTAGAGAGAACAGCAGCCAGCAGGGGCAGGCTGGAAACTCTGGGGATGATGGTACGAGGATGTTTCACTGGCATTCGGCTGAAGCGTCCCCTGCACTGCGGACTGAGAGTGACTTCTGGATCAAGTATAGAGTCTTTTAGTTCTGCGTCATTTGTGCTGTTCAGCTCTGAGTGAGAAGAAAAGGTGTGATAAAGAATAAGGAAAGGCAGTCTGTTCCATGTATCACCCAGGAGACCATGTGTTTAAAAGCAAGTGATGCTTTCCTAAAAGCAATGAAACATTAGCTGGATTCCTTAAGGAAGCACTTCATTGTCCACTCTCCACACATTTTGACTGGTATTAGATAACACAGATCCCTTCCAATCAGAGCAGCAGTAGTCCTTAGTGTATGCCACAAACTCTGGTACTAGTAGTTCATAAAAGGACTAAATGCATCAACCATCTACGTTTTATAGCCTTTTTATTTTATTGGTGTATCTGCGTTTCATACTCATATCATTTAATGTTACTTACTATCATGAAAACGTAAGAGACCAGCTGGGCCTGCCCAACAGTTCCACCATCAACATCCTTTTGCACAATGGCTAACCAGACACCTCTGGAAAACTTGCCACTTCAAAGAATTTGGAGTGCTGTAATTGGTGGAAACATGAAGATCCTTGGCCTCACCTTCATGGAATTGTGTTAAATTAAACCGACTTATGTTTGCAGGGCAGGTATGCATATATGATCATTTTAAATTTTGTGCCTGTATTTGGTTTTCATGTAACAGTAGTTTAAGCCTATATAAATTCCAGCATTAAGATATGCTGAGCCACTTTTAGGATAATGCTGTCACTTTTCAAAAATCTCTTGTGCTGGGAAAGACAAAGTCATCCTAATAAACTTGATTTAGATAGCATAATTTCTTGGAATTTCAGAACTGCCTTTATGCTGCTGTTTCTCATACTGAAGATGTTGTAGATATTAGTCATTTGGGGTGGAATGAAGAGTTCCCAACAACACAGACTTTCTATTCTTTAAAGAGTTGGTTTGATATAGGGGAAAAATTACCTATGGGGTCTCTGCTTATGGGGTTGAAAGTTTGCTCCACACTGTCTTTCTGCTTGTCCTCCATGGAGGAACAATCCTCAGTTCCACAATCATTTTCACCCAAACAAAGCTTGGAAGCAGGGTTCTGTTTGGAAAAAAAGATGGTTGTGAATCTATTGTATTGAGCGCCTCCAGCAGTTTTATCTAATCGCAGCAAGAACACTATGTGTGAGATGGATAGGGTGATATTAGACATTTTTATTTTCAAATGTAAAATCTGTGCCACTTTTCAAAACTTTTAACTATTACAATTTTCTAAAGAGAAACATCCATTGTGTTTCCATTTTTTCTTCCCATTTTTGATAATACTTTGTATATTACTTTGAAATGTCAAAATAAAGATGTATTTTGAGAAAACAAAAATGGCAGAATACCCACCCTCTTCAACGAAGTTCTGCTAACACTGAGAATCAGTGTGTGGTATAATGATTATGGTGTTAGGCCAGGGACTAGGGGAGTAGTCCATCCTTAGTCATGGAAACTTACTCTTAGTCCAAACTAGCTTACGGGATTATTGCCTGAGTAAAACGAAGTTCAATCCCTATGTAAGTTCCCTTTAGCTCTTCTACAATGATGCTACTACTGCTAATAACAATTAACAACTGATTATTATTATTTTTAAACTGTGCAGACTCTTATAGCCTCCTTGGAATATATCACGGAGGGCCACCTCTGAGAGACATGCATGGAATGGCCGGCCGTGTGCTTTACGCATAATGAAGCAAGTGGCAGGTTGGGTGGCTTGGAGGCAGTTTGCCACTTATCTCAGTCTACTGCTCAAGGTGGCTCATTCATTTCACTTAATGATAGGCCACCACTCATTCCTACCTCTAAAGATGCACTGGAATGTCTTTGGTTGCTTGAAAGAGCTTCATTAGTATTTGCCTGTTTCAAAGAGTTTTCAAATTCACAAAGACCAGCTGAAGGCAGGTCATCCATCCCAAATATCTTTTCATAGTTGAGGATAAGAAATTCAACCAGCTGGGACTGGTATCCTGAATCCACAAGGCATGACATGGACACATCATTGTTACAGGGAGGGCGGATTAGTGTAGGACCAAAGATGATGCCCAGGTTGTTGGGAGACATCTTGTTCTCCTCATATCTTTCAGCCACCCTTGAAAAGAAAAAGACAATAATCAAGGGGTTAGAAAGTTTGGGCACAATAGTTTTCCTTAAAGGAATGGAGAAAACAGTGGTGCGTAGATTTCAAACTGTATTTCCAGCTGGTACTTATTGGGGTTGCCATGCCAGTCACTTATCAGAGAACCTGGCCAAAAGTATTATGTATGTATGTATGTATATATATGCATGTATACACACACACACACACACACACACACACACACACCCCTAATGATATTTTATAGCCCTATATCAATAATTGTGCAGGGGCAGAAATTATCAGAAATAAAATGTAGCAACACAAACACCAACAAATGCAGTATCTCTGCAAAATGTCATCTTGAGGGAACAACTGTAACTTAATCCTATCAGTGCAAAAACAGTTGTGCCAATACAGAGTTTGTGATTCTCTTCCTTCCTATTGGTTTTTGCTGCTGTGTTTCAGTAATCCCATCCTCCATTCTACAAACTTCTCCTTCATAACCGGAAGTTTTATACCAGACTATGAGAATTTCCACAATGATCTATGTATGGCTTTAGAATCGGTTCTGTGTTCCCATGCCATTATCTGCATTGGGCAGCTAAATCCATTAATTTCTACCTCAGCTGTAACATATCCAAAATAACAAAAAAGAAAATTATTTTTATTTTCAACTATGACTGGGTCCTTACTGGCACCTAACCATGCCACAAATACATCCTCAGAAAAACCATTTTTTTTTGGTGCCCCCTTGATGTTGCCTTCATCTTGTCCCGAGCTCATGAATGATTACCGTATTTTTCCGAGTATAAGACGATACTTTTTTCTAAAATCCTTACCCTAAAAATTGAAGGGCGTCTTATTCAAGGAAGTCAGCCGAGGAGAGAATCGCACGGTGGCAAAACTGCCCATACTTTGTCTCTGCAGGCAGGCTTCCTCCTATTGCTAGCCTCTAATCACGAGTGAAATAGCTTGTCTCCCAAACAGACTTCCTCCAATCACGAGCCTTATGTAACTGACGTCAGCTGATGCTGAACAAACCAATTAGAGGAAGGCTTTTGCAGAGAGAAGCTAGTTTCACTCGTGCTTGAATGTAATCAGTTATGCAAAAGAGCCTGGAAATAGAGCTGCAGAGAGACGGTTTGGACCTCCTCCCACCGAGTGTATCAGGTCAATGTTAACTAATTACTAAATAAAAATGTGTTCTGCACTATCTTTAAAATACTGATTTCTTAATTTTGGGTTGGAAAAGTGGGGGTCGTCTTGTACATGGGGGCGTCTTATTGACGGAAAAATACGGTATGTCATTTTTAGCTGTACTGTAACGCCTTCCCCCATATTCCAACTCTTTGCAAGGGCAGCCTCAAGATGTCAAAAATTGGTTAGGTTTTGTCACCTTAGAGGAAAGTCAGGTGTCTGACAGTAACTGGGAACAGAGGCAAGAGAGGCAGGATATGGATTGGCAGCAAGGACAGCAAATTTCAGGCTAATTTAGTTTTCTGAAGACTCAAAGATAGGTGGGTGGCACTATAACTCAAAGCTCCTGCACACACACATCATTGTGCTTTCCTCTCACTCCTGAGAATGCTGTTTAAACCCAAAAGCAGTCCTTTTATTGTGCCTCTGCAGCAAGACTGGCAAGTTGCTGTCTGCACAGAACATATGTGCATTACCTTCTTGGAGCGATTGGTTGTTCTGGGCTGGAGGGAAACCCCATGTGCAGGAGGAGAGGAAGGTGCCTTCCAACCTTTCCCTCAGCTTTCTTGCCTCTGCACCTTCTGGACAATTGTTTCTTTCAAAAGACTGCCAAGGAGCCATCAGGGGTTGGGGCTTCCCAGTTTCAAAGCCTTCTGTCCCAAAGCCAAGCCTGCTGCCATCTCTGTTGTCACTAATGACACTTCACACTCACCTTCCCACCTTCTCCTCTTCTGCAGTGGCCTCAGTGCCAGCCAAGTTATTTTGGCACAGGAGGCAGAAAATCCCAGAAGCATGCACACACACATAGATACACAGATAAAATATGATATCCAAGTAATCAGCATTTTTTTTTCTTTGTGAACTCCAAATCTATTGCCAGACTGAGTTGGAAACTCATACACAGGGAAATATCAACTTCCAGGAAGACTCTCTTCCTTGACATCTATATTCCCATTTCTGAAGGCTTGCCCCCCAAAGAAAGCATTCCATTTATGCTCATAAACACTTGTTTGCTAACTTTCCCTTTTTACAAGGGAATAACAGTATTCTTCCAGTGTTAGGCACAGATGCAGCCTTCATACATGTTCCACGTTCACTTTGTAAGCAAATTACATCCATATTTTAATATTTCTCAAGTATGCTGTCTAAACCTGCTGCTTTACCATTTTCCATATTCTCAAAACATTCATGACTTCCTTTCCTTATTTTTTTCCTGGACATTAATGTAGCATTCATTTCACTCCCATCCTATGACATACCATTATCATTCTTCTCATCAACATATTATTAAATCTCTAAAATATTCTGGTTTCAATTTCATTGCAAATAATTTCATTGCTTTTATTCTTAATTCTATTTGCCATACTAGAGGCTTCTTGTTAAGCTGTTTTCACCCACTTCCAAAACAACTTTAAATTCCTATCAAAATTGCATTGCATTTTGTGTTCCTCTTTTAATCTTAACCATTCCTTGTTCTGTTTTTTTTAAGCTACTTGTCTCCTGTATAGAAGCCAGCTAAAAACGAAACCGACTTAAGAAATGTTTTCCATTTCTTCAGCTTTGGAAATGATGCTGCCAGGTGTTCTGTCCAGATGGTAGTTGCGCTAACCCTGATTGGTAGATTCCCCTAGTTCTTTACCCTTCTCACCCATGGTAGGAAAGCGAGCACCAATCACTTTCCTTTCTATGGGCGGGCCATTGTGGATATAGGTTTTCACTGATAGACCTTTGTATCAGCCCCTTAGTTGGTTTCCCTTTGTACTCAGAATATCCCCATTTAGCAGATCCAACTGTGGACCAGTGGGAAAAAAGGAAAAGAGAACATTATACTTTTAGCATTCTTTCTATGACTCCAACTAGAAGGGAAACTGGCAGGACTCTTGTCTACTGGTGAACTTGTTAAAAAACAAAACCCCTGTGTTTCACCAGTTTATAATGGGAAGGTCCCTTCAAAAGGAGGCAGAGGGGCCAGCAGCCGAGGGCAAATGGCTTGGTGCAGTAACTGACTGGAGAGGAGGAGGTGATACCACTGTAATAAAAGACAGATGGAGGTTGCCTTTGTAGTGGGCTAGAGATGGGTTGAGAGTGACATCATGCATTCCCATCCTTGTGAAAAAGTTGCAATACTCTTTTTCTTTCTATACAAAGTCTTCCTTTTATCCTTATGCTTTGCAGTAATCATGCTCTTATGTGAATTTTTTCATCCTTAATCTCTTTCACCTCATCATTCTACCAAATGTCCCTTTTCATACTTTCCACTAGTGTAACTCCACACACTTCTGTGGCACTTTAACATAATGCTTTTTACTCTGTTCCAAATCACTTCCACATCCTCTTAACTTACATCCACTTTAAAAGAGATATGATTAGAATTTACTGATAAGAATCGTTACTTTCCACTTGTTGGCAATACAAATGGTATTGGATAATTTTAACAGAGCTAATTTGTCCTACAAGACAAAAGCTGGGTATTCAATGCTATTTCTTTCATTACCTGTACAGATGAGCAATGAGGTGCCTTAAAGTATTATAATTTGTTGCTGGCAGTTTGCTCAGCAAATCCTTGGCAGTCTTGATGGGATCTGTCTCAGAATGATTCCCAGTTCTGTTTTCAGTTTTCTGCAAATTCCTTGAGAGAGCCATGAAATCATCATAAAGCTTATATGGAAGCACAGGGCTGGAAAGCTGTAGCAAAAATGAAAAATGCATCAGAATACCTTAATGGTGCTGGCTCCCTGCGTTTAGATTTGATCACCAATATTATTGGATCCTGCCATGTTACCTCAGTTTCAGAGAATAGTACTATCAAACCATGCTAGTTTACTGTCTTGCATTTTCTAACTCTTAATGCTGTCCCATGACATATATGGTTCAAAACAACACTTCATATTTGGAGAATGCCAGATAATCTGAGCTGTTGAACTTTAATGATCCCCATTAAGGAAGATTTGCCCATACCAGGAGGTATCTTCTGTGCAACAGTGGAGTTCTGAGCCTCCGCATTTTAAAACATTAAAAAGGTGTAAAAAAGACACCTTTCCTTTATGTACTCAGAGCCCCTATTATGCATATGTTCAAAACTAGGAGGAATAGCTAACATTTAGAAAGAAAAAATATATTAAAAAACCCTCTAGACAGGTTATAGTATAACAGTGGATTGAAATGAACAGGATGAAATTTAACGGTGGGCTGAAAGAAATAGGATGAAGTTTAAAGGAGAGATGTAAAGTCTGCATCTGGGGAGAAGAAATGAAACACACAAGTATAAAATAGGGGAGACCTAGTTTGACAGTGATACATGCCAAAAGAAACTGAATGTTCTAGTAGGTCACCAGTAAAACATGAGACAATAATGTGATGCAGCTGCTAAAACGTGGATGCAATTTGAGGATACATATTTTTGTGAGCTGCCCAGAATCATGTATTGAGATGGGCAGTTATATAAATTTGATAAATAGATAAATATATTAACAGGAACACAGAGTCCAGATCACAGGAGCTTATTGTCCCACTCTACTCTGCCTTGGCCAGGTCCTAATGGGATGAGTTCAGAGAATGGCTACCAAAATGGTAAGGGGACAGAAACCAAGTCCTATGCAGAATGGCTAAAGGAACTGGGTATATTTAGCCTGCAGAAGAGAACACTGAGGGGAGATTCCTAAAGAGTTATCATACAGAACAGTGAATGGACTTTGTTTTCTGGAGGCCAAGATCAGAACCAATGGTTTTGAAAATAAATCTTGTAAAGTAGGAATGGAAGAAGAAAGTGGCTGCCAACAAAGAGCCTTCTCTGATGCAAATCACAGAAGAGATTGAGCTTTTAAAAAATGAGGACAATGAAGGATATTCAAACCTATAAGAGTACATCTGGCAAACAGTAGGCAAACTGCAATTTGTATGATGTCTATGAGTCATTCATTCAATCAATCAATCAATCAATCAATCCTTTATTACGATCATAGACCAGCATATATGAATCATTCAGATTGTGAAAGCTGGGGGGAATGCAAGATGTCCATTATAAGGGAGGGAATAGCTGTAAGTTGTCTTTTAATATCAGTTTGTTTCTGCTTCAGAAAGGTTTGGAAAAATGTAGTTTTGTGAACTCCCACTGCTAAAGATGTACATCTCAGAAAATCACTTTCAACTGTAGGGAAATGTGATATTAAGGGTGCTCTCCATTTTTATTTCTTACCTCCTTAAGGAAATGTTTAAGGACTCCAGTGATATCATGGGGTGAGTGATCCGAGACCTCCACCAACCTCTGGCCATTCTCAAAGGCTTGGCACAATCTCTCCATGCGTGCTTTTGCCCCACTAATGCGGTATATTCCCTGAATTGAGGATGCAAAGGGAGACTGATGAACAACACATATGCATAGGTGTCCAAATAAAAACTAGAATATCTGATGCAGAAATAGAGGGATGCAAATGGAGGAGAGACTGAAATGCTAGGACATCAAACTGTAGTTAATTTAGTATAGAAAACCATACTTCTGCCAGCTCAGAAACCTGGAGACTTATTTTGCTCAGTCTGAAATTCAGAGCTAACAGCATAATGAAAAAACAGCATGTAACCATAATAGTACATATAAGGATCCTGAAATTACAATACACACAAAGTTCTGATCTGTATGCAAACAAAGTTGTAGGCAGACTTGTTTGTTCTAACTGTTAAACAACTTGCCATGGAATAGTGTCTTCTGGTTGCACTCATTTTTGGAGAACTTTATGTTTGCACAGAAATGGACTAATCTAAAGCATACATAGGCAACTGTTAATTCAGCTTTTGTATTAGGAGTAGGAATGAAAATCCTGTTCCTGCTCTTACCTTTCAGCAGGAATACAGCTTGAGGTACAACTGTTGTAAGTATAGAAGAATGAGTTACCTGCACTCCCAAGGCACGGCTTTCTATCTCTGATGTACATTTCATCACAATAAATGGCACCTCCTCTGGGAAATCCCTTGGCACATCAATGAAGTCAATTCCAAAGAGTGATGCTCGGGCTGGCAGTTTTTGATGACCACAGTTGATGAGAAGGCTCTCCAGACATTTCTTATGGCAGGTCAGCATGCACTGTGAGTAACCCCCAAGCATTGGATCAGTCTTAGTGAATAGCTATTTCTTAAACCACACTCTCTTGAGCTCCTTATAACAGGCCACTAATTCAGTGGGTGAACATTTGGCCAACCTAGTCTGAGTTTGGAAGTTTCACAAGATCTGACCTGCAGAGTCCTTGGATGGGAGACCTTTGTGTTGGCTGGGAAAGTGAAAAAATGATCCCCAAAGGGGGCAATGGTAATCCATTCCAGGAAACTGCAGAGTTGTGTCTGTAAAGTCACCAGGCATTGAGCCTGACTGAAATGAGATTTTTATCTTTAAGGAGCCAGCAGCACAAGAAGAAAATCCCTTTGAGTATATAAGCCAACTGGTCCCCCTAAACTGGGGAATATACTTGCCAATGCTGTATTAGAATGGTTAAACTTCTGCATACATTACAAACTGAGGTGTACGTTTAGAGAATTCTTTTTAAACCTTAAAACATTAAGAATTTTAGAACTATAGAAATGCATTTCTTACAGAGCCATGATCAGCTGTAGATCTGCTTAGATTATACTCTGTGACAGAATTACATGTATCTATAATATGTGAAATGGCACTTAACTCTGCATTGGGAATTGGGAGTGCAGCAGGAAATATTTTGTGTACTTATATAACAAATTTTATTGCTTTACTATACAGAAAAAGGAGGTCTATTCCTCCCAGCACTGATCTTAGATATCTGACGTGCTGGATCAAAAATTCAAATTGACGCTTCATGTCTCCTGAGTTTTTAGTAGTTTCGATGATCATAGAATGGAAAAACAAAAGTTGGACCTGCTTCAAGATTCTAGCCTAGTTGCCCATTTCTCATAATGGACCATGGAGATGCTTCTAAAAACTAACTCAGATAATGTCATTCAGGAACGTACTGACTGAAACTAAAAGCTTCAAGTTCTTTCACTATTCTTCAGTGATATGAATTTATAATATGATAAATAAATTAATAAATAAAATATACTGTTTCAAAAATGTATTGTACCCTACAGGAATGAAAATTCTCCCAGACTACTTTCTACTCCTGAGAAGTACTCTCTCTCTCTGTTCAATCATCCTGAATGTCCACAAATTAAACACTGGGTTTGCAGAAATGCTTGTCATAAAGCCAGAAATTAACTAGGGTACAAATAGCAAACCATGATGGAGACCTGATCCCAATTGGAGCGGTGCTGGCATCCTCCATTACTGTACCCACTTGGCACATTACAAGTCAGAACACAAGCCAAACCTTTCCTGTGCCTGTTACTCTTACATATTCAAATCGGCAGTCAAGTCCCACTGAAAGATACTTAACCACTAGAGGGGTTAATGTGGGTTGATGATATGATTTCATGCTCAGTGGATCATGTCTCAGGGTAGGATGTTGGATTAATGTAATGGATTTAGATGTATGCATATTTATTTAAAAGTTAGCTTTGTTGTGTTTACTTACATATATGTAAGTATACCACTGAGGCCTAAATAATAATTATTTTCACATTCTTTTTTTTTTTTTTACTACCAATGTGCTTGTCCTATGTTACACTGAGGGTGGGAGCCTGTTTGAACATACTCCAGCAAAGTGGTTCTCTTTATGTTCACTTACTTCTTCACATTCAATACCATTGACCATGAAGTTCTCACACTCTCTGCATTTTGAGGGACCCCTCAGTTTTCGTAGCCGATGAGTCTGAGCAGCGCTTGACAGGATTATGTTTTTAAACTGGCCATGGGACAAGCCATTTTCAGATGCAACATCATTTAGATCTGAAAAGAGGATGAGGTATGTCTCCATTATTCCCTATTAGATATTGTCAATTTTTTTCCTAAAAAAACAATGAATATTTACTGAACGGCAACATACAGATACAAAAAACAGTGAAAAATGAGAATGGAGATATTTAAGGCATGCCCCAAACCCAGAGTCAGGGAGCTCCAAAATCATGAGACTGATTTTGAAGCAGGAAGCACAGAAAACTGTACGGTAAATTTCAAATAGGTTTAACATAATATTAAAACAGGTTAAATTAAATTAAAATTACTCACCCCCACCCCCCACCACCAAAAAGGGGAAATCCTGCCCATGTTCATGTGTGTGATGTGACTCCTCCCATTTTGCATTTACTAGGTCAAATGTTAAAATGCAGCCCCTGATCATTACAAGTTGCCCAAATGTGATTTAAAAATATAGCATAATCCATGGAAAAGTATTCCTTCAATAATTCAGCATCCCAAAGGGAGGGGTTATTCAGGGTTGAATCTCCCAGTGGATAAAATAAACTGCATGGTAGAGAAGTGTTACAGCCTTTAATGTTCACAAGAGTAATCTCCAAATGCAGTGTGAAAAATCACATTGTTGAAAATCTGTCAAGCAACAGTAGTAATTAATTTGCTTAGCAGAAGATTTACAATTATGTCAATTACTTTCATAGTGGATTGTGGAACCTCAAGAAGACAAAGGATAGGCAGGGATAGGTCTAGGAGGAAATCATATGTCTTCCCTCACTGGTTTTTAGATGATGATATGTTGTGATTGATTAGAAATTCTGCCTAGAGAAGATAAAAGGTCAAGCAACACAGTGTGAATGACAGTTGATGTCAGTTTAGAATGTAGTAGGGTATGTAATAGTCTGAGGTCAAAAATAGCTACGGTGTCCAGAAGAAGACGACAAAGAAGAAGATCTGAAAATTGAAAGGTTAGAGTGGACAACAGAGTGATGTCTAGCATAGCCTAACTAAAGGAAACAGGGTGAAAGAAAGCTAAGGTCTTCTGGAAGAAGAAAATTCCAGAGAATTTTGGAAAAGGAATTCCATTTCCTTTCATGGGAAAGTTGAAGGCAGTTGATCTCAAAAAGCTGTAAGTCTTAAGGGAGGAACAATGGAAAGCTCAAAGTAGTGTTATTGGTAGTTAAAAACATTCACATGTGGTAGAATAGTGTAAAATGGGATTCCCAACGTGAAGAATCCTTGGCTTGTTTGCATTAAAAACAATGAAAATATGGGGTATACATTTATAAGTTGTGCAGCTCTCTATTATAGGCCCTTCCTCATCTCTGTTTCCTTTCTCAGTCTATGAAGAGATCTGATTTTCTTCTTTTTATTCTATTAAACCATAGAATCCTTTTGCTTCTCACCATTGTCATAGGCTTGTATCAAATCTTTCTCTTCACAGTCTTCTGAGGAGGACACAGTTCCAGTGGATGGAGCTTTCAGCAACTTCTTGTGGCCTGAATATGAAATAAATGATCCTTTAAACAATAACAGAAGCTGTTTAACAATCCCCAGTTAAATTGATTGTACGTTGAATTCTGCAGAATTAATTTGTTATGTGAAAAAATGCTGTACTGTTCTAAAGCGAGCATTCGTGAATTGTCTGCATTGTCACTATAACGTAATTCAAGAATTTCCCAACTGGAAATGATTTTAACTATCAGATCAATTCAGACATGTTCAATTGTTCAACTGGCTGCCATTTTAAAACAGAAGTTTGAAAAGAATAAGGATCAGCTATTGCAGAAGCCCCAGACTTTCTGGGTTGATAGGCAGGTCTGAAATTTTAAAAACCTTATTATAGATGCTTTCTCATGGGTGTGGGGTTTCTGCAGTCCCACAATGGCTGTCACAGTGGGTTGGAGCAGCCATTTAAAAAAAAAAATCACTTATCAAACAGCAAGCTGGTGTCGAAGCTCCCTCCCCCACCCGTTTTCTATACCTCTCAAGCTATATCTGTGGTTTTATTTGGGCAGATAGGCACATTTTCAAACAAACCACTGGGGAAATAGTCACCTGACCATTTTGATTTTTTTGAAAATGCTCACAGGGCCTATGAGGGACCTCAAAATAACTTTGGTAATAAAGATAATGCAAGGGCTGCCCCTTCATTTTGCAACTGGTCAGTTTCTAATTTCTTTTTTTTCTTTCTTTTTTAATTAAAACATTATTTTTAAAAAGTCAGGACCGTTCTACAGGAACCTTAATACCTGAGGGCTCCACGTTGGGAATGCTAAGATTATTGTAACCTATTTGTTTCAACCTATTTCCTTCAATACCTGATAACAAAACTTACATAGCTGCGATTGACTAAATTTAGGCTATGGCTGGGTTCACATATCACAGAAGCCATGGTTTTCAAAAACATATTTGGTTAAATAAAACATAATGATACATAATACATAATTTCATAAAGTCAGAATCAAACAAACCACATGATGGCTGAACAAATGCAGCTGCCTAATAACTCATTTGCAGTCCTTCTGCAGCACTCTGGCATTACACTGCCAAAATTTGGTAGCAACATCTCAGACCATCTGGGGGGGCTGGGGGACTCACTAAGCGGGATGAAAAAGAATCAGCGTTGCCACTTTCTGTGACATCATAGACACTTCCAGTGACCTCATAGGCAGCCATCCAGCCATTGGTGCAGCAACAGCCCTGCAAAAGTTCACAACTCTGATCCCTGACTTAGTACACTACATGAATCCAGCCACTGGTATTGCTGAAATGAAACCAGAGTTCAGGGACAGTTTTTGGTTTGTTGTATTGTCGAAGGCTTTCACGGCTGGAATACGATGGCTGGTGTGGGTCTTCCGGGCTGTGTGGCCGTGTTCTGGAAGTTTTGTTTCCTAACGTTTTGCCAGCATCTGGGCACAGAGAGAACTGCTTCTGTCTGTGCTCCTGCCCTCTGAAGATGCCGGTCACAGATGCTGGCGAAACGTTAGGAAACAAAACTTCCAGAACATGGCCACACAGCCCGGAAGACCCACACCAGCCACAGTTTTTGGTTTCTCCCTCTCTCTTTCACTTGAAGAAGTCCTTGCAGTTTTTTTCTCCTCTAGATTTCTGATTAGGTCTGCATTCACCTAGCTGCAACACTGAGTGTGTCATGCATTCCCAGACCATTCACAGGGCTCCCAATACAGAATTGGTTCATTATGTCTTATTAATGTCATGTTCTCAGGACATTTAAAATGATATTGCAACTTTTAATTAAAAAAAAAACTTCTGTAAAATAAATTTGAATCCGGATGCGTAATGTGATTTTGTCAGCTTTAATAGAGAGAACAAGTTGCAATTTAAAATGTATAAAATGATAAAACCAAGATTTATATATTCATTTAAAAGACAAAAAGTTTTAGGCATCAAAATGTCAAAGTACCTTATATTAAGGAGAAATGATATTTTAAAAAAAATCTATGAAAAAAGCAGTATGTGGAGAAACAAAGACTATAGATTAGGAAAGAATGCCAGAGTATAACTATAATTCCTCTCATAAAGATTTCAGCTAATATCTTAATAAAGCTTCCACCTTCCATCTCTTCTATATGAACTTTCTTAATTTTCCAGGTTATAAAAAGGGAACTTCCTCTCACCTGGGCTGGATGTGGGTGAATCCAAGGACTGGCATTCAGTGCTCCCTCCCAGGCTCTCTGTGTCACTGTAGAAAGATTGGTTGGCACCTGACAATGGAAGGAAGAGAGTCTTCTGTATAACTAATGCTTTCTAGTGAGGAAAGTATGAGATGTGGGTTGAATGACAAAATATTGGCTCCTGGAAAATGGAGAGGCCTTTGATAATGCAGAAGTTATCTAATCAGAGCAAAAGCAACTTTCACCTTAATCACTGAGGGAGTTCTGTGGGGGTCTGTTTTGTTTTGTTGAGATGCCTCATCTGTGCTTTTTTTTTTTTCTTCACTCTCCACTCAAGAATTATACATTAAATCCAATCGCTAGATGGCAGCAAAAAGATATCCTCAAACCTTTGGTCCTTTGCTGCCATCTAGTGGTGAGCACTAGAATTCTCACTAGAGGCACGAATGACCAGGCTCAAATTATCCTGTGGAGTCCTTGGGGTTCTCTGAGCTTGGTTCTTTTCTTGCAAACGTTTCATTACCTGGCTAGATAACATCTTCAGTGCTAAAATGAGATGGAGTAGCACAAGAAGTAGCACAAGAAGAAAAGCACAAGAAGTAGCACAAGAAGAAAAAACAGGAGTCATCTACAACATACAGTGTAAGGACTGCAACGAACACTACGTAGGACAGACAGGCAGAAGACTGGCAGAGCGCATCCACGAGCACCAACTAGCAGTCAGAACACATGATGAAAACTCCTTAATCTCACAACACATGGACAGACTTAACCATAGTTTTAATTGGGAAACTGTTAGCAATTTAGACCAAGCTAAATCCAAAAATGCAAGAGAATTCTTGGAAGCTTGGTATTCAGACAAGTCAGCAATTAACAGACACATAGAGATAAACAGCATCTACATACTATTCAAAAGAGACAAAAGACTCCTTTTACAGATTACTCACCTCACCAGCAATCATCACCCAGATAAGCAAAGGTTACCACCAGGCACACAATCAAGCAGCAAACATATGCTAATCAAAGAACTACCAGAGGAGCAAAACAGAACCCCCACCCCCACCAGCACTGGCAAGGCAGGCCACAGTATATAAATAGAGAGCAAACCCCATCCCATTTTAGCACTGCAGATGTTACCTAGCCGGGTAATGAAACGTCTGCAAGAAAAGAACCAAGCTCAGAGAACCACAAGGACTCCACAGTTCAACCCTGAGCTACACATATTTGCCCCTATTGGTATCAAATGATCCTACTTTGGACAGATTATGCAAAGGCCTAGCTCTCTGGAGAAGGCTCTAATCCTGGGAAAGGTGGAAGGAAAGGAAAGAGGATGACCAGGAGCAAGGTGGATGGATTCAGTTACAGTGGTGATAAGTGCACCATTAGAAGACCTGATAAACCAGGTTAGGGACAGATCGTCATGGAGAAAATCTATCTATGTGGTCACTAGGAATTGACAATGACTAGATGGCACATAATCATTCAAGTGGTGATGTGGATTTTTGTAGCCTGATCTGGATGCCATACCCTGATCTAGCCAGGCCATGGCAAGGATTATAAGATGACTGCAAAGAATAAGGCAGAAGTATATTGTAATGGGATTGACTGTACTTTGCTCACTGCTTGAGGAAGATGGCTTCCCAGAAGTTTCTTCTGATGAACTGTTGAGGTCAATAGCTGATGAATAAATGCGAGTACAAGGTGCAATATTTTTTCTTCTACCAGAAGGGGGTGACCTAAAAAAGCAACATGTCCATCATCTACTATAGTTTTCCCCAGAAAGCAAACAGTTACAGATAATTGCTTATTAACAGACATTTGGTTCCAAAAAAGTTTCACAAATGCATGCTGTCTTAAAGAACATTCCCATACCCTGGTACACACTTGTGTTAACAGTAATAGGGTAACGCTAGCCCTGAATTAAAGTTCTGTGATAAAATTAAAAACTCTACAAAAACATGGAAATATTCTAAATGGAATTAACAAGATACAGAAATTCTACGTTAAATTCCTAGTTTGGAACCAGTGTTTACGTCATACATTATTTTCTTTAGGGTTACCAATCTTTGCTTTAAAAAAGAATATTTTTCTTTCCCACACTTCAGTACATGGTGTTACATAACCACTAACCATTTTGTTTGGAGTAACAGTCAACAGAATCATAATCTTTATATAACGCAGAATAGTTAGGTACAGTAAAAACTGGTATTTCCATTCATCAAATTCATTTGTTTTGCCTATTTCTATTGGTGACCATGCATCCTGGAGAAGGTCTATGTGGTTGCTAGCAGACAACACTGTCCTGATGGCTCATAATCAATCAATCAATTAATCAGTTGTGACTCTAACACAACATTTGTGGATGGAGGGAAGCCTCCTCCCTCTCCTTTTTCAGCATCCTTACCAGTTTGATGCAAAATAGCATCTAGAGCCCTGGATGAAGCCTGAATGTTCTTTGTGTTTGTTTTTTTAAAACACATTACATTTGCCTTTCAAAGGAGGAGTAATCATGCCCAGAGTGCATAAGACTTATATGCACAACTCTGACTATCTGACTTAATGCTCACTCTGCAGAGGAAATTATATGGAGAAGGAAGGGAGTGGTGGAATGAGAAAGAAGATGGGTCCTGTGATTGTTTTCTCAATGGGGCTGCACTGGAAGAGAGAGCACTAAAAGTAATTTACAGCCTACCAGTATTTGCACACGGTGGCATTTCAAGAGAAGTGGATTTAAGGCAAAAAGCATCCTTCCTTCCTTCCTTCCTTCCTTCCTTCCTTCCTTCCTTCCTTCCTTCCTTCCTTCCTTCCTTCCTCCTCCTCCCTCCCTCCCTCCCTCCCTCCCTCCCTCCCTTTCTCTGACTGTGGTGGAATGAATGTGCCTATCTTTAAAATGAAACCCAGATGTCCAGAATTATGCAAAAGTAAAAAACTTCATCCTTTCTATTAAAAGAATGGTTTTAAATTTTATTGAGGGGTGGGGGGTTGTTTATTTCCAATGAAATAGTTTTAAAGGCCTGTCATTACTTCATTTGATATGCAGATTAAAGTGTAATGATTCAAAATAAGTGGCATATTTATTTCTGCCTCAAATAATTTGTTTTTATCTACAGGGGTTACACAAATTCATTGTATCATTTCACAGTGTCATGGCATTCCAAAACTTGAGAACCCCTAATATAATGCACATGTCTATGTTAATCATTCAGTCATTTTTCAGTATTATATGGTTTTGATCCTTCAAAGTATTGTATTGGAATCATAATGGCTTCAGAGATAGGTAATCTGGGAAGAATGCTGTGTTGTGCTTCAAGGTTTATTGCTGGGAGAGCATTTCTTAGGGAATGGCCTTCCTGTCTCTTTCTGAGGCTGGCACTAATTAAGAACTTTCCTCGTGAGTTATTTACAGAGCCCCTTGAATAACCTGGCAGCTCCAATGTCATCCCCTTTCCCCACAATGCTGGCCTTCTCTCATCCCAGGGGGTGATTTATGTAACTTTATCTTGCTGATTCTGCTACTGTAAAACACAGACGACAGTGAAGAGAGTCAGGACAATTCATCATTATTCCAGCCGTACTTTCTCTTGCCAAAGCAAGGGATGCTAGCGAGGAAAGGCTCAAATACAGTTCTTCAGTTGGCAGTTGCTGTGTCCGGTAGAACCAGACAGGTGGGCAGTTCTTCCCAATGACTTTTTTCCCCCTGCAGTTGCACCCTGATTCCATAATTTCCTCTCAGCTGAGCCTATCTACCTCATTTTTCAGAGCTCAACTATGCAAAATCTATCTATCTATCTATCTATCTATCTATCTATCTATCTATCTATCTATCTTTAAAACAACTGTGGCATTTCCATCTACCAAACTTGTTTTCTTGCAACATCCACTTCAGCCCACAGGCTCTTTGAAAGAACAATAGCTAATCCATATTGGAGCAATTTACTTTCTTTGCCCAGATAATTTGTTTTACTTTAAATATCATTTTCCCTCTAGAATGAACACCTGAAGTTGAAATTATACAATATAGCACAGACAGCTTGAATCAAACAGCTGTCTTTCAGGTCTGACTTTACTTTGGTATAACCATATGATGGTCTCCCAGAGAGGAGAGACATTTAATCCTTCAAATGGATCATTTGCTCAGAAAAAAGCAAACCTATACTCTGTAGTGCTGCGGGTCTTTCAAAAACCTCAGTTAAGAAAAAGAATATTTGGAACAATGGGCTAAGGGGAAGGATTTCTGAAGGCCAGTACTCTTCAGAAACAGGAGGGACAGTTTAAAATGGAACCAGGACTGATTTGGACTCTTCTTACTCTCTATAGGTCATTCTAGGGACTTCCTTGTGGAGGGAAAGATTTGCTAGCTATTCCCTTTCATTCCTTTTTTGTGGGGGTTGGGGAGAGATTTGTAACATCAGGACCTTCTCTTTCTCTCCCTCTCCCTCTCCCTCTCTCTCTCTCTCTCTCTCTCCTTCCACAGCATCCTGTTCACAGTTCCTGTGAGTAGGTATTATTTAAAATGTCTCCTCTGCCCCCTGCTGGAAATGGTGTCTTTGTGACCCAGTTATTTTAAGAATTAAGCTGATATCTAGATGGAAACTTTACATTAGCACTTCAGTCTTCAACTGGAGAATTGGGCTGACCACTGGGATCCGGCGTAGTGGGGTGGGGGTGGGAGTGGCACACCATTATGACATTGTCACCACACAAATATGTGATAAAGACTTTAAGAAGCTTCTTCCAAAGTACCTATGTTGATGGAGGGTCTGGGTCTAAAAAGGTTAAGTACAAGAAATGTATTTGCTATTACTAAGAGATCTTGGAAAGGCTTTTTGTCTCCTGTCTGCTGAAAACACTTAGTCTACATGCTTTCATGCTGATAGTCCTTTACCCTCAAAGGAATCCTGCAATGTACATATTTCATATGCTAAAACTGTTGGCATTAGGGATGGGGAGCCTGTAGCTCTCGGGTGTTGTTGAACTTGCAATTTCCAGCATTCTTCACAACTGGCTATGGTGGTTAGGACTGCTGAGAGCTACAGTATAATTCATCAACATCTGGGGGGACACACGTTTTACCATTGCCATAAATCTTCAGGGCCGAGTAATAAGAAATTGTGATCAGGACTGCTGAGTATAAGAAGATGGGAATGTGCATGGATGGGTGGGTCAGAGGACAGAAGAAAAAGAATGTATGCTGCCTTACCTCTGCCCAGATGGTACAAATTCTTCAAACTTGTACACTTCAATGGGAAGCTCTTTTTTTGGCAGCTTTTGAATAAATTCCAGATATTTTTCACCAATCCTGTAGGGCTTGCAGAATTCAGTCAGGTTCTGGTACCCTACAGGGATTTGTTCTGCTTGGGCCTGCTGTAGCTTGAACATCCTCAAAGAGACCTGAAGAAACCAAGCAACACATAGAAAATGAATAAATTTCCTTAACTTGTAGAATTTGGAATTATTTTTGAAATTTGCAGAATCTACCACAATATTTTCCTACTTACCTTTCAGTAGTAAGAGTTTAGAAATTCATTCAATCTCAGTTATGAGTGCATTAAATTGACTTAAACAGGCTATTCTGTAAATCACAACTTACCCTCCTCAGCATTTCATCTCCTTGAAACATTAGCTTGCGAATGTGAGAGATAATTCTCTCCCGGACTTTTTTCAGTTCCAGATGGCGATTGTTGGCTTCAGAAACACAGCTTCTATACGTGACTTCTGACTCCTGAGCCTGTGTGTATGAAATAAAAACTGATGAAAGGTATGGAAAAACCAACTTGGATATGCCAATGGATGAAGTACTTAACCGTGGGGATGTCGGTAAGAAGGACCGATGTGAGTGCCAGTTCTGCACCCAAAATAAACAAACTTCTATTTATTTATTTATTGATTTGATTTGTCCCCGCCCATCTCCCCTACAACAGGGGACTCTGGGCGGCTATACAATATAACTTCTATATTGTATAATTTCCCTTCATGGATCACTGCCTTGTCGTGGCGAAGGGGCTTGTGTAACTCAGTGAAGCCATGAGCTATACCGTGCAGGGCCACCCAAGACGGACAGGTCATGACAGAGAGTTCTGACAAAATGTGGTCCACTGGAGAAGGAAATGGCAACCCACTCCAGTATCCTTGCCAAGAAAACCCCATGGACAATGTTAAAAGGCTAAAAGATATGACGCCGGAAGATGAGCCCCTCAGGTCGGAAGGTGTCCAATATGCTACTGGGGAAGAGCGGAGGGCAATTCCAAGTAGCTCCAGAAAGAGTGAAGCGGCTGGGCCAAAGCCGAAAGGACGTTCAGCTGTGGATGTATCTGGAAGCGAAAAGAAGGTCTGATGCTGTAAAGAACAATATTGTATAGGTACGTGGAATGTAAGATCCATGAACCAAGGCAAGCTGGATGTGGTCAAACATGAGATGACAAGATTGAACGTCGACATCTTGGGAATCAGCGAATTGAAATGGACGGGAATGGGTGAATTTAATTCAGGTGACCACTATATCTACTACTGTGGGCAAGAAACCCTTAGAAGAAATGGAGTTGCACTCATAGTCAATAAGAGAGTGGGAAAGGCAGTAATGGGGTACAACCTCAAAAACGACAGAATGATCTCAGTCCGTATCCAAGGAAAACGATTCAACATCACGGTAATCCAAGTCTATGCCCCAACCACTGATGCCGAAGAAGCTGAAGTTGACCGGTTCTATGAAGACCTACAACACCTTCTAGAACTAGCACCAAAAAAAGATGTCCTTTTCATCATAGGGGATTGGAATGCTAAAGTAGGAAGTCAAGGAGTAATCGGAATAACAGGCAAATTTGGCCTTGGAGTACAAAATGAAGCAGGGCAAAGGCTAATAGAGTTCTGTCAAGAGAACAAGCTAGTCATAGCAAACACTCTTTTCCAACAACACAAGAGACGACTCTACACATGGACATCACCAGATGGTCAATACCAGAACCAGATTGATTACATACTTTGCAGCCAAAGATGGAGAAGCTCTATACAGACGGCAAAAACAAGACCAGGAGCTGACTGTGGCTCAGATCATGAGCTTCTTACTGCAAAATTTAGGCTTAAATTGAAGAATGTAGGGAAAACCACTAGACCACTCAGGTATGACTTAGATCATATTCCATGTGAGTACACAGTGAAGGTGATGAATAGATTTAGAGGATTAGATTTGGTAGACAGAGTGCCTGAAGAACTATGGACGGAGGTCTGTAACATTGTACAAGAGGCAGCAACTAAAACCATCCCAAAGAAAAAGAAATGCAAGAAAGCAAAATGGCTGTCTGATGAGGCTTTACAAATAGCTGTGGAAAGAAGGAATGCGAAAAGCAAGGGTGAAAGGGAAAGATATAAGCAACTGAATGCAGATTTCCAGAGAATGGCAAGGAGAGATAAGAAGGCCTTCTTAAATGAACAATGCAAAGAAATTGAAGAAAAGAATAGAATAGGGAAGACTAGAGATCTCTTCAAGAAAATTGGAGATATCAAAGGAACGTTTAGTGCAAAGATGGGCACGATAAAGGACAAAAAAGGCAGGGACCTAACAGAAGCAGAAGAGATTAAGAAGAGGTGGCAAGAATACACAGAAGAACTATACAAGAAAGATCTTAATGTCCCTGATGTCCATGCTGGTGTGGTCACTGACCCTGAGCCAGACATCCTAGAGAGTGAAGTCAAGTGGGCCTTAGGAAGCATTGCTAACAACAAAGCTAGTGGAGATGACAGTATTCCAGCTGAGTTATTTAAAATACTAAAAGACGATGCTGTTAAAGTGCTGCACTCAATATGCCAGCAAGTTTGGAAAACGCAACAGTGGCCACGGGATTGGAAAAGGTCAGTTTACGTTCCAATTCCAAAGAAGGGCAATGCCAAAGAATGCTCAAACTATCGCACAATTGCACTCATTTCACATGCTAGCAAGGTTATGCTCAAAATCCTACAAGCTAGGCTTCGGCAGTACGTGAACCGAGAACTACCGGATGTACAAGCTGGGTTTCGAAGAGGCAGAGGAACTAGAGATCAAATTGCCAACATTCGCTGGATCATGGAGAAAGCACGAGAGTTCCAGAAAAGCATCTACTTCTGCTTCATTGACTATGCAAAAGCCTTTGATTGTGTGGATCACAACAAACTGTGGCAAATTCTTAAAGAGATGGGGATACCAGACCACCTTACCTGTCTCCTGAGAAATCTGTATGCGGGCCAAGAAGCAACAGTTAGAACCGGTCATGGAACAACCGATTGGTTCAAAATAGGGAAAGGAGTACGACAAGGCTGTATACTGTCACCCTGCTTATTTAACCTATATGCAGAGTACATCATGAGAAATGCCAGGCTGGAAGAATCACAAGCCGGAATTAAGATTGCAGGGAGAAACATCAATAATCTCAGATATGCAGACGATACCACCCTAATGGCAGAAAGTGAAGAAGAACTAAAGAGCCTCTTGATGAGGGTGAAAGAGGAGAGTGCGAAAGCTGGCTTGAAACTCAACATTAAAAAAACTAAGATCATGGCATCTGGACCCATCAATTCCTGGCAAATAGAAGGGGTAGAAATGGAAGCAGTAACAGACTTCATTTATTTGGGCTCCAAGATCACCGCAGACGGAGACTGCAGCCATGAAATTAAAAGACGCTTGCTCCTTGGGAGGAAAGCTATGGCAAACCTAGATAGCATATTAAAAAGCAGAGACGTCACCTTGCCGACAAAGATTCGCATAGTCAAAGCTATGGTTTTTCCAGTAGTAATGTATGGCTGTGAGAGCTGGACCATAAAGAAGGCTGAACGCTGAAGAATTGATGCCTTTGAACTGTGGTGCTGGAGAAGACTCTTAAGAGTCCCCTGGACTGCTAGGAGGTCAAACCAGTCAATCTTAAAGGAAATCAACTCTGATTGCTCATTGGAAGGATTGATAATGAAGCTCAAGCTCAGATACTTTGGTCACCTAATGCGAAGAGAGGACTCTTTGGAAAAGACCCTGATGCTGGGAAAGATGGAAGGCAAAAGGAGAAGAGGACGGCAGAGGATGAGATGGCTAGATAGCATCACTGAAGCAATGAGCATGAAATTGAGCAAACTCAGGGAGGCAGCGAAAGATAGGAAGGCCTGGCGCAATATGGTTCATGGGGTCACGAAGAGTCGGACACGACTTAACGAATAAACAACAACATTGTATAATTTATTTTAGGTCGAAACTGAAATCATTTATGCAGTTCATTCTGACATAAAAACAAAACTTGCTGCATTTGTGGTAATTTGTCCTGCCTTTGGACACCTTACGGCTTATTTCTGAATTGAAAACACTATAATAGGGTTAATCCACTCTGGCACTAAGCATCTCCCATCCTCCTTTCCTTCAAAGACTTAAGGACTCACCTCAGTTGTTTCCAGGACTAATTACTAGTATCTCCATTATCGGAGGTACCATATGATCCTGATACTCTTTTTCATGATCATTGTAGTGCTTGTTCCTTCAGTCTAAATCACAAGACCAGGACCAGCAGAATCCCATTCTTCCTCTTTACGTGTGGGCTACAGCTTTAGCTCCCAGGAACAACTTTGAATTTGATAGTCATTTGTATAATGTCACTTTCATAACCGTCATATTGTTTTCCTCACCATACTCCCCCAGCTTGGGACTTTGCCACTGCAGCAGGACCATCATATATTGAGGCAAGTCCAAACCTTCTCACCAGTGGCCAGCTGGGCAGTTGCCCCTTGTACAAATAACACCACTGTCTGCAATTATTGCCAAATCATCATCTCCTTCTGATATAAATATAGATCTGTCCCATTTGCTTTGGAATGGACAGGCCAAGACAAGATGCAAGATATTGAAAATTCTGCTTCTAAAGCTTTATTGGTGACAACAGAGACTCCTATCTTGTTCCTACACCCACCTCCAGTTCAACTATAGGAGAGTCATCTCAGGGCACTTTTTGAGTCATAGGGTTGGAAGGGACCTGGGAGATCTAGTCCAACCCCCTAGCCCAGGGCAGGAATCCTCATACTATCTCAGATAAATGGCTATTCAACATTTGCTTGAAAACCTCCAGTGAGGGAGCATGATTCCAGGATGCAGGCCGTTCCACTACTTAATAGTTTTCACAGTCAAGAAATTCCTCCTCAAGTTTGGATCTTCCTCTGTAAAGCTTCTTTTGCTACCCTCAGATGCTATGGAGAATAATCCACATCCTCTTCCCTGGGACAGATATTCAGGTATTTGAAGACTGCTATCATCTCTCCATTTAGACCACTCTTCTTTAGGCTAAACATACCCAGTTCCTTCAACCCCTCTTCATTGGATTTAACTTCCAAGCCTCTTACCACCTTCATTGTTCTACTCTGCATTCTTTTCAGTTCCTCACCTACAGTACCTTCTTGTATTGTGACAAGGAGAACTGGACCCAGTATTCCCAGTATAGTTTGACTACTGCAGTGCAGAATGGAGCTATCATTTCTCATTATCCTGACAGGATACCTCTGTGGATGCCATCCAAGATTGCATTGACTCTTTTGGCAGCTGCAGTACACTGCTGGCTTGTGCTTAATCTGTGATCTACCAGGACACTCAGATCCTTCTCACAAATACTACAGATAGTCTTCTCTTACCGACCAGTCGTTCAGCAACAGTTCGAAGTTGCAATGGTGCTGAATGAGTGGTACTTACGACTGGTCCTCGAAGTTCTGGCTATCACAACATTCTAGTGGTCACATGATCACAATTCAGGTACTTGGCAACTGGCTCACACTTATGATGCTTGCCCATAGTCATATGATCGCCATCTGCGATCTTCCCTGCTGGCTTCCCACAAGCAAAGTCAATGGGGAAGCCGGCAGGGAAGGTTGCAAGTTGCTCTGTTAAGTCCCCCCAGCCTTCCTGCACTTGCACCCCACCATGTCATCCATCCTCTGGCCTTCCTACACACACACCCTACTGCACCATTCACCCTCTGGCCTTCCTATACTCATGTTGTGCTGCAGTACTCCCTCCCCTGGATTCCCCAACTCGTGCGCAACCTGACCAGGCCCCCCAGGGCCTCCCCAGGCCTCCCTCACCCCCCCACAGTACCCCCATCCCCCTGTGGCACCTCTGTGTGGCACCACCTTGTTCCTCAACTGGGACTCCCGCCGCTTCCTGCTTAATGACCTGCACATCTTGGGGTTACGATGGCAACCAGGACTGCTGGGATTGTTGTTGCTAAGTGATGCGGTCATGTGACATTGCACGGTCACATTGCTTAGCAGCAGCAATCCTGGTCCCAATTGCCGTTGTAACCCGAGGACTACCTGTACTGCTGAGCCAGATACTTGTATCTGTGCAAAATAGTTTTTCCTACCTAAGTGCAGAACCCTCACCACTGAACTGCATTTTATTGGATAAGGCCCAACATCTATCAAGAATTGGTCTTCTGTGGTATTGGTAATCTCATTCCCCCCAGCTTTGTGTAGTATGCAACTTTAATGAGCATTTCTTCTATCTCCTCTTCTAAGTCATTTATGTAAATATTGAAGAGCATTAGGCTCAATGCAGAATCCCACTAAATATCTCCTTTCATGTTGACATAGAACCATTAAGGACATGCACTGGGTATCATTCTTCACAACGCTGTTAATGTGCATTCCTCCAGTCCCTGAGTTGACAAAAAATTATGCCAACATAATTTGCACTACCCCAGTGGTTGAGCTCTAATCTTCCTTTTCTGAGAGGACAGTTGGAGGGCAGCAATTGGTAGATTTATTCGGCTTTGTTCCCTCTTTCATTCAGTACCACCAGCCTGTGGGAAAAATCACCACCGCTAATAGCTCTATTCAATAGTGGAGTAGGCTTGGCAAGTGTGTGGGCTAAAACAGGAAACTCTTGTTAATTTCAAACACTCTCCCACGTATCCTGAATTGGTAAGTGCTGCAAAGGATAGCAGCACTGACAGTGAGTTGCAGCAGCCAACAGCACCCGGAAGAGTCCCACCCCGAAAGTAATAACAACAATAGAAAACATGGCTATGTGAAATCCTTTGTTGTCAGAAGCAGCATAAAAACTGTAATGCACTCATTCACAATAACAGAGAGCTGGCAGAACTGGCCTTCTTTCCCAGTTTACATCAACTTTCCACGCAGAGGGGTTCCTTCCTTCCTATAGGTCTGCCATTTTTTTCAAAGGTCTGCTAAATACATGCTTAAAAACAGCCCTGCTGAATACATAAGGGACCTGTGAAATGCCTGAATAGTGCTTTCCTGGAAAGCCAAGATTTATTGCCATGTCTGATATGAAGTCTGACACAAACTTCTCTATTGCTTCCATGGTTGCTTCTGGAACTGCAACAGGAGATACATTTCTTATTAGGGAAAGAGGATGCCTAACTAGCTCCTCTTATGGACTACATCTCTGATTTTTATTGAAGATATTTTTAGATATTATGATGCTACTATCCCTTGCACCAGGGCTTCTGGTTGTATCCACTGATTCACAAGATGCCAATTTTATGTTTATATCTCCTTAGCATCATCAGAATCTTTGTTTCATGTTGGATGCCTCATTTATCAATTTTCTCTTCTACTGTTTAGGTTGGCCATAGTTCCAAGAGATTTTTCTAAATACATGGAGTGGCAGTCTCTCTCTACTCAAGATACATAATCCTGTAGCCAATATTGGATAACTGTCTTGTAGTCATCCCACGCTGAACTTTACAGGCATGTTGCATATGTTCTTGTTTGTTTGTTTGTTTATTTATCAGTTTTTCATCCCATGAAAAAAATGACTCTGGGCAGCATACAATAAAACTATAAAACAATAATATACAAAAAATAATTTACAATCCAAAACATTAACATTAAAGGCTAAGAGGGCAGTAGATATTAACATCAATGGATCCACTTAATATTAGTTAGGGCTTAAGAGACATCTTGAGGATCTTCTCTTTCCCATTTCCAGGCCATACAATTCATCAGAGTACTTACAGAAGCAATCAAGAGCACAGATTTTTTTTCCAGCTGCATGAAATCTGCCCAACTCCTAGATTTCATTCTGTGTTGTACAAGACTTGCACAATATTCTTAAAGACAATTAACGTGGTAGGGGAAGAAAACATTTTGACTGGTGTAATGAGCCAGGTATACTACTAATACATATGAAGTATTCTCTATGAGTTATTAATCTTCTCAGATGTTTTAGGGGCAATTCAGTCTCTTTGCATCACGCCATAATCAGAATTGCCTCTGGAGTAGGGCAAGAATAGACTTGCAGTCTCTTGACAATTAATGTGTTTTTTTTCTCCTAAGCCACTTCCTTTTGTCACCATTCATGATCTGGATACTTGCCAAGATCTGCTTCCTTGGCGGTTTTGCTAACCTGGTTTGCTCCACACTATAGCTCATTCAGGGAACTATCTCCAGTTCCTAAGCCACGCATGCTTATTGTCCCTCTATCAGAGAAAAGTCTAGAATCCAGAGCTTGGCTCCTTCCAACTTCCCTTTGATCACATACTTCCCCCCAGCATCCAAAAAACCCTCAGCAAGAAAAATGTTTACCACAAAGTGGAGATATGCCAATGCATATCCCCCCCGCAAAAAAACACAGCTTGATCCCACATAATGTGGAATTCATGAAATGTTAGCTTTTCTACTGGATTTAAAGCAGCATGTTCTCTTCCTTGAGAGTATACATTGTGAGCAATTCAGTGTTTTGTCTGCCATTTCTTTCTTTATTTGGTTAACTATTTTTATAGCCCACCCAACCCAAAAGGCTCTGGGCAAGTTACAACACATTCACATTATGAAAACAATAAAAAGAAAATCAATATTATTAAAAACAACTTGAATAATAAAGCAATCCTAAAATGGATGCCAGCAAAACTTAAGCTAGGGTTTGAAGGTCCAGGGAAATAAAAACTGACTTAAAGCACCTTCTAGAAGCCAAGAGGGAGGAGCTTTGCAGACCTTTGGGAATGGTTCCATGCTTGCTATGGAAGGCTTAGAATAGGCTCTATGCAAGTCCAAAATCTACATGAATTCCCAGATGATTATTCACAATTACAGATAAAGTAGCCAGTTCTTTCACATCAATTTTAACAGGTTCATAAATGGGGGAAAACTTTAACGAAGGAGGCAAAGTACTGGTTGGAGGGAACTGTGGCAGAACAAATTACTTGAGCAGTATCTGCAGCAGTCAAGAGCCAGAGCAATTAAGGGTATGACCCTCTATGTCCAGGAGCTGTTGTTTGATTTCATTTCAAAAATTACTTCTGATGATAAAAGAACTTTTCGTACATATCGCTATTCCATATCTGCATCCATGTCATCCAGACAGCTAGGTGGTCCATGAGAGCAAATGTTTATAGCAAAAAGCTGTAACTCGTTGCCCAAACTACCTGTGCAATCTGTGTTTTCTCCACACACTTCTATACTTTCCCATGCTGTCATGAGGACCTGAATCCTCAGCCTAACATCTGCTCCAGGGACCAGACTGAAGAGGCAGAGCATTTAACTTTTAAGTCCCAAGACCAATACCTTTAACTGAGCCTCATCTCGACAACGTCGCCGTTTTTCCAACTGCTTGTTTCCACTACTTGTGATAGCCTGGAACTCTTCTTCCGCTTTGGCACTTTGCACTTTGGCTTTTTCCAAATCCTCACAACGCTGGAGGTAATGGAGGCGGGATTTGCGCATCGATGACAAGGAATCATTCTGCAATGAGAGGAGGCAAACTGTCATTGTGCAGCAGCTCTGCCGTAGGCTTTGTTTTTGAAAGGCTTTTTAAAATAATGTATTTATATTGTTATTAGATCCTGCCTTTCCCCAGAAGTTCAAGGCAACATATAGAGCACTTCCTCTTCCAATGTTTGCCAACAATAAACCTGCAAGATGTAGTGGCCACACCACTATATCACCACACTGACCACACCAACCGACTATAATGACTTTTTATTTTTTTGGTGCCTTTGAGTCAGTCTTCACTCCTGGCAACTGCCTCGGCAAGTCCCCGCAGTTTTCTTGGCAAGGTTATTCAGAAGTGGTTTGCCCTTGCCTCCTTCCTAGGGCTGAGAGAGATTGACTGGCCCAAGGACACCCAGATGGCCTCGTGCCTAAGGCAGGACAAGAACTCACGGTCTGCCGGTTTCTAGCCTGGTGCCTTATCCACTACACCACACTGGCCCTCATAATTACTATACTGATAACAAAATTGTTTATGTATCACCTATCATGCAATACATCTGCACAGATGGTACAGATTTTTTAAATTGAATACAGTCATGTAAAACCATATAGAATACAACATGAAAATATCTAGAACAATTCTAAATATAATTAGTTTGGCTGTACTATCAGAGGTTCGCACATGCCAAGGGGAATAAAAATATTTAGAACATCCCTAGACAGCAACTTCTTTTGTTTTTGACTAAACAACTTACTTGCTAAAGTGTTGGGTTTTTTTAAAAGATGACTTTTTTATTATTTTTCATTTATTTGTTTATTTTTATTACTTAGTTCTGATTTTAATATTTCCTGTCCTGCTAAAAGTTACATCATGGGCCTATCCAGTTTTATGTCACATGCCCATCGGCAGCTGGCATGAATTTCTCAGAAAGAAAGCAAAGTGTAGTGTAGTCCTTCCCAGCACTTAGTAATAATGCCAATAATAAATGCCCTCTCTTAAGGTTTTTTTTAAGGCTTAAAGCATGATTCTTATAGCCCAGCCGTCCAAATGCAGCTCAGAAATAATCACAGCTCTGAATTCCTTTTAGATGATGATGGAACAAAGAGTTTGCTAAAGTATCAAAGTTGGGGGATTCTTATCTATCTCTGCACTTTCTTTCAGAGTATTACAGGGTCTCAACCGACTATGACAGATGTGCTTGCACAGTAGGACAGCCAAATATTTTGACATTTAGTAACCACCATGGCTTACTTGCAAAGTATTCTAAGTGGACTTCAATAAAAACAAACGGATGTGTTGAAAATAGCACAGAGATTCCCCACTTCAGGCTTCGTACCTGATTCAGCCTCACAGTGTCAATCTAAGCTTGATCCTTTTCATTTTTAAAACCAAGTTTAATATTTTTAAAAACCATAAGATTGGAGACCTTGGTTAATCCATATAAGGGGACTGCAGTTTAGCAATGAAATAAACAAATAAACTGAAAACAAGTGCCTAAATCAACTTTCGTCTATCATCCAGATTGACTTACATTAGCTTTCATAACCTGGATATGAAAACTAATGTAAAGCCATATTCTAACCTACATTTGGAAGGTTCACTTTGGCAACAGTCGTTTATACTCAAAAAACTGCCATGAACGATGAAACAGGTAGAATTCAGTAGCTTACCTTCTATATGTTTTCATCTATACCTTCATAAGTAGAGGGAAAAGTAATTTTTCATTATGAAATAATGTTCCTGAGAACAGAATCCTTGGAAAAATAATAGAGCATTTTCTTTCAATGGGAAGATCTGGACTACATGGGTTATAAGAAATATGGTTTTGCATGGAAGCCTATGAGGTGGCCCTTTGTCCACCCCTCTCTGTCCTGGTACTTAATAAGTGTGGGATTAAAACTCCCAGTCTCTCCAAAGAAGGATTTTCTAGTCTATCCCCCAACCTGAACTTCCATTACCCAGAAATTTGTTTAAAATCTTGAATGCATAGCAGCATTTATAGGACCTTAACACCTCTGGCCCATGCACATCTGACGAAAGTCCAACTGTGATTGCAACTTCATCCCCTGCTATGCTCTTACCATCCTTTTCTGCTCTCTCTGCCACTGATCTTTGAATTCCTTCCGCCATTTCTCAATTTCATTCCTTTTGGCCCAAAGAGGCTACAATAGAAAGAGGACTGTTGGGTGTACATAGCAGGAGAGAATAAAGTATTAAGCAGGAATTCAGAAAAACCACAATATAACTGAAATAATATGGGTGCTTGATAAACATTGAACAAAAAATTCCTGCAGTTTTAGCATTTCTCTTCTATTTCCCAGCCCCACCTTCTTCAAATGCAGATGTTCCAGCAGCAATCTCTTTAGGACCAAGATTCTAGTCAACCCATTGACTCATGGGGCATTTTAAATTGTTGCTCTTGCATAGGGATGTTCTAAATCAGAAAATGGCATACCTCGTAATATTCTCTCAGATGCAAAGTTCCAGCTGTCTCGATGGCTATGTTCCCTGCCTTTATGTCATGCTCCATAACCATGGTATACAGAGTCTGAAGAGGCATACCGTTCTGGGGAGACAAAAGTATTGACCCAACATGCTCAAGCTGTTAGATTGCTGGGTGTGGAACATGAAAACTTTCACATTCTAGCTGACAGGAGATCATTCCCAGGCGCTCTGTCAGATCCAGCATTAAAAGCAGTACCTCCCCCCCTTGTTTTTATAGCATAATGCTTTCATTCTGCACCCAGTGCCATTGCCACAGTACCAGGCTTCACACCTAGGGCTGGTAATGTATCACTGATCTCTCAACACTTCACCCTTAGCTCAGTTTCTCAGCTTGGCTTGACAGAAGGCTCAGAGACACAGCTCAGCTAGATTAGAATCTATACACAAGACAAGAATGAAGCCACACACACAACAGTTGCTTGCTCACTGTAGTGCAAAGATGAGGGGAACATGTACACATTCTCAGTGGTTGAAACTTGAGGGTTTTGATATTTGGTATGGGGCTTGGGCAGTTGTGACATGTTTCCATAGCAATCATCTCTAGCCTGGGGAACTCACCAGCCTCAATCCTAATACATGGGACATAGTTTATGCAAACATCTTACTACAGGTAGTCCCCAGTTTAAGAACATGTTCTGTTCCCAAGGTCTGTCCTTAAGTCAAATTTGTATGTAAGCTAGAACAGTATTATTGTATACTACTATATAAATAGTATTGTGTAATTAACTTGAACCATTGTGTAATTAGCTCAAATGTTGCTACAATAGGCTCCGTTCTTAACTATGGGTTGTCTGTAATCCAGGTCTAATTAATTTAGGGATTACCTGTATGTGGAACACTTATATATTGAGTAAATTCTCCAGGTAATACAGCAACTTTCTATACATCACTAACACTAGTGCTTCCAAGAGAGCAACAGACCCAGTTTCTTTTGTTAAGACTGCCAACTACACAACACTGATTGACAGCAACTGCCACAGTATGAAGTAAACCTGAGAGTATTAAGTTTTATGATTCCTAGCCAGCTTCCAGCCCACCCATGATGGAAACTGCCACAGTGGCATTATATACTAGGAATATGTGGATAAGTATAAATCCATTCTACGTTAGGGAAGCAATAGTTTGATTTCTATATTTTTATGGATTTTTTAAAAAATCGGTAGCAAAGACATGCATCATTTTGTTCATGATATTCCTTGATACCTGCAGCTTTTGTACAGAAAATTCTGTAACACAGATTATTTATTTTGAACTTGCATTTCCCAAATGTCCTCTTTTACCTATACATTTCCCCAGTGCATGTTTTAATACACATTTTCTCTGTGGCATGTTTTTTTTCAAATGTACATTTCTTGGTTGAATTGAAAAACAAAACTCTGGCTTGCTTATTCTAAGTCATCACATTTAGTGCCTTATAACACCTACCCAATGTGAGGATTTAACATTCAACTACTTCTCCTATAAAATTATACGCGCACATGAAAGAAAAAAACTGAAGTGGTTCTGAAGTTTTAACTGACAGCCATGCCGCTTGCAATGTCAACAGAGTCAACTAGTCAGTGAGAAGTGACTTTGTGCTCCAGAATGAGGGGAAAACATCAAAGGAACCATCTCTCTTGCTCATCAGCATTTTTCTCTGTGGCTTCAAGGCCTAGCTGAACCCCCCCCCCCATAGAACAGGGGTCCCCAAACTCTTCAGCTCACCAACCCCTTCAAGAAATTTCCGATTGTCCATCGACCCCAAACATTTATTATATGAAAATAATTTAATAAATACTACTTCAAGTAATATTAGTATGAATAATAATAATAATAATAATAATAGCCCCTTAGATAGTCCCATTGACCACTTTGGGGAGCCCTGCCATAGAGCATGGCTGAATGTTACTTAGCTTTCCTAGTTACATAAGTTAAGCTCTTGCTGTTAAATATAAATAATACTTACAACATCATTGGTGTCAGGCTTTCAATTTATCAGGAGCACAAGCATTTATTTAAAACATTTCATCTAATGTTTTATTCACATGTTGTCTTGTTATGAGGATAAAGTCCATTTTGTCTTGACAACTACAATGGGGCATTTTTAACGTGTGCTATTTCCACACAAATAACTGCTGCCTTTGCTTCTGTGGTTAGGGGTGAATTCATTATTACAGATTGTTATAAAAATGGGGCCTAAAAATGAGGTGTTTATATTCATGCCGACAAAGACAAAGGATGCTTTAAAAAGGAAGTGTTTGTGTGTGTGTGTGTGTGTATTCAGACTAACAGAGATTTTATAGCAGTGTTTCTCAATCTTGGCAACTTTAAGATGTATGGACTTTAACTCCCAGAATTCCCCAGCCAGCCATGGTGGGAGATGACACCTTTGTTATAATAAAAAAGGAACAACTAAAGAAGACACATGAAACCATCAACAACGTCTTCAAAGGAATAAAATTCACCAGAGAGGAAGAAAACAACAACATGCTACCTTTCCTGGATATCCTCATCAGCAGAGGAAACAACAGTAAATTAGAAACCCAAGTTTATCGGAAGACAACCCACACTAATCAAGTACTCCATTACCAAAGTAACCACCCAACCTCCCACAAGAGGAGCTGTGTAAGACTGGTCTGTGACCGTAATAAAGATGATGATGATGATGAACATTATTCAAGCAAGCACAAACACATTGCACCAACCCAGAACAGCAGAAAAAGGAAAAAGACCAACTATACAACATCTCCCAACAAAATGGATATTCATGCAACTTTATCAAAAAGTGCCTGACCACTCAACCTACTACAGCACAACCAACACAAACTATGAAAAGGATCACACTGCCATATATCAGAAACATCACAGAAACCACCAACAGACTATTACAACCACATGGCATCTCTGTAGCACACAAACCAACAAAATCATTCCAAAATATCTTAAGTAAACCAAAAGACGCAGTAGCACTAGAAGAAAAAACAGGAGTCATCTACAACATACAGTGTAAGGACTATAACAAACACTATGTAGGACAGACAGGCAGAAGACTGGCAGAGCGCATCCACGAGCACCAACTAGCAGTCAGAACACATGATGAAAACTCCTTAATCTCACAACACATGGACAGACTTAACCATAGTTTTAACTGGGAAACTGTCAGCAATTTAGACCAAGCTAAATCCAAAAATGCAAGAGAATTCTTGGAAGCTTGGTATTCAGACAAGTCAGCAATTAACAGACACATAGAGATAAACAGCATCTACATACTATTCAAAAGAGACAAAAGACTCCTTTTACAGATTACTCACCTCACCAGCAATCATCACCCAGATAAGCAAAGGTTACCACCAGGCACACATCCAAGCAGCAAACATATGCTAATCAAGGAACTACCAGAGGAGCAAAACAGAACCCCCACCCCCACCAGCACTGGCAAGGCAGGCCACAGTATATAAATAGAGAGCAAACCCCATCCCATTTTAGCACTGCAGATGTTACCTAGCCGGGTAATGAAACGTCTGCAAGAAAAGAACCAAACTCAGAGAACCCCAAGGACTCCACATTGCAATAAAAAAAGAACTTGCACAAGAATAATTTGATGTGGACTGCAAAATGAACACATAGAAGAAAAAACCTGGAACCATTACCTGGGAAAAAATGATATTTCTTCCAGCTTCAGCTATCTTCAGGATGTTCTTCGCAAATTCAATTTCTGCAAATAACCAACACATGAATGGATTGAATCTCCATCAGAAATCCATGGCAAGAGCAGGGAGTTATTTCTGCTGAGCTGGATAAAACCTCGAGATTTTGGAAATCTGTCTTTCCTACCTTGTGGCAAAGTTTGTAAGAAGAGTTGTGCACCTACTCTAATGCAAAATTCTGCCTCCTTAACCTCAAAATGGCCTGCAGGACAGTCCTATTGCTAAAGAAATGAGGAAGCATATTCTCTGCACAGGGGGGAAGAGGAGAAGAATGACTGGATCAAAGTAATCTAGCGAGCTTCTGTAAAGCCTGGATGTTGACAAATAAAAACTCACCATAAGTAATACGTTTGTCTATCCAATTCAACAGCTCCTTGACGTATTTGCACCACATTTTGGCATACCTTAGGGCTGCTTCTACACCACCTTCACATTTGATCAGCATCTCATCAGCTTCTTCAACTGAGAAAATTAATTTAAAAGGTTGATTTTGGAACACAGCCAATGAAATCAGTATTGTCATTAACTAAGGACTAGCCTATTGGCAGTATATGAATTTCTTATTGCCCAAATGGGAAACCCATGCCCCTCTAGCTGTTGCTGAACTATAATTTGTAACATCTCTCACCATTGCCTATGTTAGCTAAGGCTGCTGGCTATTGCAATTCAGTAGTACCTGGAAGGCCAAAGGTCCCATAATCTGAGTAAGTCTTGCATCAGGGACATTCAGGATAGGCAGATTTGAATCCCAGCCCTGCACACTGAACCACTTTGGCTGGGTTCACACACTGAAGAAAGCCATAATATGGTTTACATGATTTAGCATCTGTGAACCTATTCATTATGGTTTGTAAACCATGGTTTCTGTCTTAGTACAATGTGTGAACCCAGACAATATCTTTATGGAAAACTGTGGAGCCAAATAGCTGTAGCAACCTTTCTCTGCCCTCATCTCCCTCTGAGACTGATTACTTCCCTTTTCAGTCTTTGTAGTTTCTTCTACCTTAAACTGTCAGTGTGACAGTATACCTCTATGCTTTTCCACTGCTTGATCTTGTTTTCCCCCCTTCCAAGAAGTCATATTACCTTCTGTACAGGCCTCCTGATCCATATAAATTATTTGAAACTGCCCTCAACTGACCTCTCCAAACTACAATTTCTTCCTGCCCTTCAGTCTAGCTTTCTAGCTGAAAAATTTTGTCTGGGCTTATTCTGTGAATGAAGCAGAGAGAGTTCATGATAAAAGCCTCACCTGGAAACTCTTTAAATCTCCTTGGGCCTCATCAGAAGTCTAATTTGGCCCCCAACTTGGTGTTTTTTTGGGATGTATTAGACCACACGTTCAGTAATCACAGATAGAACAGAATTAGCATAATGTAAATTATTTATTTATAAACCACATTTACAAAAGCGGCCCAACTCATAATGACTCTGGGCATTGGTACGCTGTAGCTGCAGGTTGCCATTTTGTTTAGGTGGTGGTGGGCTATTGGTGAAAATGTGACATGGTTTTATTTTTAAAATTATAACCAAGGTACTTTATACTTTCTTTGGCAACATCTTTATTCATCAGGCTGTGAACATCAGAACTCTGCTGCTGATCAGGCTAAAACTTCAACTAATCCAGAAACCAGCTTTCCATAATAGTCAGTCATATGTGACCTGAAAGCCAAAAGGAGGATTTCAGGACAACGGTCTATCTGTCATTCTCTTAGTCCACCATCTTCATTGCAAAGTAATAGCAAAAACCAATATGAAATAATAATGGAATTCAAAATTCATGCCAAACATTTCAATTAAACTCTCCTGTAGATACCTGACATATTTGCTGGATCTGCTGCCTCCAAATTTCTTTCATATTTACAGAAAGATTCATCTGTCTGCAAAACAAAAATATGTGGATTTTTTAAAAAAAATATTATTTTAGTAGGAAAAGGTCCCAAATGAAACAGGCTTCCCCAAACTGGTACCCTCCAGATATATTGGATTACAAAACTTAAGACATCCAAGCTGACATGATTGAGAATGTATTAATTACATAAATAAATAAAATGATATTCTTCCCACCCAACCCAATCACACCACTCTTGTCATATAAATCTCCCATTCTATATTTTAAACATTTTATGCAATTCTGGATAATAATAGTTTTTCCTGCTTAATTAAACATATTCCCAAAATTTGTAGATATCAATGAATCATGTTATTACAGGTCAAAGACCTACTTGGTATATCAATTTCAAAACAATAAAATAAAATACATTAAAATGAGAAGAAAAAATCCAAATGTACAATTTATAAATTATACACTTGGGTGATGTTTCTAAAATATTTAACCCAACCTTGATCAGTCATTGATAGAAATCCAGGGAAGATGTTTGTATCTTAGGTGGAAAGTGAGACAAACATGACTTTGGCTATTTAATAGTCCAATGTATCGATGTATGGGCTTTTTAAATAAAAAAAGCAAAGCAAAATATTTAAAATAAAATAAATTTACACGTGCCAGCCTCCAATGTGGATGATTCATTTTGAAATCTCCCATGTTACCAGCCTTCTCATTTGACAGTCCTTCTATGCATTTCTTCACTGTCTCAAATATGGTTAACACATTTGCTTGATCCATACACTGGGAAATCCACAGTTGCACAGATTGCATTCAGCCAATCACTGCTCAATTTGAGCTAGCTAATGGCTGAGCAGAGAACGATGGCCATTTAGAGCTCTTTTTGTTTTAATTTGGCTGAGTATACACCTCCTAGTTTCCAGTGTTCTCTGAATTAAAAACAGCCCTTCCTCCTTCTTCCATGAAAAAAGAATACATGTAAATGTATTTACAAATACATTCCTGGTTTCTGGGTTCCTTTCCATTATCTGTGTATTTGTCTGCATGTATATGCATAATTTGTTTTGGCACAAACCTCAAAAGCTAAAATGCTATCTAGAATCTGGAAGACCAGAGGCGTGGAGGTAGCCCTTCCAATAGAAAAATGGATACTCACCAGCACAGGAATAAACTCACTAGACTGAGAAAGTCAACTAATTCAGAAATTAAAAAAAAAAAAAAAGTGTGGGGAATGGCTTTTCCAAGAGTGGCAAAGAACCAGAACTTCTGGAAATCTGTCTCACATCAGTGTTCAAAGACAGCATAATGCCCTTGATGGAGTCATGTGTCAACTGTAACCATTTGATCTCTGTGTGGTGAAGGAAATTCATGTATTTTGTTCCAATTTCTTCACAAACTCTAGTAAAAAGGTGAAACTCAAGTGACTGACTTTTAACGTAGTTCACCATTTTCACAATTCTGTTTAGCATAGTTTTCAACTCCTGGTCAATGGCTTTTGCACCCAATGCTTTACAATGCAGAAACCAATATGTGATTATAATAATACATTTTCACCAACAACATAAATCCTTTTATTGACCTAACCATCTCTGGGCTTGGATGAGGTTTCAAAATCTTAGCTATCAATTCTGCTACTAAAAAGCTGGTTTATTTGACACTGACAGTTTTAGCAAATTTCAAGCTCTGTTGTTTTCTAGAATGTAAAAGTCTCTTAAGGTAGTATTGAGGTTTGTCAGCAAGAGGACTATGTCTGATCAAGAAATGTCTCTTCAGTGCTATGAACAATTGCTTTACTGGCTAATTTATCACCACAAAAGACACATTCTGGAGTAGGATTAAATTCTTCACTACACCTCATTGCTATCTTAAAAGGAACAAAATTTCTTAGTTTTTATAGTCACCTTTGTCTTGCATTTTGTAGATTTTTTCCCCCTTTTTCACTCACATTTCCACTCTTATCTGACACTATGTCCTCATCACTATCATCTTCATATTTTTACTCTTGATTGACAAAATTATCCATTATGATTTTTTAGGGCAGGTCATGGCGTACATTTCCAGATGTCTTCTCTTGGGTCCAGTGGGAGGACTTCTGCTACCCCTCCTTGATCAATCAAATGACATACTTTCAATTATTATCTAGAGGATAGCTATCCCTACTTTGGCTTATCTGGCAGCAAACTTTACCCAATGCAGGGGACAGTTTTTAAATATGGCTGAGAATCACTGCATTAACCACTAGTATATATTGTGATATTAGATTACGCATAGCATTTCTAAGACAAAGAAGGTATATCTGACCATTCCTAATTCTGCAATTAAGAAAGTTAGTGAGATTGAAGATCTGTTTCATCCCCTTAGGTTCTGGCAGAAAAAAAGAAATAAAGACATATGATCATTTATACCTTGTTATGGAAAAGAAGTCAGTCTACATACCAATTAACACATAAGAAAGGAGACTTAACAGAGTGTGCTAACTATTGTACAATATCCTTAATTTCACATGCTAGCAAAATGATGTTTAGGATTGTACAACACAGATTAGAGCCCTATATGTAAAGAGAGATGCCAGATGTTCAAGGCGGCTTTAGAAACAGCCAGCGAACACATTATTGCTAATATATGCTCGATAATTAAGAAAGCGAAAGAATAGCAGAAATAAGTACGTATGTACATAATTGATTATAGAAAGCCCTTTAATTGTGTCAGTAATGTCAAGTTGTGAAATGTACTTAGAAAAGTGAGAATCCCAGAACATCTCAATGTCCTTATGTGAAATCTATACACAGCTCAGGAAATCACAGTACAGACAGAACATGGCAAAACAGATTGGTTCCAGATTGGCAAAGGAATGAAGTAAGGTGGAATACTCTCTCCTTACTTATTCAACCAATATGTAGAATATATATTGAGGAAAGCTGGATTGGAAGAATATGGCAATGGTTTTAAAATTGGAGAAAGAAACATCAATAACCTGTGCTATGTTGATAACACTACTCTGATAGCTGAAAATGCAAATGATCTGCAAACTCAAATAATGAAAGTCAAGGAGCACAGTGAAAAAAATGGGACTGAGATTAAATGTACAGAAGACCAAATGAAAGACAACAGGTACAGAAACCAACCTTAGAACTGACAGTGAAGTTACTGAAATGGTGGACAGTGTCTGCCTTTTAAGATCAACTATCAACAGTAAAGGTATCAGCAGTCATGAAATAGACTGCAGACCAGCACTTAGTAGGGTAGTAATGAAGGCCTTGTAAAAGATATTCAGATGCCAGGATGTGTCTACACCTACAAAAATCAGAATATTGCATAAAATGATTTTCCCTGTGACAGTGGAAAACAAAAATTGGACACTGAAGAAGCAGGCTAGAAAGAGTACTGATGCTTTTGAATGTTGGTATTGGAGAAGACTGCTGAGAATATCATGAATAGTCAAGAAAACAAACCAATGGATCATCAAGCAAATCAACCCAGAGTTTTCACTAAAGGCACAAATGACCAGGCTCAACTTATCATATTTCAGCTACATTATGTGAAGACTTAGTTCTCTGGAGAAGTCTATAATGCTGGGAAAGATGGAAGGGAAGAGAAGAGGATAACCACCAGCAAGGTGGATCAGCTCAGTTACAGCACTGAGGGGTACACTATTGGAAGACCTGAAGGACCAGGTTGGAGGAAGATCCTTCTGGGAAAAAAAAATCTAAGAGTTTTTTAAGGTTGCTAAGAATTGACACAGACAATCAAGCAGTCTCAACTAAAACACAGAATAAAAGGAAGCTGACTGAATTTTATAATCATTGTAGATTTTAAATTTGCTCTAGAGATCAATTCCAGCAATGAGTGTTTTAAGCATCACCTGCAAAATAGTCATTTAAATACTTGCTCAGGTCAGGAAATTATTCTAACTTAAATGACTTTTTCCTCCTGTTTTTGCTAGACAGCAGAAAGAGAATGTGTGAGTGTGTGTTGTGTGCTTGTAAGTTTTTGTATGAAAGAATATAAAGAAAATGGCTGATAAATGTAGATGGAGGATCTGTTATTTTTACAAACAATGTAATTTATTTTGCAAGCAATTTGTTTTATTAATAATTATTACTCCATTATATAATTTTGTGCCCAGGCCCTGCATTCAAATAAGCATAAAATAAAATTACCCTTTTTGTTTTGTACTGTATTTACCTAAAAGGAGAACAATTTAAGTCTATTGCCTTCCCCAAATGGAAGAGTACACAGGTAGGTAGGTAGGTAGGTAGGTAGGTAGGTAGACAGATAATAGACAGACGTGCAAAAATGCATTATTATTATTATTATTATTATTATTATTATTATTATTATTATTAAGAGTCAAGATCACTTTTAAATCTACCTGTACTTTTTCAGGCTGTGGGTTTGAAGATCCATTACTGTTGTCATCAGCATCATCACTAAACATTTCAATTGCCCTAAAAATTAGGAAAAAAAAATCAATAGGAGAAATTACTTAAAAGGCAAAATGAATTACTCTTCATTAGGACAAAGCAGCACTGGGTAGCCCATACCATTGTGCAAAGTTGGAAAGTAGAATTGAGCCCTAATATAGAACAGCGAATCTTTCTCTACTTATTATTATACTTCTTATCATCTAGGATTCTTTTCATCTGAGCAGCCAAAATGTTTTGAACCCTTCTAACACTACCAACACAGTACAAGGTGTATATGACAGCTGCATGTTTTGATTAAGTATAATACACAAGGACTCTCAACAGGAGTTGAAGTGATGCTCTGCTATAATTGCATACAATGGCAAAGACATATTTGCCAGCCCATAATATGAAGTCATTCCTAGCTATGCTTCAGTCAGGTTTAAAGGCCTGCCTTGAAGAATGTAGACAAGAATAGTCATTCACTAAAGTTAACTTCAGTAGTTAACCCTTAACTTAATAGACAGTTACTTTTGTCATTAAAGTTAAAGCTATTTATCAGGAATAGTTGACTAAAGAAGCTGCTGTGATAAAGACAAAATGTGTATCTGAATCAAGGAGTCTTAATTACCTCCTTATTATTCCCTACTTGTATTTTTGGCAACTTCAGGCAAATCTAATCAAGCCCTACTATACAGAATTGCTTTTGCATCCTTTCACAGAACAGGTATAGCTGATTCTATTACTTGATCTGTGTCCTTCTATTTGCCCATATAGAATGATTTCTCCTGATGTCATTATTCTGACATTTATGCAAGGATCTCCCCATATTTTAAGTCACATGGGCTTCAGTCTTAACATTTGGAGAAAATAGGATACAGGTCTGGGTAGATAAGGATCCCCCTTCATGGATCACTGCCTTGTCGTGGCGAAGGGGCTTGTGTAACTCAGTGAAGCCATGAGCTATACCGTGCAGGGCCACCCAAGACGGACAGGTCATGACAGAGAGTTCTGACAAAATGTGGTCCACTGGAGAAGGAAATGGCAACCCACTCCAGTATCCTTGCCAAGAAAACCCCATGGACAATGTTAAAAGACTAAAAGATATGACGCCGGAAGATGAGCCCCTCAGGTCGGAAGGTATCCAATATGCTACTGGGGAAGAGCAGAGGGCAATTCCAAGTAGCTCCAGAAAGAGTGAAGCGGCTGGGCCAAAGCCGAAAGGACGTTCAGCTGTGGATGTATCTGGAAGCGAAAAGAAGGTCCGATGCTGTAAAGAACAATATTGTATAGGTACGTGGAATGTAAGATCCATGAACCAAGGCAAGCTGGATGTGGTCAAACATGAGATGACAAAATTGAACGTCAACATCTTGGGAATCAGCGAATTGAAATGGACGGGAATGGGTGAATTTAATTCAGGTGACCATTATATCTACTACTGTGGGCAAGAAACCCTTAGAAGAAATGGAGTTGCACTCATAGTCAATAAGAGAGTGGGAAAGGCAGTAATGGGGTACAACCTCAAAAACAACAGAATGATCTCAGTGCGTATCCGAGGAAAACCATTCAACATCACGGTAATCCAAGTCTATGCCCCAACCACTGATGCCGAAGAAGCTGAAGATGACCAGTTCTATGAAGACCTACAACACCTTCTAGAACTAGCACCAAAAAAAGATGTCCTTTTCATCATAGGGGATTGGAATGCTAAAGTAGGAAGTCAAGGAGTAACCGGAATAACAGGCAAGTTTGGCCTTGGAGTACAAAATGAAGCAGGGCAAAGGCTAATAGAGTTCTGTCAAGAGAACAAGCTAGTCATAGCAAACACTCTTTTCCAACAACACAAGAGACGACTCTACACATGGACATCACCAGATGGTCAATACCAAAACCAGATTGATTACATACTTTGCAGTCAAAGATGGAGAAGCTCTATACAGACGGCAAAAACAAGACCAGGAGCTGACTGTGGCTCAGATCATGAGCTTCTTACCGCAAAATTTAGGCTTAAATTGAAGAATGTAGGGAAAACCACTAGACCACTCAGGTATCACTTAGATCATATTCCATGTGAGTACAGAGTGAAGGTGATGAATAGATTTAGAGGATTAGTTTTGGTAGACAGAGTGCCTGAAGAACTATGGACGGAGGTCTGTAACATTGTACAAGAGGCAGCAACTAAAACCATCCCAAAGAAAAAGAAATGCAAGAAAGCAAAATGGCTGTCTGATGAGGCTTTACAAATAGCTGTGGAAAGAAGGAATGCGAAAAGCAAGGGTGAAAGGGAAAGATATAAGCAACTGAATGCAGATTTCCAGAGAATAGCAAGGAGAGATAAGAAGGCCTTCTTAAATGAACAATGCAAAGAAATTGAAGAAAACAATAGAATGGGGAAGACTAGAGATCTCTTCAAGAAAATTGGAGATATCAAAGGAACGTTTAGTGCAAAGATGGGCATGATAAAGGACAAAAAAGGGGTAGAAATGGAAGCAGTAACAGACTTCATTTATTTGGGCTCCAAGATCACTGCAGACGGAGACTGCAGCCATGAAATTAAAAGACACTTGCTCCTTGGGAGGAAAGCTATGGCAAACCTAGATAGCATATTAAAAAGCAGAGACGTCACCTTGCCGACAAAGATCCGCATAGTCAAAGCTATGGTTTTTTCAGTAGTAATGTATGGCTGTGAGAGCTGGACCATAAAGAAGGCTGAACGCCGAAGAATTGATGCCTTTGAACTGTGGTGCTGGAGAAGACTCTTAAGAGTCCCCTGGACTGCTAGGAGGTCAAACCAGTCAATCTTAAAGGAAATCAACTCTGATTGCTCATTGGAAGGATTGATAATGAAGCTCAAGCTCAGATACTTTGGTCACCTAATGCGAAGAGAGGACTCTTTGGAAAAGACCCTGATGCTGGGAAAGATGGAAGGCAAAAGGAGAAGAGGACGGCAGAGGATGAGATGGCTAGATAGCATCACTGAAGCAATGAGCATGAAATTGAGCAAACTCAGGGAGGCAGTGAAAGATAGGAAGGCCTGGCGCAATATGGTTCATGGGGTCACGAAGAGTCGGACACGACTTAACGACTGAACAACAACAAGATAAGGATCAACCAAGCTGTTGTATTTTAACCAGAGGTCAATCCACCCTGGTCCTTTTTCTCACTACTGCAACATTTAGCTGACTTACACATTGCAACGTGGTACCCCGATACTAATTTTCCCTCAAATGCAGTTTTCAGAGACTTCATTTTGCCAAATGAAAGTTCCATGTGCTTCTAAAAATTTGGTATGTTGTATAATAAATCTTAAGAATGCAATAAGCTCAAAGCTGTTCACACAGGTTTGCAGCACTTTCTCCCTCCCCTCCCCTTGCAAGCAAAGGCTTCTGAGGACGGGAAATGTATATGGTAGTCCTTCGTTCCTTTAATGACAGAAGTGGTGGGTCAGCATTTCTGGAGGGGAGTGAGCTAATTTTTAGTATGCACCTAATGTGCACCTGCACAGCTGTAAATAACCATACAATTCATTTCAAACCTGCACCACTGGGCAAATATGCATTCATTTACTTTAAAAGAATGAAATTGAAAATGTCTCGCATGACCATTCACTTCTCTGAATGAAATTGTATGACAGTGGCTTATAACATTTGCTCTAACTGTAAATATACATGACACATGACTTTTCAAATTCCCAGTTCCTGCTCTTGTTGTACACTTAGCACTGTATTAATATGTGACTGGAAATGAGAAATTGCCACTCATTGGTGCCTCCAAAATTCTAAATCAATCAGTCTACCTACGGAGGTTGTGGGTTCTCCATTTCTGGAGGTTTTTAAGAAGAGGCTGGACAGTCACCTCTCGGGGATGGTTTAATTGGTTTCCTGCATATTGCAGGGGGTTGGACTAGATGATCCATGTGGTCCCTTCCAACTCCAAAATTCTATGATTCTATGATTCTATGATTCTCCAACTCAGTCTTTATCCAGGCTGGGTGATGATAATGGCAATTGTAGTCCTAATATCTAGACAGTATTGGCTGGGGAAGGATGTATCAGATTTTGGACATCTCTAAAATAGCAGACAACATGCTCCAATAAGCAAAGACCATAAGTAACTTTTTTATTTGTGAGGTCCCACAAACCCTACCCCAGTGGAGATGGGGCTGAAAAGGACCATGATCTAACATACAGCCTCACATTCCTATGATAAGTAGTAGCTTCTAGACACGTTTGTTGGTTCCTCTGTCCAACACAAAAGATACAGTTGAAAATGCTGGGCAAGTGTATGCATGCCCCAAAGAAGTATATAATAACAACAACAACAACTAGTATGCCACCTACTCAAAGGACTGTAATGCGTATGTATAACTGAAATCATGTTCAGGATCCAACGACAGGCTTCTTTCAACTGAAGGGTACAGAGTGCTCCTCTGCAGAGAGTCATGTCCTATCACACAGAATGTGTGAGAGTCTTGATGCAGCCTTCTGAATGAAACACTTCTCAAGGTCAAGGAGAGAAGTACCATTTCCTTGCAGAAGTCAGCCTTGGTAATAAATCGCTATTTTAAACTGCTTCTGTCCACCTCTACTAAATCCTGAACTGCAGGACATTTAAATTATGCTTAACAGTTTGCTCCTTATATACATTTTAGTTGATCTGTGTCAGAAGGATGGCAGCAGAACAGTTAAACAGCATAAAATATTTTGCTCCTTAAAAGTTGTACATGCATCTGTATTGTACAGTACAATATAGCACTAATTACCTCTATCATCACCTCCAATTCCAACATCTTCTGGCTTTGTATCCTTCAAAAATATAGTATTTGGTGTATGTAATTTCAGTAAAATTATGGTGGTGTCACTTCTAAAGCATATTCCCAATCTGTAGCTGCTTGATTTTCTAGTAGCCACTACCCACAGAGCTGAGTATTGCCTCATGACCTATACCATTCAGGTTACAAGAACTTATCTCCCCACTATCATCTACCACATTCACAACAGCATTAAGAAACCTTTTTAGAGCATGCTGAGGACCACAACGAAACAAGATACGCACGCATTTCCAATTGAAATTTCAAGGGCATCCAAACTTCGGAAAATCTCGCTAAAGCGTTTCTTGTTCTCAGTTCCTTTTACTTGGCTGTTGAGATCTGAAAAACAAATAAGAAATTAAAGAGAAATTTCAGCAAGTTCAAGCAATAGATTACATACCACATTATATGGATTTCCACTGATGCAATGGAACTTCCTGTTGCTCAGTTCTCCTTCCTGCTGCATTCCTCCATATACCCAAAACCAATTTCAAAAGGTCACCCACAAGCTCCAGAACAGATTTGTGGAGTATGTGGCATGCAGATTTAGGAAGGAGAGGAAATCCAATCTACTGGCAAATGTTATTCCACAGGGGATAGTTGCAAGAAGATACCCTGATGAAGTACTGAACTTAATCATACATGAAACATCATGGTCACTGTTCCCATAAAAAATTGCACAATGGCCTCACTTTCAAACAAAATGTTGTTGAAACTTATTTGAGTCCTTAATGCTGGTTGTCCTCCAAACCCTACTGCAGCTTAATGAAAAGTCCAATTGGAAATAAAGATGGAAACCATATTTATACACCTACTTTGGAACCCTGTTGAGAATAAATGTATCATATATTGATTAAGAAAAAAACAGTTGCTGAAGTTTACAGGAAAGGCTGACCATACACAATGCCAATTGACTAGCATACACCTAGGGTCCTTCCTCACTTGTACAACACCATGGTATGAACATGCACTGGCAATCCCTTTTGTCCATCATATCCTCATAACATTGCTTTCATTTCATCCCCAACCCATACCTAAATTAGCTTAAACTCGGCCTTAGCTCTTGTACTGTTTTCCTATTAAATTGGCAATAACTGATCATAGTTTTTCATGGATGCAATCTAATGTCCTTCACTGACATTGACTCAGTCAGTGTCATAGTCAGGTGACCCTTAGGACATAAGATCAGATCAGCTCCTTTTGGCCATTTCTAATGATGCACGGACTTCCTCTCCCCTCCTGCCCCTGGGCATTGTCTTCCAGGGCCATTCTGCTCTGGGCGGTGGAAGAGTCCAGTTTTTTTAAACCATCTTCTCACCCTATAATTGCCAGGTCTCTAAGCTAAATCCCAGCTCAAATACTTCAATCAGATTGAATAGCAGCTGACCAATAGTAGTATTAATGGGGGGAGGGGGCTGCACAGTGAAGTGGGAGAGAGATGACTTTCTCTTTACTGCTTCACAGCGTCTCTCTTTCACCCTTACCAGCAGTTCAGGCTGCTTTTGAGCATGGTTTAGTGCTTTTTTGGAAGAGGAGTACTACAGGTAGTCCTTACTTAACATCCATTCATTCAGTGACTGTTCAAAATTAAGACAGTGCTGAATGACTGCTGCCACCCCACCCCCCCCAGCTGACCTTTGTTATTGTCTTCACCTGCCTCCCCTCTGCTGGGTTTACCATCCTGGCTACGCACGGGAAGGAACCATTGAAATGTCCTGCAGGCTGATGGGTGAGAACAACGGGCAAGTGGGTGTGTGCCATGCATGCTCTGTGCATCACTACTGGCTGGGTCCTTCTTTTGTACACTGGCCAGGGTCTCCTTTTGTGTGCCACCCAGGGCCTCCTTTCACACATTGGCCATGTCCTTCTTTTGCAAAAGGAGGCTCTGGTCAGCATGCAAAAGAAGGCTTTGGCCGGTGCACAGGCTGACACAAAAGAAGGTGGTGTGAAAGAAGGCTCCGGTCAGTAGTGGCACATGGAGAGGAGGGTGGTGCAGCAGGCAAGGCTCAGCTGCAGGGGCAGCTGGCGGTAGCAGGTAGGTGGGCAACCAAAAGGGCAGAGATGGGAGGGAGAGAGGTGGATCGGGGGAGTAGAAGTGGAGGCAGTCCCTTACCTTCTTCCAAGAATGGCTTGGATTCAGGTGGGTCCTTGCCTAATGACTGCATGGGATTTGCTCAATGACAGCAACTGGGATTGCTGGAACTGCTGTTGCTAAGCAGAACGGTCACATGTTTTGCTTAATGACTGCGTCACTTAGCAGTGGAGTTGCCGGTCCCAATTAGGGTTGTTAAGTGAGGACTACGTGTACTCCAGAGTAACACTATTCCATAGTAGTAATACTGTTCTGGTACCACTAATACACAGTAATACTACTATGGATGGGGAGGAACCATCTCTGACTCAGTCCTACCAAGAATGAATGGCTGTGGATGTTAGGGTCACCTAGATCTGGGAATATTCCATCTTTGACCTTGGATGGGGTAGCACTTCCCCATTCAAAAATGTTGTGCAATCTGGGGTCTTCCTGGATTCACAGCTCCTGCTTGATAGGCAGGTGGCCAGGAAGACCTTTGCATAGCTTAATTTGGTGCACCAGTTGCACCCTTTCCAAGATTGGGAGGCCCTTCAGACAGTCACTCATGCCCTCAATTCAATTATTGCAATGTACTGTACTTGGGACTGCCCTTGAAGACCACCTAGAAGCTCCAACTGGTTCAGAATGCAGGGGTGCAGGCAGTGATGGGCATAGCTTGGAATGCCCATGTGACACCTCTCTTCACGAGCTGCACCGGTTGCCAGTTTGCTTCCGGCTATGATTCAAGGTGCTGGTTGTGACCTATAAAGCCCTACATGGCACAGGGCCTGGTTACTTGAGGGACTGCCTATCTCCTGTGGTGATCACCTAAACAGGTGGATTCAATAGGGTTGGAGCACTCCATGTTCCTTTGATTAAGCAGTGCCATCCATCTGGACCCTGGAAGCACGCCTTCTCCTTGCAGTGCCTACCCTATGGAATGAGACCCTGAGATCTGGGTTCCCACCCTGATGGTGTTTTGGAGGGCCTTAAAGACCTGACTCTTCTCCAGGCATTGGGTGGGAGGCTCCCAGGCTCCAACCACCCCAGGCTACGGTAGTTGGAGCCCCTTGTGGATGTTTGACATGTTTGTGTTGTTGACTGGACTTGCTAACTTGTTAGTGTTATATGTTCTTTTTGATTTTATAATGTTGTTTTATTTTTATGCTACGAACCAGCCAGAATCAATTGGAGTCAGGAGGAGCCTAAGTAGATCATCATCATCATCATCATCCAAAAAGATGAGCTGATATTCAGGCTCCTTTTCAATGCACTTGTGCAGAACATTTGTGCCAGACCAGAGTAAGTTTTGACAGATGACTAAACCTGCCAATCTAGCCATCTGTCAAAACTTAGCTTGTCTCCCAGCCCCTCCCACATTAGGGAGAATGATCAACGGATGTTTTCTACCTCTTAATGACATTTGGTGGAAGGGACAAAGTTGGGGGAATCCATCAGTCTCTATCCTTAATGAGCTCTATAATATAAGGACAGAAATATTTGCTGGCATTGTGCATATGGCAAGATAAGGCTCACCAGTGAGGGCAGGACACTTTGTGCTGGTACCGTATAGCATTCTGCTGGCTAAAGGACTGGTTGACAAAATTTTAACTTGATTATGAGGAACAGCCTATAATGTCACAAAAATTCAATTCTCTGAACTGAATGCTTATGCAACTCTAAAAATAAATTTCCACAAAAGAAAAAAATAACCTGAATATGAAGCTGTAAAATAGACTTTACCACTTAATACTATTAACTACCTAATTAACTAACAACCAATGGGCATATTGACTAGGAATTCTGGAAGCTGAAGTCCCACACCAAGATGGAGAAGGCTCTACAAATGAGTAAACATGCATACTGAACTTTAGAAATATAAAATTTAAGAGTATAGCCATACATTTATAACTTACAAGAGGGCAAAGGCAGGCAGGGTACGCCTGGTGGGGCTCAGTGTTCAGCTTGGCAAGGCTATACAGTATAACTGCTCTGAAAATGTCCTGGGTGTTAGAAAGAAGCCAACAGGTCAAGAGCCCACAGTTGTTTCTCTTTACATAATGTCTGTCATTACTCTCAGTGGCTGCTTCCCCAGGTGACTATAAATAGGTATTTTCCTTAAGGTTGGAACAGCAGAAGACAAACACTATTGCTAGTAACATAATATTTCCCCTCACACAGTTGATTTTAGAGGGAAGGAGATATAATATTATGCACAGCACAAGGCCCTTCTAATTAGTTAAGCATATGATGTAAAGCCCTACCTCTCCTTATTTTATTTATTTATTTAAATTTATTGGCCACCCAACTCCAGTGGACTCTGGATGTGTCCCAAATGCTACCTTTTGGCTGGAAGTGGGCATGATTAAACTGAAGGTCAGACTGTATCTCACCTCCCTAAATCTGTGGCTGAAATTAGCCTATAATCCTAGATGATTCCAGCCCCCCACCATTCTCCAGACCTATCAATCTTCATGGATCAAGGAAAACAGACTGCAACTAAACCTCTTGGACTTCTCCCCTCCTGAAGTCCTAGTGATGGATCATGAAAGGGCTAAGCTAGCCATTAAACAAAGAATCTTTGACTTAGAACATCTGAAGATATTGGGAAGGTATCAGGTTTTTTAACCTTGGAGTGGCTCAAATATTTAGTGGCTCCTGTGGGATACCTCTCGCCATTAGAAACAGAAAAGCTTTTACACTGGCAAAGTGCCAAGCACTACCCTCTGCTGTATTGGAGGGCAAATATAAAAACCACCCAATAGTTGAAAGGCTTTGTCCTTGTGAAATGGGAGAAGTAGAAACTCAGAAACATGTCATCCTTCATTGTCCATTCTATAGATATATAAGGGATAGGCTTATTTTTCCCTGATTGGTGGGTGCTCTGATAGACCAGGCTTGGCTTATGCCCAATTTCTATTAAAGGGTGATAGCCCCTGCATCAGGGCTAACATTGCAATGTTCTGCACAGCTGCTTGCAAAATTCAGCAGGTGTGTGCTGAACACAGGACTAGTTAATTGCATCAATTTTATGCCTGCCTTTCTTACGTTACTGTGTCAATTTTAGCCTGATTCCTTTTTAACTTTGATAGAGCACACCCAGTTCTGGATGTTTTCTGTTGCTTTTTCTATTTTAGCTTGTGGTTGGATGTAGGGGCCTGGCACTGTTAGTGCATTTTAATTCTGACTTTTAGTGTGTTTTAGTAAGACACATCATATCCTATATGAAAGTGAAGTCTCATTATGTGTAACAGGTTTTTAAGTAAATATGCATTGGTCTGCATAAAAAGGTGTTGCTGAATTTAAAAAAAAAAAGCCACATGGTGTTCCAAGTGGCATCATCCAATTTATATCTGCACTGTATTTGAATCTTAACACCACACTACGGAATTGATTAAATAATATATTGTAAAAATATCTGATACTTTAAACAAAAATCTGCCAATTAGGAGTACAGTAGGCAAGCTTTGGATACTACTGATTAGTGAAATCGGTTCCTGTTCAGTTGTAGACCTGTTCTGAAGACAGAAATAATCCCTACGGTCATGGCTGAAGACTTATTGGAAGAAATGTAGCCACTGTATTGTTATCCTGGACTTCTCAGTGATTTTCAATGCTATTGAAGGTGACATTCTTCTGGATCATCTACTTAGGCAGTTCCATGTAGTTCTATAAAAGTCTCTGTTCTACTTCTGGTTTAAGGTTGTAGCAAAATTCTATTTCAACATTTCTATGAAATCACTGTGGGACTTTATCCAGAGATTTGGCTTTTGGGTCATCTATGTGCAGATGGGGCAAGGAGAATGAGGAGCTCTTAAACCCCTCTGTAAAAAGTATGGATTCCAAGGGCCCCTTTGCTCTTCCAGCTCTTCTTTAACCTTCTCTCATTTCTACTTTTTATGAGATGGCAAGTATGCCACACAATTTTTTTCTGCTGGCATTTTTTTTTTTTTTTGGGTCTTGGGTCAAGTTCTCAGAACCACAGTTGCTGCAGTGGGGAAATTTCAGTACAGTATGATACGCATGTGTGTGTTTAGGAGAGGGGGCTGAATAAACTAAGATTTGACTTAAACACAGATTAAAGCAAGATTGTGGGGAGCCTGCCTCACAGTTACTGTAAGGCTTCTGAGTGATCTCAAAACGACAAACTGGCCAGGTTTTGTTTCTTTGTTTTTAGGCCAGTAATCAGAAAAGCAAAAGAGAAGGCCAGTATTCTCTTCCTTCTCAGATATAATTGTACATCTCTGTATTTGATAAAATCTGTGTGATTGCAGATTTAGAACTGCCAAGAAACAATGAACATCCTGGAGTATAAAGCATTATAAAATGGCTAGATTCACAAATGACATTATTAGTTGCTTCCACATTTCCACCATTCTCATTTTCCAACCCTTCCAAAGCAGGAAGATCCACCATCTCTAAACCTACAGACCACAAAAAATTGAGAACAAGGAGCAAAAATCACTAGTGCACATCTAGGAGAAATAAAAACCTCCTAGAAACTCCATAGAAAAGAGAAAGAAAAACCTCCATCTGTAACTCCATAGAAAAGAGAAAGAAAAACCTCCATCTGTAACTCCATAGAAAAGAGAAAGAAAAACCTCCATCTGTAACTCCATAGAAAAGAGAAAGAAAAGTACATTGTATATATGCAAACATAAACACACACTAACACACACCATTCACATCCTTATTTCACATTGCATGCATCTGTGTGGTTGCCTACCAGAAAATATTTGTGATTTCTATGAGGTGGATCTGAAAAGGTGTTAAGCCATCTATCCTTTGAAGCCCAGGAGGACTGGTAAGATAAGAGTTCCTGAAAACGGGGAAAACAGACTCCACAAAGCTATGATGAGAGTGAAGAGGGAGAGGGAGAGAGCACACACACAGTTCTACTATAGTTTCAAATACACTGCAGTTGAAACAAAAATAAATCATCCTGGCTTTGGAATATAGCTAATATTGTGACATCACAAAGACCTGGAGCTGCTTTCAAACTGTCATAGAATCCTTGTATAAAAGTGCCATATGCCGGAGCCTTACAGGCTATATTAGGATTTTAATTTAAGTTCACATGCCAGGGCATGAGTGGGCAGTAATCAAGCAATGCCTTATGGACACTGGTATTCAATCAGTTCTGAAGTTCCTCCCTAAATAAGTATTTTTAAGTAACTCTCATACCTGTTCCAGACCTGGTTGAGTCTCTTCCCTTTTCTCCTGTGTTGATAGCAGATAGGCTTTGAACTGCTTCAGAGTTTGAATGGTAGCAGAAGCAGTGATGGTGTGGGCAGGCCCAGACATTTTCCAGAACGACAAAACTAACAGCTCAATGGAAGTAAGATACATAACATTTGTCATCTCCACTCCTTATCTCTATCTTGCCTCTCTTGCCTTTGATCATGGGGTGGACAAACTGCCTGGTAAAGCAGGAAGAGTTGAAAACAAGAAGGGGCTTATTTTGAGAGTAGGTTTAGTGCTGTTTCAAAACTGCAGAACCCTACATCTCTAGTCAAAATAAGTCTGCCGAACACCTGATCAGCTGGATGAAGTTTCCCAATACAGTAGTGGGAGAATTCAAATCCCCTGCTTTGAGAATGCTGAGTTTCCTGCTTTACCAGCTATCAACAGGCTGTTCAGCAGGTTGCAAGGAACTCTGGCTACAATGGCATCTAATAGTGTGCCCTGCTGTTTCCCCGGAGGATAGAAAAAAATGAAAGAATGGTGACAGAAGAGAGTTCCCAGGACCCCAGGGAAGATGGCGTGGCTGTACTAGCTTAAGTTGCCAATAAGCACTTAGTTGTCCCTGCTCCCTACAGGTCACCTAGCTTCACTGCTGCCAGAATAGCTGGTGAAATGTGTCAGATTTTACCCACCTTGACATTGCTACAGGTTTCTGCCAGCTTAAGGGGGGCAACACTATAAAACCTGAATGTCTGAGGATAACTTAAGCCAGTCTCCCTCCTAAGCCAAAGACAAGATTAGGCTGTGTTGTTGTTGGGTGCGTCTACAAAGAAATTGTTAGGGTGTGTTTCTACTCTAGTACTGTATGGTTAGATGCAAATGAGGAAAGGTCCTAAAAGTTCCATCGAAGAGAGCTGATTGTAATCATCAGGGAACTAATGCTGTTGATGTAATTTATAGGACCAATATAGTGGGTAAATGTCATGTGCTTACTCATTTTCAGCGAAATGTACGTGGAGCTAATTTTGCACTCCACCAATGAAAGTGGCAGAAGCTGAAAAAAGTTTCCACAAACTAGCACTCATTAAATTGCAAACATTCTGTGTGGCAAGAATGATTGAGCCACTTGGCTATTTTGTCTATGAAATATTTTGCAATGGAAAGGACAGCACAAACAAGCAAAGTAGCAAACATTTAAAACAGATTGTTATATTTTTTGACAGGTTTTCTGTCTCATTGGTCCATTAAGATTAAAAAAAAATGAAACCTTAACATAGTAATACCACTACTGGGACCCAGGAAAATGTATTACAACAGCAACTTTGTAAGACTAATGCTCTTCTGGCTGCATGTTCCATTAAACAAAAATAAGGAAAAGGGGGCTAAGAGAAAAGCTCCAGTTTAAGGACTGGAAGCAATTTCACAAATACAGAAAGCATAGTTTCAGAATTATTATTTTTTTCATGATTCAATAGATTAGATAAACGAGAAAAGATCCATGTTATCAAAGCCGCTCAATTATGCTTGGGCCATGCTTCTTTTGTTTCTGTTAATTTCCGCTTGTTCTTCTGATGAATCTTCCTTTTCAGATTAGAACATTTCTACATGGCATCATTTCCAGCCCCCAATTCACCCAAAGCTTGAAGCTGACTCTGCAATCACATAGAATTTATCATATATAGATACCTATCATGCTATTCCCTTTTGGGGTAAGCAACACAGCAAAGGAGTAAGAAATACTAAATGAATGAAATTAAAGGCCAGAGGAGGAGGAGAATCCTAGTTAAAGCTAGTTTACACCATTAGTATTATAAATCTTTCTGCCATTGCTTCTACAATTTCCATATACTGCTTCCTATACTTTCTTTAACATTTGTAGAGTAAGGAATTAAAATAAAGCCTGAGAGAAAGAGGCAATCATGTATATGCAGCCAACTGCAATCTCATCTAATAGCCAGGATCTATCTCATAGTCACATGCCTGGACTAAGAGCAGGTTGGAATCCAGATAGCACTTGACCTGGAGAAGGCCTGCAAATCCTAAACTGTGTCCCATGATAGATTAGAATGTAAATTAATAAATTTTTTAGAATCCACTTGGGTAGGGAGAAGATCAAACATTAAATAAACTCATGCTAAGGTGGAGAAAATGTCTCATATCCGTCCTCCTCTAGGATAGGTTACCTTGGAAGAAGGAGATAGTTCTTCCTCCCCTACTGTACAAATAATTTCTAGGAGGTAATGCATTGATTCTATCTCAATACAGAAACATTGTTGTACACGTGACAAACAAGCTGCAGTTGTTGGTTCAGAACATTGACTGAAATAAATCAACACAAACCATATATATGCTGGCCTTTCTTGACAATCAAAAATATTCTCCCTACTGGTAGGTTTCACTCTGCCAAAAGCCCACATCCTCATCTTTCTATCAGTAGATCCAAATGGATGAAGCAAGGAATAAAGCCCTGGCCTGCTTCTCCAGATGCAACCTATCTTATATCCAAAGAAATGGAAAAGCTACAGTGCCAAACAAAGCAGATGGAGGAACTTGAGCTGGAGTACCTACAAGGGATAGAAAGCTAATGAGTGGGGAGGAGGATTAGGAGGACAATGAAGAGATGGGTGTGGAAAGGATGGAAAAATCAAGATGGGATATGTTACCCTACAGGAGAAGTTAGAGACTGAAACTACCGAGTAGGACAGTTAGGAATGAGAAAGTAAATGAGAGGGAGAGAAAGGATAAAGGGTGTGCTGAATGGAGGCTAGGAGGGACTATAAAGCAGGAACAGAAATGACAAAAGACTAACGTCTTTCCCAATCTGGCATCTTTAAAATATCTTGGGACTGCTGTTTATGTGTAAATGGAAGATAGCAAACTTCATTTTTTGTCTCCATCCACTGCTTTTTAGAGTGCGGCTCTGCATGCCACTCAAAGGTCAAGTTCAACCCTTGGTATGGAATATACTAGACATGATATAAAATTTCACAGGCTTACTTATATCAATGTCATGAAATCAGTAAGAAGATGATAACATAGCCTAGACTGTTTGATCTGTCAGATATTTTGGTCCATCTATTTTATTTCATTTATTTTATGCTACTCTGTTTTATTCTTCTTCATAGTTTTAATATCAACAATAGGTAGAATTCTTAGTGTTATTATGTTTTATGACTTTGTGTTAATAATCCTTATAACTTTGTAATTAATTTGCTATGCTATACCTCAGATTCTTATTCCTGGAATGGTTGTAAGTTTTTATTTATTTTTATATATTTATATATTTATATTATTATTATTATTATATATATAAAATAGCGGCTGGATAGCGTAGTGGTTAGAACACCACCTTTGATGCAGGAGACCGGGGTTCAAATCCCGGCTGGCACCTACCTTACCAGTAGGGGTCCTTGGGCAAAGACCCCCTAACGCTTCACCTGCCTACCTCAAATATGAGAGTGACACGAACTAAGAGAGTCATGCCGGCTCGGACGTCGCCCAGATTAACAAGGTCCACGTCAGATGTTGGGGAACTAGGACAATCTGATGTTAAGTGGGCTACTGGTACAAACCATACATGGACGAGACAAGAAAACTTGGAATTGATGAAATGCTACTACAACAGCAGACCTAATGAGAGGGGATATATGAAACGTATGAAGGAACTATGGATAGACAGAAGGCCTACATCCACACTAACTGAGAAACAACTAGTTACCCAGCACTTCAACATAGTAAAGAGGAAGCTGCTCTCACAACTTGAGATAGACCAACTCTACATTACAACCTGGACTCAAGCAGACGTGGAAGAACAAGCAGTTGTGCAGCCAACACCTGAAGCTGGAATGTCACTGCCACCCCTTCCATTACAGAGCACAGCAGCTGATATGAGGCATAAGATCATGGATAAACTAGCTATAGTCAACCCTCGAGTCCGATTACCAAGGCTCAGTGGAGAAGTACCATCAGATAGTATGCTAGAAGATGCCAACAGAGCCCTCCAGACAATCCCTACTACCACCATAACTGAAACCAATGAATTGGTATATGCTACAGCCACTGTAATCCTGGAAATGCTTGGCTACACGATCAAGAAGAACAGCAGTACATACCCACCCTGGAAAATGAGATTGGAGGCTAAGATCAAGGCAACTCGGAGAGAAGTCAGTCAGCTGGTGGAACTACAGAAGCGTGTGGAGATTAAGGATAAGACTCGGCTACTGAAAAAATACATGGGCCTGACTCCATCTGAAGCCCTAGAGACTGCTAAACAAAGGCTCACAGCACTGGCTACCAGGCTAAGGAGATACACTAGAGAAGCAGAGGCCAAGAAGATAAATGCCCTGTTCTCCAAAGAACCATTCAAAGTGTACTCCCAACTGCAGTGCAACCACAGAGTATCAGCTGAGCCACCAGCAGCGGAAACTGAACAGTACTGGAAGAACATATGGGAGAAAGAGAAGACACATAACATCAGTGCAAAGTGGCTGCAGGACCTGAAAGCAGACCACAGCAATCTCCCAGAACATGAACCAGTCACCATCACAGGAGCAGACATCCAACAGCGGGTCAAGAACATGAAAAACTGGACAGCACCTGGCCCGGACATGATCCACACCTACTGGCTAAAGAAACTAACAGCAGTGCATGAACGCCTAGCAGCACAGATGAACCAACTGCTAGCAGCAGGCTCCCACCCAGACTGGCTAACACAAGGAAGGACAGTGCTGATCATGAAAGACCCTCACAAAGGAACAGCACCATCCAACTACCGGCCAATAACCTGCCTCCCCACAACATGGAAAGTTCTGTCAGGCATCCTAGCTGCCAAGCTACAAGACCATATGGGCCAGTACATGAGCACAGCTCAGAAGGGCATTGGGAACAACACCAGAGGCTCAAAACACCAGTTACTCATAGATAGAGCAGTCACCCGAGATTCCAGGTCTAGGCAGACCAATCTGAGCACAGCCTGGATTGACTACAGGAAAGCCTATGACTCAATGCCGCACACATGGATCTGTGAATGCCTGGCGCCATACAAAGTCAACAGGACACTAAGGACCTTCCTCAAGAACTCAATGGGACTGTGGAAGACAACACTAGAAGTGAACTCAAGACAGCTCGCACAAGTGGCCATCAAGTGCGGCATATACCAAGGTGATGCACTGTCCCCACTGCTGTTCTGCATAGGCTTAAACCCCCTCAGCCAGATATAAGGTCTGGATATGGGTACAAGTTCAAGAGTGGAATCACCATCAGCCACCTCCTCTACATGGATAACATCAAGCTGTATGCTAAGAGTGAACGAGACATCAACTCACTGATCCACCTGACACGGATCTACAGCGAGGACATTGGGATGTCATTCAGACTGGAGAAGTGTGGCAGGATGATAGTAAAGAGAGGGAAGGTAGTTAAGACCGATGGAGTGGAATTACCAGTGGGCCACATAGCAGACATAGAGACCAGCTATAAATACCTTGGTGTCCCACAGTCACACGGGAACCATGAGGAGGCGGCAAGGAAGACAGCAACATCCAAGTACCACCAAAGGATAAGACAGGTCCTGAAGAGCCAGCTCAATGGGAAGAACAAGATCCATGCCATCAACATGTATGCCCTGCCAGTCATCAGATACCCTGCCAGTATAGTGAGCTGGCCAAAGGAAGACATGGAGGCTGCCGATGTGAAGACCCGGAAGCTCCTCACAATGTACGGAGGTTTCCCCCCCAAGTCCAACACCCAGAGACTGTACACCAGCCGCAAAGAGGGCGGGCGAGATCTGATGAGTGTCAAAGCCACTGTCCTGGATGAAACCCGGAGTATCCAGGAGTACATCAGTAAGATGGCACCCAAAGATGAGCTGCTGAGAGAATGCCTCAGGCAGCAGCAGACATGGGAGGAAGTTCAAGCGGAGGAAATACCATGGCAAGACAAGCCCCTGCACGGGATGTACCATCAACAGATAGCTGCGGTGGCTGACATTGGGAAATCCTATCAGTGGCTGGAAAGGGCCGGACTAAAAGACAGCACTGAGGCACTGATCATAGCAGCACAAGAACAGGCACTAAGCACCAGATCCATAGAAGCAGGGGTCTACCACACTAGACAGGACCCAAGGTGCAGATTGTGCAAAGAGGCCTCAGAGACAGTCCAACACATAGTGGCAGGGTGTAAGATGCAGGCAGGAACAGCATATACTGAACGGCACAACCAAGTAGCTGGCATTGTGTACAGGAACATCTGCACAGTGTATGGGCTAGACCCCCCAAAGTCCAGATGGGAGATTCCACAGAAGGTCGTGGAGAATAACAGGGCTAAGATCCTGTGGGACTTCCAGATCCAGACGGACAGGCAGGTACTGGCTAATCAACCAGACATCGTGGTAGTAGACAAAGACCAGAAGACAGTGGTAGTGATAGATGTAGCAGTGCCAAGTGACAGCAACATCAGGAAGAAGGAGCATGAGAAGCTGGAGAAGTACCAGGGCCTGAAGGAGGAAATCGAGAGGATGTGGAAAGTCAAGGCCAAAGTGGTCCCAGTGGTGGTAGGAGCACTCGGGGCCGTGACTCCTAAGCTGGGAGAGTGGCTCCAACAGATCCCAGGAACAACATCAGAGCTCTCTGTGCAGAAGAGTGCAGTGCTAGGAACAGCTAAGATACTGCGCAGAACCCTCAAACTCCCAGGCCTCTGGTAGAGGACCCGAGATTGAGGAAGACACATACCACCCATAGGGGTGAGAGGGAAATTTTTATTTTATATATGTTTCTATGACCAAAATAAAGATTGAGGATGACAAAGATAATTATGCACTATCTTTTGTTGACCAAAGCATACAGCCATGTTTTATTTTAACTGTAGTTTGTTGATCAACCCATCATCACTTAGTTCACACATCACGCTAAACCATAAACCCAAAATCAAACAAACTAGAATGATGTGTGACTCTGGCTAAACTTTGATTTACTCATGCAGCAGGCAGAAGTGGGAGCCTGTGGTGGTAGAATTAGAAAACGAGTCATGAGCTTATGATATTAACAGAGCAAAATCTTCATGTTTTCCTTTCCTCTCCCTCAGAAACAGGATGTGGTTGTCTTAAAAGGGTTGCTTCATCAAGCAGCAATGGGAAGCTTATTCATCGGACAGAAGAAAAGCCAGCACTTCTCTAAGACCTTCTGCCCCAACTGGATGTTATCTCTTCCTTGCCTTCCTATAGAACTATGCAAATTGTCAGAATGAATGTTAATTGGAAGAAAAAGGGGCTTATATTTAATTTTGTCTTCACAAAATTGCTACTTACAATAAAGAAATGCCAAATCTTGGAGGACAGCTTTGAAAGATTGTTTGCTTTTTTTGTGACCATGCATAGTTGACCAAATTGATTGATTCCTTCCTTCCTTCCTGTCCCTCCCTTCCTCCCTCCCTCTTCCTTCCTTCCTTTTTCTGGATATGAATAGTTTTGCAGGTAGTGAAATTACTACAAATCTTACTATTAGAAAGTTATTTGATTGTTGTGAGCCACCCAGAGTCATTGAGAATTGGGCAGCATACACATTTATTTATTTATTTATTTATTTATTTAAGATTTTCCCAAATTGCATCCTGAAGCTTCCACATTGCTATTTGTAAATATGAGGACCAGAGACATATTCACTGGAAGAAAAGGAAGCTGAAATGCTAGGATGCAAAATGCTGTTCTTTGTATCAAGTTCTGTATTTGAAAAGTATAGTTGCAGAAATATAAATTACATGAGCAATGAAGGTAGTTTATAACATGGACAATATTTTATTGCCAGACAGATTCTCTTACCAAGAAGAGTTGAGTTCGTACTCTTTAACTCAATGTTTTCATTATGTATTTCAATATACTCCTTGTCTATACCTTGAGAGGAAGGGCTTGCATTCTGAAATTATTCCTTATTCTTGTAAATCTCTATATCTTTCTCTCACACACACAAAGGACTTACTCTCATCTATATTTGCTGTATGCATTTTCAAGCAACTCAAACCATAGTATATCCACAGTCATTCCTTTCACTCTGTCCATACAGTAGTACATATTTTTAACCTGGCTCAGTTTTCATATTTCCATCTTATTCTTCCTTAAACATGATCATGTACCTACTGATTTCCAAGATTTGCTTTTGCCAAATCCCCATATTAAGCACCATCTAAGGACCGCAAAGATTCTTGAGAGAATATCATGAAATAGCTTAATTTATTTTTGTTGTTTTTATTTGTTGTTGCTTTCCATCCTATTCTTGGGAAGTTGTCTATTAGTGAATTGCCAGAAATTGTCTTATTTTTAAAGAATACCCCTAATGTCTGCATAGAAATTAACACCTAAACCTAAACTTCTTGATGGTAATGTCTGATGGTTTTCATATGCCATGACCCATATATGGAATATACATTCATTTGTATATGGAAGGATTTTCACCTATATAAGAATTATATAAATAGGGGAAGCAACCTTCTACACTATGCTCTGAGCATTCGTTTGCTAGTGTCAACATTATTCTGAATGTGTCAGGTCTGAACTGGAACATGTTCTAATGAAGGAAAGATGCTGATTTTTTTTCTTTTTGTTAGAACTCTGATATTTTCTGTGAAATGAGGTAAGAGGGAGAAGAAGAGGAAGTAGAACTTCTGCCTTCTTGCCGAGCACAAATAAACTGTAAAAACATCCATTCGGAAAAGGCCATGGTCTGTTTTACTCAGGCCTATATCCTTACACAGTTCAATGCTGGTCTGAACTAAGATCAAGAATTATACAGTATATTGGTTGAACATTGTATGAATGAATCTACAATCTGGTTCACACATTGTGCTAAGTTATAGTTTGTATAACCATTATGTCTATGATTAAATTAGTTGACTAGGATTGTACAACAACCAACCATAATCTGTAATTTACCAATTACAGCGATTCAGTACTAAGCCATAATACGGTACCTTTGGTCTTGGATTACTGTGTTCTGGAAATCAAGCCAGTGGGAGTTATAAATATGCTTATGTAAGAATTATCTGAAGACCCAACCCATCTAACATAGAAAGTAAAGCACCTCCTTTTCCTTCTTATAATTTTTCGATTCATTTCTACAACATGTTTCTTTCAACATAGCATCCATATTTTATAAATAAACAACAATTGACTCCAAAGCTCAGTTTCCCCATCTGTCTATTGGAACAGGGGGATGATGGCTCATGAAAACTTACTGTTGTATTTTAAATAAATAAAAAATAAAGTACATTTTGAAGATGGGCCATTTGAGGCTAATATTTTGCCTCAAATGGCTTGATGTCAAGATATTTCAAATTAGTCTTGATTTGCACTACTTATTAGAAAACAGAAATCAACTGTTCCTGATATAGTATTTGGGCATCTTGATACATCAAATACCTTGATATGCCAAACATGAAATGTCTTGAAGTATAAAACAGTAATATCCAAACAGAAGCAAAGTACATTGGCTCATAAAGGCTACTTTTCTGCACCTGCTCATATACTGTATCATTCTAATTTTTAAGTACCAAGTACTTACTATATTTATCTGAACGATTATTTTGAAATTAAAACAATCTCTACCTAAACAGAAAAAAAAAATAGAAAAAAAACTTGTCTGCCAATAACATATTCTAAATGAATGTAAGATAACCTTCCCATTTTAAAAGTAAACCCTTTGGGGCTTTAGTATCAATCATAGCTTAGAATCATACCTCTGTCCTTTTCTGCCATGATTGCAGAGCATATTTCCTTCTGGTTCAGTTATCTCAGGAAGAATGGCAAAGCTTCAGCTACAGAACTGAGAATGCTGGAGCTCTCTAGAGCAGTGTTTCTCAAACTTGGCAACTTTAAGATGTGCGGACTTCAACTCCCAGAATTCCCCAGCCAGCCATGGCTGGCTAGGGAATTCTGGGAGTTGAAGTCCACACATCTCAAAGTTGCCAAGTTTGAGAAAAACTGCTTCTAGAGCTTAGCAATAAGTGGCTTTTCATTGGGGAAACTCCTGCTTAGCCCACTTCCTACTTCCTCAGTTGTCTTACACACACACACACACACACACACACGTAATTAGTAAGTTGCCATATTGCCACAGAATTCTTACACTGAGCTTCCTAAATAGAACAAAGGAGCAAGTTTACAATTCCTCTCACCAGAACCAACTGCTTTGCTTCTTCTTTTAGTCAATAATACAGAAAAGCAAAGAAAAACGTAGCTACTAGCTGGATGTCTATATTTACACTCTCCACTTGATTAGCTGGGAATTGCTGTTTGGTTTATTTTAAGTTCTCAATAGCTGTGGTGAAGACAATCATGGCCTGTTGGGAAACTAGTTAATAAGGTTTGAGGAATGGCAATGGTGACTATGTGGAAGTATCTCTTGATTTCGTCTTGTGTATATATAGCATCTGCACAAGCATGCTCCATTTTTAATTCTTAAAACTTTGTGCTCCATCCAACAATAGACAACCATTCCTTTCTCATTAATCTTTGAGAGTTGCAGTGTAAGGGCCTTTGCAGAAAATGACGTCATCACAACCGATCTATTTGTAACTTGTTAATTAAGAGTTTAATATTTAAACTCTTAATTAACAAGTTACAAATAGATCGGTTGTGATGACGTCATTTTCTTTTGCTTCTAGTATTTTGGTAGTTACTTTATTTTCTCATGTACATGACAGAGGGCCATTTCTCAGGATCTCAAAAGAGGAACTGAAAATTTCCCCCAGATCAGATGGAGGGTAGCAATCTTTGGAAAGGAACTGAGTATGATTTCTTTCCTCCTAAGTTATTTCTAGTTTCTTACAAGCTCCTTTTCATGAGACACATTTGTTGCTGGCACACAATATAGCGGCAGGGTTAGCATATGGAACAATATTTGTAGTGTAAGCATGCTCTTGGGTACAGAAGATCCTCTCTTATGTCATGCAGTTGTACAACACAATATTTATTTTCTTTTCAATGATAATGTTCCATTCAGTTTGCAGGCATGTGCACTATATCATGCTGTTGGGCAAAAAAACTGTCAGGAAATGAATATTTCCACAAATTACAATTCTGAACATGGCTGACAGAGACTGATCACCCTATAACACTTCATGGGTTGTTTGAATGCTTTCTTCTAAAACATCTAATGCTGAACCAAATTTGTAAAGATTTTCTAGATCAAACAAGTGTTCAAAAATCTCAATGTCACATTATAACTCTTGGATTTGTAACAGAAAATGTATAAAAATAGAGTTTTAAATGTTAAAGTAGATTCCAACTACTGTACATATCTATCAGTCAATTAATGTGAGAGAGAACTTAACTGTCAACTTTTTAAAAATATTGATCCGAAAGATAAAATGCTCCTTTTTTTCAATGTTAAGTGCATTTTGAGCCATCACCTTAACTCAGAACATACTATTAAGATACAACAATGATTTCTGAAGTGATTGATACACATTTCTAAGTTCAGCTGAAAAGAACACAGAGATAGCTTTGTTCTTTTAGTTAAGGAACATATACTGATTTTGGTTAGAGATGGACTTGGCTCTCTTTAATATGATACAGCTGTTGTCACACAGCCATAAATTTTGGCCCACATCTATCTCTAGTCAAATACATTTTACAGATTCGAGATCCAAAATATGAAAAAGCCTATTCATTCTGAGAATATCTGCACACAGTATACAACAAAAGCTTCTCTTTTGTACCAATGTCAACTCTGGAAAAAAAAATTACAGCCCTCTCTAGCCTTGATTAATGTGGTAGTCTCACTGAACAAAGCTTTACTTTCAGGGATCGAACGCCCCAAAGCAATCCTCTGACACCCTAACCTTTAAACGTCAAGAGTAATCCTTTGCAGTGGCTTGCTGTATGCTAAAAAGGGGCTTCAAAGTCCTTGCATTAAAAAATGAGAAGGTAACTTCACCTACCAGAAGGTTGAGGCTCTGCCATGGTGAAGTCCTCAGCAGGACCCCCAGGTATGGATCCCAGCACAAATCTTTGGACACCTCAGGAGCCACCAACTCTGGTAGGCAGCCCCATGGACACTACATACTTTGCAGAGTCTCTGAGCTCACAGCCACTGAAACTTCACTGCTTCCTGCTGACTACATTTCCGGATAAAGAAACATGCTTGTCCTTTCTAATTTGCATACTTTTCAGTTTACAAGTAACCTCTGGTGGTAAACCTACTACATAAGGTCTGCCTTTAGCCTATGCCGGATTACTGAACCTTACTTTCTACTAAGAAAACAACCACCTGAAAACCATGCTATAAAACACTGTTATAGTGTTCTGTATTTTATCCCTTCTTTGATGATATTAGATCTGGGGCAGAAACAAGATAGTCTTTCAGGTGTGATATCAAAACTGTGGATCTGTTTTACATGGGAAATTCTAATCATACTTTCTTCATCTGCTTTGAAATTGTTTCTGAAGATGATTTTATTCAGGCAGGCACTTCTTTTTTTCTAAAAAAATCTATAGCTATCCATCTTCTTAGTTACTATGCTGCACCAAGTCTTCAGTAAACCTGCAAACGTCTTGGTTAAAGATGGTTCAAAGAGAGAGGCCACATTAACCACACTGAAAAGCAAAGAGAAGAAATAAAAAGCCATCCTCAAAAGCCAAAAAATATAGATCTCTTGGCACTGCCCTTTGCAGATAATATGACCCAGCCAAATGCAGTTATTGCTGTCCCAAAAACGTGATGTCTAGTTCTTAATTGCCAAAGATTTTCCACCTCTTCTGAATTCCAGCATGATGGATGGTAGGGTAATACAATACAAGGTAAACATACAAGTTCAAGGCAAATGTGCAAATACAAAGATGGTGGTGGTGATAAGCCTACAAATGACTATTTCAATTCAAAGTGATCTTATTAAAGGGCATTAAAGAGCAACCAGGGTGCTGTTTGCTTAATTTTGATTTGGTGGATTATGTGGACCCAGCCCCTGTGATTAAAAACTATAGCTTAGTCTGTTATGTGAACCCAACCAATTATTGTTCATTCAGCAGACCATGGTTTAAAAATTAGCACAATGTGTGAATCCAGTCATTGAATCTGCAAGGTGAATTTAGATGATTTCAGTTTACAATGTAACAAAAGGAACACAGGATCTTTTACCACTAAAGCTATAATTGATCTAAGTACTGATCTTTCTTAAGAATAGAAAAGGATGAAATAATAGCTTATTTTATCTAGCATTCTTTACAAAAATCATAAAGACTAGCAAGCGTAATGAGGTGGAGTGCCTTTTATGCACCATTGCTGTACACTCTTTGCGCTGTAATAACTTCTGCTCAGATAGGTTTTTAAGGGCTTAAATAGAATCAAACCTTCAAGAGTTGTTTGCCAGAGTCAAATCCAAATACACAAGCACATCATGTCATCAACCCATCATTTAGTTCTCATTCAAACACACTTTAAAAAAAAAATCTGACTCTGCAACTTATCTCTAGGAGGGGCTTATATCCTGGATTTATTTTAAGAAGGCAGCCAGCCCCCAAGCCTCATGAAAGGCAAAATAAGAACAGTGATTTACCGGCAAAAGTTTCCCCAAATTAGGGACTGTCCCTGGTAAGTAAGAACAGTTGGAAAATACAGCATTCACACGCCTGCAGTTAAAACCATACTTCTTTTTTAAAAAAAGAGCTGAACCTAATTTAATGCCAAGTCTTGTGTCTCTGTGGTACAGCTGCAGGATTTGTTCAGAACTTTCGACATTTGTTGAAGTTGTGACAGCTATTGTAATATGTTATTTTACAGACTTTACGAATGTCCCCAAAGTATTCTTGTAATAACAAAACTACCCTCTAGGATAACACTGAAAGAGTTTCTGTTTAGAATCTCCTACTACAAGCTATTATGTTACATTCTGCTCTGAGGCAAGAAATTATGTGATGCTGTTCTAATTGTTTAAATTATGAACTGTCTTCTGTGCAATGTGTTTTAATTTTCTGGTCTATTTCCTGTTTTTAATTTTTGTTAGCCACCCTGAGTCACATGGCCAAGAGGGCATATATTATTTGTATATGTACATGTATATGTATATGTATAAGTATATGTATATGTATCCCCTCTCACCCCTGTGGGTGATATGTATCTTCTTCAATCTCGGGTCCTCTACCAGAGGCCTGGGAGTTTGAGGGTTCTATGCAGTTTCCTAGCTGTTCCTAGCACTGCACTCTTCTGATATTGTTCCTGGGATCTATTGGAGCCACTTTCCCAGCTTAGGAGTCACAGCTACTTTACTTTACTTTACTTTTTACTTTACTTTACTTTACTTTACCCTTTCCACATCCTCTCTAGTTCCTCCTTCAGGCCCTGGTACTTCTCCAGCTTCTCATACTCCTTCCTGATGTTGCTGTCATTTGGGACCTCTACATCTATTACAACTGCTGTCTTCTAGTCCTTGTCTACTGCCACAATGTCTGGTTAATTGGCTAGTATCTGCCTGTCTGTCTGGATCTGGAAGTCCCACAGGATCTTAGCCCTGTTATTCTCCATGACCTTCTGTGGAATCTCCTATCTGGACTTAGGAGGTCTAGCCCATACATTGTGCAGATGTTCCTGTACACAATGCCAGCTACATGGTTGTGCTGTTCAGTGTATGCTGTATAATATATATATATTAGCTGGATACAAAACATTAACTTTCTGAAAGTTATTTGAAGAACTGTTAACTGAATGACAAGTGAGTCAGAAAGAGGAAATAAAGTCTTGAGCTTCTACTTCTGCATTCTTGAAGCCACCAAAAATATCTCAGGAACCATCTTTCCAAGTCTCATTTGCCAACGATATTTCAAACTCTTTTACCCAAAAGTTAGGATGGTGGGCAAACCTCTGCCTAATTTCAAAAGCTCTCTACAAGCAATTGGTTAATAGTAATTTTTTTCCCCCTAACAGGAGCTAGCTGACCCTTTCTGGCCACCCTTTCAAATAAAAGAAGGGCCAGCAGTACTGGGAAGAGGAAATGGTGTGGAGAAAGAGAGGGTATCTAAAATATCTAAACAAATCCCACTTCAGGCTTTGGCCTTATGTACTGCCAGCATGCAAATCCCAACAGATTATCCAGAAGGAATCTTGCCCACCATAAAAAAAAGGGGTCGCTCCTAAACTAGACCCCAAAATGGATATGGACCTGTCTACTCCCTCTTTTGTTTAATAGGCTCTCCAGCTCAGTCTGTGTAAACAGCAGAAGTGTACCACTAGGGAAGGGATTACTCTAGTGGCATTGACTGAATTCTTGTAAAATTCTACCCACAGAAAACCAAAAGCTCTAAAGAAAGCCCATGAGCAAGGCTTCATTTTCTCAGACGAGCTTGCCTGGATTCTAAGTGCTGACTTATATTTTGCTTGAGTTTCATTTGTTGAAAAGGAATGAAAAAAATTAACAAAATCAAGTAACACCAGGAGCAGCAGTAACAATAATATAGTGCCAGTACATACATCTGATGTAACATTAGTATCTTCAGGAAAAATGATTATTGCCCTGGGGAACTATTTTGGCACAGAATCTCCCCAGTTGGCAGGCATAGTACAGTACTGTCCAGGAAAAGAAGGGTTATTCATAGCTCCCTATACTAGCCAGAGCCCACCACTGGTGCTTGTAATAGGAGCCCTCTGGAAACAAATTCCCTGTTATCTCTCTGCTGCTATTTCTTTCTACAGCCCTGTTCATTCTTTATGTTTCTTTATGTGGGGTCTTCTTTTGGTTGCTTGTTCTGAGATGGTGGTCTCCAAGCTCCTGGCCTTTAGGACCTGGCCCCATGCCTCTGGAATCAACTCCCTTTGACTTGGTGGGAATTTGAGGGGGTTTAAGGACCTTTTTATATGATGAGTTAGCGTATGGTCTGGTTGTTCCATTTTGCACTTATTTAGCTGGTAGACCTAGGTTAACACCTGTTTTAATTTATGATAGTTGTTTATACAATTCATGCTTTTCCAGAGCATTGTTTTAAATCTGTTGTTGCTGTATGGCTATTTCATGTTAATATTTGTTTACTGGGTCCTGAGCGAATTGTACTGGATTGATTTATAATTATTTTGTTTTTGTTTTGTTTTTTTACCGTGCCTTGGTAAATGTCATTCTTATTTTTTACCATCTCATCTATTCTTCATAAGTAATAGCCCTTGTTCCTCCTCCTGTGCTATCTACTATCAGGGCACATACCCAGATCCAAAATATGGCTCCTTTCCTCTCCTGTTTTACACCAGTGTAGCATCCTTGCCTTCTATTAGTCTTCATCAACATCAGTTTTACTCCTTCCCGTCCCTTCTCTCAATCTAGTTTATTGGTTGCCACCTGTTCACCAGAACTAAACCTGTGTGCCTTTGTACAGCTTTGTATCTTAATGAGACATAGAAGGGGGAAGAATAACAGGAAAACATTGGAGAAAACCTTGATTTGTTGAATACAACAATTATTATTACTCAGGTCACCAAATAGCCTCATCTTCCATACAGGAATTTAGTATAACAAAACTCTTACCTATGTTTACAAAGCACATAACCTGACACAGGCAGGATATGTCTCTGAAGGCCTAATCAAGATCCATTCCTGACTTACTTTCATTAATAACTATGGTCATCAGGATGGTGATGAAAGCTGTCTCCATCACCTTCTCAGGTGCTCATTATTTACTTATTTTATTACATTTAGAGGCTGCTTGACTCCAGATGATTCTCAGCAGCTTACATTATCAAATAAAAAATAAAGAGAAAGCCTTATGAAAAATTGTCCGTTTTCACATGCTTAGAATGGGCAACAATGATTTCCAAGCCATAGATGTTTCTCATACATATCAAGTGGCTATATGCATTAAGTTCAAGAAGAAACTAGCCTGGGTTTTAATCTATGTGATTTTATTGAGATCTGTTTTGTTTTATTGCAAGTTGCCTTGAATACCTTATGAACAGAAAAGCAGAACATCAGTTATAAAAACAGACAAACAAGAAATAACTCTTCCATAGTAACCACACTATGAAAGGAGTGCTGAAAATTGGAGTCTGAGGCTGAAGAAGAAACAAGAGCTACACATCTTCCTTAGAAAAAAGAATGTTGCCTACTGTATCTCAGAAAGCCCCTATGCAGTCAGAAAAGGGACAACTGCTTCATCAAAAATGTCTGAAAGCAGTTATGGAGTCACCACACTCAGCTTCTTTGGAGGCAATCCTCAGAGAACAAAAGGAGAAAAGTTTTGTGCAAGACCTGGCCAGAGTTAAAGGATAGCTAAGCAACTTTTCTGACCCCAATTGCTGTTTTTTAAAATGTACATTTCACTTAAATCAGTGTTGTCCAAACTTGGCCACTTTAAGATGAGTGGACTTCAACTCTGGGAAGTGTTAAAGTGGCCAAGTTTGGACAACACTGACTTAAATAGTCCTTAGTGACTTAGATCCCATCTATATGACAGAGATTTGGTGGCAGCAGGTCCCACCTCTGTGATGTGGGCTGAATGAATGAAACTCTTTCTTTTCCTCACTTAGCTAAGCCAGCATCTTTTTTTGGCAGACAGAAAGGCCTTGAGATCAGTGATATAAAGAACAATTTATTGGCCAAAGCAAAGGGATGTGTTAGCACCAGATTCTATGAATACCAGTGCTTGGTCCATAATTTCCAGAGCGCTCTACTGAAAATTGATGCTCATTGTGGAAAGAAAAGTCTAGAGTGACATCATAATAACAAGTTTTTCCTCCAGGATTCTAGGTTGGCTGCTTCTGTCCTGGCTGGTTTAAAAGCTCTAAACCTTCTGGGAATCTCTTAGTTGAACTTTGGTTACAGACTGATAATGCACTGATTGCCTCTGTGTTGCCTCTCATATGTCTCTGGGACTCTATTTACTCAGTGTTTTTTTCCATGAAGTCTCGGCAATTCATTTTCCAAAGAGACAAAGGTATGTGAAATTAATCCTCTCCTTTTTAATGCATATATGTAATAATGCTTTCAATTGTGCTTATTAAATAATAAAGCTGTATGTTTGTGTTTGTTCTGAAAGCCTTTTTTTATGTGCATTGGTTGGCACATATGAAATCCTATTGGTTTACATAACTGATGTTTCACTGGGGGTGTGATCGTATGTAAAGCAAGCCAGATCTCCATTTGTTTAGAAAAAGGACAGGTTGTGAATCCCAACACAGGGTTGTTCATTTAAATGGCTACCAACTCACCCTTGAACCATTAGAAAACTATACTGGCATAAAATGCCTTGCCCCCATTGCCAATTTCTATCTTGCCACAGGCATACTGCCATTAAATACAGAGCATGTTAAGGAAAGAGATGGATGGATACCCTCAAAGTTGTTTTCCTCTTCTCCCACCAAACACCATCAGCAAGTGGGAAAATATATAGCAGTCACTTTCCTTAATGTGAGATAGAGCTGGGGCCCAGGAGAAGATGAGTTTCGATATCCAGATTTTGTCTAACTAACAAGGAAAAAACTCATGGGGGGGGGGGAAGGGGAAGACGATGTGATGAAGCAGGAGGGAGAAGTGGAAGGGAGCTCTCCTGTTGTACCATGCAATACCCCATCACCTGTTAGCATGGCTAATTTTACTTGTGTTTAAAAATAGCCAGACATGCAGGAAGGTTGTACAATATAGCAGGATTCCTGCTGCCCCTTGCAACCCCTGTGCTTCTATCAGCTGCTAGTAGGCCCATAAGGGGATGCAAAGTGCAATGGAAGACTCCTCCTGGCTCACGCCATCCCTAACCCGGGCCTCTCAGTTCTTCTTTGGGCTGCTTCTGAACACAGGAAGAGTGCTAAGCCTACGTTCAAAAGCAGCCAGGACAGCATTTGCATGGTGTGGGACGAGAGGGCTGTGTGTAATGAAGTGCCAAAGAAAATGGCACACTCTCCCTCCTCCTTCACTGCACAGACTTTCTGCAGCTGTGGTTGGTCAGCTACTATTTGGGCTGATCCAGACCTCCAAACCAGAATTACCTTGGAGAGAGTTCAGTTTGAAAAACCCTGTCTGTCCCATTCCCATACCAGAAGGGCCCTTGAGGGCAGTGCCCAGGGAATGGGGAGGTCCACACTAATCTAAAGAGGTCAATAGGTGCTTGACTGCATCACTTAACAGAGCCACCAGTAGAGTGGTTAGTAAAACATATCAGACTGTATCCACAGCAAAACTACTGTACTTGTTGCCTGCTTATTTTAACCCCTGAACACTTAAGGACCTTAGGAATGGTCTGGGATGAGGTAAATGCAATGTCATGAAGACATGGCAGAAAAAAGAGGCTGCTTAGATACAAATGGGGAAAGGCCCTCAGTCACCAAGCTCACATGAAGTGATCTTGAACCAATCATGCTCTTCTCAGCCAACTTTATCTGAGAGGGAAATGAGGCTGTGAAACTACCTCTGCCACTTCATGCTCCTTGCACAGAGGGATAGATATAAAATATAATAAAATGAAGTATCTGAGCAGGGACCTATAGCAAATGTTACCTCTCATAATAGGTTGCACACTAACATTCTCCCTTCTGTATGCTGATTCAAAGTACTGGGCACAATGTTCTAGCACCATTATAGTATCTTCTGATATTTCCTATCATAGTTTCCTAATCTAATGCTGCATGCACTTCCTAGTTGGTGGAATGCAAGTAACAGTATCTTGGCTCACAAGGTGGTCAGTTGATTAGAAATCCTAGCTTGCATAGAATAGTGTAAGCATGCTTGAGGTAAAACTGGCTTGTGGTTGGCCAAAATGTATCCAAAGTGACCAGTAATGTGCCCTTACAGTTAGCAGGAATGCTGCATGTAGCACAGGTGTAACTAAATCTGGCAACCTAGTCTATCCTTCTCCATCATACTTAAAAAAAAAAATAGCATTACATGAAAGTACTGACTGACCAAAGAATGATGGGCAGCAGAGTTCAATATCTAAGGACCCATCCAGTGGTATTTCCTTTTTTTCTTATGATGTGTCTTTTGCTTACTTTTCCCAGTTCCTTTTCTGCAATTTGCATACCTTTGCCTATCCCCAAAGGGAAAAGCATGTATATATGCTCCCCAGAATGTTAGCCATCCTGGCACAGACTGATGTGGGTGGTTGTCTACTACATCTGAAGAGAACCTGATTCTAGGAAGGACAAACTTAACTTCAGTTGCCATTGTTGTTAATGAAGCCTTGAGAGAATTTGAACTGAGAAACTTACCGTTCACACATGTGATAAGAGAGGCTATGGCTGGTTGGCTGGTACGAGCATTCGAAACTGGATACTTGCTGAGAAAGCAGGAGACAGACTGGAGCAATTCAGCCAGTTTAATTTCAGCAGGGCCTGAAAGCATGCCTCCTGTAATAATAACCATAATAATGATTAAATCATCATTATCATCATAACTTTTATTTTGTGCCTTCAAGTCAGTCTTGATTCCTGATGATTGCCTGGACTAGTCCCTGAAGTTTTCTTGGCAACATTTTTGGAAGTGGTTTGCCCTTGACTTCTTCCTTGGGCTGAGAGAAAAGGACTGGCCCAAGGTCACCCAGCTGGCTTTGTGCCTAAGGCAGAATTAGCACTCATGGTCTTTTGGTTTCTAGCCTGGTGCTTTAACCACTATACCAAACTGGCTGTGAATAATAATATAGAACATTAATTTGGCAGAGTAATACTACGTATGCATTATTGCTTGTAATTCTCAAGCTACTGTCTTTTGGGATGAGAGTAGGTGGGATATTGTGTTCTGTGCCTCAGATCCTATGTATGACACATTATCTTAGCAAATGCCCATTTCTAAATGTGAGCTTGCCAAGATAACATGAGGAAGCAATGAAGGAACCTCCACTGATTAAAAACCTACAGATATTTACTTGTGTATCCTCTGGCTAAGGCCATCTTACCTCCTGCCAAGTCAGGCTCAGTTCTGATTTTTGAAGCCTTGTTGGAAGATACACTGAATAAAAATGGTTGCAGGTTATTTCTGAGGGAAAATAATAGGCCCAGTGAAGTGTTCAGCACCCCTCTGCCATCTACCAATTCTGTATTACAATTAAGTGCCCAGGTATAGCTTAAAAATGCAGGATTGTGCACCCATTTTTTTCTAAAATAAATTGCTTTGCCCCAATGAAATGATATCAAGACATATGAATCTAAACTTCATACTGTTTAAGGCAGGGATTGATAACTTGGTGACTTCTGGGTTCTTGGACTTCAGAACCCATCATCTGCCTGCCTGCCAAAAGGTTGGTGGTTTTAGTCCAAAGCTTCTGGAGGGAACTAGTTTACCTTTCCCTGATTAAAGATATCTTATTTTGTAGCAAAGGATCAATTATATTCTGTATTGTCTGTACTTTACACATACTGTATTACACATATATATGATACCTGATATTGATGATATTCCATTTCACATAATTTACTTTTCACTAGATCCATCTTTCCATTATCACTGAAAGTTTTTGACAGAACCATTGAAGAAAGACTTATTTATCCCCGATTCTTTAACTTAGCTTCTACTTGACGTTTGCCAGCATTAAAACAAAACTGTCAGTGAAATCAACGTACTGTGAAAGTTCATTTTAGCTGTTGTTTAAAATACTACTAATGCAGTTTACAATACCAACCAAAACGGGATGGATTAGATGCTGGGTCAGTCAGAGAGTAGGAACTAGAACCAGCAGGATGTAAGCGTAGTGCAAAGGGGAGGGACTGAAAAATGGTCAAGAGCGGTTTTTGGTTGCTGGGCGCCATCTGGTGATCCTTTCTCACGTGCTTTACATTTGTGCAAATAACAGGCCTCATTCATGATTCAGCAAACTCTTCACTCCCAGAGCTGCCCCCCAAACTCAAAGCACCCCTGGCTGTTAGGCAAGCCGCAGGATGAAGCTGCCTCTCCTTCAGCATTAGCAATCTTTCCATGAAGCGGCCTTCTGCTGGAGCAGAAAAATGTGGGTTCAAGGTGCAGGCTGGTGTTGTGGGGGGGCTCATCCCCCAGCTGTATCCTCATTTAGACTTGGGGAATTACTTGATATTTAGCTTCCCGGGCTACCATCCTGCGACTGGCTCTGCCTACCACAGCAGCCATTTTGTGAACGAGCATCCAGCCATGGCGGCCATTTTGAGAAAGCTCCTGTGACCCTTTTCTATCATTCCACACGCGGATGCTGGCATGTCTGAAACTCCGAATTTGTAACAGTGCTATCTTAGGCAGGGCTAAAAATTCCCAACAGCATCCTCTTTCAATTAATTAATATGGGGGGGGGGGGAGGCAGCTGACTGGGAAATTAGTGGCAGTATCATCATGTAAATAAGTGGGACTTAGGACCTGCATCGTGGCAGTACCTGGCATATCGGGGCAATTGTTGGGGAACAAGGATCCCAGCAGAGCTCACAGAGCCAGATGTCTTGACTAAGGGCTGATCCTCAAGACCAGCTTGCCCCAGCACGAGTATTGGCTACTAATATAGTAGTTTCTCCAGGGCATGAATGCACAATCTCCTGCTTTGCCCAATCCCAACCCACTAGGAAGGCAACATCTGCCCATCTTTTCCTGAAAAGCGACAAAAGTAGCATTTTTCTAATTTGTGCAGCTCAAGCAGTGCATCACTGTGCATCATTTCATTGTAGGCAAACATCTCCATTCCAATTGGCCATTGTGCACTGGGGCAGAAAATGCTGCCTCCCCATCAGTCACTGCTTGGTGCCCTCCATGGCCATTCCCCCCCCCCCTTTTAATAGCTTGACCAATGGAATGATAGAATTAAAGCTGGCCTTTTTTATTTTTAACAGGTTTGTTGATGAAACAATGAAATAAAGGATCCTTCCTTCCTTCCTTCCTTCCTTCCTTCCTTCCTTCCTTCCTTCCTTCCTTCCTTCCTTTTTTGCTTTTTTGCTTTTTTACAGAGAAAGAGTCTTTTCTTTTTTGTAAAAACGCAAAAGTGAAATTGACAAAGCTTCTGCCACTTTTCTTTTATACAGTAATCCGGGGGGGGGGGGGGTGTGTGTCAGAGTGACAGCATTTTTGTGAGCTCTGAACTCTTCTATTTTAGATACCTTTTTATTTAGTTTTAAAATAGTTTACTTAGTGGTTTTATTTAATTTCAACTAGTAATTTTAGTTTCCAGTATATAGGATTAGTAATTTTAGAACTTTAGAATTAAGACCAGTTAGTATTTTAGAGTTTGGAATCCAACAGCCTCAGACACCTGCCGATGATGCAAGGCAGCAATGGCTACAAAACAAGGACAAAAAAGAATTAAAAGTAGTCCAAGGGACAGGAAAAATGGCAAAACAGGGTTTCTTTTTATTTTTTTATTTTTACCAATCCAAGGGAGTTTCCACTAACTGGGCTCCTGGTAAACATGGTCTGGACAGAATATCAGGTCATCACTGTGGCTAAAACAGGGGTTGACATCCAGAAAGGGATTTCTTAAACTGACTTCCAACCTATTTATCATGGAAGACAAGCAACTGAAGGTTTCAGTGTGGGAAACCCCTAAGGCCACGTAGGATCGGCTACCCTGATGGATGTTACTACCCTTATTCCCCCCATCTCCACTTTCCACACTTGTGGCTTTATCTGCTAATAGAGAGTTATAATGGTTAGAGCAGTGTTTCTCAGTTGCTGGCTGGGGAATTCTGGGAGTTAAAGTCCACACATCTTAAAGTTGCTAAGGTTGAGAAACACTGGGTTAAAGGCATGTGGCTCCTGGCCTTTATAGCACTAGCCCAACAGACAGCAAGCCTGTGAATGAGAATGGAAAATGAAGGGAAAAAGAAACAGACAGCTGCTCCACACCCTTTTATGTTCATGCTTGCTTGTGAGTGTGCAAGGGGAAAGTCAGCAAGTCAAGAATGCCAGGCTCAGATGTGATAGTCTAGGGAGAGGTCAATACTCATCCCACATAAATCTGGAACCAGGCCTGCTTGTGCCTTACCAATCTGATCTGGTGCTTTCTATTCTCCTCTTCTTAATGTTATCTAAACTCACTGCTAGGAAGGAATTCAAATTCTTCTTTCGAAGAAAGAAGAAAAAGGTTCTCTTTCATATGAAGAGAATGTTTCCATGAGGAAAAGGCAAGGAAATGCCACCATAGGTTGCAAATAGCAACAGGCTGCAAAGTAGCTCCTCTGTTCCCTCATGGGGTGATAAGATCATATCACAGCTCTTTACAACATGGCACCCTATAGGTGTTGTTGTACTATATTGCCCATCATCACCTGCCAAACAACATATCTGAAGGCTATCGTGTTGTGGGAACATTAGCAGATCTGAAAAACTAAGGGCCTGGAGCCACCATGAGACTTGCTAAAACTGCCAGAGGCTGAACCATGCATGGCAGATTAAGGATCAGGTTTAAGATGGCTCTTTTAAAACCTATGAAAGTGTGGGCAATTTGCACTGAGGATCAATTTAACTTTTTGTGGCTGCCATGTAATTTGGATACCCCTAGTTGTACTACTTTATTAAAGTGAACAGTTCCATGCAGAATTGCACAACAGGTTACTGATTAATACCACATAACTATTTCAGCTGTCCTCCACATCAATTTTACATTTTCAGAGAGGAGATGCAGAATTCTGCATCAATTCACCTTTACCCCACATGTGAGCCAAGAATCCCTCTGAAATGCCTTAGAAAAATCAGTCCTATAACTGACACTCAAAAAAGCAATAGGGGGAGGGAAGAAGAAAAAAGCAAGGTCAGAACAATCTTCTCCACAATCTTTTTGTTTATTACAGAGAGACAAGAATATCTGAAATATGAACATCTGTAAAAAATGTGAAAGGGGATTACTGTTGCATTCATAGGCCAGCAATTCAGAGAATAGAGCAATGGGAGCTATAACATTCACTGGCTATATCCAATACAACATTAAGCACATTTAAGCCCACTGATTTCACTAGGCTTGTGGTCATTAAGTGTTTAGCTCTTAACCTCATTCTGTCTTAATGGGATAACTTAAAGAGTCTTTATTTAACTCAGAAACAAGACAGGGCCAGCTATACATGTAAAACAATTAATTACATGTAGTTTCAGACAAGTAATTCCTAAGTCTTACATCTTTCCTGCATTTTGAGAAACACATAAGGCTTCTGAGTTGGTATTATGTTATACAGAAACACAATTTTCAGACAAGGGCAGTGACTACAATGCTAGATTTTGGGAATAATAAACTACAAACTTCTTTGCAATTTTATAGAAATAATCTGCTCAGGCAATGAGTTAGGCTATCCACTACCTCTCCAAATGTTGCAAGCTGAAAAGTATTTACAATTTGTATTCTAATATATATTTGAGAGAGGGGGGAAAAACACTATTTAAATATATCTTTGAGGAAAAAATGAACTTCTGGAAACCGAAGAGAACTCTGGTTTAAACAAAATGCAAAATTTGAAATAAGTGATTCAATCGGCATCCTATATCATAGGGCTGTCATGGGATAATAGTCTCCTCTGTGCTCCCAGGGGATGTGCAAGATGAAATCCACAGAACACAGACCAATAAAATGCTTCCAGTACTTACCATCTTGCTGTAAAAGTTCCCGGAAACACTGGAATTTTTCATCTATGTCTCTTAGGTACTTGGTGACTTGAAGCAGCCTGTTAGAGCAGAGTTCGCTACCACCCAGGCCTTCCGGGGTGGCAGATATCTGTACAGAAGCCCAGATAGCACTCAGGAGCTCTGGATTATTGGCTAAGGACTGAACACCCAGTGCTGACTGCAGGCCATTGCAAAGGCAGCTGAAGTCATTCTGATCCATGCTCATATTCAGTCCTCAGACCCTAGTCAGAGATTATATTCACCACCGCTATTCCTCAGTGCTAGCAAACGCTCTATTCTGTTCTTCACTGGAATATCCTACCAGCTCCAGAACCTGATGTAGCACATGAACCCAATTAATCCCCAAGCCTCCAGGTCTTCAGCATGCTTTTCCTCAGTGCATTATCCTCAGTTTCCAGACACAGATATTTCTGTCGTTTTACAAAAATCTAACAATTCCTCTGATAAGTCAGAATCCACCAAGGGCAGCTGAAGAATCTTCATAATTCAAGTGAAGTTCAGGAGGGCAGTGATCTAGATGGGTTGAAGAATAGATGTCCTCAATCTCTCACCATTATAAGATGAACAAAATGGCTTCCAATAAAATGTCCAGCTTGACAGTTCTGTGAAATACCATCCCAGCTCCAAAGCAAGCCCTGCATTTTCTGTAGAGAGAAAAATATGGTTCCTCAAAGAGAGAGGAAACTGTTCTTTACAGAGTTCCCAAAAAGGTGATTGAACTAAAGTGTTCTCTAGATTGTGACATTAAGTCTGAAGAAGGATGCCTCATCTTTCCCAAAAAGTGAATCTCCTGCTCACTTTCTCTTTGAAACGCTGTACCTTAAGAGATCAGAACGTGTCCAGCTGCAGCCTGCCATTCTTAGTCTCAATCTCATCCGAGAACTAGATGCGGAAATGCCAGGACACGTCCCCTATCTGTGGGGAATGGATGAGCCATTTGGGTTACACACACAAGAATGACAGGCAGTGCGGATTTTCCACATTCCTTTTGCGGGAGTGATGAAATCAGAGGCTTCTTCCCACAGTATCTCTATCCTATGTAAAAGGAAGTCAATCCTCCTACTTTACTCTCTCTTATTAACCACTTCCTACCTGAATCCCTATGAAAAGTGTTCAGGGTGTGGTTCACAGGCCACAGGTGGAAGAAGAACTTTCCCAAATGGGAGTCAAAATTGAATGGGAAAAGGCCTGTCTGCATTTTTGAAAATGTTCTTTTGCCTGAAGGCTAAATTGCAGAAATTTAGTGTGAGAGAGGAAAAAGAGGGAAATGGTTAATAAACTAAAATATGAACAAGGGAAGTCTCCATTCACATCGTTCCCTTAACGTGAATAATGACAGCTTTTCCTAATACGATACCCACAAGGATGGTGAAAATTGAAGCCCCAAGCAGCTAGAAAGTACCATGATCATGAAGGTGGCACTGAGCACATTTATCTTATGACTTTCGGCACTTCTTCAAAATGGAGATAATACTGACTTATTGCAAGGTAGAGATGGATAACCCAGGTGTGTGTTTCTACGTGCAATGAATGTGCATGTGTATTATCGGAAAGTGCACATATTCTGGGGCCCCTGATCTGACAGCTGGCATAGCCCTCAGAGCTAACAAGATTGCCCGTCCCTGCCTTGCAAGGCTGTTGTAAGACTAAGTCAGTATATACTGTACTGAGGTGGAGAAGCTCTTTCAACTAAGAGCTTGACTGTTTTTGGATGTCCAAAGTGCTCCATATTTAATTATGTTGCTATAATCCAAGTACCAGCCCTGTAAAGTAGACCCAGGTTGCCATATGCAGGTTGGGGTTGAGACTCCTCAGAGAATGGGCTAAGACCACATGGTGAATTCATTCTTTGAAATTAAATCCAAATCAGTAGCTTTCTAATATAGCATTCAGCCTCCTAAACACTGTGCCATATGTGTTTAATTTGCAAGATTATGCTGCTATTCAAAATTCAGGAACAGAGGCCTTTTATTTGTAAATAATCTAACCAGGAAAGAAAAGATTTTTATCAAAAAAGAAAACAAAAAGGTTCTTAACTAGCCTGGGAAAAGATAAAAACAAAATAAAACAGCCCAGCTTGTTCTTGTTCTTGGAACAGAAGTCCAATATGCAAAAATCAGCAGGTAAAGCTTTTTTTCCCCCTTTCGTCTTCTCTTTATTAAATTTAAAAGGAAAGAACCTAGTATCAATTTCAACAGATTTCAGATATCTCAATACCACATGACTTAAGTTAGGAAGATAATATCTAAGAACACATGATGTAATATTAGATCTAAAAAAAGAAAACATTTTAACAAGTGCATGAAAATATATCATCATAGAAAGAACTACAAGAAATTAAGCAACATTCTTTTTCTTAATTCTATGTATTTATTTAATCAAACGGCGAGATTACTGGGCACCCATGTTGGGGAAAACAACAGGACCCATATTAATTAGAAACAAATAATCCACTGTAGCAAGTTAGACAAAATAATACTTGTAGGTTTTCATGATGATGATTATCCATAATTCTTGATACCTCAGTAGATCTCAATTACTAGGAATATAGCTAGAAAAAAAACATAAATTCTTGACTTAGACTTAATTTGACAGTACTATGAATTTCAGATCAAAATATAGCAATAACAAAACAAACCCAAATCACATGAGTTAATGTTTCAGCTCCTGAATTTCATCTCCTAGAACAGGGAGATTGTAACTAATCCTAGTTAAATGTTCTCTAAAGGGTCTGATAAAAATGGGTGGTATGTGTTGCCTCAACTGCCACTCGTTAAACTTCTTTAAAAAAATAATTCCCACTCATTATTCCATACATCACATAATGAATATTATCTAAGTTATTTTTTTAATTTCTGATTATTAACAATCAATACTGTTCTGTCTTTACTTCTCCAGCCCAAATTCTACCTACCCCTGCTCTGGATGGTTTCAGATAAAGTAAAATGTACAATCGGTCTCTAAAAACAGCAGTTGGGTTTTCATTGATTGGAAATGTATTAGTACCATTGTATGGGCTGATTGTACTATAGAGTTAAAATTCCCTGCCTTCATCAGGTCTCTAGGAAAAGATGTTGGCAGTTAGGAGAAAGAGAGTTATTTGGAAGTTGGAGGTGGCTGATGGTGACTGAGAGAAAAAGTAGGAAGGTTCTCCTTTAATCCAGAGTTCCTATGAAAGAAAAGTAAGAGAGATGACTGTAGAAAAAGGATGGTATTAGGTCATCACATTAGGCTTTGCATATTTGGATTTATTCTATTAGAACACCTTTGCGTGCTTGCATTGCAAGGCTAGTCCCTTAGGTGGCACTCACTGGCAAGGCAAACTATCAGATTTTAGATAGTGGCTTCAAACCTGAGAGTTAAAACACACAGAGACTTCCTGGTTCGGCCAGGGAGAAAAACCTCCTCTCTACTAAAAGAGTTGGTAACAGCCTGTCCAAGAACCGCTTACTAGGAAGAATCGCTTGAGGAACTCTTGGTTGGCCCCTGGCAAGGAGATAGACTATGTGTGCCAGAAAGCCAAAAGAAATGCTGAGAGATGGAGGGAAAGGGTTTCTCCCCAACCATAATTAAATAAGAGGTCACAGACAATAAAGTGCTGGTGGATTCTACCAGAAGGTAGATCTGCATGGAAGTGTTACAGTAAAATGTTCAAGCAAAACCATTTTCACTTTTATCTTGCATGGTTTTTGTTGTTATTCCAGAAAAAGAGCTCAATGTAGCCCTGATGATCTAGAGCCATGCATGCTCTAAAATTACTGTATTTTGGAAGAAGTGATTTGGATCTGGCAAGCATGAGCACAGCACCTCTGCTATTTCATTAAGACATCTCCTCTTCTTCAGGCTTCTGCCTAAAGCATGAAAAAAAAGTTGTGGCTTCTTTAAGGGTCACGTTAACTTTAATAATTTCACCCTGTCAAATAGACAAGCTTTTTTTCAGGCTCATGAGAAAGCCTGAAGAAAGAGGGGTTGTTTAATGAGCAGCTGGGAGGTATTGTGTGCATGTGAGGTCTGAAGCACTTCTGAATTATTTTCAAAGTGTGCACAGCCCTATTGTATACCTTGAGTGCATTATGACATACATTCATCCCATGTTCCAATTACAATAAACACTACATACATACTTAATAATATCATAGCAATGAGCTCTAGATTTTTTTAGAAAAAAGATTTTAGATTTTCAAAACTGAAAATATATCTACAATTAACAATTTCTGTGTCTGGGTAGTGTGGTTGTAGATAACTAGTGGACACATATGCCTGTTCATAGGTGATGGTTTGGGAAGACTCAAGTTCACCAACCTGAAGTTCCAAAAGGAAGAAATGTCCCATCAGGAGACTCCATCCTCATCACCATCTTTACTTCTCGTTTTCCTTTTGTTCTTTGCCAGTTTGTACTTGAATCGCCGAATGGGATCAGTGATACTTCTCAGGGTCAAATCCTCAAAGTCCTGAGCCAAGAGGAAGTTCCTGTCCACCAAATCAGCTGCCTCCTGCCAGTTCTTGAAGCAAGCTATGCCCTGCTGCTTGATTTCTTCCACAGCATTGGGGGCAATGACTTCACCATTTGGCTTCAAAACTACCACCACAGGGGGATGTGTCACTGAAAATCTTAATGCCAGCTCCCTAGGAAATGTTTTAGAAAGAAAGAGTAAGGTCCAAAAATTCTGAACTGGAGTGTGATGAGAACAGACCGGGACCTCCATAGGAGGAAAGCTGAAAGAGGTATCACAGATCTAAAACTATTTTGACATTTCAGAGTTATTCATTCATTTTGTGCAGTTATACTCAGATACAATAATTGGACATTATCACCAACATATGGAAGCCCCAAGGCTGTGCTGCCAATTTCTTAAGAAGGGGTTTTCCACTTGCGGGGGGGGGGGGGCAAGAAAAGTAGTAAGTAGTTAGTAGTAAGACATTCTGGTTCCTTCGCCTTTTTTTTTCTTGCTCTTCTGAAAATAAATGAGTTTAGAGAGATAAAAAAGATTAATGCACCCAGGCTGCGGTGAGTGGACCCTTCTTTGGGTCTCCTTTTCACATTTTCCTTGCTATCTTCCAAGGTCTCAACATTAATTTTATTAAACTATATTTTTAACAATGCACTCTGATAATCTCCCCAAATTTACAAGGATTAGGGTTCAGCTCACCCTTGGATCCTTCCCTAAAGCATTTCTGTGTAAACTTATTTCCCTTTCCCCAATAACAGGTTAGATCTCTTACTTAGTACTGTGACATCATCATATAATTAATTTTCCCGCTTCCAGCAACAATATAGAGCAGAGAAAAGGAAATGCAAATTATGCTATTATTATATTATGGCCCAGAAAACTTAGCACAGAGATGCTGTTTTCAGCATTAGGCTGTCCTGTTCCTACTAACCCTGCCATGTAGATTAAATCCTACTTTACCAAGAGGGTGAAGGTAAAACATTCAGATTAGCAGTTGGAAAGATCCAGCATGAAGCTCTTGATTCAGCATCCAGCTGAGCAATGTTATATAACAAAGGGGTGTCAGCTAGAGGTGTGTCGTTATAGTCATGATCCAAAATAGGGTTCCTTCTCAAGATTGCCCAATGTGCTTCTAGACCAACAGCTCTGAGCCTGTCTGTTTATTAAGTGTATATACCTGTCCACCTACCTAAGGAACTCTGGGTGGCAAACAGAAATAAAAATCAATCATACAGATCCATTAAAAGAAACTGGGTTGACAGAGGCCCCTAAAAATCACATTATCAGCTCTTCAGATAAACAACATCCACACCAGAACTCCACAAACATCCTGACCCCTGTGCCTGGGGGAAGAGCCAGTTCTGCATAGTTTCTGGAAGGCTAGCAGGGTCGGGGCTATTTCATAAGACAGGCACCATGACAGAGATGGCTTGCTTCTTGGGGCCCACCAGGTAACACTGCTTCACTGATGGGATCCAGAGCATGCCCACTCTGCTTGATCTAGTGGGATGGTCAGAAACCATGTGATCCTGCAAGTAACCTGGCCCCATTCTAAGTAGGGCTTAAAGGCAACAACCTTGATTTGCACCCAGAATCCCAATGGAAGTCAGTGCAGCTCATGTAGCAGTAGTGTTACATGTGCCCAATACTGTATGTAGTACTGCATTTTGGACCAGCTGAAGTCTGCAAATGCTCTTCAGCATTAGCCCCATGTAGAGCATATTGCAATAGCTGCACTCCTTCCTGGACTGTGAGGCTCTACTCATAGTCACTCACGCCCTGGTCAGCTCCAGAATGGATTACTGTAATGTGCTCTACATGGGGCTGCCCTTGACAAGCATCCAGAAACTTCAGCGGGTGCAAAATGCAGCTGCACGGACAGTTGTATGTGTCTCTAGAACACCACACGTTACACCTCTGCTCTATAAGCTGCATTGGCTGCCAGTTTGCTTCTGAGTGCAATTCAAGGTGCTGGTTTTGACCTTTAAAGCCCTACATGGCATGGGGCCAGGTTATTTGAGGAACCGCCTGTTCCCAATCACAGCTACCCATCCCACCAGGTCAGGCTGGAGAGTTATGCTGCGGGTTCTGTCTCCAAAGGAGCTCCATCTGGCGGGATCCAGGCAGTGTGCCTTTTCTGCTGTGGCCCCCACCCTCTGGAACATTATTCCCCCCAAGGTGAGGTTAGCTCCATCTCCATTAACCTTCCGGAAGGCCCTTAAAACATGTTTTTTTCAACAACCTTGGGGATCCCACGGGGAGCCTGCAAGGTGGTTGTATGAGGTCATGTGACTATTGTTCTCCTGCAATCTTAGATTTTTTAAATGTTTATTTATGTTTGACTGTCTTTAGATTGTTATGTAGTTTTTAACTGTTGCTATGTTTGTACACCACTCAGTCACGTCTTTGTGAGATAGGCTGCTATATAAATATACTAAATAAATAAACTGTAGTCCAAAAGATCTGGAGAGCACCATGTTATCTACTTCTGTATCCATTTAGCCTTCCTTAATTAATATTTTTAAAAAGCCATTTAATGATATATGTTTGCTTGTTTATCAGATTTGTCACCCCCCATCTCGTTAAACAACTCTGGGCAGTTTACAAAACAATTAAAATCAATTAAAATTATAATATTACAATAATAAATACAAAATAAAAAGATCCAAACGTTGTAGCTCATATATGTTTGATTGTGCTAAATTTTGCTTTCATGGTTTAGTTTTTTACAACAATAGTGAAGAACAAGAATTATTACTTCTCCCTCCCATTTTGTTAATACAGCCCATTGAATTTAAATTAAATTAAATTTAATCCTACTAATGCAACACCTTTTAAAAACAACATTAGTAAATTCTTTCTAGAAATTGGTGGGTAAGGTAGAGACTTGGCCTGCTCTTGTGGGTTCTTTTTGCTGGAGGAACTTCAACAGAGGCTGAATACTATAGTCCAGTGTTTTTCAACCTTGGCAACTTTAAGATATATATGGACTTCAACTCCCAGAATTCCCCACGGTGGCTGGGGAATTTTGGGAGTTGAAGTCCGTATATCTTAATGTTGCTGAGGTTGAGAAACACTGCTGTAATCATTTGTCTGATACAATATAATTGCGTACTAAGCAAGAGGTTGGGCTAGATCAGTGTTTTTCAAGCTTGGCAACTTTAAACTGTGGACTTCAACTGCCAGAATTCCCCAGACACCATGGCTCACTGGTGAATTCTGGGTGTTGAAATCCACTCATCTTAAAGTTGCTAAGGTTGAGAAACACTGGGCTAGATAACCTCCAATGCCCTTTTGACTACAGTTTCTTGGCTGGGTATATATATTGCTAAGCTGAAATGCCATTTTGCTAAGATTAATGTTTAAACCCAGGCATTATGACATTTGACAAACAATAGTTAAATAAATCCTGAGGAGTCCAACTCTTGGGCCTTTAGCCATAGCTTTTTCTTAACACACACACAGAGCAGGATTCTTAAGCATGAAGATAAATATTATTACATGCTAATATTCCCAAAAGTTGCTGGCATATCTACAGTGATTGAGTAGTTATCAACAAACTATGCCCACTAAATATGCTTAATTCTTCTAAAGCTGGGTTCACACCACACTTTGTTGACTGATAAACAGCTGGCATAATGCTAGTTATAAACTGTAGATTAAAGACCACAGTGGCTGAACCAAAGCCAAACAAACCACATCATGGCTTAATATGCTTGCAAGCCCAGCCTGAACACTGGCATTGTCCTAACAAAATTCTCAGATCCTTACTTCTTGAATTCATCCTGGAAAGGTAAAAACAGCCATCTCTTTGGCATGGTCTTCAGAAACTTGTCTTGCTTTTCCTCTGTTTTGTCCAATGACACATAGATGAGAACTAGTTGAGATGCTCGCTCCACATAAAACTCGTCTGTGAGTTTCACAAAAAAATTTTTCAGGACGGGCGCAAACTCTTGGCATCGAGGACATTCACCAGAGCCAAAATAGAGGAGCATGATTTTGTTCTCTAAAGTGCGGGTGAGCTCACGTTCCAGTTCCAGCTCATCATTGTCCTTGTTGTTCACAATAAGGCTCCTGTGGATAAAAAGGGCAGCCATGGCCACCAGAGGGCTACCGTGTTTAAAAAACCATTTTTAGGTAATAAATAAGAGGCTCTGTCTCAGATTAGCACCGAAAAGAAAAAAGGAAGACAACGTTATTCAATGATTTTCGCCATCGTTATTTGATGACTCTCTCCTATCCTATCTCCCACACTAAAGACTCAGAAAATGGAATGACGTACTGTACGCTCATCAATGACATGCCCTTTTGCTGTCTACAGGCTTTACCCTTGTCTGTGGGGAGGGGGGACACAAAACGGCAGACTGCACCATTGCACAAGGAGGCGGCCTTGCTTTTTAAATGCTGCCTTGTGTTAAAATATTGTCTGGTCATCAAAAAGAAACAAGGCATCACAGGAGAAAAAAAAAAAAAGCTCAATCTATTTCTTGCTCTGCTAGTCTTCTACCTGCTCAGCAGTTAAAAAGAAAAGTGGTAGAGTAGCTTGTTCTGTCCCCTGGGAAATCTGCCACTTCATTCAGCTAAATGGATAGAGCAGGTTCATTCCCCCAAAGTCTAACCCCAGAAGAAAGTACAAGGAAAAGAGCATTGAACAAAAACGATTAAAACCACATTCAAATCTCAGCACAACTCTAAGCAGGTCTCTTTTTCTTGCTGCCCTAGCCTACCTCTAACAATAACTAGAATGGTTGGGCCAAGAATAGTAAATTATTATAAATGTCCCTATTGCAAGCCATTATGTGGTAGTAGCTACTAGAGGGGATGGCTTAGCTAGTACTATACAGGTAGGCCATTGAAAATAGTCAGGTCTGGCCAATAGGAGAAACAAATATCTACATCTTTAAATGGATCTTAAATATTTACTAAGCCTGCCAGGTATAATGAAATTCCTAGGCGAGGATGGGAACTTGCTGTCTCTGCAAAAATTAACAAGACATTCCTGCTTTAATTTAGTTTGATTTTCTCTCACCATAAAGCCACTTTGCTGTTGAGAAGGTAGTATGCTGTTATTGTCAGGTCTTCAGACCACTGGGAAGATTCTTCACAGTCTAAAAGAAGGCACTTTGTTCCTAGACTTTAATTCATGGCTAATGCTAATAACCTTTCTTACTGAATCTACCCCCCTACCTATTAATAGAAGAAATAGCCAGTACTTTAATCTTCTTACAGTAGCCATTTGGAAAGAATATGACCAGTGCATTTTGCTTGCCATAAATCTCTTTATCATGCTAACAGATTATGAGACAATGATCCATACCATTGCACCCTCCTTCAGCACTTTTATTCTTAATACTGGCAACCTGTTGCACAACTGAATCAGTTTATCAGTTTAAAGCATTTCTTCTTTCTTTTATATAAAAAGCAACTAGCATTCATTAAGTGCTATTTTTAAAAAATGATAGCAATATAAAAATAGGCTAAGAGATGAAACAGCATATAAAACTGCACAATCAGGGAATAAAAATACAAGCTGTGTTGGATTGACATGTATTTGTAGTCCCTGATAATAATAAGAAAATTAGATTTTACAAAGGTTTGAAAACTGATCCAGAAGAACATCAAAGAGAAAAGGAAATGTTCCTATCCCACTAGGCAGAATAACTAAAGAGAAGAATCTGGGGTGGGATGGTTTGTGACCTTACTTTTAAAAAATAAATTATGTGTTTTATGGCATGTTTTATGGTCTTGTTGTTCCCCTGAGGTAGGTTTTGGCAATTTTATTATTTGATTGATTTCTTTTCTTTTTTTGTTTTAATTCTAATCATTGATATTATGTAAGCTGCCTAGAGTTGCAGTTGTGACTGAGGCAGCAGACAAGTTCATTATAGTACATAAATAAATATTTCTCTTTCTAATCAATTTCCCTTTAAAGGTGAGATACCTAAAATAGCCTTCAATTATTATTTTAATAGATAGGCTCATAAGCAAGAAAATAGGTATCTAGGTTCCAAGCCCACCAGGGATTTGGGCCTTTAAGCTGACCGCTACTGTGAAGACCGCTAACTACATTATTTTGCAGGATTGGCCTTCATGGATGTAATATCAGACACAGAATACAATGTTTGTTTGCTGTTCAGGTGTGTCCACGGGGGCGGGAGGAGAATAAGGGGCATAGCATCAGGTTCTGTCAGGTTTAGCCCAAAGAACTCCAAGAGACAATGCAAATTCAGTTCTACTGAGTTTATTAGCAACAACCTCTAGACAGAAATCTCCCCAGACTGAAACCTAGCTCCCAAGCCAGCCAGCCAGCCACAACACCGTGAATTCCTCAGGGAGGTGCCAGCCTCATCCTCTTGACCTTCCCACGCTCCTCCTGTGAACTAAGAACACGCTTATCTCCCTGAGCCTGGCCTTCATAATTCCATTCCATCACAGGTTCCAATCCATGCCCCCTTGCATATGTGTTCAATGATACATGTATAAAAGGGGTGGGGCTTGAATTGTGTGCTATGCCTGCCATCTTGCAGATTTTGACTCCTGCTGCAGACACTGTTGTTCATATCTAACATAAAACAAGGCAAAGACAGTTTAAATATTGCGCTGTGCCATATTTTGGTTTTGGCTTAGCATGTTATACAAATCTAGCTATTATGATTTGTTCAACATCTTGTTGAAACTTGGTTGTGTTAATTTAATAAATGATGGTTATTTATTTATCAAATTTATATGGCCGCCCATCTCTCACAAAATGACTCTGGGTGGCATACGATAAAACCAACAATTAAAACATTCTCCCAAAAAGGTACTGGTTGTTACTTATAAAACCCTACATGGCATAGGACCTGGTTACTTGAGGGACCACCTGTCTCCCATAGCATCTTCCCGGCTCATTCGATCCTGCAAGGTTAGTGCACTCTGGGTTCCTTTGATTAAGCAATGTCATGTATCTGGACTCCAGAAGCACACCTTCTCTGTAGCAGCGCCTGCCCTCTGAGATCCCCCTGAGGCTCCCACTGAGATCCAGATGGCTCCCACTCTCCTGTTGTTGAGAAGAACTGTGAAAACCTGGCTCTTTTTGGCGAGGGTGAATGAGACCCCTCGCTTCATCAAGCTTGCCATGATTTATCTTTTGTTGATTTTATTATAATTTCTTTGATGGTTGTGAGCTTCCCAGAGTCACTGAGATTCAGGCAGCATACAAGTTTAATATATTGTTGTTGTTATTATGATTATCCATCTCTGACATGTCCCAATAGGATGACACTGGTCACGTGGTACCTCCTGGAAACCAATGTAACTGAAAACACTACACAGGATATAGACTGTGTAAATATAGAAAATTCCCCCTGCCCCAAGAGGGTGATGGTGGAAGTCATGTGAAACCCTGTATGTGGGGGCTGACCTAAAAATGAATTTATTTTTAAGCTCCTTGGTTGCATTTAACAGTGGGGGTTATCATAATCAGTAAATTATAGCTAGGAGTTGCTTTTTTTACAGTCCTGAACTACAAAGAGGACAGTGTAGCTCTTTGTTCATTTAATAATGTAAGACTGGGAAAATCTCCCTAACAAATCATGAATCCTATAACAATAGAGTCTGACAAATACTAATAGGAATCAGGAGTACTTCTGAAATGGAAGTAGAGTAAAGGTCACTGGAATGTCACAAATTCCTTGTATTCTAGCTAGAAAACAAAGATAACCTGAACATTGTATTCTTTCAAGGTTTTGCAGCTGTTCTGGTGAACAAAATATTGCTCTAAAGTAAATACACTCTCACAGAAATGTGCACATTCTCTTGAAAATAAATACCTCTCCAAAATACTTTTTATTTAGCGGAGTTGCTCATGTTGCAAACCATCCCAAGTCTTTCAAAATACAATGAACTACAGCCACTGTTGTACGCGTATACATTATGACAGCTGAGGAACATCCATTCAACCTGTGGCCTATAGACACAAAACTGTCCTATAGTAATCTGTCCCTAATCCTATGTGTGTGCCCCAGACCCTTCTCAGCTATTGCCAATTTTTGATAAATCTGTTAACATCAAAGTTATTCATTTTCAAATTAGGTAAACTGAAAAAGGATGAATGGAAGGTCAATCAACTTAGAAAAAAAATCAGTGGGGTTTAAGAAAAGTATTGGGAGTTTACTATTTTTCACCTTGATCTGGCTTTGACTCAAAATGTTTGTGTAGCTATGTCATAACAGAAGGCTAGCCATTTCTTAGTTTTAAACCGTAAGAAAGATTTGACAATCCTCGATATGAATCAAGCATCTTTAGTGCTACACTGATGATAATTATATGATCAAAGCTTTGCTTAATCAGAGAAGAAATCAGTATTACTCAACCATATCTACCTCATAATGTTTCTTTGAGGATAAAAATGAGCAATCCCTTGAATTTTAGTGTAACAAATGACAAAACAAAGGAGAGAGAGAAAGAGAGAGAAGTAACAATAGCAAAAATTTGCATCAGGCATCTGTCTCATCTGATCACAAAATTATTAGTGTTGAAAAATCAGAAAAAAATCAAGATATTACTTACAATCCTATGGACTGTTGATTTAAGCTCAGTACAACCCTACCTAACTCAGCAGATATGGACAGTTGGGCAGGAAGGCTGCAGTTTTAGGTACAGTATTTCCAGTTCTAATTAGAACTTTTAGGAGTAGCAGTGTGTTTGATTCTTACTTATAGCTAGCCAATTTACCTAAAACTACGATTTATGGAGGAAAGCGTTAGTCTAGGCAAAAAATCAGGAGTCTGGTAGCATCTTTTCTGACTATCACAACATTAGTAATATTGCAAGTACAAGGAGGAGGAAAGGCAAAAAATCAAAATCTGGCATCTTTTCTGACTATCACAACATTAGTACTATTGCAAGTACAAGGAGGAGGAAAGCATTAGCGTTAGGCAAAAAAATCAGAAGGAGTCTGGTAGCATCTTTTCTGACTATCACAACATTAGTACTATTGCAAGTACAAGTACACACACAAGAATAGAGGCTTCACATGCTTCTCTAATGTAATATATGCCACTATCTGTCAGCAATGCCCCTCTGGATTCTACATAGCACAAAGAGGATCACGTTTGCACAAAAGAATTAATGTACACAAATTTGACATCAGGACTCAAAACAAAGTCAACCTAGTATCAGAGTGTTTCATCCTCTCAAGGTATTCTATAGTTATAGTGACCATATTTTTTTGGAAAAAATAAAGGACAAACCTGAAAAAGGGGGCAAATCTGAAAGAGGTTCATAAGGATAAAAATGCTAATTTTTTATGTTTATAACTTTGCTTTACAAAGGAAAATTCAAAGTAAAACCAAGCAAATCTTTACAAAAAGGTGTATTCTAATAAAAATACCTAAACCAAACAGTTTATGTAAATTTAAAAAGACAATTCAATTTCCATATTTTTCACACGAATGTGAAAGACTGTGCATTAAGTGGTACCATTTGCATGAACAAAAGGACAAAAGTGAGTTTTTGAAAAATAAATCTAAAGGACAGCTTTCTGAAACAAAGGACTGTCCTTTATAACAAAGAATGTACGGTCACTGTATCTATAGTACAGGTGGTCCTTGTGTTATGACAACAACTGGAACTAGAATTTCTGTTGTTAAGTAATGCGGTTGTAAAGCATGACATCATGTGACCATATCGCTTAGGAACAGCAATCCTGACAGTCATGGTTGCCACTGTAATCCCAAGACCATGCAGGTTGTTAAGTGAGGACCTCATGGGATCACGATGTGGGAAGAGGTGGGAGTCCCAGGCAAGCAGACCAGTGGGTGAGAGCTGCAGGTGAGAGCTAGCGGTGGGTGGGTGGATGCCACAAGCAGGCAGTACAGAGCATGGGCGGCCGGGTGCTGCTGGAGGCCGCTCCAGAGTACGTGTGGGTGGGTGCTACAGAGTGTGGGTGGGCGGGTACCACGGGTGGGTGGGCAAAAAAGTGGTAGGAGTGGAGGCAACTTGCAGGAGTAACTTGCGACCTCCTGCTGGGTCCCTCATTGACTTTGCTTGTGGGAAGCTAGCAAGGAAGTTCGCAAATAGCAATTGTGCAACTATGGGGCACTGCAACTATCATAATTGTGAGTCAGTTGCCAAGTGCCTGAATTGCGATCACGTGACTGTGGGGACGCTGTGACAGCCACAGCCTCAAGCACCAGTCTTTGAACAGTCACTGAACAAGTGGTCTTAATCCGAGGACTATCTGTAGACTTCATAGTGATTGTTTTGGAAAAATGGGACTAACTCCACTATTAAGCAAAAGGTTGCTGAAGTCACATATATCAAAAGGTTTCAGACAATCTCAGAAGACCTCAGCAAACCCAATGGGTCTTTAACACATTACAATTGTTAATACTGTAGATAAGGTACTTATAATCTGCCTCTCATGTAATTTGCATCCACATAATCAACTTGTCTTCCCCTCCTTTCTCTCTCCCCACTTCCTCACCCCAATTTAAATCCTACATCAACCTAGCCGCTCCGTTGCATCTGATGAAGTGAGCTGCAATAAAATTTGCCAGTGTGAAAAGCTCCTTTTGATGTTTTGAATTCAGCACTATAACTAAAACAAAAAACAAAAAAACGACAGACAAGGTGATGCGCGAGAGGAAGCGGACGACAATACGGAACGACTTTTCCCTTTCTAACGTCATAAATTAAGCCATAGGTAACAGAATACCAATGCCTGACTCCGCTGCGAAGGGGGTGAGTTCTGTTGCCATGGTCACTGAGCCTTGCAAGCGCGTGCTTTCCCATAGGGTTTCAGCGCTCTTTCTGCTCTGTCTTCCGCCCTTCGTCCTCTCTATTGTAGACAGTTCTTGCGGCAACCGTGCTGCAACTCTATGATTGGAGGCGGTGTTCTCCTTGTGGCTCCTCCCCCAATGCCTCAAAGGAGGCACTTGTGGCAACAGCGGTAGGAGAAGCGGTTTGGTGAAGGTGAAGGAAGGTGTAGGAATCTGAAAGGTGAAGGCTATAGGCGCGAGGTATGGAACGAGGGGATTACCTTGGCGACGGGGGATGGAGGAAGAGAGACGGGAGTAGGCGGTGCCATCGGAGAACGAGTGGCTGGCCGCGAGATGGAAAAGAAGAAGCGTTAGCGTCGCAATACCTTGGCGACGAGAGGGAGCGGGGAATTGGAACGTTACCCTGGCAACGGAACCGGGGGCATGTGGTGGTGGAGGAAACCCGTGGAGACCTTGGAAACTCGTGCCCAGATTGGCGCCAAAAACGAGGGGGCTGCTGGCAAAGATACCGGAATGATCCCAGTTGTGTGTCAGTCAGCTGGCAGTCTTCATTGTCAGAAAGAAAGGATCAACACGTAAAATATCATTCTTGTGGTTGCATTTAGTCATAGAAGTAGACTAGGCTGAGGGGTGCTATTCCCCTGATTAATTGGGTAACTTTGGAAACAGTTGATGTTTATTGGCCTTCTCTTTGAGGATCTGGTGGATTGGGGTGGAGGGTTGAAAGTCTTGATTAGGAGCAAGGAGACCAAGATTCTAGTCCTCCCTCAGCTATGGAGGCTCACTGGGGGGTTGGGACCAATTGCTTTCAGTCTACTCGACCTCAAAGGGTTGTTGTGGTGGGAAAATCTTGTCCTGCATTCAGATATAAATGCATAGTAAGTAAAAATACTGAATTGCTTGAAAAGAACAGTGCTTTGCAGCTACTGAATTTAAGATGGGTACAGCCTTGAGAATACAGCCTCAGGGAAAGGTATTGATGAGAGGCAATCACCTTAGTCAATAGGGCAGAAGAATAATGTCCTGAGATTTTTGATGTAAAATGAGCAGAATAAGGGCAGGAGCTTGCTACGCTGATCATACTGAACCACAAGATGTTAAACTCATATATTACTTTAACAGGCTAAAATGGTGACACATACATAACAAGCTTTTGGAGACTCTAACTGCTCTTTAGGTTGTAATTCAAAGGGGCCAGTTTAAATCTGAGGTAATATTTTTGTCTGATTTGGATTAGAAATCTAGCTGTTGATGTTTTTTTAGAGCTGTTCACCATCTTGGCAGAACTAGTCTTTTTCAGGTTTATGTACATCTCTTTCCAAAAAATTATATATGTCTGTGCTTGTTTGATTCTGCCCCAAGTAACATAGTACATTACTTGACTATTTCAAAGGTATTTAATAGAAAATTTGTCCTGTTTCAACTTGATTTGTTTCCTAGTATAATATATCAGAATCGCAGTATGGTTTGCTGTGAATTTTACTGGCAGAAACTTGCCTATTTGGTAATATAGGCATCAACTCGATCCTTGTTTCTCATGGCCAGAACTAGCAAAACCCTAGATGAATGTAGAAGTGACTTTAATGTTTTCTTACAAATATTAGAAAATTATTGTATTGAACTGAAGTCCAGTCTGATCTAGCATTCTGTTTGGACAAATTCTTCTGAGATGTTATAAGTGATGTACTAAGATAACAGCTGTCTTTGGCTCAGTCATCTGTTATTTATAGGAGTGCTGCATCTGGATATGGAAGCTCCATGTTTCCATCCTCAAATATCATATCATATATCATCTGATGCAGCAGAAGCAATTTGTTACATGTTACAACTTCTTCTTTAAATTTTCAACAAAGGAATTTACCTCCTGTAATGCAGCTTGTTCCATTGTTTGAAAGCTTGTTTGGGCAAAAAATCTAAATACTGCACTTTTTCTTGTTATCGGAAACCAGTAATTCTGATCCTACCCTGTGGAGCAAGATAAATCAACTTGCCAGCCTTGTAGTATTTAGAGATAAATATTATATCGTCTCCTATTTATCTTTTTTCCAAGTTAAATGTACTTTCCCCATAGAAAGTCTCCTTTGACCTTTCCTCAAAGAACTTAGACTTAACAATTTTTGTTATTTTGCACTGGACATGTTCCAATTTGTCAGTATTCAGCTTAAAATTAGAGTCTCCACAACTACATGCAGTGCCCCAGGTAAGGTTTAACCAAAGCAGAATTGAATGGAACCCTTTATTGCAATCTGAATGCCATACTTACCCTGAGTAATCTAGGTTCAACGTAGCATTTTAGTCACTGTACTTTATAGGTAATGTCTAGTTGTGTTCTACTAAATGGCCCAGATCTTTTTCACAGCTTCTGCTGTCATGGAAGATGTCAGCCATCATGTATCTGCACAACTGACTCTGTCTAAATACAGAACTCCCTACCCATTTTAAGTTCTTTTGCAGAATTAATGAACATCCATTTTCCTCCTTGGTTCAAATCAGCTATAAGGGTCAGTACTGGACCTAGGGCAGGACATTGTGTTATTACATTTGTTACTTCTTTTCAGATTAGTGAGGAGTCATTGATAAACATTCTTCATGGCTGCTTGATCTCCAGCTTTTTTGAGATCAGCCAAGGTGGGGTAAGTTTCTCAAAATATGGCAATATCTCTCAGAAGGAAAGGAGGATAAGAAAGCAAGTATAGGTTTATGCAAATTGTACAAGTCTTTTTGACTTCCATTAGGGTTCCACTTGATATTTGCAGAATAAATTTCATAAAATTTACACATTTGTTTGTAGTTTTTTTGCTTTTAAGATTGATATTTTATATGGTAAGAGTGGCAAAGAAGCTGAATTTAAGAATGGACTTCAGGGGAAGTCATGGAATAATGGTAAGTTATGGGGAGTTGAATAGGTCACTTGTCCCATTTGTTGTCCTTTGTTAATTTACTCAACACCTTTTCAAGACCTCATATCTGAACATTTGAAACATTGTTCCATTCTGCTACCATCCTTCTGAGAAGTTGAAGGTTCATATTTAAAATTATAGAAAGAAAGATGAAATTTTGTATGTTTTGTTCTGTGTCAGGATTGTCCGATATCCTTTTTTTAAACACAGCACACATTGGGATGGAGTAAACCAAGCTCAGATTAAGCCCTATAAGAATTGAATTGCTATATGTCAGTAAACATCTGTGCAATCTGATAACAGCAGTAATTATTCTTGATGGGGTTGTGCTCTCCTAGAGGAGTTAATTACGATCTGGGGGGACTTCTAGACTCACAGCCTCACAAATAGCTGGTGGATGCTGTGGCCAGGAGGGCCTTTGCCCAACTCTGTTTGGTGTACCACTTATGGCCCAATGTGGACCAGGATGTTCTAGCAACCGTAACACAGACCTTGATCACAGTTGGATTACCATAGTATGCTCCACATGGGGCAGCTTTTGAGATGACCCAGAAGCTACAACTAGACCAGAACATGATGGGTAAACTACTGGCAAGTCAACTGCTGGCAACCCTTACCTTTAAATTCCTGCAGTGATTACCAGTAAGCTTCCAGGTCCAGCTTAAAAGTACTGGGTATCACCTACAAGGTCCTGGATGGCATAGTATCTGGATATGTCATGGACCACCTTACCAGGATTGAATTTGCACAGCTGGTTCAAACATTTTGAGAAGGCCTGCTGAGAGTTCCCACTGATGTGAGAAATAGATGGCAGGAATTTTCCATTGTGGCCCCCATTGTTTTGCTTTCATTTCCCTCGGAGCTCCTTGCAGCATCTTCCTTCTTCGCATTTCATAAATAGTTAAAACAACTTTGTTCCATTATTCTTTTAACCCTAATTACGCATTGATGGACATTCATCTTGGGGGGTTGATTACTTTTATGGTGCTGCTTTTTATGTGGTTGCTTTGTTATACAGGTAGTCCTTGTTTAGCGATTGCCTCAAAAAGCAACCATTCACAGTTACGACTGATAAAAACATAACTTTGCAACCAATCCTCGCATTTACAACCTTTGCAGGTCTGGAAAGTAAAGGAAAGCTGAAATGAGATCATAAGCAAAGTCATGGTTTCACTTAGTGACTGCTTTGTTTAATGACCAAGTTGCTGGTACCAATTGTGGTTGCTAAACAAGGACTATCTGTATATTGCCCAGAGTCTTCAGATTGGGATGTTTTACAAAAATTGTAAATAAATAAATATTGATAAACTTTTGATAAACTTGAAAATAAAGTTGATAAACTTTATTTTTTTTTTCTATAACAAAATCTAATACAGGTAGTTCCCAGTTTAAGAACAAGTTCTGTTCCCAAGGTCTGTCCTTAAGTTGAATTTGTATGTGAGCCAGAACAGTATTATTGTATAAGTAGTATTGTGTAATGAACTCAAACCATTATATAATTAACTCGAATCATTGTGTATTTAACTTGAATTTTGCTACAATAGGCTCCTTAACTATGGGTTGTCTTTAAACCAGGTGTTCTTAACCCAGAGATTACCTGTAAAGAACTATATTAAACTATATTTACTTGTTGCTTTTAAAATTCTAGATTAACAAATTTCTGACTTATTTTGATCTTTACTGTACTTGCCCTCAGATAATTTCTTTGGCTATTGTGACAAAATATGCCAGGCAGTCTCAAAATTCATTCAGATATACGTGTTAATAAGATTTGTACTCACCTGGTTTATTGGCCCAAATTTTGCCAGCTTCTCTTTTTGCCTAGTTAAATGTTTTGGAAGCAGCAGGAAACATCTCAGCAGAATAATATACTTCTCATTAGTAGGCCAAATGGGTGCCATCCCAATCCCCACATCCATGCAGATTGGCTATGCTGCATCAGTTTTATTGTACTTGAAACTGGAAGGCACCAGATAATCTACTTTTGCTACTTTTGGTATCATTTCTTAGTATTTACTATGTGATACAACTGTAATTATCTAACTTGTAGTTCTTCTGATTTGGCTTACGGAATGTATTTTCTTTTATTTAAAAATGCATTTCCTCCCTAGCAGTTTAACAAGGGGGTTTGCAGTAAACGACAATAGTCAACTTGTTTAAATAGAAGTTTGTGGCTACAATTTTTTACTCAATTACCTGGGAGTAAATATTTATTTCAGTGGAACTTTCTTTTGCATAGAACAAATAGAATCACATGGTAAATTATTTGTCAAAAGAATTGTCTCAATAGGGATTTCACAGAAAGTCATGGCTGTAAAGATGGTTGTTTATCCAGTTATCTGTCTGATCACAAAATGTGAGCTGTGTGGAGGAATTTGTTGATCTCAGTCTGTGGCATTCCTTTAAATAAAATAGGCTCCAGTTTCTTTTAGGGTTTGAATCTTAAAACCAGCATTTGATTACATTATATTACCCTATCTGGTTGTGAAATTTTCTATGAGCCAGATAATCATCTCAGTTCTGTTGCTGCTTGTGCAGACTCTTTTGCATATTACTCTGAGGCTGAAACTAGGGAGTATAATCAAAATCAGTCTGTGTGACTTCGGAGACATTGTAAAGATTTAGTTATTAAAATTTAAAGATGGTCAAGCAAGTATACTGGTTGATTTCTGGATAATTTGCAGTTGACTGGCTAGTATTTCTGAATTGTTTAATGATGAAAAAAGTAATTACTTTTTTGACTGGAGCTGAACTCTTAGTGACGGTTGCAACTAAAAAGCATTTTCCATCCAGACTAGATTGCTGAAAAACAATGCTTGGAAAAAATAGGAGTGGATTTCTTCATGAAAGCATTTGTGGGTAGATTCATGAATTTCTGTGCTGAGCATGTGCTCAATTGTATCTGTTCCTTAACCTTTAGCATATAGTCAACAAACTGAGCATTGTTTTGCATATGTCTGCAATTGTTAAAAAATGAAATAGATCTTGCAAGCCTTACACTGGCCAACCTTTCAGCAAAGGAAAGGTGAGTGCTTCCCTATATGATCAGAAAAGTGCTTGAAAATATATTAAACCTTTGGCCTTTGACTTCAATTAAGAAAAGTAGGAAAGAGCAGGAGAATACTGGTTTCAGGCAAAGATTGGACTGCTTCCACCTTGTTCCATCCTGTCACTTTTGTCCTTATACCCTTTTCTCACATTATTCCTACTTCCATACTATATTACTGATTTTTATTCATATCTCCTTAAAATGTATTATTTAAACTCGTGTGTTGTTATCACACACCTTGCTTTACACAGTTACATAAACATGGATACGTAACAATATTACACCCAAGGTGGGGAGGAAGAGATATTTCCCAAAGTTGTGGTAGCACATAAAAAATTCTACCTCAAGACCCGAGCATTAAATAACTATAATTCGATTTTTGAAAAAGTACAATGGACAGCATCAGTTAAACTTTCTGGACAATCTTTAATGGGAACTACAATCTTAGTAGTTCAATGCATTGCAGTAGTGCAACTTTCCCTGGAAAAGTTTTTATTTTGGTATTTGTGCAGTTTTTGTTCTCTCTGATAAAGAAACCTTGTGGTATATGGTAAGAATGTTAGACTAAGGCCAGGTTCAAGTCTCCACTCAGCCATGGAAGTTCAGTGGGTGACTTTGGGCCAGTTATTATCTCTCAGCCCAACTTCTCTGATAGGATCATTTTTAGGGTAGAACTGGAGGAAAGAGTATTATGGCTGCTACCTTGAGATTCTATAGGAAAGTGGAATATAAACCAAATAAATAAATCAATAGTTTAGCCTGCCACTATCATTTGCTCCTTTCACCTTTGTCCCATCTATATTATATGGCCAGTTCCCCTATCTCCCTGGGATCATCTTCTGTTTATTTTAACTGCTTTTACAATTAAATTACCCTAGCAGCTTACAAGAAGCTTATCTCTTTCTTTAGAATGCGCACAATTGGGGTTTGTACTGCTTCCCTTGGCTCACTTGGCCTCATGCGGTTCTTTGGTGTGTCCTGGACATGGAGTATTGCAGCTGCTTTGGCCATTTATATTGGCAGTGGTGGGTGGATCTTTCTCCGCATCGCCTTTAAGACAGCCTTGAGAGATCTACTGTAAGTACAATTTCTTCTTGCACTGTAATATCAGGATTGTTGTTTTCATCAAAATACTGTATGTGTGTTGCCCCAGATAATAAATCTGTATAAGCCTCAGTCCTCTCATGGGATGAGGATGTGAATTCTCCCCTGACCAAGATCCCTGATAACTACACTTTTGAAATACTACTGTAAATCCTTTTGGCCTTCTCCTCCCAACTTCTCTCCCAAATGTGGAATTTCTTAACTCCATACATAGAAATGGATGCTTATGGTAAATAGCCTTTGTTGTCAATGTTAAGTAGAAGAAGGCTGAGAACAATAGTATTCCAAGTCATTTTTTCTGTTTATTAAATCTCATATGTATAAAATGAGTAAGAAAACAGCCTGTGGAAGATTTGCCAGCCTGTTCCAGAAGCCAAATACTGTAATGTTTATACACGACTTAAAGAGAAATGTTCTTGAGGACTCAGGATGGTGGTGTGAAACACACATTTAAAGAGTATAAATAGTATTAATAAAATGGCAATCCCCAGACCATACCTATTGTAATGAGTTGTCTTGCATTTTTTTTAAAGGAAAAGCACCCACTGAAGGTTGAAGGGCAGGAGGCATGTTTAGACTGGATTTGCACATTGTATTAAGCCATGATTTACATTGTCATGATTTATTGAATAAGTTATATATGCTGGGTTGATGCAATATGCTGAACATGAATCAAGTAAACTGCATTACAGTTAAGTGTGATATATGAGCCAAGTCTTGTTTAAATCTGCCATTCTCAAGCTGCTTTCTTTCTGGGAGGGAAAAATAGAAAGAAAAGGTTACGCAGATACCCCACCCACCAACCCCCAGTTGCTTCTTCCTTTGGTTTTTCTGCAGATTTGTGTACAGTGGAAGAATCTTGTAACCATTCATAATGTGAAGTTCATGCTCAGCCATTAACAGAGAATCCTCATTTATATGTTGCAGAAACTGTATGCCTGTGTCAAGATGGGAGAAGATTTTACTGTTTGGCAATAATTTATGAAATCTATGTGTCTAAATTGTGTACTTAAATTGGTTCCACACTATTTCTACACAGATTTTTTTTTTTTTAATTGGGGCTTCACAACATCTTTTGTATCTCTAACTCCACTTTCCTCTTGCTCTGTAACCGAATTCAGCATCTAGTTTTAGCATGTCCCCTTAGGGTCCCTTTCTTGTTAAAATTTAGGACTGCTGCACTCACAAAGGCTGCTTCGCTTGTTATAGTGACTGTCAGTGGCCTCTGGATCTCTACTTCCTCCCAGTTGCATGGCAAGTGAGAAATAACAGCAGAGAATAAAGCGCCTCTTAAGAATATGGAAAGGGCAATTCATTCCTGAAAAGGCTCCTCTGTTTCCTTCCTGGCAGAGCTTGGGGTCACTATGATAGGCCAGCCTTGCTGGGCAAAATGCCAAGAGCCTATTACTAAACCAGTCTCTCTTTCCTCATCTGCCCGATTAGGACATTCACAGTCAGGAGTGATGTATGATTTTTTAAGAGGTCATTTATCTCTACTGGCGCTAAATCTTCTGTGGAATCTTTGTTTAGCTAATCTTTGTTTGATTAGTAAACTGAGACATAGGTACGAGTGGGAGGGAACAGAGCTAAATGAGGTCAGCTGGAACAAGTAGAAAGAGTGGGGCCAATAACATCTGTCAGTTACTGATTTTTCTACCTGTAGCATTGGCAGCTTGTAATAGCATGCAGAGATCATAATCTACCTGGCAACCTCAGTAATTGGCTGGTTACAAGGATGAAGTTGATCCACACAATAGGTTTAAATGGCTACTAACAAACTCATTCTCATATCCTGAATTTATATGCACGCTGGTGAAAACATTTTCTAAAAATCTTAGTTTATTGTTGCAGATGGATTTTTTAAAAAAAACAAGAAAACAAGCCCAGATGCCAGCTCTGTGCAACTCATTTTACTTATACCCTTTTTTCACATTTATTCTCACAAACAGCCTAAGACTCTTGTTTTAGTTATTTTTCTTTGAATCACTGAGTGGTCCATTGTTGAAAACAGTCTTGAATGCAATGCTTAAAACAGTGAATTAAGACTGAAGGATGCAAATGAAATGTGCTGGTTTCTTCTTTTTTTCACTTCTTGGTTTTATATGTAAATAGCTCTGAGTTGTTATGAGAAGGAAAGAGATAGACAGGCTGTGGAGTGAGTTCTTAATGTAAGAACTGTTTTATCCCTATCCTTAATTCTGTACAGAGCTATATAAACAGAGATAAATCTGGGAACTCATACATGTTTGACTGTCTATTTATGTCATGTATATTGAGAGTAGTTCCAGTGGCAATGTTTGGAATTTAAATTCCTTTAGATGAGGGAACATCAGAGACTTTATGTTGTCCTTACGTGTTTTGTTTACAATTATATAAATAGAATATAGTGGAAGCAGATGTGCTCCTCTAAACAGATAGTATAGCTGCTGTCTGTGCTTTGCCCCCCTCCCCAAATAATAACTGTTTCAGCTAACTCAGTTTCATCTCCTAAAACTAGCAAGATTCTCCCTATATTTTCTTTCTCTGATTCAAAAATTAAAGTGGTTTTGACTTTCAGACCTACATGGCATGGGGCTGGATTATTTGAGGGACTGCCTCTCCCCAGTGACATTTACCCATCCCATCAAGTCCAGCAGAAGACACTTGTTGTGGATTCAGTCCACTACAGAATGTAATCTGATGGGACCCAGGGCATTTTCTGCCACTGCAGCTGCTTTATGGAACATGGTTCCCCCTGATATCAGGCTGGCCCTGACCTTGATGACCTTCCAGAAGGGCCTGAAGTTGTGGCTTTGCTATCTGGCCTGGGGATCAGAGAGAGTAGTGTGGAGCCCATAAAATGGCTGTATGGTTCTTGAATTACTGTGCTCTCCTTGTGATTATATTGTAAGGTTTTTAATTGTTTTAAGGTTTTCTACTGTTTGTATGGTTGGGTTTTTTTTTTGTTTTTTTGGCATTGTTTATGTTTTAATTGGAAGCTGCCCAGAGTCACAGATGTGAGATGGGTGACTATATAAATTGAAATAAACAAACTTGTTTCTGCTCCTTCCTATTTGTAGGTGCCACCTTCCTAATTGTGACAGGTATTTTATTTCATCACAGAAAGATTTTCCCAAGTGGCAAGCGGTTAGCATTCTTTTGTTTTAAACCCCTAACTTCACCCGCAAATATTTTCAAAACACAGTGATTAATCCATCCATTTAGAAATGAACTTGACTTGATTTGAAGAATGTGAATTTTGCATTACATCCTGAGCATCTTGATTTCCCTTCTTTAAAGCTAGTTTTGAGTCCTTTTGATTACCACAATATTTCAGTATTGCAGAGTTTGAAACTGTGTAGTAATGGATGACTAAATTAGTGTTTGGATAGGCTGTTGAGCTCCTTTCCCCCTTTCAAGGCTGGTGAAGTAAAATAAAACTAGAATAAATTGGGTAAAACAAGAATTGTGCAACTTTACCTAAAATTTATAGACAATTCTTTTGGGGGATTGCCTAGATACATCATTGTAATAGCTTTGGCATGAATGTGATTGTAGGCCTGATACAGTATAAGAGGTGTTGACATAATTATATAGAATTGGATTCTTTGTCAGGATGGATGAGGATCTGACTGAGCAGATGTCTCACGCACTGCATCCATTCCTCAGAGAATTGAAAATACTAAGTTCTGTACTATAATAATTAAGACTTCCTTATTCCTTTTTCAGGGGACTGACAGTGCTTATACAGGTCAAATATGAACTGTATGGGCACAGGAAAGCCAAAAGTAACGTCCCCAAGATATTCCAGAAGGTAGTCTGCAAACATCCAGACAAAGTGGCCTTGATTTATGAAGCTACTGATGACAAATGGACATTCCGGCAACTGGATGAATATTCCAATTCTGTGGCCAACTTCTTTTACCAGCAGGGCTTTCGTGCGGGTGATGTAATCGCTATCTTTATGGAGAACCGACCAGAGTTTGTGGGCTTCTGGTTAGGGATGGCCAAAGTGGGTATTGAGGCAGCTCTCATCAACTTCAACTTGCGTCTTGACTCACTGACTTTCTGTGTGAAAACCTCAGGGGCAAAAGCCATCATCTTTGGTGGGGAGCTATCAGCAGGTATGATATGGGTAGATTTGGGTTTGACCTCCTAACCACCAGTACTTTCATCCTTGTGTTGAAACCCTAGTGTGGTGAACAGAACGCAATTAATTTCTTCAGAAGAAATGCCTGTTTGCCAAACTGAACTACTACTTTGTATTTGACATAAGACTGAATTGGGGAATTAATCATGAAATATTCATTTCAAGCAATGCTGACATGCTCATATATATAGCATAAGAAAAGGGAGAAATTCTACATCATTCTGTGTGAATGATGCCCACAATGAAGCAAGTGGGAGACAGGTTGCTGCATGCTAAGATCTTGGGCATCAGTTTCCCACTCTGCTCCCCAGAATACAATTCACAGAGAGTGTTGGGTGTGTGTGCATGCATATGCCTTTGTGTCAATCTTGACTCCTGGCAAGTGCCTGGACAAGTCCCTGCAGTTCTCTTGGCATTATTTCAGAAGTGGTTTGCCCTTGCCTCTTTCCTAGGGCTGAGAGAGAGGGTCTAGCCCAGGCTGGCTTTATGCCTAAGGCAGGACTAGAACTCAGAGTCTCCCCAGTTTCTAGCTCAGTGCCTTCATTACTACACCAAACTGCCTCTCCCAGCACAGATAAACACTCTGTATTATTAATATACTGTATTTATTTTCTTGGAAGATTTTCAGTATGAGATATCTGATGTCATTGTGATAAAGGGGATCCGTATCTCTAATCCTTCAAGATAGGGAAAAGTTGCCAGATGCCCTTTGTTATATATTTGAGAAGTAGTTACCTCTCATTACTTTTTTGATAAGTAGTAATTATTAACGTTCCATTTAGGTGGATGATTTTCTGAATCTGTGGCTTGCTTCTATGAAGTAGAGTAGGCTGTCCTTTTCCAAAGCCTTCCTTTATGCTAGTTAAAAAACAGGTAAATATGTAGCCTATAGTGTGGCACATGAATAAGATGACTAAGCAGACTAGCAAAAGGACTAAATCAGTGCCGCTTTCTTGTTCAGTATAGTTATCACAGAAAACCACAGATTTTTTAAATGAAAGATCAATTGCCTTTAAGAATGAAACATGGTAGCTAACCTAAACCTTTGAGGATACTCAGAGGAGATTCTCTGAGACTCTACAGCAAGGTTGGGTCTTTTCTCTTTGGTAATAATTTATCCAAGGAGGGATTTCTACTAAAGTGGGGAACAATTTTAGGAAGGGAAATTCAGACTTTTTGATTTGGCTATATCAGACATACTCTTTGTTCAAAAATAGCAAAAGATAAGGGAAGACTAGATTTATCATAGCAAGATATAGCAAAGAAATAAAAACAGTAAATATGAAAAAAAACAAAAATCATTGCCATGTTAGTCCCTAGGAGGAAAAAAAGATTAGGGAAGAAGAAAATAAAACCAAAAAAATGAGGCCATGTGTTTGAGTTTCAACTATGGTAAAAAAATGGGAACTAATGGGGGAAGGAATACAACCATTTCATGTGTCCCTGAATTTATTTACTTATTTATCACATTTATATAGCTGCCCATCTCACACAAAGTGACTCTGGGTTGCATACAGCAATTAATAAATACATAAAAACAATTACAAATAAAAAACTGTAAAAGCACACAAAACAGGAGGGGGATAAAATTAATAAGGGAGCCATTGCAGAATCCCTCCAGTCCCCTGGGAGCCCCAGGCCTGATCACATAGCCAGGGTATATGCAAGGTATATCTTGATTCCAGTAACATCTCCCACAATGCATTCTGTCTATAAATTCACTTTCAGTTGGATTTGGACTGTAGTCCTCAGGGCTGTAATGTACCGTATTTTTCCGACTATAAGGCGATACTTTTTTCTAAAATCCTTACCCTAAAAATTGAAGGGCATCTTATTCAAGGAAGTCAGCCGAGGAGAGAACCTCGCGGTTGCAAAACTGCCCATACTTTGTCTCTGCAGACAGGCTTCCTCCTATTGCTCCAATCACGAGTGAAATAGCTTGTCTCCCAAACAGACTTCCTCCAATCACAAGCCTTATGTAACTGACGTCAGCTGATGCTGAACAAACCAATTAGAGAAGGCTGTTTGCAGAGAGAAACTATCGGCAGTTTCACTCGTGCTTGAATGTAATCAGTTATGCAAAAGAGCCTGGAAACAGAGCTGCAGAGAGACGGTTTGGACCTCCTCCCACCGAGTGTATCAGGTCAATGTTAACTAGTTACTAAATAAAAATGTGTTCTGCACTATCTTTAAAATATTGATTTCTTAATTTTGGGTTGGAAAAGTGGGGGTCGTCTTGTACATGGGGGTGTCTTATTGACGGAAAAATACGGTATCTCCTAATTTCTTCTTCCCTACATCATTGTGTGTTTTTTTGGGTCAAGGCATTATGGATTTTAGTAAGAATATAAAACAGCCTCTTTCCACACAAACTTGTATGGGACTTTAGACCCTTATTAGAGTGATATGTGTCCTTGCACTGCTTGAAAAAAGGAGTGGGGTGACAATTGTTTCAGTTTTTATTGCTGATACCGTATTATGTTAAGAAGTTTACACTTAAAAAGTGTTGCTTAATATAAATAAGTATGCAATAGAAATAGTAGCTAAAACAGAACTATAACATTCAATACTCTTATATAATATTAGTCATATAAAGAACTGCTATGTTAATCTGCATGTGGAAGAATAGAAATAGTTGTAATTTTTGTTTTTCAAAAACAGTTTGCCTCCACACTGGAAGAGAGTAGCAAGAATGCCCCATTTTTAAAAAGACAAAACTCTTCAGGATATGGCGGTGTTTGGTATGTTGGTAAGGTATTGCAGGAGAGGATATAATTTGCAAGCAGTTAGCATAATTTGAATATTGTTACTGATTTTTTTTTTTTACATTTCTAGAAGTGGGCACCAGCTATTTAAAAATTTTGATAATAAGGACTGATTTTGTGTTGCAGCAATTTCTGAAGTGAATGGCATCCTGGGAAAAAATATGGCCAGGTTCTGTTCTGGAGATTTTAGACCTGAATCCAGCCCTCCAGATACTAAACACTTGGACCCTCTGCTGGCTCAGACATCAAAATCTCCTCCAACTCATGTTTCAACCAAGGGATTAGATGGTATGTTTCCTTGCAAACACATGCCTTTCTCTGGTGAAGAGAGAAAGGGCCTAGTAGGGTATTGGCAGTTCCTCTCCCCACTCCTCACGATGAGGTGTGCTGCAGGGAGAGGTTTTTATGTAACCTTTCCCCTGGATTCATGTTACTAGTTGTCCTGGTCTAGTTCCATAGAGAAGTGGAGGAAGAATAATTGCGCCCTTAAGGCTGTGTACTTGGTTCAGATGAGCAAAACAGGCTCTGAAAACCTAGGCTATGAGCTATTTCAGTGGAGATTTGCTAACCTCTTTGCTTTTGGATCTGTGCTCTGCACTTGAAGCAGCTGTCTCTCTGAGATGGGTAGCTTGCCAAGTAGGAGTAGCAAAGAGAAGCTGAGCTCAAACTCATGCCTCACCGCTGTGCTGTCTTCCTAGATCGGCTGTTCTACATCTACACTTCTGGAACAACTGGAATGCCAAAAGCTGCCATTGTGGTGCACAGTAGGTGAGGAACATCACTGCACCTGGCCTTGGTTGTTACCTGTCAGTATTTAATATTTTTATTTCTGGAGATTTTTATTATGCACACAAATGAAGGAGGCGCTGGGGTGTGTGCACTTGTCCTATAGGAGGAAGACATGCTATTTCCTCTTTTGTTTCTTGCAAGAGAGAGAGAGAGATTCGCAGCCCAAGCTTATGTTTGGTCTGCTGCAGCAAGGATGCTTAAAAAGATAATTGGAAGTATTTGCAGCATCTCCTCCCTTCCTTCTTATATGAGATTGCACACTATAGCTAATCATATAGAGATCTTCAGTAAACTCTCCCCCTGCATTTCATCATACATAGGAAGTACTAATACCAAGCAAGGGCTTTGTGGGGCGGGGGAGGCAAAAGGTCAAGATGATGGACGGAACCCTGTGATTGAAGCCTTGCCCCTTTGTACATGCCTTGACAACGTACATAAGTACAAAGGGGGAGAGCTTTGATTGCATGGTCTTGCCTGCCATCTTGCCCTTTTGGGTGCAGACACAGACACTGGACACTGCAGATGCCCCTGGTACTACAATTTTGTTTCTGCAGAGAGTGAGGAAGATGGCCTTGATGGAAATATGCAAGAACTGTTATTTAAGCAAAAGGGTTTGAAGCAAGCTAATATTTGGAAGTGGCCTCCCTGATTCACTGGAATATACAAGGGAGGAGGTACAGCATAATCAGACATGCAAGATTCTGTTATTATAGCCTATCTCAGTAAAGGTAGTTTTAGCCTTCCTGTGGAGTTCATTTCCTGGTCTGGCCTACCTAATGGAGCTGATAGTTCCCCAAAAATAACCTCTTTGCAGTAGATTCTGTTCATCAGGACTCTGACCTCAAATGTGGCCAGACAGTGTAGTGGTTAAATAATTAGATTACTTCTAGGAGACCCAGATTCAAATCCCCACTTAGTTATGGCCCATTGGGAGAATTGCTGTTTCTTAGCCTAACCTACTTTACAGGTTGTTAAGAGGATAGAACAAGTGGCAAGGATCATACATTCAGCAGGCCTATGCATACTTCAAAAATGATTTTAAAGGAATATTTTCAACCTCACATAAGCATGAGCACATCACCTCTCTGCTATCCATTCATGCTGCAGTCCCTTTTTTTTCCATGAGCTTCTGCACAGACTTTAAAAACTGGTGTGGCTGCTTTGAGAGTTATAATAATGAACAGACTCCTTAAATCAACTGCAAAAGCCTAAAAAAAAAAGGAGAAACAGCTTTAATGAATAGTAGAGATGCCATGTTCACACAAGATCTAATTTTCCTAATCATTTTTGAAGGATGCATAGCCCTAATATGCAGCCAGGAGCTCCTGAAGGAAAGCAAAATATAAACATAATAAAAATAATTCTGTCATGGTGGAGGACACTGGAGGATGCAGGGAAGAGCTGCAGTTGTACTGTAGGCATTGGGAAAGAAGCTTGATAGAGACCTTTGTTCTGTTTACAAGATCTGGCTGTATTTCTTTACCCAGATAAAAACAGATAAGCTCTACAGAGCTAACTGAACAATAGTAGCAAAGTAAGTAGATGAAGAGTTAAAGTGACAAAGAGCTAAAGGACTTAACTAACTAAAAATTTGAGAATTTTACTTATTGAAAAAGGGCACTTAAAAAAAATCTTTTCCCTCCACCTCCCCACAATCAGTTTGGACCACTTGGGGGCTAAAATAATCTTCCCATAGTCTCCATGTAAAGTAATTGAGTGTACAGGTAGTCCTCAGTTAGCAACCACTCATTCAGCAACAATTCAAAAATACAATGGTGGTGAAATGAGTGGTACTGACGGCCAGTCCTTGAAGTTGCAGCCATCCCAGCATCCCCACAGTCACGTGATCGTGATTCAGGAACTTGGCAACTGGCTCACACTTATGACCGTTGCAGCATCCCATGGTCATGTGATCTTCATTTGCAACCTTTCCTGCTGGCTTCCCACAAGCAAAGTTAATGGGGAAGCCAGCAGGGAAGGTCGTAACTCTTCTACCGCTTTTTCTCCCATGGAGCCCCTGGGTGGCAGGGCGAATGTGGGCCCTGGACGGGCAGGCAGCCACTTGCCTGGCCACACTTGTACTGCACTGCCTGCCCCCAACGCTAGGCATTGCCGCATCACAGCACCCCCTCCCCTGCCTAGCAGCAGTCCATAGCACTCACCCACCCACTGGCCTGCTTGCGAGTTGCCTAAGGAAAGGCTTGTTGTGACCAGGACTTGCAACTTCCTGCTCAGTTCCCCATTGACTTTGCTTGTTGGAAGCTGGCAGGAAGTCACAAGTCCCAGTCACGTGAGGTCCTCGCTTAACGACCCATGATCCTCGCTTAATGATGGCAACCGGAACTCCCAGAATTGCCATTGCTAAGCAATGTAGCCACGTGACATTATGCTTTACTACCTGTCACCTGGTGACGGAAATTTCGGTCCCAATTACCATTGTTATGCCAGGACTGCCTGTAATTTCTCATGTATATCTTGAGATGTATCCATGCACTGCAATCTAGGTGCCAACTGACCACTCTGTGTACAGTTGTGCTGCATGCCAGCATTTCTATCATTGGTTTTCTGCAAGCTGAAACTGTGCTAGGAAATTTTTCATAAATCTGTGTGTTATCTAGTAGCAGTTAGGTGGAACTCAATACCTCAAGCATGGGGATGGCTAGCCCCATAGAGGCCTCGGCCTTCAGCCTCAGGTTTTCACCCCCTTGGTCTCTCCTTCTTCTTTTTAGTTATGTTTTAATTTATGGTTTTATGTGTTTATATATTTTATGTTCTAATGTTTATTGTGAATCACCCAGAGTTCCCCCATTGGGGGGAGATGGGCGGTTGAAAAATTTAATAAGTAAATAAACAAACAAACAAACTCACTCTGTGGCTTACATTGATACCTGTTTTTTCTTTCATTGTAGGTATTATCGAATTGCTGCTTTTGGTTATTATGCCTACAGAATGACCCCTCATGACATAATCTATGACTGTCTGCCACTGTACCACTCAGCAGGTAAGCTGGCATTGTGGCCATATGTTTTAGGATAGAAGTTGGCTTGGACATTACCAGGGGCACTCTGCTATTGTTCCCCAGGGTTCCTGGCAAGCCTACCCCACTGACAGTCTTTTTCTTTCTGTCTCTTAGGGAATATCATGGGTGTTGGCCAGTGTGTGATTCATGGCCTGACGGTAGTGATTAGGAAGAAATTTTCTGCCAGTCGCTTCTGGGATGACTGTGTGAAATACAAGTGTACAGTAAGGAGAGCCCTGAACTCTGCTTGTAGGCACCACAATTAGTAGTAGGTGGGAGCAAATGCAATTTGAGGAAGGCTACTTGGCAAGACAGCTATGCATTAAAAAGAAAAAAACAAGAACAGGCAGTGGTAATGGATGAGGGCAAATTGAGAAATTACCTTGCTTACGATATACTGGTGTAGGCTTTCATGGCTCGCATCAATGAAGCAGCGATGAGCTTTCAGGCTGAATGGCTGTGGTCTAGTTTTCTTTTGTCCTGACCAGCCACAGCTGCTGGCAAAATGTCAGGGCAAAAGAAAACTAGACTATGGCCATTCAGCCTGAAAGCTCATCGCTGCTTCATATCTTGCTTACAATTCAACACAACACTTCAGTAAGGATACCCCCAAAAGCGACATTTGCCCAGCTTCTTGCCAATTGGTTGTCAGCCAGATTTAGAAAGGCTAGAAGCAATAGCAGCCATGGATGGGCAATCACTGTTGAATCATTAAATCACATGGATTGCTACTGTTACTTTTTTGCCTGGATATCTGCATGAAGTAGAATTGAGGCATAACCGGGAATCATTTAAATGGTGTTAAATCTATGTATTAAATGCAGCTGCTGCAAAAACAAATTAATGACCAGTCCAGGACATCTCAGTGGCAGGGTTAGAGGTCCAGAATCTCAGTTGATTATGGCCCAGGATCAGATCAACTGACATCTGAGACACCACCAACATCACAACACTCAGAGATCACCTCTTCACTTTCTACCTGCCTTTCCTGGCTAGATGTCATTAAGCTTTTGTTGTTGTTGTTGTTGTCTTGGTAGTACACTTCAATCTGCAGATCTGCTCGGAGCTTACTTTCTTCTTTGCAAAGGAAGATTCTAATAGGGAATCCCTTGATTTTTGTGAGCCCTCCTTGCACAAGTGTGGCCATTTTGAATAGCATGGGCTTAATAAGTGAGAAAGTCGATTTGCTCCTTCTCAGGTCTTGCATGCACTCTTCAGGGCAAACTGACTTCTCCTTTCTTGTGCTTTGAGGCCTGAAACAAGAACTAATGGTAACCTCTATTCTAGTACTTTAATGCTGGGCTTTACTTTCTCTGTGAATTGCCAAATTTAAGGCTACAATATCATGCATATTTTTTTGGTAACAGTCCAGTAAACGAAGAGGGCTTGTATTAAAGAATGGGCTGTTCGTGAGCAGTTTCCTTTGTCTGATGTAGTGTTAAAGATTGCCTTTAAGTAAGAAGCAGGAAACATTTCTTGCTGTTTGGAAGAGTTAGGAAGTCTTCCATTTGCTGGGGTCCAACACTGTATTGCCAGTTGTAGGAAGACAAGGCTAGTAATGCTTTTTATAGTTCAGCTAATGTGTGTTTTATTTATTTGTTTGTTTGTTTGTTTAAAGTATATGTCTAGCTGCCCATCTTACGTAGCATAACCCCAGGCAGCTCACAGACAGCAATAAAACAGTAAAAAGCATTTTAAAAAAAGTCTTCCTGGCACCCCAATCAACTTGTGATTATATTGTTGTGGGTTTCAGATGAAGAACGCAAACCTTGGTAGCAATAGCACAATATTATTAATTTTTTATGAATCTATAGTCAACCATGTTATTTTTCACTAGTTATCTATATATGAACAGAAATTTAGTTTGTAAAAAGAAAATATTTGTTTAAATGATACATTGATGTATCAACAAATTCTGTCTCAGAAAAAGCATTCTCTCCTGTTTCTAAAACACTGGTTTCAGTGCTTCTGATTAATCACATTTTAAATTTTTCTAAATACTCTAATTATATACTTCAGCTCTATAAACAGAATAGGCCTGACAGATTTTGCAAACTCAATTACTTTTTCATTTTAAGTCAGGAAAATGCTATCTTAAGCATACTGGATCCAGATGCAATGTACCTTAAATATGTTGCATTATTATCCAATTTCCTCAGGCCTTTGCCAGGTTACTCTTTCAAATTATGTCTTCCTTGCTTTTCAAAGATCATCCAATACATTGGGGAGATTTGCAGGTACCTGCTGAACCAACCAGTGAGGGAGGCAGAAATGCAGCACCAGGTGCGGCTGGCTATTGGAAATGGCTTGAGGCTCGCCATTTGGGAAGACTTCACGCAGCGGTTCCAGATTAAACAGATTGGGGAATTTTATGGGGCTACCGAGTGTAACTGCAGCATTGCTAATATAGATGGAAAGGTAAATTGAGAGGCTGTCTTTCTACACTTTGGATAATTTATTTTTTGACCAAACTCTTATCTTCATGTAAGGATGGGGCAGTGTTCTGAGAATATGCAGCATATGGACTTCCTCAACTTGATTTTTACAGCCTGGGAATGTACCATTTTTTGCGTAGCTACCTATCTGCAGTGAGACAGCCTGCCCTTTTAGAGTTCTTGGCTGGATGTCAGATGTTACAGTGCTGTGACTGTATGAAGAGAGACAGCTGGATTTATTAAGTCACTGAAGAAGTGATTGGATTAGTAGGAAAATCCCTTCACGGAGAAGGTCACTGTGACTATAGATATGACAACAATTTGTCCACTCTTGGCAGGTTCACTTATTACCCTAACCCTGTACTGCTTGTTGCCAGTTCAGGGTTAATAGTATTCCCTCTCTCTCTCTTAATGCAGACTGTAGGCTTTTTATCAGTGCTTATGTTTAATTTGCAGACTGCAAAAACTGGGGTTGCAGTAACATGTTGCAATGTATTCCATCCCTTAAGAGGAATGTTCCTGATTAGGAGCCCAGGAACCATGGAGACCATTTTTTTTCTCATGCCAAGCCTCAAGGCTTTCCTCTGCTGTGCTATGTAGCACTAGAGAGTTTAATCTGCATGTTTTATTGGTACATAGAAAATAAGAAACAAAGTAACCTTTTTTGCCTTTCCCAAACATCCCTATATAATACAAGGAAGACAAGATTTGCTGTTTTGAATTCCGTGTTGTTCTGCTCTCTTTCGAATTTGCATCCCATTCCTGGATTCTAAATACAAATTGCCAGAAGCCTGAGCAGGCTAACTTCTTTTCCTTGTTCTTCACTTTCCTTTTTGTTTGCTTGTTCCCCTCAAGTGACACCTCACGATTCTGTAGAGCTTGGAAATTTACAGAGTATTTTCCTAGCAGTTAATAACCTGCTTAGAGAAATGTATGCAGCATTTGGAGGGACTCCTTTCAAGTTTTGTTTTGACTCTTGGCAGGTGGGGGCCTGTGGCTTCAATAGCCGGATTTTGCCAAATGTGTATCCTGTCCGCTTGGTGAAAGTTAATGAGGATACCATGGAGCTAATGCGTGGCACAAATGGGCTCTGTATCTCCTGCCAACCAGGTAAATAATTCTGAGAATGCTTTATGCCTTAATTGTAATTTGGAGAACAGTTTCCTACACAATGCCAATTGTTCTCATTGTGCTGCAGGAGTATATCTGACCTGGATATTGTTAGTTACTGTGTCTGGTGCCCAAATTAATCAAGAGCAGGAGAATTTCCAGGATTGAAAAGGCTACTCTTTGATCTACCTCTTAGGCTAGAATGCAAATACAGGTAGTCCTCGCTTATCAACGGTAATTAGCACCAGAATTTCTGTCACTAAGCAATGTGTTCATAAAGTGTGACGTTACATGACTGCGCCATTTAGTGATGGCAGTTCCTGCACTTCTGTTTGCTGTTGTTAAGTATGCTGTCACATGGTCACCATTTGGGACCTCCTGCCGGGTTCCCCATTGACTTTGCTTGTCGGAAGCCAGCAGTGAAGGTCACAAATGGGGATCACGTAACCGTGGGACGCTGTGGCGTTGTAATTGCAAGCCAGTCACCGAGTGCCCAGGTTGCGATCACATGACTGCAGGGATGCTGCAACAGCCACAACTACGAGGACTGGTTGTAAGTACCACTCGTTCAGTTCTGTTGTAACTTTGAACGGTTGCTGAACAAGTGGTTGTTAAGTGAGGACTACCTGTAGATGCCATTATTAAGAGGGGAGATGCATTGTTCTAGAGTACAAGCCTTGCCCATTCACCATGAACAATATTTAAGCATGTTTTAAAACTACCTCCACAACCTGAATAGTAGGAAGGTAGCACATAAGTAGATGGACAAATACATAAATGAAGTAAAGCAAGTGACATGGAACCTTGTGAAAGAACAAAATTGATCACTGATGCTTGAAAGAAAAGAAAAACCAAAAAGAAAATGTTTTAAGAGTGGCCTAAAGAAGACGGGCTGAGTAGTTAGAGAAAATTCTGTATCGTGGGAAAGTGATGCAAAGCAAGTGAAGGAAAGATTATGACACATTGCCAGGTATTCAGCTGTAGCAGACAACTAGCTAATGACAGATTATGTAAATTGTCATTTGTACCTTGGTTTTCATATTACAGGTATTCGAGAATTTTGTCTGGTCTGCATTTTGAAGCAGATGATCCTGATCTGAATCTCCATAATTTTCTTTTTAGTACTTTTTTTTTTTAGAAATATATATTTAAGGGAAAATGAGTTTGAAAATACAAATGCACAATACTTTTTGATTTCCCTATTTTACAATGGAATCAAATAACATTTTATATGTGTTTTTAAAAATTCAGCATTTATTTAAAACCTGCAATTTTTAGCTAGCGTATTGCTGTAGAAGAATCTTAAAGATGTGTTGGGATAGTAAGAGACAAATTTAAATGAAATGAATATTCAGTAGGAAACTTGACCAGATCATTATAGAACTGCTAGATGAAAGGTAGAAAATAGTAATATTTGTGTCTAAATCTTTTGTTGAGAGGTCATGCCAGAGATGATAGCACACATGCAAAATCCATCCAGATATCCACAGCTGCTGTAACCCAGAAGATGTTAATTATTTTTCCTTCTGGAATTCTTCTGCCTTCATTTAGGAGAACCTGGACTTCTTGTGGGCAGGATAAACCAAAAAGACCCCTTGCGGAGATTTGATGGCTATGTCAGTGAGAATGCGACTAACAAGAAAATAGCATATAATGTCTTCAAGAAAGGAGACCAGGTTTACCTTTCAGGTATTCTTCGTGTAGTTGTCTTGGTCCATTTTTGTCTTAGAAGGATAATTTTGTAATTTTGACTGTAATAAATGGATAATCCTGCTCTAAGTTCCTCAGGAACTAAATATTTGAAATTCTTCCTTGAGCATATCCCTGTGGTAGTATTTAGCAAGAAATAACATCTGAACCTGGATTTCTTGAATAAAAAAACACTTACTGCTATGATGATTCTAAAATTACTGCTTCTTATGCATGATGATTTGGGGAAGCAGTACTTTGTATGTGCTCCCAACACTGTTTGTTCACTTAATTTAACTTAAAACTTGGTTCTTCTATCAATCAGAGTTGACAATGGCTTAAAAGCACAATGCAGTGCAAATAAAACACACTTTTATTGCCTGAGCTTAATTATCAACATTATTGCTTTTGCTCTGCTTTGGGCTGAATAGAATTCATTTCCAGCGTGGATGGTTGTTGTCCTTCTACAAGGAACCTCTTGGTTTGGTTCTGTCCATCATTCCTGAGAGATAGTTTATGCATAGGGTGGATGATCTTTCTCCCCCATTCGCCAAACCTTTTTTGCATGTTTGTTCTATTGGTACTTGGGAAACAATATGCTTATAGTATTATAGTCCTCATTTGTTGAGCTGCCAATTGGAAGATACAGTTTGGTAGAGACATGGGCTTCTTGATATGTACTGAAATCCTGTCCTTCTGCAGGAGATGTCCTTGTGATGGATGAGCTTGGCTATATGTACTTCAAAGACCGCAGTGGGGATACATTCCGTTGGCGCGGGGAGAACGTCTCCACCACAGAGGTTGAGGGAATCCTCATCCGTGTTCTCAGCAAGTCGGACGTGGCAGTTTATGGGGTAGAGGTACCAGGTAATTTACAATTTAAAAGCACGGGAGTGCAACCTGAATCAACGAGCAGGTCTGTCAAGTTCAAAGTCAGTTGATGCTGTTTGGATTAGAGATGGGAGGTATAACAAGGTAACACAACAGAAGGGCAGCTCAAAACATACATATATAATAGCACCTGAAAATCATTAATTTATATTGATGTTAAGGCTGAGAAAAAAATCTTTTCTTGAGCAGTAGAATAGTTGCAGTAGAGCAGTAGAGTGACAAGATTTTTATACACATATGAATGGGGTGCAAACTGCCATGATGACAGAGTTATTATTTTTCAATGATATTCATTCTGAAACTGGAGCAGAAGCAGCTGTCTGGGCAGATGTAAAACAGGGAAAAATGATCATTAACAGAATGAGAAGTTGAACCTCTTCCTCTGTTTAATAGCAACGAGCTTTACTTTGCTGTGTAACCAGGACCTATTGTTCCTTTGGGAGTCTTCTCTGTCTTAGCTCACCTTTTTGAACAAATAGTTACTACTTTTGGTCTTAGAGCAAAAAGCAGCATAGGGGGTTTGTTTTTGCAATAGCTGCTTCAGCCTTCCACATGGGAGGGAACAGTAAGGTGAGTTATTGATGTAGTTGGCTGTGGTTGTTTACTTATGAGCAGGCTATTAATTTTGCTTTCAGTTAGAAAATGTTGATCAGCTGTTGCCTGATCCTCTACATTTTACACACCTACAGTTGTTTTTAACAGATTTATCCCACTTTCTAGCCACTGAGTCTCATTCACATTAATTGAATGTCAGTACATAGTGCTAATGGAGAACAAGTACCATGCACAAATGGAAGGAAGACCCAGGATCTTCCGAGGTTTACCACCTAAAAACCTAGGTTAGAGAATACAAAAGGGAAGGGATGTAGGAAAAGGAGGGTGAAGAAACAAGCTGCAATAAATATTTGCAGCCTGTTGAAACCAGCTGATATGTGGTTGCTGCAAAGGAGTCTTCCTGTTGCAGTCACAGGTCCATTGAGAGCTAGAAGAGAGTTGTTTAGAAAAGGAAAAGCAAAGTTCCTCCAGTGCTTATTCTCTGCAGCTAAGCTCTTTTGCCCCTCTTTTGCTGTGGAGATGGGGAGCACATCTGGATTGGGTCTCCAGCTGTGGATTAGCTGGCTACCAATGGCTTCTTTGTTAAAATGTACATATTAGAATGGGCTTTCTTTATAATTTTGCTTTATGCTGGTCTATAATTGTAATAAAGATTTGATTTGATAATTTTGCTTGCTTCCTTTTTAAATTTCAGGAGTGGAAGGCAAGGCTGGAATGGCAGCTATTGCTGACCCAGAAGCAAAACTGAATCCTAATGTTCTGTTTTTGGAGATGCAGAAAGTACTGCCTCCATATGCACGGCCTGTCTTCCTCCGATTTCTGCCACAGTTTGACACCACAGGTAACACAAACTGAAAAAGGTGCCTAAGTTTAGAAGTAAAGGAGTAAGTTTGGATATAAAACACACAATAAAAGGATAATATAGAATATCATTACTACTAGTATTACCTTTTAGCATGTGTTTTATGTCCGACCTTCCTCTTTTACTTCTAAACAGTTTGCTTTGCTCTGTACTGGTCTTTAACTGAAGTAAACTTTGAAGGAAGTTAGAAACATATGTTCAGAGCTAGATAATTTCCTGCTTTGCTAGCTAGTCTGGTGACGTCAGAGATGGAGTATTTTCCTTGATTTGGACAAAGCAATAGGCTCCACAAAGAGGCTACCTTTTAATTATCTTCCACGTTCTTTGAAACTGAGGACGGTGCTCTAGAGAGGTGAATAAAAAAAGGAGGGCCAGTCTAACAACATTTAAGCAGGAGGTCCAGATGATCCCTCTGCAACTGTCTGTTCTGCAGTGAATACTGAACACGCACTGACATTCAAGAATAGGTTTAGCTATTCTCTCCCTATGTGAATGTCATTTTCCTGAGTTCCCCTTTTCCTAGTAAACTCAGAGATTTAATTTTTTTTTTCCAAGGAATTGTAAAATCTTCTCCACACGGAAGATCATGCAATTACATAGCTACCTGTTGTGATTGTGAATTGACATCAGGTTTGTTGTTCTTGGCTTTGGGCAAGAAGATCCAAAGCACTTTCTGTCTTCAGAGAGCTGGGATGAAGGGAGCAGGGCAAAGAATTCCCCAGCTAGACAGACAAGGTTATGAAAGCTCTGAATGACAGCAGCATGTCATAATTCTCTTTTATTGGGGATCTCTTGGAAGAGGAGGCCCACCAGTGAGTTTTAAGTTATCTTCCCAGTTTCTAACAAATACTTTGTGCAGTCTAAACAAACATGACAGGAGATGTTGCCTTCCTTTCTTTGCTAAGGTAACTATCTATAAGCAGAGAGGGTTGTTTTTTTTTTAAAGAAGCATTAAAAAAAACATTTGTATGTATGAGATTGAGTTTCCCAATCAAATACACACCAGCTTCTTTGTAAGTCTGGTTATGTGCCTGTTTCATAGTCCAAACCAGTGTTTTTCAGTTGTAGTGGCAAAATGACTAGAGCACTGCATTTTGCATTAGAGATGTTCATTTCATCTCCTCCTTTTCCTGATCCCCTTTTTATTCCTCTTCTTAACAGGAGAAAAACCTTTGTCAGGAGGTGATCATTCTTATCTCACAGAAATAATTTTCCTCTGAATTTTTCTCAGTTTTGAGTTGTGATTGGAATTTACAGTGATACATTTTAATAACGTATTGCCCCGTTTTTCAAAATAAAACACCTTCGATCTGATCATTGTCTTTGAATTCCTAAGGGCTACTCCTCGCCTTGCCTTTTGCTTGCAATCGCCCACGGTCTGTTTCCATTTTCTTGCTTTTTCCAATAGGCACTTTCAAAATTCAGAAGACCCGTTTACAAAGAGAAGGCTACAATCCACACCAAATGTCAGATCGGTTATACTTTTTGGATGTAAAACTTGGCAAGTACCTACCAGTAGATGAGTGTGTTTTTGAGAGGATCCAAGCTGGAAAAATGTCTCTTTGATTTCATTGGTGAGACCGCTCATAAAGAGCCTGATGTTGAAAGGTCTTGTTTTGGTAGAGAAATAGACTTGAATAAATAAGCAAAGCAAGGTTTTAATATGCAAAAGGGAAAAATCCCACTATGGTGTGAGAACAAGATGGTCCCCCCCCCCTTTTTTTTAAAAAGCACATTAACCATTTCCAGAGCAAAGAGAATAGCTCTTTTTGTATTGTTCAGTTTTTAAAAAGGCCTTTTCTTCCTTATAACCATTGTGTTAGGGGATTCCATACGAAAGCAGGAAGGGTTTGAACCTGTTGCAGCAGTGCTGATCAAATGATTTCTTCTGTATTACTTGGCTATGTTTTACTGTGTTAAAGCAGAGAATATTTTGGGGGGATAAAGCCTTCAATTGCTTTAGACTTTAGACTTTCCAGGTTCCTAACTTAAAAATTTAGAGTTCCTTCCATTGCCCCTTTGTAACTTTATTTGTAGCTTTAAGGAACTGTCTGTCAAAATGCAACGAAGTTTATCTGTAGAAACTTGGCCTTGAATGGAAAAACAGAAACAGGACTAATAAGATGAAATAAGTATTATTATTTAAAAGGGTATATATATATTCGTTATATATATATAATGAAATTAAGTTGGTTAGGAAACTCTGCTTGAAATGTTCTTTTAATGCTCTTTTTGAAGGGTATTGTGGTACTTCAAATTCCACTTACCTACAGGATCTCAGTTGGCTGTTACATACTACACCCATCTGGGAAAATAATTGATCAATATTCTGTTAATCTACTTTAAAACATCATGGCACAAATGGCAGTTTTTAGGCCACAAATGGGATATTTTAAAAAAAATATTTTTGGCTGCTCCAGAATCTTGAAAAATGATTCTGTTAACCCTGAAACAAGTGGATCTGTGATGCTGTTCAGTCTTTGGTCTTGCTGATTTCTTGCGATCAACATAGGAAGCATGTAAGTTCATCAGACAGTTTGCAACACATTTCTCATACTGATCACAATATCTGATTTGGGCATTCCTAACTTTGCTTCTTTTCATTCGTGCCGTTTTGGTAGATGGCACCAAGAATTTATACAAAGACGATACGAATTGTCTGCTGTGAATATTGACTGACTGCCTGTTCAAAGATGCTGTAATTCTTGGGATCACAGTGATATGGATGGAAATATTCTGCTGCCAATGTACATACTTCCAGCCTAAGATATTCTTGTGAATTAAATGTTTCAGGTACCCTGAATCACTTAAGATCAAAATAATTTTCCTTGAGGATTTTTTTTCTCTTTGGCAGAAGTGGAATTTGATCTAAGAGTATTTTACAAAGACATGTACAGAACAATGTTATTTTGTACTGTTGAGTACAAAAAGTACTGTACTAGCAAGGCAACTGTTAAATAAGAGTTCAGAAACCAGGGGAGTGATTTGTTTCCCTTTTTTAATTATTAGACCCAGAATGTGCCTTTTCTAACTTCTCTTCAGAACCAGCTGAAACAAGTTAACAATTTTGTTATAAACATAAGATGTATTAATTCTTGGATAAACAAACATACCTACAGCTAACTGAATTTCATCTGGAGGAAAAGGTTTGTTTAAAAAACAAAACTAATTTAGCTCCTGGTTTGAAGAAAATCATGCATTGTCTAACTGAATTTTTTTGAAGCAATGTTACATTTTTTATTGCCATCACTATTGTCAAAATATAACATTGATTTGAGAAAAATGTTATAAGAATAAAGAACCTTAAAAGAACATCTTAGTTTCTTTCTGAGTTCTATGCATGCTTATTCTCTTAATGAAAATGTTCAGTATGTTTGTCGTTTCATTTTCCAGTGCCTGTTACCTGTTCTGGCAATTTTACTAACCTGATAGATAGTACCAGCCAAGCAAAAAAGTCACCACACTCAGCATAGTTCTTATGTCTCCCTAGTCTGCACAAAAATATAATTTTGCTAAAAGATTTTCCTCAAGCTATACAATAGCTCATCAATACAGGGAAGGGCAAGATACTGCTGCACCCTCAACATCTCCTGTTTTCTAGCCAGCACAGTCCACGGTGAGAGATGCTGGGAGCTGTACTTCCCTTGGAAGTACGTGTTCATCTCTGAGTTAACCTTTTGCTGTAAGAAATATACAATGGATTGACACAAAGCAAACATCACAGCTTCAGGGTCAGACTTCACATCTACTTCAGAAGCTCTTGGTTGGCAGCTAAATAGCCTCCAGTTCTGGGAAGCGAACTTTCTTGGAATCAACAAGCCTTGCTTCCAAATAAAAATAGACACGACTGTAATGCAAACCGTACCTTTGCAAAACATGTCACTCTTCTGTCAAACTGGATCTAGTCTTCCCTCAAGAGACTGATTTTATTGAAATGTTGCATTTTTCTGAGCTGCTCAAGTCCCACTGATCTCAATTACTTTGTTAGTCTGGTTCTAACATTGTTTGAATGGAGCACAATTAATTTACAATGCCTTGGAGACCATAACCCCCGCCCCCAAAGTGTTTGTCTTAAGGGCAAAGAGGTAGCAGTATAAACTTAGTTGGGGGAGATGACTGAAATTGGTAACAAGGTAAATCTGTGTGGGTGGAAAAAATGAAAAAGCTTGTGTATACCAAGGTAGGCAGCATTCTGGTAGCCAGAACCACACCTAAGTTTTCAGCAATCCTGGCTAGAGGGGGTTCTGAGGGCCACAAGAACAGAGGAGTTGCTAGTTGCCCACCCCAGTGTATGCTTATGTATAGGATTCTGTATAACTTGAAACTTACAAAACCTTTGAAGAACTGTATAGTTTTAAAACTCTTCTCTCCCATCCTTCTCAACACAGTGTTTCTCCAAAATGTATCTGCTTTGCTTTGGGACTTGTTTTCAGGGTATTTACATGTTCCTTATTCAGTCTGAGTAGTACAGCAATATCCAGTCTCTGAAATGTGTTAACTGGAGGGAAAAGTATTAAACTAAACAAAAAGTATCATAAAATGGCATAGGCAATCTGCATTTCACCTCAATATGAGTGGTTTTGCAGTAAGTTGAGCTTGCTTGTTCAGGATGTGAGCTTCTGATCAAAGTCACCCTGAATTTCCTGTGCTGCCTGATGAGGCTGTTATTATGGAACTGCTGTTTCAAACACAGGCTATATACACTGCCCATTTGCCCATGATTAAGTGAACCATGGCTTACTGAACCCAATTTTCTGGATTTCACCAATATCCTGAACCATAAACAGATGACAGAAGCTAAGCTTTAACAACACACTTGGCTGAAATGTGATAAATTTCAGAAGATATAGAAAGTTCTAATAGAGCTTTAAAATCATACCCTAATATTTCTTGTCATGATAAATTGTTCCTAATGAAGGGACTCTAATACTTAATTCAGGCAGTCTCTGAGTTTAAAGCCATATATCATAAGACAACCCCAAAGAATGTGATCAGCTGGCTCCTTCACAGCACAGCCCTGGTGCAATTTTGATTTTGAAGAATCAATGCCAAAATAATCTGATAATACTTGGAAAATGCTGATGTTTTATTAGACCCTATTAGCCAAAGATCTGAAAATTATCAAATTAGAATAAAATAAGGAAACCCTCCTAGCAGTTCCAGGACATTCAGTCTGGTGCAGTGGTTAAGATGTTGGCCAGTAAAGGTGGCCCGACCTAAGTTCAAGCCCACTTTTGGGCCACCTCAGCATTATCTACCTTACACAGTTGTCAGGAAAGCTGAAGCAGGGGACTTCCGGGGTAGTAATGGCGAACCGAACACGGCTCTGCGACCGCGGCGGACCGGCTGTTCGTAACTCCTCTCCGGACAAGGAGAGGACTTGGGCTCGTCCACAAGTGCGCCATACAGTTGCTCTGGCTGGTTTAGAGCCCTGGGAGAGGCTGGTCGCCCGTTCCATATTAGATCTCTAATGGAGATAAAATCAAAGGAATTCCAGTAGGGCCCCAACTTTAGTCCACTTTTTCATTTCATAATACATCCATAAGAAAGGCTTTTAGTCCACAGTAAGTTCTATCTTCGTGCTCTCTTTGCAGTACTATCAGAATTCCACGTGCCAGTAAATACGGGGGAGAGCTGGCTTCACTGTCTTCCGGTGGCTTCTTGCATATGTTTCCGCCGCTTGTGCCCTTTAACTCCTCCTTTCACGACGAGAGCTTCCTTTTCTTCCGCCCGTGTGCCGTTGACGACTGTTGCCACTTCCGCCCGGGCTTGCTCGCCTTCTCACCATGGGTCCCTCTCGGCTTCGCTGCCGGGTTTTTTCGTTCCTCCTCTCAGCTGCTTCCTCACTTCACTCGCCATGCCCGGCTCTTCGGTGCCACGGCGCAGCCCGGCCGCTGCAGCGTCGCCGCCCCCCCAAATCTCTGTCTTCCCTTCCCCGCAGGAGCTGGGCTCGGCGCTGGCCCAGCTGATAGCCCAGCGGGAAGCTCATTCCGGGCCGGGTGGGCGCTTCTCCCTGGGCCTGTCAGGTGGAAGCCTAGTGCGGATCTTGGCCCAGGAGCTGCCCGCGGCCGCTGCCTGCCCCGCCCGGTGGCTCCTGGCCTTCGTGGACGAGCGACGAGTCCCGCTGAACGACCCCGAGAGCAACTACGGCGCCTACAAGGTGTCTCTCGAGGAGGGGCGAGTGGGGCCTAAATGCGGGCCGGGGTGGGTGGTGGGCTGATCCCTGGGGGCGTGTTTCCTGGGCGACTTTCGCAGGGAAGAGCCGCGGCTCTTCTTCCCGGCAGAAAGGTTGGGCGTGAACTCCCTCGGGTGATGTCGGTAAACCTGAGGCTACAGGGATGGGCTGCTGCTGCTCTAAGCTTTATCCTTCATTTTTCACCTACAGTCCCCGTGGTCCGCGATTGAAACAAGAATACCTGTCCACGGTGCTTCACCAATAAAGAATAACTATTTTTCCTTGGTCCTGCAAACGCCTTGCGGAGCCAGGCTGAGATTTCCTTTGTTCAGCATCCTATATGAGACACTCCCCCCACCTCCCTGCAACCATCTTTAAATGTATTTCCTGCCTTTCGGTACAAAAAGCTCGAGGAGATTGATGCAATAGGAAGCCTTGTGGATACAAACTCTAAAACTCAAGCCATGTATGGAGCTGTAATCTGCTGCCTGTGAATCTGTATTAGAAAACAAGTGACTGCAGCTTCTTGCTTAATCTTTTAGCTGACTTCCGTCTGTCTGCCTGGGCAACATCTCCTTTTTAACTAGAATCTCTGTAGTTTGCTCATGGGTATTACCTATTTAAACTATAATAGTTTGGTGTATGGATGCTCACATTAAAAATGGGCACACCCAACGTCAGGTCCAATCTAACTAGCCTAGAGTCTTTTGTAAGATAATCAGGGATTCAGTTGACTGTTAAAAATATTGGTCAATGGACTGCTGGTGGGCTAGTTTATCTTCTGCCTACTTTTGTGGAAAAGTATGAAATCGGTTCCATTCTGTATTAATCTGACAGTTGGACTAAATCATTTGCAGACAGAGAAACTCCCAGATTCTGGAAGATATGCCTTCTCCTTCCATAAAACTTAGTAGTCCAGGTGTAAAAGATGGTTCCCTGAGCTCTGTTTAGGAGTAGATGACCATTACGAAGTTACATTTTTTTTTTCTTGGTAGAAGTCTTCCATCTTTAATTGCTGCATGGAAGATCACAGTTACACAAGGGAAAGATATGCTAGGATGGAGATACAGGAATGGGGGAAAGGTTCATTTGTGGGATGTTTATTTTCTTATTCATATAACACCAATGAGAATCATGGCACTTACAAGCAGGAGGAAAAAAAGAAATCAGACCCAGGTTTCATGGAGCTGACAATTATACTGAGAAAAAGGAAATGAAATAGGAAGAGGTACATGTAAGATGATGATTTCATAGGGTTCGATCCTGCTTTTATTCTGCCAGAGGAAACAGTCTCTGAGTGAGATTGCTGAGAATGCTCCCAGCAGTGGATGGAAATGTAGTTCCTACCAATTCCATCTTTCCCCAGCAACGTTCTCCCATTCTTAAAGGGTCCTTGTGTCCACTAGGGAGGTTCTTGAAGGGTATAAGGAGAATGGAATAGATTGCCTTTTCTTCCCCCCATTGGTGCCAGTAAAATTCCCCTCTTGAAACAGCAACCTTTCCTTGTGTGAGAGACTCATATTAGGTCCAACCTATCTTTTTTGTGTGAAAGTACAGCAAAAATATCATAAATAAACCTGATCACAGTTATTTTTGCTATTCTGTAATATGATTTGTATTTTGTTTATTTTAGACATACCTCCTTTCTAAGATTGCTATACCTGATGACCAAATAGTTGTTATCAACCCTTCGCTACCAGTAGAAGAGGCAGCAGCAGATTATGCTGAAAAACTGAAAAAGGTATGGCTGAGAGTTGGTGTATTTTTATTTGCTAGAGACAGGTTTTCTTGTAAGGTGTTAGTAACTTGAAAGTAAGGCACAGTGGTTGGAAATGAGATTAAATCCTAACTGAGAATTCTTTGCAAGAACTCCCTATTCTTAGTAGCTCTTCTTGATCTGATCTGCTGTTTTGTTATTCAGTACTGATAAAAGTTCCCAGATGTTTGACAAAAAGTTGATGAGCCACTAACTTTGAATGTAGGTTCATGACACAGTGTTGAGTCCAGACCTGTAAAAGGCCTGCTCATTGTAAGTTTCTAGCTGATGCCCTTTCAAAGGCCTTGGGTAGGCTGAACAGTTATAGTGGCAAGTTGAACATTGTAGATTAAAATGAAAGTATGCTGAATAAAGTTATTACAACACTTCTACTATGCTCTGGTTAGCTCTTTAGCTCTGAATCCCTAAAACTGTAATCCTGTAGCATCTTCCATATGATGATGTGATATAGTAAGCCAAGCTCTTTTGTTGTTGTTTTTCAATAAGACTTTATTAAGTTTCAAAAAGAAGATAAAAGTTAAAGAAACTACACTCTGTCTTTTTCAGCCAGATAAAGACCACTTGGGACTAGTTAATACATGCAAATAGGGATACTTCCTCAAAATGCTTGAAATCTCAGATCAGGTTCAGGACAACTACAGTGCCAAAACTGATTGTGGGAAAACATATTCTACTAAAGGATTAAAATTCATAATAACTAGATCATGGAAATGTTTAACACAAAAATACCACCTGATTCATATTTTAGTGCTTTTTTAATACCAGGCAAAGTCATTTTTATTTTTCTAGATTATAATTGTGCTTTGGGGGGTGGCAGTTATTCCCATATTTATGTTCTCGCTAATACATTTTTCTTTGAAAACTATTTTAATAAGTGTACACCAAGTGGCAGTATAAAAGTTGAAAAGGTAGGTTAAGTGAATGTGATATTTCAACCCTCAGGTGTGTTTCTGCCCCGCAGGCTTTCCAGGGGGAAGATATGCCTGTGTTTGACCTCTTGATCTTAGGAGTAGGACCAGATGGACACACCTGCTCTCTTTTTCCAGATCATCCCCTACTACAGGTGAGCCAAAGAGAGGAACTGTAGGTGATTTTTTTTTGTCTGCTGCTGCTTGGGTAGAAGACGTGTGTGATCCTGTTAGACGGAGTCATGCTATCGGGGGCTGAAGGAGCAGAAATCCTGCTAGCTATTCTGAGGAACCTCAGTGTAATTGGATTAAGGTCTACTATCATTTACTTGTGACAGATTATTCTTTTAAAAAGTGATGTGTTAACCAGGAATTGAAATAGATTTTCCTTGGGCAACAGGAAGAAAGAATTGGGCAAATGTATGTTGAGAACAAGAGCTAGCCTCAGTTCTGAGACTCTTGCATTTTAAAGAAGTCTAGAGCCAGAGCTAATCTTTAGTGACACCTGTGAAGTATTGGGCTGGCTGTCAGTATGATTGACCTGCCTGGGGGAGATAGGGGAGTCAACTTTGTCTCTGCTATTCTTAGTCAAATTCCCATCCCCATAACAGTGGGACAAGAATGCCAGAGAATATCCCGGAAGGCCAGGGTAGAAGAAAGCATCTTCCGCAATTTGCTTTCTATTAAACAGGTGTTTTGCCACTGGCCACACCTCCCAGAACAGCTATTTTGTGAATAGGCAAGGCCTCCTGCTATGATGACTATTTTGAGAAAGCTCCTACAACTTAACGTTCAAATTTCAGATGTGCCCACCAGACCCAAACAGTTGCCTACCCATGGCATAGTGAGGCCTATCACTCACTGGGACCACCAAGAAAATAATAATTGGCAAAATGTAAAACCTTGTGAAAATAAGCACAATTGATTTCTTGAGCTTCTTTCACAGATGGTTGAAAGTTGCAAGTAACCCCTTTGGTCTGGTGACAAGTAGAATTTCCAGCCATTGGAGAAGCCATAAAGATTTTTGAAATAGACATGGATAGGCTTCTCCTGTGGGTATTAATTAAAATTTCCTTTCTTGCTCTCTTTTTGGTCTTGCATCATCTGTTCCTATAACCTTTGAAGCTTTCTCTGTCCCTTTCTTCAGCTGATCTGAGCAAGTCTTTAGACTCTACTGAGTTGGAAACTTGAGAATATTTGGTATTGACCAATTTAGAGATGAACTGCTTAACTTTCAATCCTCTAAGTGATTTATAAATTAGATTAAATGTAAATAACTTATATCAGAGCTTCAGTTTAAGTGCCTTTGAAGAAAGTGGTGATCCGGCAAATAAAGAAAGACTGTATGGTATGATTTTTAGAATGGGGAAGTACACACACACACACACGCACACACACTCATTCATTCATTCCATATTATGGTAACCCAGTAAGACTGAAATAGCTTCCAATATTATATGAGTGCGCAGTTAACCAGTATATACCAGCTACAGTTGAGACTGACCCCCAATAGCTAAAGCATTAATTGGTTAAACAACTAATTCAATTCCTTAAACCTTGTTAGTGTTTGTTAATATATACATCTATTGCATGGGAACATCCCCTCAGAAGATGAGGAGACATACTGTATGGGGCACACAGAGATTGTTCTATGTTGAGGACTCCATTTGGAACAGAAACATTCCAAGAGGTGATTAATCCTGAATGCTGTGCACACTTGTAAGATAATTTGCTTTCTTCTTTTTAAGACTCGGGGAATTAAATGCTACACTCTGTTTACAACTGTCCAAACAAAAGGTTTGAATTGACAAGTTTCTTGAAAGTTCGCTGTTTGTTACTTTGGGCTTAGCTGTCACTAACCTAATGCTGTCCTCATGCATTGGCCTGGTGATTCTGGGAGCTGTAGTGTCAACACATCAGGAGAGCACCAGATGAATAAAGACGGAGTAAACATAGCTCTGGGTCATGTTATTTCCAAGGTCTGTCTTTCCCTTCCTTCACTGTGGTCCATATTTTCTTTCCTGTGACAGGAGCGGGAGAAGATTGTGGCTGCCATTAGCGATTCCCCAAAGCCCCCCTCAGAGCGGATCACGCTGACTTTGCCTGTGCTGAATGCAGCGAGGAGTGTGGTGTTTGTTGCTACTGGGGACAACAAGGCTGCAGTGATAAAGGTACTTTCTTTTGGAAGGGCTGTGTTTTTCCTTATTTTTTTTTTCCAGCTTTTGAATGCTGTGGGGGATATGGCAATGATGTCATCAGAGAGGTGAGGCAAAATATTCAGCCTTTTGGAAGAGTGTTTTTTGTAAGGGAGGAACATTTATAACCCCTCTGAAACCTTAATGCATCTTTCCTTTATTTTCTCAGACATCCCCCTCCTTAAACAACAACAAAGTCATGCCATCGAATTTCCATATTTTGCCCCCAAATTTTGGTGGTAGAAAGTAGGGGAATTCTAGGGGTTGCAGAGAAGATGCTTTGTAGTGCATATAGCTTGTGGGCTGGGGACTGTCACTACTATTTTTCAGCATAGTTCAGAAAAGTTTCTTGCAAAGGTTTTGTTCTTTCTTCCCTGGCTGGCTGAGCTGAAGACTGATTAGTTATGACGGGCTAATGCACTGAGGAATCAAACTGATTTGCTTCAGAATTCAATTGTGGCTTTGTCCAGTGCACACGGTAGCTTTTTAATGATGGCTGTGAATCCCCTTCCTTCTATTTTAGAATTTTCCAAGAAAGAGGAAGGTTCTTCCCTTGGCAGGAGCTCACCTGTGACTATTCCCTGTGCCTTCTAGCAAGGAAAGGTGGTGGTGGGGGGGGGAGTTTTATTGATGCATTTATTTCATTAGATTTAGACACTGCCTGACTCCAAAGTGACCCTGGGTCGCTCACAATTAAAAACCTGATGCCTGTATTAGCATTTTGAATACCATGTGCCAAGTGTAGACTTTGAAAGTATGGCATCCTTGTTTCTCACCACAGCGTATTTTGGAAGGCAACGAGGAAAACCCACTGCCGGCTGCCCTTGTCCAGCCACACACTGGGAGGCTTTACTGGTTCCTGGATGAGCCAGCTGCAAAGGAGTTGACAATTCCCTTTGAGAAGCATTCCATCTTGTAGGAGTTTCGCGTCTTGCAACCTTCCAGGTTGGGAGAAGTCCACCAAGTATGGGGTGTGGGTAGAGCCCGACCCACTAACATTCCAGGTCACGGTCTCCACGTCTGGTCGTAGCGCTCAGGAGCAGCACTAAACTAACACTGTCTTTCTTTTCTTTTTCTTTTTTTCCTCCTTTCCCTCCCCCTCCCCTGATTTTTTTTTTTTTTACATTTTAAGAAGTGTAAGTTTGTGGAGCACGGTGTAACAAATATGATTATTGCTTAACTAGGAAAAAGTGTGACATGGGAAATGCTTGGGTCCAGCTACTAGGTATCAAGAGAGTTGGTTACAGTCTTTATCATGTGAATGGTCTAATGTGGTGTAAAATGAATGCACAATTAAAGGTGTAAATTAAAGTCACTCCGTGCTGGCACAATGTGTTCCTCTTCTCTGTGTGATTTTTCTTTAACTATTAAGTATTGGGAGCGACGAGGCCTATCCTGTTTTCTGGGTGTATCTGCCATGGCAGATTAAATTTATTATGTTAAATCAGCAGATGTTTAATACTCAGCATATTAGCATATTCCCTCACCCATGTCCTCCTTATGCATTAGACCACAACTTCCATTTCCATCTAATTTGAATGAAGATTAAGAATCATTACAATTGTACTCTAGCATATGTGGAGGGTGCCAGCTTTGGGAAAGCCATGCTGGTGGAAATCCCATGGTTCTCAGCCATTGCCTATTTTGTGGGCAAGTGGGATTGATTGGCTGGAAAGGGCTGAGAGAAAAAAATGATGAGGATATGGGCAGGTGATATGAAGCTGAATTTAACTTTTGTTCAGCATTTTTCTAAGTGACAAAGGTAATAGACCCCCGATCTCAAGAATATGTCGGAAAGATCAAAACAATTGATGACTTAGACCTTTGCAAATGTATTCAATTTTGCTTAATTTGCTTAAGCCAATGTGTTTTGGCTTTTTTGCTTCATTTGCTTTGATTGCTTGAAGATACATTGAGGACATGGAAATCCTGCTTCTACATTCCAGAAATCCTTCTCCGATGCTTCTCTAGGTTGCTTGTGTACTTTCAGTTATATTCTACTCCAAATTATATAAGGAGTAATTTGATTTTTTAAAAAGCTAAGATTTGGAAGAAACTGCCCTGTGTCATACGGTCCTGTAATACCTATAAGCTTGCCTGTTTCCTTCTACTGAACACTGTCAGTCGCACCTAAGTCTTCCATAAGCTTCCTAGGAGCTCTTTATATCAGCTCTGTTTCAGACAGGTCCTGTTTAAAGTAAAGGTAAAAATTCCCTCAAATTGAGCTCAGGTCCTGATTTATGGACACATCCAGGTAGCTACTATATCTGGGCTGCAAAAATCTGGACAATAGTTAGCAACAGAAAAAAATTAAGGGCTTTCTACATCTCTTTTGCTACCATCTGGTGGTTGTCCAGATGTTTAAAGCCCACATATGGTGGCCCAATCTTTGAGAAGGTTTTCCTGACACAGAAAGATCCCAGAAATCATGGGCGCAGGGTGGCAGGTAGTAGATAAAGAAGGTGAAGAAAGACCATTAGAACTCATACCCAGCACCCTTAGATTTGTTGGACCAAATCCCACAACTCCCAGGCTGTGAACTAGGAAAGCTCAGGTCTAGCATATCTGGACGGTACTTGAATAGAGAAGGTTGGTCCACTAAAAGCTGCCCTAGTTTTGGCCCATTGTAAGTCCCTGTTGTAGTGCTTCTTGAAATGTTCGTGAGGCGCTCGGCTTGGCTGCTCTTCATTGATGGCTGGCTTTAGAGACCATGGATACCAATTTTTTTTTTATTAGCTGCCTAGAAGCTTTCAAGGACTTCTAACAAAAGGAATTAATTAGGCTAGGAAGAATGCATGAAGATGGCAGGCAGCTTCTGGGAATGTTGTTTTAATTGATCTATGAGATTGAATGCATTTGTACTTCAGTAGCAGCTGAGTAATGGAAAGTTAATAAGTACCATCTAGTTCAGTGCCTGCGTTTTTATACATGCAGGAGTTTTAGACAAAAAGAAGAGTCCAATGATTTGTTGCTGATGAATGTCTTTGGTTGTGATGGAAAGCTTGCATATTCTAGGAACCCTGGAAGGCTGCAGAAATGCACTGTCAGTCTTTCCCAGACTTGTAGGTTAGAACCTCTGGTTTGTGTAAAACCCACATGGCTGCTTGTTTACATGACACAGTAATGGGGAATGAAATGGTGATGTGTTTGCTTCATGGCACAGAGGGACACACAGGCCCAACAAACGTCAGGTAAAACGGGGCAAGCTGTACTTCATCTGAGCATTAAAAGATACAATTATATAGTGATTTAAATGTTGTATTATAACTGGAGACCTAGATTCAAAACCCAGTCAGGCATGAAACTGTGGTTGTCTTGGGCCAATCCCTGTCAAATCTACCTCATTGGGTTGCAGTGAGGAGAAAGGGCAATGAGGCCATAAGTTGCATAAGGGTGGAATATGAAAGTGATGAATATTTCACAGGAGAACATGAAGCAAGGGTGAAAAATTAAGGTTATATAAAATAAATGTTACTGAACAAATTCCCAGTGTCTCTCACCAGTGGTTATGTTAGCAGGGGCTGCTGGGATTTGTAGTTCAAAAACCCCTGAAGGGCCACCGTTATCCTATCCTTGATATAAAGAGTGATATAATTCTGGCAGGAGCTAATTTTCTCCCCCACAAAAGTAAAAGTTGAAGTGCTGCAGAAAAGTGTAATTTATACACAATCTGACCCTAGCTTCCATTATTTCAAACGCATTTTAGAAGATTTGGTGAAAGGTACATTTTGTCTGTGTAACAAACAGACCAATTTGTCCAAGGGGTTTTTTTTGGATGAAGAATGAGATTCAAATGCTTTGAGTAAATTAAATAAACAATGGATTTCTTTTGAAAAGCAAACATCCTTTATCTGGGTGCTATTTGAGATGCTAGAAGCATGATGAGAATTTTAACTCACACAGAGATGCAACAAACACCTTCCTTTGTAAGTAAGCAATTCTGCTAAGAGTTTGCATTATTTTTGCTCTGTGCTTATTGTGGCTATTCTAGTTTTTGCTATGAAAAAGAGGTTTTTGTATCATTAAAATAACATAATAGTAAATGTTGCATATTAAGGGGAAAAGATACAGAAAAAAAATCAGTACTAGGCAGAAATAAAGCAGTACCCAATTTATATTCTGTGTTCTTCAGCCTTGGATGAAGCTTTTACTTGCTACTCTGAGGCAGGCAGCCTAAATTTTCCTGGGAAAAACCACATCAAATCTTGTTCATTCTTTCCAAATTGTTAGCACAAGCTTGCCTTAGGTTTTTGGGATTTTTTTTACTGAAATTGGCTGGTGCTTTCAGTCCAGTTTTCAGGAGCCATTTCCAACTCTGTACTTAAAAGCTTATTAGATCTCGACAAGTTTGCAGAACAAAAAGTTTAGCTGATGAAGAAGAACAAGGATTTCTTTACAATTGGTCTTTTTTCCTTTTTTACACAGATTCATACTTTTTTATGGTGGAGAGTAGTCTAGAGTTTCAGATTTAAAACAGCTGTGTTTACTTTTGTGCAAAGAGCAAAACACTCAACGCTCTGCATGTATAAAGGAAAATGCGTATCGGTAGCTTTCAGATTTTGCTGAACTACTACTTACAGCAATCTCACCAAAAAGGTCAGTTGGTATCTGCATTGTCCAGGAAGACCTAAAAGATAACTGGAGACAGAAAGCAATACAGGAAATGTTTTGTCTGTCTAAAATCAGAACAGAAGAGCCTGACTCAAACCCAGATACAATTCTTTCCAGTGCCACCCAGTGACTAAACTATATTATGAGGTTATCCACTTCCTCCTAGTGGTCAGGTATCTACAGCCCTTCAGATAATATTGGACTCCAACTTCCACCTGAAGCATCTGAGCAAATGGCCAAGGATGATGGAAGTGTAGTCCAGCATCTAGAGCAGGGTTTTTCAGACAGTGTTCCACAGAACCTTAGGGTTCCACAAGAACTTGATGGGATTCCATTAGACAGAGACTAAGGGCAAAACAAAACGGTTCATTCAAATGCAGCCAATTTTCTGTCACTAGAGCTTTGCCTCTTGATCTGGTGTTCTGAGATGAAAAAAAATAAAAAAAAATAACAGGTTCTACTGCCTGAAAAAGTTTGATAACCCCTGATCTAGAGGACCTCAGCTTTCCAGTTTTGTCAGGAAAGTGATTCTGAACCAGTGGATTAACAGAGCTATTTGTTCAAATCTAGGTCTTACAAACTATAAGCAGAACTACAAACATGGTTTACTGAGTTAATCCAACTTCCTGGATTCTCAGGGCAAACTGAAATAAGCCACATAGGGTGCATATAACAAGTCCAGGCATTCACGAGTTTACCAAGCATATTTTAGTCTATAATCCCCACCAGATAGAGAGGCTATATAGTCCATGGAGGAACTGCACAACGTATTAGGCTAAAATATAAAGAACATGATAATTATATATTCCACGGCAACATCTAGCATGCCTCCACTGATCTCAAAAAAACAGGAAGGGGTATACCTAGTTAGTGCTTGGACAGGAGACCCCAGAAAATGCTAGACTGGGAAATGAAAAAAAAAACTTGGATCTTAATTTACAACCTTGTGTAAATATTTACAATAGCCAGTCATTGACATCCATGTATTTCCAGGGACCTCTCTTTTAAATCATATTGCTTGTGGTAAATTTGCATGGTAGTCTCCTAGGCTTCCTTTGTAATCCCACAAAGGACCAACAGCAGAATGGGAGAGGAAGCTGACAGAAGCCAAGTCTCTTCAGGGCCACCATATCTGGCCTAGGAAAATCCAGTTGACCATTGTATAGCAGCAAAGAGATATAGACAATCTTAATTCATTGCTGCCACCTAGTGGCCACCCACATTTTAGCAGCCCAGATCCATAATTTCAACAGCAATGCAACAGGAAGGGAAGGTCAAAAAACGTGATGGAGCAGGCAGGAAAAAAAAAAAAGCTGAAAAACCATGAGAAAAAGAGGGTGAGCTGGATGTGCATCTTTATTTCTGTGAGCTAGAATACTGGGGAGAAGTGTGCAGATGCCAATGTTTAAAGATCTAGCCATCAAGTGAAAAGTGCCATCAAGGTCATCTGATGTCACTCACCTGGCTCACTGAGACAGGGGGTGCCCTCTAAGATATTTGTTCTCTCAATTTAATTTAATTTTTATTTATATATCAAATTTGTCACTGCCCATCTCATTGAAACAACTCTGGGCGGTTTACAAAATGGTTAAAATCAATTAAAATTGCAACATGCAGTAATCTTAAATAAATAGCAAATAAATAGATCCAAGGATAGATATAAAATTGGCAGTCACTCAGGGAGCATCATCAAGGCGCCAGCCACCCCCAGGATAGGGTAAGATTGTTATCATCCCACACAAGCTGGCAGAGCCAGGTCTTTAATCCTTTCCAGAAGGCTGGGAGGATAGGGACCTGCCACACCTCTGGGGGGAGAATATTCCAAAGAGTGGGGGCAATGGCAGAGAAAGCTCTCCTCCTGGGCCCTGCCAGCTGACATTGTCTCACTGATGGGGTCTGCAAAATGCCCTCTCTGCCTGACTGGGTGGGACGGGTTGATGTGATGGGGGTGAGATGGTCCCTCAGGACCCATGCCATGTAGGGCTTTAAAGGTAATAACCAACACTTTGAATTGGACCTGGAAGCAGACTGGGACCCAGTGCAGCTTGTGCAGCAAAGGTGTTATATGTGCCGTTCTTGGGGCACCCAAGACTGTCCGCACGGCCACATTTTGAACCAGCTGCTTTTCAAAGCAGATCTCAACAATGCAAGGAGTGAGGTCTGTTGATTATCTCCCACCATCATTTATGGGATTAATCCATCCTGTTTTGGCAGTGCTATAAGCAGGTATATTGATCAGTCCTAAGGCTTGCTAGGCAAGATAGAGAATTTCAAGGGACGGGGGGGGGGGGGGTGCTACACGCTGCTTGAGAAAGAATCTTTGAAGGTACAAGCCATTCAAAGCAATGGATTTTGTTCCTCCTGTTTTGTGCTTGTAAAATGGTTAGTTTTTATTTCATTTAAGCCCATTACCTGAATTCAGATCAGTGTGGTATTTTTACCAAATCTTCCCTAGAGTGCCAAAACCCCAGAAAGAAAGAATGTAAATTAATACTCTTTACTCAAAATGCAAAATGACACATTGTGAAGAGTAAAATAGAAGTAGGTCTCCTTAAAATAACAATACATCTAACTTTCCAAAATATATAAATGTATCAGGCTATGTGACGTTCACCATATATCAAAGTACAGTATAGGCAGAGTTTTTCCATAGATTGAAATATTATGCTAAATCTAAAATAAAATATAGCAAATAGATGTTGAAGGTAGCAGTATATGTCGTCTTCAGTGGTCATGTATCTTTAATAATTAGATGTCAGGCCTTCAAGGTAGTCCAGACAAGAAGCACAAACCATGAGTATTAACACAAACCATGAGTATTAACACAACCTTTATTATAATAGAATCTTGCAAGCATGAAAGCATTTCTCCCCTCCTTTACTTTTACTTCCCAGAAAACTAGGGAGGATCCCTTCTGAGATATTTCCCATGTCCCTTTTCCTTCTGTGGGCTGAGATACCTTTTGCATGACAGTTCTTTAGTCTGCGGCTCTTCCTCCTGTCTTGCAAAGTCATTCCTACATACCATTACAATACCCAGGTAAAACCTGACAACATTTTCATCATTTGGACCCAAGGAAATTGATCTCTTATAAGATTAATTTTAATTAATCCTAATAATTAATTAATAATTCCATCATGACTTCAAAAACTTCTACTCTACCATCAGCTTCAGCCTAGACCTATCTACCGAACAAGTCCACTTCCTTGATACCACCATAAAACTACACCATGGACACATAACACCACAGTATACAGAAAACCTATAGATTGCCATGCATATTTACATGCTTCCCGCTTCTACCCAAAACACACCACCAAATCTATCATCTATAGCTATCACCTACACTACAACTGAGCCTTCTCTGCTGTTGCCCTCACCCTTTGGAATATTTTCCTGTGAGACTAGGCTGAAGCTACCATAACCTAAAGATGAAGCAGGCACATAAGCAGAGAGGACAAAAGCCAGGAATCTTGTCTATGAGATCCCTTCGGGGAGGTAGATAAGAAGGAAGCAAGTCGTTAAGGAAACAAAGGACCTGAACCAGACAAAAGAAGTTGGGCCTGAGCACATGGAAACCCTCACCCCAATCCCATCAACAGCTGCCAGACTTGTAAATCAACAAAGCAAGGATTTTTGGGGATAAAAGGGGTCCCAAAGCCCACCCACTCTGAGTCATCTGAGTCATCTGAGTCAACTTTGGACCCAGACTTGGTGGCTTCTGTCCCTCTAGCTAGTGCCTGGCAGCCTAGTTGGGAAAGATGTGGGTGTGGATGAGCGTGTGTGTGTGTGTGTGTGTGTGTGTGTGTGTGTGTGTGTGAGAAAGAGCAAATGTACCTTGCAACCAGTAAAGTTTTGCTGTTACTTTAAATTCACTGGGTCTCTGTGTATTACAAAGAACCTCTTGTGCCTCAGAGTTTGCTGGGAAGTGATTTGTGTGTGTCCCTAATTATTTCCCGGCTGTTGACCAGGGCCGTGTGTCTTGTCTGCTCTAGCCGCACCTATCTGGAAAACCCAGGTAAAAAGCAAGGGGGGCTGACAAGATCCGCGTGCCTCAACAGGCTGTAAGTGTGTGAATGAGTGACCATAAGCCAAACCTGGGAGCAGTGTGTTGCATGGGGTGACAAGAGTTATAATCAATCCTGGGGGTGGCTGGCGCCCTAATGACACTCCCTGGGCTGTTCACCAATTTTATCTTCCCTTGGAATTTATTTATTAATTATTTAAGATTGTCTTATATTGTATTTTAATAGGTTTTCTCTTCTGTAAACCACCCAGAGTCGCTTTTTGGTAAGATGGGTGGTAACAAATTTGATAAACAAATTAAATAAATAAATAAATAAATACTGCATTTGTTCTGATCCACTTCAAAGATGCTCAACTAATAGAATTAAGCCAGGCATTCTGGAGACTGAACTACCGACCCATCAATATCAATAGACAAACTTTCACATTGTCAGGCCCAGCCCAAAAACGACAACGAAGCAGTCCAGTCCAGTATAGTTCCTTTATTAGCTCACACCTAACAGACAGAATCTCGCCAGACTCAACCTGGGCTAAAGCAACTAGTGGATATACCCCGTGAGACTCTAGGGAGGGGCCAGTCTCAGCCTCTTCATCTTCTCATGGTCCTACTGCAGGCTGAGGATGCGCTTGCTCTGTAACCTCTCCAGGAATGCTCCCCTCCCTCCTGATTACCTTGATCCTCCATTCCAGTATCCTCCTTGCACATGCCTTCCATTACACACTGTACAATTAGAAGAAAGATTTAAGGTGGATAAAAGGATTTTTGGTTTTGAACATGATAAAACTGAATTTGAAATTGAATTATATACTAATGATGAACATCTTATTACTAAAATTTACAAACTTTTGTTGATATTTGAAACAGAAGATGAGCAAGTTAAAGACTGTATGATAAAACGGGCTAAAAATGTTGGACATAATATACAAATGAAACAATGGGAAAATATGTGGACGAAAGGACTGAAATTTACATTATGTTATAATCTTAAAGAGAATTTTTATAAAATGTTGTATCAATGGTATTTGTCGCTGGAAAGATTGTTAAAAATGTATAAATGTATACAAAAATATATAAATGTAATTGTCAAATATATGTTGGAAATGTGAACAACAAGAGGAGACTTTTTATCATCTTTGGTGGACATGTAAAAAAGCTAAAAACTTTTGGACTCAAATACATATATTAATTCAGAAGTTTTTAAAGACCAATATACAATTGAAACCGGAGACATTTCTTTTGGGGCTGATGGATAAACAATTGGAAAAATCTCATGGAACTTTGTTTTAATATATGATAACCACAGCGAGACTTTTATATGCTCTAAGGTGGAAAGACTCGACATTACCTAAAACGAAATAATGGATGGAGAAGTTGATGGAGCTGTCTGAGGTGGCAAAATTGACAGCTTTGATTAGAGAAAAAACATCGAGTAATTTAAATGCTAATTGGAAGCCCCTTTTGGACTTTTGCACAAAACAGAGAAAAATGAAATCATGATGTATGGATGATGATTAGGAATACTAGTGGACAATAGAAAAAATGGATCTTACGTTGTAATCTTAGAGTAAGAGTTTAATGTAAGTTTTACTAATATCTGCTATAAAAGAAGTTGGAAATCCTTTTTTTAATTTCTGTTTCTTTCTTCTTCTTCTTTCTGCCCTCTGTTTTCTTTCTTATTCTCTATTCTTTCTTTTTTCTATTCTTTTTCTTGATTGTTAGATTTTATTCTTGTTAGATGTTATCTTTCTCTTTTAAAATTTAACAAAATTATTATTAAAAAAAGATCAATAGACAAATCAATAGAGCCAGATCAATTCCCCGGGAGGACCTGTTGAGAGAGAGACCGCAGAAACACAAGAACAGGATACCATTCATTATCACCTACAGCTCCCAGCTGAGATCAAACACTATTAATAAGCTACAATCCCATACAGGACAACGAGGCTGCACTTTCTCAGGCATTAGGTGACAGGCCCCTACCTGCATGTAGACAACCACCCAAGCTGAAGCAGATTCTCACAAGCAACAATAGGACAATAATGGCAACACATAGTGAGATGGGCGGCGTGCAAATTTGATTTATAAACAAACATGGGAACCAACCTCTGCAACAAACCTAGATCTCTGCAACCCAGTCTCTGCAACAAACCCAACAAACTTTGCCCCCTCATCTATACTAACAGCACCAGCACAGGCCCCAGCAGGTACACACACAAGATGAGAAGTGTCTTCAAACCTGCTCTTTCTCTAATATGATACATGCCATCATCTCCCAGCAATGCCCCTCTGGATTCTATGTAGGACAAACAAGACAACCTTGGCACAAAAAGATTAATGAACAAGTCTGACATCAGGACTCAAGACAAGGATAAAATAATTTCACAGCATTTCATCCCCCCAGGACACTCTACAACAGACCTCAAAATGGTTGTTTTGGAAAACTGGGACTTACCAACATCATTGAATGAGGAATTGTTGACTTCACTAATACATCAAAAGGTTTCAGGCAATCTCTGAAGATCTCAAGAAACACAGCAGGTTTTTAACATGTTACAATTGTTAACTGATATGGTACTTGTAATATATCTCACGTGTAACCTACATCCACATAATCAACCTATCTTCCCCTTCCTTCTCCCTCTTTTGTCCCCACTCCACCCCAGTTTAAGGCCTCCATCATTTCAGCCACTTATGCATCTGATGAAGTGAGCTGCAGCTCACAAAAGCTGATGCCTTTTAATAAACCATGTTAAGTCGGAAAATGTGCTACCAGACTCCTCCTGATTTTTTTTTACAGGTGAAAATGTCAGAAAAAAATGTTTTCCACTTTGCACTTCTTCTTTATTAACACCTGGACCATTTGATCAAAAAGCTGTTTTCCTTGAAACATATTACAGGTTGTCCCCTCTAATCTAATCATTTCTTATTGTTTGTTTCCACCACTGGCCACCAGGTGACTCTGTTGGGTTACCCTACTCCATCTTGCTGTACACTTTGCTATGACTTAGCACCAGTATCCTTTGTTGACTTTTATTTAGTTTATTTTTTCCATTAGTAGACTCCATATTTGCTAAACACTTTGGATTATAGATTCCTGTTCATCTTCACCCATCCCCCTTTTAAATCATATCTAATTAATTCAATTCCGTTTATACAGCTCTCTCTCTGGTTCCCATAATTTCAGTACAGTATACTATAGGCTCTTCAAGGGGCTGCATTAAAATGCTATTTGATTTTGATTGATTATGTGCCATCAAGCTGGTGTTGATTCTTAGCGAACACATATATAGATTTGTTCCAAATGATCTGTCCCCAGTCTGGTTCTTCAGGTCTTCCGATGGTGTCCATGCATCCTCACTGTAACTGAGCCCATCCACCTTGCTGCTGGTCATCTTCTTCTTCTCTTTCCTTCCACCTGTAAGGCACTCTATGCTACCCAAGTTTTAGAGAGCCAAACAAAAAACTTGAGACGAGACTTCTGTGAAAGTTAACAGATGTATTTTGATCAAGACACAACTGGGTGAGCCCAGTCAACACCATGGCAATGAATGCTGATTGAAACCACACCTTGCAAAACAAACATCAGAAATTTATAGACATTTACAAATGTAACCAACTTTTAATCAGATAGTACATCCCCTCATACCCATACAAGGAAATGCAGGGATGGTCTAGGGAGGAGGGAAGGTGAGTCTCAGAAGGAGAAAGTCAGCTCAACTTTCTTCTCTTGTTACCAAGGAAATACCATGCGTTAGCACCTTCTTATCTCTGTGGAATTCAGGGGCCTCTCTCTCACTTTGCAACTTTTCAACCTTGTACCAAGCTAATTGTTTATTCGAAAACAATCAGGCATTTAACAAAGAGATGAGGTGGGGGGGGGGGAACGCTGTGCTCTTTAGAAGGCAAAAGCAAGTTGCAAGTTAAACCTTTATAAGATAGAGTGCACTGTTATATGTATGTTTATTTATTTATTTATTTTATTTATTTATTTTCAGGCTTGTATGCCGCCCATCTCCCCCAACGGGTGACTCTGGGCGGCTCACAATAATAAAAAAGAAGAAAAAACACAAGTCCCTCCAAACATGGATAAAATCTATAAATAATTAAAAACATATGTTAAAAATACCCTAAAAACCTCCTATGATTTTTAGCCCTAAAAAACCTGTAAGATGCTGGGGGGGGGGACAAACCCATCACCCCACCAGCCATCTCCACAGGTGCGGGCCCCCCTCCGGCCCCCAGGCTTTCTGGCAGAGCCAGGATTTAATCCCTTTCCTGAAGGCCATGAGGGAGGGAGGAAATATATATATATAGTATAAAAAATTGTGTATTAAAATAATGCCCTTCACACCTTTCCCGGAATTAGGGACTTCTCAAGAGAGCTGGGTCTTCACATAATATGTCCAAAATGTTATCATTTTCCTGCATAAACTACACCGCCCCCATTGCCAATCCCCATTATGCAACAGTACCATGGAAGATGCTACCCTTACACATCGATTGCAAGTTAAATTAAGGAAAGGATTTATGGATTTCCCAAGCTTTGTTTCCTCTTCCATATTCTAGCAGGAGAGCAATGCAACTAAACTTACTGGCAACTAAAAATGACGCTGGTTGGAGACTAGAGCAGCTGTACAACAACCCACCTGAAATCAACAGATTAGGTAAAATTGGATTAGAGATGGTAAAACTGTTTAAAACCTGAAAGGTTTTCCCTGTCCTATAAACAGGGGAAGATACAATGGATATTAAAATGTTTGCCTAAGTTGAATTCCACTGCTTCTTTATCACATGGCGAATTTTCTCTGTCTCTAGAATTACAGGGACGGAGACATCTTTATTTCATTGAATTCCTGCCTATCTTACAACTGTGAAAATTAGGTGTGCTAATTTTGTGTGTCTGTGAGAGTCAGAGCGAGAGGGGTTAAGAACGTACTCTCATCACCAGAACAACGAGGAAGAGATAAGAGAATGAGACTGGCCCCTCCCTAAAGAAAGCAAGGGAGGTTGGGAGGGTGACCCTGGAAATTACTCTCACTCTGAGAAGATTTCTGTAACGGGACTGAAGCCAATAAACCTTGCTGGATTGAATCTGTACTGTCTCCTGGAGTTTCCTGGGCTAATCCTGACAGTGTCAAACTGCATTATAAATAGCTTTTCCTAATGGCTGCTTTGAAATTTCAAAACAGATTTTTAATCATAAATCAAGTTCATATGCTATACAGTCCTTACTTACTTATTTTAATGTAATGTTGATCTGTAGTAGTATTCGTGCCTAAAATATGGAATTTTATTTTGGGGGAGCCTCACTGAATGTTTGAGTTACTAAAATCTATACATGTGAGTCTTTTAACCACTATATCCTTTCTCCCTATTTACTCTTTTGAATCAAGACAACACATTCAGACCATAAATTGTTTGTGGTTATTCATTCTGCTTAAAATATACTCTAGAAAGTATAATGCATTATGGTTTCTATGCTGAAGTTATTTCCAGGTGTGAATATTGGAAGAAAAAGGATTCCTACATTAGAAAAGATCCAGCTCGGTCCTGGGTTCCTTTTGTATTAAATTATATTCAAAATTCTACAGATTGATAGACTAAAATTGGTTTCGTAGCCATGAAATGTGACAGATGCTAATTAGGTTTGGTGTAAGTGACAAAAAATAGGTTTAGCATCTTTCCAAGACCTTAGCAAATATTCCCCTACAGTTTAAGATATTAAGCCAACCCCCACCTTTAAAAAAAAACAACAAAACTCTGAAAAGATATTCTGTTTTGGAACTTGTCTTTTGAAAATATGCAGCAACATGCACTTCTCCAAAACACCACAGAATGTCATTAAAGAGGCAAGCTTGTTTATATTCTCAAGCACGCTGTATAGTTTGGCACCTGTTTTGGTTTGATGTGGACAATATGTTTCTAGTCCTTATGAAGTGGTAATAATGAATGAAAATTATTATAACGAGTAAGTTATTACTTCTCACCTGTTATTGTTGTTTAGTTGCTGGTAAATTGCTTTTCATTGTTTATTTCTTGTATTGGGCTCTTGGGTTCTGTTTTTAAAAATGGGATATACTTTCTTCATCATCATCATCATCACATTAAGGAATGTGAAGGTTGAGTTGCTGAAGTTATCCTAGGCATAGAAAAGATACACTAAAAGGAAGTATGAGTGTTAGCTGATGTTGGACTTTGGCCTCAGGCAGTTGTAGAAAATAATCATCTTCTCTTACCCAGCATACAATTATGAATCATCTGGTACCAACAGCCTTGGCACATTCATAAAAGCTGAAAAATTAAAAAGATGCATGTTTAGGGTTTACTTCTGTGAAAACCACAAAATTATATCCATTTAAATGGTTAGTGTATAAAAGCTTTTCTTTTTCAGGAAAGCCAGCCAGGTGTCTTCTTCTGTAATTTTTGACTCGTGGCACACCATTATTAAAATGTATTTGTTCATCATGGCATTGTGTGTCAATTTGGAAGGATGACATTTCTAATTGCAAGTCTAGAGCCCGCTTCTTACAAATGGCCAAGAAGGTGGCAAACCTGCATGGGGGTTAACTTGCTTCCGAAACTGTAGCTGGGAGCTCCTGGAATAAAATGCTGTCTGATGATAGTGATGGGGACATTTAAATAAAGAAAATGTTTATGTACAGGGGAGCACTAGATTCCCTTCTAGTGCTGATATCTAGTTAGGGATATTTATTTTTATAAGGTGCAGGATTCAATTATGTGAGCCTCTGCTGAGTAGGAAAATATGAGGCTATCGCTATGTTCAAACTGCTGGACCAACTTGGCCTCTCTCCAAAGTCTCAATCTCACTGGAGACTGAAACTCACCTCAGCAATGTGTCCATGCAAAGCATGTTTTTCCCCTGAGCTGTGAGCAGTCCTCTCCATTGTGATGGTACCGATCTCTCTCAATATCCATCAACATTTGACTGTATCAGAAAAAGACAGTAAGCTTCCTTCAGTTGGTTTGGCTGAGGCCAACTGCTCTTTGGTTCTTCTTCCTCAGGAACCACCTGTATCAGCCTTCTCCAACCTGCTCCCCTCTGGATGTGAAAGTCCCAGAGATCCAACCAGTTTCCAAATGAACCCATCTGGAGGGTGCCAAGTTAAATGGTGGCAATGATGCCATTTGCCCAGAGTGAGCAAAACTATTGGAAACAGCATCCTGAAGGATATCAAGCACCTTCTTTGTTCCTTCGGTGGAGGAAGAGCAGCAGTAGAATCCACAGTAGTTGTGCATCAGCAAAAGTTTCTTTAATACCTATTCCCCAAACAGATTACTTAAGAAAGAGATTCATTTATTTTGCTTCAGGACTGTTTTTCCTCCAGCAGGAAGAAGTTAAGGAAACACCCTCTCCTGTGCCAAGGCATGTTCTTCTCTAATGTATCTGAAGGGCCTCAAGCTGGAGAAGGCTTGTCTATGCCAAAAAACGAAGCCATCCATAATTAGCATGCCCATATTGTCTATCTATAAATCTGATTTGATTACAGTGCAAGAATCATTATGGTTAAAAATCAGCATAAAAATATTGCTAAATGGGCAAGTCAGAATTATCTGAAGTCCAGCTATAGATTTACTAACTTATTTCTTGTATTTGGGAACTGACCTCAACATATTTTTGTTCAACCATAATATGATGCCAAGAATGAATTCAGCTAGGACTTAACTGGTTAGAAAAAGAAAGAAAGCTACTGAGCCAAAATCTTCCTGGAAACGATGTCTTTGGAAGAGGGTTGATTTCTAATTAGAAGTGCAAAGCGCACAAGCTCAGATGGTCCAGCATTTTGCAGAAGAAAACAGGGACCTCCTTGTGTTCTAACCTTTTGTCTCTCACTAAGGATTACTGGCCTTATCTGAACTTACACTGCCTTTCCCGCCCATAAATGCTGCTAAAGCTTCTCTTCTGCTTGCTATAATCTTTCATCCTGCAGTAGCCTCATGTCGATTCAAAAATAGAATCGGTTGGTTCTTTTGGTTGAACATAAAATCATAGTTATTCTGTAAGGTGGCATCAACTTTTCAAAAAATGTTTTTTGTCAAATGCATGGGGTGAATTGTCCAACTATGAACAGAACAGTAACTCAGAACAGATTATACGTTAAATACATGAAGCTCCCCCCCAATCAAACAATCCTTTTTGATCAAAACAAGGAGTTTTCACAGAGCTAAGCCCAAGACATTTTGCTCTCCAAAGCAAAGAGGAGGATAATACTCTCCCCATAATTTCACATACATAAATGCATCCGAACCACATGGCCAGTTAAATTTCATTCCAACATTAGTAACAGGACTACATAGTTGATTGGGGGCACAGAGCAGGGAGAATGAGGGGAGATGTCTACCACTTCCAGCATCTGCCAGCTACAGTAAGTCAGTTACCCTGTTCTGCCTAATGGTAGGGCTGGCCTGGAAGTGTGTTCCTTCTTCCATCTCCTTCTGGGGCTGCTTTGCTCTTCTGCCTTTTACTTTACAGCAAATTGCAGGAGAGATGCATCTGTTCTTTACTCTTAGGAAATGCTTTCTGCCACTTAACACCACTGCCTTTGCAATAATTTACAGTCAAGCTACGTTATACACTCTTTAAGAGTACATTGAAACCATGACTTACTGAAGCTCAGTGCCACAGACTTTACATGCAAGGGACAGCATTTCTGCTGCGATTTACATCATTTGCCTAATAGTGTCGTTACTCAAATGACAGATATTACATAATTTGTTTCATCACACACAACAGCACAATTCGTATAAGTTTATTCATCTGCATGACATCCATACTCAAATGATGCCAGTTCTGCAAGTTGTAATCCAGTGTATCTGGTACAGGAGAAAGCAGCTGATTGTCAGTTCTATTACATCACATTGGGAGGCTGAAATCTTCCTCAAGGATGGCGAAGGTAATGCCCCATGTTTCTTCAGGATGCCTCTATTATGTCCCTCACAATGTATATGCACTGATGCATTTGCATGAGTGACAAGTTCCATTTCCATCTTTCCTGATATTTTTCCAGTGATTAAAATTAAAGAGTATGAGTACTGTTTTTTTTCTGGTGGGACTGAATGCTGATGGGATGAGCCTACAGGCCATAGGCAACTGTGAGTTCTCCCCACTATCTTTTATTGTATCTCCGTGTTAAAAAGACAGGAATTGTCACCTGCTGAATGCCTGTGTCCTTCCCAATCCCAATTCAATTCCAGTTGTGCATTGCGATGTGTAACTAATTATGCTAAGATGTGGATATGCTTTCAAATCATTATATTGTTGGAAATAAGATTGCAATCCTAAACATATTTATTGAAGATGAAATTTCACTGAACTGTATGGAATGCACTTTTGAATACATTTGGGTAGGTTTGCTCTGCATTGGCTGCCCTATGCACAGTTACTTGGGTGTAAGCCTTACTAAATTCAATAGTTGGCTATATGTCAAAGTATTTTTGAGTTTTTAAACTGTAAAAAAACAGGCACTGGACTGAACATTTGTGTAACTTGGAAATTGTTGTTCTAGGGACTGAGTAAGAAAATTGTTATGAATGTACCAGAAGAAAGCGTGTTTGGAGTTCAGATTTGTTCTGACGCAACTCCAGATGTTCAAATGGATTGACTGTGATTTTGTTTTGCTCGTAACATCTGATTTGATGGCTTTGCCACCTACCTGGTTAACCAGGGTAGGGTTTATTATGGGATGTTGGCTGCAGCTGCACTTTCTGTCATCAAATAATTCCAAGAAATGTGTAGTTGAGTTTCTAACAAGACAGATGTTGCAGAAAATTGAAAAATGTTTAATTAAAAGGTTTTATAGCTAAGAAGAAATATTTCTTCTCTGGTGCATCCAATGGTGGACCAGTAAAATGAAAAAGAAAGAAGGAAAGAAAGTAAAGAAAACACCGCAGTTTTACCCACAGTTTCTTGGGTTAGAAAGGGAAACTGGCAGAACTCTTGTTAATTTTAACTAGTTAAAAAAAAAGGGGGGGGGAGGAAAAAAGCTCTACCCTTTCACTGTACCCTCAGTGAACCTTTTTTATTTAAAAGGTTTTTCAGGTTTCAGTTTTCCAGGTTCCGCTACAGACTTGTTAAAAAGAAAAAGTCTATCATTTCACTGGTCGAGAAGCCCAGGATGAAACGGCTGTGGAGAACAGTGGCCAGAGGGGAAGGGGTACGAAGCACACCCTATCCCTACAAGGAAATGAAATGTAGTAGGCAGACTGCAGAGCACCATTGTGCCAGCAGACTTTTGAAAAGACAGCTGTTAACGTGGAGCAAGACAAACAGAATGAGGTTGCCATCCTCATCCTTATTGGCCGCCCAACTCCAAGGGACTCTGGGTGGGGTAAAAAACATAAAAACAGCTAAAAACATTAAATCAGATGGACAGCCCAGACTGAAGCGATCAAATGAACAACATAATGAACACATCATGACGGGCGGGGGCAAGTTGAGGGCTAGTTGTGCCTGTCCCTCCTTGAGGCATTGTGAGTGGGCCACCCTCCTCCCAGGGCAAGCAGGACCTACAGATGAGCCCTGAATGTCCTCTCTGGGCTGGGGGCAACATGCCCTCAAATACCAACCCGCTGCAGGAAAGAAGGGTGGGCGAGGCCTCTCTCTCCACCTCCTACTTGAGAGCCACCCTGAGAAACAAAGCGCTGGGATGCAACAGGGCTCTTCTTGAGAAGCCTTTATTTAAATAAGTTCAAAAAAGTTTTCACGGCTCGCTTTGCAGGAACGAGCCAAGGGAAGGGCGAGAGACCTGGAAGCTGCAGGGTTGCCTCGGGGAGAGCAAAACTCCTCCTTAAAGGAACTGCCCACCGCCCTCGGCAAAGCCTTTTTCCTTCCACGTTTCTGTCGGAGGGCAGGATTGGGAGGAGTCTCTCCCCTGCCCCTTTAAGGCCGGGCTTCCTGTCGGAGAGCAGACGAGGAAGAGGCGGGAGTGGCGGTGGCAGCGGCTATGAAGCCCCGGTGGCTCTGCCTCTGCCTGCTGGCGCTGGCGGCGTGGAGCGCCCGCCGGTCGGGCGCTTACTTCCCGGAGGAGCGCTGGGTGCCCGAGTCCCCGCTGCGGCCTCCCCGCGTCCTGCTGGCGCTGCTCGCCCGCAACGCGGCGCACTCGCTGCCGGCGGCGCTGGGCTGCCTGGAGAGGCTGCGACATCCCAAGGACCGCATCGCGCTCTGGTGAGGGGCTCGCGGGCGGAGCGCCGCTCGGCCAATACCGCGGCGCCAGGAGGCTGCGCGTGGGCTGAGAAGCGGGGGGGGCGGACGGGCGTGGGCGGCGTCCACCCTGCCCGGAGCCCGGAGGTGGCTGCCTTCCACGTGTAGCCCTTCCAGCTCTCTCTTCCCTTGGATCACCGAATATCCACTGGGGGCAGAAAGGCAGCTGGCTGGTGACACCCTGGCACGTTGAACATGGGGTAGACACCCTAGACCTGTCCCCTCTGAAGTTGGCCTCCCTCATGAGCGCGTGTCTAAGGTGTCCGTCAGGATGGATAGAAATGCAGTTTCATTCAGGAGCACAGAGCTTGCTGATGTTCTGCTCCTGAGCGGTGGTGCGGCTGGGTTGAAAGAAGGCTTAAAAATAAGCCTGCAAGAAAGGCAGTTCCAGTCTCAAGAAGTGGCTTTAAAGATTAGCATCGTTCCTGTCTTTCTTTTCAGACCGGGTCTGCCTGTTTTTTTGTGTGCATCTTTTCCTGGGATCATTGTGGCTGACCTTTGCAGATGGTACATGATCCCAGGAAAAATGTTGCCAACAGATGCTACATACTTGACCCCCCGTGTTCCAAAACACTTTATCCTCTTCAAAGCTGAAGTTCTGCACACCCTCCAAAATACATCCCGTCTTCAGAATTGCATAAAACAAATGTGACGTTTATTTAACCCTCACGGAGATTGAAAAAAAAAAAAAGGTTTCCCCTTGGCAGTGGATGTAAGTTGCAAAACTGCTAAATGTAGGATGGTATTTCATCCTTTAGTACTTCTTTCCTTAGGGTGGCAACAGATCACAACATGGACAACACAACTGCAGTGCTTCGGGAATGGCTCGTGAACGTTCAGAGCATGTATCACTCAGTGGAGTGGCGGCCCATGGATCAACCCAGGTGAGCAGGGGTGGGGTTGGGGGGACAGTAGTTGACCTCTTTGCATGCAAGGAAGGCAAAAAGGAAGTAGAAGCTAGAGTTGAAAATGGAACTAGTTCTGAAGTAGAAACTGAGATACAGGTAGTCCCAGTTTAAGAACGAGTTCCGTTCCCAAGGTCTATCCTTAAGCCAAAGTTGTATGTAGGCTGGAACAGTATTATTGTATAATACTGTATAAGTAGTATTGTGTAATGAACTCGAACTGTTGTGTATTTAACTTGAATCACTGTATTTAACTCGAATTTTGCTACAGTAGGCTCCGTTCTTAACTATGGGTCATCCTTCACCTGGGTGTTCTTAACCTGGGGACTATCTGTAACTGCAAATGTGTTAGAGTTTTGTAACCTTGTTGGAATGGATAACCTGCAAAAAAAGAAATGGCAACTGACTCTGTAAGTCAGTCTATTTGGGATTAGCGACTTTTCGCACTGAGGGACCCACAGATAAGGAATGCAAGATGTCAACCAGAGATTATTGGTAGCCCATCCCATCCGAAAACTATACTCTGTGGCTATGAGTGAACTGAAGAGAATGGCCAAACCTTATGGGAATGGATGACAGGGGCTCCTTGCACTGAAGTGCATAAAGAAATTCGAAGGCCAAGTAATTACATTTCCACTGAGAAAAGTCGCTGTTTCATTACATTAAGTGACTTGTATAAATCTTGGTCATTTCTTTTTGCACATATTCCTGGAATTTGTGTTCTTTTGCTTAATGTATTTTAACCATCAGGAGGAAGGGCAAGATCATTTGAACATAGTGGTAACTTTTCCCAGGCCACTAGAAATCTTCCTTAACTATTCTTTTAACTTCTCAGATTCCAGCAGGTATTGTTTCAATTTTTTTCAAGTGAATATGTGGCCAATATGAGCTAAAAGCGTAATTTAAAAAACACGCAAAGTTTTAAGAAATTGAACATACCTGTCCCCTCTATGGATTATACATCCTTATTCATCAACTGCTGACTTGCAGGAACTCAGCTTCTTCAGTGCCCTTTCACCTGCCAAGTGAGGTTTGGGTAGGAGGAAGGGACTTTTAAATTGCAGCAACTAGACAGGTAGAATAACCCCCCCATGAAGTTTCTCAAGACCTCCTTTCTGTTTGATCTGTGACTGGCTCTTGAATCTTTTATTTAGATGAACCTTTGGAGTTAGTTTCCTCTGGTGCATTTAGCCTTCTTGTTACTGATTCTGTTACTCTAATACAATTTGTAGTGCTTTTTTGTTGTGGTGGTCTTTATATTCCTTTTCTTAAAGGGACAAAGGTGTCTGTCAGCCTCCCTGAATCTGATACCTTCCAGATACATTATTTATTTATTTTTCAAATTTATATAGGCCGCCCATCTCACTGTACAAGTGACTCTAGGCGGCACATTAGATCACAGCTCTCATCATTCAGAACAGCAGTGCCATTAAAATACATGAGGTGGAAAAGGTTTACAAAAGGAATAAGTAAAAGACCAAGGAGAAACGAAGGAAAAATGGAAGCTTAGAAAACGAAGGGGGACAAAGCATACGAATCGGTAAACTGGGAGTGTAGAAGTCCAGAAAGACTGGACTAAGCCGTTGTCCATTTGGTACTGCAAATTGTTTAAGACTGACACTAAAATCTGGGGTAGTGCAGGCCACTCCTTTTCAAATTTTTGTTTGGGTGCTTTTCTTCCAGCTTCTTTGTATATTGGAATAATTCTGAGCAGAGGTCCTGTTAATTTCTGTGATCTTCACACCAAATCTAGGAACAATATTTAGTGAGAAATAAGTCCAGTTCAGCATAAGAGCCACTGATGAGCTCTGCCCAGAAAACACGTCAGCACATAACACTGGTTATGGGTCCTACCTTGCATTTGCGTGCGGGGGGTGGAAAGTCAGGCCTTTCCAAAGCCTCAAACTTCATTGTTCCTTGCAGGTTCTATCCAGATGAGGAAGGCCCCAAGGACTGGCCCAGTTCACGCTATGAACATGTCATGAAGCTCCGACAAGCAGCTTTGCAGTCTGCCCGAGACATTTGGGCTGACTACATCCTGGTAAGGAAAGTTCAGAAAGGAAGCCTGGTGGCAGCAACGAGACTGGATTGTTCAGACTGGCCTGTTGTCTTTCTGGGAACTCTTCTTAGAGCATTAGCACCTGCTGCTTTGTAGTCCTGGGGCTTGTACAAGCCTCTGTTTGATCCTCTGCTCAGCTAGGTGGTTGCTGAGAAGGTCAGAGACTAGTGCAGACTGAACCTTTCATACCTGGCACAGGGGCCTGCCCAATTTTAAAATAACGCACAGACTTTACCATTTCACTCATTACATTATCCATAAAACTTCACTGCAAGTTAGGGTGCTTGGATTCTGTCACTGTTTGTCAAATATTAAGCGGTAAGTACTAGGGTCATGCATCATGCTAAGCCAAAAGTCATGCTTTGCCAGTAATGTTGGGCTTGCACAACTCGCTGAGCCACAAAGAAGTCCAGTTTGGCCGTAACATGTATAAACCCAGCCCGTGAATCCGATGTACTTTTATGGAGCAGCTGTTTCATTTTGCATAGGTTCCAAGATGCAAGGAGCACATTTTAATGCTTTTTGCAGGTAGGCTTTGTAGGAGATATAGGTTTTGTCACATCCTTTTTCCTAGGTCTGCTTTCCCTGATGATGCTTGTCGATTTGCAGTTCTTAACTACACATTCACATATCTCTTTGCTTCCTGTTTAAACAGGAGCGCCCTTTTGATGTAACCCTAGTTAAACAACAGGAGATAAGGGAAATTGTGCTGGCAACTGACATGGAGATTTGGGTTGATTTTGTAAGGGGCTGGATAGTCAGTCTGTTGTGTTGTGAATTTCTGCTAAACTTGGGCAGGTGATCTAGTAGCCTCCAGCTATTTTGGACTTAGCTCTTACTAGTGCAACTAGCACGGCCAGCAGCAGGGACCGTGAGAATTGTCGTCCAAAACAGCTGAAGGGCACCAGCTTGTTTAACCCATTCTAGATCTTGGCACCAGAGAGGAATAAATATATTTGCTTGAAACGCAGTGGATACTTTTGAAATTAGGCTTCCATTTTGTATTGTATTTTACCTGCTTTCTTCAGCTAACCAAATTCACCCAGGTGAGTCTCCCAAGTGTCACCAGGATGTAGGTTCACCAACTGGTTTTTTTTTTTTTTGCTGTGCAGTAGTTCCAGATGCCTTAGAGAGTGAAGGAGATAGAAAGCGCCTGAGGGTAGAAGACTGGAATAAAATTTAAAAACTCTGTCATCTCTTTTTCATGTCCTTTAGTCACTGTCCCTCAATGCTCATAGTCCTTTTTACTACTTCATTCCTTTTGCCCATCTGAGGTTTCCTGAAATACCATCAAATCCATCCAAAAATAACTATCAGATGTAGAGTCAGACAAGTGCATGTACAGTACTGTATTACCTTTCGTAATATATGGAATTTAATACCTCTCAGGGCTGAATAAGTAAGGCTGATTGTTTTTCCTTTGGCTTGGATATTACCTTCTGAACCTGGCTGGGTCTGACACTTCATGGTCTGTGAATGCGATTGAGGTTTCTCAGCCTGTCCATTGTGTGTCCTTCCCCCTCCTCCACCCCTGCCTCCTATTCCCTTTCTGTTTGTCTCTCTCAAACAAGGGCAGCTGCACTGAGATTTCAGAGCAAAGAGGGAGCCAGTAGAACAGCTGGTCTTGATGGGGTTGGCCTCTTGGCTGGTCATGCCTGATACTTCCGTTCTGGAATGAAGAGTTGGCCTCCAGCCCAGAAATCTTGGCAACAGATGAGTTGTATAAATGGATCCTTCTCACTGAGGCTAAATGTGGATTATGTTTTCCCTGCCCAATGCATGAAAAGCAGTGATACCTAATTGTATCTGGATCTGCTGGCAGGTTTCTTTGAGTTTCTTTGGGTGGAACTCACATTGGCAGGTTTGTTTGGATAGAACTCACGTTGTGCACATTGCTCCTGAGCTTCTGGAAGCAGAACCAGGCTCTGGTTACGTTGCGTCATCCTTGAATGATTTTTCACTGTCTGAGATTTCTGAACAGGCTATGTAGGGTCTCTCCTACAGCTGAACTGCAACATAATCATGCATTTTTGCTGCTTCACATGTGAAGAGAGAGATGCTTCTGTGTGCTTGTAGCCCTTTGTTACTATACTAGCTACTGCCTGAGGAAAACATATGTAGTATTTTATTTATGTATTGATCAGATTTATATCTGATACGTCCTTTATCAACTCAAGGTGACATAATTAACACACCCTTGTCCCATGAGGTAGTTTGGTCTGAGAGAGAGTGACTGGCCCAAAGTCACCCAGGAGCTTCTAGTAGTAGTAGTAGTAGTAATAGCAGTTTTGTCTTTATTATGGTTCAAGGCCAGTCCAACATAAGTTTAATACGTGGTGACTGAGGATAGATTTTAACCTGGGTCTCCCTGCTCCTAGTCCAATATCTCAACCACTCTCTTGATCTGTACTTGATCAGTTAAGATGTTATATTTACCAGCTATTATAGAGAGTCACAACCTTTCAACAGAAATGGCTGGTTTAGAACTCACTTTGCTTTCTTTTTTAACACTCCTCTCTGCAGTTTGTGGATGCAGACAATTTATTGACAAACCCTGACACTCTGAGCCTTTTGATAGCTGAGAACAAGACTGTGGTGGCGCCAATGCTGGACTCGCGAGCAGCCTATTCGAACTTCTGGTGTGGGATGACCTCACAGGTATGCAGTTTTGGAAGCTATGGCTGAACTTTAGGCCTTTTTCTGGCAGCTGAGGCCACAGCCAAGACTTAACCAGGTACTGATCATGGCAGGAGGAGTCCTTCTGCTGTCACCTCAACCAGATTATGTTCTCCTTATCTCCAACAAAATATCAGGTCGAGCCAGTGCTCGCTGACCAAAGTGCCTCCAGTTACCTATTGGGACTCACCTGTGGCTTTCATGACTGCCAGGGATCCCTCAGGATGACCCTTGGATGGAAACATAAGAATAGCTTTGCTGGGTCAAATCCCTCTTAATCCAGCATTTTGTTTTTCCCAGTGGCTAGCCAAATACCTCAGGGCTGTTCCCAAGCCAGAGTTGGAGCCATAGCATTTTCTTGCTGTGGTTCCCCTGCAAATTGTGTTTGGATGCATGCTGTCCCTAGTCTGGAGATAACAATGAATTTTCAAGATTAATTCTCCTTGGTAGATCTGCCATCCATGAACGTTGAACTCTACCGGTTCCAGTAAGTCCTAAGGACTTCATTGTCACTCAAGAAACTAACAACCCATCTAACAGGGAGCATGTTAGGAAGCAGAATGGGCAATATGCCCTACAGTCGTAACCTATTCTGAACTCTCCTGTCAGATGGAAGCACGTAAAACCACTAGAAGAGGGTAATATCCCATAATAGGGGTCACCAGCAGGGTTGTGCTGCCTGGCAGATAACTTTGCATCAGATAAGTCCCACCACCTTCACTCATCCAAGACTCAGTGATGCCTCAAGGTCAGCTGGCCACTCCAGAATGAAATCATGAACTACAGCAGATTCTCCTTTTCCTGATCTGGTCCTGGGTTGTGAGATGCTTACAAATGGTTAACCGGTGGCCTCTGAGCATTGTCATCTCATATCCTCACTTCGCTTGGTGGTTCTTCCCCTTCTGGCAGATGTGCTAGATTACAGATCCTTAGATTATTTTTTAAAACATTATGTATTTGAATTTATGATGAGGCTTTGTATCTCTTTTGCAGTTGCTGCTGGAGAGTTGTAAGCTGTCCTGGGTTAGGGTCCCTATTTGCATCTCTTTGTAGCAAAGCTCACCTGGAATTTTCCTTCTTCTCTTAGGGCTATTATAAGCGCACTCCTGCTTACATCCCCATCCGGAAGCGGGATCGCCGTGGTTGCTTTGCTGTACCCATGGTGCACTCTACCTTTCTCATCAACCTACAGAAAGAGGCCTCACAAAACCTTGTTTTCTACCCTCCCCACCCAGATTATACCTGGGCGTTTGATGATATCATCGTCTTTGCCTTTGCCTGCAGACAGGCAGGTAAGCAAAATGCAAAATGATCAGGAGGATGTGATCAGCCTTGTTGGTCAACCTACTGAATAAGCATCTCCTTTTTCAGGAGCTAAGCCAGAGACAATGTTAAGACCCTTAGGGCAAATCATATCTTTGGTTGGGAGGGCTTCCTTACAGAACTTTATGCATATCATTGCCAGCCCATCCTGAGGTGCTGTTGGCTTCTCAGCCTCAATTCTATCCATTTGCAATTGACTAATCTTCCCCAATTCTCTTGGGGTGTCAACTCTCGTCCTTCTTCAGCTTGGGGAAGGCTGCCATAGGAGAGGTGGATCAGCAGTTTTGTGCTACTGTCTCCCACTTGCAAACAGCAGCATTCTGGCAAAAGTCATTTGTCTTGCTTTGGCCTCTAAGACCTAGCAGGTCTCTTCCAAGGTGGTATGACAAACAGAGAAAGGAAGTGCAGTTGCCAAAACACCTTGATGTTTTCTCACAGAGGAAAGGTACATCCAGCTATCTTTTTGGCTGTAGCTGGATGAAATTATGCATGTAGGAGAGAGCTGTAGTAGAGTGAGACTCAAGTGGCAACAGCAGGGGCAAAGAATGGGTAGCAAAAAGCAGCATGGATAAACTTAATTTGCTGCCTGACTCAATTCAGGGCTCTAAAAAAATAAATCTACCAATCCAAGCTGATGGTCTTGGGAATCTGCAAATGTAACTTTTTTTTTTTTTTTTACCTTAGAGGCTATAATCCTCACTCTTCGGTGTCAGTGGTGTTCCGTGTATGCCATGCTACAAATCCCCAACAAGCAGGCTTTCAATAGCAGAAACCTGCTTTTACGTTGTCCTCAGCTACATTTTCACAGTTTAGTTTGAACTTTTGGTTTTGGTTTTTGTTGTCCTGGGGCGAAGCAAGAATGCTGAAACTCCTTCTCCCTCACTGAAAATTCCTTGCCATCACACCTCTCAATTCTGACAAATAATATTGCCAGCCTGTATCTTGCTGGGGTAGCCAAGAGGGAAGCAAATCAATTTGGGAGACTCCAAAAGCTGATTTCTTCCCACATTCCTGCATGATGACCTCCTGCAGAACGGGGTCTCACGCCCAGCTCTAACAGTGCAAATTCCTAGTTCTGGTTCTCTATTCAACTGGCTTCTCTGTTTGGGTTTAATTGGCCACCCACCTAAATCCAAGTGAGCCTTTATCAGGTAGGAATAATTTTAAATAATTTGCCCAAATTTATTAAATATAGATGGAGCATGATGTTGACCAGATTGTTCAGTCCTGCCAAGGGAATGGGCATAGGGATCTCTTGTTGCCTTGCGTCATCTGTTTTCATGCATTCCCTTCCCTCCCCCCCAATTTTTTTAGAAGTTCAGATGTATGTGTGCAACAAAGAAGTATATGGCTTCCTCCCAGTGCCTCTGCGGTCCCACAGCACTCTGCGTGATGAAGTGGAGAGTTTCATGCATGTGCAGTTGGAGATCATGGGTGAGTGTGTTTACAATGGTAGTTTAACTAAAGGGAAAAACTGCAGTTAAGGAAATTGGATTCTTTACGAAGCATCAGCTTTCCACAACATGAAGATAGTTATGAAGCTTCATCTAGAGAAGAGCAAGATAGCCAGCCCTGATGTGATATCAGCACTGGGTTTTTCTAGAAAATGCCGTGTGCCCTCAGAGCTAAGTTCAAGGAATAAGAATCTGGCGTTGGCTCAGTTCAGGTTTGCTTTCATTAAAGCGGAGTTGTGTATTAATGTCTAATATGGCTGATTTTGTTTTGTATAATTCCACTCTTGCTTATCAGTGGAGGGAGGCAATGGGTTAGACAAAGGGTTGGCAATCTTTTTGTGTAAAGGGCCAGATCCCACCCCTTCTCTGCCTGCGGTTGGCAGATCTACAGGCCAAGGAGCGTGGCAGCCATTGGACAGTGCTGGCCCACCAGCAAGTAGGCTGCTGCCACCACCCAGGATGCCCCAACCCTGCCCCTTGGCTCCAGGAACTCTGCTGAGGCTTGGCCCTGAGGCTCCGCCCACCTGTCCATTCTTTACTCTCACGCTGTACAAAAACAGGCGATGGGCTGGATTTGGCCCATGGGCTGTAGTTTGCCAACCCCTGGGTTAGACAACCCACCACCAACTCTTATACTGCCACTTCCATGAGACTTCTGAGGGCACAGGTTTTCTAGCACACCTTCACAGGCATAAGGACTAGAAACATGTTATTTGCTAAAGTATTCTTCAGTGGAGATAAACTTTTTCAGACCTACTTTTGCACTAATTCTAATCCCACAAAACTGTAGCACAACCACTCTTTCCCCCATCCTCTATCCACAGTGTTTATTAAGTTCTCAAATTTAAATACAGATTGTTAGTGAGAGATGATGCTGTGAGCAATAACCAGAATTGTCATGATTGAGGAAGAGGAACCTAATATATGGAGCAACTATTGGGAAGAAGCTGTGTGTTCTGTTTGTAGGATGAAGCAAAACTGTTGTGTGCAGCTGACCCTCCTTTGGCTAATGTAATATGGCAGCAATTTGGTTTCTCCCTTGCCATGAAGCATTTCTAGAAAGAAGAGGGTTCAGTTGGTGACCTTTTGATACTTTTGAATGCCAGTTACTGGAGGGACAGATAGTAGAGGAGAGTTGTTCATGCCTGAATTTTAGGCTTCTAAGTGGCCAGCCATCTGGCCAGTGTTGAAGCAGACGGCTGCAGTCTTGAGCTGGTCCAACGGTCCTCGGCTTCCAGGCTTATCTACCCAAATCTCTTGCCTATCAACTTAATTCCCTGCCTCTAAAATGGAAATATAAATGGCCTAGGTTTGCTGTGAAGGCAGCGCATCCAGATATAAAACAAAAGACTGTTGCAAGTTTATCCATCTCCCTGGGAATATGCCTCACAGGAACCCACAGGGCTGGCTTTTGAGTAGTTATATACCAAATTGCATTGGAAATGTGATATTGAACAGTCAGCAACCATGTGAAGGTAGAAAGCCTTTCCTGCATGGCTCAACCATCCTGCTTTCCTGGTTCAGGATCCAGTCTGGATCTGCCTCAGGAATGTCCTCTGTTGCCAGAGGGGCCTCTGTGGCAGTCCACCATCTTGGCTCCCCAAAGAAGCTGGTTGAATTCTCCTTGTGGGGATGTTTCACAGTCATTCTTTGTATGGCCCTCAGCTCCACAAGGATCCTTTTATGAAATTCAGCTGCCCTTAAAGGGGAATTTGCCACCACTTGAGAAAATATAGTCAACGTGGAAGGGGAGCTAGCTTAAAGGACAATCATTGTTTTGATAACTTGTTTGTTTTGTGAACCGAAAGGGTGTTTCAGTATGCCAAGCATTGGGGCCCCCACCTTTGCTTGTTTATACTGAATTCATGATGTCTAAACACAACAGGTCACCATACTGAGTGAGAAGCTGAAGAAATAGGAGTTTTTTCAAAGGACCTTTTCTAAGGTGCACTTGGCGGGGCTGCATGAAAGCCTCCTGATGGCCAAGCCTTTCTGTACAGGAAACCCAATACATCGGGGAGAAAAAAATTAAGCCCTGGGATGTTTGAATTTTTTTCCAAGCACTTGCTCCTTTTTGGAAAACAAAGCTAAAGAATGGGCATGGCCATTTTTATTGATTTCAAGCATTTCTGTAGTTTAATAGACTTCACTGTAGAATTGATGGAGGTTGCTTTTAATGTTTAATAGTCTCTGTATGTAACTAAGTAAGGGCTTCTTTTATTATTGTGCTTATAGATCAGTGTTTCTCAGCCTCAGCAACTTTAAGACGTGTGGACTTCAACTCCCAGAATTCCCCAGCCAGCATGCTAGCTGGGGAATTCTGGGAGTTGAAGTCCACACGTCTTAAAGTTGCTGAGGTTGAGAAACACTGTTATAGACAGGCCCCAGTATTAGTTTTAGGTGAAAGAGTTTAGCATGCAGTGAATGAATGCAACGTCTTCAAACCCTTTTCTTTGACTGGACACAATCAATTTCCTCCACGCATCTGATTGTATGTTTTGTTCATACATTGCTATAAAGGGATGACGTTCAGCTTTATTGTTGGATGGATTTCCATTCATGCAGATTTGAATAAAACTATAATTTCACCCATTAGGAATGCATTGAACCGGAGGGTACAAGAGAATTGTAATGGGCAATAACAGTTTGTCCCCTCCCTCACCCTCTTGATTCAGAGAAAGTTGTGTGATTTATGTTATACATGTCTGTGCTAAAGGAGCATGTTTTGAAATGGAAGAACCTGGAGGTCAAGGAAAGTAGTTTATGAAAAAGTATTGGGTAATGTACTTTTAAGAATAAATTCTCCATCCAGTTTGAGGTTTCCTTCTTTTTGGAAGGCGATTGAAGGGCAGCTTTTTTTGGTAATGTGTGTCTTTATCTTCATATGAAAAAGTGAACCTTCTATTGTCCATGAAAGTTTCTAGTCCACATTAAGAGCCTGCCTAATTTGAAGAGGCCTACATTCAAATTTCTACTTGTTATGAATTGCACTGGGAATTTTAGGGCCCACTCTGACTAAGAAATTAGGACAGAATGTGAGAGAAAATGAAATGCTGGCAAAAGGTTGAGTTAAAATAGGAATAAATTCAGTTTTAAAATGTTTTGGCTCACACACTCTTTTGTGTCATTTTGGTTAGTCCTAATAAAAGTATTATCCAATTATGGGATTTTTTTTAATGTACCACACAATAATTATTTCTTATGTGATCTTATGTAAAATGTCACTGCTTGTTTCTAGATAATTTAATTTATTGTAGGCAACCAGGGAAGTTCTGCTTACAGTTCTGGTGTAAACGTGGCTATAGTTGACTTGTGTCCCAAGCTTCAAAAATGTCATTTTTTAAGCAGGAAATCCATTTTTTTTCAATCCATCTGAACTTGCCCCATGGACTGTTTGACTTCATTGCTACTCATGGAGAAGGATTTAATTTGTCTACCTGCTTTGTGCCTAAAATTGGGCCAAGAATCTGGGGAGTAGCTCCTTCTCCTTAAAAACAAAAAAATCCTTGGAAGAAATCATGCATCTCTGATTTGACTTCCTTCACAGTTAAGAATCCTCCAGTGGAACCTTCTCGGTATTTGTCTCTGCTTCCCAAAATCCCAGATAAGATGGGATTTGATGAGGTAAGAAATTGGGATACATTTATAGAAATTATAAATACTGCCCCTGTGATTCTGGAGAGGTGGAAACCACAGAATGTGTCCTTCTTTGTTGCTCCTTTTACAAAGACACTCGAATCAGATTTATCCTTCCTCTGCTTAGCAGATATCGTGGTCCCTCAGACTCAGCCTATGCCCAGATGCTGCTTATAGATGAACTGCCTTTTATTACAGCACGAGTGGCCAGGTTTTGCCCAGAAGCATAGAAGATCCGCCAGATCCTGTTGGGCCAATGTCCCGCCAGACAGATATATTCTATGTAATCTTAGATTTTTTTCTGTAACTTTACATATTATCACATTTTACTTAAATTTTAGATATTATCATCTCTGTAATTTTAGATTTTATCGCATTTTATATAATTTTAGAGTCTAGTTAATAACCTAGGCAGATTCTTCCTTTTGGACCTCATTCACAGATTGTAGTCAGGTTGATCCATAAATGTATTTTAACTTTGTGTTAAATTTAGTTTATTTACTATCTATTAAGATAGATGTATACCTGAACACTCATGGACACATTGCTTGTACCATAATAAACTGACTGACTGACTGAAATTATAAATAAATAATTAGGACAAATCAGTAGAACTTAATTTGTCTAAGCTAGCTCCCCAAACTGTGCCCAAATATTGGGATTATGCCTGTGCACTACATTATATTTTGAGCTGCATTGGCAGATCACAATATTGCTTGGGGGGTGGGGGATCTGATTCATCTCTCTTCTGCTAGGATTTGCCAAGTCCTGCTTTAGATGTAGATGATCTGGGAGGGTATCCAGATCAGTAAAGAGTGGGCTGAAAGTAACGTTCCAGGTTTCCCTTGCTCTTTGCTTTTGGAAGCCTTGTGATTCTGCCTTAGACACCCTAATGTGGGGATCATAAGATTATTATTATTATCATCATCATTATATTTTTATTCTATCATCTGTCTGTCAGTCTGTCTGTCACCAAGATCTATGTAAGTAGATCTCATGTCGTGGAATATCGAGGTAAAATGCCTCTAATGTAGGTCTGTCATCCTTAGGCCCAGAATGCAGTACAGATAGTCCTTGTTTAGTGACTGCCTCATTTAGTGACTGTTCACAGTTACGACAGTGATGAAAAAGTAATGTTATGACCAATCCTCGCATTTACGACCTTCGCAGGTATGTGAAGCAAAGGAAAGCTGAAGTAAGATTGTAAGCACAGTTGTGGTTTACTTAGCGACTGCTTTTTTAACCACTGAGTTGCTGGTCCCAATTGTGGTCACTAAACTAGGATTACCTGTACTAAAATCTTAATAATAAAATCTTAATAAGTAAACTTGAATGGGGAGGATCTCTGCATAAAAGCAACACCTGCAAACAAATTGCCACATTGGAAAAGTTTCTGGATTGGATTCTGTGACTCTCCAATGATTACTCATCTACAACTCATAGCATCCCTTACTATTGGCAGTGCCAGCCAGGGCTGCTGGGAGTTGTAGGAAGCTATAGTTTCCTATCCTCATGGAATTCCAATACCTAATTATTACTGACTTGCTAGTTTTCCTAGTTTAAGGAAGTGGTAGTCTGTTCTGCTGTTGTCTGGACTCTGTCACCTCATCCTGCTACAAGGGTTTGTGAGATTTAACATTGGCAGTCCAGATTTACTTCTTTCTCTGTTTGGCCCACGTGGCCTTCGCTCTGTAGCTCTGCTTACCGTGCTGGCTTTTTTCTTCTCCCCAGGTCTTCATGATTAACCTCAAGCGTCGGACAGATCGACGAGAACGGATGGTGCAAACCCTCTACGAGCAGGAGATCGACTGCAAAATTGTTGAAGCCGTAGATGGGAAGTGAGTGTCGCAAGAGGGAGCCTTACTGGAGAATACAAAGCTGCTCGTAGTGGCCTTTGTCCCCAGAATAGAGTAGGGGACCTAAGCCCAATCACACACTGATTGAAGATTCTTGGATCATGTATTGGACTGGGCAACCCTTTAAGCATGCGCCAGTTAGAACAAGTTGCTCAAGTCTAGGGGAAGAACCTTTGTATCTTGGAAATCCTATGCTGACTCCCTGGCTTTCATCTCAATCATTAGGTGGTAAGACCAGCCCCTTTCTATCTATGGTGCAAGTGGACAATTGGTGGCCCTGTAGAAGTTGCTGAACTACACTATTCAGCATTTTCACTATGGAAGATGCTTGTGTGAGGTTGCTAGGAACTCTTAATTCAGTGAAGTCTTCCAGGCCAAAGGTTCCTTTTGGAGAGCCACAGTTTGATAAAGCAGAAAGTGCTGGGCTAATCTAATTTGATGTACAGCAACTTCTTCTCTTTGTCTGAATTGTGAGAATCAGAAGATGAACTGTTTTGGTCCAGGCCATGAGCAGATGGTGGTTGGCAAATTGATCTTCAACTGGGGTAATAGTACACAAGTTTTTATGTTATCCATAACTTTGCACTGAGATTCAGCTACTTGGGTGAAGAATTCTATGCTAGTTGGAAGCTTCTTCTCCATCTGAAGTTGAGGTATGTGGGCTTCTCCACCCTGGCACCCTCCAGAATTCCCAGGCTGATCAAGATGCAAACGATGGCTTTCCCACAAATCATTATTTTTGTTTCCCCAGCAGGTGTCTGTGGCAGAGGTGGGAATTCAGACTAGTTTGGGTCTGCATCCAGTTCCCAGGTAGTATCTCTCCAACTGATTACCCTTTCTCTCTTTTTTTCTCTCTTTGGTCCAGGGCAGTGAATAACAGCCAAGTGGAAGCCATGGGCATCAAGATGTTGCCAGGTTACAAGGACCCATACCATGGACGTCCCCTCACAAAGGGAGAATTAGGTTGCTTCCTCAGCCACTATAAGATTTGGAAAGAGGTAAATGATGTTCATGCCAGAAGCCATTACCTTCTTTGGCACACACACACAGTGAGAACTGCAGGTCCTTGGGATGAACTCTAAACTCAATTCCCCCAAAATCTCTATTTTTCATTTAAAAAGAAAGAATGTTTGTGGCTTGAAGATTAAGCATGCCAGTAGGCAGCAATGCTTGTTGAACATTAAAAAAAAACAAAACCTTAGGGTAAGAGTCTTGTGCAGGATTCCCACCAAAGACTGGGGACTTAGAGCCAGGCATCATTCCTATGCCTAGTGAAGCAAAATAAATTATGTAGAATAAATGATGCAAAAATGATTTGCAGAATTCAGTCCTTTGTATTGCGGAATGAGGATCAGGATTTTAATGGATGGATTTATTCAAATCACATCTTTATTATGGTCATAGACCAGCATAAAATAGATGGATTTATCTGAAGCTATTGAATATCTTTGATCTGTGGTGTTCTGGGTGTCTTCCCCTACATACGTTGACTGTTCCAGTGAGCAGAGGCAGGGAATCTAAGGGAGGAACCAGCTGTACTTGTTTCAGGCTTTGGCTTGCAAGCACTGAAAAGAGCCTTTGCAGATGTGTACTGTCACAGCTGGGACGTTGGCTTTATTTTGGCAGAAAAGCCAGACTTTTGGTCCGCTGTGTGATCGGGATTTCTTGCCGTCTGCCAGAAAGCAAGAAGGATAAATGAAGGCTCAGGAGCTAATCCACTGGATGTGAATCTTACTGTCTCTCTTGGTTTGGGCTGCCATCTATCGGCCGCATCAAGCTGTTCCATCAGCCACAGATAGAAGTCCCTGTTTTTAACTGCAGGACACACAAAGGGAGTGAGGGTACCCTAGTTGTCCCTATTCTGACACTCCCCAATTTCCTTACCACAAAGCTCAATGTTCTCAACCAGCGTACCAATTTTCAGCTCATCCAGCATGCATTCATTCATTCATTCATTCATTCATTCATTCACCAATTAGTATGCTGTCTCGTAACTCTAGGAATTATGGGAAATGCAGTTCCACCTACCTGGAGGATACTTGATTATGGAACCCTGATTAATAAAACTGAAATGATAAGCCCCTGAAAGCCTTAAACCACACAGAAAAGCCACGATGAGAATGTTTCTGTTAAATACTTTGCATCCTCAGAAAAGGAGCTGAGCATCATTCTGTTGCTTTGCCAGATTGTTGAGAGAGGCCTGGAGAAGTCCGTGGTGTTTGAGGATGACCTGCGCTTTGAGATCTTCTTCAAACGGCGCATGATGAACCTCATGTTTGACTTAGAAGAAGAGGGCCTTGACTGGGATTTAATGTGAGTGCAGAACATGCTCAGGTTGCTGCTGGCTAAGAAATCTTGGCAGTAGTGCCCCCTTTCTCCCCTTACTTCTTTTTCTCCTCGTTTGTGCAAATATACAACATCATCTGCTATATCAGTGGTGGGATGAATGAGTGAACTGGTGCACTATGGATGGAGGTAGCTGAACTTGTTGAGTATGACTAAAATATGCACCTTAAATATTAAAATCAACAGGAATTGGAAGAAAACAATGCACTTTTCTTATTAAAGCCCTAGTTGAAAATTGGAATTAAAGCATAATCTCACTGAGTGGAGTTTCAGTCACTCATGGGGATAATAAGAATCATAATATGAGTTTGTATAAATTGAACTTCAAAGTCTCTTTATAGACTGCAACCCCAAATGTATGAATTGGAATTGAACCAAAATGGGCTTGTCAGTAACCACTTTCTGGAAGTTTTGCTTTTACAGCAAGTCTACTACAACAGTCAAATAGCAATAAAAGCCATTTAAAAAATAAGTTAACTGAGCAAAATTAACAGAAAGAAAGTATAAGTACATGTAACAGTATTAATGAAAAAGTATGAGTGAAACAGTATTAAATTTAATAACCACTTTAAGGGAAAAGAGAGGCTGGAAATTAAGTTCTAAACAAATTGCCCCCTTTCCTTGCTCTGTTATCAGAAAATCCTAATTCCAATGTTGCCAGACAGCGCTTATCAACAATCGAGACAATTTTCAAATGGAACTTTTGAGTTGTTGGTAATATCTATCTTTTTAAAGACAACTTCATACACGCTATGCCTGCTCCTCCTGAGATTTCACTCTGTCTCCCTCTAGCTACATTGGCCGGAAGCGCATGCAGGTGGAGCATCCAGAGAAAGCTGTGCCCCACATCCGCAATCTGGTGGAAGCTGACTACTCCTACTGGACGCTGGGCTATGTCATCTCCCTCCAAGGGGCCAAGAAACTGCTGGATGCTGAGCCCCTCACCAAAATGTTGCCAGTGGATGAGTTTCTTCCAGTTATGTTTGACAAACACCCCGTGTAAGGCTTGCCTCTTGTGTAAGGAAAACAAAATGGGGACTTTACAGAAGCTTGCAGAAGTTTTGCATTTCTTACAAGGGAACTGGAATGTTTCCTCCTATGATTTCCATCTGGTAGAGCAGGATGGGCAGTGCAATCAGCATTCCTTGCCCTATTTTTGCAGCCCCCAGAATCCCCTAGGATTGCACTGCTGAAATTTGGCGGCATAAAAGCCACTTTCAATAGCAATGTCCAGATGCTTTAGCCTGGTCCAGTTTGACAGCATCACCTCCTGCTCTGAGGAACCTCAGAGGAAGCTCCTAGATGGGCATAGATGCAGATTCTCCTCATTACCATGAGCAGGAATTTATAGCCCAGAAAGCTGAATTGGTTGGATGGGGGACAAGTTCTTTCTGCATCCAAAGATGTTGGGCACTGTGCAGATTACTATATTGTTTGAGAATGGACACAAGTGGAATATCATAGGTATTGATTTATTTGTTTTGTGCCTTCAAGTCAATCTTGACTCCTGGCAGCTGCCTGGACTGGTCCCTTGGCAAGATTTCAGAAGTGGTTTGCCACTGTCTCCTTCTTCCTAAGGCTGAGGGAGAGTAACTGGCCCAAGGTCACCCAGCTGTCTTTGTGCCTAAGGCAGGACTAAAGCTCATGGTCTCCCAGTTTCTAGTTCAATGTCTTAACCAAACTGGCTCTCAACTTTTTATTAGATGGCTCTTAAATATGAAGTTTTGCTCTCACTCCTGACATTTCTGTTTTGGAAAAATCCTGATTTTTCTAGAACATAGATGTCCTAAGAGCTAAGTAATTTCAGAGCAAAGCTGAGTAAAGCTTTCTGTGCACCAAGTAGAATACTTGAATGTTGCTGAGAAACTCCCAAAGGAATAAGCACTATCTTTCTGAATTTGTGGGTGGGGAGGGACCAATAGAATCTTCAAGGTATACATTGACGTTAATCCTCTTCAATGTATGAAATACCTTCCTGATTAATTAGTCAGAGAGGAGCTTGATACATGATAATTCTCCTACACAAAAACTAGTGAAATGAATATTGGCTGGGGCTCCCATCAGCCCCTTCCTCCCTCCAGCCAATTCCCCCCCCAACCCCAAACACCTTGTTTATTTCGTAGTTTTTTACACTTGCTTCTTAATTCACTTGTGTGCTTTGTAGCAATCACAAATCCAGGGAAGGCACTTTTCTGACATGACTTTCATTTCCTGCTCAACAGTACTGAATACATGGAACATTTTGACAACCGGAATTTGCTGGCCTTCTCAGCGGAGCCCCTGCTGGTTTATCCAACACACTACACAGGGGACAATGGCTACATCAGCGATACAGAGACCTCGGTGGTGTGGAACAATGAGAATATCAAAACAGATTGGGACCGGGCCAAGTCCCAGAAAATGAAGGAGCAGCAGGAGTTGAGGAATGAGGCCAGGAACTCAGACGTGCTCCAGTCCTCATTTGACAGGACAGCCCGGGATGAGCTATGACCCTGCATGGATGCTGATGAAGGGGACCAGGGGAGAGACAATGCAAGGGAAGGCTTTTCTCTTCTTCTCAGGGTTTATGGGTTGATTCTCTCAGATGTCAACGATGGGGGGCATCACACCTGGTTGTGCCTATGGGAAGCCTCAGTCCCCTGCAGCCTGGGGAGCCTGATATGGAAATGGTGGCATCTGGTTAGTTCTACTGTCTCCTGCTCTCCTATTCAGTGTATGAATGTGGGGCAGGTGCAGCCTTGCAATTCTCATTTGAGAAGTTTTATTCTCTAATAATTGGCCTTTTACAGGGACCCTCTATGTTTTGGGGGGGGGGGGAATGTTTAAGAGATGCAGCACAGATTAGCATGTTTTGATGCCATTATGCTCTATATCAGACAAAACCATTTCTCTTGGTTTAAGGTGGTAACAATATTTGGGTTAATTTTATGTAAATGTTCTTCCATATGTCTTTCTGGAAGAATCTTGACTTTTTCTCTCCTGGTACCTTGGTAGTATTGAAGTCTTATGTGGGCTACCAAAAGTTAGGCCTTATAGGCCAATCACAATATGTTTTATTAATTACTGGGGGGGTGGGTTGGAGAAAATGTTACTGTACTTAGGAACTTCCAAAGGACATGCGTCAAATGAGTAAGGAAGTGTTTAGAAGAAAATGGCAGCCAATTCAAATATTGAATGTAATTTATATAATAAATTGTCTATGGGGCCTAACTTTTGGTACACCCTGCACACACACCCTCTCCCTGAGCAGTGAGAAAGGGGAAGCTGTCATAAGGAGTAGAGATCTTAAGTGGAATACAAGCATGCATTGGAAAATTTGAGAAGACACCACTCAATGGCAGCTTGGCTGTTCCTTTACCATGTGGGAAAAGCAAGGTATCATTTTGATGTTCCCACCACGGACTGAGCTTCTGCTGATGGTACAGATGCCCTAGAACAGTGATGGCGAACCTATGACACGTGTGTCAAAGGTGACACGCCACAACAGTTTGGGTGACACACCAGTGTTCACCAACACTCAACAACTATTCTCTCTGCCTGAGTTACCAAAGAAACTGAGTTTGTTTTACTCATATTTCATTTTTGTAATTATTTGACGTTTCTTAATATAATACATAGCACCACACATGACTGGACTGTATTTTTTAAAATAAATGAATAAGTAAAGAATTGTTTCTCTTTTGTTCATGTGTGACATGCCAGCAGAGTCAAGTTAGGCATTTTCTGAATTTTTGACACACTGAACCCAAAAGGTTCACCATCACTGCCCTAGAATGTGCAGCTGTGCTTGCTTTACTTGGCAAGTAACTTTACTTAGCAAGCCCCACCCAGGTCTTTGTGATACCGGATGTGCCTCTTCATGTAACTACATTTTTGTCACAAGTTTGGTCACTGCCATGAGATGGATAGCCCATGATGTAGATGATATCACAGCTGGATGGCATCTGAGAGAAACCCTCCTCACCTGCAGGTGTGTACTGCGGTGTTCATAAAGCTCTTCTGTCTCCAGTTTTCCTCACCTCTGTATTCTGTACATGGTTTGTCAAACTTCTGGCCCAACATTTCTAAACATCCTACTTACTCATAAGATACACAAGCATGCACTTGCACGCGCACACACATTAAGTGCCTAACTGCTTCTTGCTGTTTATCTTTGATGGGAATTTCTCACTCAACCTTGCAGTTATCTGTTATGTCTCACTTGGTCCCCTTTCTGACATGAAAAATTTGATGAGATACCCATCTTTTCCTGTCTCTGTTTTCTAACCAAAGTATTTATTCTTTAGCGCATACGCTGGTACAGCAATGGATGATCCATAGATCTAATATACATATTTGGAACAGCCTTTGATTACGTTTCTTCTGGTACTTGTAGTTTCATTAACAGAACTAGATTGATGCCACAGACTTTACATATCCAAAGACAGGCTTACAACTGGCGGTACTAATTTTAATAAGTTTTTAACAGTGCTTTGTAATGGGGGAGAGGGAAGGCCTACATTAGTAACAGAGATGGAGAACTATAATTTCCAGAGTCTTATTACTGCGTAAGGACTGCTGGAAGCTATGGTTCAGTGACTTATCCAGCCATAGCACCTGTCAGCCCTCTTTCTTTAGAAGAACATCAGAGAAGCTGTTTGGGAGAAAAGTGAGAGGGAAAAGAAAAAAGAAAGGGAAAAGAGAGATACTACAAAACTATCTGATGTTGTATCATACCTTGGCTAATTTGGGAATGGGGCATTGTCCTCTGACCTCACACTTCTTTGTGCAGGCAAGCCAAAAGCTAAAACTAGTCCAGAAGGTGTGTATCTGTGAGGACTGATATGAAGGAGAACAAGCACGTATCTCAACCTTTGTTTGCTTTTGCATCAGCAGCGCTTTCTGTGTCAACTTGCACAGATCACTAATTTGGACAGGAGATAACCTGCAGACACTTGCCCTCACAATTTTCACCGAATTTCAAAGAAATCAGTGAGCTGCCTGTCCTGCAAAAACATATGTACAGCTGACTGAGAATGAGATGACATGACTGGGCAGATACAAAGAGAGAGTTCTCCAGATGCAAGGCCAACATTGGCTTAAGGTATTCAACATTGGGCCATACCCCTGCATTCCCTCGAATATTCTGTGCAGCTGTTGGGACTTAGATCCACGGCCCTTCTTTTTCAAGGGGAGTGGGTGTTTAGTTTCTACTCTCTGTGGTAGTTGAAGTCGGTTGGCAGTTTGTAATATTTAAAAGATGCTGAAGGCCTAGAAAGCCAAGAAAAGCAAAGAAATCAACACAATGATTTTCTCCAGCTTTTATAATGACATCTGTAGGCTAATGCCCACCTGAAGGTTGACTCGTGTTAGAAAGAAAATCAATGCATTTCTTTGTGATCATGAAAATAATTTGCAAGTTCTGAAACACCACCATATATTCTTCTGTCATATTTTCTTTTTTAGAGCAATCAATACACTAAAATGATCTGGCATTCATGTGTCAATCTCTGCCTTTTTTTCCTTTATGTGTATAGGTGATCAGATTTTCCTGGTCTTTATAGTGCTACACAGATTACCTGGTAAAGCTATGTGTGACTGCATGTATATAGTAGCAATTAATGTATTAATAATTATTTCCTCAAACCTTTGATACCTCCCCCTTGTGCTGGATGGCACAATTTTGGCTATTTGAAGAATATCCCTAAGAGTATTTAAATTGTACTTATCAAAAAGCAACCCCCCCTCCCAATACTGAACAGATGATATGACTCAATGTAAAGGTGTTAACTGGAACCAACTTTTGGCATATCAAAGATGTTGGAAAGGAGTTAAAGGTCTTCACCTTGCAGTGGATTGATTTGGGCTGACATACATGAATGAATGAATGAATGAATGAGTATACATGCATGGATCTAGTATGTTTCACAAGCTGGCACCTGCCAGATGTGTCAAGTCTCCAACTCTAGGAGTCCCAGCTCTTATTGGTCATGGTGGCTGAGAATTCAAACTTTGCAATCCCAATAAATCTGACCCAGGGTAGGTTTGGGGAAGACTGATTTAATTGTTACATTCCATTTGTCATTCCAGTGCCTTCCCCTCTGGACATTTTCAAATGGAGCTTGTTCGCTTGTTAGTTATATCGTCCCTTTCTTGCAGGAGGCCAAGAGAGCAAATATGGAACTCTTCTCAGATGTTTTCCCACAGCTACCACCCTGTGAAGTAGGTTGGGCTGAGAGACAGCAATTGACCTAAAGTCACCCAGTGAGTTTGCATGACTCGGGGGGACTTGAGCAGTCTCCACAGTGTCAGTCCAGCACCATAACCACTATACCACACTGGTACATTGCTCATTTTGTAGTTTATCTGAAGTTCTTCTTTAATAAGAAAGTCAGTGATAGTGGACACTCTTCTTTCCACCAATCCTCCTTTGTAGGATGGCAACACAGGGGAATGTGAAGTCAGACCTGTTTTGGAGTTCATTGTCAGTTCACACAGTCCACCACAGAAGCCCAGTAACAATGCCTGGCACAAATTGGGTGTGTATCTGCAAGAGAAACAGACTCCTACTCCCATTAGTATTATGTCCAAAGGTTACAGATTATAGGAATTGTAGTTCATCATCTAAAAAGCCTATTATGTGGAACCTTGAAATTGAAGTCTTGGAAGATGACAACGGCAAGCCACTTTTCTATGATTTAATTTTTTTCTGTTGAGCACTCTTAACCATATACCTAGATTCCTTAAATCATCTCCAAATAAACAGCACAATCTGTAGTTCAAATGACACAACACAAACGTTCCCATAATCTGTTGACATGATTCCCATTAGATCATTCATATTCCATAGGTTAGTCAAACTGCAGAAGTCCACTACATAGTTCTCAGATGACTCTACAGTTCCTCTGATAGCTCACTTCATTATGTTTGCATTCCTTGCTACAGTTCCAAAGAATATTGTCAGCCCAGATTGTTGCCCATCATATATGGAAGGTATCAGGTAGCTCACTTCATTATGTTTGCATTCCTTGCTACAGTTCCAAAGAATGTTGTCAGCCCAGATTGTTGCCCATCATATATGGAAGGTATCAGGTTGGGGAAAAGCTGCAACAAATTATACCTTATTTAGTTCCTTCATATTACGCAAATCCTGATGGTGAAGTGCAATGGAACATCCCTTCAGATTTGATGAAGTGTCACTGTTTTACCAAAGGGACATTGCCCAAAAAGAGGTATCATAAGCTTTGGGAAAATCCTCAGGTTACAACAACAACAAAGCTTTGCAGAGAGAGAAAAGTGATTTTAAAAAAAAAATCCCAAATCAGATAAATTAAAACTGAGTATATGGAGTAGGTATTGGACTCTCGGGAAGAAGTAAGAAAATTACTGGTGGAAGATACCTGGAACTGATCGGCTGGCATTTCAAAGAGAAGCAGGTCATTCTGCAATACTTTACGTATGTTATTTATGAAGCAAACAGGATAAATGTGTAAACAGCTGATTTATGGATAACACTATAAAGAGGTGATATGGTAAGGCTGTCAGCTGGTTCTTTCACATTTTCATCATCTCCCTCTCTCTCTCATCTCCTCAGTAATACAACAGGAACTTACGGCCCTCCAGATGTTGCTGAAACCAAATATTCCAGCATCTCTTACCACTGGCCAAGCTGTTGTGTGTTGTAATTGAACAACATATAGAAGACCACATGGATTCCCTTTCCTTGCCATAATGCAGCCTTTCCCAAACTAGCACTTCCAGATGTTGCTGGACTTAACATTTCTGATGCTAGCTGGAAATAATGAGAATTGATCTGGTGGTATCTAAGAAGTCTCAGCAGATGGCAGCACGTGGCTGATCTTTTCTGAGCTTGGAAGTTAAGTAAGAGAATTCTTACTTAGCTTCTTGCTTAGCTTTATCACATCTGATGGTGAGCTGCAGTTCACAAAAGCGTATGCCTTTTAATAAAAGTTGTTTGTCAGAAAAGATGCTACCTGACTCCTGATTTTTTGCCACCAAGAGGATCTTTGGGAATCCTAGATCAGAGCTATAGGCTAATCAGGAATTTGAAACATCTCTTGGAAAATGGCAACCATTTGAATGAAATGAAATGAAAACCATTTCCTTACTTTTGCCAAGAAAACTATGTCCTCTGCATCACCAGAAGTCAAGCTTGCTTTCAAGAAGACTTAATCTTGATCTAGTATTTGGGAACCAAAGCTTGGGAAAGGCTACTGTTTTTAAGATATGAACATAGGTTGAGCCTTGCGCAAAAAGCAAGCCACTCCAGAGAGGAGCAATGAGATTAGCTTATATTGCAGAGCATCCTAAAAGAGAGAAAGGGTACCCATGGTCCTCCAGCTGATTTGGCCAGCTTGGCCAATGGTAGCACAGCAACATCTGGAGAGCCTTGTTCCTGTTGTATCGCTGCTATATTTTCCTCTGTCCATGATTCAAGGTTAGCTGAAGGTTCACAGATTCTTTGTTCCTAATGTAATCCTTGACTAGAAGCAGGGAGACCTGTGATTCACATCTCCACAGGACTGTGCAAAATATGTTGTGATTGCAGGCCAGTCACACACTCCTTTTCTACTTCAGTTTATTTCCCACAAGTTGTTTCATTGGTTTTTTGTGAGGTTGAAATTTGGTGGGAAGAAAAACAATTATATAGCACACCCAGGGTACTTTGGAGAAGGAGAGGCCATAAATGAAAAGAATACATAAACATATAGTAACCAAATGTGGTTTATCATTTTGAAGTATACCTTCTAATAAAAGTGTGTAATGCTATGTGTAATTGCAACCTCCCTCACTCTTCCCTCCCCACCTCACAAGCTGGAAATAAATTGCAAATGATGTTTTTGGATAGTGAAAAGAGCTTTGGTAAAACTGAGTGATTTTAATTTCTTAGATGGTGAGGTACTGCTCTGTATTAAAGCATCACCTAATGTGAACTGCTCTATTCAATCCCTGTGGAATTTACCAATCCTGTTGTGGCTACTTATAACTGATCAAATTTTTAACAGTTCATATAATGTGGTAGAGCCAGTTTGGTGTGGTGGTTAAGGCACCAGGCTAGAAACTGGGAGACCTGGGTTCTAGTCTCACCTTAGGCACAAAGCCTGTCATCCATCCATCCATCCATCCATCCATCCATCCATCCATCCAATCATCTATCTATCATCATCTGTATTTATATATTTACTGTATATATTTATATTTATATAAATATAAAATGAGGTAGTTGATCACCATAGAGGCCTAGTTTGAAAAAGTATCCCACAGGGTGTTTTATTGAGCAGATAGATACAATAGACCAAGATTTAATACCCATGCTTTTCAATCCTTAAAAAAAAATCTCATTAAACACATGATTAAACAAGCTTAAATGTAGGGTCAAACATTAGACCTCGTGTCCCATGGAAAAAATTGATTTCCATCATTTTTCAAGAGAGTATTGGAATTAGATGTCCTTCAAAGAAAGGTGCTTTGGGCCTCATCTACTTGGATGTTTTAGACATTTTGTAGCTCTAAATCAGTGAAAACTGCTAAATAAAATCTTGTCAGTGCTTTCAAATTATTATTATTATTTATTTAATTTGTCCCCGCCCATCTCCCCTACAATGGGGGACTCTGGGCGGCTTACAACCACTAAAATCACAATTAAATTAAAAAAGTTTAAAAATTATACACTATAAAACTAGAAATTTACAGAAATAAAAAGCTAAAAACTCCAAGAGGGCAATAGGGCCCCACCAGGCCGCTAAATAGGATACTAACTGGGAATTTTATTTGTTTTTAAAAGTTTCATCTATGCAAGCATGGGATTTTCTTATTAAAGGGAGAGGCTATTTCCCTAGATTGTAACTTTTTCCTGGTTCATTAAATTAAACCAGTTTTTCTAGCGTCCATGGGGCCTGCCTGTCTATTAAAATGAAGTGGTCTCCCCTGAGACCATATAAATAGGTTTTCTCTCCCCATACCCCAACCTTATGTTAGAAACTTCCTCAAACTTTTAATAAGGCCCTTGGTGCAGTCACATAAAGTATACTTTTTAAGGGAACATCTCACTAATAAGCTTTGTTACATCAATTCTCTGGATAGACAATTATTATTTTTAATGAGAAGAAAGAAAGTTGCATGTTCCACTGTGTGTTTTGGACCAAAGGTGGTTGGATAGTTATGACTGAATCCACCAAAATAGTCTTCACAAATTTTGGGCACTTCAAGTAAGTTGGCCTTCCACTCCAATAATTTCCAACTTATATATTACCAAAAGCCCATAGAGTTGGAGGCAGCTAAGCTGGCAAGGGCTGTTGGGACCTAAAGCTATTGGCAAGTAGCATAGAATAAGTTCTTATAGTAATATCATGATGTGCTCTTGGCATTGATATCAGGATCTGGTAATGCTCACAGCCCAGTAGTTACTTTCCAAATCTCACAGGACCTTCATTCTGCTCTTTAATGTTATTGCTGATCATTTGCTATCTGGAAGCCATGACCAAGGAAAAAGCAACAACTTTTTATTTTGGACAATGGTGCATCCTAAGGAAAAGGGCAAGGAAATGGTTATTGGTGAAACTTTAAAATGGTCCTCAATGAGGGCTTATCAAAAATCAGGTCATGGGGAGTAAAACAGTGTGGTAGTGAAAGAAACAGTATCTGTTATCTAGGGTATAGGACACTTGTAGTGGGTAATATTGATAGCTAAGTATACAGGTACAGTCTTCAGAAACTGTCACTTTAGGGTTAGGGTTAGGGTTAGGGTTGACTGCAGGGTTGATAGCTTGAAAAAAAATGGCATTCAGTATTGGGCTTATAGCTGAGATATTTAGATCCCTGGGTAAAATTTGTGATGTTGGATGTTGACTTCTTGATAAGCCTGTTGCCACTCCTTGCCATTTAGATCAGCTCTTCCTGAATTGGTGCATTTCAGATACTTGGACTACAATTCCCTACTTCCCCTAACTTAGGATGATGCAAAATGAAGCTCAAGGCACTTGGAGAGGCAAGAAATTGGGAATGATTGATGTACAGGTTGAGGAGCAGGGCCCACATCACAGATCAGCATTTGCATGCTCCATCAATCAGTGTGTGTGCAGAGATTCAATGGAGACCCTTTCCCCCGCTCCTCTTCTTCTTCCTTACTATTGCTGTTTGCTCTCCTGTTTGCCGTTTCATCTGGAGAAGTCTTCTTCTTCCCTTCCTGTCCATGTCTGAAGTAGGATCAGTCAAAGGACAAGAGACAAGGCCTTCTCAGTGGCTGTATTCAGATTTGGCTATATCTTACCCTCCAATTCCTTCCCATGCCCTAATCAGTTACAAAACTTTGCTCTTCTAGAAACTCTTGCCTCCTCCATCTAGATATACTTCTGATGTGGGGGTCTATAACTCCATAATTCATCTGCAGACATCATGAGTGACTGCTAGAGAGTGATGGGAAGAATAACCAACACACCTGATGGGCATTCATTTGGAAAAAGCTATTTTGAATGAATGAGAGAAAGAGAGAGAGAGAGAGAGAGAGAGAGAGGTAATACGAGCAAGGAATAGAAATCCAGTTGCTGGCCTTGTCCTCTATCTAGGATGACTGTGAATGTTTTAGGTTCATAAATATATTCTGAGCTAGCTTTTTGCCATATGTTCATAAAAGCTGCAGATTGTATAACATCTTTTGCCACCAGATCAAGAATAGTCAACACTTCTCACTTTTACATTTTTGTGAGCTACATGCAGCACCAAAACAGGGCACAGCTTTGTATCTAAGATTCATATGTATTGATGCAGATTTACTACTAATAATAACCTCTAACCATTGAGGGAAAGTTGGGATCAGGTAATCCCTCTGCTGCTCAGATCCTCACTGTAGATGGACAGTTTCAAGTCTTTTTTTTCTCTCTTCTTACGGTTCTCTTTAAAGCTGGTGTGATGCTCTTCCAGTTAGAGGATACATTCACAAGACTGTAAAGAAGGGCATATAGCTGCAGTCAGTGTATTCCTATCTCTAGTCTGAAGACTGGAAATTTAATTTTGCAGTAAAAAAATATCCCATTATAAGACTTAGGCTTCCAAAACAGAATTGATGCCTTATCATTATGGAGCATGTGTGTTTATTACCTATATCATCCAACAGAGAGTGTTAAGATTAAAGTAGGTGATATTGCAAATGGTGTGAAATATTTTGATGTTACAGAGAATGTGAACATATTTTGCCCTCCTTTCCTTATATGTGAAATTGGATGTAATTGTTGTCCTTTGGTGCTGTTGTTAAATAATGAATTGGAGGAACTATACATAAGACTTTCACCCCCAATTACTCCATTCAATAACAACTCTGTAAGTGGGCATGTCTGAGAAAGAGTAATTGGCCCAAATCCATCCAATGAATTTCCATAGCTAAGCAGAGACTTGTCCAGTGCCTTGAATTGCTAAAAATTTGCTAAGTTTGCTCATGGATCAAATACAGTTCCTCTGGGATTCAAGACAGGGTCTGATCCATAGGTTAGTTGTCCTTGTTCTCAACCAACTGAGGCCCCTTGGAGACCTTTACCTTCTAGTTAACATTTCTAGAACTTTGAAATTAATCAGAGTTGCGACTTTTCCTGGAATGTTCTTTTGGTCCTTCCCCCCCGACCAGTTCCTATGAGATCACAAATAAAAGCTCACAGATGCATCACAATTAATGGAGTTTTCAGGCCAGGTTACACATCACAGATTTGTACATCTGGCACAGCTCTTACCAAAGACCAAAGGGTTCCAGAGAAGTCAAGGTCCAGAGCTAAACTCTCTCTATTGCATTTGCTGCTGATTTGTTGCTTATTGGTAGCTCATTGTAGAGAAGGTAAGTCTCCCAAGGAGGGCATTGCTTTAAGAGACAGTATATGGAGACACTGAGGTTTTTCTTGAATATTCTTTTGTCATTGCCATAGTCACATTATTATGCTAAACTCTCTTTCATACTGTTTTATATATATGTGGGAATGTTAACATGGGATAGAAGATCTGTAGGAGAGTATCATTATGTACCTGAAGAAATGTCACACAGAAGACTACTGCTGTTCACATATCATCCCAGAATGCAAGACATGGAAGACTGGTCTTTATTATAGAAAGGGAAATTTTACTTGAAAAACTTCTTAACAATAAGAACAAATCAATAGTGGAAGCAATTAGCTAGAGAGATGGTGAACAACCTTCTCTGGATGTGTTCAGGGAGAAACTAGACAGTCATCTATTTGAGATGTTTAATTTGGATTCCTGCACTGAGCAGTGCATTGGATCCTTCCAACTCCATGATTTTATGAATACTACATCTGAAAACCAACTATAGCTGAAGCAAGATTGATGTTTCGGGTTGCCTTATTCCAGGTCTCCATATCTCGATGGTCTAATTTCACAGTATGCAAATAACCCAAAAAACAGATGATTGGAACATTATGTAACAATGCATTTTTGCATGGCTAGTGATTGCAATAGGTTTGTTCCCAGAAGCTACTATAAAAAGTTTAAAAGGACTGGAAGAACCATCTATTTCTTTCTATTTCTACAATAAAAATACATGCCCTACCACAGAGCCAAGGGTGAAACCTGCATCTTCCAGCCATTGTTCAGCTACCTCCTTCACCATATCCAACTGAAATGACTAATGGCTAGAAATGAGAGGAGAAGGTTATGCCCTGAGCTTCTTTACTCCTCTCTATCTTCAATGCTTTGATGAGGGCTTTCAGAGTTATTTAATCTGAGCAACTTTTACACAGTAAACTGTTGAAGGATTTCAGGACCCAACACTAAACAAAGTCTTATTCTGATATAAAATATTTGAAGACTAGTTCATGGAAATAAAGCAAACCATCCTCAAGGGAAACTCAAGAATATGCACACTATTTTTGAAGCATTAATGTGCTCATCTGAAAGCCTCCAATATTCCAGACAGAGGTGCTGAGTGGCCAAACATTGTATCTTTCCCAAATTAGCATCATTATCTTCTCATATGCTGACATCCTTCCACCTGCCCTTTTGTATCCCTTGCCATCAGTGATTTGGTGATTCTTCTTTTGCAGCTTACTGATAAAGTGAGAAATCATGGACAGGTGAGTCACTAAAACAGCTTTATCTTACAGAGCTTAGCTGGAATGTTTTGTTTCATGTTATGCATTATTAAAATTTAAAAATGATTTTCAAAATGTTAAATCTTTCCAGTTTTGCCTTTGAAAGCCAGCCTTGATATTAATAAGAAAAAGATTGATTTTAATGCAATCAAATGACAATTAAGAATGCAATCCTATAGTCTCTGGGAGGACACAGGATCTAGTCAGATCCATTGTAAAAGACCCCTCCTATACCAGGATCAATTCTTACAGCATTACTGTTGATTTTATTAGCTAAAAGTAAAAATAAGGTGTGCCAGGAGCACATCAAAAATTGAGTAGGTTTCAACCTACTAGATCTAAAGCCTCCTTAGACTTTGAATCTGACCCCCAAATAGGGAAGAAACCCTATCAATTCTGAAGCTGGAATAGTTAATTTTTCTTCTTGTTGGAATCAGATCCAGCAATACATTTTTGTTAAAAATAGATTTATTGAATTAAACCTGCCCTCCACCTTGCAAGTTGGTGCAAGTCTCATAGGGCTTCTGATCTGAAATGATCCACCACAGATGCTCTCCCCACTCTGTGGGTTTGTGTGGGTTGGCACTGCCAATCCTTCAAATCTAACATGTTCTAGAAACTGTGATAAATAGAATTCCAAGAAATCAGTGAAATTGGGAGGTAGAAAAGGGTGATAGACTGGATTTGGGAAAATGTTAGAACGGATGTAATTTGGAGAAAACAGAAGAACAAAGGCCAAGTACAAGACCTGCATAAGAAAGTATTAGAAGACAGATGAACCTTCCAAGAGAAGGAATGGAAGGAAGGAATGGCTTAGCTCTGGAGCCTGAAGCCCTCTCAACATCTGGAGCCAGAGCGTGGGGTTAGGGTGGAGCTGAAATCAGAGTGGAGCAGCTCTGGAACAGGGAGCAGGAGCCAAAGTTCTGGAGCTGCTTCCCTTTCTGTTATCTTAATATACTGATAAAGTTTACTAAAAGTTACCAAATGCTGTAGGTATTCATTTCCTAAAATAATCAAACCTCATTCTAACCTGACCCAAGCATTCTGTGGGTAGGAGGGCTCCCTGCCATGCTGCTGCCTGTTCATCTGGCCTTATGGGACAGGCAAAAACAGAGGGCCCAGCATGGGTGGAAGCATCTGAGTTTGCTCACTGTTGGATTACCCTTGTTATCTATTTAGCCTTCCAGATAAACAATGTGTTAGTCTACAATGTACCAACTTAAAAGACAAATCTTTCTCAGCCCTTCTCACTGTACTATAACTGAACATTTGTTACACATACAAATAAAACAATTCAGGTTTTCTCCTGTCCCTCAAGGTCATTCCTTCTGTCCATTACAATATTGCACATAGAGAAAATAGATGTTCTATTACTCCAGTGTTGATTGTGAAAATAGACAATTCATTAAACAATTTTGGAAATGTAACAATCATGTTGGATCATTTTTCATATCAGCTAATAATGTTGTAAAGCCCAATGATTTTGGGAAATGATTTGTAAGAGAATGAAACAAATTTTAAAGGTGGGTTTCTTTTTTTCAGCTTGCTATTTTTTTAATTAAATATTATTAGTACTTATATTCCTGCAAAGTATACAGAACTGGCTTTGTACGTAAGTAACAACTGCTAGGATGCTTCTTATTGGAAATTATGAACAATCCCTTCTACAGAAGAAAGGCAAATTAAGTTATGGAAGTATGCACTGATGTAAAAACAAATTTAATATCTGAAAAATAAATCTGATATAGAATGTAACTCAATTTGGAAACCAGTTTTGGATTACAATCTTATAAACAAGTTGTACTATAACCAAAGTTTTGATTTTTTCCTAACATAAAATTACAATATTTAATCATATTATGATCTGTTAAATTTTTTAGATTAGGCAGAAATTATTGCAATTTTAAAATCACAGTCTATAACTTATAGTTTGAGTCATATTTGCTACAGCTGTTAATTACCAGTTGTTAGAGTTGTTAACAATAAACCAGCTTCAACATTTTACTTATTTTAGTGTTGACTTAAACCTTCAAACTGATAAGACATTCTACGCAGATTTATATCATTGTTATTTTGAAATTTTCTAGCTAATTTTATGATGCCTATGAATTCACTTTCTATTTTTTTCCTTTTTGTTCTTTTACCTTTTTAAATTCTTCCCTGGTGTTTTCTTTGATTGGACTTATACAATTAATAAATTATAATCCCAAAATGGTAAGGCTGAAGGAATAGAGGGAATACTTGTTAAAGTGTAGAAGTAATTTGCATATGAAATGACAACACATATATGGAAACTTCATATGTGCTTGATAATTGGAAAAATTCTGTTATTGTTCTCCTGTACAAAAGGTAAGGTAACAAGAGTGAATGCAAAAACTACTTGGGATCACTTTATTAAGCTTGAAGGGAAGATGTTTGATAGAATTCTGATTGAAAGGTGGCAGCGAACAAAATTTGGAAAGCACAGTGTAGTTTTATACCCAGTAGGGAATGTGAATACTAGATTTTTGCTCTTCAGTGGATCATTGAGAAATACATGAAAATACATGAATGTGAGGGGGGGAAAAGCTTCATTGCACTTCAGCTGATTTAAAGAAGCATATGATAAAGTGCATAGTCCATTGAATTATGGATTGGTTTGCATGAATGTGAAGTTGAAGATTGATTGCCAAATGTTACGGTAAGAGGGGTAAATGATAGAAGTAAAGCAAAGATGAGAGTAAATTAAATGGCATGCTTTGTGAATGATTCATCCCTGAGCAAGAAGTAGAACGAGAATGTGTGAGCAGGATGAAAGATGTATGTTGAAGACTTTGGTCATACAGAGAGAATGAATGAAGGTTGAACTGCAAAATAGAGATCTGAAAGAAGAGCAAATTATTCGAGAGAAAGGAGCAGAGCTGAGAATGTCATGGCTGGATGGAATTGATGAGCTCCTCAAAAGAGAGGGGTGAGAAGTTAAAAAAAAAGATAATGCATGAATCAGTGTATAGATGTAGTGGAAACGAGGATGGTTGGTGAGGACAGAAAGATGTGTAGAGGCATAGTGAATGGTGTTGGCATAAGAAAGGTTTAGTTAGAGTTCCTTTGATCTCCTATGTTGAATTTATTTTTTTCACTACTTCTCACTCTTTTTCTGTGCTTGGCATAATGTTGGTTGCCATGTAAAATGAATAATGTGATGGGTATGTAAGTATACTTTTTTAAAAAAAAGATCTTGACTGAACTTCACAACTAGTTTGAAATAACATGGCCAGTCTTAGAACATGTAGAGTAGGACTGCATGCCTTGCTCATCTGTGGCTTAGTCTGTTGTGTGAGCCCAGCCAATTGTGATTAATTCAGGAACACACAGCTAAGCAAACGATGACTCAGTATGATGAGCAAACCGAGTTGCAGTGTTAAAAGCAGGGATGCAAACACTTGCGCATAACATAAGAAAGAGATTTTCTAGAAAGTAGTGTGGGGTGGGAGAAATGTTAACTGAATGCACAAATAAAAGGATAACTATTAAATTAAATTGTATTGGCTTCCATTTTTTCTGGATCATACCTTTCAAAGATATGACCCCCTTACTAATTTATTATTATTTCTTATTTAAATAACTTATATGGCTGCCTATTTCATATAATGACCGTAGGAGGCTCAAAACAACAAGTAAAAACCAGAATAAAAATAAAACCACCCTTTCCACCACTTGCTAGACCAATCAAACCATTACCCTCCTGACTCAACCCTCATCCTAGCCCAATGCTAGGAGGAAGAGCAAGGTCTTCACATCCTTGCAGTAGGCTAGGGACCCCTGGAATCTCTATGCTTCAGGAAGCTTGCGTATTAATTGAGAAGTTGATTCATTTTCATATTGAAAAGCAGTCTCTAAATTGTGAGTGGACAACCCACAGCCCTTGGCCAAAAAAGGGTGGCCCGTGGAGCTCGGTGGACTTCTACCCATCCCTGATCCATAGGGACCAAGGGAGTCTGTTGCACTTACAGGCTGCCTGATGAGAGATGAACTTCCTTTTACAACATGCAGCTCAGAATTGAAGTTATCTGTCCTTGGAAGAAGGATTTCTGTGCTGCATGGACAACTGGATGGTGTGTATGTATGCTCCTGAGAGGGATTGTGTGTGTGTGTCTACACACACACACACACACACACACACACACTTACAGTACATATATGTGGGTGCGTGTTAAACTCTGCAGACACACTGAAATTTGTATTGAGCCTTATGCCAATTCTTGTCAATCAGCAGCTGCATATACAGATTAGGGATTGCACTGATCATGCGTTTTGCTTGTTTACCTCTAGCTTTCTGGCTTGTGTGTATGTATTGGTGTGTATGTATGTGGCTATAGGCAATTTTACACATGCCTAATCTCATCTGCTAATGCTTCTGCTTTCCTTCCACCTTCTTTTCTGGAAGCATCTTGGTTCATATTTTAAGTTTTGCAGCATGTGCTTTTAACCTTGTGCCTGTTTGTTGTGATGTACCATGCCTATGGTTTCATCTGAAGATCTCATAGGCCCAGCCCCATTTCCTCAGAGGGCGAAAATAGAAGCACTGTGACCACATTCATCCTCCTGGGCTTTACGGAGAAACCTGAATTGAGTCCTCTCTTCTCCAGCATTTTCCTTCTCCTGTATGTGCTTACGGTACTGGGCAATGGCTGGATGGTCACCTTGATCAGAACTGAACAGCGTCTGCACACCCCAATGTACTTCTTCCTCAGCAACCTCTCTGTCTTGGATCTTTGCTATTCCTCAGTCATTGCACCCAAGGCCTTGGAAGCTCAGCTACAACAGGGCACGGCTTCCATTTCCTTGCCGGCTTGTGCAGCTCAGATGTTTTGTTTTACCACTCTGGTGACAACAGAGTGCTTCCTCCTGGCAGCCATGGCCTATGATCGTTTCCTGGCCATTTGCCACCCTTTGACTTACACCTTACTCATGACCCACAAGAACTGCATTTGGCTTGTGCTGGGGGCTTACAGTTGTGGCTTAGTGGGCTCCATCATCCAGACTAGTGGAACTTTCCGGTTGTCCTACTGTGGGCCAAACCATATCAACCACTTCTTCTGTGATATCCCTGCTGTCTTGAAGCTCTCTTGCTCCAACACTCGACTTTCTGAAGTAATCCTTTTTGCTTCCACAAGTGTCATTGCCATCGTAACCACAACCACCATCTCTCTTTCTTATCTCCGTGTCTTGTGGAATGTCCTCTGGAGCCACTCCACTCAAGGGCGACAAAAGGCTCTCTCCACCTGCTCTTCCCACCTCACCACTCTGAGCCTCTTCTACGGCACCGCCATCTTCATGTATGCCCAGCCAAGGAACAAGAATGGATCACAAGATCAAGACAAGGCAGTCTCCATGTTTTATACTCTGGTGATCCCTCTGCTGAACCCAGTCATCTACAGCCTGAGGAACAAAGATGTGAAAGAGGCCATGAAACATCTGTTGAGCAGGAAGATTGGCAGCCTGGCCATGCGGTAGCTTTGAAGATGGAAATGGCTGAACATCAGTGTCGTAGGTTTGCTTTAGGACAGTCTCAAGCACAGGCAGGTGGTTTGAGAAGTCTCATGAACTAGTTAGTTTACTGGTGGATTGCCTAGCCCCTTTATTTTTGTTTATTCAGGGTCCCTGTAATCCATCTGAGAATGGCTAAGATCTAGCCTTGTGTTGTCTGAAAGCTTGCTGAGGCTCAGGGGCTTTACAGGGCTTTACAGGAACATGGCCCCGGAGATTTCTCCCACTATGACTTACTGCTACACACTGTCTTCCAGGAAGGCACCACAGCCAATCTTAGCTTGTCTTTGAGCTGGCAGACAGAAAACACAACCAGATTTTATTGTAAAGCTACATTAACAGAATCTTGCAAGTACAATTCTCCACCCCCTCCATCTCCTTTAGAGCTCAAGAATTAGGGAGGATCCCTTCTGAGCCCCTTGCCCTGTCTGCTATCCAGCTTCAGGCCATGCTGTTTCTTATCTGACTGTTCCCTTGGCAGCATCTCTTCATCCTGTCTCCCAAGGTCTTTCCACACATATCATCAGCCTGCAGCCTCTCTCTGCTGCTGGACCTCTTCCATGAGTCACTGTCATGGGGTCTCTTTGGTCAGCCTCAGCCTCAGCCTCAGCCTCAGCCTCAGCCTCAGCCTCAGCCTCAGCCTCAGCCTCTAGGACTGAGACATTTTTAGCAGGTCATACAATTCCCACACCAGTTTATCAGTTGGGCCTCTTCACTGGGCTTCAGCTAGTGCACAATGTAGCTAGAGGGCGTCCTCAATAGCCTGGCCTCCTAAGTGTCTTCTGGCTTTTCCTGATGGGCCTCTTTAGAGGCTTGCTGCAACCAGGTCACCCCAGACCTCATTGCTTCCCTGCTGCAGGTCTCTTCCTGGCTGGATTGTTGCCTTCCTTCGCTGCTGCAGTTTGCTTCAGGCATACACAGCTGAACTTGTTTTCCTCTGGCTCTTCAGCCACCCAGCTTTCCACTCTGTTCAGGCTCAGCGCAGCACAAACACTTTCAGCTCCAACAGTATCTCACTCATTTCAGCCAGTGTCAGCCCTACAAGGTAGAAGAGACTAAGAAACCAATGCCATACAGGCCAGGACTACTTTCATTGTAATAGCTATAGTAACAAAACCTTGCAAGTCTGAATGTGCTTCTCCCACCCTCATTTTATTTTGTATGAACCAGGGCGGGGCTTGTCTGAGGCATTTTCTCAAGTTACTTTCTTGGCCCAGGCTCAAGCCCCTCTTATCTGACCATTGCCTTGGTAGTGGATCTTCTTCCTGCCCTTCAAGGCCACTCCCTATTTCCTCTACAGCCAAGTCCAACTGCAGGAAGAACCTCTCCCTCATCTCTCTGTGCTGGTTGAAATTTCTTCTTTGATATTGCAGTGCCATCATGGTTGGCAGGTAGGACTGTTTCTAAGGAACGGAGGAAAGTGAGGCTACAGGGCTCTGCCTTTTCCAAGCAGTGCAGGCCTGTCTTTCCAGTCAGTCTAGAGAGATAAAAGCTAAAGGGCAGAAATGGTAGAAATGACCAGTTCTGATGAAAGGTTCCTTTAATATGTTAACAAATCCAAATCTCTACTTTCTATAATGTCAGTGCACACTGGGATAGGAATATGGTAGGGAGGTAACAGGAGGCAATGCAGATCAAATAGCCTGCATTAGGGTGTTCAGAAGTTACGAGATAATTCACATAGTCAAAGAAGGCCACGTGGGCAAAGGGGATGGAGTATAGTTAATGATTCGGCAAGAAAGTAGAAATGATCTACTACGTGACAAGAATTGTGGTGTGCAGCCTACCTAATAGACCCCCTCCTATATATTATAGATTTCTATTCAGAATTAAGTCTAAAATAGGTCTGACTTCAAAGTAAGTGGGCACAAAACAGCAACTTCTTTCATTCTAGGTTCTAGTTTCACAGGTTACAAGTGCTAGAGAAGCTGATCACCATCCTCAGCTAGCACTGGGTGCCACAAGCTATACAGATCACTGAAATAGAAGGCTATTTGAAAATGCTAAATATGCTTGTAGATATGCCACCTGAAGTCTTACATGCTGCAAACCACCATAAGTTTACTTAGAAATAAATCCCAGTGAGAGTTAGTTCCAGATAAATAGACAAAGGAATGCAGTCATAGCCTTTTCCCAAAGGAAGAAAAAATATTCTCATCTTCATCAAGAAATATCTTGCAATTACTTTAAATGTGCTTTGTTTCTCCTCTCCCCTCTTCTTTGATAACTATTTTAAACCTATGGTAACATAATGATGAAAATGAAGGAAAAGCTGTTGTTAAAATTATCATTATTCTATAATGCTCTCATATGGTCTTTCAACTTTCATCAGAACTCTTGTCATCAACAAAATATGAACTACTTAGAGATATTCTTAGACAAGTTACAGACCCAGAATTGCAAAATGACCTAAATCTAATTTCCAGCAGCCTCAGTTCTTGAAGATTAGTTTGAGTACAACCAACTATCTCACTACTTTAGATCTGTCTAGAGCAGCGTTTCTCAACCTTGGCAGTTTTCAGATGTGTGGACTTCAATTCCCAGAATTTCCCAGCCAGCAAGGCTGGCTGGGGAATTCCAAGAATTGAAGTCCACACATCTGACAGCTGTCAAGATTGAGAAACACTGGTCTAGAGGCCTGGGCTTCCTTTAATGTATTGCCACCTGCTTTGCTGGAGGTACCAGCTTAAAGATTCCCTGGGAGGATTGAACATGCCTGTTCAGATCATGTGGAATTGAAGCAACTAGCCATGTTTTACTTATTGCAAGTATTAGAGGGACATGAAGCTTAAAACCTTTTAAAATCAATCCTTCCTTGGATCTACAGAACATGATTATTTTATCTTTTCAGTACCCCCCCTTTTTGTTTAGCGACTACCTTGGTTAGCCACCATTCACAAATACAATGGTAATAAAAAATTCATTTTCCCACCAATGTGTGCATTTACGACCAAATTTTGTGCACCGGACAACAATGCATACTGGAGTGAGAGTAATGCTGGTGTAGCTGTACGAGAACTTTATCTGAATGAGATGGCAGCAACCAGTGATCTTCACGGTGTCTCTCTTTCTGAGTCACATGTTCACTTAGTGACCATTTGGCTTAGCAACCTGGTTGTTAGACCAGAACTCAGTCACTAAATGAGGAATGAGTGTATTAGATAGGCACCTGGGCAAGGTACAAACCTAGGCAAGATACAAGCCAAAGCAGCAGCATGTAAGGCCTGAAATGAGATAACAGTAATATTATAGGAATATCATATTATTCCTATAAAATTAGTGAATTTTGTTACAAGGAGCCTCTATATAGCTACTGTGTAAATATTGTTTTTGCATTCTGCTTGATATTCCTGGGTTTTGACCGTAATAAAGTTTGTTTGTTTGTTTCATTTATTCCATGATGAATTTTAAGTTGCAGTTTTAGCATTTTAGTGTATAATCAATAGACCATAAACAATTCCACATCTAATTAATTAAATTTATTAAGAGGAAGGACATACGTTTAAAGCTTCTGAAACAGCACCAATGACATTAAGGCATTTTCTATTTATTTCAGGATCACATGCTCCTGATGCAGCAATCATATCAAATGCAATTCAAATGCAGTTCAGAGATACTTATTATTCAAAGACCCTCTGGAGAAAAGTATAAAAGTAACTGGGCTTGGAGATCAGTGAAATCCCTTTATTATAATGCTACCCAAGAAACATCCCTTCCTCTCCCCTGACTACTTTGACTGACCAAGGGCATGGATGGCTGCATTTTCCAGCACCTCCACCTTTTGCCTGTCCTTTGCTGGCATCACTGCAAGATTGGCCATTGCTCGGGCTACTGTCGTGGTAGGAACAGTCATAAATGTGGGGAAGAAGCAGGCTACCACTCCTAAGACTTTCCTGGCCATCCATTCAACCGGCCGAATTTCTTGACGATCACATAGCAGCATCCTATGGAAGAGAGGCCGAAAAAGGAACTTTGTTATATGATACCTGGATTTTATTGCTGCTCAACATGGCAGCAACAAGAATGTAGCATTTTCTTATTAGCAACAAAGAAGCATGGAGTAAGATAATTTCATAAAAACAGGATGTAGGGGGATGAGATAGGAATATTGGGTTTTAATACATTAAAGCCATTCTTAAAATGAGTTATTGTTTGATTATTGATACAACACTTTACCTGTATGACAATAGAATATACTGAAAAAGTTTGATTACAGATGTAACATTATAAGGTACTAATGCATACATGTAGTCCTTGAGTAACGACCATTTGTTCAGTGATCGTTTGAAGTTAAGATGGTGCTAAATGAAGGGACTTATGACTGGTCCTTGAAGTTCTGGTCGTTGCAGTGCCTCAGCGGTCATGTGAACAAAATTCAGGTGCCTGGCAACCAGCTTGCACTTATGACTAGTTGCAGCGTCCTGCGGTCACATAATCACCATTTCTGACCTTCCCTGCCGGCTTCCCCCAAGCAAAGTCAATGGGAAGCTGGCAAGGAAGGTTGCAAGTCACTGGGGTAAGTCTCCCCTCCTGTCATTTCTTTGCTCGCATGTACTGCGCCCTCCTTCCCCCCTTTGCTTGTACACACCCCACACCCTCTTTCCCTGGCCTCCCTGTGCTTGCACACACATACACACGTACCCTGCACCCTCTTTCCCTGGCCCCCCCGTGATCACATGCACCCTACGCCCTTTTTCCTCAGCCTCTCTGTGCTTGCACACATGCACCCCGAGCCCTCTTTCCCCAGCTTCCCTGTGACCATGTGCACCCTGCACCCTCACTCCCTGGCATTTCTGAGCTCTTGCTGGACTGAGCACCCCCTCCCCTAACTTGTGCGTGGCCTGTGCAGGGCCTCCCCCACCCCCCTGCAGCAACCCTGCGCTCCCTCTGCTTCCTGCTTAATGAACTGGGCGTTTCGACGACAATCGGGACTGCCTGGATTGCCGTCACTAAGTGATGTGGTCACATGACGTCTTGCTTTACAACTGCATCACTTAGCAATGGCAATCCTGGTCCCAATTGCCGTCATAACTCGAGGACTACCTGTAAGACAGTGCTTCTAGCTGAATTGATTTCTGTCCCAGAACAATGTATTGGTTTAGTATGAATGGAAATATTTCAATACATCTCCTTGGTTATATAATAGGAGGAAAAAGCACATTTCAATAAAAGTCTAAGAATTTTGATAAAACAACATGTATTGCTTTATCCGGAAACTCACTTAAATCTGCACCTACTGGCTGTCATGGCCCAGGCTCTGGACTCAGATTCAGATTCAGAATCTGAAGCAGCTGCTCCAGCTGAGCCTGTGGAATGTCAGCCTCAGGAGAGACGAAGCCAGGCATCACAGGAGGCTGATCAAACACAGGCACAACCTGTGCAGCTGCTGAAGGCAGATGAGGATGACTTAAGGCCTCCCAGCTGCCGCACCCAACGAGTAGAGAAAAGAGCAGAGCAGAGACGTCTATGAGGCTCCTTGGCAAGCAAGGGAGTCAATCTCTTGACTAGTGACAGCTGGCTGCAGCCTGATTTAAGAGGCAGCCCTGACCCATGTTCCCTTTGCTGGGAACAACTGTCTGACCTCCAGCTCTTGTATGTCATTCTTGTGAATCCTGCTTGTGAAACTCTTGACTTTGCACTGGCTAACAAACCTGACTTGGCTCTCTGAACTTTGAACTGGATTTTGACTGCTCTTCCGCGTGCTCCTGTTGAAAGGGAAACCACCCAGGCATGCTTACTTCCTGAGAGACTTTGCTGATTTACATGTCTTCTCTTATCTGCTGTTTTCTGCTCAGCCTTGAGTAAATTGCTTTCCTCACCTAGCAACTGTGTGTGTGAGTTTGAGGCCTGAAACAGGACACTGGCAAACAGAGAAAATCCTGGGCGCACTCAGCATTCAATGCTTGCTTTTACTTCTTTTTCCTCCAGGATGGGAAATGAGGTGTGTCCAGGACCAGTGGGAAGCTGAAGAAATAAAACCTCCTGACATGGCCACATCTGTTGCTGGGGATGCCAAAGTTAACAAACTATAGAAGAGTTTTAGATAGTTTTTATAGATAATGCTAGATTGTCTTTCCAGTAGGGCACAAATATTCACCCCGGCTACAAAAGGACAGCCACACCATGGTAGCCGCATATTCACTTCAGCTGAGCAAGCAATTCCCCTCTAGAGCCCTGGAAGAGACTGTTAGTTCCTTCTGTTATTCTATGTGGCTCGGATAATATGGTGAGTGGCCACAGATGAAGGAAAGCGGTTCCCTGTGACCTGCAGCATGATAGGATGTGAGTTTTGGGTTTGCCTTGGGAGGGTCAGGGCTTAAATTTCTGTTCATTGATAAAAAACAAAATAGGGCGCTCACTCACTCGCTTGCATGTTAGTCTGCTTTACAACCTTGTGGCTTGGACTGCATCCTTGACTACATTCAAAATAGGTTCTTGAATCTGATTCTGCATAAACAATAATGCCTGTGGATTAGATTCTCAAATCTACTCAAAACTGTCACTGGTATTAGTTCTGACCAATTTTCCTAATCAGGTGTATATGGAAGTATACCCGTGCTGCCATACTTGGAGATCAAAGCAACATTTAAAAATGGGATACACTGATATGGAACCTTTCCACATCTACACTGTTTATTTGGCGTACCCTTGGCTTTAACAGGCCACAAGAGGCGATGTCGTTAAATTTAAAATAGTTGAATTAATTAATGTTGTTACATTGTAAAAAAGAGAAACTTCAAACCATTACTACTCAGCAGCACTCACAACTAATACAGCCTCCTGTGTGATGGAGTGGGCAACCTCCTACATGCCCACCGGCTGAATGTTTGCCCTTCCATTAGATTCATGATTCACGAATATACTTACGCTGGTCTAAATATGGAGAATTGGTCAAATTCAAGTGCCTGAATCCTGTTTTCTACTTCACCCTAGAGAGAAAGAAAAAAACCACCATTGGATGAGGTCTCTCTCCTGTACATATAAACACACAGAGGCTGGAAAGTGTACAAAGTAAGGAACGAAAGACTGCTGAAGATCGATCAATCTCAGATGGCAGAGGAGATACCCCTTCTCAAGCTTTATTTGGTTCCATGCTTAAAATTATAAGCTTCAGACAAAAAGCTAACCTGCATGCTCCATAATGGTTAGAATTTGACAAACCATAGATCCTCAACCAAGAATCTTCTTCCTCATGAAAATGCACTGCCATCTACATTATGCTGCAGGTCACAGGGTACCATTTTCCTTTGCCTGTGGCCACTGACCTACATTATGCTGCAGGTCACAGGGTACCATTTTCCTTTGCCTGTGGCCACTGAGCATATTATTTGAGTAACGTGGAATAACAGATGTAATTAATAGCAGTATCTTCTGGAGCAATTGCTTCCTCAGCTGAAGGAAGCAGTATTGACTGGGGCTGTTGTGGCTTGTAGCTGAATGTATCTGGAGGGCATCAAGTTGCTTATCATGGAATTAGAATGGCAGCCTATGCTTGGGAAAACCCAAATTCAACTCTTAACTCTGCCTAACTATCTCACAGGGAGTTTTCCTCAGGCTTAAATTAAGAGTAGGAGAAAGAACCAAGTATATCATCATGATCTCCTTGGAGGATACATTAAACAGGAAGCCCCCCTCTCTCTCTAATCCCAAATGGCAGTAGAATGGAAGAGTGGAGGATCTGGCACTGTATATCAAGATCAACTTAGAACCTGGGTTTCTAGGGACCCAACCAAGGTGGTTCTCTCATCCGTTGCTTATCTCATCTTGCAGCCCATCAGACGCACCTTGGTCCGTAGATAGAGGAAAATGCTGGAGCTATCTGCACCTTGGCTGGATTCTAGGATAAAGTGGAGGCAGCCGCCAGCTTTGGCTAGCTTTGCTGCATGCTCAACATAGTCACGGTCAACACGCACAAATCCATCCTGTGTTTATAGAGAGAGAAAGGAGCATTTACTTATTTGAAAAAGTCTCCTCTTTCCAATGGCCTGGAATGAGTTAGAGACTATTTGACGTATCAAGAGTTGATATATCAAGAGTTATCCAACCTGAGATCTCAGGGCTGTTTCAACTCCAAAACCTTGTATATTACAACTAGGCACCTCCAAAAATTGCTATGAATTTTAATGCAGCAGAAGGGAAAAAATTAAATATATGCTGATCAGAGAATAATATTATAATATATAATTGTGTTTAATTAAATGTAAATGCAAACTGAGATGAAATTTATTTTTTGTTGTGTTGGCTCCTCCTCATTCTTTGGGGAGCAGGGCCCTTCTCCTGCCACTCAAAAATCAAGTGCAACCCTTGGCTCAGAAGAAGTTGTGCCTACCGGGGGTGCAAGATAAATCCAAAAAAATTAAACTAGTAAACGACAGCCAGTACAGTGGGTGACTTGGGCAAAATCCTCTGTCGACTATGAAATTTGGAAAAGATAGTATACAAAATACGCCACTGGGTTACAATGAGCAAAAGGTAAGCTAAGCTGATATACACTTTTAGCACCTTGGAAGAAACACAAACTTCTAAATTCTTCACACTTGTTCCTAATCAGGCCAACCCATTCCCCCAAAATTCCAAGCACCCATTTCAACCTCCTGTCTCTCAAATCCCAAAGAACTCACCTTTCCCAGTTTGATTCTTCCAGGTGTATTTAAGTACAACTACCATCAGCCCCCAGAGCCGCTAGAGCTCTAGCCCAATATAGCTGGAAGATGCCAAACTGGGAAAGGCTGAAATCATCCATTAAATCCCACCTCCCAGCAAATTCCTCTCTTGGGTGTATTTTATCCCCCTTAACTTCCTCCCAATCTTCCACCTTTCTCAGTTCCTCCCAGACCCAGGTATTGCCCTGGTCTCCCTCCTCACCGCTCCAGCTTTGGCTCTGCTTGTCCCCAGGCAGCAAAACCCTACGTCATGTCCTTGGAAGGCAGCAGCAGATTCATCTAGCTTCTCAAAGTCAACAACTTCTTGGACCTGGAAACAGGTAGGACCCAAACAACCAAACAGGAAAGAAATAACTGGAGACTCCAATGGAGAAAATGGAACGTATGTGTCTCTCTGCCTCCCAAAACAAATGAAGATAGAACACCTCCTGACTAACAGTGAAGCTTCAACTGATGTTGAGGAGCCAAAGTGAAATTTTGCACATATTAAAAACAACCGCATCATGTCCCATCTTACCCTTTCTCTGCTGGTCTTGTCACCTCTTCTGAGAGAACACTGACGTAAGGAGGAAAAAAGGACCTTGTTTCCTACTTGGACTCTTTATGGAGCAACTCATTAAGGTGGAAAAAGTTCTCAAGTGAATCTCTGCTTTTTGTGCCTGAATCTTGCAAACCATGGAAATGTTCAGTTGTCTATCAGTCCTGAGCCATTCTTCACTATTTTCATTGGAAAATAGGTACATCTGCATCATTTGTAAGGGCATGTGCAGAAACTGCCCACCAAGGTGGAAAGACAGACAAGGAATGCTGATGTTCCCACCCAGATGTGGTGTGGTGAGAAGGAGCATAGAAACAAATGTTTTCTGCTAGGGCTCCCCTCTTGTCGAATAAGCTACCCCCTGAAATAAGAAAAGCACCCTCGCTGTTGATGTTTAAGAAGGTAGTTAAGTCATGGTTATTTTGGAGAGTATTTAGGAACAGAAGAATTGAATAGATGAATGTACCTGAGGTAAGTGATGGGTACTGGTAGTAAATTATGGTGTTATAGTGTGTTATGGTATTGAGTATATATTATGTACGTGTTCTTTTTTGATATGAACTTTGTTTTGTTATATTGTCTTGTATATCAATACTTGTCTATATCTAAAAAGGTATGTAAGCCACAGTTTTAATTGGATGAAGTAGCATAGAAGCATCTGAAATAAAAATGCCATTAAGCTAACAAAAGAGATACACCACATAAGAAGTTTCAGTCTCTTGAAATCCCAGCAGCTTTGTATGATGGATATTGTAGTCTAGCACATAAAGGACTGAAGGAGGTTAGTACATAAGACAATTTGGTTCCTCCAATTCTTTTTTACGTGGCCGTTTTCTTAATGGCATTATATTCCTTACATGATTTATGTATATATTATGTCCCACATAATTAGATTTCTAAATTTTTAACACTTTGGAGACAGTTGTCAAGCAACTTTTAGTAAACAAATCATTCAAATGTTTATTTGGTAGGCATTTAAAATTGTTTGCCTATTTTAATTGGTTTAGATTTCTGGCTGGTATTTTAAACTTGGATAGACAACTTACCGTATTTTTCCGACAATAAGATGCCCCCATGTACAAGACGACCCCCATTTTTCCAACCCAAAATTAAGCAATCAATATTTTAAAGATAGTGCAGAACACATTTTCATTTAGTAATTAGTTAACATTGACTTGATACACTCGGTGGGAGGAGGTCCAAACCGTCTCTCTGCAGCTCTATTTCCATGCTCTTTTGCATAACTGATTACATTCAAGCACGAGTGAAACTGCCGATAGCTTCTCTCTGCAAACAGCCTTCTCTAATTGGTTTGTTCAGCATCAGCTGACATCAGTTACATCAGGCTCGTGATTGGAGGAAGTCTGTTTGGGAGACAAGCTATTTCACTCGTGATTGGAGGCTAGCAATAGGAGGAAGCCCATTCGCAGACACAAGGTATGGGCAGTTTTGCCACCGCGCGATTCTCTCGGCTGACTTCCTTGAATAAGACGCCCTTCAATTTTTAGGGTAAGGATTTTAGAAAAAAGTATCGTCTTATAGTCGGAAAAATATGGTAATAACATTTTCAATTACTTACATTTTTGATAAACTTGTAAAGTGTCCTATTTGATATAGAATAGAGAAGTATAAAAATACTGAAATAAAAGATATGTAATACATAATTTATTGCTATAAATATATTTCTTCCACTTATTACTTTCAAGAAATGTTGAGAGTACCTAAGACTGAATTTCCAGTTAGTATGGATCTATACTACTTTCTCTGGGCACTAGGTTGGGAATGACTATAATAGTCCATAACAAAAATCTGTGTGATGTAGCATCTGGAATGCAAATTAGGTCCAGGGAGATCCAGGTTTAAATCTCTATCCAGCTATGAAGTTCATTAGATGAACTTGGGCAGTCAGTCTCTTTCAACTATGCTGCAGTGTTGATATGAGGATAAAAGGCAATGGGAAAGAGGACAAAAACATAGGTAAAAAAAAGGGTTTTTGTTTCATACCACATTACTGTAAATCAGCCCTTCCAAATTCAGCTTTCGGCGGCCAATGAGGGTCACTCGAGAGAATTTTTGCTGTTTCAAGATTTCACGTAGCAATTCTTTCCCAGTTTCTCCAGAGGCACCCAAGATGAAACAGCTTTTATTTTTTTCCTGGGAATGCTCCCGGAGAATCTTCTGGTCTTCTGACCTGGGAACAGCCATACTGTTGGCAAGAAGCAACAGTGGTAAAACAAAAAACAGCATTTATAGTTCAGTCCTCTACATAATGCAGAAGTTAATCCCAAGAGGTTCACTGAGGGCGTCTCCCAAATAAAGCTGTGCAGGATTGCAGTTTCAACTTCGCAAGAAATCAATGGTTTGAAAGTTGATAATGAATATGGAGACACAGCTAGCGACTGTGGGAGCAAACAAGTGTTTAATTTCTCCAAAACAAAACCATACACCAAAAACAACTTTTATAATTTCTGTCAGACTATCATAGGATCATTGCCTGCTATCAGCAACATCTATGACCAGAAATTAAGGATGAGTTTGTGCTATTGGTGAACTTGCAAATCTTATAGCTATATAATGGCATAGGCTGTCCTTTACGATTGCAAGAACAGCCTACACCAGTATATAGTTATATGAGATTCTTTATTCTGAAGAAAGTTATCAATAAGGTTTACCCCCATAAGTGAAGAAGGGGCGATTTTCTTCTTTTTCCCCAGATAGTGTACTTTTTCTCTGTGTGTTTTAATTTAAGAGAGACCCAAGGAACCAAGGCGCTCCCAGATCTTGTCGAACTACATCTCCCCGAGCCTTCACCATCGGCTGCGCTACTTGCAGCTGCTGAGAAGTGCGGTTCAGCAACGTCTCCAGAAATCCGGCCCTGGCTGTCATTTACACCGGGGCAGAGCAATTGTAAACGGAAGCAAGGAGTTCCTTTTCCTTTATGACATACTTTCCCTCGCAATAAAAGCTACTGTCTTTCTTGGAGAACTCGGTTTCTTCCCCCGAGAAACCACCCCAAGGGAACGTCGCTTTAGCAACAGGCAAACATCTCTTCCCGCCTTTTCCTCGCTGTCCTTCCCGGAGCTCTTCCCATTTTTCTTCTTGCAAAAAATTTCCAGCAACTCTCTCCCCCCGGGACTGCCTTGCAGGACCTCCTACCTAGCCTAAGGAGAGAAGAAACTGCTGCAACCCCTTTACACTCGGAAATACTCCGCCTCGTTACGTTCCAGGCTCTCGTTGTACGTCGGGGCGTCTGGACGGGCCATCCACCGGGGGGGGGGGGGGGGGGCTTCGCCGGCTGCGGTCCCAGCCGAGGAAGCGCCGATCGCGCCCCTGCAGCGCCGCTTCGGAGAGAAGCACCAGCAGAGCCGCCGCCCAAGCCGCGACGCATGCGCAGAATCGTTCTGCCGCTGGCTCAGCGGTAGTCCCTCGGGGCCTCTATCCTTACTTTCGGTAAATGATATTTTGAATAGGTGAAGTTATTGCAAAGGGAGAAACTGGAAGCTTCACTTCAAAGTAAAATGTTCCGTAATCTTTTAAGCAAGTTATAGCATATTAACACCGCATATAACTGATCTTGTGCGTATAATTAATACTCTAAATCAGTGTCTTTCAACCTTGGCAACTTGGAGTTGATGTCCGCCCATCTGAAAGTTGCCACAGTTGAGAAACACTGCTTGAAATAATTCCGCATTTCAACATCCTTTCAATAAAAAATGCTAACAGAAATGATATCTTTTATACTTTTAAAATATCATCAATGGCATTACATTTTTTTCTATTATTTTAGAAACAAGAAACAAACCAAATTCAGGAGTTTATACAAACTGTATGAATATGAACATAGTTTGTTTTGGGTTTTTCTGAGCAGTGGCACATGAGGACATTATGAACCAAATGTATGACTCGTGATAGTTCTGATGCCAACATTATGTACCAAAACTATGGAAACCTGCCGAGGTGCTAACATTTCTTCCTATTTTGGTAGGATTTACCTTTTTTTTTTTTTTACGTTTAATAGTGAATACTGTGCAGTATATCTCTTGTTTATTCAGCAATGTATAGGAGGCAGTCTGGTATTCTTGAACTATTTTAGATGATACATTGCATAAGCCCTATATGATTGCTGGATCGATGGGGATTTAGTCCAACAGTTTTAAGGCACCTCAATATCTACCCAGGGTTACAGAGTAAAACTAGCTGGGGAATTCTGGGAGCTGAAGTCCGCACATCTTAAACGTCAAGGTGGAGAAACACTGCGATAGAGATTCATTTCTAGCAGGGCCATGTCAAGTTTTGAGGAAGCTGCCGCTAAACTCAAGCTAGCGAAGAGGAGACTGTCAAGGAAGACACACTCCAAGGAAGATGGGAGGTGGAGAGACATCTCTGCACCCTGCAGACAGCCATGCTGACTCAAGGAAAACCATGGGCAGCCTACGGGGACTCCATGATTGCAGTCACACCTCCAAAATGGACCTTAACCCAGAGATTCAAGAAATGGAGGGAACTATTTGAACCTATTACTAGGATGAAGTGGTGATGGCCATTGTTCCTGGCTAACTTTGCGAAAGGCACAGCATAGCTGAGGTCAACCCACATTGTGGCGGTGGGAGAGAAAGTGACAGTCACTAATTAGGGTCTCTATATTCTCTATATTCATTCTTTATTTAAGGTCAGAAAACAATGCAATGGACATCTCCAACTGAGAAGATCTGAGTGACACCAAGTGGCGCTTCCAGATAATTTTGAGAAGGCTCATTTTAGTGACCTAATCATGATATAATGAAGGCAGGGATGATTACTCTGGTGGTTGAACATTATTTTGTGGCTTTTCATTCTTAGCTGCCGTTTCACTCTCTTTTGGGGTTATGTGTGGTGTGTTTTTATCATATTCTTGTTTTTATATTTAAACTTTGGTCCCCACTAAAGAAACTTTGGTAAGAGAGGTGGCCATATTAATCTAAATAAAATATTATCTAAAATTAAATATTAATCTAAATAAACAAACTACTGCTGGAACTCACTGGCTCAGGAATTTTTTTCCCCTCTAACTCTCGATAAATTAGGACCTCTGGTAAATTGCCAAAACATGTTGAAGATTACACGTCATTGCTTTCTCCTGTAGATGTGTGGCGATATAAACATCCCCTGGGAAAAAGTATACTTATTTTCTCCTTCTCATAAAACATACTTAAGAATAGGTATGTACTAGATGATGAATTCATTATTACCTAAATTCCAGGAAGTAGAAATTGCTCTATTTCCTTAAGCAGACCACAATCCAGTAATTGACAGAGAACTATTGACCAGAAGGTGGAGACTAATTTATTATTAGTATATAATGATATTAAGGAGGTGTCAACCTGAATTAAAGAGCTTCTTCCAAACCAGCTTGACACCTGATGTTTCTTTGTTCACAATATGGGAATTTAGCAAAAGATTTTTGAGAGGATTATTTATTTCTCTGGCATCAAATAGAAAGTAAGCCACACAAAAACAGAAAGGTATATTGTTGAATGATTTGAAAAAAATTGAGTCGAGATAGAAGCAGAACCCAGTGGTGGACACAGCACAAAAATTAAGGAGATTCATAACCAGATCTTCTGGAAGCATAGCAGAACTGCAAGAAAGTAAATGCTATTAAATAGAAATATTTCAAGAAAGGTAATAACCAGACAAATTATCAGTTTATCATTTGGAAAAAGAACAAGTGAAGAAATCTACTACCTCGATCTGGGATGACAAGAAGTATGTCTCCACTGCAAATGAGACAAACTGACAACTCAGTTTGTTAAATATCTCACTCAGTTATATGGAAGGCAGGGACCAAGTTTGGAAAAGATAATCCAGTACCTTGGACATGACATGACACAAGTCATAAAATTTATTGATTAGCAAAAGGATGCACCTAATAAGCTATTTACAGAGGAAGAGACATAACAGGCAGTAAAAAAGTTAAAGCTGAATAAACTTCTAGGACTGGAGGGATTCTCTGCAGTATACTATAAGACTTTCAAGGAATCCTAACAAAACCATTAACCTGGGTAATGAATGAAATAAAACTGTGTTGCATATTACCTCTATTGTGCCAAGAGGTCTTCATAACTCTGATTTATATAAAAGGGAATGATTTGACCCATCCAGAGTCATGCAGACCCATCTCTTTATAGAATGTTGATTATAAACTTTTCATGGCCATCCTGTAGAAAGATGAAATAATCTCCTAGCAGACGTAATTCACTCTAATTAGATGGGATCTATTCTGAAGAGATACATGAAAGACAATGTCAAATAGTTTCAGCGCTACTGATAATATCAATCAGAAAAACAAGAAGGTGGGAAATAGATCACTGAGAATTTCATTAGCTGGATGGTGGTTTTGGTTTACCTGATTTTCAAAAATATCATTGGGTTTCTATTTTATTGGCAACATCAGTGTGGAATGAATATCAACCTTTGGGGGCTTTGTTGGAAAGTTTATGTTTATTTCTATTACAGTTCTGAAAATTGCTGGGGTTGATGTATAGTAGAAAGGGTATTTTGTTTCCAGGTTTGCAAGGTCCCAAACATGTCTGGGCCCTGTCGGGTCATAGACTGGATTTGGATGTTGAGGCTCATGAATATTTAACTTTATAGAAAAATTCCATTTTTTGGGGTGGGGGGGGACATACAAGATGAATGTGTAGTGGACCGCCCCACTTACAACAGCGGGAACCAAATGCCCTAAGTCCCTTAGACATCACAGTTTCCTCTTCTGAAGCAGCTGTAGCATGTTCGGTTGTAGCATTTACTATAAAATGTTGTCAGGAAGAGATTTCTAAAAATGAGACTGCAGATCTTGTGTCAAGGCAAAGCTTCCTGACGGCGCAGACTGTTCTATCCATTTTTGATTATTTAACAGAAATAAAAGTGAAAGTGGATTCATTGAAAGAGTCCCTTGATGTATTTACTCGGTCCTTTTACAATAAATGAACTCAGATTGCTGAAGCAGAAAGCTCTGAGTCCAAAAATGATCAAGCTGTTGCAACCCAAAGTAAAGACTCTATCGCTGAATCTACTGAAAAAGGGAACAGCCCCCCCAAAAACCTGTCCTTCAACTTTTGAGATACGGAAGGATTGAAAACCAAAAACAAAACAACAGTATGTTGCAAACTAATCAGATTTACCTACAAATCACTCTTAATAGACTCAACAGGGGATGGTGGGGTTCAAAGAAAGTGATACGTTATTCTTAACTCAGTAACTTTGATGCCGTTACTACACAATTGACTTACATTTAGTAGAATGGTTTCCTAGTAAGATGGGCCATAAGCGAATCCTACTGACATTCAAGAGTCTATAATTCCAAGTATAATGTATTGTTGAAGGCTTTCACGGCCGGAATATGATGGCTGGTGTGGGTCTGGGCACAGAGAGAACTGCTCCTGTCTGTGCTCCAGCCCTTTGAAGATGCCGGTCACAGATGCTGGCGAAACGTTAGGAAACAAAACTTCCAGAACATGGCCACACAGCCCGGAAGACCACACCAGCCATCATAATTCCAAGTATACTTTTTAAAATGAAGCCTACACGCTGACCACTTTCCTAATATTTCCTTTGTTTTAATAATAACTTTATTTTTTTAAAGAATAGTAAAAACTAACAAGAGCTAATATTAAGAAAAATAAGAATGAAAAACAGAGATTAGAAAAAAAGAATACAGTAGTAAAGATCAAAAGTGCGGGGGAAAAAAGAAAAGAAGACACAGAAAAAAAAAGAATTGACTTCTGACCCTCCTTGCAACAGATATAAGTAACAGTATACATCAAACTTTTGCTCTAAATTTACAACATAACTTCCATTATTTCTATTAACCCATATTATTTGTAATCATCAAAACCATACCACATAATTTCATTGTTTTCTGTTTCCCACAAAAAGTCCAAAAAAGGTTTCCAATTAGTGTTAAAATTACACAAAGTCTTATCTCAAATCAAAGCCGTCCATTTCGCCATCTCAGCCAACTCCATCAGCTTCACCATCCATTCTTCCATTGTAGATAATACCTTATCTTTCCATCTCTCTGCACGCTTTCCTAATATTTCCAAGGCTTGTATTTTGTGAGACACAGATCTTCCTGCTTTTTGAGTCACTACATCAAGATGCTGCTAGGACTTTGAATGAGAATCTAGGAGTGGATATTGCAAAGATATCAAAGTTGCAAAGATAACAAACCAGCCCTGTCCTTGGGAAAGGTTTATTTAGATATGTAATTTCAGAAAGAGGAGGACAGATTGCAAGACAGCTGCCCTACTAATTGGCTTGGTCTCTGTGCCCCATACAGAAGGCTGCAAAAGCAGTACTAATATGAGTTCATCTCTAACACCCCTCGAAGACAGGCAACTAGACAGACAACCAATTTGCTTCACTGAAGATTCGAATGCACCATTCGGGAGATGCAAGTTCAGTCCCACAAATGACAGAGATTGTAAATCAGCGCTTATGGGTCTCCATCTTAGCTTCATTAAAGGGCACTTGGGTATAACAGACAGAGGCTGTTCCAGGGCAGCGGTTGGCAGCACAGGAGCCACTGGATATAACTCCCCAATGTTTCCCAGGAAATGTTTACAGTAATACCTTTGCCTGCCCAAACTGGACGACGTTCAACTAATACGACTTCTCTATCCTTCATTTCCTGAAACATTGCAGGGTAGAAATCCGGAAGTAGAAATCCATCATTACTGGTATAGATCTCCAGCTACGACATAGTTTTTTTTCCAGGAAAAATGGTTGTTTTTACCTTCTTGCCACATTGCAACAGTGGCTGGTGGCCTTTGCTCCATGCGTTCTAAATGGACCTCTCAGCCAGCAGCAATAATCACTAACTTGGTTAGAGGGGAACCAGTCAAGTCTCTTTATTCAGTAATAGTGGATGAAAGAGAAGAATAAGGGCATTTGGATGACGAACCACAAGGCTGGGAGCAGTGTTATTTGAGAGCTCAGACTGGAAGTGTAGTTGGGCCTTGTATTTGTCCACTGAGATTACCCCAATGTCTTCATTCAAGGTTTAAAAGAATGAATTTTCCCTTTTTACTTCCAGAATATACTACTGATTCTGTTGTTATTATCCATTCTGAGCCATCCTGAAAGCTGTTAATTCTTCTTTTAAAATTGTGTTACCCTTTGCTTTGAGTTCTATAACTGCTTCTAGGCACGGGCATTCGCCGTCTCTTTTTAAGGTTGGGGCCTTAGTTCATTTTTGGCTTTTAGTTCAGCTCACAGACTGATTCAAGAATTGCTTAGTCTCCAAGATCAAACATCCTGATCTAGCAGTAGGTCAGAATCTCCAGTGTACTTTGATGCTTTTCCCAGGATTAAGGTTACCCATTTTCTTTTCTTGAGTTATCTTGTTGCCTCATGAGTAAAATGATCCATTTATCTTGTTCATTCAAAAAGAAGAGTTAACACCCTGAAAAGTGTTTGTTGAATAAAAATCCTGGCCCTATACATGATATGAGGTAGGCTTCTTTCTCCCACTTTCAGTGTTTCACACCAAATTTAGTCCTAAATATGATGTCTACCAAGTTGGGTTTTGTGACCAATGGCTGTGATGGTTTTATTATCTTTTAGAGAATTTTTATCCCCTGAATTGCATGTGGGTTTGCAGTAATTTAATAATAATTGATCCTCAATTTAATTTCTGCTGTGCCTATTTTATACTACAGGGTTCTTATGTTCTTGATTAGCTTGAGACTTTTTATGCATTTTGGATTCATAAACAAAATTATCATTTCCCCACTCTCCATCTTTCAGTATTTCTCTGCTATAATTATTAGAAATATTATGCTTGTTCACATGTTAGGGAATAGATATAGCTATCAAGATGTTTCACTCTGCTGTAATATATTTGCCTATGTGTATATGTGTATTTAAAATAAAGTATTTATTTTTAAAAAATGGAAAAATTCCACTTTAAAATTAGGGGCCAAAATGTTATATTGCAAATTGTCAGCAGAATCTGGAATATATATTTTAAATCAATTACTTTGTAATGACCATTAAAAATTTTTTTTCTTGACCAAATTCTCTTTGGTCTCCCTAATTCACAACAGAGGCAATATAATCAACTCGAGCATGTTTTAACAGCTCTATATGGACCAGATGCTTTGTCTGCATCTAAGAAACCTGAGGTGCTATTATACTTATGTCTAAAGCTAAATCCATTAAAAATGTTGATGAAAAATTAAAAAATATTTTTAAAGTTTTTAAATCTAGTATGTCACCATAAGTGAATCATTTTCGCTTAGTTACCATTTCTCTTCTGTAAAATGCTTCCTGTAGTGCATTTTACCATAAAGGTATTTTTGGACACAATCCAGATTTATATCTATTCCAAATTCTCAAAACGGCATGTCTAATAAAGTGATTTCTGAAATCTGCATTAACCATAACTTTGTCATACCATAAATAGCCATGCCACCCAAATCTCAAATCATGCCCTTCTAAGTCCAATAACCTTCTGTTTCTCAGGGTCACCCACTCTTTCATCCAGACTAAAGAGCAAGCTGTAAAGGACAGTTTCAGATCAGGTAAAGCTAAACCTCCTCTTTCTTTAGCATCTTGCAACACCTTATATTTAACTCGTGGTTTTTTGCCTTGCCACACAAAGTTAGATATATCCTTCTGCCATTGTTTAAATGGTAAATCTGTGGTCAAAATAGGTATTGCCTGAAACAAAAATAACGTTCTAGGTAAAACATTCATTTTTATCCCACAAACTCTTCCCAACAATGACAGCTGTAATTTCTCCATCTTAATGTGTCTTTTAAAACTTCATTCCATGTCTTAACATAATTGTTTTGAAACAACATACAATTCATATTTATCAGATTAACACCCACATGTTTTATTTTTTCCTCCATCTTGAAACCAGTTTTGTTCATCAACCCTGTGATGTTGTGTCTTCATATTTAATCTTAATCTTAAAACCAGCTAGTGCACCAAGCAAGTTCTTTTAGTTTTCTCATTAGTAATTCTATCCCTTTCAACTGCTCTTCTAACACCAACATCAGATCATCTGCAAAGGTGCTCAGTTTGTATGTCTCTTTTTAAATTTTTACACCTATTATCTCCTCATCTTGCCTTATGTCTCTGTGCAGAACTTCCAAAACCAAAATAAACAAAAATGGGGATAATGGACAGCCTTGTCTTGCTCCTTTTTGGATCTCACACAGTTTTGTTAAATCACCAATAACAATAATTTGTGCTTTCCGTAATGTATATATTGATTTTACCTATTTTATAAAATTCTCTCCAAAGCCCGTATCGTCCAAAATTTTGAACAAAAAGGGCCAATGAAGATTGTCTAACGCTTTCTCTGCATCTAAAAAAAAATAATGCAGCTTGTTTTTCATTATGGGGTTTCAAATATTCAGTAATATCCAGTACTGTTCTAACATTGTCTTTAAGCTGTCTTTTAGCTAAAAATCCACATTGACCTTCAAGAATAAATTCTTGTAAAACTATTTTCAATCTGTTTGCCAAAATCATTGTAAATAACTTTTCATCACTATTCAATAATGAAATTGGTCTTTAATTTTTGGTTAAGTTGGTATAATTTTTTATGTTTTATGTATTTATATATATTTATTGTTTTTAATGGTTTGTGTGAGCTGCTCAGAGCCCCCCACTGGCGGGAGATGGGTGGAGATAAATTTAATAATAATAGTTTAAGTCTTGTCCCCCTTTGGGAATTAATGCAATATTAGCTTCTTTCCAAGACTCTGGCATCCCATCTCCTTGTAGGATATGATTCACTGTATGCTGAAGAGGTTGTAAAATTTCATCCTCAAAACTTTTATAATAAGACCCTGGTAGTCCATCCAGCCCAGGTGCTTTTCTTTGTTTAATCTCTTTTATATCCTCAGAAGAATTGCTACAGGCCCATTCATAAACTGTCTTTGTGTCTCTGTAAGCCGCGGCAGATTTTGCGCTTTTAGGTAATCATCTATTTTTTTCCAGAGAGATATCCTGTCCTTTATATAAATTAGAGCAGTACTGATGAAAAGCATTTTGTATAGCCACATTATCTGTTAAAACTGTGTCTCCATTTTGAAGCTTCAAAATCATCTTCTTTTCTTTTTCCTTCCTTAATTTATAAACTAACCATTTCCCTGGTTTATTTGCAAATTCTAATTTCTTTTGTTTGGCATAGTTTTCAATGGTTTTCACATGTACAATTAATAGAAACATTTAATGTGGATACAAGGATTTTTGGTTTTGACCGTGATAAAACTGAATTTGAAATTGAGTTATGTACTAATGATGAACATCTTATTGCTAAAATGTACAAATTTCTGTTTTGAAACAAAAGATGAACAAGTGAAAGATTGTATGATAAAATGGGCTAAAAATGTTGGATGTAATATACAAACGAAACAATGGGAAAATACGTGGACGAAAGGGCTGAAATTTACATTATGTTATAATCTTAAAGAGAATTTTTATAAAATGATATATCAATGGTATTTATCACTGGAAAGATTGTCAAAATGTATAAAGGATATACATTTTCAAATGTGTGTTGGAAATGTGAACAATGAGACTTTTTATCGTCTTTGGTGGGCATGTAAAAAAGCTAAAAACTTTTGGACTCAAATACATATATTAATTCAGAAGATTTTAAAGACCAATATACAATCGAAACCAGAGACATTTCTTTTGGGGCTGATAGATAAACAATTGGAAAAATCTTGTGGAACTTTGTGTTTGATATATGATAATCACAGTGAGACTTTTATATGCTGTAAGATGGAAAGACTCGACATTACCTAAAATGGAAGAATGGATGTCGAAGTTGATGGAGCTGGCTGAGATGGCAAAACTGACAGCTTTGATTAGAGAAATGACATTGACTAATTTTAACGCTAATTGGAAGCCCCTTTTGGACTTTTTTGCATGAAACAGAGAAAAATGAAATCACGGTGTATGGATTTGATGATTAGTAATACTAGTAGACAGTAGAAAAAAATGGATCTTATGTTGTAACCTTAGAGTATGAGTTTAATGTAAGTTTTACTTATATCTGCTGTAAAAGAAGTCATAAGTCATTTTTTTTGCATTTCTGTGTCTTCTTTTTCTTTCTGCACTCTGTTTTCTTTCTTATTCTCTATTCCTTCTTTTTTCTATTCTTTTTCTTGATTGTTAGATTTTATTCTTGTTAGATTTTATCTTTCTCTTTTAAAATGTAATAAAGTTATTATAAAAATATTTTTAAAGTTGACATTAAGGACATTATGTCTCATGGATTAAAGAATTGGAACACCCATAACGTGACATCAATAGTCACAGGTCTTAAAAATGTTAAATTTGCTTCACTGGATTTAAAATCTTTTGCTGAATCAATTTGAATCTTATTCTGAGTCTACTGACACTCCAAAGAGTGTATTTGAAAGCAAGTCAGATTTTCTTTGCTGGCAATGAAAAATATTGACTCATGTGATGTGGTCTTGTAAACCATTGACCTTTTTTTGGAATAATATTTTAATGGACATAAGTTGATTTATGGAAGAATCTTTGAATGTTAAAGATTATGATAAATAAAGATTATGATATTATGATAAATTATGTCCCCAAAATTTACAACTCTTTTTTACATCTGGGAGGACATCTTGCTTAATCATTTATTCCCTTGTATAGTGTTTCCTATACTATTACTTGTACCTTTTGTTTGATTGCTAACGGCCTACCATTTTCATCTTAATGAAACATAGAACTACAAATTTAATCTACAAGGACAGCTATTATGCAAGACAATTAATTTAAAGAATGTAGCAACAAGTCTTTGTTACCTCTCTACCCTTAGGGTTTTTTTTTCTTTTTCTTGAGAAAGTCAAAGGGAACACTGCTTTGTTATTAAACTTTTCTATGCAGTTGTACAGCTAAGAATTCTGTTGACTTGGAGACATTTGCTCTGGATATTATTACATTTGCTGTGATCAGACACATGTTAACTTGTCCTATTTTTTTTTTTTTTACTCTTTTGATTTTTTTTTCCTAGCCATGAAAAGGAGCTCCAGAATAAAGAATAATGCCCAGTTATATGTTAAGAATTGTAATAAAATTTCATTTTTAATGTTGTTAAAGCTGATATTTTCATCTCATATTGTACTATTTGGTCATTCATATACTACGTTATTGAGTAGTGCCAAAGATTTTCTTTGATTTCTTGTTCTTAACATTTTAATCTATTTTGTTTAATAAATAGAAATTCTAACCATTATTTATTATTTTTCTAACATGAGTAGGAGGAAACATAGTAGACACTATGGACACTAGAGGGAACTAAAGATTTCAGTTGAAGGAGAAAAACACATAAACTTGACTAACAGCTACAAAATGGCACAAAATATTCTAACACTGGAAATATTGAAGGATATTTTTGAAAAATGGAGTCAGAAATTAATACTAACAATGTCAACAGTGCTATCTGCCCCTATGGGTAGACTATCTCTAAAAGATGTTATGAAAGAGGAACAAGTTTTATCTGGCAAGACAGAGATTGAGTTGAAAATGGACTTACAAATGACAGGCTACAAGAATGACATGGAAAAAGATGCTACACTGGACATACAAAAGAAACTGGCTGATGTTTTAATAATTAAAAGAGACATACAAACAATAAACCAAGAGAGTAACCTGGATAACTTTTTTATATTGGTCTTATGAAAGAGGCTTATTAAAGCTTTGAAGAATCTTGTGAGAAAGAACAAAGAAATGAAAAGAAATCAAATTCTACCCCATTATTTGAATGGACTAAAGACTAAGAGTACTAGAATAAAAGGAAGGAATATAAAGTTGGTTCATTTAATCAAGGTTAAAATAGATATGTTGTTATTTTTAGTAACCCTTAATGGACTTTTGCTGACACCAGGACTGAAATGATGATGCTTTATGGATTTGTTTATAGATAAGCGATGAGATCTTTATACTTGTTGTGTTGAAGGTTGGGAATCACTTCTTCATATATTTCTTTTCTTTTTCTTCCCTATATTCTTACTTTTCTTCTTTTCTTTTCTTTTTCTGTTCTTTATGTCTTTCCTATGTGTTTCTCTTTGCACTTTTACTCTTTCTTTCTATCTTTCTTTTAGTTTGTATTAATTTTTACTATTGTAATTATAATCTTTAATAATATTACCTGAAAAAAAAAGAATATGCTAAAAAACTTACAATCCAAAGACTTCATTATTAACAAAATCATTCTAAACGCTCCCTTAGAATGGTCAGAAGGGCCTTCATGGTTTCAGAAGCTCCAACTAAGCAGTATAATACAGAAGGAAATGCAGAAACAAGGCTGTTTTGAAGCTATATTTACATTATAACCCAAATTGGCATATAACAATAAAAGCGAGTGAGATGTTTGTATCTAATTTTATCTTATACCACTTTGCAAACTTTTCCATGTAATGTCTGCATTTTGTACTTTCTATGTATCTTTTCCCTCTCATTTCTTTTGAAAATAAATAACTGAATTAAAAAAAAAGGACCGATTGGCTAAAGTTCCCTGTAAGTTCTAGACTCACCAAATATAGGCATGGCTAGGATTATAGCATTGGGAGCATCAAATTAATCTGAAAAAAGTAAAGACAACTTATGAGTACTCTAAGTCCATTTAAGGATGCATTATAAAAAGGCCTGGAAAACAGATGCACTAGTGTCTGGGAAGTTGTCTAGTCCTGTATCCAAATGATTGTTCAATATTGGTGTTTGGTTGAAATGAGACCGTAAGACCAACGTAAGACCAAGCTCACTAAAGACAAGACCATTTAAAGTTTTCCCCCCTCTGTCCTTCACAAGCTTTTGGTGCTCAGGATCTCCATGACAGAATCTCAAGAGCAACTGAAATGGCATATGTGCCATCTCTCTGAAATAAGAAATTGCATTCTAACTGAAGCATCTCCCAGCTGTTGACAGTCCAGCCCATTTGGAAATGATGGAGCTTGGCCAATTAAAATAGAAGGGAGTTGACTTGATATTCCAAGGTGATTAAAAAGCTCTGACAGGTTTTGGCAGAAACTGTCGAACAAACCAGTTATTCCTGCCCAAATGTGCAAGTTGACACCCATTTAATGATGGTTTGTCGATTAATTACTTTGGGACAGCCTAGCAAGTATATCCGGTTCTGAATGTTGGAAGCTGAAGAGAGAGAGATAAAAGAGGAACGTGATTTCAGGTAGGTCAGTGGGCTTCAGATAGGAGCTGGGATTCAATATAAAACATTGAAAGCCTCTTGGCTGGACATAGATTGCAGTCTTCAGATCTGTTGAAGATACTAGATAGGGCAGAGCAGACCTGAAATAGGGCAATCAGATCAAAAAGAGGCTGCGTTGTGGAAGGACATGGCACTGAATTTGAACTTTGCATAGCTAGATGGTGCTTATATAGATGTCACATATGCCTAAGTTGAAGCATCTCCCAGCTGTTAACAATCCAGCCCAGCTGCCATCTGGCCTGGGGCGAGGAGGGGGATCATCAAGTGTGGGGTTGGCTAGTCCCTTAGTGGCCTGGCGTTGCTGCCCTGAGCCATTGGCCTCCGGGATTTTTTCCCTTTTGTTTTTGTGAATGTGTATTGTTATAGGTTTTAATTGTATATTTATTTATTGTTTTAACGTGTTGTGAGCCGCCCAGAGTCCCCCATTGTGGGGAGATGGACGGGGGACAAATTTAATAAATAAATAAGTAAGTAAGTAAGTTGTTGGGGCATGCGTGGATGGTCCCTGTATATGTAAGATGGCCTTGAGTCAACTTCCACTCCTGGTGGATGAATGCATACAAGTATGCAATGTGTTGGGCAATACTACAGGAAAGTTTTTCCTTTGCCTTCATCTGGGATATTTTTCAACGTCCCAGCCTGGCATATAGCCTTGTAATTTCCTGGTGGTCTTCCCGATAAGTGCTCACCAGCCTGATGCACCTTAACTTTCGAGCCCAGGCAAGATCAGCGAAACTGTTGCCAACTGCTGAGATTCCAGACCATTTTGTTAGTTCTACGTAAACTAGAACCGTTTTTCCAAAATTCAAAACCAGCAAATCTTCCTAAAGTATTATGCTTTTAGTGTTCTCAATACTGATATTTAAGTGTTTTAAAATATTTTATTTAGATCTTTTATAACCAAAACGTGATGCTTCCTCTCTCCCCCCACCCATGTTGCATTGTGTACACGTGGTAATTATAGCAGCGTGGATTAATTGACAGGAGGAACAATATGCTAATCCTGCTAATATCCACCATCTATGCACCTCATGCATGCATACGCACATTCAAATGGATGCTAAAACAATGGATATTCTGCAGAGGTGTGATTCTTGCAATAGTAGATTAATTCATTGAATTTCATAAAAAGAGGCATGGTTGCTTCTGAATTCTAAATGGGGAATTGTTAAAAAAGAATAGGAACAATTACCTTAGCCATCCAATTTTTTTAAAAAAAGTTTATGTTCAAGACATACACACTGTTGTTAGATATATTTATTTGGTAGCATATATACCTCTTTATATAATCTCCAGCCTAGTGTTCTCTTGAGTGTATTGGAAGAAAATGTCCCATGATGTTGATTCCAGAGTTGGGATCTGGAGGACACCAGATTGGGAATACTATAGCTACCGGAGCCCATGGACTGATATATTAATCAAGTAATCTCTACTTGAAGATGTTTTTGGGGAAATCAGCTTTTCCTAAATGAATGGAAAGAGATGCTGTGGAAAAGGCAGGGCATTGGCTATCAAATGTCAAGGAGTCATAGAACGCAGGTAAAATTCTTGATGACTGGAATGGATAAATTCTAAAAGAAAAAGAAGAAACAAATGCAGTGTATTATGACAGATGCTGTAAGATCATGAGAATTGTTTGGAGACCAAACTCCAACTCAATGTTAGGGTCAAGCAAAGTCATGAATACGTTGGGTGTCTCAAAAGGCTTGAGCAAGACATTGGCACCCAGACTGAAAGACAATTTTATGATGAAGACAGAGTAAGCTAAATAAACAAACAAACAAACAAGCAAACAAATAAATAAATAAATAGCTCGCTCGCTCCCTGGAAGACAGCCTTGAAATCCAATCAGTGGATGAAAATAAACCTTCATAACTAATCTGACGCCTACAGTAAATAATGCATAACTTGCTCTTCTGCTTTCCTCCATGGTGTCATCCTTGCTGTTCTCCATATGCTTTTGGATGAGAAGGGCAGTGGAAAGCCACGGAGGGTAGCAGAGATTGACAGAATTTGCTATGGCCTCTGGTACTCATCTTGACGTTGGTGGAGAGAAGATGATGGTATAATACATATTATCTCATCAATGAACTCACTATCCATCATGTATAGTAGATACCCCATGCCAGGCACTGATTCCTCTGAACCCTTGAAGAGGGTGCAAGTATATGAGGTCACTTCCAGATGTCCTTCAAGCCTCTGAGTTGGGTGCTTTTTCCAAATTGGAAAAAATGGAAACTCAGAACCAAATTGGTCCTATTCAGAGAAATTCAAAGTTCAAATTCATGAGAATCAATAGCCTGAACACTGTAAGAACAGGTGAGAATATTAATCCATCTCTTTATGGTTTTTTCTAAGTGGTAGCAGCTCTCCAGCACCTGAAAAGTGTACAAAGGAGAAATGTCTGTGTGCTCCTGAGAGTTGGTTGCATGTCTGAATAATGGATTCCATTTCTCGAGTGGCATCTGTATATATATAGCCGTGGTTTCCTTGGCTGCTTCCCTCCCTGGTTTTGCCACCCAACCTCCTTCCTCTTCTCTGACAAGCTTCTTAATAATCAAAATAGAAGAAGAATGGTAAAAATGGTGGCTCTTCTCACACTGACTTAAGGCATTTAACAATGTATTATTAACATTGTCCAGGTAGAAGCCCAGCAATTCTGCTTAGCAAATAAAGCCATCAGAGCAGGGCTAACTCCACCATAAGGTAGAATGAGGACTATGCCTTAGGCAGCAGATATTGAGAGAAGTTGGAGTTCTTCTCTGATCAAGCAGACTGCTGCCCTCAGGTGTGGTGGGAGGTGCTGACCAGTTGCCAGGGCAGAAGTACATTCAGCTGGAAATCTTTCTTAACCTAACTTAGTTGATATTACAGCAGGATGCCTTCTGCTATGCGAAAGATCATGATATTTTTTTCCTTTGCAGGTGGACACCATGGAGTGTGGAAATAGGGACCAAATGGAGGCATTTGACAATACCTTCTGGCCTGCCTCTTCCCTCCCTGACTGGATGTCTGGCTTACCTGACCACCTTTCTCTTTCCAAAATCTCCATCCCTGGCACCCATGACTCCATGAGCCTGCTTGGAGGCCCAAAGATCCGTTGCCAGACCTGGCCACTGGAGGCTCAACTAGCAGCTGGGGTGCGTTTCCTGGATATCCGTTGCAAGTTGGAAAGTGGCAGTTTCCTTATCTACCATGTCAACACTTTCCAGGAGGCTGACTTTTCTGATGTCCTGGAAGGCACCTTGAGCTTCCTCAACCAACATCCAGGGGAAACAGTACTTATGCGGGTTAAAGAAGAATTCCCACTTATCCCTAATATAGATTATGCTTCTCGCTTCCAACGTTATTTATTTGAAGAAGGCCAGAATAAAGTTTGGACAAAGGAGATCATACCCACTTTAGGTCAAGCCCGGGGGAAGATTGTTATTTTGGAGGAACTTGAGAAAGAGGTGCTAGGTGTTCCGTATGAAGAACTGAGTGTTAGTGATGTATGGCATGTTTTCTCCCATGAGTGCAAATGGGAGCAAGTGAAGGAGCATCTTGGGTTGGTAAACACTGGTGACCCAGCTGTCCTGCACCTTACCTTTTGCTCCGGTAATGGGCTCTTCACCAATCCTGAGAAATTGGCCAGAGACATCAACCCACGTTGCTATGAACATCTCAAGTCTCAGGCTGGACCAGCTGCATGTTGGGGTGTGGTAATCATGGATTTTCCTGGCACAGGACTGATTCGAACCATTGTGGAAAGTAATTTTGGAACAGGGCACGATGTTGTAACTGCTTCATGTTTGTGATGAAATAAAGAAGGAGGAGGATTCTAGAATAATGTGCATACTAGCTTCAGAAGCTTGGTAACAATATATTTTTGTTCAAACACACACTGAAAATCAAGCTTGCCTGGAATCCATGTCCTCTAATAAAGAGTCCAGATCTGTAAGCTCAAGAATTATCCTGTTTCACAGAATTATGAATTTGGAAGAAGCCTCAAGAGTGACCTTGGTCACTGCTTGTATTGCAACATAACCACAGTATCATCCCTAATAGGTGGCCATCCATTAAAACCTGAGAGTCCATCATTTTCAAAACCTTCTATTCCATTTCCAAATAGCTCAGATCATTAGGAAGTCTTTTATTTTCTTACTAAAAACTGTCTTGTAATGTAATTCTCTGAAACAAAACAAAGAATGCATTTGCTCCATTATCAACAATAGCAGTTTCAAATATTACATCATTTGGTCTCTTAATGATGTTTTTTTTCAAATTGTATGTACCTAACTCTTTCAATATTTCCTAAAAGGATTTGATCTTCTAATCTTTTCCCAGTTTCAGTGTTTTCTTTTCAGCACTATTATTGTTTTTCTATCATAAAAACACCTGGTCAAGACATTTATTGAACCATTCATTGCTTTTCTTTTCTGCACTTGGCATAATGTTGCTTAGCTCAAAAGAGAATGTAAATGTTCATGGACCTCGTCTTATTCTTGGACTTTTAGAGTGACCCGGATACCTAGTCTTTTATTTGCAGTCTTTATTCTTGATCTTTCTTTCTGAAGCAAATGCATTCTGGAGCAACTCTATACTTGCAATATGGATGATGATTAAAAGCATTAGAAGAGTCTGCCTTGAAACAGGATTTTCTTTTTAAATTTTATTTAAAGATTTACATGGCTGCCCAACTCACAGAAAAGCAGCTCTGTGTAGTGTACAACAATAAAAACAAAAGCACAATATCCCAACAACGACGACTAAAACCAACAAAAAAACAAAGCATGCAGTTGTACTCCACCACCCAGAATGAGTTCTCCTAACATCCTGTCCCCAGCACCAAGTCTTCAAAACCTTCTGGAAGGCTAACAAGGGCCAGTCAAATCTTGGAGGGGAAATCACAATAAAAAAGGCACACCTCCTAAGTTCCATCACATGATATTGTTTCAAGGAAGGGAGTGTTGCCTGCTCTGTTGGAGTGTATAGGATGGGCAGAAACAACTGGAGACAAGTGGTTCTGTAGCTAACTTTCTTCTGTACCACAAAGGGCTTTACAGATGATAAACAGCACCTTGAATTGCACCCTGAAGCCTACTGGGAGCCAGTGCAGCTTGCACAGTAGAGGTGTTACATAGGTACACCCATAACTGCCCGTACTGCTGCATTTTGGATCAGTTGCAGCATCAGGATGGTCTTCAAGGGCAGCCCCATATAGAGGACATTGTAATAGTCCAACCAAGAGGTGACTAAAGTGTGAGTGACTGTGACCAAGGCCTTCTGTTCAGAAATGTACATACAGGTGAAACTCGAAAAATTAGAATATCATGCAAATGTTCATTTATGTCAGTATGGCAACTCAAAAGGTGAAACCAATATATGAGATAGACGCATTACATGCAAAGCGAGATATGTCAAGCCTTACTTTGGTATAATTGTGATGATTATGGCGTACAGCTTATGAAAACCCCAAATTCACAATCTCAGAAAATTAGAATAGTGTGAAAAGGTTCAATATTCTAGGCTCAAAGTGTCCCCCTCTAATCAGCTAATGAATCCATAACACCTGCAAAGGGTTCCTGAGCCTTTCAATGGTCTCTCAGGCTGGTTCAGTAGGAATCACAAGCATGGGAAAGACTGCTGACCTGACAGTTGTGCAGAAAACCATCATTGACACCCTCCATAAGGAGGGAAAGCCCCAAAAGTAATTGCAAAAGAAGTTGGATGTTCCCAAAGTGCTGTATCAAAGCACATCAATAGAAGGTTATGTGGAAGGGAAAAGTGTGGTAGAAAAAGGTGCACAAGCAGCAGGGATGACCGCAGCCTGGAGAGGATTGCCAGGAAAAGGCCATTCAAAAGTGTTGGGGACTTTCACAAGGAGTGGACTGAGGCTGGAGTTAGTGCATCAAGAGCCGCCACACACAGACGGATCCTGGACATGGGCTTCAAATGTTGTATTCCTCTTGTCAAACCACTCCTGAACAACAAACAATGTCAGAAGCGTCTTACCTGGGCTACAGAAAAAAAAAGAACTGGTCTGTTGCCCAGTGGTCCAAAGTCCTCTTTTCTGATGAGAGCAACTTTTGCATCTCATTTGGGAACCAAGGACCCAGAGTCTGGAGGAAGAATGGAGAGGCGCACAATGCACGATGCTTGAAGTCCAGTGTGAAGTTTCCACAGTCTGTGTTGATTTGGGGAGCCATGTCATCTGCTGGTGTTGGTCCACTGTGCTTCATTAAGTCCAGGGTCAACGCAGCCGTCTACCAGGAGATTTTGGAGCACTTCATGCTTCCTTCCGCAGACGAGCTTTATGGGGATGCTGACTTCATTTTCCAGCAGGACTTGGCACCTGCCCACACTGCCAAAAGTACCAAAACCTGGTTCAATGACCATGGGATTACTGTGCCTGATTGGCCAGCAAACTCACCTGACCTGAACCCCATAGAGAATCTATGGGGCATTGCCAAGAGAAAGATGAGGGACATGAGACCGAACAATGCAGTGGAGCTAAAGGCCGCTATTGAAGCATCCTGGTTTTCCATAACACCTCAGCAGTGCCACAGGCTGATAGCATCCATGCCACACCACATTGTGGCAGTCATTGCTGCAAAAGGGGCCCAAACCAAGTACTGAGTACATATGCATACTTATACTTTGCAGAGGTCCAATATTGTTCTATTTCCAATCCTTGTGTTATTGATGTCATGTAATATTCTAATTTTCTGAGATTGTGAATTTGGGGTTTTCATAAGCTGTACGCCATAATCATCATAATTATACCAAAGTAAGGCTTGACATATCTCGCTTTGCATGTAATGCATCTATCTCATATATTGGTTTCACCTTTTGAGTTGCCATACCAACATAAATGAACATTTGCATGATATTCTAATTTTTCGAGTTTCACCTGTAATTGATACATTAGGTTATGCAAAAGACTCTTGGCCACAGCTGCCACCCGCTCTTCAAGAATGACTGGCAGGACTGAGTAATGATGCATATAGCTCAACATTCCACTTCCTGACACTGGTCTTTGGCCTGAAGATGGGCACAGTGCTTCCATCTCTGTATTTTCAGGGTTTAGATGGAGGGAGGACTTGATGGCTCTTCAGATACTGCTGAACTAAAATTCCCATGTAGCTGCTTGGAGTGGTTGTTCAACAGTATCCAAACTACTACAACTGCTCATACAATTCCTGATAACTTAGGCATCAGTGAATGCATTTTAGCATTTTGGGCAACCCTAGAGTATTTTAGGTTTGGGGCAATAGCTCTGAAAATGTGGTTGAAAGACAACAGAGGTTACAATGTTTACATGGAGATCTGGGTGAGTAGTGAAGAGACTGTGATGCTGTTCTGCTTTTCAAAAATCAGCATATATATAATGTGTAAATACCAATGATTGGAGATATACAACCATCCAGAAGGTTATGTTTCTTGGGAATTCAGTCTTGATTGATATTTTTTTCCTGATAGGGATCATCTCACCCCATCTCTTGTGGTACCAAGCCCTGGAAACCAATCAGCCTAGAATACTATTATCTTTATTTTTTTTTAAACAAACATTATGCCCTCTTTCTCACTTAGTTCTTATCATTCCAGCTTAGACATAATGCTAAACCAACATGTAATTTGTCATTTGTTTTTGTAGGTCATTTGGGCTCCGATTCAAAATATATGAACACAGCCTTCCTTATCTAACTGGAATATAAAGAATTTTCTATACTTTCTATACAGTATTTAATTTCCATCTCATGTCACAATTATTCCTTCCCTCCTTCCCTCTCCCCCAGCTCCATCCCATCTCAAGACAACATTCAGTGTATCTGATGAGGTAGCTTGTAGTTGATGTTGGAAGACTCTTTCTTAGTTCTGCACATCCTCTCAGAATATAAACCCTGGTGAGTGACTTCTAGATTTTCCCTAATTTTTGTTTGTTAGCATGCCTTTGTGAGATGCCCTCTCAAACTGTTAAGTCTAGCTGTCCAGCCAGCAGGAGACCCAAAGTTGCTTCCTTTTAATGTGTATGCAAAGAACCGTTATGATACAGAATCCAGTATGCAAGAAATGAAAAGCAGACTTTCCCAGATCGGTGTCTTCTTAGTGGGTCCTCATCATAGCTAATATTAGACATGCCAGCTGAGGATTGTGAAGGATGTAGTACAACAGAGTAGAGAGAGCTCTGGGTTGTTGTGACAATAGGTAAAATTGTAAAATATGTGAAACGTTGAAGAAGATGAAATTTGGAACCATTTCCACATATGAGTGAGACACACTTGTTGCCAATTTTTATTTCTCACATAATCAGTGTCAGTATCTATGGATTCTGATCACGTCTGTAAAATTCTAATAAGGTGTCAATTTTGATCTATTTTGTTTTCAGAAACCACTGCAGCCTGTTCCTAGATTTAGTGGTCAGGTGCCTTAGCTGAACCAAAATGATTTTGGGGTGATTGACAGGAAGAAAAATATTTGATTTGATTGTGGGAAAAAGGCAGAGATTCTCCTTGAGCATGACTGAATTTCCCATCACTAAAAGGTATCAAGAAGAGCCCTTGAATATCCTTGGAGAATAATTCTAAGATAGCTTTAGATTCTTGCTTTTTATATATACTTTTAGTTTTTAATTTATATATCTTTTATATCTTCTAGCTTTTTATAATTTTTTAGATTCTTGATGTATCTTTTATGCTTTTTAATGATTGTACCTCACCCTCCTTATGCTGGTCTAGGACAGTAATAAAGATTTGATTTGAAGATGGGCAATGGGATGGCTGAAAGGTGTTAGGAAGAAAGAGAGGTGCTGTTGGTCTAAGGAAAGGAAAATCATGCATATTTTTCAGCCAAAATGCACTGAGCTATCAAGTTTCTACCATGGATCTCCTCCATTAAAGTTTATAAAAATTGGTGTAGAATTCCCTTTAGATTTCTAGTGAATGTTGGGGATAGTAATCATTGTCACTTCCTTTTTTGCCTTTGCCCTTTAGTCATGAAAAACATTGCTTTCTTAAAGATAATTTTCAATTTCAAATCAGTTTGGTATCAACTGTATCAAATAAAAGCTTGAGGATTGTCTTATGAGAAACACTAGAACAAAACCTGATGGTGACCGGTGTGGATAACAAACTCCTGTGTTCCAATATAGACCTCTGTCTAGAATGCTTATGGTTTTAGGAGCCTTTCAGAGGCCTCTGGATTATCAAATAACCTTGGGTTTATCCACTTTCTCAGATTAATCTTCCCTCCTACCCACCCCTTTTAATAACTCAACTGATAATAGAAATTCAAAGCCTTTATGCTGGTCTATGATCATAATAAAGATTTGATTTGATTTGACAAAGCCATTTAGAAAGAGAAACCAGCCTCTAAATAAATTTCTGAGGTCAGAGATGGAACTTCCTTCTTCATTCTTTTCACCTTCCATATCATGTAAAACAGGTTTTAAGAGAGGTGTCCTTCTCAGAAGGGCTTGGTCCCTAACCAAAACCTAGATGGCCTATGTTTGACATAGATGATCACAGACCTCCCATTCTTTGAGGAGCAAAACTATCTTTTAAAAATATATTATCTCCACAATTCTATCGGTTAAGCTAATGGGGAGAAACTAGTCCAGGATCAATTAATGAACATTATGGCTTTGTGGGATTTGAAGGTATTATGCAATACATTTCTTCCAACTCTTTAGAGAGTAATATTTCTTTGGGAAAAAAAAAATCAGCCTTACTCATTCTTATTCAGCCACATGATGAAGCTCTCTGGGACTTCTGGAAAATTAGTACTTGGAGATCATCTCCATCTGGACCAACAATCCTTTAAATAGCTGACATGTATTTCCAACTTTGCAGGAAACATCAACATCTTCTGTTTATGGATGTTCTGAGTTTAGAATGAGGACAAGCCTTCCTCTTATATCACCCCCAGACTTACAACTTCTACTGCAAGTAGTTTGGCCATGAGAAATGAACTTTTTAGCTGCTGAAGTCTGATCAGTGGAATGATGAATCTTCTTGGAGAAAAAAAGAAGTAAAACTAATCTGGCTTCTGACAGGTAAGAAATGACAAGGTTTCACTTTTTATGTTATTTCCACAGTAGAGGAGAATATCTCTTTTCTCCTGAAAGAGCTGAGATAGTGGACTTTCCAGACAGACACTTCTTTTGTTTTTGTTATACAGAATAGGGTTCAGATAAGTTGAAGTTTCTCTCACTGTACCCAATTTCCAATCAGTGTGTGGAAGATAAAACAGAGGAATGGTGCTTGTAGTGCAAATGATCTTGATAGTGAAGCTTTGCCCTTGTGCCCACCCTAACAACAATCGTGAGAAGGGAATAACCATTGAAGATGTGACTGAGAGATAGTACCTTATAATGTGCTGATCACAAGGGACAGTGAGGTAGAGCAAGAGCTAGACCATTGGAAATTCCCTCTGTATCCCCTCTTTATCTCTTCCTCCGCCAATTCTTGTTTATGAGATTCATGCACAAGATCGTTTTCTTCGTAAGTCTCCTCTTTCCTCTTGAATCTTCCCCTGGTGAGGGGTAAGTAGCTAAGTACTGGGTTTTCCACCTACCTCATATCTTTCCTGTAAATTAAGTCTCTTTCCGTTACAGGTGACAAAACCTGATTCAATAGTCTCTGCACAGGTTGGACCCCACTCTCCAAGACCACCAAGTGCTTCCTCCAACAATAACACCTGTGACCACTCCCTTGCCTCTACTTACTTTCAGAGGGGGAAAAATGGAAGGATTCCAATTTTTTCCTAGCGCCTGCTGTAATAAAACAGTTAATGTTTGCACACCTGCAGTAGCCAACCCCCAGTTCCAGTGCTCTTTGTGTGTAGTAGAATGGTTAAGGTGTAGTGTGATAGTTAGGGGCTTGGGACATGGACTAGGAAGGTTCAGGGTCAAGTTCCCGTTGTCCATGCAGGTGATAAGGTATCTTTGGACTAATCACCGTTGGTCAGCATAATTTATCTCACGGAGTTGTTATTGCTGTGATAGAATTAGGAAAGGCCTTCCATATCAGCTGCTAGAGAAAAGATATAAATGCAATAGATACACGAATGCAATAAATACATGAATTAACAAAAAACGAAAAGTAGGCATATTTAATTGCAAATGATTAGAAGAATATGCATAGAATTTTCACATGAATCACACTGAAGGGGGGGGGGGTTGTCTTTGCAGCCTCGCTAGAAAGACACCATTAGCTCGAAGCGGGAGGGACACGTACGCAGGATACCTTGAGGGTATTCAGGGAAGGATCTACAGCCACCCTGGGGGTCTCCAGGAAAGGGCCTACAGCTAAACCGGTTCAACCTGCCTTGTGTACCTTGAGGGCATCCAGGAAAGGGTCTACAACCAAACCAGTTCAAACTGCAGTTCAAACTGCCTTGTCCCTGTAAACTATAAAAACTGAGCTTGTATTTCTGGTGGTGTGGCAAAACCCTGGCATATTTGCTGCCTATGCTTTGGGTTATTGACCACCCAGCTTCCTTTACTCGGCCGAATAAAAAGCTGTTTCTTTCTAAGAGCCTCCTCCTGAATTCTTGGCATTGGATTTTTCTGGGATTTGGGGTTGCAAACCTTACAACACCATTTTCCTCAACATTCTCTGTAAGTCTTTTTCTCAAACTGGCACCCTCTAGGTGTGTTGGACTATAGTTTCTTCTTCTCCAGCCAGCATGAATTATAATAGCTGTGGAAGATGGCAGCTGGGATCTGATATATTGGGAGAGTGCTAGGTTGGAAATAACTACTATAAAATATGTTAGCTGTTCTCCAGAGCTTCTAAGAGAATATATTTTAGATCCCTACTCACCCTTTAGGAAATATTTCCCCTACTCTCCCTGTAAGAAATTGGAGGAGGGCAGGCTGGAGGCACTAGATACTATTTTAGATCCAGCAATTTTTTTTTTCTTTCTGTGTGTATGTGGTGTTTGTTTGTAAATGGATCTCCAAGCATTTCTGATTCCCATTTCTTTTAATCATAGCAACAATGCTTTTCTACAACTCCCTTCCAAAACGTAGTCTGTAAACATTTAACTGAGTTCTAATAAGGATAATATTTTTATGGGTTTCGGGAGTGCTGATATGCAGAGTGCCTTGTGAAAAGAGGGAACAAAGCAAGCAGCATGGAGGTTTGAGACAGCTGGAGATGAAACTGAAAACACATCGGAGTTGCTGGCAGCCTTGCTAAGAATTTGATGTATGTATGTATGTATGTATGTATGTATGTATGTATGTATGTATGTATGTATCTACCTACCCACCCACCCACCCACCACTAGGAGCAATCTATCCTATACCTTTCAACATAGTTCATAATTCCAGGACCTTCAGTTTACAATCAATTTACTAACCTGTTTTGGACAGCACATCAATAGCTATTACATGGAACTTCATGTAATTAAGTTATTCATCATTAATAAATTCATGTAATTCATAAAACCTTAATTGTTCTTCTTGTGTAGGAGATGCAATTTGGAGTGGAGGCTCTTCTGACATTTGGGCTTAGCCTGCTCTTTTTTCATGCCAAATCCTCCCCCACTTGTTTTTCTACCTGAGCATTTCCTTTGTGATTGCTGCTATTAACATATCTCTAGAATGGGGCTGGGAGGAAAGAGCTGACATTCATCTTCCCAAGAAACTTTGCCCTAGTAGAAGCAGTCATCAGGGTTTTGTCGCAGGTGATTGCACAAAATGTACCATGCTAAGGATCTTTTTGAAAGCTGAACCTCCCAACCTTGAGATGTGTTTGGAATTCTGGGGGAAAAGGGTGTTTGAGAAAGGAAAAGTAATTTCACCTAAAGTTTTTTTTTTCTGGGATGCATGGAAACATACATCAATCACTTCAGCAGATTGCCTCGTCCTCTAGAAATGTTTCTTGCATCATCCTTCATTAGCCTCTGATCTCAATATGAAAGAGGTGTATCTGTTTGCCTTTGTTAGTCATTAAAAAGTGTGGTGCTAATGGACTGAGTAAGCAACCCCCCCAAAGTCTTAAAGTGAAAGAAGAAAGGGGGAAACTAAACAATACTCCCTATGGCAGAGAGTCACATTATCTATGTTAGGCTATAGTTTAAACTAGGATTGAGAAAAACCGTGCATCTTAAACACCTCTGAAATCATAGTCTATGCACATCTGCTTAAAAAAGTTTCCCCACTAAGAGACTACAGCAACAATTTGAAAACACCAAGAAAGATGACTGTTTAACCCTGCCCAAAAAATCTTTCTGAATAATCAGTATAATTCCTTCATCCTTGCCTTCTGCCTTTTACTAATATCCAGCTTGTTGCTATTTTATGTACATTATCCTTCTTATACAGATTGATGAACACATTGACAATAATAACTAATTGCAGGATGCAGAATGGAGAGAGAACAAGGCCAGAACAAAAGCATGGAGACTGGATTTATTTTCCTAGGATTCAACATCAATGGAACTTTGCAGATTGTTTCTTTTACTTTATTTTTTCTCATGTTCCTCACCACATTGTCAGGACATGTGACTATTTTGATCATATCTTTAGTTGATCCTGCCCTTTACACACCCATGTATTTCTTCCTGCGCAACCTCTCTTTTATTGAGATCTGTTACACTCTGGTCATTGTGCCCCAAATGCTGGTCAACTTCTTGGTCAAGAGTAGAAGAGTCTCCTTGATAGCATGTGCTGCACAGATGTATTTCTTCATTGCTTTTGGGGGTGTGGAGTGCTTTCTGTTGGTTGTGATGGCCTATGACAGGTATGTGGCCATATGTAACCCATTGCGCTATACCCTCATCATGAGCAGGAATGTCTGCGTGCAGTTTTTGGCAACAGCTTATGCCAGTGCATTCACAATCTCACTGGGACTCACTATGCTCATTTTCAGTCTTCCATTTTGTGGCTCACATAACATCAACCACTTCTTCTGTGATATTCCACCATTGCTTTTTCTGGTATGTAGCCACACAAATACCAATGAAGTGGCTGTATTTGTTGTCTGCCTGACAAACTTGCTCATTCCATTCCTGCTTATCCTGGTTTCCTACATTTTTATTGCCAATTCTATCCTCAAGATCAAGGGCTCTGAAGGCCGGAAAAAGGCCTTCTCTACCTGTGTTGCTCACCTGGTTGTGGCCATCCTCCATTATGGTTGCGCCATCTTCATCTACATCCGTCCAAAGGCCAACTACTCTCTAGAACACAGCAAGGTGGTCTCTTTGATCTATACCAATCTCACACCTATGTTGTACCCTATAATTTACAGCCTCCGAAACAAAGAAGTCAAGGGAGCACTTAAGAGAATATGGGGAAGGCAATTAATTGTCATGGAAAGACAGTAATTATACAGCTTAGATCTAGTTTTTCAAGCAGTGACTGAGAAGGCTGGTGGACCAGAAACAAATGGCTTTGTATTTGTGATGGTGGCCTTTACTGTAGTTACTTGAATGAAAGACAGTTCTGAATCATCCCAGTAGGATGACTAGATACAAAATACTGTAACTAATCTGTCATATTATTTATTCTCTGCAAATACAGTACTAAAAAAAAGCCTGCAGCCAATCTTTTCTGCACTGGAGTGGGTAACATGGTACCCTCCAGATTCTTTGATGTATAACTACCACATTATATTACTGGCTGGGATTGAGTTTTCCAGAGGACACTATGACCCCTCAGCTTTTGCACTGAACCTTTTTTTTTATAAACCTCAATTTGCCCTCAAATCCTGGATCTAAATTTTGTGGCTCTGCCTCAATTACATTTCTATATCCCACTGGTTCCATTTCCAGGCCACGTTCTGATATCAATATTTTTTTTGAAATTACAAAAGACAACTATCTTTTTTATAGTCATTAGATTGAGTCATCATTATTGCACAAGATAATCTCTTCTGAGTTTCATCTACAGCATGGGTATGTTGTGAAAGGCCTGATTTTTTATTTTTATTTATTTATTTACACATCACATTTATATAGCCGCCCATCTCACAAAGTGCCTTTGGGCGGCATACAACAATTAAAATAAAATAACAGGTGAATAAACACAGGTATTATAAAAAGATAAAAAGTTATTATTAGAATAAAAGCATTGTCACAAATTTTAAAAAAGATTAAAAAAAAGATTTGAAAATATACAAACTCCACAGAGAGAGCAGAATATCAATCACAGGGGAGCCATCTGAGAATGTCTCTGGTTCCCAAAGACCCCCAGGCCTGATGACACAACCAGGTCTTGGGGGGCTTCCTAAATGACAGCAGGGAAGGGGCGAGCCTCACTTCAGGGGGGAGAATGTGCCACAAGGAGGGAGCCACTACAGAGAAGGCCCGTCTCCTGGGTCCCACCAAATGCAAGTCCCTGGCCCATGGAACATGTAGCATCCCTTCCCTGCCGGATCTAATGGGGTGGGCTAATGTGATTGGCGAGAGGCGGTCCCTCAGATAACCCAGCCCCATGCCATGAAGGCTTTAAAGGTCAAAACCAGTACCTTGAATTGGACCCGGAAGCAAACCGGCAGCCGATGCAACTCCCGAAGCAGAAGTGTAACATGTGCTCTTCTAGGAGCACACATAACTGCCTGCGCTGCCACATTCTGCACCAGTTGAAGCTTCCAGATATTCTTCAAGGGCAGTCCCATGTACGGCACATTACAGTAGTCTGGAGGTGACTAGGGCATGAGTGACTGTCGGCAGAGCCTCCTGATCCAGGAAAGGGGGCAATAGGCGCACAACATGAAGTTGTGCAAAGGTCCTCCTAGCCACGACTGCCACCTGCTCTTTGAGCAGGACTCGTGAATTTAGGAGGACTCCCAAACTGCACACTGGGGTCTGTCCAGGACAGTACCACCCCCTCCAGCGCCAAAGGTGGTATAATCCCAGAACTGGCAGGACCCCGAACCCAAAGCCACTCAGTTCGTTTGAAGCCTGTTGCTTCCCATCCAGACCCTCACAACCTCTAGGCACTGGGATAAGGCATTCACAGCATCTCTTAATTCGCCGGCGGCAGAGATGTATACTTGGGTATCATCAGTGTACTGATTTTTGGTGAACTTTGGGGGAGAGGATGAGAAATATATTTTTGAGAAACAGATTTTGTTAATATTGCAGTAAATGGATTTCTGTTTTCCAATATTTAATGGCTTTATGTTCCTTTTTGATTTTTAAAAATTGATTTATCACTTATGATTTGTGGTTTTGATTAGAAAAAAATCGGATAATAGGAAAAAATGAGTTTTGTAATCATACAGTAAGATTGTAATTGTACTTGTATTTGCTGCAGAAGAAATTGGAAGCTTCCTTCTTCTTCTTTTTGTCCTCTCTTCTTACACTTTGTCTTCTTTTCTTTCTTTGCTCTTTTTACTCTTTATTAGTTTTAGTGTTCATGTTCTTTGTAAAATCTTTAATAAAATTTATATAAAAAAAAGATTTATCTTGTTTAACCAAAGCTATGATAAAGCCAAAAGGATTATTTCAATTTAAGAACTAAGAAAGGAAGAGCAGGCAGAAATATCTATATCTATCCATATCCATATCCAAAACTGCAAAAACTTTCTTCAATGCCCACCTCTCTCAACTCCTATTAAAAATAATCCTGGATGTTTCCTCCTTCTAAATAAATCTGTGTACGTGTTACAAAGTTTGTTCACATGTGCATCTGTTTATATATACCTGCCAGAAGCTACTTATCAAAAAGAAGAAGAGGAAGGACAACCTCACCCAGTACTGATAAAAATTGCCTATAAAATAAGACACACCATTTATTAAATTCATTTCCCCTCCCATCTGCAGGAACTAACATGTTGCTCTCACAAGTGTGTATCGTTCACACAAGAAACACACAGCTACATACAGATGCAATCACAGCCACATCCCTCTCTGTTTCTAGAAGAAATAGCAAAAAAAGAGAAAGAAAATAGGATGAGGTGAAGAGATCACTATATTGGGAAGAGGCAAGAAGAGAAGAGAAATGGCTGGAAGGAACAAACTGGGGAAGAAGGGTGAAGGTAACTGGGCAAGGAAAGAAAGAGAAGCCTTGCTTAGTCATTACAATAAGGAGTAAAATTACTAAACATGCAGGCTTCCCAAACAAGAATTAATCTTACAGGTGATCTTCAAAGGTATCCATACTTTTCAGCAGGGTTGTCTTCAGCCATTTGAATCTTCTGCTCATTCCTGTATTCCACAGCTCTTATCAGCAAATATAAGAACAGAACAGAACAGAAATCTTTATTGTCATTGTACTACTTGTACAATGAAATTAAATGCCACCCCAGTGTAGCTTTAAAAATATAAAAACCATAGAACACATAAAACACATAACACACATAAAACACATAAAACACAACCTTCACATTTCATATTGCACAACCCCTGATGCTGCATTAATACTGCACTATACGATAGCATTCAGTATAGTTACAGCTCTAAGATAGAAGCTATTATTCAGCCTATTTGTCCTTGTTTTCATTATCCTGTACCGTCTGCCAGATGGTAATAGTTCAAAAAAGGAATGTCCCGGGGGGGGGGGGGGGGGAATGGATCCTTAAGAATGTTTTGAGCTTTCTTAAGGCAGCGGGAACTATAAAGTTCTTCCAAAGAGGGGAGAGGGCAACCAATGATCCTCTGGGCAGTGGTGGTAATCCTCTGGAGCGCTTTCCTATCTTCCACTGTGCAGTTAGCAAACCATACACAGGTGCAGTAGGTTAAAATGCTCTCTATAGTACAGCGGTAGGAGGTCACCAGCAGTTTTTCATTCAGTTGTTGTTTCCTGAGAAGTCTCAGGTAGTATAATCTCTGCTGGGCCCTCTTGACCAAAGCTGCAATATGAGCGCCCCAGGTCAGGTCCTCCTTTATGGTCACACCCAGAAACTTAAAACTGGCCACCCACTCCACTCGGTCTCCATTGATAACCAGGGGCTGGACATCTAATCTATTCCTCCTATAGTCCACTATAAGCTCCTTGGTCTTATTGATATTAAGATCAATTATTGTCTCCGCACCACGAAAGCAGCCGGTCCACCTCATCCCGGTAGGCAGACTCATCTCCTTTGGAGATAAGCCCCACCACTGTTGTATCATCTGCAAATTTAATGATAATATTGCTGAAGTGAGTGGGGGTACAGTCATATGTATAAAGAGTGTAAAGTAAGGGACTCAACACGCAGCCCTGTGGTGAACCAGTGTTGAGAGTAAGAGCTGAGGAGATATCATTGCCTAATCTAACCCTCTGGGAGCGGCCAGACAGGAAGTCCAAAATCCAAGAACAGATTGAATATGGAAGCTCATGATCCATAAGTGTAGACACCAGTCTATGTGGAAGGATTGTATTGAATGGAGAACTAAAGTCTACAAAAAGCCTCCTCACACAGGTCCCCCGCTGTTCCAGATGAGTCAGAGCAGTGTGGAGAGTGATGGCTATAGCGTCCTCTGTGGATCTATTAGTTCTATATTTATCAAATGTATGCGGAAGGCAGGAAATGATGTGCCTGCAGACCAATTTTTCAAAGCACTTCATGATGATAGGCGTGAGTGCCACTGGTCTGTAGTCGCTGAGGTAGTTAATAGGGAACTTCTTTGGCAGCGGAACAATGATGGAAGCCTTCAGACAGGATGGAATAGTGGACTGGGATAAAGACCGATTAAAGATCTTGGTGAAAACCCCAGCCAACTGATCAGCACAGTCTTTAAGCACCCGGCCAGAGATGCCATCAGGTCCGGCAGCCTTTCTAGGGTCCACAGTCCTCATGCTCCTCCACGGTGAGGTAGGGGCTATATTGGACTAATGGCTGTGCTCTAGCTGCCTCTGGTGGCTCCACTTCAAAACGGGCAAAAAAATGATTCAGCTTCTCTACCAATGAAGCATCCCCGTCAGCAGAAATGACATTATTCGGTCTATAGTTGGTAATTTGTTGAATCCCCTGCCACACCTGCCTCGTGTTGTTGCTATGAAAATGATCCTCAATCTTCCTCTTATAATCTGTCTTGGCCTGCCAAATGCCTCTCTTCAGACTGGCTCTAGCAGCACTGTACTTTGCCCCATCACCGGACCTGAAGGTATTGTTCCTGTCACGCAGGAGACGCTGGACTTCCTTCGTCATCCAGGGCTTCTGGTTGGGATAGATCCGGACGCATTTGTCCACAGTGACAGTGTCTATGCAATATTTAATATAGCACAGGACAGCTGCAGTATGCTCCTCAAGGTCTGGATGGTAAAAGATATCCCAATCTGTCTTCTCAAAACAGTCCTGAAGTTGTTGAGAGGCATCTTCGGGCCAGGATTTCACGGTCTTTATTATAGGCAGAGCCTGTTTCCTGAGAGGGGTGTATGCTGGTGCTAAAAGCAGTGACATATGGTCTGACTGCCCCAAGTGTGGTAATTGTATAACCCTGTAGCCATGTTTAATGTTGGTATACACTTTATCCAGTGTATTTGCTCCTCTAGTGGCACACTTAACAGGCTGATGAAATTTGGGGGGCACTGTTTTTAAATCAGCATGATTAAAGTCCCCTGCTATAATATGCACAGCATCAGGATACTTATGCTGCTGATTACCAACAATGTTGTGCAAGAGTCCCAAAGCTACGTTAGTATTGACATCAGGTGGAATATAAACTGCAGTAATCAAGACCACACTAAACTCCCGTGGAAGGTATATGGGTCTACATCTAACAGTCATATACTCCAGATCCATGGAGCAGTGGCTGCCTACAATCTTTGTACTGGTACACCAGCTTTTGTTCACATAAAGACTTAAACCCCCCTGCCTTTACTCTTGCCAGAGTCTCTGCTCCTATCCTGGCGATGAGCTATATAGCCCACCAGCTCAACAGCTGTATCCGGAATAGCTAAGTGAAGCCAGGTTTCTGTAATTAGCAAAACACAACAGTCCTTGATGAACTTGCTCTGTGCAATCTGCAGCCTTAATTCATCCATTTTGTTGATAAGGGATCTTGCATTAGTAAGAAAAATACTTGGAATTGAAGGCTTGTATGGGGACTTACTCAACTTAGTAAAAACGCCAGCACGACAGCCTCTCCTTTTCCTTCTATCCCTCCATCTCCACCTCCTTCCTACAGGAATGGTAATCCAAGGCTCCCCCGGTATGTTATGAAAGCGTATAAAATCGACTGTAATAGCCCTTTCACATTTCAATCCAATTTGTAACAAAGCTTGCCGGCTGTAAATACTTCTTGCCCCGCAGGATATATTAAAAAAAAACAAAAATAGACACAAAATCATCCATACCATGCACTGAAAAGGACAGCAACCAGCCGCAGCATCTGCGTGCGCAGCCATCTTGGGTGGAAAGAAAAACAACCCCTTCAATGTCCACATTACTGGGAAAAAACTTTGGTACATATGCTACTGGAAATACATATTTCTATGGATTTAATTTTATTGGGAGCTACTTGGACATTTTAAAAATAATGGTTTCTCAATTCATTTGAACAGGGTCAGTACAGTTACAAATTTAGTACAAACCAGGATTTTAACTCAACTGCAAAGTGTGCCTTATGCTCCAAGCCTTGCAATGATAGTTCCTTGCCAAGAAAAGGAGAAGGAAAAAATTATCCTTCCTGTGACAAAAGCTTGTCAATATTTTGGTTTAGTAAGCTAATACATCAGTGTTTCTCAACCCCAGCCACTTTAAGAAGTGTGGACTTCAACTCCCAGAATTCCCCAGCCAGTTATGCTGGCTGGGGAATTCTGGGAGTTGAAGTCCATACTTCTTAAAGTGGCTGGGGTTGAGAAACACTGCAATATATGGTTGGGTATATACAGGCAGTATCAGAGCAGTAGGTTCATTCAAGTTTGGCAGTTTTTTGAGTTCTATCAAATTCAAACAACTTCTAAAAGTAATACTCATTTATTACATTCTATGATAGATCTGTTTTTGTTCTCCCCAATTGTAGAAGGATTGAACTCTCTTATAAATCAGTCAATAACTGAAAATGCCTTAGAACACCCAGTATCTAACTGGTGCCCTTCAGAAATGTTGGATTACAGTATCCAGATTCCCAGTCAGCAATTACAGATTTGTAATCCAGCACGTCAGGAGGCAGAAGATTGGGGAGGCCTGTTTTAAAAAATGAACAGTGCCAACTTGTTAAACACCAATTCAGCTGTAAATTAGATGCTGTCTATTAAAATAAGAATGAATGGCAGTCATAATGATGACTGAAGATGTCTTATATGCTGCAGAGAAAACTGAAGAGCTCAGGATGTAATAAGTAATAAATCAATTTAGACTAAATGATAAAGTCTGCCTTAGTCAAGCTCAACTCCTTGAGACTTTGCAGACATATCCAGGCAATTTCCTTGGCAGCAATTGCCAATTTGTTACTGTCTGCAGTAGGATATTTCTGACTTCCAGTCTAGCCTACCACCATGGTGTTTTCTGGTGGGATCCCATTCAAGTTCAGCGAACCTCAACCCTGTTTAGTTTTCATGGCCAGACAAGCCCAGCCAGAAGCTGCCACCTGCTGAGCCCAACCTGAACTACTGATGATGATGTTATAACTTTATTGATTGTGGTATATCTTTATTGATTATCTATTGATTGTGGTATAACTTTATTGATTATCTATTGACCATTATCAAGAAGACCATAACCTTAGTTGTGGTGAGTAGTTGTAGTGAGTCTGCCATTGAAGAAGCACTATAAAACTTTACATGACCAAGAAGCATGGTTCTGGAACGTATTATCCCTTTAACCATTCCACACTACTCTATCAGGTTCTCTCCTATGTTAGTCAACTCATCATATGCTTCTTGAAATGCCTAAATTCTATGATAATGGCAAAAAAAAAAAGCCTGTAAATAAAGTGAACGCAAGATGCAGCTATAAACAGAAATAGAAATGTGGAGTCCATGTAATAGTGAAAGAGTTACACAACGAATCAGTGTTTGGCTATCATTTGTATAAATTCTAAACAAGTAGAACAACAGAAGATATAGCAACCACATGTAGTTATATTTTTCCCATCAGTCTTGAAGCAGATGGAGCTTGCTGTGTGTTTTAGTATGCATTATTTATAGAGGGACACAGAATTCAGAAGATAGCCCTTGTCCATATTGTTATTAAGGCCCAAATTTCCTTCTTCTGAACAAGGGTTTGCTCAGGAGTAGTTGTGCCTACAAGCAATTGTTCTGCTTGCAGTCGTATCTTTTCCTGATGATGAACACGTAGAAGCCTTTTGCTCAGAAGCCTTTTTCTTGGAGATAATATCTGCAGATTCCACTTAGCTTTTGTAATTTGTGGTAGTCTTGCACAATCAACTGTTTTGGAGTACCTTACAAATGACACTGCCTCTTAGCATTTGAATGGTGATGCCTATTTCATTCAACACTACAGCTGGTTGCTGCTTTGGAATCAAAGACCCAAAAATGCATCCAAGGATATGAGGTGCTCTGTTTGACAATGCTTGCCTGCAGCTTCTTAAAGCAGCTATGTCTTTCCCTGAAATCACATAACTGCCCCCATTCAGTACCTCTGTCAAGGTGACAAGGATGCTGAAAAAACATAGTCTCGACTAATTCTTTTTCATGGCTATTGAAAGATGCTGTTCAGGCATGGAACATTTTTTTTTACAGGTCTTAAAAGCTTCAGGACATGGGCATATAATGAACACCACCTTTCAGTAGGTTTTTTTGGCTGAGAAATATCACAGCAGAAGCACAGCATTTTTCTCTGTGGAGATAATTGTAGTTTTTTTCATAAACTTTTCAAATAATTTTGAGATTATGTAATATAAAAGATTATTTTAAGGTAAGATGATTTTAGATAAAAGATCTAGATCAGTGTTTCTCAGTGTTCTTGGGAACTTGAAGATCTGTGGACTCAACTCCCAGAATTCCCCAGCCAGGAAGTTGAAGTCCACACATCTTTAAGTTCCCAAGGTTGAGAAACATGATCTAGAGGATTTAGGCTGTCTACTTCTGCCCTAATTGATCACTTTCTTAGTCAAGGTGCTGTTATAGCTCTACCTTAGTTTATTATGATTATGGTCACAGATTACACAAATCACAAACATACAATAAATTCAACACGTATATAGAGGTGAGGTAGACTGGGTTTTTTCAAACTGGGTTCTGCAAGACTAAAGGAGGGAAAAAGCCCTCTTTATGAAGGACTAAGGGAGAAAAAAAGGCAAATGTTTGGTTCCGTGATTATAAATCTTCTATGAATACAGCAAAAAAAGTTGAGCAAGTTTATTTCACCACTAGTACTTGGCTTGGGACAGGGCATCTCTATACATAGATCCAGAATCTGTCATGAAGCAACGTTATCAATAGTGCTCTGCCCTCCAGCTTTCACACATTCTGAACTTTTCATTCTTGCTTGCCCTTTGAAGCTCAGGGATTACTTTAAATGCCTCTTGATCCCGATGGTTTTCAGCCCTAATTGTACATGCGTTAGTTCTGATTGACTCAGATAAGGAGGAAGAAAGACAATATAGAGATTGCAAAGGAGTTAATATTAGCAGGAGACAGTTATAAATAGTTCTGGTCTAATGAGTCATCTCCACTTGGATTGGAGCAGAACCCTTCTTTTTCACCTTATCTACTAATTGTAGAACTCAGGAATGATATGCTCAGCAGCTTCAATGCCATAATCTGGTTTCACATCTAAGTTCTGCTGCTGAATTAAGATGTAATCTATACCCTGATAACCCAGAAGTAAGTTATGATTTGTTTCATTCTATTCCAAAGCTGTAGCTGTGAAAAAGAACAAGTAAGATAGCAAGTAAGGGTAGCCCAGGGATGACATGTTGCATTGTTGGAATTGAAATCATCAACCATTGCTCAATTAAGTAACATAATCATCAACTTCTACTCTGTAATGAAATGTATGCAACCCAGAAACCAACCTCAGAGAACTTCAACAATGGAAAAAAATTTTTTTTTTTGCCTTTTGTACAATATAGTTTAATTCGCTCCTTGGGTTGAAGGCATCTTTTTCATTGGAAACATGTTCCATTGACAAGCTGTTCTTATGTATGTTTTGCAGAGGTGGGTGATCTGAAGCTCCATCATAGCCCCCTTCAACCTGAAATCCCTTTTTTTGAAATCTTGATATCATCTCTGAGCACAGTTGCTCATACCCCAGAGAGCTGTGGTAAACTGCAGACTTTGGTGAGGCATTTTCCGCTTGAAACCTTTAGCAGAATTTAGTGGGAGAGACAATCCTGCAGGTTAGTCTCAAGGATCCACCTTGTTCTCCTACAATGCACTGCTGTGGCTGCCAGGTAAAAGGGAAGTCACCTAGAATGTACTATCTTCCCATTTGTACTACCGTGCACAGATTTCATTTTTGATAAAAATCATACTGTTTGTTGTATATGCCGTATTTGTTATGTATGTTTCAGTAGCTACTTATGGCTTGACATGCAGGGCTTTTGCAACCTCCAAACACTTTGTATGTGGATGTTACAGATGCATTCTTTGATGTCATAAGGGTAAGGGGTTCATTGTAAGGTAATCATATTAGTTGGAAATATGATTTTTCCTGAAATGTCTACTAAAGCATTACAGCATCTCATATATGAAAGTGCTGTGGCAACCCTGAAAAAAGGTTGAATCAAGTATTTCTGAAAAAGAGCTATCATAGGATATCATGTTGCATGTAGCTTGTAAGGAAGACCTTCAGTGCCCATCCAATTTAAAATGCGAATCACAACTAAATGCCTTATCTAAAATGGGTATGGTATCAGGTTCATGGTTGAAAGCAGAATGTCTGGTCTGCTTCTAGGTATGTAGAGCATTCATATAATCATGGATGATGACAGTAGTAGCCAATAACTTTTGGAAGACCATGAATGCTCTACTCCTAGTTTGTGGTGTTCACTGATGAGAAGAATCAAAGCAGATAGCAATGAAAAAAATCACATTAAAATTAAAAGAAGGTCGAATCCCTAAGCATGTTTACCAAGGACACTTCCCACTGGATTTGGCAGGACTTATTTCAGAGCGGTCATGTATGGGAAGCTGTGCCCAAATTTCCAATCACCTAAACATTTAATCTGTTGCAAGACTTACAAAGGATGCTTAGATTTGCCTTCACCCTTCGCAAGTGGTCATGCCATACAGATGTTTGCTGATGTGGCTATGAGCCCAATGCTTTAGAAAAGGAGGATGTTCAAATGTTTAAGCTATCGACTGATTGGTGTGATAACTGTCTGTCCTTCTATCAGTCCATCCATCTATCATCTAGTCCTTCCTTGCTATAGTCATAGAAAGGTCTACCTGTCCTGTAGTATTAACAGTAGAAATCTGTTATGTTCTAGTGTTAGAGAGACATATACACAGAAATAGATAGAGTTGAGAGCATGATAGAGAAGGGGGAATTCTATCTAAGTACTGTAAACTAAAAGGAATCCAAATGCTAAAAGCAGCTAAACATCCACAATGTTCTTCCATGGTGGCCAAGCCCATCCTTAGTTAAGAAGTTTTCTGTCTGGCTGTGGTGCCATTGGCTCCATGAAGGAAAAATCTGTCTGGGTAAAAGTGATTTTTGTTGCAGAATATGTTAGAAGGATATTTTTACTCTTAGAGATTATTTCTATGTTTCTTCAGGTGGGATAGTAACTGCCAGTTTAGGCTGTTGATTAATATGCTTATTTGTGGGTTCATTTACATGCAGTTCATACAATGGTAACTTTTTGGTGCCTTTGAGTCAGTTTTTGACTCCTGGTGACTGCCTGGACAAGTCCCTGCAGTTTTCTTGGCAAGATTTCAGTAGTGGTTTGCCCTTGCCTCCTTCCTAGGGCTGGGAGAGAGTGACTGGCCCAGGGTCCCCAGCTGGCTTTGTGCTTAAGGTGGGACTAGAACTCCCGGTCTCCTGGTTTTTAGCCTGATGCCTCAACTACTACCCCAAATTGGCTCTCTAATGATAACTTAGACATCCTTATTTTGTCCAGATGTCTATTTCCAAGACTATATAATTGCACATCTTTTCATTGGGGAATGGAAAGAATGGGTCCTACAACTGATTATATGCCACTCTATATACTATCTCAGTTCCTTTTGGCATAAAAGGGATGCAGATCAAGATTTCTGAGGGGATCTCAATGAATGGAGACATATCTGTAAGGTTTTTGCTGGTGCTGCCTGTAATTCTGCACTGGAAGATAATGTTGAATATTTCCAATTTCACACCAAGAAAATCTGAATTCCATTTCCAGAATGAAATTCAAAACAAAGGAGAAGCCGGAAATCAAGGAGAGATATGGCTTTCCCCCACTTTTGAGCGATAGTACACCTTTTTTCCAACTGTATCTCTCTCAAGCAAATGATTTTTTGGGGTGATGCAAGGTCTGACCAAAGACAGACAGACAGACAGACAGACACTAGGGCACTAGTGCTGAATAAAATATGTTTGAGCTCATATTATATCTGGCCCCCTAAAATTCAGTGGTGAAGATCCTGATCCCCTGAGACGGTTGCATTTGGTCTTTCATCAGCACTCATCCCTGAATATTTGCATCCTTCTATGAAACCTCTATTGATAATCCTTCAAAACCTACCGAACAATTAAAATTTTAAAATTATAACTTGAAACCCACAGGCTCAGTGCCTACTAGAATAAAAGGCTCTTAAAAGAACAATACAAGAGAAGATTGTGTTTCTCAGGCAGCTGAATTTCTATAATTTCTGGACAAGCACAGCATAGGCCTATTTAAAAAAACACAAGCAAAACACCTTTTAACAATTTTTAAAAGCCCTACAGACACTATGTAAAGGCAATTGAAAAGGTAAATGACAAACAGGTTTTAAATCCCTCTGATCCTGGGCAACAAATATAATATAATGTTTACATAATGTTTACATCCTTTTTTGTTTTTGCTAATATCAGTTATGTGTTCTTCTTATGACCCACTAGGTGGCTGTATGTAGCCAGTCATAACTGATCACCAAACGCTCAGCCTTTTGGCTAGGAGATGGCCAGGAGATCCTAGGGCTGCAAAGTAGATAGGGAAGTGGGGGGGGGAAAAAAACTCCCAGAAGAATGCAGTGGCACACCACATCTGTACTGCTGCCAAGAAAACATGCCCATGAAATTAGTAGGAATTGAGTGCAACGTGAAGGAGACTTTGTATCCTAATAAAACAGCTTCTGACTACAAAATGTAGAATGGAGATGCACAGACAGAACAAAAGCATGGAAGATAATTTTGTGATCCTTGGATTTAACACCAATAGAACTGTACGGTTTGCCCTTTTTGCTCTGTTCCTTCTAATGCACCTCATCACGCTCTCAGGACACCTGGCCATTGTGGTCCTAACTTTAGTCGATCCCGCCCTCCACATACCCATGTATTTCTTCCTGCGCAACCTGTCTTTCATTGAAGTCTGCTACACTCTGGTCATTGTGCCTCAAATGCTTGCCAACTTCTTGGACAAGAGCAGAAGTGTATCCTTGACCGCCTGCGCAGCACAGATGTACTTCTTCATTGCCTTTGGGGGCTCTGAATGCTTTCTGTTGGCTTTGATGGCCTATGACAGATATGTGGCCATATGCAACCCGTTGCGCTACACTCTGACCATGAACAATAATCTCTGCAAACAACTTTTGGCGATAGCCTGTATCAGCGGATTCACAATCTCACTGGGACTCACTGCTTTGATTTTCAGTCTTCCTTTTTGTAGCTCACATAATATTAATCACTTCTTCTGTGACATCCCACCAGTACTGTTCCTGGCGTGTAATGATACACATGCCAATGAAGTGGCTGTGTTCCTTGTCTGCACAATGATTTTACTCATTCCATTCCTGCTCATTCTGATCTCTTACATCTTTATTGCCAACTCTATCTTCAAGATCAAGTGCTCTGAAGGCCGGAAAAAGGCCTTTTCCACCTGTGCTGCTCACCTGATTGTGGCCATCCTCCACTACGGCTGTGCCATCTTCATCTACATCCGTCCAAAGGCCAGCTACTCCCTGAATCAAGACAAGTTGGTCTCTTTGATCTACACCAATGTGACACCCATGATGTACCCCATGATTTACAGCCTACGGAACAAGGAAGTCAAAGGTGCATTCAGGAGACTGTGGGAAAGGAAATGTATTCTCATGGGAAAATAAACAGGTAAAGTATTGACTTGCCAGTTGCCAGGAGAAAATGATCTGACCATTTTTTTTTTCCTTAGCCAAAAAGAAAATTTAAATCAATAATTGTTGCTTGGGGTGGGGGTGGGGGTGGGGGTGGGGATTGATTCTACAATGTGGTACATTTTATTTTTGAACCAATCCCAGACTTCTTGACTTTACTCATAAGCTTCATACCCTGATCCCAGGGAATCTATTTGAATCCTGACTGTCAAGCTCTGTAGCCTGTTTCTTGGTATCTGTCTCTCTGGATATGTGTGAGAGAAATTACTTTAATTGTCTCAAGTAATAAACCTTCTAGGGATCCATTTGTGCTAAATACTCAAATGATCATTTATTGTGCAGAAGCAACTAAGGTTGGAAAAGTAACATGGAAAGTTTTTGAAAAATGAAGCTGAATCAATATCTTGCAATAAATTGATTTCAGACATTACATTCTTGCACATCATTTAGGTGAGAGAATTTCTAAATCAGATGCTTCACAATCAAATTTTGAATAGTAGCATTTTTAAAATCTAGAATGTTTAGAATTAAACTTTAGGAAATGACTATAAAATCATCAAGATTGTACTGGTCTAAATCTGTAATAAACTGAATCTTCAAGAATTTTTGTTTGCCTGAATATTTATTTCAGATTCCCCCCACCATGGTACCTTCCAGTTGTATTAGGACTACACCTCCCAAAATCCTCAGTCAATATAGCCATAGTCAGGCTGGTTGCTGAGAGTTCTAATTCCAGCTTGTATGGAAGACATCACACTGAGAAGGCTGATAAAATGGAGTAATGTTACTATGTACCTTTTTTTAAAAAAATCCTTTTTAGTCCATCAATAAAACACATTACTTATATACTAGTTTTCACGATTCAGTAGCCATTCCATCTTTCATGAGATGGATATGCTTCCTTCCCTTGTTATTTTCTCTAACAAAAGACAGACTTCCCCTTCTATGTATCATGCAACATTTAAAAATAATGCTGTGGTGGTGTTTGGGGCAGTGAAAAAGAAAAACTAAGTGGGAAGGCTGAGTCAGGAGAGAACCAAGCAAGAGAAAGAAGATAGAGATTAGGCAGGCAATGCATCTTGGGGGGAAGTGGGATGAAGGGACAGAAGAGTGATTATCCACATATACACAAATGCAGGTGGTTTCAAACTTTTTCAGGCTATGAAACCTGTTAATTAGAAAAAGCTCTAGGGATTGACTTTTCTTGTTCCTGCCCTTAGTCTATCACCGAACTTCACCAAGGTCTGAGAAGATTCTGCAGGACCCAGTTTGAAAAATTCTGGGCTAGCGTTAGGTGAGAGAGCCAGTGTGGTATAAGGCTAAGGTGGTGGACTCTGAGTTGGGAGAGTCCTCCTTTGGGCACAGAAGCCAGCTGGGTGGCTTAGGGCCAGTCTCTCTCCCAGCCCTAGATTGGGAAGTAGAAAACTTCCCAGAAGAAGGCAGGGATAAGTGGTTTCTGCAATGTTGCCAGAAAGACGGCATGGACCTGTCCATGAGGGCACAAAAAACAAACAACCGCAACTCAGTAACCACCCCTTCGATGAAGATGGACACAGCCATTAAAGATTCAGATGATTGCTGCTTAGCATAATAAACCAAGATATGGACAAAGCTTGTATCTTTGTACATAACCCTTTCTCATCTTTGATCTTAGCATGCCAGTACAGATCATGGAAAACTTAAAAAAAAAAAAAAAAGCTATAGGTTTTTCTTAAATACATTTGAATTGGTAAAATATGCTTACCAGGTTTAGAAAAAGCCAAAATCTTAAACCACAATTTAAGTGGTTTAAATCAATTTAACAAAAGTTGATTTCGGACCCCGACTCATTTGAACACTGGTTATCATCGTTTCCTAGGGTGGTTGGAATAGGAAACAATGGCTAAAAGCTTTCTGTTTATTGTTGTCTTTCAAGAGAAGGGATTGCATGGAGATAGAATTCGTATCATGAATTCTATGATTATTCAAGCTGGTCCTCTAATACCAAGCTTACTCTAAGCAGACATGGTTTTGTTCTCCCTAAATTTGCTTAAATGGACAAAAGAAGCCAAGATTTTTGAATCATTATGTGCCAATCATATTCCCCTTACTCTTAATAAACAACTCTCAATAAATCCCCTTTCCAGACTTAGGGTAGAGCTCCTTGACTTACTTAAAAAAAAAAATCTTTGTTCATTTAAACACTCAATCATTACCTTATTTTTCAAAGGAAAAAAAAAAGAGTAATTGTTCTGGGTATCAGTGTATGTACTGGTGATGCTAACCTTTTGCTGCCAATATATCAAATCAAATGTTCAGAATTCAAACCTGAAGGGAGAACATATATTGCATTTAATGTGTAAAAGGGCTCCAAAACTGTGCCATCCACAGGAGCAGGTCAAAAAAGTGAAGATGGTGGACTTGACCATACTATCAAAGTCCTCCTCCTTTTGTATGTGCTGTCAATAGTTCATACCTGTACAAAGGGCAGGGCTCTGATCATGCAGTCATGTCCACCATCTCAACTTTTTCACTACAAAGGTTATACCAGTGTTCACCTTTGCTTGCCACTAGCAACTGGAGAAGTCCTACCCAGTAAATGGCCATGACATTTATGCAATCTTAAGTCATATTGCAATGGAAGGGCAGCACTAGCATGTGTCTCTATGGGTGGGAAGCACCGAAACATGAAATTATTTTCCTGGAATCAAAGCACAACTGAAGGAAATAAGATCCAGACTCTTCTATTTGAAGAAAAAGTAAGCTAATAACTGCCCATAGTTATTGCAGATAGATAGATAGATAGATAGATAGATAGATAGATAGATAGATAAACTGGATTATCTCTGATACCATGGACTATTGTGCAAAAACCTTCCCTTTTTGTCCAAAATAATATGAGTTCTTTTGGAGTGGAATAATCATCACCAAAGCTGCTTTTGTACTGATTCCATGCCATGACAATCCCTGCAAGCAGATCAGGGGTGTGGTGTCAAGTCCACCAAGTCCAAACCCCAATTCAGAAGAACTCTCATGAAACCAGGCCTGGTTCAGACAAATGCTCCTTTATTATGTGGTACATGCAGCTTGAAACAAAACATTGCTAAAACTAAAGCCTGGGTAAACTTCCCTCTATTTATCCCTCCTCCCCTTGTTGCCCTGGCGTCTCAATTCCTCTTCACCTGGTGGTGACCTCCTTCCTTCCTCCCACGGATACATAGCTCCTTCCTGGCCATCAGGCCCCCACTGGCCTTGCCTGCAATCAGGTCCGGCCTCATTGCCCATATAAGGTTAAGCTCCTCACCATCTCCCAGTACTATCCTATTACAACCATTAACTACTAGCCCCCCCTCCTTAGTCACAACTGGCAGAAGCAAATCAATCAAACTCCCGTTGACTGCTATGCTTTGTAAATTAACAATTGTTGGTTGATGCAGGTTCTGACATGTGGTCTGGTACATTTGTCCTGTGTCTCTTGTACCAGATGTAGATGTAGATGGAGGGAACATTAGGCAGCCATTAGAAGTTTTAGAGATCATTAAGCAAGAATTCTTGAGAGAGTAGCCTTAAAGTCAGGAATACAGGTAGTCCTCAGTTAGTGACCACAACTGGGACTGGCAACTTGGTTGTTAAGTGAAGTGGTCACTAAGTGAAATCACAACTGTGCTTATGATCTTACTACAGCTTTCCTTTGTTTTACAGACCTGCAATGGTAGTAAATGCAAGGACTGGTCGCTAAGTTACTTTTTAATCACCATTGTAACTGTGAATAGTCATTAAACAAGTCAATTGCTAAATGAGGGCTACCTGTACATTTTTTATTATTGTTGCCCTTGGTGCAGCCAAGGTCCTTTTAGGCCTTGAACTTAAAGAGTCTTGTTGGGCCTTCTTGAGACAGAGATCTCTCTCTCCATATAGTACAGATTTTATCTCCCCTTAACTGAAAAATAAGAGTTACTATGAAAAGATCCCCTTCATGGATCACTGCCTTGTCGTGGCGAAGGGGCTTGTGTAACTCAGTGAAGCCATGAGCTATACCGTGCAGGGCCACCCAAGACGGACAGGTCATGACAGAGAGTTCTGACAAAATGTGGTCCACTGGAGAAGGAAATGGCAACCCACTCCAGTATCCTTGCCAAGAAAACCCCATGGACAATGTTAAAAGGCTAAAAGATATGACGCCGGAAGATGAGCCCCTCAGGTCGGAAGGTGTCCAATATGCTACTGGGGAAGAGCGGAGGGCAATTCCAAGTAGCTCCAGAAAGAGTGAAGCGGCTGGGCCAAAGCCGAAAGGACGTTCAGCTGTGGATGTATCTGGAAGCGAAAAGAAGGTCCGATGCTGTAAAGAACAATATTGTATAGGTACGTGGAATGTAAGATCCATGAACCAAGGCAAGCTGGATGTGGTCAAACATGAGATGACAAGATTGAACGTCGACATCTTGGGAATCAGCGAATTGAAATGGACGGGAATGGGTGAATTTAATTCAGGTGACCACTATATCTACTACTGTGGGCAAGAAACCCTTAGAAGAAATGGAGTTGCACTCATAGTCAATAAGAGAGTGGGAAAGGCAGTAATGGGGTACAACCTCAAAAACGACAGAATGATCTCAGTGCGTATCCAAGGAAAACCATTCAACATCACGGTAATCCAAGTCTATGCCCCAACCACTGATGCCGAAGAAGCTGAAGTTGACCGGTTCTATGAAGACCTACAACACCTTCTAGAACTAGCACCAAAAAAAGATGTCCTTTTCATCATAGGGGATTGGAATGCTAAAGTAGGAAGTCAAGGAGTAATCGGAATAACAGGCAAGTTTGGCCTTGGAGTACAAAATGAAGCAGGGCAAAGGCTAATAGAGTTCTGTCAAGAGAACAAGCTAGTCATAGCAAACACTCTTTTCCAACAACACAAGAGACGACTCTACACATGGACATCACCAGATGGTCAATACCGAAACCAGATTGATTACATACTTTGCAGCCAAAGGTGGAGAAGCTCTATACAGACGGCAAAAACAAGACCAGGAGCTGACTGTGGCTCAGATCATGAGCTTCTTACTGCAAAATTTAGGCTTAAATTGAAGAATGTAGGGAAAACCACTAGACCACTCAGGTATGACTTAGATCATATTCCATGTGAGTACACAATGAAGGTGATGAATAGATTTAGAGGATTAGATTTGGTAGACAGAGTGCCTGAAGAACTATGGACGGAGGTCTGTAACATTGTACAAGAGGCAGCATCTAAAACCATCCCAAAGAAAAAGAAATGCAAGAAAGCAAAATGGCTGTCTGATGAGGCTTTACAAATAGCTGTGGAAAGAAGGAATGCGAAAAGCAAGGGTGAAAGGGAAAGATATAAGCAACTGAATGCAGATTTCCAGAGAATAGCAAGGAGAGATAAGAAGGCCTTCTTAAATGAACAATGCAAAGAAATTGAAGAAAACAATAGAATGGGGAAGACTAGAGATCTCTTCAAGAAAATTGGAGATATCAAAGGAACGTTTAGTGCAAAGATGGGCATGATAAAGGACAAAAAAGGCAGGGACCTAACAGAAGCAGAAGAGATTAAGAAGAGGTGGCAAGAATACACAGAAGAACTATACAAGAAAGATCTTAATGTCCCTGATGTCCATGCTGGTGTGGTCACTGACCCTGAGCCAGACATCCTAGAGAGTGAAGTCAAGTGGGCCTTAGGAAGCATTGCTAACAACAAAGCTAGTGGAGATGACAGTATTCCAGCTGAGTTATTTAAAATACTAAAAGACGATGCTGTTAAAGTGCTGCACTCAATATGCCAGCAAGTTTGGAAAACGCAACAGTGGCCACGGGATTGGAAAAGGTCAGTTTACGTTCCAATTCCAAAGAAGGGCAATGCCAAAGAATGCTCAAACTATCGCACAATTGCACTCATTTCACATGCTAGCAAGGTTATGCTCAAAATCCTACAAGCTAGGCTTCAGCAGTACGTGAACCGAGAACTACCGGATGTACAAGCTGGGTTTCGAAGAGGCAGAGGAACTAGAGATCAAATTGCCAACATTCGCTGGATCATGGAGAAAGCACGAGAGTTCCAGAAAAGCATCTACTTCTGCTTCATTGACTATGCAAAAGCCTTTGATTGTGTGGATCACAACAAACTGTGGCAAATTCTTAAAGAGATGGGGATACCAGACCACCTTACCTGTCTCCTGAGAAATCTGTATGCGGGCCAAGAAGCAACAGTTAGAACCGGTCATGGAACAACCGATTGGTTCAAAATAGGGAAAGGAGTACGACAAGGCTGTATCCTGTCACCCTGCTTATTTAACCTATATGCAGAGTACATCATGAGAAATGCCAGGCTGGAAGAATCACAAGCCGGAATTAAGATTGCAGGGAGAAACATCAATAACCTCAGATATGCAGACGATACCACCCTAATGGCAGAAAGTGAAGAAGAACTAAAGAGCCTCTTGATGAGGGTGAAAGAGGAGAGTGCGAAAGCTGGCTTGAAACTCAACATTAAAAAAACTAAGATCATGGCATCTGGACCCATCAATCCCTGGCAAATAGAAGGGGTAGAAATGGAAGCAGTAACAGACTTCATTTATTTGGGCTCCAAGATCACCGCAGACGGAGACTGCAGCCATGAAATTAAAAGACGCTTGCTCCTTGGGAGGAAAGCTATGGCAAACCTAGATAGCATATTAAAAAGCAGAGACGTCACCTTGCCGACAAAGATCCGCATAGTCAAAGCTATGGTTTTTCCAGTAGTAATGTATGGCTGTGAGAGCTGGACCATAAAGAAGGCTGAACGCCGAAGAATTGATGCCTTTGAACTGTGGTGCTGGAGAAGACTCTTAAGAGTCCCCTGGACTGCTAGGAGGTCAAACCAGTCAATCTTAAAGGAAATCAACTCTGATTGCTCATTGGAAGGATTGATAATGAAGCTCAAGCTCAGATACTTTGGTCACCTAATGCGAAGAGAGGACTCTTTGGAAAAGACCCTGATGCTGGGAAAGATGGAAGGCAAAAGGAGAAGAGGACGGCAGAGGATGAGATGGCTAGATAGCATCACTGAAGCAATGAGCATGAAATTGAGCAAACTGAGGGAGGCAGTGAAAGATAGGAAGGCCTGGCGCAATATGGTTCATGGGGTCACGAAGAGTCGGACACGACTTAACGACTAAACAACAACAACAATGAAAAGATTCCCTTTGGTGACTTTGTTCGGTGAATGAAGCTTTTGCTATTCATTCATCAGAAAATGTTTCTCTAAGTTAATGATTGATATGTAAATCTGTCACCCTGGAAAGCTGTAATTATTTTCTTAACTCTAACAAATTTCAAACTTTTCATTCTTTCTTTCCTCTTGAGGCTCAAGTGATGTTTCAATGCCTCTTGGTGCCAAAGGCAGATCCAGACACTTCACAATTCTGTTTCTGATTGTTAGTTCTGATTTAATCGAAGAAGATGGAAGGGAGAAAAAAAAAGAAAGGGATCATTAGACAGAGAGAAAGCGTAGAAGCATAATCTTTCTGATTCCATTGAGTTGTCTCTGCTTGCCTGGGAAAAGAGGTTTTTGTCCTTGTGAACTAGTTACGTGAAGATATATGCAATGAACTGTGGATGGCAGAGTTTAATGCTTAATGAAGCATTCTCCAATTTACACAGGAGCTAAGAGCCACCCCAACAACCCAAAAGTAAGTTCTGGCTTTTCGTTTCATTTACTTGAGGTCGAATTGTGATGTTTTTATCTGGATTAAGAAGTATTTTGCCGAATGCATTTTTGGAGAGCAAAATATCAGTCTTGAACACAGTGGCTGCTTTTCCTCCAAAATAACGTCTCAGGATTTACTGGGGTCAGCGGGTGCCATTAGTCTCTACCTGCATTATGAAAATGTGCCTCAGAAAAGGGTTGGAGCAGACTCCTATGTGCGCAAAAATGGAAGGATATATAAATACCCACTGCTGAAGAAGTGATATTGAAATTAATGGAATTGGCTGAGATGGCGAAACTTTGCTCAAAGACAGGGCACTATCTGACTTTGTCTCTAACTGGAACCACTCTTAGACTTTTTGCTTGATAGTCAAAAAAATGCAACTTTGATTTTGGGATTTGCTGATTGATGTTATAGAAATATCTTGTACAAATCATATGCATTGTCCAAACAGGTTAATTTTTAGGAATCTTTCTGAATATTAGATTAAAAACTATTTTTCACTACGTATATTTCTAGATATTAGAGTAAGAGGTGAATATATTCTCTAACTATACCTGTACCAAGGAAAGTTGGAAGCTACTCTTTTTTTCTTATGCTCCCTTTTCTCCCCCTGCCTTTTTTCTCCCCCCTTCTTTTTCCCTTCCTCTCTTCTTGATTTTTCTGTATTTTAACTTTTTTGGAAAACATAACAAAATTTATATTAAATTAAAAAAGAAAAGTGTTGGAGCAGACTGTCCAAGAAGGTGTCATGAATTCTCTGTTTCAAATCTCACCTCCACCACAAAATTGATTATTTAAAATAACAAATTAAGTAAGAAACCATCAGTGAACTCATATGCAGGTTTCCTAAAGACTCTTATTATGTTCAGTGAAGCTTGTTTGATTCTCAGTATTCTCACAGCGTAAAGGTCTATAAAAATGAAGCAAGCTGAAATGGAAAGTAACGGAGGGGATCAAATAAGGGTATCCCATAGAACAGATCTACCCCCTTTTCAGACTATCACTTTCAGATGATCACTATCACTCCTGATTACTGCCTTATAATTGGGACTTATCCAAAACTTCTTGAATGGGGATACAGGATTGGTAAAGGCTGTGTTAGATGTATAACAGCAAACTGAAACAAGCCCCAAAATTATCTGAAGGCTCTTGATGACCTTTTGTTCTTACTTGTACTCTTATAAATTAGGTCTCCTTAGAAAACGGATGGGCAACTAGTAGCCCTCCCATTGTTCCTGAATGATAATCCCAGCTTTCCTTGGGATTATGGGGCTGGTGGATGTATGGGGCTGTATGGGGCTGGTGGAAGTTGAAGTACAGCAGTGTCTGGAAAGCTGCAGGTTTCCACCTCTGAGCAAAATTAAGATATACAAGAAGAATCTCCATAGACACTAACAGTGTCTTCTATAGTCATTGAATCATTGTTGCCTTGATAAGATAGTAATGAGTCATGCTTTATAGTTCAGTGAAAGCTGACTGATGCTAAAAGATGTTAGAAATGACCTTTTCTGTGAATCATAATTAATGAACGTTCGGCACTATTCTGATTGAAGGTAGATTTTGGGGCTTCAGAAGGGCCCTATTTTGTTTTATATTTACTGTCTATAAGATTATTTTAGTCTCAGCTGTCCATTTGGTTTGATGTTTTATCTGTTTTTATGGATTTTCCAGTTTTGTATGCCACCCAGAGTCCATTGGAGATGGATGGCTAATAAATTCAAATAAATAAAAAAATAAATAGATTTGATCATACTGCTGATAGATGGGTTCAAACTAGATAATACATAAAATACATACATTGACCTATTTCCTATTTTTAATTATATAAAAACAATGGTTGATCTGGATTGGGACCACCATGAGTGTGTGTGTGTGTGTGTGTGTGTGTGTGTGTGAATCCTTCTCCTAGTTCCTTTTTTTAAAAAAATCACCCCTGCGTCTGATTAAATCTCTTATCTTTAAAACCATTTTTTTCAAGTATGGTGTTAAGTATGAAAGCTAGCATTTTATAATTGCATTTTAAATGAATAAATGTTCTGAGGGAGAATGGAAAAGAGAATAGATTTTGGAATATATGTCTATAGAGATATTTTGTGGAGCTATGAACAAATGAAAAAAAAGTCTGATTTTGAACAACTGAAAGCTACATTGAGAAAAGTCAGACATTAATCCTCAGCTCAGAATGTTCTATAGAGGTTAGCAGTGGTCTGGCTATGGTTTCTACTGTCTTTAAGCCACAATTTTGCTATTCCGAAGTGCTCGCTAACTTTATCCCTCGTTAGCAGAAATCTCATGGTCTGGCTCCTGATATTTCATCAGGGAAAAAGAAATATTTATGTATCTCCTCCTGACCGTAGTGCAGGATCTCTGAGATTGTTTTGCATGCTAAAGGTTTGGGGACTGTAATTTTGAAGGAGACAAGCTTTCTTACTATAGCTCTCTCTCCCCCAGGTGCAGCATTCTGATGGCTTTGATGGAGTGGAATCATAGCAATGGCACTGAAGACTTCGTCATGCTTGGCTTTTCAAATCTACCAGAGTATGAGATCCTTCTTTTCTGGATATTTCTGGCCATGCATTTGGTCACTCTGTCTGGGCACTTGATAATTGTGGTGGTAACTTTGGTTGATCCCACCTTATATACTCCTATGTATTTCTTCCTGCGCAATCTCTCCTCCATTGAGATCTGCTACACATTGGTCATTGTGCCCAAAATGCTGACTTACTTCCTAGCCAATAGCTGGAAAGTCTCGTTGCCTGAATGTGCAGTGCAGATGTATTTCTTCATTGCATTGGGCACTTCAGAGTGTTTCTTACTGGCTGTAATGGCTTATGACAGGTATGTGGCCATCTGCAACCCACTGTGTTACACCATTATCATGAACCGGACCTTGTGCCTGCAGCTGCTGGTTGTAGTCTGTGCTACCGGCTTTGTGCTCTCTCTTGCACTTACTGCACTGATCTTTCGGCTGCCCTTCTGTGGTTCCCATGAAATCAACCACTTTTTCTGTGACATCCCTCCAGTTCTGTTCCTAGCATGTAGTGATACCCACACTGATGAAATCTTGGTCTTTGTGGCATGCTTGTTAGCTCTTCTGGTCCCCTTCCTCTTGATCCTAGCTTCCTATGTGTTCATCGCCAATGCCATTCTGAGGATCCAATGTTCCCAAGGAAGGAAAAAGGCCTTCTCCACTTGTGCCGCTCATTTAGTGGTGGCCGTCCTCCATTATGGCTGTGCCATCTTCATCTACATCCGGCCAAAGGCCAGCTACTCTCTAGAGCAAGACAAAGTGGTCTCCTTGATCTACACCAATGTCACACCCATGTTGTATCCTATGATCTACAGCCTGAGGAACAAGGAAGTCAAGGTCGCTTTTAAGAGGGTCATGGGAAGAAAGATCTCTTTTCAGAAAAGTGTGAATTTTTGACTGGGGAATTTGATAACTCATGCTGGTTAAATGGGAGATGATGTTAAAGTGGCAGAAACAAGCAGCTGAATCCCACCTAAAGGAAATATTGGTTGGCTCTTTCCCCAAAGTTTCATGAGTAATTGGGATCTTCTGAGGGATGCTGAAAGGTATTGTGCAAAACAAAACAAAACAAAAATCCTAACTTACGTTCACATTTTCCTAAATGGAAAGTGCTGGGGTGGCAGGATGGGGGTGGGGGGAGTACAAACCAGGTGGGAGGGAGAGGATTGGAATGGCTAACAGATCTACCTTCTTATTTGAAAGAATGCTTTGCAAGGTCCCCAGTCACAGTGCTGCAGGGAACAATACTGAGACCGATATAATAGGGCTGTAGAGTGTTTTGGATTTAAAGGATCTTATGTGATTTGGCAGGTACAGTATATAAGTGTGCTTGTAGAATTGGTCCAAAAGAGCTTAGGGCAGCTGTGTCTTTTCCTGAATTCCTGTGGTGACCTTTTGCAGCTGCCAGGCCATTCTGGCATTTGGTTTCAGATGTTCCTGACGTGAGAGATGTGTGCACCCTTGTATGTTGCAAATTGCATTTTGCCCTTTAAGTCCCTTGTTATACAATGCTTTGCTGCCTTCTCCTCTCTGGTCTTTATTAGTTGGGTCTCAACTGAGCAGATATCATAACGAAGTTTGATGGAGTGAAGAGGAGTCATGGTCTGTCCATTTCTTATTCTCCCTGTCACTCCTTATTCCACCTTTCTAGACTTTTCCCTAAATCCATTATTTTATTTTGTCTCATTCATACCCCAGATCTTCCTCTAACAGTTATGTTTCCTTTATTGCTGTTGTTTGTCTGTCTTGTGTATTGTTAGAAATTAGAAATCACCTCCCTTTCCCCTTCCTTCCCCTTTTGGAAAGCAAGAAGTCAGCGGGAGGGCTGATTTGGAGAACCAACAGCCTGATATAAAATAAATAATAAAATGATGTTAAATATTTGTTTGCCTCTTTCATTTCTAAAACATGCTCAGAATAGCTTACCAAACTGATTTGGTGAGGAACTGATGATGAATTAATCAATGCATAGAGTATGTCATAAAGGAGAATTTGGGAGCACATCTAAACCAGAGAATAGGACAAATTACATTGAAGGACAAATTTGCTGGAGAAGACAGACCTAAAGAGGGGAGAGGTTACAGTCTCTCTTTATAGATTTATGCACATTAGAGTAAATGTTGATGGATACAGCAGCAAATATTTATTTGGGTATAGACAAGAGCAAGTATCTGATTGGAAACAGCACATGACATGCTCATGAGGTCAGCGAGGCCATGAGAATGTAACTATGAAGGAATGGGGCAGGACTACAATGACAATGGGGTTTGGAAAAAAACAGAGGTAGCATCCCATGGACACAGTTTCTTTCTAAGGAGTTACTTACTTTTGCTTTGCTCGCCTCCCAGTATCTTGTCTTAGCTTACCAGCATTCACTTGCCTTCTAATATTTTATGGCCAAGTCTAATTTGACAACGTATTGCTGAACTAGTGCTTTGCTTTCTCTCAGAAGATTATTTGGGTTAGGGTCTTTAATTCCCAATTCTCCTTCAGCAACCTTTCTCTAACCACTTTCAAATGTGCTAATGGCCAAGAGATTGGCTCTATGTCCTTGGCAGCCTGAAGATGTGTGGACTTCAATCCCCAATTCACAGAGAGGAATTCAAGTTTGGTGAGTTCCAAGAGCTTTGCTTGTCTTGTAACCTGAACAGCCCACAAGCTGCTAGCAGGAGGTATTCAGAGGCAGAGATATGAGAACAGTCTGAAGCAATCCAAAGGTCTAGATTTTCAAATTTTTTAAGGTGGTGGAACCTGGTAGTTGAAAAATTCCCAGAACCTCTGATCGAGAAGCAAAGCTCTAATGATAGAAAATTGGCTGTATTTTGATGAACTTTTTTTTTTTTAACCCTTAGCCTCTCATGGAATCCCATCAAGTTCTTGTGGAACCCTAGGGCCCTTCAGAACACAGTTTAAAAAATCCTCATCTAAACCAAGGAGTTTATTTTATTTTATTTTATTTATCATATTTATACAGCTGCCCATCTCACATAAAGTGACTCTGGGTGGGGTACAACAATTAAAATAAAATAGCGAGTGAATAAAAACAGGCATTATAAAAAGATAAAAGTTTATTATTAAAATAAAAACATTATCACAATTTAAAAAAAAATTTAGACTTTAAATCTAAGAGTCAAGCCAAGGGTCTGAATGCAAGGCAAGGAACAAGAGGGAGGAAGATACCATAGAAACACAGGTCCAGACAAGAAAATTGTTTCCAACAAGGCAGAGTGTCAGAACCTGCATCACCCAACTATTGTTGTTTTCCATTGTATTGCATTCAATGGGAGTTGGATTGATTTGTTTCTGCCAATTGTAACTAAGGGGGGGGGTTGCTATTAAAGGTTGTAATAGGAGTAGTAAGGGGAGGTGGGAAGAAGCTTAACCATATATGGGCAATTTAGACTGGCCTGATTGCTGGCAAGGCAGCTGGGGGCCAAAGAGCCAGGAAGGAGCTCGGGTAGGAGGGGGAGGAAGGAAAGAGGTCACCACCAGGTGAAGAGGAATCAAGACGCCAGGCAATAAGGGGAGGGGGGATAAATAGAGGGAAGTTTACCCAAGGCTTTAGTTTTAGCAATGTTCTGTTTGCAAGCTACATGTACCCCATAATAAAGAAGTATTTTTCTGAACCAATCCTGGTTGCGTGAGAATGCTTCTGAATTGGGTTTTGGACATTGTGGACTTGACACAGAGAGAACATGGAGGTTGCTCTTATATGTCTTGCTGGTGTGGCTTAAGTAGAGAAGTTGTTGCTCTCAAGGAGATGGGCTGACTGTCTCTGATCTACCCTCCTTAAAAGCTGGAGTGTTCTTAGGCTTGGCATCCTGTCAGGATTTGACCTCCTCATGATCTCCTCTGATTCATTGATCCCGGGAGCTGCTTCTGCAGGGGTTACCTGCCAGATCTCCAGACTGGGAGTCCATCGAATCAGCCTCTTCAGCTTCCAGATCAGTCAGAGGAGACTATAATACACAATCTCGGCAGAAGGTCTTAGTTCCACTCCCAGAACTGGTCCCAAACTATCCAAGATATCCCTTGAACAAATGGGATGACGTGGCTGGTCTGCTACTGCTGCCTGGCTCAGCATACAATCAGTACTGCCTAATGGTTATCAGGGGAAGTTGGTTCTTAGCCATATGACTGATTGGCAATAAAAAAATTGGGAGGCTTCTCCAATCTTAACAAAAATTGGCATGTATTCAACAAGCACGTTTTCATTACCGTGGGCATGTGTGGATATAATTGCTACTGGACAGCGATGTTTGAGCTGGGGAGAGTAGCCTGATTAATTGAAGAATTCACAGCTAGAAACTAGAATTCAGTAAGAACCAGTTTGTCACCTTAATGCTGATACTAGCACGTGCTCTTTGAAAGACCAATTAGGTTGATGAAAGTAAAGAGAATCAATGAGGAATGGTAAATGTTGGAAAATGGCTGTTCTTTTTGCATTAGAGATACATCACTCCCAGTGAAAGTCCATGGATATCTAGAAAACCATATCTGATATGTAGTCTATACTGTTGGCGAAGTGTGAGAGTTTGGTCAAAACATCTAACACTTCTAGTGGAGTAGGTTATAAATATAACAACAACAGCAATACAAAGAAAAAATGCAAGACCAAACACAGTTGAACTGCATGCCTATAAAAGCAAATTCACCGCTTAATGTAGAAAACAAAACTGATAATATAGGCAGAATAATTCTTCTTCAGCATAGCCTTTATTTATCGATACCAAGTTGATCAACAGAGCTGTGTTCTCTTCAGTTCTGGTGAACCTCCAGGGAAACTGTTTTGCTTGAGATAGCCCAAGAGAACACTCTGCTACGTGCCCTTGTTTCTCAGCTACACTTAAAAGCAAATGTTTGTTCTGAGTGTATGTTTATTCAGAAGTAGGCTCAAGTGAATTGAACATTTAGTCCCCAGCAAGAATGCTTGTGACAGCATTCTCTATTTCCAAAAGCCTTCTGCTGTCTTTGATGGCTGATGAACCAGGGCTGTGGTAAATAAAGAATGATGATATATAGGAGGAGGACCCACTTGCCTGCTTGAGAGTAGCAGATGTTGTTACTCTTGAGATGGCTGCTTGTGGAAGACACACTGGGTGTAATTTGTGTTTTTATACTAAAACAATTGAATTATTCTTCTAAGATGTTCCCATTCTTACTGGAAAGGAGAGACTATCCTAACAAGGTCTATCACAATGGTGTTTTAATATTTCTATTCCTTGTTGTCTGCCGTTCTTTAAGTTTAGAAAACATATCCTGAATGCTACTCTGGAATTCAGCAGGATCTTGGTATAGGTAGTCCTCGACTTACGACCACAATTGGGACCAGAATTTCTGTTGCTAAACAATGCGGTCATAAAGCGAGACGTCACGTGACCACATCACTTAGCCACCACAATCTTGGCTATTCTCCTTGCTGTCGTTAAGTGAATTCCACTGGTCATTAGCTGAGGATCCACCCCAATCCAAGCCATTCCAGGTTTGGTTCTTACCAGCCCCAAGCCTCAGTAAGGTAAGGGACTACCTCCAACTCCCCTCACCCACCATCTCCCCCCACATCTCTGCCCTTTTGGCCAACTTGCACCCTGCCTTGTGGCACAGCAATCAGCCCCAGAACTGCACGGCTCTGGGGCTGCGAGAAGCCCTGAGCCGTAGCACAGCATGAAGCTGCAGCTGCCCCAGCCCAGCCATATGAAGCCGTGCAAAGCCATCCCAACCCAGAAAGCAGCAGCCGCCCCAGCCCAGCTGCCATTTGCAAGCAGTTTCTCTGAAAAACAATTCCGGCACGTGGCTCCCTGGGCCAACGCCGAGGCCTTTTCCATTGGTTGAAACAGCTTCCTGCCTTCCTCATTGGCTGGCAATGGGGAAAGAGAGTCCTGAATAGAAATAAAACACTCTTGATACTTCTGCCTCTAACTTTCCTGCTGACTCTATTGTTCTTCCAGGACCTTTGGTCTGAAGGCCTGAATTTCTGTAATGGTATGTGGGAATGACCTTGGGAGACTGGAGGAAGAGCTGCAGCCTAGAAAATGGTCTGATAAATGAAATCTGAGTCCAAAGGAGGGTGGGGGTGGAGAAAGCATTCCAGAAGGAGCCCTCCTTATTTTTGGGACAGTAAAAGTAAAGGAGGGGAGAAATGCTTTCAGACCTGCAAGATTCTGTTACTGTAACCTTAGAATAAAGGTAGCGTTAGTACTCATGGTTGGTGCTTCTTGTCTGGAGTACCTCTGAGGGCTGACAATTTCAGATCCAGTCAGGAAATCTGCAGTTATAGTTTTCATTACTCTGAGGGCCTGGAGCCAACAACTGGCTAGGGAAAAAGCCATTGCTAGCTGCTTCTCTCAGCATGAAGCCCAACACAAACTCTGCCTCTCACTGGAAGAGGACAGTGGCTTTATATCTACAGTCGCCTGCTGTCCTGCAGCTCTCTTACTCACTATGCCTAACTAGGGATAAGTTGCATTCCTGAGCTAAAAAAAAATGGTAAGGAAGATAAGGCCCAGTTATTACTGGGATGAAAGGCTACCAGAAAATCCCAATGACATAAGCTGGATTTTGAACTTGAGAAAAGCATCCCACAGAAAGGTAATACTATTTCTGTATTGTTGCTAAGTAAGCAATATGGCTGAGTCCACAGAGTCGCCAAGAGGTCAACTAGTCTCAAGGGGGCCTTTACAGTCAATCTTAAAGGAAATCAACCCTGATTGCTCATTGGAAGGATTGATAATGAAGCTCAAGCTCAGATACTTTGGTCACCTAATGCGAAGAGAGGACTCTTTGGAAAAGACCCTGATGCTGGGAAAGATGGAAGGCAAAAGGAGAAGAGGACGGCAGAGGATGAGATGGCTAGATAGCATCACTGAAGCAATGAGCATGAAATTGAGCAAACTCAGGGAGGCAGTGAAAGATAGGAAGGCCTGGCGCAATATGGTCCATGGGGTCACGAAGAGTCGGACACGACTTAACGACTGAACAACAACAACAAAGCAATATGGCTGAGTCCACAGAGTCGCCAAGAGGTCAACTAGTCTCAAGGGGGCCTTTACATTTAACTAAGGCTGCAGAGGAGATAACTGCCTGTTAGGGACAAAAGATTCACCCCTGCGAACTGAGACTCATTATCTTAAAGTCTACATAGCATCTTAAGGGCGATGGCAGTCCTTGATCTTGTGGGGGACCAATTACTTTTATAAAATGTAATTCTACTTCAGAGAAATACTGCATGGGGAAAATGGCTCCTTCCTTTCTATCAAAAGTAAATGGGTATCAACAGCAGTGAAAAAATATTTGTGATCAGAGAACTAGATTACATAACTAACTTATGACAACTGGGATTGGAACTTCCTTCACTAAGCGATGCGATCATTAAGTGAGTTGCATCCCCACTGACTTTGCTTGTCGGAAGCCCCAAGGAAGGTCACAAATGGTGATCATGTGACCCAGAGATGCTGCAACTATAGTAAATATATGCCAGTTGTCAAGCGCCTGAATTTTGATCATGTGACCGCGGGGATGCTGCAATGGTCGTAAGTGTGAGGACCAGTCACAAATCACTTTTTTCAGCATCGTCGTAACTTTAAATGGTCATTAAATGAATGGTTGTAAGTTTAGGACTACCTGTAGTCATTAATGGGCTGAGCTAGCTCACTGACTTTCAAAAGCAAGCAAGTTGACATGGATGTAACTTCTTTTCTTTTATGAAACAAGATATTTGGACTGACATTGCAAAAAGTTGCTCCAGTTTTATCTTGGAATAAAATATCCTACTTTACATACTGTAGTTTCATTGTATGTTGATATGATTGCTGCTCTTATGTGATATTTTCTTGATCTTTAGAGAGAGATAGAGATAGAGATATAGGATATATTGGAAATTTTCTCCATTCAATCAGAGGACAAGTTAAACATCATCAATCAAAACTTTATTTAAAAATAAGATAGCATGTACGATGGTATCGGCCAGGGCTGGCTTTAAGCTAAGGCTGAGAAGACACTGGCTTAGAATACCAAAACTTAGGGATTGCCAACACTGCTCCCCTTGTTAAAACAAGGGCCATAAGAAAAATGGTTCATGTTTCATCTACCTTTAAAGAATTAACCTTTCCTATTGCCAAAATAGGATTTTAGGTATTTTTGCATTGAGGCTTAGCAATTTTCAGCTGACTATAGTTGGCAACTCTGCTCTGACACAGCGGAGGACCAAGCTGTAGTAGCCAAGGTCATGTCACGCAGAGCAGATATCACACACTGAGTAGCTGTCAGGATACAGTGTCAAAAATGGATGCAGCAACAATAGCCTGTTAAGTGTTATTATGGTTCTTTTTAACATATTGAACACCAGATGAAAATTGCATTCATTGAGATAGAAGTCTGCTAAGCAAAGGTATGTAAGTACTTTTACATTGTGTCAATAAACCTATTATGCTAATTCTGATTTTTACAAAATGGAAATACATCTTGTACATCTTAGAAAGAGACCCAATGAATAAAAATATAATTATGAAAATTCTTCAGTTACTGTATAGATTGATTTTATTCTGCCAGTGTTATTTAATTACCCTAAAATGTTAAGAAAAAGGAAACCCTCTGGAGCAGAACATAGGAAGAGATAAGTTTTATGAAGATAATAATAAGACATTTTGAATTAAAAGTTTTTACAAAGAGCTGTATTTTTAAATTTTAAATTTAGTGTAGTAGGGGATAAGTTTGATAAATAAAAATAAATAAATATTTAAAATATACATTTTTGTAAGTACATAAAATGTTAAATTAATCATTCTAAAAGTGCGAATCTTTGCATCAGCAGTAGGTGGATCTTTGCATCAGAGGTAGGTGGCACCATCAGTCAATGTGGCCTCGTAGCACCATATACCCTTGAACTGGCACTAGTATAGGATATGCAGTTCACCAACACAATTATTCCACTGTGTTGAAGCTCCCTGGCTTCCTTCTATCCCAGCAACAAACTGAACCTTCTGCCAGTTTTTTTAAAGTTCATCTTCCTTCAAGATCAAATAAACCTAGAATTCTCAGTATAGAAACCAGAGACATAAAGAAGAAAATTTTTGGAAGGCCATATTCCTGCAACGCCAAGAGCACTGAGAACTTTTGATGATCATATAGCTCTAAAAGTGAGTCTACAGGGTTTGTCTTCAGACTGCCGCTACCACAACTTTCATCAGCATTAGCCAGCATGGACAATAAAGAAAGAGGATGGGAGGTGACATGTGATACCTAGAGTATGACATTTCACAAAGTCCTTGCATACAGAATGACAAAACCATATGAAAAAGACTTGCTTGTGGAAGATCTATCAACATGGTTCCTTGGGTGGTTTATTCCTCTATTTTCTTCCCAGCCAGCCTGCAGAGTGCTCCCTTCACATCCCTGTTCCTCAGGCTATAAATGATGGGATTTAACATGGGGATCACAACTCCATAAAAGACCGCCACTACTTTTTCCCTGTCAGAGAATGTCTTGGCCTGAGGCCTCAAGTACATGGCCAAGATAGTGCCGTAATAAATGCTCACTACAGTGAGATGAGAGCCACAAGTGGACAAAGCTTTGCTCCGACCTTGTGCGGAGTGGATTTGCAAAACAGCAAGTCCAATACGGCCATAGGTCACCAAGATAAAGAAGAAGGGGAATGCTAGTGTCAAGACACTGGTTATTATCATGCTAAGCCCACTGGCATGGGTGTCGGAGCAAGCCAATTTCAACACTGCCTGCAGTTCACACTTGAAATGATTCACCACGTTTCGCCCACACAAAGTTGCCTGCATGCTGAAAAAGGGCACAATAGTCAAAAGGAAGGCACTGACCCACAGGCTCACAGCCAGCTGGATGCATACATTGCGACTCATGATCAGGTTGTAGCGCAGAGGGTAGCATATTGCCACAAAACGGTCATAAGCCATCACAGCTAACAAAATGGACTCAGTCACAGCGAACAACATACTGATGCTCATCTGAGCAAAACATCTGCCCAGCGGGATAGTAGGCCTGTCCGTGAAGCAGTGGACCAACATCTGCGGGACAGAAGTAGTGATGTAGCTGATGTCAATGAAGGAGAGGTTGCTAAGGAAAAAATACATGGGGGTGTGGAGGTGAGAATCTACCACAATCAGCACCAACATGAGGGCATTGCCAGCTACAGCAATGAGGTAGATGACCAAGAAGAGGACAAACAAACCAGCACGGACTTTGAGGTTCTTGGAGAGCCCGATGAGCACGAATTCGGTCACAGGGGTTGCATTTCCCCATTTTTCCATGTTACCTGTAAGAGTGAAACCAGGTTTCAAAACATGATAAAATTAGTGTAAGTTGTTCTGGGCTTCTGATTAAATGATGAACACAAACACGGGGGGATAAGGATGGGAGAGCTGCTTTGAAGAGAGGAAGTTAGTTTTGGGAAAATCTGATTCAGAGAAAAATAGGAGGGAGGGAAAGAGCTAACTATCGAGTCCTTTGGTATAATTTCTGTGCTCCACTATATGTCTCCTTGTGAGCCACAGAGACCACAGTTTTCTAGACTGCCAGTTCCCACCGAGATATCTGCCTTCAGTCGATCACTTCTGTCTAAAATTATAGGATACTCTGATAAGTTTTATTTGCATTACTTACTAGATGAGAAAAAAAATTTCCTTAAACATCACAAACAATTGTTACATCGTGTGCAAACTCCCCCCACCGGTTGCCAGTCACTGTTTATTTTGGTGCTTATTTTGTTCTGCTGTGGTCTATAGCCATAACAACACCTTCCTTCATGAGTGTTAGAGAGATTACACAAAATTCATGCCCATACATTTGCATGACTGTTGATTTATCTCTAGGTCTTTAGCCTTTTCGTTTTTACTACTATGATGTTTTATATAGTTGCATGTCACAGTATTTTACACTGCACTGTATTATAGATGACACATTTTTAATAGCAATATTAATTAATGTTAGTGAAATCATGATTCTATAGTTTTGCACTAGTAATTCTGATCTTCGGTTATTTTTCAAGGCTGTTTATATATTAACATTTATATCACATTGTCATCATCATCATCATCATCATTTATTTTGTCATTGACCAACAAAATTTATATTCAATACCAAAATTAAAGCCACCCCATTGTTCCAGTTGTCTAATTTATGCAGTATACGAATAAATAAAATTTAAGGTGCTAGCACAAATATAAAACATAATACCAATACCATTATGAGTAAAAATATAATTAGGATTACAAAATCAAGTCTGAATGCAGTGCTATATAAACCTATGCAATTGGTATAATATTATATACATTTATATATAATGCTAAAAATGATTAAACAACCACAAGACTAACAGAGAATATAAGATCACCAACTCACTAAAATCTACAGGTATTTCAAAACTGAATATTAATGGTGCAATTGTAAAACCATGGTGCAAAAATTTAGATAGGACATAGAAAGGGATAGTAGGGTGTTTGCTTGTGGAGGTAGTCCAGACAAGAAGCACAACTATGAGTACTAGCTCTATCTTTATTTTAAGGTTACATTAAGAGGATCTTGCAAGACTGAAAATATTTCTCCCCTCCATTCCTTTTACTTTTTGGAAAACTAGGGAGGGTCCTAGTTCCCATGCCCTCTCTCCTTGTGTGGGCTGAGATATCTTTTGCAGGCTGGTTGTCCAATCTGAGACTCTTCCTCCTGTCTCCCAAGGTCATTCCCACAAACTATTACACAAGGAAGCTAAAATCTCAAACCTAAAATAACCAACCCCCCCCTCCCAAATGTATGGGTGGTACGTTAATTATTCTAATGGCTCCAGTGCCTTAGAGCGTGAATTATAGTGAATAGGTGTAACCAGCTGTATAAAATAAAATAAATTAGCACCAAGCTACATCAGTGACTATATTGACCATTGGTGGGTGAATTTGCACATAACATTAAAAAAAAAAGTATAGTAGCTACTTTTAAAGCGATAAAATTACCTTGATCATCTAACAAGTAATGTAAATAAAAGTTATCAGAATGCCCTGAATAAAGAGGTAAAAGAGGGCTAATCAACCAGTGACAAATATCCCTATAAAACTGACAATAAAGAAGAACATGGGCCATGGTTTCCATAACACTCATGCTACAGAGACATTATCGTTCTTCAAAAGGTATTTTCCTGTATTCCCTTCCTAAACAGCTAGAGTTCCCCTGCATTTAGAGACTGAAATGTGATATTAATGTGAAGCTGATTTGTGAACTAAAATCCAGTTATTTACAAATATACCCTGTGGAAGTGCAGAAAATTCCATTTGACCTTCTATGTCTAAAATCCTTTGCCTTTAGGTTAACTTAGCTTGAAGTGGCCCTAGTGGTAGAATAGCATCCCTGAAAAAGCCATGTTACTCAATTTTCTTGGAATCACTTTTTCCAAGGAGAATTTGAAATTCTCTGCCAATGTTAGGTGGACCAATCCAACAGGGTTGTGGAGTAGTTTCAACCAGTAAGTAAAAATATTTACCCAAAGACTTTTGGGTAAGTCAAGATTACTGAGTCTTGCTTCCCGCCAAAGTACCACATTTAGACGCAGCAGGTAATCTGGAAAACGCTTCTCAGAAATGTAGTTTGGACTCTCTAGAGTGGCCATGTTGTTCTATGGTCCTGGCTGAGCCCCATATAGCAACTGTACTTGAACTTTAGCTGCAAACAACTTAATTGCAGCAGGTGTAAACGGTGCTCCTTGGGCAAAATAATAAGCTTGGATGTCTAATGTTGATCTTTGTTCATTTGGGGATACAGTACATAATCCCGGTCAGCATTTCGGCTTCCAGAAGCTTGAAAAACTAGACCTAAATATTTAAAGGTCTTGACTTGCTAACAGTGTGTCCACCTCACTTCCAGATTTACTGTTTCAGGCATCTGGAGAAAGTAAGGCTCTTGAGCTTGGCAAAGTGCATTATTCGTCCTCATTGCAGTAGTTGATGAGCGATACCAAGGCTCTTTTTAAGACCAATAGACATCAAGGATAAAATTACTGCATCATCAGCATACCTTAATACACTGATATGCTTATGGGCTAATTCAGGAAGATGGAAGGCAGAATTATTTAAGTAGAGCACCAGTGGATGTATACACTAATTAAATAGAATGGGGGCCAATACCTATCCCTGTTTAACTCCCTTCCTTACCTATATTTCCTTTGTGAAGTGTCCTTGGTTACTATACCTGACCTTTAATCTCTAATCCTCATGAATTTTAACATGCAAAGTCAGCAGTTTATCTGTTATAGACTGTTTATAGCACGGTTTAGATCTAGATACTGTGTCAAAAGCAAATCTAAGGTCAGGAAAAGCTATACAAAGGGATGAACCAGGTTTCTCTCTATACTTTTCTACTAAATGTTGTAACACCATGGCTGGTCTAGCATTGATCAACCTACCTTGAACCCAGCATGTTCATCCATCAAAACGTCTTCAGCTTGAAGCCAGCCAAGAAATTTGGCTCGTAAGCATTTAGCGTATGTTTTGCTAATTTGACTTAACAAGCTAATTGGGCAGAAGTCAGCAGGATCATCTTGTTTGCCTTTCTTGTATATTTGTATTATAATAGCCAAGTCTCAATCCTTAGAAATCTTGGCAGGGTGATCTATGGCTGTTACAATTGAAGCCGACACCGGGTCCACCAAGCCAAATTATGTTTTATTTGTACACTCCTTTGCCTTTTATATCTAGGAAGACCCTCATTTAGGGGGATCATCGCAAATTGGCCACTCTGACTCTATTTCTTTCTGCATGGGAGATTAACCCAAAGTGGACAAGCTGTTGGTCCAGGGTGGTACTTGACACCTAGATTTTAATGTTATCCCCAGATCCCTTTAAACTTTTTCTCCAACTCTAAAGTCTTCAATAGGACAATAAATACAATAAATTTAATACATGGGCAGCAATCATATTAACTATTAAATTAACACAATTTAAATGAAGTGAAATATAACTTTATCCTAGCACCAGTAACAGTAATCCCACTGTTTCTGCTTGCCCCACCAGATCTATCAGTGACGGCATACTCCGGGTCCCTCACATCAAACGATGTCATCTTGTTGGATTCAGGAGTCATGCCTTCTCTGTGGCAGTGCTTGTCCTATGGAACAGCATCTCTCTAGAAACTTGAATGGCCCTGACCCTTTTAGCCTTGTGTAAGGCACTGAGGACCTGGTGGTTTCCTCTGGTGTTTGGCCAGGAAGTTAGTCAAGCTCTGCTGGTTAATGCTGTTTTTTATAAGTTGAGATTATGTTTTGACCTCAGACGTTATGGTTTGCAATGTTAAATTTTTTTGTATGCCACCAAGACTGGGCAGCCATATAAATAATATAAGCTAACTAACTAACTAACTAACTAACTAACTAACTAACTAACTTCCCTGTTCTAGTCTTGCCTATGTTTTGGACTGTGGCCTCCAGCATGCATTCCAACCTTCACACACCCGGACCCCGAAATGTTGTACATACCTGTCTTCCAGCTCTCAATGGTTTCTAAATTTCTAAGCAAAGAAATGTGATCTGTCCAAAAAGTCCAAAGCCAAAGAAGCAAATCACTGTCTTCATTGGTAGCTACGGTATCAATTAGGTCATCTGCTGCTGCTTCAACAGGACCATAATTTGTGATGTGTGATCACCTGAAGGAAAGTGCCTTCTTGGCACTTATACCAGTTCCCTTGAATCCGTCCAGCTAAATTCAGCTAACCCATACATTATACTCTGTTAGTTACATATGGACGGTATCTGAAAAAATATTGGATAAAATGACACTTTTAATAACAACGATAACAACAACCCTCTTAGCCTCTAATTTAGCCATTTGCCATGAATATATTTGACTCATTTAGGTCCCTTTTCATTGCGGGATATCTATCTATCTATCTATCTATCCATCCATCCATCCATCCATCCATCCATCCATCCATCCATCCATCCCTCTCTCTCTCACTCTCTCTTTCTATCTATCCCTCCCTCCCTCCCTCCCTCCCTCCCTCCAAGAGAGTCTCCATATGAAGCATTTTAACTTGATTGATTTGATAGATTACGAATTGTTCAAGTCTCTTTTTTCCATTCCTTCCTTCCAAATTGTCATGGATCCTAAAAAGCTCTCGCCGTGTCCCCTAATGAAACTTGCTGAACAATAGTCATTTTAAGATTTTTCTGTGCTATCCTGATGGTTTACTTAAACAGACCTGAAGATGGTCTTACAAAACAAATATTAACCAGGTAAATGCAAATACAGTTAAAAAAACACAACAGGTAATAAACTCAGGGAAATCATGTTTCAGCATCAAGTTTATATTACAAAATCCTGGGATGATGTTGCATGGAGAACTCCTTTAGGGGTGATTTTTCTATCTTTAATATTACATGTATTTAGAAGTAATATTTTTTATGGTTTAAACATCTTGGAGTTCTCTTAATGAAGAGGTATAACAACAACGACAATGACAAAATGTTGCCAGTCAATTGCAAAAGGCAGCTTTACTTGGAACAGCTTATCTCCTGCGATGATACCTTTAGCATCATCACACAACAACATCTGCCTATCCCGGGTCCTTGGGAAGGACTTGACAGGTGGATAAAAATGCCAAATCCAGTCTAAACATCTGGCTGACTGTGCGACCAACCATAATAATAATTGATTAATCTTGTATGCTGCTCAATTCTCAATAGCTCTGGGCGGCTCACAGGAATCTAACAAAGAAATTACAGTAAAATCAATAAAGCATAAAGATAGAATATAAAAGATGGCAAGTGTGACAGACAGATGGCATGAAGCGAGGGTCTCCCTCTCCATCACCCAAGGCCTGGGTAAACAGCCAGGCCTTCAAGGTCCTTTGAAACACCAGCAGGGTGGGGGCCATCCAGATCTTGGGGGGGGGGAACCTTGTTCCAGAGGGGTGGCACTGCTAAAGAGAAGGTGCACTTCTGGGGACCTGATAGATATCATTGTTGAATTGAAGGAATCCAGAGAATAAATATAAATACAACATAGAAAATTTTAAAACAGAAAAAGGGGTGACATTTAACATCCATTTCCCTATTACTACATAATGTAAACGTTTTAGCAGAAGAAAAATAGAATTATCTTTGGAACGTTTCATCATATATTATTACCTTTTAGAAAGTCCCTCCAATATGAGTTTGCTTGATTGTTTGAAGTATATTCTGAATATGTGTGTGTATGTACGTATGTATATACGTACATGTGGAGTGACATTAATTGGTGTCATTCAGGAAAGGATAATTTCACTGCAGTAAATCAACGCTTAAATTAAAGTTGCCATTTTATTCCTCAAATATTTATATTGTCTCTGCAGATGTTTAAATTCATGATATCATATCTGAAGATGTGAGCTGCCTTTAGGGACTTGGATGGCTACCTCCTGAGATTATTCACCAAGGAGACCACAGAACAAACATTTTAAGGATATTAATGATCTGGATGCCAACCACAGATACTAAATATACTGTAAGATTTTGCAAGTTTATTCAAAGTACAAGATGTGCTGGCTGGGGATGATGGAACTTCTGGTCAAATCCATCTTGAGGGCATCAGGATGAAGAATGCTGTGCTAAAATAGTTCATGCAAAATGCTTGAATTTTGTTGCAAAATGGGTTTGAATATCGTTGTATTACATGAAAGCATGTCTTTGCCTCTGTACTCACCTAGAATTCGGCCTATGACTGAGAAATTGCAGCCGCAGGGAAATTTGAAATAAATGTTGAAAGAAAAGTCAGATTTCAAGCAACTTTTGAGGGAACTTTAATCAGATCACTGTAGTTTAAAACAAATGTTTATCTACATTTTAAATTGTTGCTTGATTTTGCATAAAACAGAGTCCAGTGTTAATCAACAAAAGACATTCATTCATTCATTCGTCTCTTCGTTGCCACTTAAGCCCTGCCTTTCCTCCATGGGCTCAAGGCAGAATACATAATGCTACTCCCCAATTTTAGCCTCACAACAGTTGTGTGCACTGTATCACAAATGTTAATAATAGCATAGTCATTTTGGAAAAAAAAAAGATTTAAAATGTAAATATGAACACTGAAACACCATTAATCTTAACAGTATAAATAGCACAGCATTAAAAATGGAGGAAAAAATCAGGAAATGTTTATCCTAGTAAAGTAATTCAAGGACATTTGACCACATTGTACAAAAGTCTTCTTCCTTGGCCTTCTGTCCAAAAAAGACCATGTCAGATTTTGACAAGCAAGACATATGAGTAATCAGCTGCTACCAATTAGTTCATTTTTACAACTGGTAACAATCATTGTTTGGATACTCCCTATGTATTCAGTCACTTTGTGCCTCAATCAATTGTAGATATAGCTAAGGATGAAATCTGTATTGCACAAGCAATGATTTTTCAAAGCTCATATTGATAGTTCTATTGATTTAAAGCTGAACAATATCAATAGTAGGATAAACCTAAACCTGAAGTTACTGCTTCAGTTCTTACATCGCATCTCCAAAGGAAAGTTATCTTAACCAGATTTTATTGGACATTCTCTGACATGCCAACCTTATACAAAACTGTATTTTCTGTTGTATTTAACACGCAGCGAGGTCAAAAAAGAGTAGTGCGCACTCTGGAAAATAAGTTGCTGTGCAAGAACAGGATGTCCAAGGGCACTGTTTCAGAAGTCACATAAATAATTTTCATAATTTGTACCTATTCCATCTGCTTTCTTCAATTTATTTTAAAATTTAAGTCTTTGGTTTAGAAATGTATAGGATCTTTAACAAATATGAATTTCAAAATAACAAAACTATCAGGTCCCAAAAGTCTGGGCTGAAGGCAATGACAATGTCTGAAAGTCTTTGAGTGAGATTCATGACAAAAGAAGGGTCTGAACTAAATGTCTCCGGAATAGTCTGAGATTGAAAGCACTGTTGGCTCTGAAGAATTTTATGAGAAGTCAAAGGACTTTTGATAATACAATTACAATGTTTCATCAGAAAAATAATAGTCGCTCTATCCTAGCAGACTGTACAGTGCAGAAGACTTTTCTCTTCCTACACTGAGGAACATACTGCATACTGTTGAAGATGGGCCTTCCTCCCATCCCGTATAAGACTCAGCCGTCATCTCTTTTTTACAGGCATTCCCTGCTGTGCTACATTGCCGGTGGCCTGTGTCTTCCCTAGAGCAAAGATCGGACTGCTTGTTCCTAGTATTTCTCCAAGTTTGGAAGAGAGGTCTGGAAGGAAGAACTCTCTGTTTCATTCAAAAGCCCCTGATATCTCTGTTTGAATCATTCAGTTTCTCCCTACTAGTTCTTGTGGATTTCATTTTAGCCATGGTACTCTGCAATTTCTTCATTATGGTGAAATGATATCTTAGAAAATATATCAAAATGTAGCTTTGTTATGGTGTATTCCTTATTCCTTGGTTGTTTGGGGTAGACTAGTGAAAAGCTAGACATTGTTATCATTATCTGAGAAATGCATCTGTGTATTGTATTAGGGACCACCTCTTCCCGATTACATCTACCCGTCCCATCAGGTTGGGCAGGAGAGGAATGCTGCGGGTGCGGTCTGTGAAAAGGTACACCACTTTGTGGGAGATGGGTGGCCGTATAAATTTGATAGATAAATAGGTAGGTAGGTAGGTAGGTAGGTAGGTAGGTAGATAGATAGATAGATAGATAGATAGATAGATAGATAGATAGATAGATAGATATTGGTCTAATGATAAATGCATATCATGTTATGTGAAGTCACCACATTTGCCAAATATCCTGGATTAGCCAGAACAGCCCTGGGTTTGGACAGATCATCTCCCCACCCCCACCAGAAATCATAGTCAGCAAAAGGTAAACTGGTCTCAAGCGAGTCTTTACATTTAACTAAGGCTGTAGAGGAGATATCTGCCTGTCAGGGACAAAAGACGGGAAGCGAGACTGGCTCGTCTTAAATGGCACTTCTTGCTTTTTGAGGGGACCGATTTTTTTGATAAAATTTAACTCTATGCTGAAATGCTGTCTAGGGGAACATGGTTCTACCTTTCCATGTTATTCTGACAGTGTCTACAGCAGGTGAGTAGAAAGAGCAGGGAAACTGTTTGGAGGAGGTTGGTTAGTCCCAAAGGCTGCATGAATAAAGCTCTAATAAATCAGAACAGCATATCCACATTAAAAAGCAGACACATAGATATACGTGCACAAGTAATTAAATTTTATTTAACAGTATGATGGTATGAACAGATAGTGTAAGATACAATCAGTTGTTTTTCTTTACAGCAGTACATCAACCAAACTATTCCTCAGTATTTAATTACATAATGGGTGTTTAGCTGTGCATATGGGGATCTAACATCTATTTGTTATTGCCTTTCCCATTTCTTTTTACTCAAACTTTGATTACTTCCCTCAGTGATAATATGAATGTTGCGGGGTAAAGATGAATGATCATTTCAAAGTGGCGGATTTAATGAGGGAGTTGCAAATAGGACGTGGATTTGGCTCTAACACTTATTTGATATATTTTGTCTTAGTTAATTATCTGAGGTTTTTGAGAATCTTCATGCCAGTTTACTAACTATTCATGATCTCATTTTAAGGTTTGCATTACCTATAATAATATAAATAATATAAATAAATAAACAAACCTCTATTTTAGTATTTTACTAGCTCAATGTTTTATTCATCTTATATTTCAGCATCTGACCTACTTAGCTGTCTAGCAATTTAAGCATTTTAGTACCTGCATTTATATTCTATTTTAGTTCAACCCTACTTTAGAACCTTACTTTAGAATCTAACTGTGTTTAGAAATGTTCCTTTTATCATCTTACGACCTCTGCATCTTTTTAGGAAATGACGTTCCATGTAATAACAATTCTTTGAAACAGTACACTTCATTTCTTCCTACCTTTGTCTTTAAGTTCTCTTACTTTTACAGTCCCTTCTAAGAAAGGGAGTGCCCAGTTACCTCTTTCCTTGCATCGGAGCAGAATCACAGAACATTCTTTCCTTGGCCAGACAACAGCTGAGGTTGCTGGGGAGGACCAATTAAGCCCCCGCCTGCTCCCTGCTTCAGTGAGTCCCCCACCCCCACACTATACTAGCACTGCTGCTGCACCCAGTTTTTGAAGTTTGATCCTGTACTAATCTTATCGGTTCTTTTCCTGGATATAGTGTATCCTACCTATAGGAGGATGTTTTATTATTCTTTTCTCTTGACTCAGAAGCCAAGTTGAAACATGAGCAATAGAAACTTTATTTAGCTACAGGAAGGCATAAATACGTAGGATAGGATATGACCAGTGGGTTCTCCCAAAAGCAGTACATCAACCAAATTATTTCTCTGTGTTTAAACCGCCTGCCTCCTGCCAACCTGGGTACTTCTCCCCATTTACCAAAATTGTGGGTGCTGCCCACTTTTGGGGGAAGGTGATGATTGTTCAAGGGTAGTGAACAGGGGACCCTCATTCCTTGCAAGGCCGAATCAGAGTTCCTGAGAGGGCTGGAGGATTGATCCCTAAGCCTTCCAAGAAAAGCAAACAACGCTAGAGTGGCAGGGCAGGACAGATCCTTGCCAGCTGCAAAGTATAACCCCTCTCTCAAAAGTGTCTCAGCTTGCTAGAACACTCTATGAACCAGAATGTAAAAGAAATCTAAGATGAGTTTCTGTTGGGGCTCAATGGTTCAATCAGCCAAAATGGACTTACAGTACAAACTGAAAGCACGGAATGGAATTCAGTAGAGACCATCAAGATAAGGATTATATATTTGGAAAAGGTAAGTTGGAGAGGGTAGGGTAGGGTAGGGTAGGGTAGGGTAGGGTAAGGTAGGGTAGGGTAGGGTAGGGTAGGAGAGGAGAGGAGAGGAGAGGAGAGGAGAGGAGAGGAGAGGAGAGGAGAGGAGAGATGTGAGAGCTAGAGCGGAAAGAGTTAAGTGCATTCTCTTATCCCCAGAACAGAGAGGTAGAGATAAGAGAATGAGACTTGCACCTCCCTGAGGAATGCAGGATGTTTGTCGGGTGACTCTGGGAATTGCTTTCACTCTGATGATGAACACAAACATGGGGGGATAAGGATGAGAAGGAGGGAAAGAATTAAGTATGCAAACCTCCTACATACTTTCTCCACTCCATTATAAGTCTTCCTAAAGTAATTTTCTTACTCTTTCTTTATAAAAGCCCGCACTTTTTTATTTTACACTGATTTGTGTTTTGTATTTAAATACCCCCAGCTAATTGGAGGAAGGCAAAATAGTACCAAACAACTCTCATCCACAGTGGACAAGCTGAGATTTTCTAAAAGATTTAGCATTGTCACCAGAGCTCTTTAAATTTTGCTACCAAATTCATATTTTTCAATGTGATAAAAGTTTAAAATTATTTAAAACCTGGCAGATAACCATACTATTCAATGCAATTTAAATAATATAGATCGATTCTCTTTCTTGTCCTTAGTTTACTCATTTGCCTTAGTTATAGTAACTCATTTATATGCCATTTCATTGTAGGATATATAGACTTCTAAGAAAACCTGCATAAGCAGTATTTTTTTTCTCTTGGTTGAATTTCATTTAATCACAAATAATATAAATCTCTTTTTTGCCTTCCTTCCAAAATTTAATGGATTTTAAAAAGGTCTCACCATGCCCCCTAAAATTAATCTTGTTAAACGATAGGTAGATTCTTATATTAGTATTTTATTTTTTATCCTGATGCTTAAAAAGCCCTGAAGGCAGACTTAAAAACAAATATTAAAAAGGAAATACACTAAGAATATACTACTAAGGCAATAATATTTTTTGGATCAAGTTTGAATTACAAAATCCTGAGGAGATGGAACATACAAAAATTTTTTAAGGATTTTGTTATCCTTAATATTAACAGTGTACCAGCTATACTTTTTTTTTAAAAAAATTCAAATATCCCAAGAGTTGTCTAAACCAATTGCAACTCTGAAAGTTGTCTTAATGAAGAGCTGTTAAATTACCACAACTGTCTCCGCTCCTGCCCTGAGTTAATTACCACCACCTGCTGGCAAGTAACTTGCGGTTGGCCTGACTTCCTCTTTTCCGCTGCCTGGCCTGAGGCAGTGAAATTGACTAGGGGTGGTGAAACTGGGCTGAATCTGAGAGAGCCAAGGTATGATTTATTACCTTTTTATCTTGGACAAATCATGACCTAGTGTGAAGTGGGAAACATACACAGTCCTGTTGTTTCCCAAGTACTGATGTATGAATCAATTAAAGGTAGTCCTCATTTAGCGACCACAACTGGGATGGGTAAGTCAGTCATTAAGCAAAGCAGTTACTAAGTGAAATCATGACTGTGCTTATGATCTTACTTCAACTTTCCTTTGCTTTACAGACCTGTGAAGGTCGTAAATGTGAGGACTGGTCCTAAAGTTACCTTTTCATCGCCATTGTAACTTTTCATCACCAATGTGAGCAGTCGCTAAATGAGGCAGTCGCTAAACGACGACTACCTGTACTAAAAGCTACGTCAGCTACTACTAAAGCCATATATGCATATGTGAGAAGCAGAACGGCCATAATCAAGTCATACTTGTGTGGTGAGATTATTGCTAAGAGGCCAGTGAACTGTGGTTACTATAGTTACAAGCTCACCTAGCCATATCCAGGTTGGCTGATGGACAAAAGCAACTTCTTGCATGACCCGCCTTCCTTTTAACTTGGCTGCAGTGTTTCCTTCACCCCAATATAGCAGTCTAAGGGGCAGAGTTATATTTGTCTGCTCCACCAGTTTGCATCCACAATACTGAACCTTACATCCCAGCCCCCATGCCAGAAAGTCAGAAACGACAAGCTGAAAACTCAGGTGAGTAACCAACATAGAATGAAATGTGACTCTTGCTCATGTACACAGGTAGGCCTTACCCCAAAACATAAGGGAGGACAAGGAAGAAAGAAGCAGAAAACGTTTCATTGGGATTGAAGTTATCCCTAAGAAAGGGGTAAGGGCGGGGTTTATTTTCCTTGGCTATATGTCCTTGGTTCCTATATTTTTTATATCTCTGTTCAATAATAATGTGTTTATGACAGCCCTGACTCACACTTCAGGCATATTCTACAAGGTCTAGTATTTTCATATTTAAAATCTTCTTACAATAATAATAATTGGAACAGAGAAATCCTGTTTTTAGTAGATAACCATCTTGGGGTCTATGTGGAGCATTACAGTGTGAGTAGAATTTTCTCCCCTTTCCTTTCTTTTTTTAACCAAGCAGTATCTCTATCCTTCAGTATCTCAGGTTTGCATCTTGGTTATTTAAATTAAAAAGTATATTTTAGTTTATTGTTTTTTAAATTCAAGTTTTGATTTTGTTTATCTCTTCTGAGATTGATTTAGCAGAGGAGGTGACGAAGATGAAGTGAGTGAAGAGACACCTAGAGCACCACTGGAGAGTTGCTGTTAAGGTCTATCTTGTGGTAGTAAAGGTGGTGAAATACCAATGTTTCTCTGCCCTTGCTGCTTCTGCTGAGAGCCACCCAACGGCCTTGTTTCGGGTGACCAGGTAGGAGGTGGCTCAGAGGTTTTCCTTCAAGGTCACTCTGAGGAATTTGCAAGGCATCTGATGGATAGTGTTGATCGGACTCATGCTAAGCTGGACTCTAGCCTTGTAGCAGGTCCTGTGGAGGTGACTGGGGCGAGGTTGGTTATTTGGCTTGGTTATATGGGAGAACTTTGATTGTGTTGGGTCTGGTGAAGTTGACAAGGTTCTTGCAGCTGTTAGTTCAGCCATCTCTGTTATAGATCCACACACCTCTTGGTTGGTGAAGGCTGGCTGGGAGGTGATGTGTGGTTGCATTTTGGCTGTGGCTAATTCCTCTTTGAGAGAGGGGTTGGTTCCACTGCCTCTTAAGAAGGCAATGATCTGCCCCTTCCACAAGAGACCATCACTGGACCCAGTGGTGCTAGACAATTTTCATCCTGTTTCCAATCCTCCCTTTTTGGGGAAGGTTGTAGAGAAGGGGGTTTGGCAGCAACTTCAGAAAACTTTGGAAGAAGCAGATTATCTGGACCTCTTCCAGTCAGGATTAAGGCTGGGTATGGGACAAAGATAGCATTATTGCACTCTTGTATGATCTCTGGCAGGAGTGGGATGGGTGCAGTGCATCCCTCCTTGCTGTTCTTGACCTCTCCGCAGCTTTTAATACTATTGATCATGGTATCCTTCTTTACTGGTTTCAGGGGTTGAGGATGGACAGCATCATGTTGTGTTGATTCTCTTCCTTCCTCCGGGGCTGGTTGCAGTCAGTGTTGATAAGGGAGGCAAGGTCCAGCCTGTGGCGCCAAGATATGGACTGGCATAGAGCTCGGGGATCTTACCTCTCCTGTTTAACATCTACATGAAACCTCTGGGTGAGGTCATCTGTCAGTTCCAGGTAAGGTATCATCAATATGACCTTATTGGGGAGGAGCAAGCTGACCTGGCATGCATTACCGAGACCTGGCTGACACCAGAAGGGGGTGTTGCCCTTTGTGTCCAGGTGGGTCCAGGTGGGTTTAGGGTTTGGCACCAGCCGAGACCCCAGAGTACGGGAGGGGGTGTGGCAGTGGTCATCCAGGAATCTGTTGGCCTTCAGGGGCTCTGCTCCACAAGTTGCTGGATGTGAGACCCTGTTCCTGAGGATGGACTTGTGGGATCAGTTGGGAGTTTTGCTTCTGTACCAGCCTCCCTGCTGCATAGCAATGTCCCTGCCTGAGCTGCTGGAGGCCATCCCAGGGTTGGCAGTGGAGTTCCCCAGGCTTATGGTCTTGGGGGACTTTAATCTGCCAGCCCTGGGGTTGGCCTCAGAGGCAGCTTGGGCGTTCATGGCTACCATGGCAGCCATGGGCCTATCCCAGGTCATGCATGGCCCCACTCGGGACAGTGGTCACACTCCAGACATGGTTTTCTTGTCGGAGCAGTGGCAATGTGATCTGGTGGGGGAGTTGGTATTGTCCCCTTTGTCATGGTCAGACTACTCCCTGGTGGCCTTGAGATTCTCCTATGCTGCCCCCTCCGCAGGGAGGTGGGACCTATTCGAATGGTCTGCCCCTGGCGACTGATGAACCCGCTGCAAGGGTTCCAAAGGGAGCTGGGGTTTTTTCCTGAGGCCTTGCTGCATGGTCCAGTGGAGGCCCTGGCTGCAGCCTGGAATAAGGAGGTGGCTGGGGCCTTGGACAGGATTGTGCCTGTGTGTCCTCTCTTGGCCTATTGCCCTCAGCACTCCCTGTGGTTTACGGAGGAGTTAAGGGTGCTAAAAAGGACCAAGAGATGTCTAGAGTGCCACTGATGAAAAACTAAGGATGAGTCCGACTGAACATGGGTTAGAGATGCTATTAAGGCCTATCTTGTGGCGGTAAGGGCGATGAAAGGTCATTATTTCTCCACTCTTATTCCATCTGCAGAGCTTCACCTGGTGGCCTTGTTTAGAGCCATCCAGTCCCTCCTGGGTAGGAAGGGCTTGGAGGACCATCTACAGGGCCATGCAGAGGATTTTGCTGAACACCTGATGGACAACATCACTTGGATCCATTCCTAATTGGAGGCCAAGCATGATGCAGGTCCAGTAGAGATGCCCGGGAAGCGGACTTACCCACTTATCTGGGAAGGATAAGTGGTTTGATCCTGTTGGACCTGAGGAAGTGGACAGGGTCCTTGGGTTGTTACCTGTATTTTAGATCCTTGTCCCTCCTGGTTGGTTAAAGCCACCATGGAGGTGACATTGGGGTGGGTACTGGTGATGGTCAATTCATCCTTGCAGGAGGGGGTGTTCCCAAAGCCTTTTAAGGATGCCCTGGTCTGCTGCCTCCTCAAGAAACCATCGCTAGATTCCATCCTTCTGGATAATTTTCGTCCAGTTTCCCACCTTCCCTTTTTAGGAAAGGTGGTAGAAAAGGTGGTTGTGCAACAGCTTCAGAGGATTCTGGAGGAAACAGATTATCTTGACTCCTCTCAGTCAGATTTCAGGCCTGGTTATGGGACAGAAACAGCATTGGTCACACTTTTAGATAATCTCTGGGGAGAGTGGGATGGGGGTAATGTGTCCATCCTTGCTCTTCTTGACCTCTTGGCGGCTTTCAATACCATTGACCATGATATCCTTTTGGGTTGGCTACAGGAGTTGGGGCTGGGAGGCACAGTTCTACGCTGGTTCAGCTCCTTTCTCTAAGGCTGATCCCAACTGGGGTTGATAGCGGGTGAGAGATCCAACACGTGGCCCCTACTTTGTGGGGTGCCTCAGGGCTTGGTGCTGTCACCACTCCTATTTAACATTTACATGAAACCGTTGGGTGAGATCATCTGGCACCATGGGATGAGGTATCATCAGTATGCTGATGATACTCAACTATATATCTCCATCCCAGGTGACCTAAGTGATGCTGTGGCTACCCTTTCACGGTACCTGGTGGCTGTAGGGGCCTGGATAGAAGACAACAGGCTTCAGCTGAACCCTGGTAATATGGAGTGGCTGTGGGTATGGGGAGCCTCAAGATCTAGGAGTTTATTATCTTTGGTTCTTGACAGGGTTGCACTACCCCAGATAGACCTGGTGTGTAGTCTGGGGGTCCTCCTAGACTCACGACTCCTGTTGGAAGAGCAGGTAGCAGTTGTGGCTAGGAGGGCCTTTGCGCAACTATGTGTTGTGCGCCAGTTACGCCCCTTCCTGGATCAGGAGGCTCTCTGCATGGTCACTCATGCCCCGGTCACCTCCTGGTTGGATTACTGCAATGCGCTCTACATGGGGCCACCCTTGAATAGTATCTGGAAGCTACAGCTGGCACAAAATGCAGCAGCGCGGACAGTTTTGAATGCCCCCAGGGGGGCAGATATAACACCTATGTTACGCAAGCTGCATTGGTTGCTGGTTTGCTTCTGGGTCCAGTTCAAGGTGTTGGTTATTATCTTTAAAGCCCTTCATGGCACAGGACCAGGTTATCTGAGGAGCCGTCTTGCCCCATTATATCAGCCTACCCCACTCAGTCCAGCAGAAGGGGCATGTTGCAGACCCTACCAGTCAAGGAATTTCAACTGGTGTGGTCTAGGAAGAGGGCCTTTTTTTATTGTTGCCCCCACTCTGTGGAACAACTTACCACCTGAGGTGCAGTGCTCCCCCACTCTCATGATCTTCAGAAAGAATGTGAAATCTTGGCTAAGCCAGATGGCCTGGGAGCCTGATGGGGGCTCGCATTGTTGGAATTGGCTCATGGGGTCATTGATTCTGCCCCCCCCACCTGGAATTTTATACTCTTCTTATGTATATAGTCTTTTTACCTAGTATGAATTTTTTACCTAATTTAATGAGGATATTTATATTTTTTACTGTTTTTGATGTTGGATTTTAATTGTGAGCCATCCAGAGTCACCCTTTGGGGGAGATGGGTGGCATATAAATTTAATAATAAATAATAAATAAATAAATACGTGGATGATATCTAGTTATTATATCTCCACTGTGGGCCATCTGTGGAGTTCCTGTCTCAGGGTCTGGAGACAGGAAGATGCCCCTTTTCTCATGGTGCCCTCCTCTTGGAACATCTTCCCCCTGGAGATGATACTCGCCCCGACCCTGCTAGCTTTTCTCAAGGCTTTGAAGACCTGGTTTTACCATTTAGCCTGGGGCTAAATCACCATCTTTTTCACAGCTTGGACCCAACTCACCTCCTGGGAGGCCTTGACCAAGCAGGAACGACAAGGACCTAATTTGTAAGCACAGCACTTACACTGCCAAAGAACCTCTCCATTTCCTCAAGACTCATAGTCTCAGACTCCTCTCAATAGGGCAACATCCTTCCTCAATCAACTCAGCAAGACCCATCCAGCCAGAATCCAGCTCTGAACAGATTTTGAGTGACTCCATTCCCAGTGCTACACCACTTGTTGACCAGTACAGTCCACTCCTGCTGCCTGTCTTGCCTTAAACAGGTCCACTGCAACCCCCCCCCCCCAGGACTCTCAGCACATCAGTCCTGCTGCTGCCACTGCCAACCAGCTGCTTTGCCAGCCATCTCTCCCAGGAGACTACCAAGGCTGCTGTTCTGTGCCTCTGGCGCCCTGAGCCACACCATCTCTTGATGTCCCAACTCATCACCAGCAAGGGATTGGCTAGCTGATGCCAGCTCTTTATTATCTGTTGCTTTCTCTCTGTCACTGCTGCATTTACTGGTTCCTGACATAGCTCCAAATCTCTCATCTCCTCTACTCAAACTTTGCAGCTACAACAACCACCTACAACTGTTGCTCATTATATACACTATTCTTTTTCTTTTTTATTGCCTTTGATTTTTCCAACCATCAGTGTCTCCAAAGGCCATCAACAAGCATGGCCAACACTGTCTCCATGCTGTGTCTTCCTTGCCAAATATTGGCTCTGCTTAAAATTCTTTTCAGCAGAATTTTCTTAATGTGATATATACACACACACACACACATACACACATACATACATGCAGAGAGAGAGAGAGAGAGAGATTTGTAAGGCACTGACTTGCAAAAAAGGAGGAAGAATGGAAAAAATTGGGAATCTTTAATCTTATCTAACGTTAACTCTGTGAATTATTCCTACCTCATCGCTGCTAGTGAATGTGGGAGAGAGTTGGCAGTTTTGCCCAGTTTTAGGAAAATGTAAAGACAATAAATACTGTAAGCCTTTTAGCTTAAAAGCAAAGGCTATGTGATTTCCCATGGAGTTCAATTAGAGGCCAGTCCTTGACTCAGTTCTGGGCCAGCCAGTCTTACTCCAGGTGGACCATCAGCAGTGACAGAGCTTGTAAGCCACCAGGGAGTAGCCGGGAGCAAAATCATTACCTTCTCTTATGAGAAATGCAGAGAGCTTTTTTTGGGCAGGGATGAAGAACAGTTCATGTAAGTCCCCCCCCCCCCCCCATGAATCTATTTCTAAAACATCAGCTATAATGAACATTAACACCGCTCCCTACTTTCCCCATTCATAGTGTATTTCTTTGCAACTGACACTTCTGCTCAAGTGTTGCTCCTCTTGTTCCTTGCCAGTATTTTGGACTAAAGGGAGGCTTCTGATCCACATCTTTTTCTACTGACTTTTTAATTCAACATCCTTGGAGAAATGGTAAGGTAAGGTAAGAGCTGATGATGCTGTGGGGACTTACTTGCTGAGATGTTCCAACTGGCTGAGGTCTCTCTCTCTCTCTCTCTCTCTCTCTCTCTCTCTCTCTCTCTCTCTCTCTCCTCCCTCCCTCCCTCTCTGAAGCCCAGCACGTTTAAGCACTGGGCACTCTCTGTAGAGTAGACAGCGTTGACTCTCCACAGAGACCACCTCGTACATGGTAGAAAGTGCAGAGAACCCCCGTCTGTTTCTATTATAGATGTTTTCCATCTACAAGGGATGGATGGGGGTATCTGTCACTGGGTTTGTCTGAAGGCTGTATAATAACACAGCAGGATGCTCTTGACATGCCCTTTTCCTGACTCAGCAGGGCTCTGTTATATTATCTGTTTCAAGTAGCATTCAGGTAGGATATCACCCATCTAAGGCTTAAAGTTATTTTTTTCTGGAATTGCTAAATATTGAATTAATATTTTGAAACCTTATATGCAGAATTATCCTGATGAATTGTAATTCATAGCTCAAAAGTGCTATTTAAAAAAGGAGGGGGAGGAGAGATAAGCCATCTCAGTAAAGCAAAAACTGTTCTCTAATTTGTGATTTTGGCTTTTCCCACTAAATGCATCGCTGTATTATTCTTCAGATTTGTCCTGATAGGCAAAGTTGTCTATCTTCAATTACTGTTTGAATATAGGACCAAATGAGACTGAAATGCTGAATTTTACTGAGGTTTATTAATCAACACAGCACCAGTTTCTATTGAGTAAACTAGGATTTCTTTCACAGGTCTAAACAGTGTCTTATATTCAGGATCTTATTAGACATATCCACCGCAGGCGTCAACTTGTTTTACTCCCTCTCACCTATCAACAGGAGTATCTAATACCTTCTTGAACCTGCCACTTCTAAGAAAAGTATTCCTTCTTCCATGCAGGAAGGAAAAAGTGTGTAACATTGTGATGGCATCTGCAAATGAAACAATGGCAATAGAATTCATCTTAATTGGATTATCTGACCAACCCAGAGCCCAGGTGATCTTCTTTTGGCTCTTGTTGATGGTGTACCTCATTAGTCTTCTTGGCAACGGCCTCATCATTGCATTAATTATTGTGGACCCCCAGCTTCATACTCCAATGTATTTTTTTATTTGTGTCCTCTCCTTGATAGACTTCATTCTCATTAACAATGTCCTTCCTGAGATACTCACCAACTGCTTCATTTACAGGCCCACTATTACGTTCTCCAGATGTTTGTCCCAAATGTATCTGGGTCTTCTGCTTGTCTCAACAGAGTGTGTTGTCCTTGCTGTCATGGCATATGATCGTTTTGCAGCTATATGCAAGCCCTTACACTACATGCAGATCATGAGTTGGAGATTATGTATTTGTCTGATGGCTGTGTCTGTAGGCTTTCCTTCCCTGACAACCCTTATCAATTCACTATTACGACCCACTGACTTCTGTGGTCAGTATATCATCAATCATTTTGTATGTGAACTGCAATCTTTCCTTAAAGTAGCTTGCTCTGACACACAGATTAGTGAGATCTTCATGCAAGCCGCCACCTTCTCGCTTGTAATCCCACCATTTGGCTTCATAGTTGTGACTTATGGGAAAATAGGTCATGCTATATTACGTATCAGTTCAGCCCAGGGTCGTAGGAAGGCCTTCTCTACATGTAGCTCTCATCTTGCTGTAGTCAGTGTCTTTTATGGGACAATTATAATCATGTACCTGATGCCCCAAGGAAAAACTACTTCTGACAAGGAAAAGATCCTATCTGTAATCTATGGAGCTGTGACTCCTATGCTGAATCCGATAATTTACAGCCTGAAAAACAGGGATGTGAAGGGAGCTTTTTGGAAACTGATTGGACGAAAGATGTCAGGATAGATTAATGGCCCTTGTTCTGTGTAGTGCAGAGACAATAGTATTTACCAATTGTTAGTTTACGATAGGAAGCATAGATAGTAAAGATCATTTCCTTATACCATCACTGAATGGTCATTTTGAGCAAGATACATTTCCTAATAGCAATCAAGACTGACTGAAAATGGTGAAGCCCCTCAAGTGTGTTAGATGGGTGTTACATCTTTGTGTGACAATCAGACATCAACCATTTTCTTAGACAAAAAGCATTCTCTGCATCTAAGGCAAATTAGACACCAGATGACAGGGGTAATTTTTTCCTACCCAAGGGCACTGTCAAAATGATTGTGTACTTGAATTAGACTTTTCTCCATGATTTTGGATCTGTTTCAGTATTTGGTTGGAGATGGGGGAAGTTTGCTCCTAGCCACCAATGGTCCTGGCTACCACAAATGCTCTAATGGTGGAGATGATTAAACTGACTGATGTAACTGGTGAACAATGCAGTTAGGAGACTGATCACTCAGAGATGTCTTCAAAGACCAGCAGTCTAGAGTATTTATTATCCCAATTAATTATTTTTAAACACATGCTTCCTGAAGTCGAAGTGGAAAGAAGGAGCATACAAATTGGCCGTGGGCATACCATGAGATGGACCTGCCCGGAAAGGACAGGAAATAGTTAACTCCACCTCCTCCAGCCAGAAGCAGGACTTAGACATTGACCTCCCTCCTTAATCAATCCATTGAGTTCAGCTGAACACATGATCTGTTCACACCCTTACTAATCCTAAAAATTAATAAGTAGATATGCACTCCCACAGTAACTGACTTGAGCAATAAAGAACCAAGTGACAAAACAGGAGAGGCCTATAATAATAACCGCCATCCCCAATACCTGCTTGGGATTGTTAGGCCTCTTCTTTGACCAGAATGATACCTTACAATAAGTTCAAGAACTGCCCTTGGTTGCTGGAGTTGATAGGAAAGGGGTTTGCCATGGCCGATATTGTCAGATTCAGCTGGTGCAGCACGGCTAGGAACTTGCCCACCCGCGCTTAGTCAGTTTCACCGCTCAAGCGCTAGCAAGGAAAGGGGAAGTGAGAAACCGCAAACTGTTTAATGGGCCAGCTGGCACTGCTTAACTAAACCGCAAGTGGATACTTTGTGTCAATGCCAAATTGCCATGGGCGCTGTAGACAAAGGGGAGAGCAGTGGATTAGCGATAAAGCAATCAGCATGTGATTGGGAACTCCCAGCTTGCGAGCAAGAGAAAGACCCAATGACTACAACAACAATGCCATCGATAGAAAGCAATCAAGAACACAAAAGAGGTGGACTGAATCTGCCATTTGAGTAAAGGGGGGGATTACTGTGGGTAATCTGTAACCAAACAACAGGGGCTAAGCACGGGAACGGGGAACTATAAATTGTATTGTAGAATGTGCCAAGCCAGTCCTGGCTTTGTCTGTAATTACATACATTACGCTTGAGTAAACTTCTTTGCTGAACATACGTGTCATGAGAGTTTCTCTGAGTCGAACGAGGTAAACCTTCCAGATATCTCAGGAGGCTGTGATGGAGGACTTGGATGAGGAGATTCAAGGTCACGGGAAGAAGAATTTCAAGCATCTCCTCAGCCTGCAGCCTGAGCGTGTGAAAGCAAAGAGGATGAGACTGGCACCACCCTAAGGAATTTGTAGTGTTTAGTTGCAGACTTTGGGAGTTAGAGTTAGTCTGGTGAGATTCTGTCTAACAGGTGTAAGCTAATAAAGTAACTGAGCAATTCCAGAACCATCCCGTGGAGTTCCTTGGGCTGAAACTGACAGAGGCCCAGAATAATTGCAGTATTCTCTGTAGGACTGAGTGCCTACAGGCAGCTCTGCTGAAGCAAATTTATCAACCTTGTAATATCTAATAAAACTAGTGGCCTCATCCTGAGTTGCTGCCCTATAATTGTCTTACAGTAACATGCCCAACTGCTGCTAAAGCCAATGATCATTTTAACAAATGACGTGATATATGCCATCATCTGCCAGAAATGCCCTGGTGGATTCTAACATAGGATGCAAAGGACTTAATGGACACATGTTTGACATCAAGACTCGAGAACAAAGTAGTATCATAGCATTTCAACCTATCAAGACAGTCTTGCAGATCTCAAAGTAATTATTTTGGAAAAATGAGATTTCAACAGCACCACTGAGTGAGAGATTGTTGAATTCACATACGTGAAAAGGTTTCAGGCTACCTTAAAGGGTCTCAAACAAATACAATGGGGTTTTAATACACAACAACTGTTAATTGAGAAATCCCTGTAATCAGTTTCACATGTAACCTGCACCTGCATAACCAACTTGTCATCCCCTCCCTTCCCCCTGCCTCACCCCAGTTTAAACCCTACATCAATCTAGCTAATTTGTTAGTTGGAAGAGGTGATACCAGACTCCTTCATAGTATCTTATATTAATCATATTGTAATTGTTTAAGCTGCAACATGATTAATTAAATGAAACTTCTTAATTTAGGAGTTAGGCCTACTAGTGAAGGCCTGTTGCTTACGAGTATGTTATGAAGATCGGGGAGTGGGGGGACCACAATATGGAGCTGCTTGAATACAGAACAGCTTAATAAAGAGATGACGAACTGGACATAAACAACATATGATGAGGTGAGGTGGCAAAACACCTTCTGGGAGACAGACCTAAAGGTGCTGAAAAGCAGATCTCTAAAACCTCCATCAAAAATTGCTCATACAACTTGGTGGTGCCTGGAGCAATTAACAATGGAAGGAAAAGGAGTTGGCTGGTAATGGATGAGATCCAGTGAGAAGATCTAAACCTGAATGTCTAGAGGTGCAGCTGGACGTATGCAGACTGGTGTTCGGAGACTGACCCAGAGGGCTTCACCATCCTCTTGCCTTCCTGCTGCCTTGCCGTCAGCTCTCTCCAGGCGATGGGCAAAGTATTGGACTGGCCATCCAATAGAGACTTGCAACTTGGTAACACTAACTTGGATGTTACTGTTTAAATAGATCACATGTAAATCTTAAATCTTGGTTTCTCCTTCTTGCTCTACAATTGTTTGAAATGTGCTTTATCAAAAGTAAAGCTTCTGAAAGATCATTTGGATTCCCTAGTTCTTGTTGTTGTTGTTGATCATCATCATTGTCACTATTACTATTATTGAAATTTTGCCTCAAATGAAGAACTTAGCTGGGAAAATTTCTGCCTTTTGACAGGTGCTTGAAAGATTGAAAGTGTCTTTGCAACTGGTAACAATTTCTTAGTTGTCACTCTATGAGTCCAGTTTGCTAAAAACTAAGGTCAGGTGAGGTTTCAGTGCCTACTGTTGGTTCCAAGCTCCAGAGTGTTTTTATGACTGCTCAAAGCCAGGAGAGAGCACAAATACTTTGGAAGCATCATGTCAGTTGGGTTGCCCTTTCCGGTCATAATACTGTAGCTACAAACATAGCACAATAAACAGACTCAAACAAGTCTGCTAGGCTTACCTGCACGAGGGTGATTGAGTGAGCAATAAGGTGGACATTGGGAAAATAATCCTGAACTTAACAAATGGAACTGTTATTGAAAAAGAACCACAGTCCAATCAACTTCTTTATATGGGCAGAGGGCAAACTCTCTTTCAACTCTGGCACTAAAGAATTTTGGATCTGTCCTGCTTGCTGCTTACTTTTAATGGATGATTCCAGCCTATCTCAAAACTCGCATCTTGCCCTTGGCTTGGACTGTGCTCAAAGAAGGATTATAAAGCATTCCCAGCTGCAAGAGGGAGCCAGGAGAAAAACCTGATTTAATTTACTCCTGGTATAAAATGAATTAAATGAATCACCTCCTTGGCAACTTCATGGAAATAATTTGTCATTCTCTTCTTTCACAATGCTTTTCGGCTTCCCCATTTAGCTTTGTTGTTGTTGTTGAAGGACCATAACAAGTCAGTCGTGTCTCCCAGTGACTACCCAGACAGGTCCATGCAGTTTGTGTGGCCTAAAGCCCTGCAATTTCCTGGGGCCCTCCTTCCCGGTATGAAGCAGGTTTTTTGAGATCAGAAAGGGCAGCAGGTACTGCTATCTGCTGTACAATTTCCTTTATAGGACATAGTTCAAATCAGTACAATCTACTTACTTCCCAGATATATAAGACTTATAATACTTAATGCAATTTGGCTACAATTTTGGGAAGGGCCTGGAGACACTGTGCGTGAGAGGGAGCAGATGGAATAATGGCCAACCTTGACTTAAAGCTGTGTTTCATATACACATATATCGGCTCACTGGCAATGGAAAACCAGCTAGTTAGATTTGAAAGGGTGGTGAGACTAGAGAGGAGGTGTCTGGCATGTGTCCCTTGACCTACTTCAAAAATGTGGAAGACACAACGGAGTGATATTCTTCTGAATCCTACTCCTTTTTATCACTGGAAGAGGACAGGGACTCCAGAGTTATAGTGTAGTTCGAGTTGCCAGTCAGCTGGCAGACCCCTTACTAAGAGGCCTCAATTAGTCTGCCAGCTTCTAGATGCAGCACAGGTCCATGGTAATGGGTCACCATACTGGATTATCTATTTGTATGCTCAGAGCTTTAAGTTCTCCACAGCTTGTAGAAACAGTCATATGAACATGCAATATTTCATCATTACAAGGCCAGTCCAGGATGTTTTGAATCTCTCCCCAGACCACTTCATACATTTTGCAAAGCGAGAGGACCCCTCTGTCTGACTCCACTGCAGATACTTTTCATGGAAGAATGAACAGTAGATTGACTTGATTCCAAGTAGTATTTGTCCTTCCATAGTTCTCCTGGCCAGGAACCACCCACGTTTGCACCCACTAAAGTCCATGACAAAATGAGGTTTAGCCTCAATCCGACTCACAGATTGTGTGACTGATCACTTCCAAACCTTTAAAATGATGAAACCAGTGTTCCATTGAAGTGCGTGATAGATGTGGATCAAAGGTCACATGGTCTGTTAAGGCATCCACCTGATATCCAATTCCATGCAGATCATGAGTTGGAGATTATGCACTTTTGTCAAACTGGGTTATTCCAACTCATATACCAGTGAGGTCTTGTTGCACGTTTCCAGCCTCTTTCTCTTAATTCCTCCCTTTGACTTCACAGTTGTGACATGCAGTCGCGTGGGCCTGCTGTAATGTGCGTTCACTCAAGTCAGGGTTGCAGAAAGGCCTTCTCCACCTTGCTGTGGTCAGCGTCTTTTACAGGACAATCATGATAATGTACATGGTGCCCAAAAGAGAATCAGTTTCTGACAAGAAAAAGATCCTAACTGTAGTCTTGGAGCTCTGACTCCTATGCTGAATCCTGTAATTTACATCCTGAGAAACAGGGATGTAAAAGGAGCTTTTAGGAAACTGGTTGGAAAAAAGATACCAGAATAAATCAGTGTTCACCTCTGCATACTATCCGGAGGCACCTGTAGGTGGCAATTGTTCATAACAATTTATTATAGTAGTAAAATTAGCTTCTTCTCATTATCACTGCATGGTGTTTCAACAATGGTACAAGATATTGCAGAGAACTCATGTCTGGCTGAACACAGTGAAATCTGCCCTATGCGACAATCAGGCATCTACCACATTTAGCTGTGGTTTTGCTTTTCTTCAGAGCTGCTCAGCAAGATGCTAATGCTTTGCTGGGAGCTCAGTGTACAGGTGAAACTCGAAAAATTAGAATATCATGCAAATGTTCATTTATGTTGGTATGGCAACTCAAAAGGTGAAACCAATATATGAGAAAGACGCATTACATGCAAAGCGAGATATGTCAAGCCTTACTTTGGTATAATTGTGGTGATTATGGCGTACAGCTTATGAAAACCCCAAATTCACAATCTCAGAAAATTAGAATATTACATGACATCAATAACACAAGGATTGGAAATAGAACAATATTGGACCTCTGCAAAGTATAAGTATGCATATGTACTCAGTACTTGGTTTGGGCCCCTTTTGCAGCAATGACTGCCGCAATGTGGCATGGCATGGATGCTGTCAGCCTGTGGCACTGCTGAGGTGTTATGGAAGACCAGGATGCTTCAATAGCGGCCTTCAGCTCCACTGCATTGTTCGGTCTCATGTCCCTCATCTTTCTCTTGGCAATGCCCCATAGATTCTCTATGGGGTTCAGGTCAGGTGAGTTTGCTGGCCAATCAAGCACAGTAATCCCATGGTCATTGAACCAGGTTTTGGTACTTTTGGCAGTGTGGGCAGGTGCCAAGTCCTGCTGGAAAATGAAGTCAGCATCCCCATAAAGCTCGTCTGCGGAAGGAAGCAGGAAGTGCTCCAAAATCTCCTGGTAGACGGCTGCGTTGACCCTGGACTTAATGAAGCACAGTGGACCAACACCAGCAGATGACATGGCTCCCCAAATCAACACAGACTCTGGAAACTTCACACTGGACTTCAAGCATCATGCATTGTGTGCCTCTCCATTCTTCCTCCAGACTCTGGGTCCTTGGTTCCCAAATGAGATGCAAAAGTTGCTCTCATCAGAAAAGAGGGCTTTGGACCACTGGGCAACAGACCAGTTCTTTTTTTCTGTAGCCCAGGTAAGACGCCTCTGACGTTGTTTGTTGTTCAGGAGTGGCTTGACAAGAGGAAAACGACATTTGAAGCCCATGTCCAGGATCCGTCTGTGTGTGGCGGCTCTTGATGCACTAACTCCAGCCTCAGTCCACTCCTTGTGAAAGTCCCCAACACTTTTGAATGGCCTTCTCCTGACAATCCTCTCCAGGCTGCGGTCATCCCTGCTGCTTGTGCACCTTTTTCTACCACACTTTTCCCTTCCACATAACCTTCTATTGATGTGCTTTGATACAGCACTTTGGGAACATCCAACTTCATTTGCAATTACTTTTGGGGCTTTCCCTCCTTATGGAGGGTGTCAGTGATGGTTTTCTGCACAACTGTCAGGTCAGCAGTCTTTCCCATGCTTGTGATTCCTACTGAACCAGCCTGAGAGACCATTGAAAGGCTCAGGAACCCTTTGCAGGTGTTATGGATTCATTAGCTGATTAGAGTGGGACACTTTGAGCCTAGAATATTGAACCTTTTCACACTATTCTAATTTTCTGAGATTGTGAATTTGGGGTTTTCATAAGCTGTATGCCATAATCATCACAATTATACCAAAGTAAGGCTTGACATATCTCGCTTTGCATGTAATGCGTCTATCTCATATATTGGTTTCACCTTTTGAGTTGCCATACTGACATAAATGAACATTTGCACGATATTCTAATTTTTCGAGTTTCACCTGTACACTGTAGCTGTTTGCACACTTAATAAATTCACGTTGCCTCTTCCAAGTTATTTGGTTGCTTTAGATGAGCCAGATTTTGGCCACAACACCTCATGTATCACAGCTGCTGTTTACATCTCCCCTGCATCTGAGGGAGATTCTAGAACTTGAAGAGCAGGAGAACATGCTTCATTTCCTCTTTCAGTGGTTCAAAAAATGACAAATAAAATACGTCCACACTGAATTGCTTAACTACTTAAACAAAGCAAATGCTCCACTAGAGAGCCAGCCTCTAAAATTGGTCAGAACATTGCTCACAAAAAATCAAGTTCCAAAAGTGTGAATCAACTGTTCAGGTCTAGAATATCAAAGATCATCGGTACAGGTTGTTCAAGGCTTCAAGGCCACAGATTGAAAAGGGAATGAGAAGTGAAATGAATCTGCAGAAAAAGCCTAGTCAAAAGCCAGTGGGACAGCCATTCTAATACCAAATCACTCAGCAAAGCAATTATTACGTAGCAGTAAAAAGTTAGAATGGCCATCTGAGTTTGTGCAGCTGCTGGATAAAGAAAGGGGAAGAACTGGAGTTTGAGAAAGGGGCTTAGATCACCTTGGAATCCGTAAACTACCATATGAGGATTCTATGAGGGGAGGAGGAACTTAGTGATTGATAGCTGGAACAGTTGATTGGTTGACCCATAGCTTTAAGGAATTCCAACAAATTAAATTGGTTGATGGTACAATGAAAGAAAAAAAAAGGGGGGGGGGAACTGCCCCCTTCTATCTGGTTCCTAACTATTCCCTTACACTTGGATTCTCTTTTAGTTGTGAAGGACACCAGATAAAATAGCCATTCCACAGCCATTTTATGGTATCAGTGCTGTTAGCCTCTGAGAAGCTAAAAACACTTAACTGGTTCTTCTGTAAGGCTGCCTTTCTGGAAATAGATGGCATTCTTCAATTTAAATAGTGAAATAATTTGTGTTTTTGAGTTTCAACTGTTAAGGGGCAAGAAATTCCCTTGAAAATCAATTAAAGACCTATCCTTGGAATTTCATCTGGGCCTTCCTCCAGTAGTAATGCCATTTATCAACCACTGGGGAACAGAAGAGAATGAAAAAACCTCGTTTACCTCAAGGAACATGCAGTGCTATTTTCTATGCCACAGCAAGGGAGAGGCCGAACATACTATCCTGCTCCTGTTTTTTTCCCTTTGAGCGGTGGTTTTTCTTCTCGACCTGTTACTCAGAGGTGACAATACCCACAGTGTGTACATGATACGACGATTACCAAATGAGTGGATGAGGTTTTTAGGATGCTAGAACTGAATTTCATCAAATTTCCAGTTTCTTTGAGGGCAAATATGCCCTAGCACCATCTTTCCCCACTTTGCTTTTGCTCTTCACAATTACTTTGGAATACATTTTTTAAAAAAAAATTGTTGACAATTCATCCCTGGAAGAGCACTGGGTAAGCAAAACTTTAGAGATAAAAAGACAAATATGGAAGGTAATTTAAGTGGGTAGGCAATTCTCTGTTTGTACCTATAAAAAATGATAGTTGGCTGAGACCTTGATCCAGAGAGGAGATTTTGAAGCTGTGTCTTTAGATGCAGCTCTGCCTGGTGACAATCATATGCAGTTGCTGTGAGGTGAGCTCAACTTGCAGATGACAGACTCTATCATATGTGCTCTGTGTGTGGTGTGTGTGTGTGTGTGTGTGTGTGTGTGTGTGTGCATCCACAGACACAGGAGGACTGTGTCATTTGAAATTATGGGAATTTGCTTCTTTTCTGCCACGAAATGAGAATAAAGAACCTGAGACAGAAATCGGGGGAATGAGTTTTAACTTATCCATCTGACCAAAGGAGACTACTTGAGGCTAATTCAAAAAGAAAAGAAGAGGACAGAAAAGGGAAGTCAAGATGTAAATTTTAATTAAAGGGAAGGCAAAAAATGGAATGAGAATGGAACTGCAGCTGTAATGACCTGTATTGTCGTCTGAGTCTTCTGATGCCTCTCTTTCTGACAAGGCCAGGCTCTTTGCTAGAATCCCTTCTCTCTTTATCTTTCGTTCCAAGGATGTTTTTCTTTTCATGGGATTTATTTATTTATTTATTTATTTATTTATTTATTTATTTATTTATTTATTCAACTTGTATGCCACCCATCTCCCCCAATGGGTGCTCTCAATCTCCATCTTTTTTTTTTTTAATGTGAAATGACAACCCATGGAGGAGCCCAAGAATTTGCTTTATAACTTCCCTTTTGGATTCTAGTATTGCACAAACAAATGTTCTGGACAGTTCGAGAACGGACTGCCTAGTATGTGTGGCTTTTCCAATAAAAGCATTGCCCTGTTTTCTGTTCTCAATACTGTGGAAACATAATTTCCTGCAATCTGTTCCACTCTCCCAAAGAATTAACCGGTACCATTAAGTGAAATGATGATCATTTAACTAACAATAATCCCCAAGTATTATTATAATAAAAAAAAAATCAATGCACTGTTTGTAACATAGCAAAGCCCAGCGAATGAAACCTAAGGCTGATACCTTGATAGAGGGGCCTCAGGTTCAGTAACAACACTGTGCCCTGCAACAAACTGGACTTCCTTAGGATTTATCCTGCGTGCTGTGAGACTAGGCTGAGACTGCCATAACCTAAAGATGAAGCAGGCACGTAAGCAGAGAGGACAAAAGCCAGGAAACTTATCTATGGGATCCCTTTGGGGAGGTAGATAAGAAGGAAGGAAGTCGTTAAGGAAAAAACAAAGGACCTGAACCAGAAAAAAAAAAGTTGGGCCTGAGCACATGGAAACCCCAATCCCATCCACAACTGCCAGACTTGTGAATCAACAAAGCAAGGACTTTTGGGGATAAAAGGGGTCCCCAAACCCCACCCTCTCTGAGTTGTCTGAGTCGTCTGAGTTGTCTGAGCTGAGTCATCTGAGTCACCTTTGGATCCAGACTTGGCGGCTTCCATCCCTCTAGCTAGTGCCTGGCAGCTTAGTTGGGAAGGACCTGGGTAAGTGTGGATGAGCGTGTGTGTATGTGTGTGTGTGTGTGTGTGTGTATGAGAAAGAGCAAATGTACCTTGCAACCAGTAAAGTTTTGCTGTTACTTTAAATTCACTGGTCTCCGTGTATTACAAAGAATCTGTTGTGCCTCAGTGTTCCATTGGAAGTGATTTGTGTGTATCCCTAATTATTTCCCCGCTGTTGACCAGGGCTGTGTGTCTGTCTGCTCCAGCCGCACCTATCTGGAAAACCCAGGTAGAAAGCAAGGGGGGCTGACAAGATCCGCGTGCCTCAACAGGCTGTGAGTGTGTGAGTGGGTGACCATAAGCTGAACCTGGGAGCAGCATGTGTAACATTCTTATTGATGTCAGAAGTGGGATACACGGTTTGGACCCTTTTAATTTATTATTTGAGTGATTAGTTATGCCTTTGTGGAAATTGGGAGATGCCCAACAAAAGGGTGCTTTGTCACTGCCTGCCTCCCAGGCAACAGCTCCACTGGAGAATCCTGAGGAGGGGGAAATGGGTTTGGTATATTGTGAAGTGATGGAGAGACTTGTTAAGAAGTTGGGATTGCCTCTTGGTGACTTGCAGGAGAAAATGAAGTCAGTGTATTCAGGAAGAGATGTTAGGATAGAATTTGGAAAGCTGTACAAATTAAGAGGAGGGAGAAACAGAAAGATTTACCTGGAGTGTTGGCAGTAATATTGGGAGTTGGCTTGTCCCAGATGGATCAGCTCCTCACACAGCTGTGGTCAGAGAACTGCTCTTTAAAAGGAGACTTGGAACAACTCAAAAATACCCACCATGTTTTGCAGGCTGATTACCAGCTGCAAAAAAAGCCAAATGGTGGAACTAAGAGAGACCTTGGCTCAACTGAAGGATAGTGTAGAAAGGGAAGAGGAATGGCAACAAAAGCATGCTGCACAAAAACTAAAAATTGAAGCTTTAAAGGGCCTTGTGCAGACCTCTGCTAAGAATAAGGGCAGAGCATGTGGAGAATGTGGTAAGGTAGAGTAACTACGCAGTCAAATGAGGCAACAGTTTTACCAAATTGCCTGCTTAACAGGCTCAGACCTAGATGAAACCCCAGACTTTCTCTTTGATGGGAAGGAGCCTTTTGAGGAATTAAGCCACAACCTCCCTGAGGCTTCACAATAGCAGTAGTGGAAACCCGAGGACAAACAAGGCGCAGAAATGCCCAAAACCAGCAATGGGAAGAGTGGGAACAAGTAGTCACTCAAACCCCTTTATCGGGAGGAGAGCTGAAAAGATTGTTACAGATCTGGGGGCCTTGAGCCCTGACCCTCTCAAATGGACCTGGAGGCTGCATCAACTCAGCCTCCAGTACAATTTGTCTGACCAAGAGATCGAGAGGATCATATTAACATACCCTGAAGTTCGCACCTAGTGGCACACATACCGGCGACATCCTAATCCCCCCAATCCCGGTGACCGCCTTAGTGTCTTACAGGGGCTCCAAAACATGGTGCAGGACTTAATGATTGGTACCCAAATACGGCTTAAAGCCATTGGGGATCGGTAGGGGAAAGAGGACCCTTTAGAATTTTGCCATCACTATTTATGGTATCAATTCATAGCCAGAACGGAGCCACCTAATAACAGGGATGAAGGGCGAACGATGGGTGACATCATGCAGCGCCCTTGGAGCAATCAGTCTTTAAAAAGCGTGCTGGGTGGGCTGCAGCGCCCCGAGCGAGCTTGGATTGGGCGAGTGGATGCAGCTTACCCATTAGACTTAGCCACCTTGGAAACAGATCTGCGAGAAGCAAGGAAAGCTGTTGGAAATGTTGGAGAGGAAAGTAAAGTAAAGACTGTGGGGGAGGTGCGAATAATAAAAGATAGGTGGGAAAGAAGTGGGGGAGGCAGCAGGAATAGGAATTTGTGGAGTAATCAGGGGCAGAGAGTGGGAAATGGAGAGGAGCGTGTGCAAGTGTGGTAAAAGCTGAAAGACTTAGGAGAAAACATGGAGAGATGGGATGGGGCTCCTACTAGAAGCTTGAAGGAGCGGGTGGAGCAGTTGCAGAGAAGTCAGGGAGGAAAGCATGGATCAGAAGAGGAAAATGAAGGGAAAGTGAAGGAGAAAGAGCAGCCTTTTTTGCTGCTCCAGCAAGAACTGAAACAATTAACAGAAGCTTTAAGGAAAGTTTCAGTCCTAGCTGGAAGGGGAGGATATGTGAATTGGAATCCCAAATGGCTTAAAAACCTAGCAGAAGTAAGAACAGACATCACTAAAGCCTTAGAACAAGCTGATGCTGCTTCCAGAGAATCCAAAATTACATTAAACCAGGGGATCAAGTTATGGTGAAAAAGAAAGGAAAACCAGGAGGAGCCCTGGGACCACGATGGAAGGGACCACATGCAGTCCTTGATGTAATTTCACCCCATCTAGTGTACCTGGACACAAACAGATGGTGGCACCGCTCCCAAGTCAAGCCTGTGTAACCTGTGTAAATAGGCTAGGTTACTTTTGTCTTCCACTCCCTCTTTTGTCCCCCCTTTCTTTGTTTTCCTTTTTTTTTTTTTTGTCCCCCCATCCTTTTGATTTTATCCACAGGATCCAAGCATGAAGATCTAACAGCTCAGCTTTTTGCGTAGGGCGACTTTTGACAGTGGGAGGGGTCACACCCACCTGTTTCTTTGGAATACCCTCCATCCTAGAGACATTAAGAGATGTTACTGCTTTAAAGAATTTCACTAATGACTTGTGGGAGGGAATGTTCTTTCACTTTGGATCTTCTCTACAACCTGAACCATGGACAAACCAGAGGAGAATGACCCTGAATCTTTTAGGGGTAGCCAATGCAACTCAATGTGTATATTTCACTAACCTTGGGAATCATAAACACCCACTGCCCTCCAATTCTCCTGTTTTTACTTGTGAAGAGGTCTATAATATCTCCTATGCCTCCACCCCTTTATTTTTACCTAAAGGTTTCTTTTGTTATGTGGGCATGAGGCCTATACTCATGTCCCAGCCTACAGTTCAGGGGGGCCTTGTGCCATTGGGCGCTTGACCTCTCTATATGCCCTGCCTCCCATGCACGTACTATCTATTGTTAAGGGCAGGACAGGGCTGCGAATCCTTTCAAGGTCTTTGTTGTTTTAGCCTAACCAACAATGAGAACTACATTGAGGCAAAACTAGCCAAGCTTAAAATTCTAGCCTCTCACATCTCCCAAGATCCAGAGGGATGGAACTGGTCATGGCTCACATCTTGGTTACCAGACTTTGGATCCTGGGGAAGGAAAATTGTTCAAACCTTGCTGTTTGTATTATTTGCCTTTATATTAATTTCCTCAATCTTTCAATGTGTTAAAACTGTTTTCCGGAAATATTCTATCTCCATGTCAATTGGACAGCAAACCTATTGGCAAGAATGCCTAAAAAAACCTGTAATGCTCTGAGTGGGTGATGAGTGAGCCCCATTTTGGGGCATCTCCTGTTTAACTCGATGCCAAGGGGAGGAATATGTGAGACTAGGCTGAAGCTGTCATAACCTAAAAATGAAGCAGGCACTTAAGCAGAGAGGACAAAAGCCAGGAAACTTATCTATGAGATCCCTTCGGGGAGGTAGATAAGAAGGAAGCAAGTCGCTAAGGGAAAAACAAAGGACCTGAACCAGAAAGAGGAAGTTGGGCCTGAGCACATGGAAGCCCTCACCCCAATCCCATCAACTTGTAAATCAACCCAGCAAGGACATTTGGGGATAAAAGGGGTCTCAAAGCCTGCCCACTCTGAGTCATCTGAGTCATCTGAGTCACCTTTGGATCCAGACTTGGCAGCTTCCGTCCCTCTAGCTAGTGCCTGGCAGCTTAGTTGGGACGGACCTGGGTAAGTGTGGATGAGCGTGTGTCTGTGTGTCTGTGTGTGTGTGTGTGAGAAAGAGCAAATGTACCTTGCAACCAGTAAAGTTTTGCTGTTACTTTAAATTCACTGGGTCTCCGTGTATTACAAAGAACCTCTTGTGCCTCAGTGTTCGGTTGGAAGTGATTTGTGTGTATCCCTAATTATTTCTCGTCTGTTGACCAGGGCCTGGGAGCAGCGTGTGTAACAGTGCCCTCTCCCTGATGTAGTCAATAATCATACTATTCTTTCTTTCCTGCAGGAGGGAATGGGAGAGAACATGATAGGAGCTTCAAATGAATCACTGGTGACTGAGTTCATCTTAACTGGATTATCGGAATATCCCAGAGCTCAGATTACTCTGTTTTCCTTCCTCTCGATGGTGTACCTCGTTAGCTTTCTTGGCAATGGACTCATCATCATACTGAGCATTGCGAACCCGCAGCTCCATACCCCCATGTATTTCTTCATTTGTGTCCTTTCCGCCATAGACTTTATTATTACCAACAATGCACTTCCTGAGATCTTGATCAACTGCTTCATCTACAGGCCCACAATTTCTTTCTCCAGATGTTTCTCCCAAGTGTACCTTGGTTTATTTCTGGTTGCAACAGAGTGCCTTGTCTTGGCTATCATGGCATATGATCGCTTGACAGCTATTTGCCAACCTTTATACTACACACAGATCATGAGTTGGAGATTATGCATTTATCTGGTAGCCACATCAGCAGCCCTCGCCTTGATGACGACCCTGATCAATGTGCTCTTGCAACCTACTGACTTCTGTGGCCATCACATCATCAACCATTTTGGATGTGAGCTGCAATCTTTACTCAAACTGGCTTGCTCCAACCCAGCCAGTGAGCTTTTCGTGCATGTTTCCAGCCTCTTTGTGATAGTCTTTCCCTTTTGCTTCATAGTTGTGACATATGGTCGCATAGGCCTGGCTATACTGCGTATTAGCTCTACTCTTGGGCGCAGAAAAGCCTTCTCCACCTGTAGTTCTCACCTTGCTGTGGTCAGTGTCTTTTATGGAACACTCATGATCATGTACTTGAGACCAGAAGGGAAATCCGTTTCTGAACAGGACAAGGTCATCTCCTTAACATATGGGGCTCTGACCCCCATGCTCAATCCTCTGATCTACAGCCTGAGGAACAAGGATGTCAAGGGGGCTTTTTGGAAAATGTTTCAAAGAAAAATGTTAATGTAACATAAAGATGTGCTCACCTTGTACCATGTACGTTCTTATTGCTGACAATCACTGGTATCCTTTTTAAAAAGAATTTAATAGGAAGCATTCCTATTCCTATTAAACACAAGAGGGAATAAGCAGTACTGAATTTTAAAGAAGAATGTGTCAGGACTTGAACAAGCAGAACTCCCAACACTTTTGAAGGACATCAGGTTGGGGAATGCCATTATAAAATACCAGATACACTTGCCAAGAAGCTGAGAATTTTAGTTGCCAAAATACACCCCCAAAATTGGGTTCAGCTTATCCGTGGATGGTCTTATTCACAAGCATATATGGTAATCCTTTTTAAAATACTCTTATATCCCATGAAAAAATGGATAATCAATCCATGGATTACCCACAGAGAAGGCCAATGGGAAAATTAAAGCATATGAAAATTTCAAGGGTTGGCTTATCTACATTTTTCATGGTACTTTGATTAAAAATTCCAAGGTTGCCTTGTCTGAGGAAGGGATAATGCACAAGTATATACGGTAACAGAATTTAAATTGGAATTGTTTTCTAATGCCTCCCCCTACTCCCGACTGCTAGGAGCAATGGAATGAGCACAAGAGACACCAGCCATGGCCAACGCATGGAGGCTCTTTAGCTGGGCCTGGGTGGTCTCAGGAGGCAGCACCATTCTTTGGCATGGCACCCTTTTGGCTCTGCAGATGGGGATGGGACGGGCTGTCCTTGGTGGGGAGTGGGCCCAAGTGTGGGGCTTCAGTGCAGAGGCAGCTCATTGCCAGAGAAGCAGCAAACCCAGGCCTAGAGGTTTGAATTGTTGGGCAGCAACACCACCAGCAGCTCTTTGTGAGATGCACAGAGCTTGTGGCAAACAACCCATTGGGCATCTGGGTCTTTGGCTTGCCTAAGCAAAGCAGAGAGGAAAGCCGGTCTGTGGTTTGGCTTCTGTGCTCACCCCAGCCCCTTGGATGTAACTTCGGGAGCCCTGACCCAGAGTTTGAAACTGCACTGCAAATCATTCCTTTTCTGTTTTTTGTTTTTAGCAGAAAACAGTGAAGGGAATGCAGACCCTCAGCTGGAACTCCTTTCATAATTACAGGAGAGTTTCAGCTCCTGCTGCAGTTAACGGACCACATCAAGCCAACTGCCTGGGTTCACATAAGATGGAAAGGCCAACCCAGGTTAACAAAACACAATAGCTCGGTTCACGTCACATATTATGCTACAGGAATAACCCCAGTATGGCTTGTAGCAATGTCCTGGTCAAAGTGACATTCTAAGACAATGGTTGGGTTTTCCAAAACGTGCTGAAGTACGAGGTATATTAACTTAATTCAGCTTAGTACAAGATGTTGCATGAACCAGCCACACTCTCATTGCGTAGAATATGCTTCTTTGCCAAACTCTACATTCACCCTGTGGGAATTATATCCAGCTTTGCAGATGTGCCCACTGGAATTTGGATAGTTTGGACAAGAGAGAGAACCAGATTTCCAGCTGATTAACATGACAGATTAATTCATATTATTTATTTAATTACAAGGTTCAAAACCGATTCCGAGTAGCACGCAATTCCCTATCTTTGTACATTCAGATTAAAAAGAAAATTAAAGACAGCAATATAAATAATAATATACTGTAGGCCATAAATATTATAAATGTCCTGAAATACCACTTGCAGCTGTGGAAAGGCAGACACCAAATGTCATCCATTAATCGCTTTAAGGCAGTGAGAAGCGGGAAGGGATCTAGGTGAGTAGGCATTTGGAAATTATGCCACGTTCCATTGGAAAATGGAATATGCACAGAAAAACAAACTGTTTGAATTCTACCAGAGTAGGAGGATTTACTCAGAGGCAAAGTCTGTGAGTTTGCACAGGCTATCAAAGGCACACAGGATCACGAAGCTCGCTAGAAGAGTGGAAGATGTGTATAAAATCTTCTCCCCAAAACCCTAAGCAGGGCCCAATCAGTGTAATGTCAGAATGAGTGAACGAGGCAATGAATGGGGACTGATTGTTGAAACTGTTCAAATAAACCAATTTCACTTAGGCTTTGTGCCTGTGGTCTCATATTAACCGTTGCACAAGATCTCACAACCTTTGATTTTGGTGCCTGCCTTCGCTTTCCAAAGGAGAAAGCAAGGGTGCTCAGGTGCCATTGGCCATCCTCTCCACCACTGACATTTGCATGCTCCACAGATTGCGCCTGCCCTTTGGGGCTAAGGACATGACTATAGCTTGGGGCATACAGACGTGGGGTGGGGAGGAAGAATGAGGGGGAAGCCAGAGAAGAATGGCATGCAGTAGGGCTCCTTTGTACCCCCCAAAACTGTCACTGGGTTGCCCCTGTCACCTCACCCCCCTCTCAGCTGAGGACATGATTACAGGTGAGCACTAGGGAGTGAGCTCTGGGGACGTCCGGCCAGGCAATGTGCACGGGACAGTAGCAGTCAATGTATACAGGCACGCATGGGAAGCCAAAGTCCTGTGACATCGAGCCCTGCCCTTAATGCTTCTTTAGGAGGCAAGACTTCGCTGTGATTTCACTTGACCCTCTGAAATATTGTCTGTGGACACCCATACACCTGTCCATAGCTTTCCAATAGTCGGTAGCAAGCAATGTGCAATGAGAGGCAGAGGGATAGAAAGTGAGGGGTTCACAGGCTCAGAAGAGCCCTGATCACAGATTTGTGTGACACTCCCAATCTTCTTGTCCTTCAACAGTATTTCATTCACTCTTCTTGTCCTTCAACAGTATTATATTCATTCATTTACCCAGTCCTGGGGGTGGCTGGTGCCTTGATGACCCTCCCCGAGTTACTGCCAATTTTAACATCTATCCTTGGATTATATTTATTTTCTATTAATTGAGGATTATTTTACATTGTAATTTTAATTGATCTTAACTGCTTTGTAAACTGCCGAGAGTTGTTTTTTAATGAGGTGGTTGGTGACAAATTTGATAAACAAAAATAAGCAAAGAAACAAATAAATAAATAAAGTATTTATTAAAAATGGTAAGAAATTTCATATTTAATTTATTATACATTTATTATTTATTTTTATATACATTTATTAAAACTTTTAAGAAAGAAAATTAAAACTAACAGCAACTAATATAGAGCGAGAAAAAGAAATAAGAAAAAAGAAATCAATGAAAGAGCTAAAAGTGCAAGAGAGAAAAAAGTAAACACCAAATAGCAGAGTCACAAAGAAGCAGCTTCCGATCTTCCTTACAGCAATTATAAGTACAATTATACATTTACCTCTTACTGTATGGTTACAACATAGCTCTCTTTTTTCTATAATCTATCCCGTCTAATCATCAAAACCATAAATCATAAGTTCATTTTTTTCTGTTTCATGCAAAAAGTCTATCAGGGGTTTCCAGTCAGCAATAAACATAGATTCTGACTTTTCTCTCGTCAAAAAAGTCAATTTGGCCATTTCAGCAAGTTCCATCATCTTCACCGACCATTCCTCCATTCTGAGTAGTGTCAAATCTTTCCATCTTTGGCTGTATAATAATATTGCTGCAGTTATTATGTATAAAAAGAAAGTTCCATGACTTTTTTCCAACTGTTTGTCCATCAGTCCCAGAAGAAAAGCCTCCAGTTTCAACTCTGTATTAATCTTTAAAATCCTCTGTATTCGTGTGTGTATTTGAATCCAAAACTTTCTGGCTTTTCTACACATCCACCAAATGTGAGAAAAAGTCCCTTCTCGTTGTTCACATTTCCACATAAATTTGAAGGGCCTTTACACATTCCAGACAATTTCCCGCCCTTCTCCCCGTTGCCTGGGTTACTGGTTTGCCCGGGGTATTCTTCCCCTCGCCCAAATGGCAGATTCAGCCGTGTTTCTCTGTCTCTTTTATTGCTGTCCTTTGTCTGCGGGGTTGTTGAGGTCATTGGGCTTTTCTTCTGCAGGCTAAGCCGGGGATCCTTAATTGCTTGCCGATCGCTGCGCTTCCGAGCCGCTGCGGTTTGCGGTGCCTGAGGCGCTTGAGGGAAGCTGACTCTGTTACAAAGTATCCACTCCTGCCCTGAGTTAATTACCGCCACCTGCCAGCAATTAACTTGCGGTTGGCCCGACTTCCTCTTTTCCGCTGCCTGCGCCTGAGGCAGTGAAATTGACTAGGGGTGGTGAAACTGAACGGTGGCATTCGCTGTGCTGTGCTGGCTGAATCTGAGAGAGCCAAGGTATGATTTATTACCTTTTTATCTTGGACAAATCATGACCTAGTGTGAAGTGGGAATCGTACACAATCCTGTTGTTTCCCAAGTACTGATGTATGAATCAATTACAGATAGTCCTCATTTAGCGACCACAACTGGGATGGGTAAGTCAGTCATTAAGCAAAGCAGTTACTAAGTGAAATCATGACTGTGCTTATGATCTTACTTCAACTTTCCTTTGCTTTACAGACCTGTGAAGGTCGTAAATGTGAGGACTGGTCCTAAAGTTACCTTTTCATCACCATTGTGAGGAGTCGCTAAATGAGGCAGTCGCTAAATGACAACTACCTGTACTAAAAGCTACGTCAGCTACTACTAAAGCCATATATGCATATGTGAGAAGCAGAATGGCCATAATCAAGTCATACTTATGTGGTGAGATTATTGCTAAGAGGCCAGTGAACTGTGGGTACCACAGTTACAAGCTCACTTAGCCACATCCAGGTTGGCTGATGGACAAAAGCAACTTCTTGCATGACCCGCCTTCCTTTTAACTTGGCTGCAGTGTTTCCTTCACCCCAATATAGCAGTCTAAGGGGCAGAGTTATATTTGTCTGCTCCACCAGTTTGCATCCACAATACTGAACCTTACATCCCAGCCCCCATGCCAGAAAGTCAGAAACGACAAGCTGAAAACTCAGGTGAGTAACCAACATAGAATGAAATGTGACTCTTGCTCATGTACACAGGTAGGCCTTACCCCAAAACATAAGGGAGGAAAGGAAGAAAGAAGCAGAAAACGTTTCATTGGGATTGAAGTTATCCCTAAGAAAGGGGTAAGGGCGGGGTTTATTTTCCTTGGCTATATGTCCTTGGTTCCTATATTTTTTATATCTCTGTTCAATAATAATGTGTTTATGACAGCCCTGACTCACACTTCAGGCATATTCTACAAGGTCTAGTATTTTCATATTTAACATCTTCTTACAATAATAATAATTGGAACAGAGAAATCCTGTTTTTAGTAGATAACCATCCTGGGGTCTATGTGGAGCATTACAGTGTGAGTAGAATGTTCTCCCCTTTCCTTTCTTTCTTTAACCAAGCAGTATCTCTATCCTTCAGTATCTCAGGTTTGCATCTTGGTTATTTAAAGTTAAAAAGGATAATTTCGTTTATTGTTTTTTAAATTCAAGTTTTGATTTTGTTTATCTCTTCTGCGATTGATTTAGCAGAGGAGGTGAGGAAGATGAAGCGAGTGAAGAGACACCTAGAGCACCACTGGAGAGTTGCTGTTTAGGCCTATCTTGTGGTAGTAAAGGTGGTGAAATACCAATGTTTCTCTGCCCTTGCTGCTTCTGCTGAGAGCCACCCAACGGCCTTGTTTCGGGTGATCAGGTAGGAGGTGGCTCAGAGGTTTTCCTTCAAGGTCACTCTGAGGAATTTTCAAGGCATCTGATGGACAGTGTCTATTGGATTCATGCTAAGTTGGACTCTGGCCTTGTAGCAGGTCCTGTGGAGGTGACTGGGGCAAGGTTGGTTATCTGGCTTGGTTATGTGGGAGGACTTTGATCGTGTTGGGTCTGATGAAGTTGACAGGGTTTTGCAGCTGTTAGCTCAGCCACCTCTGTTATAGATCCATGGACCTCTTGGTTGGCAAAGCCTGGCTTTTCTGGTCATAATACTGTGGCTACAAACATAGCACAATAAACAGACTCAAACAAGTCTGCTAGGCTTTCCTGCACGAGGCTGATTGAGTGAGCAATAAGATGGACATTGGAAAAATAATCCTGAACTTAACAAATGGAACTGTTATTGAAAAAGAACCACAGTCCAATCAACTTCTTTATATGGGCAGAGGGCAAACTTTCTTTCAACTCTGGCACTAAAGAGTTTTGGATCTGTCCTGCTTGCTGCTTACTTTTAATGGATGATTCCAGCCTATCTCAAAATCCGCATCTTGCCCTTGGCTTGGACTGTGCTCAGAGGAGGATTATAAAGCATTCCCAGCTGCAAGAGGGAGCCAGGAGAAAAACTTGATTTAATTTATTCCTGGTATAAAATGAATTAAATGAATCACCTCCTTGGCAACTTTATGGAAATAATTTGTCATTCTCTTCTTTCACAATGCTTTTCGGCTTCCCCATTTAGCTTTGTTGTTGTTGTTGAAGGACCATAACAAGTCAGTCGTGTCTCCCAGTGACTACCCAGACAGGTCCATGCAGTTTGTGTGGCCTAAAGCCCTGCAATTTCCTGGGGCTCTCCTTCCCGGTATGAAGCAGGTTTTTTGAGATCAGAAAGGGCAGCAGGTACTGCTATCTGCTGTACAATTTCCTTTACAGAACATAGTTCAAATCAGTACAGTCTACTTACTTCCCAGATATATAAGACTTATAATAGTTAATGCAATTTGGCTATAATTTTGGGAAGGGCCTGGAAATGCTGTGTGTGAGAGGGAGCAGATGGAATAATGGCCAACCTTGACTTAAAGCTGTGTTTCATATACACATATATCGGTTCACTGGCAATGGAAAACCAGCTAGTTAGATTTGAAAGGGTGGTGAGTGGTAGTCAGACTAGAGATGCAGTGTCCGGCATGTGTCCCTCAACCTACTTCAAAAGCGTGGAAGACACAACGGAGTGATATTCTTCTGAATCCTACTCCCTTTTATCACTGGAAGAGGACAGGGACTCCAGAGTTATAGTGTAGTTCGAGTTGCCAGTCAGCTGGCAGACCCCTTACTAAGAGGCCTCAGTTAGTCTGCCAGCTTCTAGAGGCAGCACAAGTCCACAGTAATGGGTCACCATACTGGATTATCTATCTGTATGCTCAGAGCTTTAAGTTCTCCACAGCTTGTAGAAACAGTTATATGAATATGCAATATTTCATCATTACAAGGCCAGTCCAGGATGTTTTGAATCTCTCCCCAGACCACTTCATATATTCTGCAAAGTGAGAGGACCCCCCTGTCTGACCCCACTGCAGCAACTTTTCATGGAAGAATGAACAGTAGATTGACTTGATTCCAGGTAGTATTTGTCCTTCCATAGTTCTCCTGGCCAGGAACCACCCACGTTTGCACCCACTAAAGTCCATGACAAAATGACGTTTAGCCTCAATCCAACTCACAGATTGTGTGACTGATCACTTCCAAACCTTTAAAATGATGAAACCAGTGTTCCATTGAAGTGCGTGATAGATGTGGATCAAAGGTCACGTGGTCTGTTAAGGCATCCACCTGATATCCAATTCCATGCAGATCATGAGTTGGAGATTATGCACTTTTGTCAAACTGGGTTATTCCAACTCACATACCAGCGAGGTCGTGTTGCATATTTCCAGCCTCTTTCTCTTAATTCCTCCCTTTGACTTCACAGTTGTGACATGCAGTCGCGTGGGCCTGCTGTAATGTGCGTTCACTCAAGTCAGGGTTGCAGAAAGGCCTTCTCCACCTTGCTGTGGTCAGCGTCTTTTACAGGACAATCATGATAATGTACATGGTGCCCGAAAGAGAATCAGTTTCTGACAAGAAAAAGATCCTAACTGTAGTCCATGGAGCTCTGACTCCTATGCTGAATCCTGTAATTTACAGCCTGAGAAACAGCTCTATGAAAGGAGCTTTTAGGAAACTGGTTGGAAAAAAGATACCAGAATAAATCAGTGTTCACCTCTGCGTACTATCCAGAGGCACCTGCAGGTGGCAATTGTTCATAACAATTTATTATAGTAGTAAAAATTAGCTTTTTCCCATTATCACTGCACGGTGTTTCAACCATGGTACAAGATATTGCAGAGAACTCATGTCTGGCTGAACTCAGTGAAATCTCCCCTGTCTGACAATCAGGCATCTACCCCATTTTTGTAGCTGAGGGTGGGCTTTGTTGCCTCTTCATATATAGTAGCTTGCCAGTTTTGGTGGGGTGTGGTTTCCTCCTTGGTGGTTCCTTGACTAGAGTATAGTAAACCTAACAGAGCATCTGATCAATTTCAAAGCAAACTACACACAATACCTCAACCACCTATAACCTGAGAGACTAGATTACCTCTGTGGTGGTACAAGGTACCCTTCCGTGCAAAGGTGAGCTGAATTCACAGCAAGCTGAATTGACCCTGGGTGGTGACAGAGGGAGGAATCAGACAGGAACCAGTGGCCCATTAAACTGACTGACCATATCTCAAAGATGGTAGAGCTGACCTATTAGGAAGGGATAAATAATAGGGACATCCAGGTGGGTTTATCAAAAACATTCCAGTGTCATGCTGGAATTTACACACCCTTCTTGTCTTGTCTCTGTAATGTAGTAGGCCAAAGCTATATAAGCTGTCGTTTTGCTTTTGTTCAGGGCTGCTCAGGAAGCTGCTAATGCTTTGCTGGGAGCCCAGTGTACACTGTAGATGTTTGCACACTTAATAAATTCACGTTGTCTCTTCCAAGTGATTTGGTTGCTTTAGATGAGCCAGATTTTGGCCACAACATCTCATGTATCACAGTTGCTGTTTACATCTCCCCTGCATCTGAGAGGGATTCTAGAACTTGAAGAGCAGGAGAACATGCTTCATTTCCTCTTTCAGTGGTTCAAAAAATGACAAATAAAATACGTCCACACTGAATTGCTTAACTACTTAAACAAAGCAAATGCTCCACTAGAGAGCCAGCCTCTAAAATTGGTCAGAACATTGCTCACAAAAAATCAAGTTCCAAAAGTGTGAATCAACTGTTCAGGTCTAGAATATCAAAGATCATCGGTACAGGTTGTTCAAGGCTTCAAGGCCACAGATTGAAAAGGGAATGAGAAGTGAAATGAATCTGCAGAAAAAGCCTAGTCAAAAGCCAGTGGGACAGCCATTCTAATACCAAATCACTCAGCAAAGCAATTATTACGTAGCAGTAAAAAGTTAGAATGGCCATCTGAGTTTGTGCAGCTGCTGGATAAAGAAAGGGGAAGAACTGGAGTTTGAGAAAGGGGCTTAGATTACCTTGGAATCCGTAAACTACCATATGAGGATTCTATGAGGGGAAGAGCAACTTAGTGATTGATAGCTGGAACAGTTGATTGGTTGACCCGTAGCTTTAAGGAATTCCAACAAATTAAATTGGTTGATGGTATAATGGAAAGAAAAAAAAAAGGGGGGGGGGACTGCCCCTTTCTATCTGGTCCCTAACCATTCCCCTACCCTTGGATTCTCTTTTAGTTATGAAGGACACCAGAACATTGGCTTCCACAGCCATTTTATGGTATCAGTGCTGTTAGCCTCTGAGAAGCTAAAAACACTTAACTGGTTCTTCTGTAAGGCTGCCTTTCTGGAAATAGATGGCATTCTTCAATTTAAATAGTGAAATAATTTGTGTTTTTGAGTTTCAACTGTTAAGGGGCAGGAAATTCCCTTGAAAATCAATTAAAGACCTATCCTTGGAATTTCATCTGGGCCTTCCTCCAGTAGTAATGCCATTTATCAACCACTGGGGAACAGAAGAGAATGAAAAAACCTCGTTTACCTCAAGGAACATGCAGTGCTATTTTCTATGCCACAGCAAGGGAGAGGCCGAACATACTATCCTGCTCCTGTTTTTTTCCCTTCGAGCGGTGGTTTTTCTTCTCGACCTGTTACTCAGAGGTGACAATACCCACAGTGTGTACATGATACGACGATTACCGAATGAGTGGATGAGGTTTTTAGGATGCTAGAGCTGAATTTCATCAAATTTCCAGTTTCTTTGAGGGCAAATATGCCCTAGCACCATCTTTCCCCACTTTGCTTTTGCTCTTCACAATTACTTTGGAAATACATTTTTAAAAAAAAATTTGTTGACAATTCATCCCTGGAAGAGCACTGGGTAAGCAAAACTTTAGAGATAAAAAGACAAATATGGAGGGTAATTTAAGTGGGTAGGCAATTCTCTGTTTGTACCGATAAAAGACAATAGTTGGCTGAGACCTGGATCCAGAGAGGAGATTTTGAAGCCGTGTCTTTAGATGCAGCTCTGCCTGGTGACAATCATATGCAGTTGCTGTGAGGTGTGCTCAACTTGCAGATGCCAAACTTTATCATATGTGCTCTGTGTGTGTATCTGTGTGTGCGTGCATCTACAGACACAGGAGGACTGTGTCACTTGAAATAATGGGGATTTGCGTCTTTTCTGCCACGAAATGAGAATAAAGAACCTGAGACAGAAATCGGGGGAATGACTTTTAACTTATCCATCTGAACAAAGGAGACTACTTGGAGGCTAATTCAAAAAGAAAGGAAGGGACAGAAAAGGGAAGTCAAGGTATAAATTTTAATTAAAGGGAAGGCAAAAAATGGAATGAGAATGGAACTGCAGCTGTAATGACCTGTATTGTCTTCTGGGTCTTCCGATGCCTCTCTTTATGACAAGGCCGGGCTCTTTGCTAGAATCACTTCTCTCTTTATCTTTCGTTCCAAGGATGTTTTTCTTTTTGTGAGATTTAGTCTTGAATAAACCTCCACTCTCAATCTCCATCTTTTTTTTTTTTTTTTATGTGAAATGACAGCCCATGGAGGAGCCCAAGAATTTGCTTTATAACTTCCCTTTTGGATTCTAGTATTGCACAAACAAATGTTCTGGACAGTTCAAGAACGGACTGCCTAGTATGTGTGGCTTTTCCAATAAAAGCATTGCCCTGTTTTCTATTCTGAATACTGTGGAAACATAATTTCCTGCAATCTGTTCCACTCTCCTAAGAATTAACTGGTACCATTAAGTGAAATGACGATCATTTAACTAACAATCATCCCCAAGTATTATTATAAGAAAAAAAAAAATCAATGCACTGTTTGTAACATAGCAAAGCCCAGCGAATGAAACCTAAGGCTGATACCTTGATAGAGGGGCCTCAGGTTCAGTAACAACACTGTGTCCTGCAACAAACTGGACTTCCTTACCATTTACCTTGCGTGCCCTCTCCCTAATAATAGGGAATAATCATACTATTCTTTCTTTCCTGCAGGAGAGAATGGGAGAGAGCATGATAGGAGCTTCAAATGAATCACTGGTGACCGAGTTCATCTTAATTGGATTATCAGAATATCCCAGAGCTCGGATTATTCTCTTTTGCTTCCTCTTGGTGGTGTACCTCGTTAGCTTTCTTGGCAATGGACTCATCATCATATTGAGCATTGCGGACCCACAGCTTCATACCCCCATGTATTTCTTCATTTGTGTCCTTTCTGCAATAGACTTCATTCTTACCAACAATGTACTTCCTGAGATCTTGATCAACTGCTTCATCTACAGGCCCACAATTTCTTTCTCCAGATGTTTGTCTCAAATGTACCTTGGTTTATTTCTGGTTATAACAGAGTGTATTGTCTTGGCTATCATGGCATATGATCGCTTGGCAGCTATATGCCAGCCTTTATATTACACGCAGATCATGAGTTGGAGATTATGCATTTATCTGGTAGCCACATCAGTGGCCCTTGCCTTGATGATGACCCTGATCAATGTGCTCTTGCAGCCCACTGACTTCTGTGGCCATCACATCATCAACCATTTTGGATGTGAGCTGCAATCTTTACTCAAACTGGCTTGCTCCAACACAGTCAGTGAGCTCTACATGCATGTTGGCAGCCTCTTTGTGCTTATCCCTCCCTTTTGCTTCATAGTTGTGACATATGGTCGCATAGGCCTGGCTATACTGCGTATAAGCTCTACTCTTGGGCGCAGAAAAGCCTTCTCCACCTGTAGTTCTCACCTTGCTGTGGTCAGTGTCTTTTATGGAACACTCATGATCATGTACTTGAGACCAGAAGGGAAATCCGTTTCTGAAAAGGACAAGGTCATCTCCTTAACATATGGGGCTCTGACCCCCATGCTCAATCCTCTGATCTACAGCCTGAGGAACAAGGATGTCAAGGGGGCTTTTTGGAAAATGTTTCAAAGAAAAATGTCAATGTAATATACAGACGTGCTCACCATGTACCACGTAGATTCTTATTGCTGAAAATAACTGCTAAGCTTTTTAAAAAGAATTTAATAGCAAGCATTCCTATTCCTATTCCTATTAAAGAGGGACTATGCAGTACTGAATCTTAAGGAGGAATGTCGTAGGGACTTCAACAACCAGAACTCCCAACACCTTCGAAGGAGATCAGGTTGGGAATGCCATTATAAAATACCAGATACACTTGCCAAGAAGCTGAGAATTTTAGTTGCCAAAATACACCCCCAAAATTGGGTTCAGCTTATCCGTGGATGGTCTTATTCACAAGCATATATGGTAATCCTTTTTAAAATACTCTTATATCCCATGAAAAAATGGAGAATCCAAGGATTACCCATAGATAACCCAAATGTGAAAATTGAAACATATGAAAATTTCAAGGGTTGGCTTATATACATTTTTCATGGTACTTTGATTAAAAATTCCAAGGTTGCCTTGTCTGAGGAAGGGATAATGCACAAGTATATACGGTAACAGAATTTAAATTGGAATTGTTTTCTAATGCCTCCCCCCACTCCCGACTGCTAGGAGCAATGGAATGAGCACAAGAGACACCAGCCATGGCCAACGCATGGAGGCTCTTTAGCTGGGCCTGGGTGGTCTCAGGAGGCAGCACCATTCTTTGGCATGGCACCCTTTTGGCTCTGCAGATGGGGATGGGACGGGCTGTCCTTGGTGGGGAGTGGGCCCAAGTGTGGGGCTTCAGTGCAGAGGCAGCTCATTGCCAGAGAAGCAGCAAGCCCATGCCTAGAGGTTTGAATTGTTGGGCAGCAACACCACCAGCAGCTCTTTGTGAGATGCACAGAGCTTGTGGCAAACAACCCATTGGGCATCTGGGTCTTTGGCTTGCCTAAGCAAAGCAGAGAGGAAAGCCGGTCTGTGGTTTGGCTTCTGTGCTCACCCCAGCCCCTTGGATGTAACTTCGGGAGCCCTGACCCAGAGTTTGAAACTGCACTGCAAATCATTCCTTTTCTGTTTTTTGTTTTTTAGCAGAAAATGTTGAAGAGAATGCAGACCCTCAACTGGAACTGCTTTCATAATAATTACATAATGCTTTCTCTTTCTTTCTTTCTTTCTTTCTTTCTTTCTTTCTTTCTTTCTTTCTTTCTTTCTTCCTTCCTTCCTTCCTTCCTTCCTTCCTTCCTTCCTTCCTTCCTTCCTTCCTTCCTTCCTTCCTTCCTTCCTTCTTCCTTCTTCCTTCTCCTTTCTCCTTTCTCCTTTCTCCTTTCTCCTTTCTTCTTTCTTTCTTTCTTTGGAACTGCTTGCAAATTACAGGAGAGTTTCAGCTCCTGCTGCAGTTAACGGAACACATCAAGCCAAATGCCTGGGTTCACATAATATGCAAAGGCCAACCCAAGTTAACAATAGCTCGGTTCACGTCACATACTATGCCAGAGAAATAACCCCAGTATGGCTTGCAGTATTGTCCTGGTCAAAGTAACATTCTAAGACAGTGGTTGGGTTTTCCAAAACATGCTGAAGCATGAGGTACATTACCCTAATTCATCTTAGTACAAGATGTTGTATGAACCAGCCACATTCTCATTGCGTAGAATATGCTTCTTTGCCAAACTCTACATTCACCCTGTGAGAATTATATCCAATTTTTGCAAATGTGCCCACTGGAATTTGAATAGTTTCGACAAGAGAGAGAAAACAAAATTAAAGATAGCAATATAAATAATAACATACTGTAGGCCATCAATAGTATAAATGACCTGAAATACCCTTTGCAATGTTGGAAAGGCAGACACCAAATGTCATCCATTAATCGCTTTAAGGCAGTGAGAAGCGGGAAGGGGTATAGGTGAGTAGGCATTTGGAAATTATGCCACGTTCCATTGGAAAAGGGAGTATGCACTGAAAGACAAACTGTTTCAATTCCACCAGAGTAGGAGGATTTACTCAGAGGAAAAGTCTGTGAGTTTGCACAGGCTATCAAAGGCACACGGGATCACGAAGCTCGCTAGAAGAGTGGAAGATGCGTATAACATCTTCTCCCGAAAACCCTAAGCAGGGCCCAATCAGTGTAATGTCAGAATGAGTGAACGAGGCAATGAATGGGAACTGATTGTTGGAGCTGTTCAAATAAACCAATTTCACTTCGGCTTTGTGCCTGTGGTCTCATATTAACCGTTGCACAAGATCTCACAACCTTTGATTTTGGTGCCTGCCTTCGCTTTCCAAAGGAGAAAGCAAGGGTGCTCAGGTGCCATTGGCCATCCTCTCCACCACTGACATTTGCATGCTCCACAGATTGCGCCTGTCCTTTGGGGCTAAGGACATGACTATAGCTTGGGGCATACAGACGTGGGGTGGGGAGGAAGGGTGAGGGGGAAGCCAGAGAAGAATGGCATGCAGTAGGGCTCTTTTGTACCCCCCAAAACTGTCACTGGGTTGCCCCTGTCACCTCACCCCCCTCTCAGCTGAGGACATGATTACAGGTGAGCACTAGGGAGTGAGCTCTGGGGGTGTCCGGCCAGGCAATGTGTATGGGACAGTAGCAGTCAATGTATACAGGTACGCATGGGAAGCCAAAGTCCTGTGATATCGAGCCCTGCCCTTTAGGAGGCAGGACTTGTGTTATGATTTCACTTCAACCCTCTGAAATATCGTCTGTGGACACCCATACATCTGTCCATAACTTTCCAATAGTCGGTAGCAAGCAATGTGCAATGAGAGGCAGAGGGATAGAAAGTGAGGGGTTCACAGGCTCAGAAGAGCCCTGATCACAGATTTGTGTGACAGTCCCAATTTTCTTGTCCTTCAACAGTATTTCATTGAATCTTCTTGTCCTTCAAGAGCATTATATTCATTCATTCACCCAATCCTGGGGGTGGCTGGTGCCTTGATGACCCTCCCCGAGTTACTGCCAATTTTAACATCTATCCTTGGATTATATTTATTTTTTATTTATTTAGGATTGTTTTATATTGTAATTTTAATTGATTGTAACTGTTTTGTAAACCACCGAGAGTTCTTTTTTAATGAAATGGGTGGTGACAAATTTGATAAATAAAGAAATGAATGAATGAATAAATAAATAATATATTTGTTAAAAATTGTAAGACATTTTACATTTAATTTGTTTATATTTAATAAATATATATATACATTTATTAAAAATTTTAAGAAAGAAAATTAAAACTAACTAACTTGTGTAACTAATCAAGTTGCATTGTTTGCAATGGCTGCAAGAAAGATATGGAGGCAAATATTGACAAATAGTGTGGCAAATATTAGAGGGGACGGACTGAATTGATATGTATTGCTGTAATTTTAAATGAATTTTGCAAAAATCTATAGTTGCAAATAAACGTATGAAATTGAAAAAAAAAACTAACAGCAACTGACATTGAGCGAGAAAAAGAAATAAGAAAAAAGAAATCAAAGAAAGAGCTAAAAGTGCAAGAGAGAGAAAAAAGTAAACACCAAATAGCAGAGTCACAAAGAAGCAGCTTCCGATCTTCTTTACAGCAATTATAAGTACAATTATACATTTACCTCTTACTGTAAGGTTAGAACGTAGCTCTCTTTTTTCTATAATCTATCCCGTCTAATCATCAAAAGCATAAATTATAACTTCATTTTTTTCTCTTTCATGCAAAAAGTCTATCAGGGGTTTCCAGTTCGCAATAAACATCGTTTCTGTCTTTTCTCTGGTCAGAAAAGTCAATTTGGCCATTTCAGCAAGTTCCATCATCTTCACCGACTATTCCTCCATTCTGAGTAATGTCAAATCTTTCCATCTTTGGGTGTATAATAATATTGCTGCAGTTATTATGCATAAAAAGAAAGTTCCATGACTTTTTTTCAACTGTTTGTCCATCAGTCCCAGAAGAAAAACCTCCGGTTTCAACTCTATATTAATCTTTAAAATCCTCTGTATTCGTGTGTGTATTTGAATCCAAAACTTTCTGGCTTTTCTACACATCCACCAAACATGATAAAAAGTCCTTTCTTGTTGTTTGCATTTCCAGCAGAAATTTGAAGGGCCTTTATACATTCTAGACAATTTCTCTGGTGACATATACCAATGATACATCATTATATAATAATTCTCTTTTAGATTATACCATAATGTAAATTTCAATCCTTTCAGCCACATATTTTCCCATTGTTCCATCTGTATACAGTATATTATCACCAAAATTTTTAGCCTACTTTATCATACATTCTTTCACTTCTGTTTCAAATTTCAGTAAAAGTTAATATGTTTCAGCCATTACATGTTTGTCACTTGTATGAAGTTCTATTTCAAACTCACTCTTACAATATTCAAAACCATGAATTCTTTTCTCTGTGTTAAATATTTCTAATAATTGTAAATCAGAAACTATTGACAAGTATATCCCTCTGCCACCAGATCTTCTCTTGATTTTCTTTTACATTCTTCTTGACAAAATTCTAGAATCTCACAATAAGTTAGCCCTTTGGGTTTGCTTATTATTTCTGGCCTATAAAGTGCTTCTTGAGCTGAGAGCCACAAAGGTGTTTCCGGTCACAACCTATCCCATATTCTCCGTATGGCACATCTAACAGAATGATTTTTAACATCTATATTAACCTTAACTTTGTCAACCCACAGATATCCATGCCACCCAAATCTCAGGTCATGTCCTTCTAACTCCAAGAGCCTTCTATTTCTTAGGAACACCCACTCTTATTTTAAAATAACATACAATTCAGATTTGTCATAGTGATACTCAAATATCTTACCTTATTCTCAGTCTTAAAACCCATCTTATTCATCAATTCTGTTTGATCTTGTACTTTCATATTTTTGTTAATAACTTCGTCTTCTGTTTATTAATCTTAAAGCCTGCTCATGCACCAAATTCTTTTAATTTGCCCATTACTGTTTCAATTCCCTTTAAAGGATCTTCCAAAACCAACACCAAGTCATCTGCAAAAGCTCTTAACTTATCATCCTCTTTACATCTTTACTCCTACAATCTCTCATCTTCTCTTATATCTATTAAATATTTCTGGAACTGAAATAAACAAGAGAGGGGACAGTGGGCATCCCTGTCTTGTTCCTTTTTGTATCTCACGGGGTTTTGCTAAATTTCCATTAACAATTATTGGTGCTTTCTGGCAAGTGTAGATCGATCTCACCCATTTTATAAGGTTCTCTCCAAAATTCGTATCTTTCAAAACCTTGAACAGGAAAATCCAGGTCAAATTGTCAAAGGCCTTCTCTGCATCTAAGAAGATCAACGTGGCTTGTTTTTCATTACGTTGCTCCAAATCATCCAAAATGTACAACACATTTCTAATGTTGTCCTTTAACTGTCTTTTAGGTAAAAACTGACATTGATCCGCATGAATAAATTCTTGCAAAATTATTTTCAGTCTATCAGCTAGAATCATTGTGAACAACTGGTAGGCATTATTCAAGAATGATCTTGGTCTATAATTTTTTGTTTAAGCCAAATCTTGTCCCTCTTTAGATATTGGTGCTATATTGGTCCTTTTCCAACTCCCTGGCATCTTTCCTGTCTGAAGGATAGACTTCACTGTGTTTTATAGAGGTTGTACAAGTTCATCCTCAAAGCATCTATATACCAGGAAAACTCAATTTTTCTAAATCAAATATTTTATGTCCTTTTTTCTACTATGTGTCTCTTGTAGGAAAATTATATCCTGATTTAATTTTTTCAAATAGTGATTTTTTTCTCTCTGCTGAGGAGCATTTGCTCCATTTATATTCCATGTTAAGCATATGTCATCCACAACTGAGCCAGAAATTGAAAAGAAATTGATCCCTGTAGCACCTAGTTTGGTATTATCCCCTTCAGTTTCCTGTTAGATGTTTTGTGTAGTCTCCTCTGACACCTCCATTTGAATCTCCTCCAATTCTTCTTTGAATTTTTCTAGAAATTATCTTCCCTTCTGAACAGAATTCAGTTGAAACCTCTGCTGTTTAAAACTAAAAATTACACCTTCCAGTTTCTCCCCTTGAAATGGGATCTTTCTGTTTTAATCTTTCAGCCAAAAAAAAAAAAGAAAAAGAAAAACCCTCTTTTCTCTTACATAAAATTCTGATAGAAATGTATTTAAGGACACACACACACACACACACACACACACACACACACTTATATATATATAATTAATCTCAGTCTTGTATTAAAACACTGCTACAAAAGTTGATTCCTTGTCTTCTTCCTGACAAAGTCTACCAAAACATTCTTGGGAACATTTCTTGTTCTTGCAAATCTTGAATTTATTTTTTAAGCTTTATCGATTTCTGCCACTGTATCCTCTTCTCCGAATATAAAAAAATTGCCATTACTTTAATCATTTTTTCTCTAATATCTTTATCAGAAACCTCTGGGAGAGCTCTCAGTCTCGAATAAAATTCCTTCTCTCTCAATTCCAATAGAGCCACATCAACTAGCTCTCTTTCTAACTCTGTGTCCATAACTTCTGTCTTATTCTCTAAAATTTCTGCTTTGTCATTAAGTTCATTTTAATCCACACTTCTTTTACAGAGCTTTCCATCTTCTTTCATCTCTTCTTGCCTCTTTGCAAGTCTTTCATCCATTCTTTTTTCAAAAGTGGTCAATTTGGTACCAAGTGACTTAGTCAGTTTAGAATCAAGTGATTCTGCCAATTTATTACCCAATTCCTGAAAAACGTTCTGAAGCAAATCTGGAGTAATTCCTTTCTCTGCAGGTTGTTTATTGATCCACTCCTCCCCCTGCTCCATCCTTGCCACTTTTCTGGTTGTCATTATAACAAGTATTCCAAAAAAGAAAGTCTCTGAAACAAGAACAAAAGAAAAGGTAACCTTCCCACCACCTTTTTTTTTTTAACTTTGTTGTGTTCCTGTGCCTTTAATACTTTCATCTTTAATGGCACTCCATACTGTAGTTCCAATGAACATCACAATCCACATCTCCATAGCTATAGTCAGCATCACCTATGGGTCATATTACCGCTATCTTTTCTTTTGCAAAATCCACCAATTTTCTGCACCGTTTAATAGTAAACCAAAAACTTTCCCATGAGGGTCTGGTTCGTTTGTCTGATTTAATTCCAATTTATTCAAAAATATTTTCACCAAAAAATAATCTTTCAAAATAACTATCTCATTTATCTGTTTTAAAGTTTCTTAGATCAGCTCCTTGTTAAACTTCTGGCGAAAAAAAAAAGAAGAAGTCCTTAACACCCTTTTCTTTTTGTATTCCTTTGTAATCCAAAAAGAATTATAACTCGTCAAGTGGAGTCTTATCCTGCTGCTTAGAAAATCTCTCTGTAACTATAAATTAATTACATCTAAAAGTGATTAAGAAATGAGGTGGCTGAACTTTGTGTCCATTTAATAGGCTGTGAGCTTACATGGAGCTTAGCCTTGACTCCAGCCACTCAACTCATGAGCCAACCACAAGAACCCCAGTTCCTACAGTCTATTCATGAGGAGCGGCTGTCTAGAGTGCAAATGGGGGGTCATGATCTCTCCTTTGTACAGAACTCTGCCAATCTGGCCACCAATCTCCACTCTATCGCCATCCCGGCTGTGTCAAGGACGTCTAGTTCACTATAATCCTCACCGGAAGCTGACTTTTAGAGCTCTGTTCTGGAAGTGATGTTTTCCCTCTTATCCCACCTCCAGACTCTGCATACAGGCAAAGTAGGGTACATTGATGGGCATTGGGGGCAGGATCTGAAATGAAGGAATCTATGTCAGCACATTGGTGCCTCCCATTGGTCCTGGCAGTTTCCTGTGGGACTGCCCTCTTCTATCTGTGCCTAAACTATTCCCCTGCTCTTGGATCTCTTTTAGTTGTGAAGGAAACCAGCACATTGGCTTCCACAGCCATTTTATGCTATCAATGCTGTTGTCTCTGAGAAGCTAAAAACACTTAGCTGGTTCTGCTGTAAGGCTGCCTTTCTGGAAAAAGATGGCACTCTTCAACTTAAATAATGAAATAATTTATCTTTTTGAGTTTCAACTGTTAAGGGGCAGGAAATTCCCTTGAAAATCAATTAAAGACCTGTCCTTGGAATTTCATCTGGGCTTTCCTCCAGTGCTAATGCCACTGATCAACCACTGGGGAACAGAAGAGAATGAAAAAACCTCGTTTACCTCAAGGAACCTGCAGTGCTATTTACTATGCCAGAGCAAAGAACAGATCTAACATAGTATCCTTCTTCTGTTTTTTCCCTTCGAGTGGTGGTTTTTCTTCTCGACCTGTTACTCAGAGGTGACAATACCTGCAGTGAGAAACACCGACCTTAGCAAAAGTACATGATATGAAGATTCCCAAATGAGTGGATGAGGTTTTTAGTATGCTAGAACTGAATTTCATCAAATTTTCAGTTTCTATGAGGGCAAATATGTCTTAAAACCATCTTTCCCCACTTTGCTTTTGCTCTTCACAAATACTTTGGAATACATTTTTTTTTAAAAAAATCTGCTGACAATTCATCCCTGGAAGAGCACTGGGTAAGCAAAACTTTAGAGATAACAAGAGATACATAGAGGACAATTTAAGTGAGTAGGCAATTCCCTGTTTGTATCTATAAAAATTGATAGTTGATTGAGACTTTGATCCAGGGAGGAAATTTTGAAGTTGTGTCTTTAGATGCTGCTCTGCCTGGTGACAATCATATGCAGTTGCTGTGAGGTGAGCTCAACTTGCAGATGCCAAAATCTATCATATGTGCTCTGTGTGTGTGTATGTGTGTGTGTGTGCATCTACAGACATAGGAGGACTGTGTCCTTTGAAATTATGGGAATTTGCTTCTTTTCTGCCATGAAATGATTATAATGAACCTGAGAGAGAAATCGGGGGAATGAGTTTTAACTTATCCATCTGAACAAAGCAGGCTACTTGAGGCTAATTCAAAAAGGAAAGAAGGGATAGAAAAAGGAAGTAGAGATGTAAATTTTAATTAAAGGGAAGGCAAAAAATGGAATGAGAATGGAACTGCAGCTGTAATGAACTGTATTGTCTTCTGGGCCTTCCAATGCCTGTCTTTCTGACAAGGCCGGACTCATGGCTAGAATCACTTCTCTCTTTATCTTTCATTCCAAGAATGTTTTTCGTTTTGTGAGATTTAGTCTTGAATAAACCTCCACTCTCAATCTCCATCTTTTATGGGAAATGACAGCCAAGGAAGGAGCCCAAGAATGTGCTTTATAACCTCCCGTTTAGAAATCCACTATTACATAAACAAATGTTCTGGATGGTTCGAGAACGGGCTACCTAGTATGTGTGTCTATTCCAATTTCTATGTTTTCTATTCTGAATACTGCAGAAACATAATTTCCTGCAATCTGTTCCACTCCATTTTGATTCTGTTTCAGTAACTGGCAGACGAGGATTTCCCCTGACCCAGTAGGGGCGGGAATGGACCTGCGGCCTCCAGCTTGCTGCTTTCATTATTTTTGCAAAGAGATTTCTCCAGCTTCAATCAGGGATTGAATTTGGACACCTAGCTAAGACAGAATGTAGCTTATTTAGTTTTGGCTTAGCATTTTATGCAATCACTGCAGATTGCAAACAAATTTATTCCTCAATGCAGTGTGTGAACCCGCCCATGTGGGAATCTAGCCAATGTATTCAATAAGTCATGGGTAAAAAAAATTCTTTCTTAGCATGATGTGCAAAGCAGTCTTCAAGCAGATGTGATTTTACTTTTTCTGTGTAACTTTGGCAATATAAACATTTATGGTGAAAGCATTGCATCTCTCATTCTTTCCTACAGGAGGGAATGGGAGAGAACATGATAGGAGCTTCAAATGAATCACTGGTGACCGAGTTCATCTTAACTGGACTATCGGAATATCCCAGAGCTCAGATTATTCTCTTTTGCTTCCTCTCGGTGGTGTATCTTGTTAGCTTTCTTGGCAATGGACTCATCATCATACTGAGCATTGCGAACCCGCAGCTCCATACCCCCATGTATTTCTTCATTTGTGTCCTTTCCGCCATAGACTTTATTCTTACCAACAATGTACTTCCTGAGATCTTGATCAACTGCTTTATCTACAGGCCCACAATTTCTTTCTCCAGATGTTTGTCCCAAATGTACCTTGGTTTATTTCTGGTTGTAGCAGAGTGCCTTGTCTTGGCTATCATGGCATATGATCGCTTGGCAGCTATATGCCAGCCGTTATACTACACGCAGATCATGAGTTGGAGATTATGCATTTATCTGGTAGCCACGTCAGCGGCCCTTGCCTTCATGACGACCCTGATGAATATGCTCTTGCAACCCACTGACTTCTGTGGCCATCACATCATCAACCATTTTGGATGTGAGCTGCAATCTTTACTCAAACTGGCTTGCTCCAACACAGTCAGTGAGCTCTTCATGCATGTTGCCAGCCTCTTTGTGCTAATCCCTCCCTTTTGCTTCATAGTTGTGACATATGGTCGCATAGGCCTGGCTATACTGCGTATTAGCTCTACTGTTGGGCGCAGAAAAGCCTTCTCCACCTGTAGTTCTCACCTTGCTGTGGTCAGTGTCTTTTATGGAACACTCATGATCATGTACTTGAGACCGGAAGGGAAATCCGTTTCTGAAAAGGACAAGGTCATCTCCTTAACATATGGGGCTCTGACCCCCATGCTCAATCCTCTGATCTATAGCCTGAGGAACAAGGATGTCAAGGGGGCTTTTTGGAAACTGTTTGAAAGAAAAGTGTTAATGTAATATACAGATGTGCTCACCAAGTACCATGTAGGTTCTTATTGCTGACAATTACTGGTAAGCTTTTCTAAAAGAATTTAATAGGAAGCATTACTATTCCTATTAAACACAAGAGGGAATAAGCAATACTGAATTTTAAGGAAGAATGTGTCAGGACTTAACAACCAGAACTCCCAACACCTTTGAAGGAGTTTGAAACCACTGGAGATCCTTCCTTCCTTCCTCCCTTCCTTCCTTCCTTCCTTCCTTCCTTCCTTCCTTCCTTCCTTCCTTCCTTCCTTCCTTCCTTCCTTCCTTTCTTTCTTTCTTTCTATCTTTGGAACTGCTTGCACATTACAGGATAGTTTCAGCTCCTGCTGCAGTTAACAGAACACATCAAGGCAACTGCCTGGGTTCACACAATATGCAAAAGCAAACCCAAGTTACCAAAACACAATAGCTCGGGTCATGTCATATACTATGCCAGGGAAATAACCCTAGTATGGCTTGTAGTAATGTCTTGGTCAAAGTAACGTTCTAAGACAATGGTTGGGTTTTCCAAAACATGCTGAAGCATGAGGTACATTACCCTAATTCCGCTTAGTACAAGACATTGTATGAACCAGCCACACTCTCATTGCGTAGAATATGCTTCTTTGCCAAACTCTACATTCACCCTGTGAGAATTATATCCAGATTTGCAAATGTGCCCACTGAAAATTGAATAGTTTCGACAAGAGAGAGAAGCAGATTTCCAGCAGATGAACATTACAGATTAATTCATATTATTCATTTAATTACAAGGTTCTGAAGACACTCCAATCAAAACCGATTCCGAGCAGCACATAGTTCCCTATCTTTATAAATTCAGATTAAAAACAGAATTAAAGACAGCAATATAAATAATAATATACTATAGGCCATCAATACTATAAACGGCCTGAATTACCCTTTGCAACGGTGGAAAGCAGACACTAAATTACTTCAATTAATTGCTTTAAGGCACTGAGAAGAGGGAAGGGGTCTAGGTGAGTAGGCATGTGGAAATTATGCCACGTTCCATTGGAAAAGGGAGTATGCACTGAAAGACAAACTGTTTCAATTCCACCAGAGTAGGAGGATTTACTCAGAGGCAAAGTCTGTGAGTTTGCACAGGCTATCAAAGGCACACAGGATCACAAAGCTCGCTAGAAGAGTGGAAGATGCGTATAACATCTTCTCCCCAAAACCCTAAGCAGGGCCCAATCAGTGTAATGTCAGAATGAGTGAATGAGGCAATGAATGGGAACTGATTGTTGAAACTGTTCAAATAAACCAATTTCACTTAGGCTTTGTGCCTGTGGTCTCATATTAACCGTTGCACAAGATCTCACAACCTTTGATTTTGGTGCCTGCCTTCGCTTTCCAAAGGAGAAAGCAAGGGTACTCAGGTGCCATTGGCCACCCTGTCCACCAATGACATTTGCATGCTCCACAGATTGCGCCTGCCCTTTGGGGCTAAGGACCTGACTATAGCTTGAGGCATACAGACGTGGGGTGGGGAGGAAGAGTGAGGGGGAAGCGAGAGAACAATGGCATGCAGTAGGGCTCCTTTGTACCCCCCAGAACTGTCAGTGGGTTGCCCCTGTCACCTCACCCCCCTCTCAGCTGAGGACATGATTGCAGGTGAGCACTAGGGAGTGAGCTCTGGGGAGGTCCGGTCAGGCAATGTGCACGGGACAGTAGCAGTCAATGTATACAGGTACGCATGGGAAGCCGAAGTCCTGTGACATCGAGCCGTGCCCTTTAGGAGGCAGGACTTGTGTTCTGATTTCACTTGAACCCTCTGAAATATCGTCTGTGGACACCCATATATCTGTCCATAACTTTCCAATAGTCGGTAGCAAGCAATGTGCAATGAGAGGCAGAGGGATAGAAAGTGAGGGGTTCACAGGCTCAGAAGAGCCCTGATCACAGATTTGTGTGACACTCCCAATCTTCTTGTCCTTCAACAGTATTTCATTTACTCTTCTTGTCCTTCAACGGTATTATATTCATTCATTTACCCAGTCCTGGGGGTGGCTGGTGCCTTGATGACCCTCCGCGAGTTACTGGCAATTTTAACATCTATCCTTGGATTATATTTATTTTCTATTTATTTGGGATTATTTCATATTGTAATTTTAATTGATTGTAACTGCTTTGTAAACTGCCAAGAATTCTTTTTTAATGAGGTGTTTGGTGACAAATTTGATAGATAAATAAATAAATAAATAAATAAAGTATTCAAAATTGTAAGGCATTTTATATTTAATTTATTTATATTTAAGAAATATATATATACATTTATTAAAAATTTTAAGAAAGAAAATTAAAACTAACAGCAAGTAATATAGAGCGAGAAAAAGAAATAAGAGAAAAGAAATAAAAAAAGAGCTAAAAGTGAAAGAGAGGGGAAAAAAGTAAAAACCAAATAACAGAGTTACAAAGAAGCAGCTTCCGATCTTCTTTACAGCAATTACAAGTACAAAATGTAAACTTACCTATTGTCCTATGGTTACAACATAGCTTTCTTTTTTCTGTAATCTATCCCGTCTAATCATCAAAACCATAAATCATAAGTTCATTTTTTTCTCTTTCATGCAAAAAGTCTATCAGGGGTTTCCAGTTCGCAATAGACATCGTTTCTGTCTTTTCTCTGGTCAGAAAAGTCAATTTGGCCATTTCAGCAAGTTCCATCATCTTCACCGACTATTCCTCCATTCTGAGTAATGTCAAATCTTTCCATCTTTGGGTGTATAATAATATTGCTGCAGTTATTATGCATAAAAAGAAAGTTCCATGACTGTTTTTCAACTGTTTGTCCATCAGTCCCAGAAGAAAAGCCTCCGGTTTCAACTCTGTATTAATCTTTAAAATCCTCTGTATTCGTGTGTGTATTTGAATCCAAAACTTTCTGGCTTTTCTACACATCCACCAAATGTGAGAAAAAGTCCCTTCTTGTTGTTCACATTTCCACATAAATTTGAAGGGCCTTTACACATTCTAGACAATTTCCCGCCCTTCTCCCCGTTGCCTGGGTTACTGGTTTGCCCGGGGTAGTCTTCTCCTCGCCCAAATGGCAGATTCAGCCGTGTTTCTCTGTCTCTCTTATTGCTGTCCTTTGTCTGTGGGGTTGTTGAGGTCATTGGGCTTTTCTTCTGCAGGCTAAGCCGGGGATCCTTAATTGCTTGCCGATCGCTGCGCTTCCGAGCCGCTGCGGTTTGCGTTGCCTGAGGCGCTTGAGGGAAGCCGACTCTGTTACAAAGTATCCACTCCTGCCCTGAGTTAATTACCGCCACCTGCCAGCAATTAACTTGCGGTTGGCCCGACTTCCTCTTTTCCGCTGCCTGGCCTGAGGCAGTGAAATTGACTAGGGGTGGTGAAACTGAACGGTGGCATTCACTGTGCTGTGCCTGCTGAATCTGAGAGAGCCAAGGTATGATTTATTACCTTTTTATCTTGGGCAAATCATGACTTAGTATGAAGTGGGAATCATACACAATCCTGTTGTTTCCGAAGTACTGATGTATGAATCAATTACAGGTAGTCCTCATTTAGCGACCACAACTAGGATGGGTAAGTCAGTCATTAAGCAAAGCAGTTACTAAGTGAAATCATGACTGTGCTTATGAACTTACTTCAACTTTCCTTTGCTTTACAGACTGTGAAGGTCGTAAATGTGAGGACTGGTCCTAAAGTTACCTTTTCATCACCATTGTAACTGTGAGCAGTCGCTAAATGAGGCAGTTGCTAAACGACGACTACCTGTACTAAAAGCTACGTCAGCTACTACTAAAGTCATATATGCATATGTGAGAAGTAGAATGGCCATAATCAAGTCATACTTATGTGGTGAGATTATTGCTAAGAGGCCAGTGAACTGTGGGTACCACAGTTACAACCTCACCTAGCCACATCCAGGTTGGCTGATGGACAAAAGCAACTTCTTGCGTGACCCGCCTTCCTTTTAACTTGGCTGCAGTGTTTCCTTCACCCCAATATAGCAGTCTAAGGGGCAGAGTTATATTTGTCTGCTCCACCAGTTTGCATCCACAATACTGAACCTTACATCCCAGCCCCCATGCCAGAAAGTCAGAAACGACAACCTGAAAACTCAGGTGAGTAACCATGAAATGTGACTCTTGCTCATGTACACAGGTAGGCCTTACCCCAAAACATAAGGGAGGACAAGGAAGAAAGAAGCAGAAAACATTTCATTGGGATTGAAGTTATCCACATCTTTTTCTACTGACTTTTTAATTCAACATCCTTGGAGAAATGGTAAGGTAAGGTAAGAGATGATGATACTGTGGGGACTTACTTGCTGAGATTTTCCAACTGGCTGAGGTCTCTCTCTCTCTCTCTCTCTCTCTCTCTCTCTGTGACCCTCTCTGAAGCCCAGCACGTTTAAGCACTGGGCACTCCCTGTAGAGTAGACAGCGTTGAGTCTCCCCACAGACCACCTCGTACACGGTAGAAAGTGCAGAGAACCCCCGTCTGTTTCTATTATAGATGTTTTCCATCTACAAGGGATGGATGGGGGTATCTGTCACTGGGTTTGTCTGAAGGCTGTATAATAACACAGCAGGATGCTTTTGACATGCCCTTTTCCTGACTCAGCAGGGCTCTGTTATATTATCTGTTTCAAGTAGCATTCAGGTAGGATATCACCCATCTAAGGCTTAAAGTTATTTTTTTCTGGAATTGCTAAATATTGAATTAATATTTTGAATATTCCTTAAACTCGCTTGCTCTGACACACAGATTAGTGAGATGTTCATGCAAGCCGCCACCTTCTCGCTTGTGATCCCACCATTTGGCTTCATAGTTGTGACTTATGGGAAAATAGGTCATGCTATATTACATATCAGTTCAGCCCAGGGTCGTAGGAAGGCCTTCTCTACATGTAGCTCTCATCTTGCTGTAGTCAGTGTCTTTTATGGGACAATTATAATCATGTACTTGATGCCCCAATGTCAGAGCCTGCACACTCATTCCCAAAGTTCAGTAAATCCTCTGGAGACTAGACAGTTCTGTTAAAGATTTCTTTATTAGGATAAGTGTACAGCAACCTAGATTGTTGAGACTAAAGATACAAAGCAAACTATCCCTTTTTTAAGCCCACACTCCCCCTTTGAAGTTGTTTTTCCCGCTTGGCATTCTTCGCGCCTGTCTCCGTTTCTCACACTTCTTGGCCTTCCAGATGCCTGTTTAGAGATAAGGATGGCACCTTTCATTTCTGGCTCCCCCCTGCTTTATGGCAGGTCAAGCAAGCGGTCAGGTCTATACATTAACCCTTAGGTGTCTATATTACCCCTTAGTCATACATGCAAGTAAAAGATTATGTTATGGTTATACATTCCTACAACTACATTAATTAACTATATAAATAGCTTGCTTAGATCCTGACACCCAAGGAAAAACTACTTCTGACAAGGAAAAGATCCTATCTGTAATCTATGGAGCTGTGACTCCTATGCTGAATCCAATAATTTACAGCCTGAAAAACAGGGATGTGAAGGGAGCTTTTTGGAAACTGATTGGACGAAAGATGTCAGGATAGATTAATAGCCCTTGTTCTGTGTAGTGCAGAGACAATAGTATTTACCAATTGTTAGTTTACGATAGGAAGCATAGATAGTAAAGATCATTTCCTTATACTATCACTGAATGTTCATTTTGAGCAAGATACATTTCCTAATAGCAATCAAGACTGGCTGAAAATGGTGAAGCCCCTCAAGTGTGTTAGATGGGTGTTACATCTTTGTGTGACAATCAGACATCAACCATTTTCTTAGGCAAAAAGCATTCTCTGCATCTAAGGCAAATTAGACACCAGATGACAGGGGTAATTTTTTCCTACCCAAGGGCACTGTCAAAATGATTGTGTACTTGAATTAGACTTTTCTCCATGATTTTGGATCTGTTTCAGTATTTGGTTAGAGATGGGGGAAGTTTGCTCCTAGCCACCAATGGTCCTGGCTACCACAAATGCTCTAATGGTGGAGATGATTAAACTGACTGATGTAACTGGTGAACAATGCAGTTAGGAGACTGATCACTCAGAGATGTCTTCAAAGACCTGCAGTCTAGAGTATTTATTATCCCAATTAATTATTTTTAAACACATGCTTCCTGAAGTCGAAGTGGAAAGAAGGAGCATACAAACTGGCCTTGGGTGTACTGTGAGATGAACCAGACAGGAAATAGTTAACTCCACCTCTTCCAGCCAGAAGCAGGACTTAGACATTGATCTCCCTCCTTAATCAACCCATTGACTTCAGCTGAGTATATGATCTGTTCACACCCTTACTAATCCTAAAAATTAATAAGTAGATATGCACTCCCACAGTAACTGACTTGAGCAATAAAGAACCAAGTGACAAAACAGGAGAGGCCTATAATAATAACCGCCATCCCCAATACCTGCTTGGGTTTGTTAGGCCTCTTCTTTGACCAGAATGATACCTTACAATAAGTTCAAGAACTGCCCTTGGTTGCTGGAGTTGATAGGAAAGGGGTTTGCCATGGCCGATATCCCAGGAGGCTGTGATGGAGGACTTGGATGAGGAGAGTCAAGGTCATGGGAAGAAGAATTTCAAGCATCTCCTCAGCCCGCAGCCTGAGCATGTTAAAGCAAAGAGGACCACCCTAAGGAATTCATAGTGTTTAGTTGCAGACTTTGGGAGTTAGAGTTAGTCTGGTGAGATTCTGTCTAGCAGGTGTAAGCTAATAAAGTAACTGAGCAATTCCAGAACCGCCCCATGGAGTTTCTTGGGCTGAAACTGACAGAGGCCCAGAATAATTGCAGTATTCTCTACAGGACTGAGTGCCTACAGGCACCCTCTGCTGAAGTAAATTTATCAACCTTGTAATATCTAATAAAACTAGTGGCCTCATCCTGAGCTGCTGCCCTATAATTGTCTTCCAGAAACATGCCCAGCTGCTGCTAAAGCCAATGATCATTTTAAGAAATGATGTGATATATGCCATCATCTTCCAGAAATGCCCTGGTGGATTCTAACATAGGATGCAAAAGGCTTAATGGACACATGTTTGACATCAAGACTCAAGGACAAAGTAGTATCCCAGCATTTCAACCTATCAGGATACTCTTGCATTTCTCAAAGTAATTATTTTGGATAACTGAGATTTCAACAGCACCACTGAGTGAGAGATTGTTGAATTCACATACGTGAAAAGGTTTCGGGCTACCTTAAAGGGTCTCAAAGAAACACAATGGGGTTTTAACACACAACTGTTAATTGAGAAATCCCTGTAATCAGTCTCACATGTAACCTGCACCTGCATAACCAACTTGTCATCCCCTCCCTTCCCCCCTGCCTCACCCCAGTTTAAACCCTACATCAATCTAGCTAATTTGTTAGTTGGAAGAGGTGATACCAGACTCCTTCACAGTATCTTGTACTAATCATATTGTAATTGTTTAAGCTGCAACATGATTAATTAAATGAAACTTCTTAATTTAGGGGTTAGGCCTACTAGTGAAGGCCTGTTGCTTACGAGTATGTTATGAAGATCAGGGAGTGGGGGGACCACAATATGGAGCTGCTTGAATACAGAACAGCTGAATAAAGAAATGAAGAACTGGACATAAACAACATATGTTGAGGTGAGGTGGCACAACACCTTGTGGCAGACAGACCCAAAGGTGCTGAAAAGCAGATCTCTAAAACCTCCATCAAAAATTGCTCATACAATTTGGTGGTGCCTGGACCAATTAACAATGGAAGGAAAAGGAGTTTGCTGGTAACAGATGAGATCCAATCTGAAGATCTAAACCTGAATGTGTGGAGCTGTAGCTGGACATATGCAGACTGGTGTTTGGAGACCAAGCCAGAGGATTTCACCATCCTCTTGCCTTCCTGCTGCCTTGCCGTCAGCTCTCTCCGGGCGATGGGCAAAGTATTGGACTGACCATCCAATAGAGACTTGCAACTTGGTAACACTAACTTGGATGTTACTGCTTTAAATAGATCACATGTAAATCTTAAATCTTGGTTTCTCCTTCTTGCTCTACCATTGTTTGAAATGTGCTTTATCATGAGTAAAGCTTCTGAAAGATCATTTGGATTCCCTAGTTCTTGTTATTGTTGATCATGATGATGATCATCTTCCTCACTACTACTATTATTGATACTTTGCCACAAATGAAGAACTTAGCTGGGGAAATTTCTGCCTTTTGACATGCGCTTGAAAGATTGAAAGTGTGTTTGCAACTGGTAACAATTTCTTACTTGTCACTCTATGAGTCCAGTTTGCTAAAAACTAAGGTCAGGTGAGGTTTCAGTGCCTACTGTTGGTTCCAAGCTCCAGAGTGTTTTCTGCGACTGCTCTAAGCCGGGAGTGAGCACAAGTACTTTGGAAGCATCATGTCAGTTGGGTTGCCCTTTCCGGTCATAATACTGTAGCTACAAACATAGCACAATAAACAGACTCAAACAAGTCTGCTAGGCTTACCTGCACGAGGGTGATTGAGTGAGCAACAAGGTGGACATTGGGAAAATAATCCTGAACTTAACAAATGGAACTGTTATTGAAAAAGAACCACAGTCCAATCAACTTCTTTATATGGGCAGAGGGCAAACCTCTGGACAGGTCAAGAACGGACTGCCTAGTATGTGTGGCTTTTCCTAATAAAGGATCGTGCTATTTTCTATTCTGAATACTGTAAAAACATAATTTCCTGCAATCTGTTCTGCTCTCACCAAGAATTAACTGGTCCATAGAGTGAAATGATGATCATCGTTTAACTAACAATAATCCCCAAGTATTATTATAAAAAAAAAAAATCAATGCACTTTAAGTAACGTAACAAAGCCCAGCGAATGAAAGCTAAGGCTGATGCCTTAAAAGAGGGGCCTCAGGTTCAGTAGCAACACTGTGACCTGGAACAAACTGGACTTGCTTACGATTTACCCTGCATGCCACCCCTTTTCTTTGCTCTTTCAGACCTAAAGACGAAAGGATGGCGTCCTGGAGACCACCATCGGTCGCACTTTGCATTGCGAAATATCTGAGTGTTAATGGCACTGCTTCTCATGAGTTGACTGAGGACGTTTTGGTTCCGTTTCAGTAACTGGCAGACGAAGGTTTCTCCTGACCTAGTGGGGATGGGTATGGACCTATGGCCTCCAGCTTGCTGCTTTCATTATTTTTGCAAAGAGATTTCTCTAGCTTCAATCAGGGATTGAATTTGGACACCTAGCTAAGACAGAATGTAGCTTATTTAGTTTTGGCTTAGCATTTATCCAATCACTGCAGTTTGCAAACAAATTTATTCCTCAATGCAGTGTGTGAGTCCACCCATGTGGGAATCCAGCCTTTATACTACGTGCAGATCATGAGTTGGAGATTATACATTTATCTGATAGCCACATCAGTGGCCCTTGCCTTGATGACAACCCTGATCAATGTGCTCTTGCAACCCACTGACCTCTGTGGCCATCACATCATCAACCATTTTGAGAGAGTCATCACTTAATTTTAATGGTTTATATGAGAGTTGGGGGAAATTATTAATTACATGGAAACTCATCATGTGGAGAACTAATATTGCCTTTTAACAGTTCTGTGTCAGACCCATTTTCTGTTAGTCATGCAAACCAGCAAGAAGAATTTGAGGGTAACCTTTCAAGAAAACTCCCTTCCTTGGTTGACTTGCTTGATTTGGTTTTCAAAATTTTGCCCTTCAGATACCATTTATACCACAATTCTCGCCACTTTGCATTGTTTGGCTGAAGGAGCTAAGGCACCGAAACCCTAGGCTGCACCTGTTCTCCAGCAGCACCTTTATTGCTAGGCTCACTGCTTGCAAGCGGTTTATGAAGCTTCACAGGAGTGCTTTCATTTGGTACAACTTCAAAGAAAAGGTGCGTTCAAAGATGCTTTGCCAAGTGAACCAGGCCCCTTCTATTCCAAGGGAAAAGTGTAGCCACTGCAGTCGTTCACTTTGGCCTGTTTGCAGTTGCACTCAGGCTTCTCCTGCAGAACTCATATGGTAAGAGACAAGTAAGAGGAGCTTCTCTGGGGAGCATTGTAGGACAAAGCCGAGAGGAAGCTCTCCTGCAGGACTGGCTGCGGTTCTCCTCCACAGCTTGGCCCCATTGTGGCCTGCAAGGAATGCTTGCACCCACATGGAAGGGGGTCAACTGTTTACTCTGCAAAGAGCCCCCTCTTTGCAGAGTAAGTCTCACCATTTTTTCAAACTATTCTAAATTTAAAAAGTCAATACACAAATTTCATGGATCAAAAATCTCTTCCCAAATGTGAAGCTTTCAGCAGAGAAGACCTATGTTTGATCCACTCAATTTGAACCTTAGGTGGTCCAAAAAGTATGGTGAGAAATCCATGAATTGAGTTCACGTATTATGGACAGGCCCATATTTCTTTGCGGTATGTCATTTGCCTTGCCTTCCTAAGCTGACCTGCTATCTTCAGGCATGGTGCAGGATGTCACCTTTCCAGGGTTGGAAAAGAATCTCTTTGCTATCTATTTAGTTATGTGCAAAGAAGGTAGGTGGTTCTGTCCCTGGCTTCTGACAAGACTTTGGCTGTCCCCAGTTTCAGGTTTAAGATCACGACTGGTTTCTTCTCAGGGAACATTTGTCAAAAGATATAAATCGAAAGTTTAGAAATACATGGTACTCAAAACTTATTAAAATGCAATTCAAACCTGCATTGAAGCTGCCATCATAAAAAAACCATTTATTTAGAAAGAGCCTCACATTGAACAATGTGAGACTTACACCCAGGTATAGGTTTGTAATGATAGGCATTTATGTTTCTGTTGCAGATGTGCAATAGTTTACCTAAGATTAGTTTCCCCAAAGGTGACCTGAGATGAGATTCAGTTTCTTTGTAATATGTGCAATCTAGTTCAAAATACTGTTGAAGGACAAGAAGATTGGGACTGATACATAAATACATTTGGTGAGCAGAAATATCAGTTGTAAAAGAAAAACACTACCTATGGAGAAAGAAAAAGAGGGAAGGGTGTTGATGTTCACTATAGCAGATGTTTTAAAAATAGGTTCATGGAAAAAATATATTTACATGATCCATTCTTCATTGCTGAAGAACAAAAGCTCTCTGCATTTCTAGAAAAAGAAGATGATGATTTTGATCCCAGCTACTCCCTAGTGACTTACAAGCTCTGTCACTGCTGATGGTCCACCTGGAGTGAGATGGGTTGGCTCAGAAGTGATTTAAGGACTGGCCTCTAGCTGAACTCCATGGGGAATCCTTTACTCTCCGGGGTTACTGGACTATAGGAACTGTGTAAAAATGTAGCAGTGGTAGGCATAGGACATAGAATTAAAGTTTGACATGGGTAAAGATTCCCATTTTCCTTTCCCTTTGCAAGTCAGTGCCATACCAAAATCTATGGGACACATTAGAATCTGATAAAAAGAAGACAATTCTGTTAAAAAAGACAATTCTAGAGATCATGCCACCATTACCAACAGATCCCATGTTTGGCAAGATCCATTGGAATTTATTTATTTATTATTAGAATTTTAAAATGCAATAAACATATAAACAGTCAAAGGAAAGAAGAAGAAGGAGAAGAAGAAGAAGGAGTAGGCGAAGGAGAAGGCAAAGGAGAATGAAAATATAGAATTAAGACTTCCACCCTTCTTTCTATCGGGTAGTTGCCAATTCTTTCCCCTCCCTCTTTTTTTCCCCTACTTTGTATTCTTACTTTGTAATTCTCTTCCCCATTCCCTTTAACCCTCTAACTCTCCAAATCCATAAATCACAATTTGGTCTTTTCTTCTTTTAACAAAAAGTCCAGATAAGGTTTCCAGTCTTTCAAAAAAGTCTTTATCATTTTTTCCCTGACCAAACTGGTCAGCTTTGCCATTTCCACAAATCCCATCAAATTTATACTGCAAATAAATAATATGAGTTAATCTGTAATCTTAATCAGTTAGAAACCTGCTTCTCTGGCATCTCCAAACTATTCATATTTCAGTGGGCACAATTGCAAATCTGGATATAATTCTCACAGGGTGAATGTAGGGTTTGGCAAAGAAGCGTATTCTCCACAATGAGAGTGTGGCTGGTTCATACAACATCTTGTACTAAGCTGAATTAGGGTAATGCACCTCATGCTTTGAGAGGGGTCAAGTGAAATCACAGCAAACTCTTGCCTCCTAAAGAAGCATTAAGGGCAGGGCTTGATGTCACAGCACTTTGGCTTCCCATGCGTGCCTGTATACATTGACTGCTACTGTCCCGTGCACATTGCCTGGCTGGACGTCCCCAGAGCTCACTCCCTAGTGCTCACCTGTAATCATGTCCTCAGCTGAGAGGGGGGTGAGGTGACAGGGGCAACCCAGTGACAGTTTTGGGGGGTACAAAGGAGCCCTACTGCATGCCATTGTTCTCTCGCTTCCCCCTCACTCTTCCTCCCCACCCCACGTCTCTTTGCCCCAAGCTATAGTCATGTCCTTAGCCCCAAAGGGCAGGTGCAATCTGTGGAGCATGCAAATGTCAGTGGTGGACAGGGTGACCAATGGCACCTGAGCACCCTTGCTTTCTCCTTTGGAAAGCGAAGGCAGGCACCAAAATCAAAGGTTGTGAGATCTTGTGCAACGGTTAATATGAGACCACAGGCACAAAGCCTAAGTGAAATTGGTTTATTTGAACAGTTTCAACAATCAGTTTCCATTCATTGCCTCGTTCACTCATTCTGACATTACACTGATTGGGCCCTGCTTAGGGTTTTGGGGAGAAGATGTTATACGCATCTTCCACTCTTCTAGCGAGCTTCGTGATCCTGTGTGCCTTTGATAGCCTGTGCAAACTCACAGACTTTGCCTCTGAGTAAATCCTCCTACTCTGGTGGAATTGAAACAGTTTGTCTTTCAGTGCATACTCCCTTTTCCAATGGAACGTGGCATAATTTCCACATGCCTACTCACCTAGACCCCTTCCCTCTTCTCAGTGCCTTAAAGCAATTAATTGAAGTAATTTAGTGTCTGCTTTCCACCGTTGCAAAGGGTAATTCAGGCCGTTTATAGTATTGATGGCCTATAGTATATTATTATTTATATTGCTGTCTTTAATTCTGTTTTTAATCTGAATTTATAAAGATAGGGAACTATGTGCTGCTCGGAATCGGTTTTGATTGGAGTGTCTTCAGAACCTTGTAATTAAATGAATAATATGAATTAATCTGTAATGTTCATCTGCTGGAAATCTGCTTCTCTCTCTTGTCAAAACTATTCAAATTTCAGTGGGCACATTTGCAAATCTGGATATAATTCTCACAGGGTGAATGTAGAGTTTGGCAAAGAAGCATATTCTACGCAATGAGAGTGTGGCTGGTTCATACAACATCTTGTACTAAGCGGAATTAGGGTAATGTACCTCATGCTTCAGCATGTTTTGGAAAACCCAACCATTGTCTTAGAATGTTACTTTGACCAGGACATTACTACAAGCCATACTAGGGTTATTTCCCTGGCATAGTATATGACATGACCCGAGCTATTGTGTTTTGGTAACTTGGGTTGGCCTTTGCATATTATGTGAACCCAGGCAGTTGGCCTGATGTGTTCTGTTAACTGCAGCAGGAGCTGAAGCTACTCTGTGATGTGCACGCAGTTCCATTTGAGGGTCTGCATTCCCTTCAACGTTTTCTGCTAAAAAGCATCTCTGTAGTAACCTGATCAAAATTCAGGTGCTTGGAACCAGAACATATTTAAGATGCTTGCAGCATCCGAAGGTCACATGATCACCATTTCCTATCTTCCCAGAGGGCTTCCCACAAGCAAAGTCAATGGGGGAAGCCAGATCAGGTAACAACTGTGTGATTCACTTAATGGCCTTGGTGATTCGCTTAATGACCATGTCAAAAAGGTCGTAAAATTGGATATGACTCACTTAATGACTGCATCAATTAGCAACAGAAGTTATGGTCCCAATTGGGATCATAAGTCGAGGACCACCTTAATATATGGTATTTTATAATGGCATTCCCCAACCTGACGTCCTTCAAAAGTGTTGGGAGTTATGGTTGTAGATGTCCCTACCACATTCCTCCTTAAGATTCAGTACTGCATAGTCCCTCTTGAGTTTAATAGGAATAGGAATGCTTGCCATTAAATTCTTTTTAAAATGGTTACCAGTAATTGTCAGCCATAAGAACGTACATGGTACATGGTGAGTACATCTGTACATTAAATTAACACTTTTCTTTCAAACAGCTTCCAAAAAGCCCCCTTGACATCCTTGTTCCTCAGGCTGTAGATCAGAGGATTGAGCATGGGGGTCAGAGCCCCATATGTTAAGGAGATGACCTTGTCCTTTTCAGAAATGGATTTCCCTTCCGGTCTCAAGTACATGATCATGAGTGTTCCATAAAAGACACTGACCACAGCAAGGTGAGAACTACAGGTGGAGAAGGCTTTTCTGCGCCCAAGAGTAGAGCTAATACGCAGTATAGCCAGGCCTATGCGACCATATGTCACAACTATGAAGCCAAAGGGAGGGACTAGCACAAAGAGGCTGGTAACATGCATGTAGAGCTCACTGACTGTGTTGGAGCAAGCCAGTTTGAGTAAAGATTGCAGCTCACACCCAAAATGGTTGATGATGTGATGGCCACAGAAATCAGTGGGTTGCAAGAGCATATTCATCAGGGTCGTCATGAAGGCAAGGGCCGCTGACGTGGCTACCAGATAAATGCATAATCTCCAACTCATGATCTGCGTGTAGTATAAAGGCTGGCATATAGCTGCCAAGCGATCATATGCCATGATAGCCAAGACAAGGCACTCTGCTACAACCAGAAATAAACCAAGGTACATTTGGGACAAACATCTGGAGAAAGAAATTGTGGGCCTGTAGATGAAGCAGTTGATCAAGATCTCAGGAAGTACATTGTTGGTAAGAATAAAGTCTATGGCGGAAAGGACACAAATGAAGAAATACATGGGGGTATGAAGCTGTGGGTTCACAATGCTCAGTATGATGATGAGTCCATTGCCAAGAAAGCTAACGAGATACACCACCAAGAGGAAGCAAAACAGAATAATCTGAGCTCTGGGATATTCCGATAGTCCAGTTAAAATGAACTCGGTCACCAGTGATTCATTTGAAGCTCCTATCATGTTCTCTCCCATTCCCTCCTGCAGGAAAGAAAGAATAGTATGATTATTGACTACATCAGGGAGAGGGCACACAGGGTAAATGGTAAGGAAGTCCAGTTTGTTGCAGGGCACAGTGTTGTTACTGAACCTGAGGCCCCTCTATCAAGGTATCAGCCTTAGGTTTCATTCGCTGGGCTTTGCTATGTTACAAACAGTGCATTGATTTTTTTCTTATAATAATACTTGGGGATTATTGTTAGTTAAACGATGATCATCATTTCACTCTATGGACCAGTTAATTCTTGGTGAGAGCGGAACAGATTGCAGGAAATTATGTTTCCACAGTATTCAGAATAGAAAACAGGGCAATGCTTTTATTGGAAAAGCCACATATACTAGGCAGTCCGTTCTCGAACTGTCCAGAACATTTGTTTGTGCAATACTAGAATCCAAAAGGGAAGTTATAAAGCAAATTCTTGGGCTCCTCCCTTGGCTATCATTTCCCACAAAAGATGGAGATTGAGAGTGGAGGTTTATTCAAGACTAAATGTCACGAAAGGAAAGCCATCCTTGGAATGGAAGATAAAGAGAAAAGCGATGCTAGCAAGGAGTCCAGCCTTATCAGAAAGACAGGCATTGGAAGACCCAGGAGACAATACAGTTCATTACAGCTGCAGTTCCATTCTCATTCTATTTTTTGCCTTCCCTTTAATTAAAATTTACATCTCAACTTCCCTTTTCTTTCCCCTTCTTTTATTTTTGAATTAGCCTCCAAGTAGTCTCCTTTGTTCAGATGGATAAGTTAAAAGTCATTCCCCCAAATTCTGTCTCAGGTTCTTTACTCTCATTTCATGGCAGGAAAGAAGCAAATTCCCATAATTTCAAAGGACACAGTCCTCCTATGTCTTTAGATGTGCACACATACACACACAAAGACACACACACACACACACCACACAAAGAACACATATGATAAAGGCTGGTGTGGATCTTCCGGGTTGTGTGGCCGTGGTCTGGAAGTTCTGTTTCCTAACGTTTCGCCAGCATCTGTGACCGGCATCTTCAGAGTACAGGAGCACAGACAGGAGCAGTTCTCTCTGTCCCAGGGTCTGTCCCAAAAGGGTCACACCATCCTGGGCACAGAGAGAACTGCTCCTGTCTGTGCTCCTGTACTCTGAAGATGCCGGTCACAGATGCTGGCGAAACGTTAGGAAACAGAACTTCCAGACCACGGCCACACAACCCGGAAGATCCACACCAGCCTTCGTATGCCGGCCGTGAAAGCCTTCGACAACACATATGATAGATTTTGGCATCTGCAAGTTGAGCTCACCTCACAGCAACTGCATATGATTGTCACCAGGCAGAGCAGCATCTAAAGACACAACTTCAAAATTTCCTCCCTGGATCCAGGTCTCAGTCAACTATCGTCTTTTATAGATACAAACAGAGAATTACCTACCCACTTAAATTACCCTCCATATTTGTCTTTTTATCTCTAAAGTTTTGCTTACCCAGTGCTCTTCCAGGGATGAATTGTCAACAATTTTTTTTAAAAAAATGTATTCCAAAGTATTTGTGAAGAGCAAAAGCAAAGTGGGGAAAGATGGTTTTAAGACATATTTGCCCTCAAAGAAACTGAAAAATTGATGAAATTCAGTTCTAGCATACTAAAAACCTCATCCACTCATTTGGGAATCTTCATATCATGTACTTTTGCTAAGGTCGGTGTTTCTCACTGCAGATATTGTCACCTCTGAGTAACAGGTCGAGAAGAAAAACCACCACTCGAAGGGAAAAAAACAGAAGGATAGTATGTTAGATCTGTTCTTTGCTGTGGCGTAGAAAATAGCACTGCAGGTTCCTTGAGGTAAACGAGGTTTTTTCATTCTCTTCTGTACCCCAGTGGTTGATCAATGACATTACCACTGGAGGAAGGCCCAGGTGAAATTCCAGGGAGATGCCTTTAAGTGAATTTCAAGGGAATTTCCTGCCCATTAACAGTTGAAACTCAAAAAGATAAATTATTTCATTATTTAAGTGGAAGAATGCCATTTTTTTTCCCAGAAAACAGCTTTACAGCAGAACCAGCTAAGTGTTTTTAGCTACTCAGAGACTAACAACATTGATAGCATAAAGTGGCTATGGAAGCCAATGTTCTGGTGTCCTTCACAACTAAAAGAGAATCCAAGGTCAGGGGAAGAGATTAGGGACCAGATAGAAGGGGGCAGTCCCACAGGAAACTGGCAGGACCAATGGGAGGCACCAATGTGCTGACATAGATTCCTTCATTTCAGATCCTGTCCCCAATGCCCATCAATGTACCCTACTTTGCCTGTATGCAGAGTCTGGAGGTGGGATAAGAGGGAAAACATCACTTCCAGAACAGAGCTCTAAAAGTCAGCTTCTGGTGAGGATTATAGTGAACTAGACATCCTTGACACAGCTGGGATGGCGATAGAGTGGAGATTGGTGGCCAGATTGGCAGAGTTCTGTACAAAGGAGAGATCATGAGATCTCCCGTTTGCACTCTAGACAGCTGCTCCTCATGAATAGACTGTAGGAACTGGGGTTCTTGTGGTTGGCTCATGAGTTGAGTGGCTGGAGTCAAGGCTAAGCTCCATGTAAGCTCACAGCCTATTAAATGGACACAAAGTTCAGCCACCTCATTTCTTAATCACTTTTAGATGTAATTAATTTATAGTTACAGAGAGATTTTCTAAGCAGCAGGATAAGATTCCACTTGATGAGTTATAATTCTTTTTGGATTACAAAGGCATAAAAAAGAAGAGGTTTTAAGGACTTTTTTTTTTTTGGCAAGAAGCTTCATAAGGAGCAGATCTAAGAAACTTTAAAACAGATAAAAGATAGTTATTTTGAAAGATTATTTTTTGGTGGAAATATTTTTGAATAAATTGGCATTAAATTAGACAAATGAACCAGACCTTCATGGGAAAGTTTTCTGTTTACTATTAAAGAGTGCAGAAGGACTCTTTACAGAGGACCCATAAAGGAGGACCTGACCTGGGGCACTCATATTGCAGCACTGGTTAAGAGAGCCCAGCAGAAATTATATTACCTGAGACTTCTCAGGAAACAACAACTGAATGAAAAACTGCTGGTGACCATCCACCGCTGCACTATAGAGAGCATTCTAACCTACTGCACCTGTGCATGGTTTACTAACTGCACAGTGGCAGATAGGAAAGTGCTCCAGAGGGTTACCACCACTGCCCAGAGGATCATTTGTTGCCCTCTCCCCTCTTTGGAAGAACTTTACAGCTCCCGCTGCCTTAAGAAGGCTCAAAACATTCTTAACGATCCATCTCACCCTGGATATAATTTTTTTGAATTATTACCATCTGGCAGATGGTACAGGATAATAAAAACAAGGACAAATAGGCTGAAAAATAGCTTTTATCCCAGAGCTGTGACTATATTGAACTCTACACTATAGTCCAATATTAATGTAACATCAGGAGTTGCAATGGTGAATAGAATGTGAAGGATGTGTGTTTTTATTTTATGGTTTTTATATATATGAGGTGCACTGGGGATGGCATTTAATTTCGTTGTACAAGGTACAATGACAATAAAGCAATTTCCAAAGTTGGCGGATTTTGCAAAAGAAAATATAAAGGTAATATGACACAGACTGTGATGCTGACTGTAGCTATAGAGATGTGGATTGTGATATTGATTGGAACTATGGAGTGCCATTAAAGATGAAAGTATTAAAGTCAAGGAACACAAAAAAGTTTTTAAAAAAAGTGGTGGGAAGCTTGCCTTTTCTTTTTTTCTTGTTTGAGAGACTTTCCTTTTTGGAATACTTGTTATAATGGCAACCAGAAAAGTGGCAAGAATGGAGCGGGGGGAGGAGTGGACCAATAAAACAACCTGCAGAGAAAGGAATTACTCCAGATTTGCTTCAGAACGTTTTTCAGGAATTGGGTAATAAATTGGCAGTATCGCTTGATTCTGAACTGACTAAGTCACTTGGTACCAAATTGACCACTTTTGAAAAAAGAATGGATGAAAGACTTGCAAAGAGGCAAGAAGAGATGAAAGAAGATGGAAAGCTCTGTAAAAGAAGTGTGGATTAAAATGAACTTAATGACAAAGCGGAAATTTTAGAGAATAAGACAGAAGTTATGGACACAGAGTTAGAAAGAGAGCTAAATGATCTGGCTCTATTGGAATTGAGAGAGAAGGAATTTTATTTGAGACTCCAGGAGTACATCAGTAAGATGGTACCCAAAGATGAGCTGCTGAGAGAATGCCTGAGGCAGCAGCAGACAGAGGAGGAAGTTGAAGTGGAGGAAGGACCATGGCAAGACAAGCCCCTGCATGGGATCTACCATTGACAGATAGCTGAGGTGGCTGACAATGGGAAATCCTATCAGTGGCTGGAAAGGGCCGGACTAAAAGACAGCACTGAGGCACTGATCATAGCAGCACAAGAACAGGCACTAAGCACCAGATCCATAAAAGCAGGGGTCTACCACACTAGATAAGACCCAAGGTGCAGATTGTGCAAAGAGGCCTCAGAGACAGTCTAACACATAGTGGCAGGGTGTAAGATGCAGGCAGGAACAGTATAAACTGAACGGCACAACCAAGTAGCTGGCATTGTGTACAGGAAGATATGTACAGCGTATGGGCTAGACCCCCCCAAGTCCAGATGGGAGATTCCACAGAAGGTCGTGGAGAATAAAAGGGCTAAGATCCCGTGGGACTTCCAGATCCAGACGGACAGGCAGGTACTGGCCAATCAACCAGACATCATGGTAGTAGGCAAAGACCAGAAGACAGCGGTAGTGATAGATGTAGCAGTGCCAAGTGACAGCAACATCAGGAAGAAGGAGCATGAGAAGCTGGAGAAGTACCAGGGCCTGAAAGAGGAAATAGAGAGGGTGTGGAAAGTAAAGGCCAAAGTGGTCCCAGTGGTGGAAGGAGCACTCGGGGCCATGACTCCTAAGCTGGGAGAATGGCTCCAACAGATCCCAGGAACAACATCAGAGCTCTCTGTGCAGAAGAGTGCAGTGCTAGGAACAGCTAAGATACTGCACAGAACCCTCAAACTCCCAGGCCTCTGGTAGAGGACCCGAGATTGAGGAAGACACATACTACCCACAGGGGTGAGAAGGGAATTTTTTATATCCTTAAAGAAATTTCTATCAGAATTTTAAGTAAGAGAAAAGAGGGTTTTTTTTGTTTTTTGATTGAAAGATTAAAAAAGAAAAAGATCCCTTTTCAGTGAAAGAAACTGGAACGTGTAATTTTTAGTGTTAAACAGCAGAGGTTTCAACTGAATTCTGTTCAGAAGGCAAGATAATTTCTAGCAAAATTCAAAGAAGAATTGGAGGTGATGCTGACTATAGCTATGGAGATGTGGATTGTGATGTTCATTGGAACTACAGTATGGAGTGCCATTAAAGATGAAAGTATTAAAGGCACAGGAGCACAACAAAGTTAAAAAAAAAAAGGTGGTGGGAAGGTTACCTTTTCTTTTGTTCTTGTTTCAGAGATTTCCTTTTTGGAATACTTCTTATAATGACAACCAGAAACGTGGCAAGGATGGAGCAGGGGGAGGAGTGGATCAATAAAGCAACCTGCAGAGAAAGGAATTACACCAGATTTGCTTCAGAACGTTTTTCAGGAATTGGGTAATAAATTGGCAAAATCGCTTGATTCTGAACTGACTAAGTCACTTGGTACCAAATTGACCACTTTTGAAAAAAGAATGGATGAAAGACTTGCAAAGAGGCAAGAAGAGATGAAAGAAGATGGAAAGCTCTGTAAAAGAAGTGTGGATTAAAATGAACTTAATGACAAAGCGGAAATTTTAGAGAATAAGACAGAAGTTATGGACACAGAGTTAGAAAGAGAGCTAGTTGATGTGGCTCTATTGGAATTGAGAGAGAAGGAATTTTATTCGAGACTGAGAGCTCTCCCAGAGGTTTCTGATAAAGATATTAGAGAAAAAATGATTAAAGTAATGGCAATTTTTTTATATTTGGAGAAGAGGATATAGTGGTAGAAATTGATAAAGTTTAAAAAATAAATTCAAGATTTGCAAGAACAAGAAATGTTCCCAAGGATGTTTTGGTAGACTTTGTCAGGAAGAAGACAAGGAATCAACTTTTGTAGCAGTGTTTTAATGCAAGACTGAGATTGATTATATATATATATATATGTGTGTGTGTGTGTGTGTGTGTGTGTGTTTGTGTATATATATCCTTAAAGACATTTCTATCAGAATTTTATGTAAGAGAAAAGAGGGTTTTTCTTTTTCTTTTTTTTTTTGACTGAAAGATGAAAACAGAAAGATCCCATTTCAAGGGGAGAAACTGGAAGGTGTAATTTTTAGTTTTAAACAGCAGAGGTTTCAACTGAATTCTGTTCAGAAGGGAAGATAATTTCTAGAAAAATTCAAAGAAGAATTGGAGGAGATTCAAATGGAGGTGTCAGAGGAGACTACACAAAACATCTAACAGGAAACTGAAGGGGATAATACCAAACTAGGTGCTACAGGGATCAATTTCTTTTCAATTTCTGGCTCAGTTGTGGATGACATATGCTTAACATGGAATATAAATGGAGCAAATGCTCCTCAGCAGAGAGAAAAAAATCACTATTTGAAAAAATTAAATCAGGATATAATTTTCCTACAAGAGACACATATTAGGAAAAAGGACATAAAATATATGATTTCTAAAAATTGAGTTTTCCTGGTATATAGATGCTTTGAGGATGAACTTTTACAACCTCTACAAAGCACAGTGAAGTCTATCCTTCAGACAGGAAAGATGCCAGGGAGTTGGAAAGGGACCTATATCTAAATAGGGACAAGATTTGACTTAAACAAAAAATTATAGACCAAGATCATTCTTGAATAATGCCTACCAGTTGTTCACAATGATTCTAGCTGACACTGAAAATAATTTTGCAAGAATTTATTCATGCGGATCAATGTGGGTGTTTGCCTAAAAGGCAGTTAAAGGACAACATTAGAAATGTGTTGGACATTTTGGATGATTTGGAGCAACGTAATGAAAAACAAGCCACATTGATCTTCTTAGATGCACAATTTGACCTGGATTTTCCTGTTCAAGGTTTTGAAAGATACGAATTTTGGAGAGAATTTTATAAATTGGGTGACATCGATTTATACTTCCAAGAAAGCACAAATAATTGTTAATGGAAATTTAGCAAAACCCTGTGAGATACAAAAAGGAACGAGACAGGGATGCCCACTGTCCCCTCTCGTCTTTATTTCAGTTCCAGAAATATTTAATAGATATAAGAGAAGATGAGAGATTGTGGGAGTAAAGATTTAAAAAGAGGCTGATAAGTTAAGAGCTTTTGCAGATGACTTGGTGTTGGTTTTGGAAGATCCTTTAAAAGGAATTGAAACAGCAATGGGCAAATTAAAAGAATTTGGTGCATGTGCAGGCTTAAGATTAATAAACAGAAGACGAAGTTATTAACAAAAATATGAAAGTACAAGATCAAACAGAATTAATGAGTAAGATGGGTTTAAGACTGAGAATAAGGTAAGATATTTGGGTATCACTATGACAAATCTGAATTGTATGTTATTTTAAAATAAGAGTGGGTGTTGCTAAGAAATAGAAGGCTCTTGGAGTTAGAAGGACATGACCTGAGATTTGGGTGCATGGATATCTGTGGGATGACAAAGTTAAGGTTCATATCAATGTTAAAAATCATTCTGTTAGATGTGCCATACTGAGAATATGGGATAGGCACAAACCCAGGTTGTGACCGGAAACAACTTTGTGGCATTCAGCTCAAGAGGCATTTTATAGGTGAGAAATAATAAGCAAACCCAAAGGGCTAACTTATTCTGAGATTCTAGAATTTTGTGTATTGTCGAAGGCTTTCACGGCCAGCATACGAAGGCTGGTGTGGGTCTTCCGGGCTGTGTGGCCGTGGTCTGGAGGTTCTGTTTCCTAACGTTTCGCCAGCATCTATGACCGGCATCTTCAGAGTGCAGGAGCACAGACAGGAGCAGTTCTCTCTGTGCCCAGGATGGTGTGACCCTTTTGTGGGTATTTATAGAGATCTGAAGGGGGGGGGGGCTTGGGGGGATTAGGGGGGTTAGGGGAGTGGGGGGGGTTGGGTTGCCAAGTGGCTGCTGTTCATTGTGTGAACAGTTCACACAATGAACATGCTAATCACCCTCAGCAGCTGCTCCTTAACAACTCAATAGAAGAAAAAACCCTTCCTAACCCCCAGGAAGATACACACACCAAAACAAGCAGCCACTTGGTAACCCAACCCCCCCAACTCCCCTAACCCCCCCTAATCCCCCCCAACCACCCCATCCCCCCCGAAGATGCCGGTCATAGATGCTGGCGAAACGTTAGGAAACAAAACCTCCAGAACATGGCCACACAGCCCGGAAGACCCACACCAGCATTCTAGAATTTTGTCAAGAAGAATGTAAAAGAAAGTCAAAAGTAGATCTGGTGGCAGAGGGATATACTTGTCAATGGTTTTCTTATTTACAATTATTAGAAATATTTAACATAGACAAAAGAATTCATGGTTTTGAATATTGTAAGAGTGAGTTTGAAATAGAACTTCATACAAGTGACACAAATGTAATGGCTAAAATGTACAAACTTTTATTGAAATTTGAAACAGAAGACGAAGAAGTGAAAGAATGTAGGATAAAAAGGGCTAAAAATTTTGGTGATAATATACACAGATGGAACAATGGGAAAATATGTGGCTGAAAGGATTGAAATTTACATTATGTTATAATCTAAAAGAGAATTTTTATAAAATGATGTATCATTGGTATATGTCACCAGAGAAATTGTCTAGAATGTATAAAGGCACTTCAAATCTATGCTGGAAATGCGAACAACAAGAAGGGACTTTTTATCACGTTTGGTGGATGTGTAGAAAAGCCAGAAAGTTTTGGATTCAAATACACACATGAATACAGAGGATTTTAAAGATTAATATAGAGTTGAAACCGGAAGCTTTTCTTATTGGACTGATGGACAAACAGTTGAAAAACAGTCATGGAACTTTCTTTTTATACATAATAACTGCAGCAATATTATTATACACCCAAAGATGGAAAGATTTGACATTACTCAGAATGGAGGAATGGTCGGTGAAGATGATGGAACTTGCTGAGGTGGCCAAATTGACTTTTCTGACCAGAGAAAAGACAGAAACTATGTTTATTGCTGACTGGAAACCCGATAGACTTTTTGCATGAAACAGAAAAAAATGAACTTATGGTTTATGGTTTTGATGATTAGACGGGATAGATTATAGAAAAAAGAGAGCTATGTTGTAACCATACAGTAAGAGGTAAATGTATAATTGTACTTATAATTGCTGTAAGGAAGATTGGAAGCTGCTTCTTTGTGACTCTGCTATTTGGTGCTTACTTTTTTCTCTCTCTTGCACTTTTAGCTCTTTCTTTGATTTCTTTTTTCTTATTTCTTTTTCTCGCTCTATATTAGTTGCTGTTAATTTTAATTTTCTTTCTTAAAAGTTTTAATAAATGTATATATATATATTTATTACATCAAAATAAATTAAGTATAAAATGTCTTCAAATTTTTAATAAATATACTAATTTATTTATTTATTTATTTATCAAATTTGTCACCAACCACCTCATTAAAAAAGAACTCTCGGCAGTTTACAAACCAGTTACAATCAATTAAAATTACAATATGAAATAATCCCAAATAAATAGAAAATAAATATAATCCAAGGATAGATGTTAAAATTGGCAGTAACTCGGGGAGGGTCATCAAGGCACCAGCCACCCCAAGGACTGGGTAAATGAATGAATATAATACTGTTGAAGGACAAGAAGAGTGAATGAAATACAGTTGAAGGACAAGAAGATTGGGAGTGTCACACAAATCTGTGATCAGGGCTCTTCTGAGCCTGTGAACCCCTCACTTTCTATCCCTCTGCCTCTCATTGCACATTGCTTGCTACCGACTATTGGAAAGTTATGGACAGGTGTATGGGTGTCCACAGACAATATTTCAGAGGGGTCAACTGAAATCAGAACACAAGTCCTGCCTCCTAAAGAAGTATTAAGGGCAGGGCTTGATGTCACAGCACTTTGGCTTCCCATGCGTGCCTGTATACATTGACTGCTACTGTCCCGTGCACATTGCCTGGCCGGACGTCCCCAGAGCTCACTCCCTAGTGCTCACCTGCAATCATGTCCTCAGCTGAGAGGGGGGTGAGGTGACAGGGGCAACCCACTGACAGTTCTGGGGGGTACAAAGGAGCCCTACTGCACGCCATTCTTCCCTGGCTTCCCCCTCACTCTTCCTCCCCACCCCACGTCTGTATGCCCCAAGCTATAGTCATGTCCTTAGCCCCAAATGGATGCGTAATCTATGGAGTGTGCAAATGTCAGTGGTGGACAGGGTGACCAATGGCACCTGAGCACCCTTGCTTTCTCCTTTGGAAAGCGAAGGCAGGCACCAAAATCAAAGGTTGTGAGATCTTATGCAACGGTTAATATGAGACCACAGGCACAAAGCCGAAGTGAAATTGGTTTATTTGAACAGTTTCAACAATCAGTTCCCATTCATTGCCTCGTTCACTCATTTTGACATTACACTGATTGGGCCCTGCTTAGGGTTTTGGGGAGAAGATGTTATACGCATCTTCCACTCTTCTAGCGAGCTTCGTGATCCTGTGTGCCTTTGATAGCCTGTGCAAACTCACAGACTTTTCCTCTGAGTAAATCCTCCTACTCTGGTGGAATTGAAACAGTTTGTCTTTCAGTGCATACTCCCTTTTCCAATGGAACGTGGCATAATTTCCACATGCCTACTCATCTAGACCCCTTCCCGCTTCTCAGGGCCTTAAAGCAATTAATGGAAGTAATTTAGTGTCTGCCTTTCCACCGTTGCAAAGGGTAATTCAGGTCGTTTATAGTATTGATGGCCTATAGTATATTATTATTTATATTGCTGTTTTTTAATTTTGTTTTTAATCTGAATTTACAAAGATAGGGAACTATGTGCTGCTCAGAATCGGTTTTGATTGGAGTGTCTTCAGAACCTTGTAATTAAATGAATAATATGAATTAATCTGTAATGTTCATCTGCTGGAAATCTGCTTCTCTCTCTTGTCGAAACTATTCAATTTTCAGTGGGCATATTTGCAAATCTGGATATAATTCCCACAGGGTGAATGTAGAGTTTGGCAAAGAAGCATATTCTATGCAATGAGAGTGTGGCTGGTTCATACAACATCTTGTACTAAGCGGAATTAGGGTAATGTACCTCATGCTTCAGCATGTTTTGGAAAACCCAACCATTGTCTTAGAATGTTACTTTGACCAGGACATTACTAGAAGCCATACTAGGGTTATTTCCCCGGCATAGTATATGACATGACCCAAGCTATTGTGTTTTGGTAACTTGGGTTGGCCTTTGCATATTATGTGAACCCAGGCAGTTGGCCTGATGTGTTCTGTTAACTGCAGCAGGAGCTGAAACTATCCTGTAATGTGCAAGCAGTTCCAAAGAAAGAAAGAAAGAAAGAAAGAAAGAAAGAAAGAAAGAAAGAAAGAAAGAAAGAAAGAAAGAAAGAAAGAAAGGAGGGAGGAAGGAGGAAGGAAGGAAGGAAGGAAGGAAGGAAGGAAGGAAGGAGGGAGGGAGGGAGGGAGGGAGGGAGGGAGGGAGGGAGGGAGGGAAGAAGGAAGGAAGGAAGGTAAAGAGAAAGAAAGAAAGAGAGAGAGAGAGAGAGAAGGAAAGAAAGAAAGAGAGAAAGGAAGGAAGGAAGGAAGGAAGGAAGGAAGGAAGGAAGGAAGGAAGGAAGGAAGGAAGGAAGGAAGGAAGGATCTCCAGTGGTTTCAAACTCCTTCAAAGGTGTTGGGAGTTCTGGTTGTTAAGTCCTGACACATTCTTCCTTAAAATTCAGTATTGCTTATTCCCTCTTCTGTTTAATAGGAAAAGTAATGCTTCCTATTAAATTCTTTTAGAAAAGCTTACCAGTAATTGTCAGCAATAAGAACCTACATGGTACTTGGTGAGCACATCTGTATATTACATTAACACTTTTCTTTCAAACAGCTTCCAAAAAGCCCCCTTGACATCCTTGTTCCTCAGGCTGTAGATCAGAGGATTGAGCATGGGGGTCAGAGCCCCATATGTTAAGGAGATGACCTTGTCCTTTTCAGAAACGGATTTCCCTTCCGGTCTCAAGTACATGATCATGAGTGTTCCATAAAAGACACTGACCACAGCAAGGTGAGAACTACAGGTGGAGAAGGCTTTTCTGCGCCCACAAGTAGAGCTTATACGCAGTATAGCCAGGCCTATGCGACCATATGTCACAACTATGAAGCCAAAGGGAGGGACTAGCACAAAGAGGCTGGAAACATGCATGAAGAGCTCACTGACTGTGTTGGAGCAAGCCAGTTTGAGTAAAGATTGCAGCTCACACCCAAAATGGTTGATGATGTGATGGCCACAGAAGTCAGTGGGTTGCAAGAGCATATTCATCAGGGTCGTCATCAAGGCAAGGGCTGCTGACGTGGCTACCAAATAAATGCATAATGTCCAACTCATGATCTGCGTATAGTATAAAGGCTGGCATATAGCTGCCAAGCGATCATATGCCATGATAGCCAAGACAAGGCACTCTGCTACAACCAGAAATAAACCAAGGTACATTTGGGACAAACATCTGGAGAAAGAAATTGTGGGCCTGTAGATGAAGCAGTTGACCAAGATCTCAGGAAGTGCATTGTTGGTAAGAATAAAGTCTATGGCGGAAAGGACACAAATGAAGAAATACATGGGGGTATGAAGCTGCGGGTTCGCAATGCTCAGTACAATGATGAGTCCATTGCCAAGAAAGCTAACGAGATACACCACCGAGAGGAAGCAAAACAGAATAATCTGAGCTCTGGGATATTCCGATAGTCCAGTTAAGATGAACTCGGTCACCAGTGATTCATTTGCAGCTCCTATCATGTTCTCTCCCATTCCCTCCTGTAGGAAAGAATGAGAGATGCAATGCTTTCACCATAAATGTTTATATTGCCAAAGTTACACAGAAAAAGTAAAATCACATCTGTTTGAAGACTGCTTCGCAAATCATGCTAAGAAAGAATTTTTTTTACCCATGACTTATTGAATACATTGGCTAGATTTCCACATGGGTGGGTTCACACACTGCATTGAGGAATAAATTTGTTTGCAAACTGTAGTGATTGCATAAATGCTAAGCCAAAACTAAATAAGCTACATTCTGTCTTAGCTAGGTGTCCAAATTCAATCCCTGATTGAAGCTGGAGAAATCTCTTTGCAAAAATAACGAAAGCAGCAAGCTGGAGGCCGCAGGTCCATTCCCGCCCCTACTGGGTCAGGGGAAATCCTCGTCTGCCAGTTACTGAAACAGAATCAAAATGGAGTGGAACAGATTGCAGGAAATTATGTTTCTACAGTATTCAGAATAGAAAACATAGAAATTGGAATAGCCACACATACTAGGTAGCCCGTTCTCGAACCATCCAGAACATTTGTTTATGTAATAGTGGATTTCTAAACGGGAGGTTATAAAGCACATTCTTGGGCTCCTTCCTTGGCTGTCATTTCCCATAAAAGATGGAGATTGAGAGTGGAGGTTTATTCAAGACTAAATCTCACAAAAAGAAAAACATTCTTGGAATGAAAGATAAAGAGAGAAGTGATTCTAGCCATGAGTCCGGTCTTGTCAGAAAGACAGGCATTGGAAGGCCCAGAAGACAATACAGTTCATTACAGCTGCAGTTCCATTCTCATTCCATTTTTTGCCTTCCCTTTAATTAAAATTTACATCTCTACTTCCTTTTTCTATCCCTTCTTTCCTTTTTGAAATAGCCTCAAGTAGCCTGCTTTGTTCAGATGGATAAGTTAAAACTCATTCCCCCGATTTCTCTCTCAGGTTCATTATAATCATTTCATGGCAGAAAAGAAGCAAATTCCCATAATTTCAAAGGACACAGTCCTCCTATGTCTGTAGATGCACACACACACACATACACACACACAGAGCACATATGATAGATTTTGGCATCTGCAAGTTGAGCTCACCTCACAGCAACTGCATATGATTGTCACCAGGCAGAGCAGCATCTAAAGACACAACTTCAAAATTTCCTTCCTGGATCAAAGTCTCAATCAACTATCATTTTTTATAGATACAAAGAGGGAATTGCCTACTCACTTAAATTGCCCTCTATGTATCTCTTGTTATCTCTAAAGTTTTGCTTACCCAGTGCTCTTCCAGGGATGAATTGTCAGCAGATTTTTTTTTTAAAAAATGTATTCCAAAGTATTTGTGAAGAGCAAAAGCAAAGTGGGGAAAGATGGTTTTAAGACATATTTGCCCTCATAGAAACTGAAAATTTGATGAAATTCAGTTCTAGCATACTAAAAACCTCATCCACTCATTTGGGAATCTTCATATCATGTACTTTTGCTAAGGTCGGTGTTTCTCACTGCGGGTATTGTCACCTCTGAGTAACAGGTCGAGAAGAAAAACCACCACTCGAAGAGAAAAAAACAGAAGAAGGATACTATGTTAGATCTGTTCTTTGCTCTGACATAGAAAATAGCACTGCAGGTTCCTTGAGGTAAACGAGGTTTTTTCTTTCTCTTTTGTTCCCCAGTGGTTGATCAGTGGCATTAGCACTGGAGGAAAGCCCAGATGAAATTCCAAGGACAGGTCTTTAATTGATTTTCAAGGGAATTTCCTGCCCCTTAACAGTTGAAACCCAAAAAGATAAATTGTCTTATTATTTAAGTTGAAGAATGCCATCTTTTTCCAGAAAGGCAGCCTTACAGCAGAACCAGCTAAGTGTTTTTAGCTTCTCAGAGACAACAGCATTGATAGCATAAAATGGCTGTGGAAGCCAACGTGCTGGTTTCCTTCACAACTAAAAGAGATCCAAGAGCAGGGGAATAGTTTAGGCACAGATAGAAGAGGGCAGTCCCACAGGAAACTGGCAGGACCAATGGGAGGCACCAATTTGCTGATGTAGAACCCTTCATTTCCAACCCTTTCCCCAATGCCCATCAATGTACCTACTTTGCCTGTATGCAGAGTCTGGAGGTGGGATAAGAGGGAAAACATCACTTGCAAAACAGAGCTCTAAAAGTCAGCTTCCGGTGAGGATTATAGTGAACTAGACGTCCTTGACACAGCCGGGATGGCGATAGAGTGGAGATTGGTGGCCAGATTGGCAGAGTTCTGTACAAAGGAGAGATCATGACCCCCCATTTGCACTCTAGACAGCCGCTCCTCATGAATAGACTGTAGGAACTGGGGTTCTTGTGGTTGGCTCATGAGTTGAGTGGCTGGAGTCAAGGCTAAGCTCCATGTAAGCTCACAGCCTATTATATAGACACAAAGTTCAGCCACCTAATTTCTTAATCACTTTTGGATGTAATTAATTTATAGTTACAGAGAGATTTTCTAAGCAGCAGGATAAGACTCCACTTGACGAGTTATAATTCTTTTTGGATTACAAAGGAATACAAAAAGAAAAGGGTGTTAAGGACTTTTTTATTTTTTTTCGCCAGAAGTTTAACAAGGAGCTGATCTAAGAAACTTTAAAACAGATAAATGAGATAGTTATTTTGAAAGACTATTTTTTGGTGAAAATATTTTTGAATAAATTGGAATTAAATCAGACAAACCAACCAGACCTTCATGGGAAAGTTTTTTGTTTACTATTAAACAGTGCAGAAAATTGGTGGATTTTGCAAAAGAAAAGATAGCGGTAATATGACCCGGAGGTGATGCTGACTATAGCTATGGAGATGTGGATTGTGATGTTCATTGGAACTACAGTATGGAGTGCCATTAAAGATGAAAGTATTAAAGGCACAGGAGCACAACAAAGTTAAAAAAAAAAAAGGTGGTGGGAAGGTTACCTTTTCTTTTGTTCTTGTTTCAGAGATTTCCTTTTTGGAATACTTCTTATAATGACAACCAGAAACGTGGCAAGGATGGAGCAGGGGGAGGAGTGGATCAATAAAGCAACCTGCAGAGAAAGGAATTACACCAGATTTGCTTCAGAACGTTTTTCAGGAATTGGGTAATAAATTGGCAAAATCACTTGATTTTGAACTGACTAAGTCACTTAGTACCAAATTGACCACTTTTGAAAAAAGAATGGATGAAAGACTTGCAAAGAGGCAAGAAGAGATGAAAGAAGATGGAAAGCTCTGTAAAAGAAGTGTGGATTAAAATGAACTTAATGACAAAGCGGAAATTTTAGAGAATAAGACAGAAGTTATGGACACAGAGTTAGAAAGAGAGCTAGTTGATGTGGCTCTATTGGAATTGAGAGAGAAGGAATTTTATTCGAGACTGAGAGCTCTCCCAGAGGTTTCTGATAAAGATATTAGAGAAAAAATGATTAAAGTAATGGCAATTTTTTTATATTTGGAGAAGAGGATATAGTGGTAGAAATTGATAAAGTTTAAAAAATAAATTCAAGATTTGCAAGAACAAGAAATGTTCCCAGGGATGTTTTGGTAGACTTTGTCAGGAAGAAGACAAGGAATCAACTTTTGTGGCAGTGTTTTAATGCAAGACTGAGATTGATTATATATATATATATATATATATATATTTGTGTGTGTGTGTGTGTGTGTGTGTGTGTTTGTGTTTGTGTTTTTGTGTATATATATCCTTAAAGACATTTCTATCAGAATTTTATGTAAGAGAAAAGAGGGTTTTTCTTTTTCTTTTTTTTTTTGACTGAAAGATGAAAACAGAAAGATCCCATTTCAAGGGGAGAAACTGGAAGGTGTAATTTTTAGTTTTAAACAGCAGAGGTTTCAACTGAATTCTGTTCAGAAGGGAAGATAATTTCTAGAAAAATTCAAAGAAGAATTGGAGGAGATTCAAATGGAGGTGTCAGAGGAGACTACACAAAACATCTAACAGGAAACTGAAGGGGATAATACCAAACTAGGTGCTACAGGGATCAATTTCTTTTCAATTTCTGGCTCAGTTGTGGATGACATATGCTTAACATGGAATATAACTCAGCAGAGAGAAAAAAATCACTATTTGAAAAAATTAAATCAGGATATAATTTTCCTACAAGAGACACATAGTAGAAAAAAGGACATAAAATATTTGATTTAGAAAAACTGAGTTTTCCTGGTATATAGATGCTTTGAGGATGAACTTGTACAACCTCTACAAAACACAGTGAAGTCTATCCTTCATACAGGAAAGATGCCAGGGAGTTGGAAAAGGACCAATATAGCACCAATATCTAAAGAGGGACAAGATTTGGCTTAAACAAAAAATTATAGACCAAGATCATTCTTGAATAATGCCTACCAGTTGTTCACAATGATTCTAGCTGATAGACTGAAAATAATTTTGCAAGAATTTATTCATGCGGATCAATGTCAGTTTTTACCTAAAAGACAGTTAAAGGACATTAGAAATGTTTTGTACATTTTGGATGATTTGGAGCAACGTAATGAAAAACAAGCCACGTTGATTTTCTTAGATGCAGAGAAGGCCTTTGACAATTTGACCTGGATTTTCCTGTTCAAGGTTTTGAAAGATACGAATTTTGGAGAGAACCTTATAAAATGGGTGAGATCGATCTACACTTGCCAGAAAGCACCAATAATTGTTAATGGAAACTTAGCAAAACCCCGTGAGATACAAAAAGGAACAAGACAGGGATGCCCACTGTCCCCTCTCGTCTTTATTTCAGTTCCAGAAATATTTAATAGATATAAGAGAAGATGAGAGATTGTGGGAGTAAAGATTTAAAAAGAGGCTGATAAGTTAAGAGCTTTTGCAGATGACTTGGTGTTGGTTTTGGAAGATCCTTTAAAAGGAATTGAAACAGCAATGGGCAAATTAAAAGAATTTGGTGCATGTGCAGGCTTAAGATTAATAAACAGAAGACCAAGTTATTAACAAAAATATGAAAGTACAAGATCAAACAGAATTGATGAATAAGATGGGTTTTAAGACTGAGAATAAGGTAAGATATTTGAGTATCACTATGACAAATCTGAATTGTATGTTATTTTAAAATAAAAGTGGGTGTTGCTAAGAAATAGAAGGCTCTTGGAGTTAGAAGGACATGACCTGAGATTTGGGTGGCATGGATATCTGTGGGTTGACAAAGTTAAGGTTAATATAGATGTTAAAAATCATTCTGTTAGATGTGCCATATGGAGAATATGGGATAGGCACGAACCCAGGTTGTGACCGGAAACACCTTTGTGGCTCTCAGCTCAAGAAGCACTTTACAGGCCAGAAATAATAAGCAAACCCAAAGGGCTAACTTATCGTGAGATTCTAGAATTTTGTCAAGAAGAATGTAAAAGAAAATCAAGAGAAGATCTGGTGGCAGAGGGATATACTTGTCAATAGTTTCTGATTTACAATTATTAGAAATATTTAACACAGAGAAAAGAATTCATGGTTTTGAATATTGTAAGAGTGAGTTTGAAATAGAACTTCATACAAGTGACAAACATGTAATGGCTGAAACATATTAACTTTTACTGAAATTTGAAACAGAAGAAGAAGTGAAAGAATGTATGATAAAGTAGGCTAAAAATTTTGGTGATAATATACTGTATACAGATGGAACAATGGGAAAATATGTGGCTGAAAGGATTGAAATTTACATTATGGTATAATCTAAAAGAGAATTATTATATAATGATGTATCATTGGTATATGTCACCAGAGAAATTGTCTAGAATGTATAAAGGCCCTTCAAATTTCTGCTGGAAATGCAAACAACAAGAAGGGACTTTTTATCATGTTTGGTGGATGTGTAGAAAAGCCAGAAAGTTTTGGATTCAAATACACACACGAATACAGAGGATTTTAAAGATTAATACAGAGTTGAAACCGGAGGCTTTTCTTCTGGGACTGATGGACAAACAGTTGAAAAAAAGTCATGGAACTTTCTTTTTATGCATAATAACTGCAGCAATATTATTATACACCCAAAGATGGAAAGATTTGACATTACTCAGAATGGAGGAATGGTCGGAGAAGATGATGGAACTTGCTGAAATGGCCAAATTGACTTTTCTGCCCAGAGAAAAGACAGAAACGATGTTTATTGCGAACTGGAAACCCCTGATAGACTTTTTGCATGAAACAGAAAAAAATGAACTTATGATTTATGCTTTTGATGATTAGACGGGATAGATTATAGAAAAAAGAGAGCTATGTTGTAACCATACAGTAAGAGGTAAATGTATAATTGTACTTATAATTGCTGTAAAGAAGATCGGAAGCTGCTTCTTTGTGACTCTGCTATTTGGTGTTTACTTTTTTCTCTCTCTTGCACTTTTAGCTCTTTCTTTGATTTCTTTTTTCTTATTTCTTTTTCTCGCTCAATGTAAGTTGCTGTTAGTTTTTTTTTTTCAATTTCATACATTTATTTGCAACTATAGATTTTTTCAAAATTCATTTAAAATTACAGCAATACATATCAATTCAGTCCGTCCCCTCTAATATTTGCCGCACTATTTATCAATATTTGCCTCCATATCTTTCTTGCAGCCATTGCAAACAATGCAACTTGATTAGTTACATAAGTTAGTTAGTTTTAATTTTCTTTCTTAAAATTTTTAATAAATGTATATATATATTTATTAAATATAAACAAATTAAATGTAAAATGTCTTACAATTTTTAACAAATATATTATTTATTTATTCATTCATTCATTTCTTTATTTATCAAATTTGTCACCACCCATTTCATTAAAAAAGAACTCTCGGTGGTTTACAAAACAGTTACAATCAATTAAAATTACAATATAAAACAATCTTAAATAAATAAAAAATAAATATAATCCAAGGATAGATGTTAAAATTGGCAGTAACTCGGGGAGGGTCATCAAGGCACCAGCCACCCCCAAGATTGGGTAAATGAATGAATATAATGCTCTTGAAGGACAAGAAGATTCAATGAAATACTGTTGAAGGACAAGAAGATTGGGACTGTCACACAAATCTGTGATCAGGGCTCTTCTGAGCCTGTGAACCCCTCACTTTCTATCCCTCTGCCTCTCATTGCACATTGCTTGCTACCGACTATTGGAAAGTTATGGACAGATGTATGGGTGTCCACAGACGATATTTCAGAGGGTCGAAGTGAAATCATAACACAAGTCCTGCCTCCTAAAGGGCAGGGCTCGATGTCACACGACTTTGGCTTCCCATGCGTACCTGTATACATTGACTGCTACTGTCCCGTGCACATTGCCTGGCCAGACATCCCCAGAGCTCACTCCCTAGTGCTCACCTGTAATCATGTCCTCAGCCGAGAGGGGGGTGAGGTGACAGGGGCAACCCACTGACAGTTTTTGGGGGTACAAAAGAGCCCTACTGCATGCCATTCTTCTCTGGCTTCCCCCTCACTCTTCCTCCCCACCCCACGTCTGTATGCCCCAAGCTATAGTCATGTCCTTAGCTCCAAAGGGCAGGTGCAATCTGTGGAGCATGCAAATGTCAGTGGTGGACAGGATGGCCAATGGCACCTGAGCACCCTTGCTTTCTCCTTTGGAAAGCGAATGCAGGCACCAAAATCAAAGGTTGTGAGATCTTATGCAACGGTTAATATGAGACCACAGGCACAAAGCCGAAGTGAAATTGGTTTATTTGAACAGCTCCAACAATCAGTTCCCATTCATTGCCTCGTTCACTCATTCTGACATTACACTGATTGGGCCCTGCTTAGGGTTTTGGGGAGAAGATGTTATACGCATCTTCCACTCTTCTAGCGAGCTTCGTGATCCCGTGTGCCTTTGATAGCCTGTGCAAACTCACAGATTTTGCCTCTGAGTAAATCCTCCTACTCTGGTGGAATTGAAACAGTTTGTCTTTCAGTGCATACTCCCTTTTCCAATGGAGCGTGGCATAATTTCCACATGCCTACTCACCTAGACCCTTTCCCGCTTCTCACTGCCTTAAAGCGATTAATGGATGACATTTGGTGTCTGCCTTTCCAACATTGCAAAGCGTATTTCAGGTCATTTAAAATATTGATGGCCTGCAGTATGTTACTATTTATATTGCTGTTTTTAATTTTGTTTTCTCTCTCTTGTCGAAACTATTCAAATTCCAGTGGGCACATTTGCAAATCTGGATATAATTCTCACAGGGTGAATGTAGAGTTTGGCAAAGAAGCATATTCTACGCAATGAGAGTGTGGCTGGTTCATACAACATCTTGTACTAAGATGAATTAGGGTAATGTTCCTCATGCTTCAGCATGTTTTGGAAAACCCAACCACTGTCTTAGAATGTTACTTTGACCAGGACAATACTGCAAGCCATACTGGGGTTATTTCTCTGGCATAGTATGTGACGTGACCCGAGCTATCGTGTTTTGTTAACTTGGGTTGGCCTTTGCATATTATGTGAACCCGGGCATTTGGCTTGATGTGTTCCGTTAACTGCAGCAGGAGCTGAAACTCTCCTGTAATTTGCAAGCAGTTCCAAAGAAAGAAAGAAAGGAGAAAGGAGAAAGGAGAAAAGAGAAAGGAGAAAGGAGAAGGAAGAAGGAAGAAGGAAGAAGGAAGAAGGAAGGAAGGAAGGAAGGAAGGAAGGAAGGAAGGAAGGAAGGAAGGAAGGAAGGAAGGAAGGAAGGAAGAAAGAAAGAAAGAATTATGTAATTATTATGAAAGCAGTTCCAGTTGAAGGTCTGCATTCTCTTCAACGTTTTCTGCTAAAAAACAAAAAACAGAAAAGGAATGATTTGCAGTGCAGTTTCAAACTCTGGCTCAGGGCTCCTGAAGTTACATCCAAGGGGCTGGGGTGAGCACAGAAGCCAAACCACAGACCGGCTTTCCTCTCTGCTTTGCTTAGGCAAGCCAAAGACCCAGATGCCCAATGGGTTGTTTGCCACAAGCTCTGTGCATCTCACAAAGAGCTGCTGGTGGTGTTGCTGCCCAACAATTCAAACCTCTAGGCATGGGCTTGCTGCTTCTCTGGCAATGAGCTGCCTCTGCACTGAAGCCCCACACTTGGGCCCACTCCCCACCAAGGACAGCCCGTCCCATCCCCATCTGCAGAGCCAAAAGGGTGCTATGCCAAAGAATGGTGCTGCCTCCTGAGACCACCCAGGCCCACCTAAAGAGCCTCCATGCGTTGGCCATGGCTGGTGTCTCTTGTGCTCATTCCGTTGCTCCTAGCAGTCGGGAGTGGGGGGAGGCATTAGAAAACAATTCCAATTTAAATTCTGTTACCATATATACTTGTGCATTATCCCTTCCTCAGACAAGGCAACCTTGGAATTTTTAATCAAAGCACCATGAAAAACGTAGATAAGCCAACCCTTGAAATTTTCATATGCTTTAATTTTCCCATTGGGCTTCTCTGTGGGTAATCCATGGATTGATTATCCATTTTTTCATGGGATATAAGAGTATTTTTAAAAGGATTACCATATATGCTTGTGAATAAGACCATCCACGGATCAGCTGAACCCAATTTTGGGGGTGTATTTTGGCAACTAAAATTCTCAGCTTCTTGGCAAGTGTATATCGTATTTTATAATGGCATTCCCCAACCTGACGTCCTTCAAAAGTGTTGGGAGTTCTGGTTGTTGAAGTCCCTACCACATTCCTCCTTAAGATGCAGTACTGCATAGTCCCTCTTGGGTTTAATAGGAATAGGAATGCTTGCTATTAAATTCTTTTTAAAAAGCTTAGCAGTGATTGTCAGCAATAAGAACCTACATGGTACTTGGTGAGCACATCTGTATATTACATTAACACTTTTCTTTCAAACAGCTTCCAAAAAGCCCCCTTGACATCCTTGTTCCTCAGGCTGTAGATCAGAGGATTGAGCATGGGGGTCAGAGCCCCATATGTTAAGGAGATGACCTTGTCCTTTTCAGAAATGGATTTCCCTTCCGGTCTCAAGTACATGATCATGAGTGTTCCATAAAAGACACTGACCACAGCAAGGTGAGAACTACAGGTGGAGAAGGCTTTTCTGCGCCCAAGAGTAGAGCTAATACGCAGTATAGCCAGGCCTATGCGACCATATGTCACAACTATGAAGCAAAAGGGAGGGATTAGCACAAAGAGGCTGGCAACATGCATGAAGAGCTCACTGACTGTGTTGGAGCAAGCCAGTTTGAGTAAAGATTGCAGCTCACATCCAAAATGGTTGATGATGTGATGGCCACAGAAGTCAGTGGGCTGCAAGAGCACATTGATCAGGGTCATCATCAAGGCAAGGGCCACTGATGTGGCTACCAGATAAATGCATAATCTCCAACTCATGATCTGCGTGTAATATAAAGGCTGGCATATAGCTGCCAAGCGATCATATGCCATGATAGCCAAGACAATACACTCTGTTATAACCAGAAATAAACCAAGGTACATTTGAGACAAACATCTGGAAAAAGAAATTGTGGGCCTGTAGATGAAGCAGTTGATCAAGATCTCAGGAAGTGCATTGTTGGTAAGAATAAAGTCTATGGCGGAAAGGACACAAATGAAGAAATACATGGGGGTATGGAGCTGCGGGTTCGCAATGCTCAGTATGATGATGAGTCCATTGCCAAGAAAGCTAATGAGATACACCACCAAGAGGAAGGAAAACAGAATAATCTGAGCTCTGGGATATTCCGATAGTCCAGTTAAAATGAACTCGGTCACCAGTGATTCATTTGAAGCTCCTATCATGTTCTCTCCCATTCCCTCCTGCAGGAAAGAAAGAATAGTATGATTATTGACTACATTAGGGAGAGGGCACTGTTACACACGCTGCTCCCAGCCCCTGGTCAACAGCTGAGAAATAATTAGGGATGCACACAAATCACTTCCAACCGAACACCGAGGCACAAGCGGTTCTTTGTAATATACGGAGACCCAGTGAATTTAAAGTAACAGCAAAACTTTACTGGTTGCAAGGTACATTTGCTCTTTCTCACACACACACACACACACGCTCATCCACACTTACCCAGGTCCTTCCCAACTAAGCTGCCAGGCACTAGCTAGAGGGATGGAAGCCGCCAAGTCTGGATCCAAAGGTGACTCAGATGACTCAGCTCAGACAACTCAGACGACTCAGACAACTCAGAGAGGGTGGGGTTTTGGGACCCCTTTTATCCCCAAAAGTCCTTGCTTTGTTGATTCACAAGTCTGGCAGTTCTGGATGGGATTGGGGTTTCCATGTGCTCAGGCCCAACTTTTTTTTGTCTGGTTCAAGTCCTTTGTTTTTTCCTTAACGACTTCCTTCCTTCTTATCTATCTCCCTGAAGGGATCCCATAGATAAGTTTCCTGGCTTTTGTCCTCTCTGCTTACGTGCCTGCTTCATCTTTAGGTTATGGCAGTCTCAGCCTAGTCTCACAGCACGCAGGATAAATCCTAAGGAAGTCCAGTTTGTTGCAGGGCACAGTGTTGTTACTGAACCTGAGGCCCCTCTATCAAGGTATCAGCCTTAGGTTTCATTCGCTGGGCTTTGCTATGTTACAAACAGTACATTGATTTTTTTTTTTCTTATAATAATACTTGGGGATGATTGTTAGTTAAATGATCATCATTTCACTTAATGGTACCAGTTAATTCTTAGGAGAGTGGAACAGATTGCAGGAAATTATGTTTCCACAGTATTCAGAATAGAAAACAGGGCAATGCTTTTATTGGAAAAGCCACACATACTAGGCAGTCCGTTCTCGAACTGTCCAGAACATTTGTTTGTGCAATACTAGAATCCAAAAGGGAAGTTATAAAGCAAATTCTTGGGCTCCTCCATGGGCTGTCATTTCACATAAAAAAAAAAAAAAAAGATGGAGATTGAGAGTGGAGGTTTATTCAAGACTAAATCTCACAAAAAGAAAAACATCCTTGGAACGAAAGATAAAGAGAGAAGTGATTCTAGCAAAGAGCCCGGCCTTGTCATAAAGAAAGGCATCGGAAGACCCAGAAGACAATACAGGTCATTACAGCTGCAGTTCCATTCTCATTCCATTTTTTGCCTTCCCTTTAATTAAAATTTATATCTTGACTTCCCTTTTCTGTCCCTTCCTTTCTTTTTGAATTAGCCTCCAAGTAGTCTCCTTTGTTCAGATGGATAAGTTAAAAGTCATTCCCCCGATTTCTGTCTCAGGTTCTTTATTCTCATTTCGTGGCAGAAAAGAAGCAAATCCCCATTATTTCAAGTGACACAGTCCTCCTGTGTCTGTAGATGCACGCAAACACAGATGCACACACAGAGCATATATGATAAAGTTTGGCATCTGCAAGTTGAGCACACCTTACAGCAACTGCATATGATTGTCACCAGGCAGAGCTGCATCTAAAGACACGGCTTCAAAATCTCCTCTCTGGATCCAGGTCTCAGCCAACTATTGTCTTTTATCGGTACAAACAGAGAATTGCCTACCCACTTAAATTACCCTCCATATTTGTCTTTTTATCTCTAAAGTTTTGCTTACCCAGTGCTCTTCCAGTAATCAACTGTCAACAGATTTTTTTTAAAAAAAATGTATTCCAAACTAATTGTGAAGAGCAAAAGCAAAGTGGGGAAAGATGGTGCTAGGGCATATTTGCCCTCAAAGAAACTGGAAATTTGATGAAATTCAGCTCTAGCATCCTAAAAACCTCATCCACTCATTTGGTAATCGTCGTATCATGTACACACTGTGGGTATTGTCACCTCTGAGTAACAGGTCGAGAAGAAAAACCACCGCTCGAAGGGAAAAAAACAGGAGCAGGATAGTATGTTCGGCCTCTCCCTTGCTGTGGCATAGAAAATAGCACTGCATGTTCCTTGAGGTAAATGAGGTTTTTTCATTCTCTTCTGTTCCCCAGTGGTTGATAAATGGCATTACTACTGGAGGAAGGCCCAGATGAAATTCCAAGGATAGGTCTTTAATTGATTTTCAAGGGAATTTCTTGCCCCTTAACAGATGAAACTCAAAAACACAAATTATTTCACTATTTAAATTGAAGAATGCCATCTATTTCCAGAAAGGCAGCCTTACAGAAGAACCAGTTAAGTGTTTTTAGCTTCTCAGAGGCTAACAGCACTGATACCATAAAATGGCTGTGGAAGCCAATGTTCTGGTGTCCTTCATAACTAAAAGAGAATCCAAGGGTAGGGGAATGGTTAGGGACCAGATAGAAAGGGGCAGTTCCCCCCCCCCCCGCTTTTTTTTTTCTTTCCATTATGCCATCAACCAATTTAATTTGTTGGAATTCCTTAAAGCTACGGGTCAACCAATCAACTGTTCCAGCTATCAATCACTAAGTTGCTCTTCCCCTCATAGAATCCTCATATGGTAGTTTACGGATTCCAAGGTGATCTAAGCCCCTTTCTCAAACTCCAGTTCTTCCCCTTTCTTTATCCAGCAGCTGCACAAACTCAGATGGCCATTCTAACTTTTTACTGCTACGTAATAATTGCTTTGCTGAGTGATTTGGTATTAGAATGGCTGTCTCACTGGCTTTTGACTAGGCTTTTTCTGCAGATTCATTTCACTTCTCATTCCCTTTTCAATGTGTGGCCTTGAAGCCTTGAACAACCTGTACCGATGATCTTTGATATTCTAGACCTGAACAGTTGATTCACACTTTTGGAACTTGATTTTTTGTGAGCAATGTTCTGACCAATTTTAGAGGCTGGCTCTCTAGTGGAGCATTTGCTTTGTTTAAGTAGTTAAGCAATTCAGTGTGGACGTATTTTATTTGTCATTTTTTGAACCACTGAAAGAGGAAATGAAGCATGTTCTCCTGCTCTTCAAGTTCTAGAATCCCTCTCAGATGCAGGGGAGATGTAAACAGCAACTGTGATACATGAGATGTTGTGGCCAAAATCTGGCTCATCTAAAGCAACCAAATCACTTGGAAGAGACAACATGAATTTATTAAGTGTGCAAACATCTACAGTGTACACTGGGCTCCCAGCAAAGCATTAGCAGCTTCCTGAGCAGCCCTGAACAAAAGCAAAACGACAGCTTATATAGCTTTGGCCTACTACATTACAGAGACAAGACAAGAAGGGTGTGTAAATTCCAGCATGACACTGGAATGTTTTTGATAAACCCACCTGGATGTCCCTATTATTTATCCCTTCCTAATAGGTCAGCTCTACCATCTTTGAGATATGGTCAGTCAGTTTAATGGGCCACTGGTTCCTGTCTGATTCCTCCCTCTGTCACCACCCAGGGTCAATTCAGCTTGCTGTGAATTCAGCTCACCTTTGCACGGAAGGGTACCTTGTACCACCACAGAGGTAATCTAGTCTCTCAGGTTATAGGTGGTTGAGGTATTGTGTGTAGTTTGCTTTGAAATTGATCAGATGCTCTGTTAGGTTTACTATACTCTAGTCAAGGAACCACCAAGGAGGAAACCACACCCCACCAAAACTGGCAAGCTACTATATATGAAGAGGCAACAAAGCCCACCCTCAGCTACAAAAATGGGGTAGATGCCTGATTGTCAGACAGGGGAGATTTCACTGAGTTCAGCCAGACATGAGTTCTCTGCAATATCTTGTACCATGGTTGAAACACCGTGCAGTGATAATGGGAAAAAGCTAATTTTTACTACTATAATAAATTGTTATGAACAATTGCCACCTGCAGGTGCCTCTGGATAGTACGCAGAGGTGAACACTGATTTATTCTGGTATCTTTTTTCCAACCAGTTTCCTAAAAGCTCCTTTCATAGAGCTGTTTCTCAGGCTGTAAATTACAGGATTCAGCATAGGAGTCAGAGCTCCATGGACTACAGTTAGGATCTTTTTCTTGTCAGAAACTGATTCTCTTTCGGGCACCATGTACATTATCATGATTGTCCTGTAAAAGACGCTGACCACAGCAAGGTGGAGAAGGCCTTTCTGCAACCCTGACTTGAGTGAACGCACATTACAGCAGGCCCACGCGACTGCATGTCACAACTGTGAAGTCAAAGGGAGGAATTAAGAGAAAGAGGCTGGAAATGTGCAACACGACCTCGCTGGTATGTGAGTTGGAATAACCCAGTTTGACAAAAGTGCATAATCTCCAACTCATGATCTGCATGGAATTGGATATCAGGTGGATGCCTTAACAGACCACGTGACCTTTGATCCACATCTATCACGCACTTCAATGGAACACTGGTTTCATCATTTTAAAGGTTTGGAAGTGATCAGTCACACAATCTGTGAGTTGGATTGAGGCTAAACGTCATTTTGTCATGGACTTTAGTGGGTGCAAACGTGGGTGGTTCCTGGCCAGGAGAACTATGGAAGGACAAATACTACCTGGAATCAAGTCAATCTACTGTTCATTCTTCCATGAAAAGTTGCTGCAGTGGGGTCAGACAGGGGGGTCCTCTCACCTTGCAGAATATATGAAGTGGTCTGGGGAGAGATTCAAAACATCCTGGACTGGCCTTGTAATGATGAAATATTGCATATTCATATAACTGTTTCTACAAGCTGTGGAGAACTTAAAGCTCTGAGCATACAGATAGATAATCCAGTATGGTGACCCATTACTGTGGACTTGTGCTGCCTCTAGAAGCTGGCAGACTAACTGAGGCCTCTTAGTAAGGGGTCTGCCAGCTGACTGGCAACTCGAACTACACTATAACTCTGGAGTCCCTGTCCTCTTCCAGTGATAAAAGGGAGTAGGATTCAGAAGAATATCACTCCGTTGTGTCTTCCACGCTTTTGAAGTAGGTTGAGGGACACATGCCGGACACTGCATCTCTAGTCTGACTACCACTCACCACCCTTTCAAATCTAACTAGCTGGTTTTCCATTGCCAGTGAACCGATATATGTGTATATGAAACACAGCTTTAAGTCAAGGTTGGCCATTATTCCATCTGCTCCCTCTCACACACAGCGTTTCCAGGCCCTTCCCAAAATTATAGCCAAATTGCATTAACTATTATAAGTCTTATATATCTGGGAAGTAAGTAGACTGTACTGATTTGAACTATGTTCTGTAAAGGAAATTGTACAGCAGATAGCAGTACCTGCTGCCCTTTCTGATCTCAAAAAACCTGCTTCATACTGGGAAGGAGAGCCCCAGGAAATTGCAGGGCTTTAGGCCACACAAACTGCATGGACCTGTCTGGGTAGTCACTAGGAGACACGACTGACTTGTTATGGTCCTTCAACAACAACAACAAAGCTAAATGGGGAAGCCGAAAAGCATTGTGAAAGAAGAGAATGACAAATTATTTCCATAAAGTTGCCAAGGAGGTGATTCATTTAATTCATTTTATACCAGGAATAAATTAAATCAAGTTTTTCTCCTGGCTCCCTCTTGCAGCTGGGAATGCTTTATAATCCTCCTCTGAGCACAGTCCAAGCCAAGGGCAAGATGCGGATTTTGAGATAGGCTGGAATCATCCATTAAAAGTAAGCAGCAAGCAGGACAGATCCAAAACTCTTTAGTGCCAGAGTTGAAAGAAAGTTTGCCCTCTGCCCATATAAAGAAGTTGATTGGACTGTGGTTCTTTTTCAATAACAGTTCCATTTGTTAAGTTCAGGATTATTTTCCCAATGTCCATCTTATTGCTCACTCAATCAGCCTCGTGCAGGAAAGCCTAGCAGACTTGTTTGAGTCTGTTTATTGTGCTATGTTTGTAGCCACAGTATTATGACCAGAAAAGCCAGGCTTTGCCAACCAAGAGGTCCATGGATCTATAACAGAGGTGGCTGAGCTAACAGCTGCAAAACCCTGTCAACTTCATCAGACCCAACACGATCAAAGTCCTCCCACATAACCAAGCCAGATAACCAACCTTGCCCCAGTCACCTCCACAGGACCTGCTACAAGGCCAGAGTCCAACTTAGCATGAATCCAATAGACACTGTCCATCAGATGCCTTGAAAATTCCTCAGAGTGACCTTGAAGGAAAACCTCTGAGCCACCTCCTACCTGATCACCCGAAACAAGGCCGTTGGGTGGCTCTCAGCAGAAGCAGCAAGGGCAGAGAAACATTGGTATTTCACCACCTTTACTACCACAAGATAGGCCTAAACAGCAACTCTCCAGTGGTGCTCTAGGTGTCTCTTCACTCACTTCATCTTCCTCACCTCCTCTGCTAAATCAATCGCAGAAGAGATAAACAAAATCAAAACTTGAATTTAAAAAACAATAAACGAAATTATCCTTTTTAACTTTAAATAACCAAGATGCAAACCTGAGATACTGAAGGATAGAGATACTGCTTGGTTAAAGAAAGAAAGGAAAGGGGAGAACATTCTACTCACACTGTAATGCTCCACATAGACCCCAGGATGGTTATCTACTAAAAACAGGATTTCTCTGTTCCAATTATTATTATTGTAAGAAGATGTTAAATATGAAAATACTAGACCTTGTAGAATATGCCTGAAGTGTGAGTCAGGGCTGTCATAAACACATTATTATTGAACAGAGATATAAAAAATATAGGAACCAAGGACATATAGCCAAGGAAAATAAACCCCGCCCTTACCCCTTTCTTAGGGATAACTTCAATCCCAATGAAACGTTTTCTGCTTCTTTCTTCCTTTCCTCCCTTATGTTTTGGGGTAAGGCCTACCTGTGTACATGAGCAAGAGTCACATTTCATTCTATGTTGGTTACTCACCTGAGTTTTCAGCTTGTCGTTTCTGACTTTCTGGCATGGGGGCTGGGATGTAAGGTTCAGTATTGTGGATGCAAACTGGTGGAGCAGACAAATATAACTCTGCCCCTTAGACTGCTATATTGGGGTGAAGGAAACACTGCAGCCAAGTTAAAAGGAAGGCGGGTCATGCAAGAAGTTGCTTTTGTCCATCAGCCAACCTGGATGTGGCTAAGTGAGCTTGTAACTGTGGTACCCACAGTTCACTGGCCTCTTAGCAATAATCTCACCACATAAGTATGACTTGATTATGGCCATTCTGCTTCTCACATATGCATATATGGCTTTAGTAGTAGCTGACGTAGCTTTTAGTACAGGTAGTTGTCATTTAGCGACTGCCTCATTTAGCGACTCCTCACAATGGTGATGAAAAGGTAACTTTAGGACCAGTCCTCACATTTACGACCTTCACAGGTCTGTAAAGCAAAGGAAAGTTGAAGTAAGATCATAAGCACAGTCATGATTTCACTTAGTAACTGCTTTGCTTAATGACTGACTTACCCATCCCAGTTGTGGTCGCTAAATGAGGACTATCTGTAATTGATTCATACATCAGTACTTGGGAAACAACAGGATTGTGTACGATTCCCACTTCACACTAGGTCATGATTTGTCCAAGATAAAAAGGTAATAAATCATACCTTGGCTCTCTCAGATTCAGCCAGCACAGCACAGCGAATGCCACCGTTCAGTTTCACCACCCCTAGTCAATTTCACTGCCTCAGGCGCAGGCAGCGGAAAAGAGGAAGTCGGGCCAACCGCAAGTTAATTGCTGGCAGGTGGCGGTAATTAACTCAGGGCAGGAGTGGATACTTTGTAACAGAGTCGGCTTCCCTCAAGCGCCTCAGGCACCGCAAACCGCAGCGGCTCGGAAGCGCAGCGATCGGCAAGCAATTAAGGATCCCCGGCTTAGCCTGCAGAAGAAAAGCCCAATGACCTCAACAACCCCACAGACAAAGGACAGCAATAAGAGAGACAGAGAAACACGGCTGAATCTGCCATTTGGGCGAGGGGAAGACTACCCCGGGCAAACCAGTAACCCAGGCAACGGGGAGAAGGGCGGGAAATTGTCTGGAATGTGTAAAGGCCCTTCAAATTTATGTGGAAATGTGAACAACGAGAAGGGACTTTTTCTCACATTTGGTGGATGTGTAGAAAAGCCAGAAAGTTTTGGATTCAAATACACACACGAATACAGAGGATTTTAAAGATTAATATAGACTTGAAACCGGAGGCTTTTCTTCTGGGACTGATGGACAAACAGTTGGAAAAAAGTCATGGAACTTTCTTTTTATACATAATAACTGCAGCAATATTATTAGACACCCAAAGATGGAAAGATTTGACACTACTCAGAATGGAGGAATGGTCGGTGAAGATGATGGAACTTGCTGAAATGGCGAAATTCACTTTTTTGATCAGGGAAAATTCAGAAACTATGTTTATTGCTGACTGGAAACCCCTGATAGAATTTTTGCATGAAACAGAAAAAAATGAACTTATGGTTTATGCTTTTGATGATTAGACAGGATAGATTATAGAAAAAAGAGAGCTATGTTGTAACCATACAGTAAGAGGTAAATGTATAATTGTACTTATAATTGCTGTAAAGAAGATCGGAAGCTGCTTCTTTGTGACTCTGCTATTTGGTGTTTACTTTTTTCTCTCTCTTGCACTTTTAGCTCTTTCATTGATTTCTTTTTTCTTATTTCTTTTTCTCACTCTATATTAGTTGCTGTTAGTTTTAATTTTCTTTCTTAAAATTTTTAATAAATGTATGTATGTGTATATATATATGTGTGTGTGTGTGTGTATATATATATATATATATATATATATATATATATATATATATAATATAAAGACCCCCACAAAGGAACAGCACCATCCAACTACTGGCCAATAACCTGCCTCCCCACAACATGGAAAGTTCTATCAGGCATCCTAGCTGCCAAGCTACAAGACCATATGGGCCAGTACATGAGCACAGCTCAGAAGGGCATTGGGAACAACACCAGAGGCTCAAAACACCAGTTACGCATAGATAGGGCAGTCACCCAAGACTCAAGGTCTAGGCAGACCAATCTGAGCACAGTCTGGATTGACTACAGGAAAGCCTATGACTCAATGCCACACACATGGATCTGTGAATGCCTGGCGCTATACAAAGTCAACAGGACACTAAGGACCTTCCTCACGAACTCAGTGGGACTGTGGACGACAACACTAGAAGTGAACTCAAGACAGCTCGCACAAGTGGCCATCAAGTGCGGCATATACCAAGGCGATGCACTGTCCCCACTGCTGTTCTGCATAGGCTTAAACCCCCTCAGCCAGATAATCACAAGGTCTGGATATGGGTACAAGTTCAAGAGTAGAATCACCATCAGCCACCTCCTCTACATGGATGACATCAAGCTGTATGCTAAGAGTGAACGAGACATCAACTCACTGATCCACCTGACACGGATCTACAGTGAGGACATTGGGATGTCATTCGGACTGGAGAAGTGTGGCAGGATGATAGTAAAGAGAGGGAAGGTAGTTAAGACCGATGGACTGGAACTACCAGTGGGCCACATAGCAGACATAGAGACCAGCTATAAATACCTTGGTGTCCCACAGTCACATGGGAACCATGAGGAGAAGGCAAGGAAGACAGCAACATCCAAGTACCACCAAAGGATAAGACAGGTCCTGAAGAGCCAGCTCAATGGGAAGAACAAGATCCATGCCATCAACATGTATGCCCTGCCAGTCATCAGATACCCTGCCGGTATAGTGAGCTGGCCAAAGGAAGACATGGAGGCTGCCGATGTGAAGACCCGGAAGCTCCTCACAATGTACGGAGGTTTCCACCCCAAGTCCAACACCCAGAGACTGTACACCAGCCGCAAAGAGGGTGGGCGGGGACTGATGAGTGTCAAAGCCACTGTCCTGGATGAAACCCAGAGTATCCAGGAGTACATCAGTAAGATGGCACCCAAAGAGGAGCTGCTGAGAGAATGCTTCAGGCAGCAGCAGACATGGGAGGAAGTTCAAGCGGAGGAAATACCATGGCAAGACAAGCCCCTGCATGGGATGTACCATTGACAGATAGCTGAGGTGGCTGACAATGGGAAATCCTATCAGTGGCTGGAAAGGGCCGGACTAAAAGACAGCACTGAGGCACTCATCATAGCAGCACAAGAACAGGCACTAAGCACCAGATCCATAGAAGCAGGGGTCTACCACGCTAGATAAGACCCAAGGTGCAGATTGTGCAAAGAGGCCTCAGAGACAGGCCAACACATAGTGGCAGGGTGTAAGATGCAGGCAGGAACAGCGTACACTGAACGGCACAACCAAGTAGCTGGCATTGTGTACAGGAACATCTGCACAGCATATGAGCCAGACCCCCCCCCAAGTCCAGATGGGAGATTCCACAGACGGTCATGGAGAATAAAAGGGCTAAGATCCAGTGGGACTTCCAGATCCAGACGGACAGGCAGGTACTGGCCAATCAACCAGACATTGTGGTAGTAGACAAAGACCAGAAGACAGCGGTAGTGATAGATGTAGCAGTGCCAAGTGACAGCAACATCAGGAAGAAGGAGCATGAGAAGTTGGAGAAGTACCAGGGCCTGAAGGAGGAAATAGAGAGGATGTGGAAAGTCAAGGCCAAAGTGGTCCCAGTGGTGGAAGGAGCACTCGGGGCCGTAACTCCTAAGCTGGGAGAGTGGCTCCAACAGATCCCAGGAACAAATCAGAGCTCTCTGTGCAGAAGAGTGCAGTGCTAGGAACAGCTAAGATACTGCGCAGAACCCTCAAATTCCCAGGCCTCTGGTAGAGGACCCGAGATTGAGGAAGACACATACCACCCATAGGGGTGAGAAGGGAATTTTAAATAAATTAAATATGAAATGTCTTACCATTTTTAATAAATATTTATTTATTTATTTATTTATTTATTTATTTATTTATTTATTTATTAATTACATTTGTCACTGCCCATCTCATTAAAAAAGAGCTCTTGGCATTTTAAAAAACAGTTAAAATCAATTAAAATTACAATATGAAATAATCCCAAATAAATAGAAAATAAATATACTCCAAGGATAGATGTTAAAATTGGCAGTAAGGGAGTGTCATCAAGGCACCAGCCACCCCCAGGACTGGGTAAATGAATGAATATAATACTGTTGAAGGACAAGAAGAATGAATGAAATACTGTTGAAGGACAAGAAGAGTGAATGAAATACTGTTGAAGGACAAGAAGATTGGGAGTGTCACACAAATCTGTGATCAGGGCTCTTCTGAGCCTGTGAACCCCTCACTTTCTATCCCTCTGCCTCTCGTTGCACATTCCTCGCTACCGACTATTGGAAAGCTATGGACAGGTGTATGGGTGTCCACAGACAATATTTCAGAGGGGTCAAGTGAAATCACAGCGAAGTCTTGCCTCCTAAAGAAGCATTAAGGGCAGGACTTGATGTCACAGCACTTTGGCTTCCCATGCGTACCTGTATACATTGACTGGTACTGTCCTGTGCACATTGCCTGGCCGGACGTCCCCGGAGCTCACTCCCTAGTGCTCACCTGTAATCATGTCCTCAGCTTAGAGGGGGGTGAGGTGACAGGGGCAAGCCACTGACAGTTTTGGGGGGTAGAAAGGAGCCCTACTGCATGCCGTTGTTCTCTCGCTTCCCCCCTCACTCTACCTCCCCACCCCACGTCTCTTTGCCCCAAGCTATAGTCATGTCCTTAGCCCCAAAGGGCAGGTGCAATCTGTGGAGCATGCAAATGTCAGTGGTGGACAGGATGGCCAATGGCACCTGAGCACCCTTGCTTTCTCCTTTGGAAAGCGAATGCAGGCACCAAAATCAAAGGTTGTTGGACCTTGTGCAATGGTTAATATGAGACCACAGGCACAAAGCCTAAGTGAAATTGGTTTATTTGAACAGTTTCAACAATCAGTTTCCATTCATTGCCTCGTTCACTCATTCTGACATTACACTGATTGGGCCCTGCTTAGGGTTTTGGGGAGAAGATGTTATATGCATCTTCCACTCTTCTAGCGAGCTTCGTGATCCTGTTGCCTTTGATAACCTGTGCAAACTCACAGACTTTGCCTCTGAGTAAATCCTCCTACTCTGGTGGAATTGAAAACGTTTGTCTTTCAGTGCATACTCCCTTTTCCAATGGAACGTGGCATAATTTCCAAATGCCTACTCACCTAGACCCCGTCCCACTTCTCACGGCCTTAAAGCGATTAATGGATGACATTTGGTGACTGCCTTTCCATAGTGGCAAACGGTATTTCAGGACATTTAAAATATTGATGGCCTACGGTATGTTATTATTTATTTTGCTGTCTTTAATTTTGTTTTTGATCTGAATGTACAAAGATAGGGAATTGCGTGCTACTCGGAATCGGTTTTGAACCTTGTAATTAAATAAATAATATGAATTAATCTGTCATGTTAATCAGCTGGAAATCTGGTTCTCTCTCTTGTCCAAACTATCCAAATTCCAGTGGGCACATCTGCAAAGCTGGATATAATTCTCATAGGGTGAATGTAGACTTTGGCAAAGAAGCATATTCTACGCAATGAGAGTGTGGCTGGTTCATGCAACATCTTCTACTAAGCTGAATTAAGTTAATATACCTCGTACTTCAGCACGTTTTGGAAAACCCAACCATTGTCTTAGAATGTCACTTTGACCAGGACATTGCTACAAGCCATACTGGGGTTATTCCTGTAGCATAATATGTGACGTGAACCGAGCTATTGTGTTTTGTTAACCTGGGTTGGCCTTTCCATCTTATGTGAACCCAGGCAGTTGGCTTGATGTGGTCCGTTAACTGCAGCAGGAGCTGAAACTCTCCTGTAATTTGCAAGCAGTTCCAAAGAAAGAAAGAAAGAAGAAAGAAGAAAGGAGAAAGGAGAAAGGAGAAGGAAGAAGGAAGAAGGAAGAAGGAAGAAGGAAGAAGGAAGAAGGAAGAAGGAAGAAGGAAGGAAGGAAGGAAGGAAGGAAGGAAGGAAGGAAGGAAGGAAGGAAGGAAGGAAGGAAGGAAGGAAGAAAGAAAGAAAGAGAAAGCATTATGTAATTATTATGAAAGCAGTTCCAGTTGAGGGTCTGCATTCTCTTCAACGTTTTCTGCTAAAAAACAAAAAACAGAAAAGGAATGATTTGCAGTGCAGTTTCAAACTCTGGCTCAGGGCTCCCGAAGTTACATCCAAGAGGCTGGGGTGAGCACAGAAGCCAAACCACAGACCGGCTTTCCTCTCTGCTTTGCTTAGGCAAGCCAAAGACCCAGATGCCCAATGGGTTGTTTGCCACAAGCTCTGTGCATCTCACAAAGAGCTGCTGCTGGTGTTGCTGCCCAACAATGCAAACCTCTAGGCATGGGCTTGCTGCTTCTCTGGCAATGAGCTGCCTTTGGATTGAAGCCCCACACTTGGCCCCACTACCCACCAAGGACAGCCCATCCCATCCCCATCTGCAGAGCCAAAAGGGTGCCATGCCAAAGAATGGTGCTGCCTCCTGAGACCACCCAGGCCCACCTAAAGAGCCTCCATGCGTTGGCCATGGCTGGTGTCTCTTGTGCTCATTCCGTTGCTCCTAGCAGTCGGGAGTGGGGGGAGGCATTAGAAAACAATTCCAATTTAAATTCTGTTACCGTATATACTTGTGCATTATCCCTTCCTGAGACAAGGCAACCTTGGAATTTTTAATCAAAGCACCATGAAAAACGTAGATAAGCCAACCCTTGAAATTTTCATATGTTTCAATTTTCACATTTGGGTTATCTATGGGTAATCCTTGGATTATCCATTTTTTCATGGGATATAAGAGTATTTTAAAAAGGATTACCATATATGCTTGTGAATAAGACCATCCACGGATCAGCTGAACCCAATTTTGGGGGTGTATTTTGGCAACGAAAATTCTCAGCTTCTTGGCAAGTGTATATCGTATTTTATAATGGCATTCCCCAACCTGACGTCCTTCAAAAGTGTTGGGAGGTCTGGTTGTTGAAGTCCCTACCACATTCCTCCTTAAGATGCAGTACTGCATAGTCCCTCTTGGGTTTAATAGGAATAGGAATGCTTGCTATTAAATTCTTTTTAAAATGGTTACCAGTGATGGTCAGCAATAAGAACCTACATGGTACATGGTGAGCAGGTCTGTATATTACATTAACATTTTTCTTTGAAACAGCTTCCAAAAAGCCCCCTTGACATCCTTGTTCCTCAGGCTATAGATCAGAGGATTGAGCATGGGGGTCAGAGCCCCATATGCTAAGGAGATGACCTTGTCCTTTTCAGAAACGGATTTCCCTTCCGGTCTCAAGTACATGATCATGAGTGTTCCATAAAAGACACTGACCACAGCAAGGTGAGAACTACAGGTGGAGAAGGCTTTTCTGCGCCCAAGAGTAGAGCTTATATGGAGTATAGCCAGGCCTATGCGACCATATGTCACAACTATGAAGCCAAAGGGAGGGATTAGCACAAAGAGGCTGGCAACATGCATGAAGAGCTCACTGACTGTGTTGGAGCAAGCCAGTTTGAGTAAAGATTGCAGCTCACATGCAAAATGGTTGATGATGCGATGGCCACAGAAGTCAGTGGGCTGCAAGAGCCCACTGATCAGGGTCGTCATCAAGGCAAGGGCCACTGATGTGGCTACCAGATAAATGCATAATTTCCATCTCATGATCTGCGTGTAATATAAAGGCTGGCATATAGCTGCCAAGCGATCATATGCCATGATAGCCAAAACAAGACACTCTGCTACAGCCAGAAATACACCAAGGTACATTTGGGTGAAACATCTGGAGAAAGAAATTGTGGGCTTGTAGATGAAGCAGTTGACCAAGGTCTCAGGAAGTGCATTGTTGGTAATAAAAAAGTCTATGGTGGAAAGGACACAAATGAAGAAATACATGGGGGTATGAAGCTGTGGGTCCGCAATGCTCAGTATGATGATGAGTCCATTGCCAAGAAAGCTAACGAGATACACCACCAACAGGAAGCAAAACAGAATAATCTGAGATCTGGGATATTCCGATAGTCCAGTTAAAATGAACTCGGTCACCAGTGATTCATTTGAAGCTCCTATTATGTTCTCTTCCATTCCCTCCTACAGGAAAGAAAGAATAGTATGAGTACTAAGTACATTAGGGAATGATGCAATGCTTTCATCCTAAATGTTCATATGGCCAAAGTTACAGAGAAAAAGGACAATCACATCTGTATAAAGACTGCTTTGCAGATTATGCTAAGACAGAATTTGTTTTACCTACGACTTATTGAATACATTGGCTGGATTCCCACATAGGTGGATTCAAACACTGCAGTGAGGAATAAGTTTGTTTGCAAACTGCAGTGATTGCATAAATGCTAAGCCCAAAACGAAATAAGCTACATTCTGTTTTAGGTAGGTTTCAAGATTCAATCCCCAGTTGAAGATGGGGAAGTCTCTCAAAAAATAATGAAAGCTGCAAGCTGGAGGCCGTAGATCCATACCCACCCCCCACCCCCCCTTGGTCAGGAGAACCATTCTTCTGCCAGTTACTGAAACGGAACGAAAATGTCCTGAATTAAATCATGAGAAGCAATGCAGCAACACTCAGATAATTCTCGATGCAAAGTGGGGCTGATACTAGTCTCCAGGATGCCATCCTTTCCTCTATGGGTCTGAAAGAGCAAAGAGGCATGCAGGATAAATTATAAGAAAGTCCAGTTTGTTGCAGGGCACAGTGTTGTTCCTGAAAATGAGGCCCCTCTCTTAAGGCATCAGCCTTAGCTTTCATTCGCTGTGCTTTCTCACGTTACAAACAGTGCATTGATTTTTTTACTTTCTTATAATACTACTTCGGGAAACTTGTTAGTTAAGCAATGATCATCATTTCACTTCATGGTACCAGTTAATCCTTTGGAAGGGTAGAAAAGATTGCAGGAAATTATGTTTCTTCAGTATTCAGAACAGAAAACAGGGCAATGGTTTTATTGGAAAAGCCACACATACTAGGCAGTCCGTTCTCGAACTGTCCAGAACATTTGTTTGTGCAATGCTGGATTTCTAAAAGGGAGATTATAAAGCACTTTCGTGGGCTCCTCCCTGGTCTGTCATTTCCCAGAAAAGATGGAGATTGAGAGTGGAGGTTTATTCAAGACTAAATCTCACAAAAAGGAAACCATCCTTGGAACGGAAGATAAAGAGAGAAGGGATTCTCACAACGAGTCTAGCTTTTTTTAGAAAGGCAGGCATTGGAAGACCCAGGAGACAATTCATTACAATTCATTGCAGCTGCAGCTGCAGTTCCATTCTCATTCCGTTTTTTGCCTTCCCTTTAATTAAAATTTACATCTCGACTTCCTTTTTCTATCTCTTCTTTTCTTTTTGAATTAGCCTCAATAGTCTCCTTTCTTCAGATGGATAATTTAAAAGTTATTCCACCAATTTCTTTCCCAGGTTTGTTATTCTCTTTTAGTGGCAGAAAAGGAGCAAATTCCCATAATTTCAAATGACACAGTCCTCCTCTGCCCGTAGATGTGCACACATACACACACACACACAGACACACACAGACACACACCCCACCCACAGAGCACATCTGATAGACTTTGGCATCTGTAAGTTGAGCTCACCTCACAGCAACCACATATGATTGTCACCAGGCAGAGCAGCATCTAAAGACACGGCTTCAAAATCTCCTCTCTGGATCCAGGTCTCAGCCAACTGTCGTCTTTTATAGATACAGACAGAGAATTGCCTACCCACTTAAATTACCCTCCATATTTCTCTTTTTATCTCTAAAGTTTTGCTTACCCAGTGCTCTTCCAGGGATGAATTGTCAGCAGATTAAAAAAAAAAAACGTATTCCAAAGTAATTGCGAAGAGGAAAAGCAAAGTGGGGAAAGATGGTGCTAGGACATATTTGCGCTGAAAGAAACTGGGAATTTGATCAAATTCAGTTCTAGCATCCTAAAAACCTCATCCACTCATTCAGTAATCTTCATATCACGTACTTTTGCTAAGGTCGGTGTTTCTCACTGCGGGTATTGTCACCTCTGAGAAACAGGTTGAAAAGAAAAACCACTGCTTGAAGGGAAAAAAGCAGGAGATGGATAGTATGTTCGGCCTGTCCCTTGCTGTGGCATAGAAAATAGCACTGCAGGTTCCTTGAGGTAAACGAGGTTTTTTCATTCTCTTCTGTTCCCCAGTGGTTGATCAATGGCATTAGCACTGGAGAAAGGCCCAGATGAAATTCCAAGGACAGGTCTTTAATTGATTTTCAAGGGATTTTCCTGCCCCTTAACAGTGTAAACTCAAAAAGATACATCATTTCATTATTTAAGTTGAAGAATGCCATCTTTTTCCAGAAAGGCAGCCATACAGCAGAACCAGCTAAGTGTTTTAAGCTTCTCAGAGACTAACAACATTGATAGCATAAAATGGCTATGGAAGCCAATGTTCTGGTGTCTTCACAACTAAAAGAGAATCCAAGGGCAGGGGAATAGTTTAGGGACCAGATAGAAGAGGGCAGTCCCACAGGGAACTGGCAGGACCAATGGGAGGCACCAATTTGCTGATGTAGAACCCTTCATTTCAGACCCTGTCCCCAATGCCCATCAATGTACCCTACTTTGCCTGTATGCAGAGTCTGGAGGTGGGATAAGAGGGAAAACATCACTTCCAGAACAGAGCTCTAAAAGTCAGCTTCCGGTGAGGATTATAGTGAACTAGACGTCCTTGACACAGCCGGGATGGCGATAGAGTGGAGATTGGTGGCCAGATTGGCAGAGTTCTGTACAAAGGAGAGACCATGAGATCTCCCGTTTGCACTCTAGACAGCTGCTCCTCATGAATAGACTGTAGGAACTGGGGTTCTTGTGGTTGGCTCATGAGTTGAGTGGCTGGAGTCAAGGCTAAGCTCCATGTAAGCTCACAGCCTATTAAATGGACACAAAGTTCAGCCACCTCATTTCTTAATCACTTTTGGATGTAATTAATTTATAGTTACAGAGAGATTTTCTAAGCAGCAGGATAAGACTCCACTTGACGAGTTATAATTCTTTTAGGATTACAAAGGAATACAAAAAGAAAAGGGTGTTAAGGACTTTTTTATTTTTTATGTTTTTGGCCAGAAGCTTAACAAGGAGCTGATCTAAGAAACTTTAAAGCAGATAAAGGAGACAGTTATTTTGAAAGATTATTTTTTGGTGAAAAAGTTTTTGAATAAATTGGCATTAAATTAGACAAATGAACCAGACCTTCACGGGAAAGTTTTCTGTTTACTATTAAAGAGTGCAGAAAATTGGTGGATTTTGCAAAAGAAAAGATAGCAGTAATATGACCCAGACGGTGATGCTGACTATAGCTATGGAGATGTGGATTGTGATGTTGATTGGAACTAAAGTATGGAGTGTCATTAAAGAAGAAAGTGTTAAAGGCACAGGAACCCAACAATGTTACAAAAAAAAAAAAAAAGGTGGTGGGAAGGTTGCCTTTTCTTTTGTTCTTGTTTGAGAGACTTTCCTTTTTGGAATACTGGTTATAATGATAACCAGAAAAGTGGCAGGGATGGAGCGGGGGGTGGAGTGGATCAATAAAGCAACCTGCAGAGAAAGGAATTACTCCAGATTTGCTTCAGAAAGTTTTTCAGGAATTGGGTAATAAACTGGCAGAATCGCTTGATTCTAAAATGACTAAGTCACTTGGTACCAAATTGACCACTTTTGAAAAAAGAATGGATGAAAGACTTGCAAAGAGGCAAGGAGAGATGAAAGAAGAAGTTAAGAAGATGGAAAGCTCTGTAAAAGAAGTGTCTGGATTAAAATGAACTTAATGACAAAGCGGAAATTTTAGAGAATAAGACAGAAGTTATGGACAGAGAATTAGAAAGAGAGCTAGATAATCTGGCTCTATTGGAATTGAGAGAGAAGGAATTTTATTTGAGACCGAGAGCTATCCCAGAGGTTTCTGATAAAGGTATTAGAGAAAAAATGATTAAAGTAATGGCAATTTTTTTGTATTTGGAAGAAGAGGATACAGCGGCAGAAATTGATAAAGCTTAAAAAATAAATTCAAGATTTGCAAGAGCAAGAAATGTTCCCAGGGATGTTTTGGTAGACTTTGTCAGGAAGAAGACAAGGAATCAACTTTTGTAGCAGCGTTTTAATACGAGACTGAAATTGATTATATATATATCCTTAAAGAAATTTCTATCAGAATTTTATGTAAGAGAAAAGAGGGTTTTTGTTTGTGTTTTGACTGAAAGATTAAAACAGAAAAAGATCCCATTTCAAGGGGAGAAACTGGAAGGTGTAATTTTTAGTTTTAAACAGTAGAGGTTTCAACTGAATTCTGTTCAGAAGGCAAGATAATTTCTAGAAAAATTCAAAGAAGAATTGGAGGAGATTCAAATGGAGGTGTCAGAGGAGACTACACAAAACATCTAACAGGAAACTGAAGGGGATAATACCAAACTAGGCGCTACAGGGATCAATTTCTTTTCAATTTTGGCTCAATTATGGATGACATATGCTTAACATGGAATATAAATGGAGGAAATGCTCCTCAAAAGCGAGAAAAAAAAATCATTATTTGAAAAAATTAAATCAGGATATAATTTTCCTACAAGAGACACATATTAGAAAAAAGGACATAAAATATTTGATTTCTAAAAATTGAGTTTTCCTGGTATATAGATGCTTTGAGGATGAACTTTTACAACCTCTACAGAACACAGTGAAGTCTATCCTTCAGACAGGAAAGATGCCAGGGAGTTGGAAAGGGACCAATATAGCACTAATATCTAAAGAGGGATGAGATTTGGCTAAAACAAAAAATTATAGACCAATATCATTCTTGAATAACACCTGCCAGTTGTTCACAATGATTCTAGCTGATAGACAGAAAATAATTTTGCAAGAATTTATTGATACGGATCAATGTGGGTTTTTTCCTAAAAGAGATTTAAAGGACAACATTAGAAATGTGTTGTACATTTTGGCTGATTTGGAGCAACATAATGAAAAACAAGCCACATTGATCATCTTAGATGCAGAGAAGGCCTTTGACAATTTGACCTGGACTTTCCTGTTCAAGGTTTTGAAAGATACGAATTTTGGAAAGAACCTCATAAAATGGATGAGATCGATCTACACTTTCCAGAAAGCACAAATAATTGTTAATGGAAATTTAGCAAAACCCTGTGAGATACAAAAAGGAACAAGACAGGGATGCCCACTGTCCCCTCTCTTGTTTATTTCAGTTCCAGAAATATTTAACAGATATAAGAGAAGATGAGAGATTGTAGGAGTAAAGATGTAAAGAGGATGATAAGTTAAGAGCTTTTGCAGATGACTTGGTGTTGGTTTTGGAAGATCCTTTAAAGGGAATTGAAACAGTAATGGGCAAATTAAAAGAATTTGGTGCATGAGCAGGCTTTAAGATTAATAAACAGAAGACAAAGTTATTAACAAAAATATGAAAGTACAAGATCAAACAGAATTGATGAATAAGATGGGTTTTAAGACTGAGAATAAGGTAAGATATTTGAGTATCACTATGACAAACCTGAATTGTATGTTATTTTAAAATAAGAGTGGGTGTTGCTAAGAAGTAGAAGGCTCTTGGAGTTAGAAGGACATGACCTGAGATTTGGGTGGCATGGATATCTGTGGGTTGACAAAGTTAAGGTTAATAGATGTTAAAAATCATTCTGTTAGATGTGCCATACGGAGAATATGGGATAGGCACAAACCCAGGTTGTGACCGGAAACACCTTTGTGGCTCTCAGCTCAAGAAGCACTTTATAGGTGAGAAATAATAAGCAAACTCAAATGGCTAACTTATTGTGAGATTCTAGAATTTTGTCAAGAAGAATGTAAAAGAAAATCAAGAGACGATCTGGTGGCAGAGGGATATACTTGTCAATAGTTTCTTATTTACAATTATTAGAAATATTTAACATAGACAAAAGAATTTGTGGTTTTGAATATTGTAAGAGTGAGTTTGAAATAGCACTTTGTACAAGTGACGAACATGTAATGGCTGAAATGTATTAACTTTTATTGAAATTTGAAGCAGAAGGAGAAGAAGTGAAAAAATATATGATAAAGTGGGCTAAAAATTTTAGTGATAATATATACAGAAGGAATAATGGGAAAATATGTGCTTGAAGGGATTGAAATCTACATTGTGTTATAATCTAAAAGAGAATTTTTATAAAACGATGTATCATTGGTATATGTCACCAGAGAAATTGCCTAGAATGTATAAAGGCCCTTCAAATTTATGCTGGAAATGGGAACAACAAGAAGGGACTTTTTATCATGTTTGGTGGATGTGTAGAAAATCCAGAAAGTTTTGGATTCAAATACACATACTAATACAGAGGATTTTAAAGATTAATATAGAGTTGAAACCGGAGGTTTTTCTTCTGGGACTGATGGACAAACAGTTGAAAAACAGTCATGGAACTTTCTTTTTATGCATAATAACTGCAGCAATATTATTATACACCCAAAGATGGAAAGATTTGACATTACTCAAAATGGAGGAATGGTCGGAGAAGATGATGGAACTTGCTGAAATGGCCAAATTGACTTTTCTGACCAGAGAAAAGACAGAAACGATGTCTATTGCGAACTGGAAACCCCTGATAGACTTTTTGCATGAAAGAGAAAAAAATGAACTTATGATTTATGGTTTTGATGATTAGACGGGATAGATTACAGAAAAAAGAAAGCTATGTTGTAACCATAGGACAATAGGTAAGTTTACATTTTGTACTTGTAATTGCTGTAAAGAAGATCGGAAGCTGCTTCTTTGTAACTCTGTTATTTAGTTTTTACTTTTTTCCCCTCTCTTGCACTTTTAGCTCATTCTTTGATATCTTTTCTCTTATTTCTTTTTCTCGCTCTATATTACTTGCTGTTAGTTTTAATTTTCTTTCTTAAAATTTTTAATAAATGTATATATATATTTATTAAATATAAATAAATTAAATATAAAATGCCTTACAATTTTGAATACTTTATTTATTTATTTATGTATTTATTTATCAAATTTGTCATCGCCCATCTCGTTAAAAAAGAACTCTCAGCAGTTTACAAAGCAGTTAAAATCAATTAAAATTACAATATGAAATAATCCCAAATAAATAGAAAATAAATATAATCCAAGGATAGATGTTAAAATTGGCAGTAACTCAGGGAGGGTCATCAAGGCACCAGCCACCCCCAGGATTGGGTGAATGAATGAATATAATGCTCTTGAAGGACAAGAAGATTCAATGAAATACTGTTGAAGGACAAGAAGATTGGGACTGTCACACAAATCTGTGATCAGGGCTCTTCTGAGCCTGTGAACCCCTCACTTTCTATCCCTCTGCCTCTCATTGCACATTCCTTGCTACCGACTATTGGAAAGCTATGGACAGGTGTATGGGTGTCCACAGACAATATTTCAGAGGGGTCAAGTGAAATCAGAACACAAGTCCTGCCTCCTAAAGGGCACAGCTCGATGTCACAGGACTTTGGCTTCCCATGCGTGCCTGTATACATTGACTGCTACTGTCCCGTGCACATTGCCTGGCCGGACGTCCCCAGAGCTCACTCCCTAGTGCTCACCTGTAATCATGTCCTCAGCTGAGAGGGGGGTGAGGTGACAGGGGCAACCCACTGACAGTTTTTGGGGGTAGAAAGGAGCCCTACTGCATGCCGTTGTTCTCTCGCTTCCCCCTCACTCTACCTCCCCACCCCACGTCTGTATGCCCCAAGCTATAGTCATGTCCTTAGCCCCAAAGGGCAGGCGCAATCTGTGGAGCATGCAAATGTCAGTGGTGGACAGGATGGCCAATGGCACCTGAGCACCCTTGCTTTCTCCTTTGGAAAGCGAATGCAGGCACCAAAATCAAAGGTTGTGAGATCTTATGCAACGGTTAATATGAGACCACAGGCACAAAGCCTAAGTGAAATTGGTTTATTTGAACAGCTCCAACAATCAGTTCCCATTCATTGCCTCATTCACTCACTCTGACATTACACTGATTGGGCCCTGCTTAGGGTTTTGGGGAGAAGATGCTATACGCACCTTCCACCCTTTTAGTGAGCTTCGTGATCCCATGTGCCTTTGATAGCCTGTGCAAACTCACAGACTTTGCCTCTGAGTAAATCCTCCTACTCTGGTGGAATTGAAAACGTTTGTCTTTCAGTGCATACTCCCTTTTCCAATGGAACGTGGCATAATTTCCAAATGCCTACTCACCTAGACCCCGTCCCACTTCTCACTGCCTTAAAGCGATTAATGGATGACATTTGGTGACTGCCTTTCCACAGCTGCAAATGGTATTTCAGGACATTTATAATATTGATGGCCTACAGTATATTATTATTTATATTGCTGTCTTCAATTTTCTTTTTAATCTGAATGTACAAAGATAGGGAATTGCGTCTACTCGGAATGGGTTTTGAACTTTGTAATTAAAAAAATAATATGAATTAATCTGTCATGTTAATCAGCTGGAAATCTGGTTCTCTCTCTTGTCCAAACTATCCAAATTCCAGTGGGCACATTTGCAAATCTGGATATAATTCCCACAGGGTGAATGTAGAGTTTGGCAAAGAAGCATATTCTACGCAATGAGAGTGTGGCTGGTTCATACAACGTCTTGTACTAAGCTGAATTAGGTTAATATACCTCATGCTTCAGCACGTTTTGGAAAACCCAACCATTGTCTTAGAATGTCACTTTGACCAGGACATTGCTACAAGCCATACTGGGGTTATTCCTGTAGCATAATATGTGACGTGAACCGAGCTATTGTGTTTTGTTAACCTGGGTTGGCCTTTCCATCTTATGTGAACCCAGGCAGTTGGCTTGATGTGGTCCGTTAACTGCAGCAGGAGCTGAAACTCTCCTGTAATTATGAAAGGAGTTCCAGCTGAGGGTCTGCATTCCCTTCACTGTTTTCTGCTAAAAACTAAAAACAGAACAGGAATGATTTGCAGTGCAGTTTCGAACTCTGGGTCAGGGCTCCCGAAGTTACATCCAAGGGGCTGGGGTGAGCACAGAAGCCAAACCACAGACCGGCTTTCCTCTCTGCTTTGCTTAGGCAAGCCAAAGACCCAGATGCCCAATGGGTTGTTTGCCACAAGCTCTGTGCATCTCACAAAGAGCTGCTGCTGGTGTTGCTGCCCAACAATGCAAACCTCTAGGCATGGGCTTGCTGCTTCTCTGGCAATGAGCTGCCTCTGCACTGAAGCCCCACACTTGGGCCCACTCCCCACCAAGGACAGCCCGTCCCATCCCCATCTGCAGAGCCAAAAGGGTGCCATGCCAAAGAATGGTGCTGCCTCCTGAGACCACCCAGGCCCACCTAAAGAGCCTCCATGCGTTGGCCATGGCTGGTGTCTCTTGTGCTCATTCCGTTGCTCCTGGCAGTCGGCGGTGGGGGGAGGCATTAGAAAACAATTCCAATTTAAATTCTGTTACCATATATACTTGTGCATTATCCCTTCCTCAGACAAGGCAAGCTTTGAATTTTTAATCAAAACACCATGAAAAATGTAGATAAGCCAACCCTTGAAATTTTCATATGTTTCAATTTTCACATTTGGCTTATCTGTGGGTAATCCTTGGATTACCCATTTTTTCATGGGATATAAGAGTATATTAAAAAGTATTACCATATATACTTGTGAATAAGCCCATCCATGAATAAGCTAAACCCAATTTTGAGGGTGTATTTTGGCAACTAAAATTCTCAGCTTCTTGGCAAGTATCTCTGGTATTTTATAATGGCATTCCCCAACCTGATCTCCTTCGAAGGTGTTGGGAGTTCTGCTTGTTGAAGTCCCTACCACATTCCTCCTTAAGATGCAGTACTGCATAGTCCCTCTTGGGTTTAATAGGAATAGGAATGCTTGCTATTAAATTCTTTTTAAAATGGTTACCAGTGATGGTCAGCAATAAGAACCTACATGGTACATGGTGAGCAGGTCTGTATACTACATTAACATTTTTCTTTGAAACAGCTTCCAAAAAGCCCCCTTGACATCCTTGTTCCTCAGGCTGTAGATCAGAGGATTGAGCATGGGGGTCAGAGCCCCATATGTTAAGGAGATGAGCTTGTCCTGTTCAGAAACGGATTGCCCTCCGGGACTCATGTACATGATCATGAGTGTTCCATAAAAGACACTGACCACAGCAAGGTGAGAACTACAGGTGGAGAAGGCTTTTCTGCGCCCAAGAGTAGAGCTTATACGCAGTATAGCCAGGCCTATGCGACCATATGTCACAACTATGAAGCCAAAGGGAAGGATTAGCACGAAGAGACTGCCAACATGAATGTAGAGCTCACTGACTGTGTTGGAGCAAGCCAGTTTGAGTAAAGATTGCAGCTCACATGCAAAATGGTTGATGATGTGATGGCCACAGAAGTCAGTGGGTTGCAAAAACACATTGATCAGGGTCAACATCAAGGCAAGGGCCACTGATGTGGCTACCAGATAAATGCATAATCTCCAACTCATGATCTGCGTGTAATATAAAGGCTGGCATATAGCTGCCAAACGATCATATGCCATGATAGCCAAGACAAGGCACTCTGCTACAGCCAGAAATTCACCAAGGTACATTTGGGTGAAACATCTGGAGAAAGAAATTGTGGGCCTGTAGATGAAGCAGTTGACCAAGATCTCAGGAAGTACATTGTTGGTAAGAATAAAGTCTATGGTGGAAAGGACACAAATGAAGAAATACATGGGGGTATGAAGCTGTGGGTCCGCAATGCTCAGAATGATGATGAGTCCATTGCCAAGAAAGCTAACGAGATACACCACCAAGAGGAAGCAAAACAGAATAATCTGAGCTCTGGGATATTCCGATAGTCCAGTTAAAATGAACTCGGTCACCAGTGATTCATTTGAAGCTCCTATCATGTTCTCTCCCATTCCCTCCTGCAGGAAAGAAAGAATAGTATGATTACTAAGTACATTAGGGAGAGATGCAATGCTTTCACCTTAAATGTTTATATTGCCAAAGTTACACAGAAAAAGGAAAATTACATCTGTATGAAGACTGCCTTGCAGATTATGCTAAAACGTAATTACTTTTACCCATAACTTACTGAATACATTGGCTGGATTCCCACATGGTTGGGTTCACACATGCATTGAAGAATAAATTTCTTTGCAAACTGCAGTGATTTCATAAATGCTAAGTCAAAACGACATTAGCTACATTCTGTCTTTGCTAGCTGTCCAAAATCAATCCCTGATTGAAGCTGGAGAAGTCTCTTTCCAAAAATAATGAAAGCAGCAACCTGGGGGCCATAGGTCCATTCCCACTCCCACTAGGTCAGGAGAACCCCTCGTTGGCCAGTTACTGAACCGGAACCAAAACGTCCTGAGTTAACTCATGAGAAGCAATGCAGCAACACTCAGATAATTCGCAATGCATAGTGGGACCAATGCTGGTCTCCAGGACACCATCCTTTCCTCTTTGGGTCTGAAAGAGCAAAGAGGCATGCAGGATAAATTATAAGCAAGTCCAATTTGTTCCAGGGCACAGTGTTGTTCCTGAAAATGAGGCCCCTCTCTTAAGGCATCAGCCTTAGCCTTCATTCTCTGGGCTTTCTCATATTAAAAACAGTGCATTGATTTTTTTATTTCCTTATAATACTACTTCGAGAAAATTGTTAGTTAAGCAATGATCATCATTTCACTTCATGGTACCAGTTAATCCTTTGGAAGGGTAGAAAAGATTGCAGGAAATTATGTTTCTTCAGTATTCAGAATAGAAAACAGGGCGATGGTTTTATTGGAAAAGCCACACATACTAGGCAGTCCGTTCTCGAACTGTCCAGTACATTTGTTTGTGCAATACTGGATTTCTAAAAGGGAGATTATAAAGCACTTTCGTGGGCTCCTCCCTGGTCTGTCATTTCTCAGAAAAGATGGAGATTGAGAGTGGAGGTTTATTCAAGACTAAATCTCACAAAAAGGAAACCATCCTTGGAACGGAAGATAAAGAGAGAAGGGATTCTCACAACGAGTCTAGCTTTTTTTAGAAAGGCAGGCATTGGAAGACCCAGGAGACAATTCATTACAATTCATTGCAGCTGCAGCTGCAGTTCCATTCTCATTCCGTTTTTTGCCTTCCCTTTAATTAAAATTTACATCTCGACTTCCTTTTTCTATCTCTTCTTTTCTTTTTGAATTAGCCTCAATATTCTCCTTTCTTCAGATGGATAATTTAAAAGTTATTCCACCAATTTCTTTCCCAGGTTTGTTATTCTCTTTTAGTGGCAGAAAAGGAGCAAATTCCCATAATTTCAAATGACACAGTCCTCCTCTGCCCGTAGATGTGCACACATACACACACACACACAGACACACACAGACACACACCCCACCCACAGAGCACATCTGATAGAGTTTGGCATCTGTAAGTTGAGCTCACCTCACAGCAACCGCATATGATTGTCACCAGGCAGAGCAGCATCTAAAGACACGGCTTCAAAATCTCCTCTCTGGATCCAGGTCTCAGCCAACTGTCGTCTTTTATAGATACAGACAGAGAATTGCCTACCCACTTAAATTACCCTCCATATTTCTCTTTTTATCTCTAAAGTTTTGCTTACCCAGTGCTCTTCCAAGGATGAACTGTCAGCAGATTTTTTTTAAAAAAAAACGTATTCCAAAGTAATTGCGAAGAGGAAAAGCAAAGTGGGGAAAGATGGTGCTAGGACATATTTGCTCTGAAAGAAACTGGGAATTTGATCAAATTCAGTTCTAGCATCCTAAAAACCTCATCCACTCATTCAGTAATCTTCATATCACGTACTTTTGCTAAGGTCGGTGTTTCTCACTGTGGGTACTGTCACCTCTGAGAAACAGGTTGAAAAGAAAAACCACTGCTTGAAGGGAAAAAAGCAGGAGATGGATAGTATCTTTGGCCTGTCCCTTGCTGTGGCATAGAAAATAGCAGTGCAGGTTCCTTGAGGTAAACGAGGTTTTTTCATTCTCTTCTGTTCCCCAGTGGTTGATCAATGGCATTAGCACTGGAGGAAGGCCCAGATGAAATTCCAAGGACAGGTCTTTAATTGATTTTCAAGGGATTTTCCTGCCCCTTAACAGTGTAAACTCAAAAAGATACATCATTTCATTATTTAAGTTGAAGAATGCCATCTTTTTCCAGAAAGGCAGCCATACAGCAGAACCAGTTAAGTGTTTTTAGCTTCTCAGAGGCTAACAGCACTGATAGCATAAAATGGCTGTGGAAGCCAATGTTCTGGTGTCCTTCATAACTAAAAGAGAATCCAAGGGTAGGGGAATGGTTAGGGACCAGATAGAAAGGGGCAGTTCCCCCCCCCCCCCCGCTTTTTTTTCTTTCCGTTATACCATCAACCAATTTAATTTGTTGGAATTCCTTAAAGCTACGGGTCAACCAATCAACTGTTCCAGCTATCAATCACTAAGTTGCTCTTCCCCTCATAGAATCCTCATATGGTAGTTTACGGATTCCAAGGTAATCTAAGCCCCTTTCTCAAACTCCAGTTCTTCCCCTTTCTTTATCCAGCAGCTGCACAAACTCAGATGGCCATTCTAACTTTTTACTGCTACGTAATAATTGCTTTGCTGAGTGATTTGGTATTAGAATGGCTGTCCCACTGGCTTTTGACTAGGCTTTTTCTGCAGATTCATTTCACTTCTCATTCCCTTTTCAATGTGTGGCCTTGAAGCCTTGAACAACCTGTACCGATGATCTTTGATATTCTAGACCTGAACAGTTGATTCACACTTTTGGAACTTGATTTTTTGTGAGCAATGTTCTGACCAATTTTAGAGGCTGGCTCTCTAGTGGAACACTAGCTTTATTTAAGTAGTTAAGCGATTCAGTGTGGACGTATTTTATTTGTCATTTTTTGAACCACTGAAAGAGGAAATGAAGCATGTTCTCCTGCTCTTCAAGTTCTAGAATCTCGCTCAGATGCAGGGGAGATGTAAACAGCAGCTGTGATACATGAGATGTTGTGGCCAAAATCTGGCTCATCTAAAGCAACCAAATCACTTGGAAGAGGCAACGTGAATTTATTAAGTGTGCAAACAGCTACAGTGTACACTGAGCTCCCAGCAAAGCATTAGCATCTTGCTGAGCAGCTCTGAAGAAAAGCAAAACCACAGCTAAATGTGGTAGATGCCTGATTGTCGCATAGGGCAGATTTCACTGTGTTCAGCCAGACATGAGTTCTCTGCAATATCTTGTACCACGGTTGAAACACCATGCAGTGATAATGGGAAGAAGCTAATTTTTACTACTATAATAAATTGTTATGAACAATTGCCACCTGCAGGTGCCTCCGGATAGTATGCAGAGGTGAACACTGATTTATTCTGGTATCTTTTTTCCAACCAGTTTCCTAAAAGCTCCTTTTACATCCCTGTTTCTCAGGATGTAAATTACAGGATTCAGCATAGGAGTCAGAGCTCCAAGACTACAGTTAGGATCTTTTTCTTGTCAGTAACTGATTCTCTTTCAGGCACCATGTACATTATCATGATTGTCCTGTAAAAGACGCTGACCACAGCAAGGTGGAGAAGGCCTTTCTGCGACCCTGACTTGAGTGAACGCACATTACAGCAGGCCCACATGACTGCGTGTCACAACTGTGAAGTCAAAGGGAGGAATTAAGAGAAAGAGGCTGGAAATGTGCAACACGACCTCACTGGTATGTGAGTTGGAATAACCCAGTTTGACAAAAGTGCATAATCTCCAACTCATGATCTGCATGGAATTGGATATCAGGTGGATGCCTTAACAGACCACATGACCTTTGATCCACATCTATCACGCACTTCAATGGAACACTGGTTTCATCATTTTAAAGGTTTTGAAGTGATCAGTCACACAATCTGTGAGTCGGATTGAGGCTAAACGTCATTTTGTCATGGACTTTAGTGGGTGCAAACGTGGGTGGTTCCTGGCCAGGAGAACCATGGAAGGACAAATACTACTTGGAATCAAGTCAATCTACTGTTCATTCTTCCATGAAAAGTATCTGCAGTGGAGTCAGACAGAGGGGTCCTCTCGCTTTGCAAAATGTATGAAGTGGTCTGGGGAGAGATTCAAAACATCCTGGACTGGCCTTGTAATGATGAAATATTGCATATTCATATGACTGTTTCTAAAAGCTCTGGAGAGCTTAAAGCTCTGAGCATACAGATAGATAATCCAGTATGGTGACCCATTACCGTGGACCTGTGCTGCATCTAGAAGCTGGCAGACTAATTGAGGCCTCTTAGTAAGGGGTCTGCCAGCTGACTGGCAACTCGAACTACACTATAACTCTGGAGTCCCTGTCCTCTTCCAGTGATAAAAAGGAGTAGGATTCAGAAGAATATCACTCTGTTGTGTCTTCCATGTTCTTGAAATAGGTCAAGGGACACATGCCAGACACCTCCTCTCTAGTCTCACCACCCTTTCAAATCTAACTAGCTGGTTTTCCATTGCCAGTGAACCGATATATGTGTCTATGAAACACAGCTTTAAGTCAAGGTTGGCCATTATTCCATCTGCTCCCTCTCATGCACAGTGTCTCCAGGCCCTTCCCAAAATTGTAGCCAAATTGCATTAAGTATTATAAGTCTTATATATCTGGGAAGTAAGTAGATTGTACTGATTTGAACTATGTTCTGTAAAGGAAATTCAACAGCAGATAGCAGTACCTGCTGCCCTTTCTGATCTCAAAAAACCTGCTTCATACCGGGAAGGAGGGCCCCGGGAAATTGCAGGGGTTTAGGCCACACAAACTGCATGGACCTGTCTGGGTAGTCACTAGGAGACACGACTGACCGGAAGGACCATAACAACAACAACAAAGCTAAATGGGGAAGCCGAAAAGCATTGTGAAAGAAGAGAATGACAAATTATTTCCATAAAGTTGCCAAGGTGGTGATTCATTTAATTCATTTTATACCAGGAGTAAATTAAATCAAGTTTTTCTCCTGGATCCCTCTTGCAGCTGGGAATGCTTTATAAACCTCCTTTGAGCACAGTCCAAGCCAAGGGCAAGATGTGAGTTTTGAGATAGGCTGGAATCATCCATTAAAAGTAAGCAGCAAGCAGGACAGATCCCAAACTCTTTAGTGCCAGAGTTGAAAGTTTGCCCTCTGCCCATATAAAGAAGTTGATTGGACTGTGGTTCTTTTTCAATAACAGTTCCATTTGTTAAGTTCAGGATTATTTTCCCAATGTCCACCTTATTGCTCACTCAATCAGCCTCGTGCAGGTAAGCCTAGCAGACTTGTTTGAGTCTGTTTATTGTGCTATGTTTGTTGTTGTTGTTGTTGTTGTTCAGTCGCTAAGTCGTGTCCAACTCTTCGTGACCCCATGAACCATATTGCGCCAGGCCTTCCTGTCCTTCACTGCCTCCCTGAGTTTGCTCAGTTTCATGCTCAGTATTATGACTAGAAAAGGGCAACCCAGCCGACATGATGCTTCCAAAGTACTTGTGCTCACTCCCAGCTTAGAGCAGTCGGAGAAAACACTCTGGAGCTTGGAACCAACAGTAGGCACTGAAACCTCACCTGACCTTAATTTTTAGCAAACTGGACTCATAGACTGACAAGTAAGAAATTGTTACCAGTTGCAAACACACTTTCAATCTTTCAAGCGCATGTCAAAAGGCAGAAATTTCCCCAGCTAAGTTCTTCATTTGTGGCAAAGTATCAATAATAGTAGTAGTGAGGAAGATGATCATCATCATGATCAACAACAACAAGAACTAGGGAATCCAAATGATCTTTCAGAAGCTTTACTCATGATAAAGCACATTTCAAACAATGGTAGAGCAAGAAGGAGAAACCAAGATTTAAGATTTACATGTGATCTATTTAAAGCAGTAACATCCAAGTTAGTGTTACCAAGTTGCAAGTCTCTATTGGATGGTCAGTCCAATACTTTGCCCATCGCCCGGAGAGAGCTGACGGCAAGGCAGCAGGAAGGCAAGAGGATGGTGAAATCCTCTGGCTTGGTCTCCAAACACCAGTCTGCATATGTCCAGCTACAGCTCCACACATTCAGGTTTAGATCTTCAGATTGGATCTCATCTGTTACCAGCAAACTCCTTTTCCTTCCATTGTTAATTGGTCCAGGCACCACCAAATTGTATGAGCAATTTTTGATGGAGGTTTTAGAGATCTGCTTTTCAGCACCTTTGGGTCTGTCTGCCACAAGGTGTTGTGCCACCTCACCTCATCATGTGTTGTTTATGTCCAGTTCTTCATTTCTTTATTCAGCTGTTCTGTATTCAAGCAGCTCCATATTGTGGTCCCCCCACTCCCTGATCTTCATAACATACTCGTAAGCAACAGGCCTTCACTAGTAGGCCTAACCCCTAAATTAAGAAGTTTCATTTAATTAATCATGTTGCAGCTTAAACAATTACAATATGATTAGTACAAGATACTGTGAAGGAGTCTGGTATCACCTCTTCCAACTAACAAATTAGCTAGATTGATGTAGGGTTTAAACTGGGGTGAGGCAGGGGGGAAGGGAGGGGATGACAAGTTGGTTATGCAGGTGCAGGTTACATGTGAGACTGATTACAGGGATTTCTCAATTAACAGTTGTGTGTTAAAACCCCATTGTGTTTCTTTGAGACCCTTTAAGGTAGCCCGAAACCTTTTCACGTATGTGAATTCAACAATCTCTCACTCAGTGGTGCTGTTGAAATCTCAGTTATCCAAAATAATTACTTTGAGAAATGCAAGAGTATCCTGATAGGTTGAAATGCTGGGATACTACTTTGTCCTTGAGTCTTGATGTCAAACATGTGTCCATTAAGTCTTTTGCATCCTATGTTAGAATCCACCAGGGCATTTCTGGAAGATGATGGCATATATCACATCATTTCTTAAAATGATCATTGGCTTTAGCAGCAGCTGGGCATGTTTCTGGAAGACAATTATAGGGCAGCAGCTCAGGATGAGGCCACTAGTTTTATTAGATATTACAAGGTTGATAAATTTACTTCAGCAGAGGCTGTCTGTAGGCACTCAGTCCTGTAGAAAATACTGCAATTATTCTGGGCCTCTGTCAGTTTCAGCCCAAGAAACTCCATGGGATGGTTCTGGAATTGCTCAGTTACTTTATTAGCTTACACCTGCTAGACAGAATCTCACCAGACTAACTCTAACTCCCAAAGTCTGCAACTAAACACTATGAATTCCTTAGGGTGGTCCTCTTTGCTTTAACATGCTCAGGCTGCAGGCTGAGGAGATGCTTGAAATTCTTCTTCCCATGACCTTGACTCTCCTCATCCAAGTCCTCCATCACAGCCTCCTGGAATATCGGCCATGGCAAACCCCTTTCCTATCAACTCCAGCAACCAAGGGCAGTTCTTGAACTTATTGTAAGGTATCATTCTGGTCAAAGAAGAGGCCTAGCAATCCCAAGCAGGTATTGGGGATGGCGGTTATTATTATAGGCCTCTCCTGTTTTGTCACTTGGTTCTTTATTGCTCAAGTCAGTTACTGTGGGAGTGCATACCTACTTATTAATTTTTAGGATTAGTAAGGGTGTGAACAGATCACGTGTTCAGCTGAACTCAATGGATTGATTAAGGAGGGAGGTCAATGTCTAAGTCCTGCTTCTGGCTGGAAGAGGTGGAGTTAACTATTTCCTGTCCTTTCTGGTCAGGTCCATCTCATGGTATGCCCACGGCCAATTTGTATGCTCCTTCTTTCCACTTCGACTTCAGGAAGCATGTGTTTAAAAATAATTAATTGGGATAATAAATACTCTAGACTGCTGGTCTTTGAAGTCATCTCTGAGTGATCAGTCTCCTAACTGCATTGTTCACCAGTTACATCAGTCAGTTTAATCATCTCCACCATTAGAGCATTTGTGGTAGCCAGGACCATTGGTGGCTAGGACCAAACTTCCCCCATCTCCAACCAAATACTGAAACAGATCCAAAATCATGGAGAAAAGTCTAATTCAAGTACACAATCATTTTGACAGTGCCCTTGGGTAGGAAAAAATTACCCCTGTCATCTGGTGTCTAATTTGCCTTAGATGCAGAGAATGCTTTTTGCCTAAGAAAATGGTTGATGTCTGATTGTCACACAAAGATGTAATACCCATCTAACACACTTGAGGGGCTTCACCATTTTCAGTCAGTCTTGATTGCTATTAGGAAATGTATCTTGCTCAAAATGACCATTCAGTGATGGTATAAGGAAATGATCTTTACTATCTATGCTTCCTATCGTAAACTAACAATTGGTAAATACTATTGTCTCTGCACTACACAGAACAAGGGCTATTAATCTATCCTGACATCTTTCGTCCAATCAGTTTCCAAAAAGCTCCCTTCACATCCCTGTTTTTCAGGCTGTAAATTATCGGATTCAGCATAGGAGTCACAGCTCCATAGATTACAGATAGGATCTTTTCCTTGTCAGAAGTAGTTTTTCCTTGGGGCATCAAGTACATGATTATAATTGTCCCATAAAAGACACTGACTACAGCAAGATGAGAGCTATATGTAGAGAAGGCCTTCCTACGACCCTGGGCTGAACTGATACGTAATATAGCATGACCTATTTTCCCATAAGTCACAACTATGAAGCCAAATGGTGGGATTACAAGCGAGAAGGTGGCGGCTTGCATGAAGATCTCACTAATCTGTGTGTCAGAGCAAGCTACTTTAAGGAAAGATTGCAATTCACATACAAAATGATTGATGATATACTGACCACAGAAGTCAGTGGGTCGTAATAGTGAATTGATAAGGGTTGTCAGGGAAGGAAAGCCTACAGACACAGCCATCAGACAAATACATAATCTCCAACTCATGATCTGCATGTAGTGTAAGGGCTTGCATATAGCTGCAAAACGATCATATGCCATGACAGCAAGGACAACACACTCTGTTGAGACAAGCAGAAGACCCAGATACATTTGGGACAAACATCTGGAGAACGTAATAGTGGGCCTGTAAATGAAGCAGTTGGTGAGTATCTCAGGAAGGACATTGTTAATGAGAATGAAGTCTATCAAGGAGAGGACACAAATAAAAAAATACATTGGAGTATGAAGCTGGGGGTCCACAATAATTAATGCAATGATGAGGCCGTTGCCAAGAAGACTAATGAGGTACACCATCAACAAGAGCCAAAAGAAGATCACCTGGGCTCTGGGTTGGTCAGATAATCCAATTAAGATGAATTCTATTGCCATTGTTTCATTTGCAGATGCCATCACAATGTTACACACTTTTTCCTTCCTGCATGGAAGAAGGAATACTTTTCTTAGAAGTGGCAGGTTCAAGAAGGTATTAGATACTCCTGTTGATAGGTGAGAGGGAGTAAAACAAGTTGACGCCTGCGGTGGATATGTCTAATAAGATCCTGAATATAAGACACTGTTTAGACCTGTGAAAGAAATCCTAGTTTACTCAATAGAAACTGGTGCTGTGTTGATTAATAAACCTCAGTAAAATTCAGCATTTCAGTCTCATTTGGTCCTATATTCAAACAGTAATTGAAGATAGACAACTTTGCCTATCAGGACAAATCTGAAGAATAATACAGCAATGCATTTAGTGGGAAAAGCCAAAATCACAAATTAGAGAACAGTTTTTGCTTTACTGAGATGGCTTATCTCTCCTCCCCCTCCTTTTTTAAATAGCACTTTTGAGCTATGAATTACAATTCATCAGGATAATTCTGCATATAAGGTTTCAAAATATTAATTCAATATTTAGCAATTCCAGAAAAAAATAACTTTAAGCCTTAGATGGGTGATATCCTACCTGAATGCTACTTGAAACAGATAATATAACAGAGCCCTGCTGAGTCAGGAAAAGGGCATGTCAAGAGCATCCTGCTGTGTTATTATACAGCCTTCAGACAAACCCAGTGACAGATACCCCCATCCATCCCTTGTAGATGGAAAACATCTATAATAGAAACAGACGGGGGTTCTCTGCACTTTCTACCGTGTACGAGGTGGTCTGTGGGGAGACTCAATGCACAGAGAGTGCCCAGTGCTTAAACGTGCTGGGCTTCAGAGATGGTCACACACAGAGAGGGAGAGAGAGAGAGACCTCAGCCAGTTGGAACATCTCAGCAAGTAAGTCCCCACAGCATCATCAGCTCTTACCTTACCGTACCATTTCTCCAAGGATGTTGAATTAAAAAGTCAGTAGAAAAAGATGTGGATCAGAAGCCTCCCTTTAGTCCAAAATACTGGCAAGGAACAAGAGGAGCGACACTTGAGCAGAAGTGTCAGTTGCAAAAGAAATACACTATGAATGGGGAAAATAGGGAGGGGTGTTAATGTTCATTACAGCAGATGTTTTAGAAATAGATTCATGGGGGGAAAAAAACTTACATGATCCGTTCTTCATCCCTGCCCAAAAAAGCTCTCTGTATTTCTCTGAAGAGAAAGTAATAATTTTGTTCCCAGCTACTCCCTGGTGGCTTACAAGCTCTGTCACTGCTGATGGTCCACGTGGAGTAAGACTGGCTAGCCCAGAACTGAGTCAAGGACTTGCCTCTTATTGAACTCCATGGGAAATCACATAGCTTTTGCTTTTAAGCTAAAAGGCTTACAGTATTTATTGTCTTTACATTTTCCTAAAACTGGGCAAAACTGCCAACTCTCTTCCACATTCAGTAGGAGCGATGGGGCAGGAATAATTCACAGAGTTAAAGTTAGATAAGATTAAAGATTCCCAATTTTTTCCATTCTTCCTCCTTTTTTGCAAGTCAGTGCCTTACAAATCTCTCTCTCTCTGCATGTGTGTGTGTGTGTGTGTGTGTGTGTGTGTGTATCACATTAAGAAAATTCTGCTGAAAAGAATTTTAAGTAGAGCCAATATTTGGCAAGGAAGAGACAGCATGGAGACAGTGTTGGCCATGCTTGTTGATGGCTTTTGGAGACACTGATGGTTGGAAAAATCGAATAATAATAAATAATAATAAAAAAAGAATGGTGTATATAATGAGCAACAGTTGTAGGTGGTTGTTGTAGCTGCAAAGTTTGAGCAGAGGAGATGAGAGATTCGGAGCTATGTCAGGAGCCAGTAAATGCAGCAGAGACAGAGAGAAAGCAACAGATAATAAAGAGCTGGCATCAGCTAGCCAATCCCTTGCTGGTGATGAGTTGGGACATCAAGAGATGGTGTGGCTCAGGGCGCCAGAGGCACAGAACAGCAGCCTTGGTAGTCTCCTGGGAGAGATGGCTGGCAAAGCAGCTGGTTGGTGGTGGCAGCAGCAGGACTGATGTGCTGAGAATCCGGGGGGGAGGGTGTTGCAGTGGACCTGTTTAAGGCAAGACGGGCAGCAGGAGTGGACTGTACTGGTCAACAAGTGGTGTAGCACTGGGGATGGAGTCACTCAGAAACTCTTCAGAGCTGGACTCTGGCTGGATGGGTCTTGCTGAGTTGATTGAGGAAGGATGTTGCCCTACTGGGAGGAGTCTGAGACTGTGAGACTTGAGGAGATGGAGAGGTTCTTTGGCAGTGTCAGCGCTGTGACTTACACATTAGGTCCTTGTCCTTCCTGCTTGGTCAAGCCCTCCCGGGAGGTCAGTTGGGTCCAAGCAATGGTTAATTCATCTTTGAGTGAGGGTGTTGTCCCACCTTCTATAAAGGAGGGTGTGGTATGTCCCCTCCTCAAGAAGCCATCACTGCAGCAAGCAGTTTTAGATGGTTTTTGACCTGTTTCCAGCCTCTCCTTTTTGAGAAAGGTTGTGGAAAAGATGATGATTTAGCCCCAGGCTAAATGGTAAAACCAGGTCTTCAAAGCCTTGAGAAAAGCTAGCAGGGTCGGGGCGAGTGTGATCTCCAGGGGGAAGATGTTCTGGGGGAGGGCACCATGAGAAAAAGGCTATCTTCAGACCCTGAGACAGGACTCCATAGATGGCCCAGGGTGGAGATATAATAACTGACTATCATCCACATACTGATGATACCTTACCTGGAACTGACAGATGACCTCACCCAGAGGCTTCATGTAGATGTTAACCAGGAGAGGCAAGAGCCCTGATCTCTGTGTCAGCCCATATATTAGATGCCACAGGCTGGACCTCTCCTCCCCTATCAGCACTGAAATATTGGTATTTTGCCACCTTTACTACTACAAGATAGGCCTTAACAGCAACTCTCCAGTGGTGCTCTAGGTGTTTCTTCACTCGCTTCATCTTCCTCACCTCCTCTGCTAAATCAATCTCAAAAGAGATAAGCAAAATCAAAACTTGAATTTAAAAAACAATAAATGAAATTATCCTTTTTAACTTTAAATAACCAAGATGCAAACCTGAGATACTGCAGGATAGAGATACTGCTTGGTTAAAAAAAGAAAGGAAAGGGGAGAACGTTCTACTCGCACTGTAATGCTCCACATAGACCCCAGAATGGTTATCTACTAAAAACAGGATTTCTCTGTTCCAATTATTATTATTGTAAGAAGATGTTAAATATGAAAATACTAGACCTTGTAGAATATGCTTGATGTGTGAATCAGGGCTGTCATAAACACATTATTATTGAACAGAGATATAAAAGATATAGGAACCAAGGACATATAGCCAAGGAAAATAAACCCCGCCCTTACCCCTTTCTTAGTGATAACTTCAATCCCAATGAAACGTTTCCTGCTTCTTTCTTCCTTGTCCTCCCTTATGTTTTGGGGTAAGGCCTACCTGTGTACATGAGCAAGAGTCACATTTCATGGTTACTCACCTGAGTTTTCAGGTTGTCGTTTCTGACTTTCTGGCATGGGGGCTGGGATGTAAGGTTCAGTATTGTGGATGCAAACTGGTGGAGCAGACAAATATAACTCTGCCCCTTAGACTGCTATATTGGGGTGAAGGAAACACTGCAGCCAAGTTAAAAGGAAGGCGGGTCATGCAAGAAGTTGCTTTTGTCTATCAGCCAACCTGGATGTGGCTAGGTGAGCTTGTAACTGTGGTACCCACAGTTCACTGGCCTCTTAGCAATAATCTCACCACACAGGTATGACTTGATTATGGCCATTCTGCTTTTCACATATGCATATACGGCTTTAGTAGTAGCTGATGTAGCTTTTAGTACAGGTAGTCCTCATTTAGCGACTGCCTCATTTAGCAACTGCTCACAGTTACAATGGTGATGAAAAGGTAACTTTAGGACCAGTCCTCACATTTACGACCTTCGCAGGTCTGTAAAGCAACGGAAAGTTGAAATAAGATCATAAGCACAGTCATGATTTCACTTAGTCACTGCTTTGCTTAATGACTGACTTACCCATCCCAGTTGTGGTCGCTAAATGAGGACTACCTGTAATTGATTCATACATCAGTACTTGGGAAACAACAGGATTGTGTATGATTCCTACTTTACCCTAAGCCATGGTTTACCCAAGATAAAAAGATAGTAAAGAACATCATCGGCTATAAAAACCTACCCCTCGTGATTGAAGAATCATCAATTGGCAGACGATCTCAATGTTTTACTGCAGGTTTGAGAAAGAACAACTGTTATCTGCTGCTGCCAATTGTATTTCAGATAGATTATTAGCATTAAACTTCTCTACACCTATTCCCAATTCCTTAGGTCCCTTACCTCTGGTCATCCTAGAAAAAGAAGTGCGAGGTCTATTTCAAAAACAAAAGATTGGAAAAGCTCCAGGTCCAGATGGTGTGACCACCTCCTGTCTGAAAGCTTGCGCGGAACAACTGGCCCCCATTTTCACACACATTTTTAATAAATCGCTGGAGACAGGTTATGTCCCTTCTTGTTTTAAGAGCTCTACCATCACCCCAGTTCCTAAGAAATCCCCCATCAGCAAGCTGAATGATTACAGACCTGCTGCATTGACATCTGTGGTCATGAAGACCTTTGAGAGGTTAGTGTTGGCTCACTTGAAAGCCATCACGGATCCCCTGTTAGACCCATTGCAGTTTGCTTATCGAGGAAATAGGTCGGTAGATGATGCTGTTAATATGGCCTTACACTATATTCTGCAACACCTTGAATTTCCGGAGTCTTACACATGAGTTCTTTTTGTGGACTTCAGCTCAGCATTTAATACTATTATATCAGAAATTCTTTACAACAAACTGATCCAGCTTACTATGCCTGACCATACCTGTAGGTAGATAATCAGTTTTCTAACAGATAGGAAACAGCACGTGAGGTTAGGCAAAACCACATCCAGTACCCGGTTAATCAGTATAGGTGCCCCTCAGGGATGTGTGCTTTCCCCGCTGCTTTTCTCCCTCTGTATCAATGACTGAACTTCAAAAGACTCTTCTGTTAAAGTTTTGAAATATGCAGATGATACAACTATCATTGGTCTAATTCAAAATGGAGACGAGTCAGCATACAGATGGGAAGTTCAACAATTGGTCTTGTGGTGTGGTTATAATAACTTGGAACTGAATACACTTAAAACTGTGGAGGTGATTGTGGATTTTAGGAAGAACCTTTCTAATCCCCCCCCCCCCCACCTTACCATACTCGACAGCCCAGTATCAGTGGTAGAGTCCTTCAAGTTCCTGGGCTCTATAATTTCCCAAGACCTGAAATGGACACTTAACATTACAGCCATCATCAAAAAGGCACAACAAAGGATGTTCTTCCTGTGTCAACTTAGGAAGTTTAAATTATCTCAGGAGCTCTTGGTACAGTTTTACAGGGGAATCATTGAGTCTGTTATCTGTTCCTCTATAACTGTCTGGTTTGATTTTGCAACCAAACAGGACAGACTCAGACTCCAACGGATAGTTAAGTCTGCAGAAAGGATAATTGCAACCCGCCTGCCTTCTACTGAAGAACTGTATACTGTGAGGGTCAAAAGGAGGGCAGAGAAGATATCTGCAGACTCTTCACATCCTGGATATAAACTGTTTCAACTTCTTCCTTCAGGACGGCGCTACAGAGCACCATATGTTAAAACATCTAGACACCGGAACAGTTTTTTCCCTCGTGCCATTGCTCTGCTAAACACTACATGATAAGATATGTGCTGGACAGTGGCTTCTCCTTTTGAAAATGAACAGGTGTTGGTCCGTGGCGGTAGTGTTATTCTACTGTGTAGCGTTACGGCTTATTATCATTCCTTCTTTCTGCTGTTATCCAAACACACTGTTACTCTTGCTGTTTGTTTTTTCACCGAAGATAAATTCCTTGTATATATTTTATACTTGGCCATTAAAGTATTCTGATTCTGATTCTAAATCATATCTTGGCTCAATATTATGTGTGAGCTAGGCCACTAAATTATCTGGCCTTTAATGAGTTTGTAGTCACATTTATTTCATTTTATTTTATTTCAAGTTCTATAGAAGTTAACATGAGGAATGTTGTTTTGCTCCAGTTAATTGCAACCATGGGCTATGGTCTCAGTGGAATCCAGCAACAACATGGCTTTCTTGCATGAAGTCATTACCTTCTATATGCTTATTAATTTAAATCTTTCAATAAAATCTATTCTTCACACTGTGAAAAAAATATTTCTAAACATCTAAGAAGTCTTATTGTGTATTTTGAGCTACTTCTCCTACGTGTGAACTATAATGCAATCAGAGAACTAATCATGTACCCCACTGATGTAGGCATTTTTGTACATGTCAATATGAATTACTTGTTTTATCTTTTATGTGTTGCCCCCTAACCTTAAATTCTTAATGAAGTTCTTAGGGCAACTTTGAACAAATGAGAACTATGGCTAAGATAGAATGTAACATTAATGCAATTTTCTGTTATTCAAAATACAAATAAGATAGAAGAGTCAGATAACACAACCAACACAACTAAGTTGTGCTTGTGGATCTGTTCAGCTGACTTCAGGTGCAGGCTGCATTATTTGTCTTCTTCTTACATGGTGATTGTACTGGTTCCCTTCCTTTACTCACCATGGTTCCTCGGCAACCTTTCTATCAATGCCTGTTGTATCACCACCATGGTCACCCAGATGTTGGCACACTGCTTCACAAACAGACCCCCATTCCACTGGGCCAGTGTTGTGGACAAATTAATATTGCAATCTTTTTTTGGTGAGGGGTCTGAGTTTCTTTGGCTGGCTGTCATGGCTTATGACCCTCTGTAGCCCCCTCTAATATGGTTTAATTATAAGGTGGACAGTCTATATAAAACTGGCCTTCAGCTTCTGGGCCATGGATTTCATCATGACCATGATTGCACTCTTCTTGCAGCCACATGTGTGTGTGAGAAATGTGCTGAGCCACCAGAGGTGTGAAGTCCAAGCCATCTGTGGTGGTAAAAGGTGCCCCTACCATACATGTGAACTGCTTAAAGTGCCCTCGTAAGAAAACGTTTACAGCAAGCTGAATTGACCCTGGGTGGCGACAAGGAGAAGAATTGGTCAGGAACTTGTAGCCCCGTAAATCAAGTTGTTTTTATTCACCGACCATATCTCAGAGATAGTCTGGCTAGTGTGCTGACCTAGTAGGAAGGGATGAACAATAATAAGGTCACACAGATGGGTTTATCTAAAACGTTCCAACATCATGCTGTAATTTACACTGTGTCTGCCTTTTTTCTTTTTTCTTTTTGTCCTGTCTTTGCAATGTAGTGGGCCAATGGTGTATAAGCTCTGGTTCGGCTTTTGCTTTGCTGGGAGCCCAGTATATACAGTATATACTGTATGCATGTTGATAAAATTACAGTATGTTGTATCTTGAAAGTGATTTGGTTGGTTTAAGTGAGCCAGGTTTTGGGCACAACACATGATAAGACTGTCCTCCATATCAATACATCTGCCTCTGTCATTATGATGAATAGCTTTCTTCACTCTACCACTTCCATTGATTTTCATCCTGATACTATACAGCCACATTGATATGGCTGTACTGCACATTCAGTCATAAGAAAAATGGGATAAGGCTATGCCAGCCTGTGGCTCCCACCTCACCATAGTTGGATACCGCTATGGCTTAGCTGTGGCTACCTACTTCCAGCCTGAATCCAAGATTTTTAGTGAGCAGGAGAAAGCAGTAGCTGTGTTCTATGCAATAGTTACCCCCTTTTTCCTTTACTGACTTACTGATTTTCTTCACGCCACATTATGCATTCTACTTCCCAAACCCTAAAAGGGTCGATTCTGCAGAACAAAACAATAACTGGTACTGAAACTGCATTTGCCTCCATGACAACAGTCTTTCCTAAGCCCAAAGCATGAAATATATCCAAATAAAGGATGTCTGTCTTGCAGTTTACTAAAATTGACATTTACGGTAAATGACAAATATTGCTGCAGTTAAAAAAGCTCTGAAAAATACTGAGATATTCCTTCCTTTTCTGTCACTGGTTCTGTGGATTATCAGCCCTTGGCAGGATTTTAAATTCTTAACTTTCCATGTTTGTGCTATCCTTGATAGCAGGTATATGCGTCATGAATGCCAACCATGGAATACTGTCCTGAGAAGTCATAAATAGACGTTTCACAAAAGGAATAAATGCATCCTTTTCTTGATGTTAATAACCTCCTGCCTTCTGCGGAAAATGAAGAACTGAATAAAACAAGCTGTATCTCCCAGGTCCCATCCTCTCAGTAGTTTAGATTGCTTTCTACAATTTGGTGCTTGCCCCCAAATGAGTGGCAACATCTTCAATCATGTATCACCACCCTGATGTGTCTCCTTAAGGATGAAGCAACTGAGAGGATGAAATACCATCTCTGTTCCTTCGGCCTCAGTGATGCCAGGTGCAATCAAGGCATCGACCTGGAATTTTACCCAGGCAGAGTCAAGGTGGTAGCCCTGCAGTAACAATGGAATTAGATCAAGTAACATAGGGCCTGTCCCTTGCGACTGAATCATAGATAGAATGTATTAGCACAAGTTATAATTATCAACTGATGAGAGTCTATGAATACTGTTCAGCTCTTTAACCTTTTTCCCCACCACAACAGATTAATGCTTTCCAAACTAGCTTCTCCCAGGATTAGGGCTCTGTCTCCATAAATTTACAGAAATCAGTTCATGGGCCTTAAACCGGCAAAGTTCTGTCATTGATAATTCTAGGTTCTGTCCAATCCTTCTACAACCTATGGCCCACTAAATTATTTTAGATAGCGACTCTCATAACTCCAACTCTCATAATCCCAATCAGACCATCTTCCCAACACATTAGGAAGGTAAGGCTTTTATATGCTATACTGTGCCTTGTTTAAAATCACATAAGGCAGGATATCTGTCAAACAATGTCTCTGAGCACAAGGGACCCATAATCCTGGAGATTAATATTAAAATCTCTCCAGCCTTCTAACCCAGGACAAGGTACTCAGCTTAACAAAGAAGAACTCATATTATCCAACAAGCTTTCAGCCACAATAGAATATTCTCTTTCCTATTTCCTTTGCCCTATCTGGGATCACGAGTGGTAAACAGAGGTAGAAGTGGCAGCCAACATTAAAGAGGTATATGGAATAGACACCAGAATGATCTTCAGATGAGCTACACCTGAAATAAACCAGGGAATGAGTAAGATGATACACATTGGGTGGAGAGCATATTATCCCAGCGGAGGGCAGAGGAGGTCTCTTTTAGGCAGTGAATATAGTTGATTGACACAGTGTGCTGCTCAACTGGACCAGTTAGACATGAAGAAATTGCAAAACAGCATAGCTGAGCGGGAAATCTAGACTGGTAAATAGGGGCTTCATTAGTCAAATGAAGATATGAGAAGCTTTTAAACTGAAAAAGAGAGCACTGCCTTCCGCTCTACTATTCTGAAGTTGAAGGGAAAAAATACCAGTAATACATTGTTAGACATCTAGGCTAGAGAAGGGAGAAGACACGGGCAATGTAGCTCTATAGGGGACAGCCATGTAACGTGTGATGGAAAGACTTGCAGAAGAACAAGCCAACAATTGGAGAGGATCCAGATGATCATTTTATTAAAGCTAGGAAGTTACAGTGAGCCACTAGTCTCCCGCTGTTAAGAACAAAGAACAAAGGGTTACAGAAATTGAAGATGAACATATGTATGCATTTGATCAATGGCATATAATTGTTGCACTATTGATCAGAGCTATAGATAGGGATACACAGAAATCTGGGCATCCCTGTATCAGGAGAGAAAACATTTTGCAATGTAGGGTACTTAACCTTGGCCTTTGAAGTGTGAATGCCAGTTGAGTGGGTTGTTATTCTGGTAACTCGGCCCTGCATCCCACGGCTTTTGAGAAATCACTGCTGTTAAAGATGGTGCATTTGCTCCATATCTATATCTTCAATGGATCAAGACAATTGCAGATGGCTGTAAGCAAAGTACAGTCCATACAGTAAAAGAAAATTAGAACAATAAACAACAGTACCAAAGAATTAAAAAGAATTAACACATCTCTCATGCCAAGGAATAACCCTGTCAATAATACAACAAAAGCTATTGCTTGTGAAAGCTTATTCCTTTTAATAAAATGTGGTAGTCTGAAAAGGTGCTACCAATGCCTTCTGATTTTTGGCTGCTGTAGACCAGTGTTTTTCAAACTTGGCAACTTTAAGATGCATGGACTTCAACTCCCAAAATCCTCCAATCAAATCTCCTTTAATTTTTTTGATTTAGGATAAACAACACAATTACTATGTGGTTTCTTCAATAAAGCACAAAGAATCTTAGGTTATCATACTTCCCAAGGTGGTTGTGAAGGTGAAATGGGTGAGTGGATTTTGGATTTTGCCTTGACCCACTAGAGGAATGGCAAAGTTGGTATGTAACAGAGAAATGAAGACATGCTTTGCTGAGTGATGCAAGGTAATTCTTTTCATAAAGCAAAATGAAAATTGAGCAGTTAGGGGAATAGGTGCACATGCCGTCTACAATTCATTGGCCTTATTGATCTTTTCTTCAAGATTCATCGAAAGCATTCCAATTGGTTCTGTATATTTTCACTTTGAATTTCCCTTCTTCCTAGGTAAACACAAAGGGCAAAAACAGTGTTCTGATGTGATGCTACAAACTTCTATGTTTTAGTATCAGGTATCTTGCACTTTTTAGCTTTCACTGCCTTGGTGCCCTCAAGATGGCTTTGACTTTAACACCATGACCTTTGATCCATTGTCCTGGCCAGGATAACTCGCACAATGAATAAGCCTGCAGATACAAAATGTTTTGTATCTATAGTTGGCATCCAGATAATGTGCATGTTTGTAAAGTTTGTTCTTTGCTCTCTTTGGTGAAGAATCTCTGGAGGTGAACCATCCAAGTCCCCAGAGGCAGCTCACATCTTCAAATATATCATGAACTTAAAAATCTCCAGAGACAGTATAAACGTTTGAGAAACAACATGATAACTTTTATTTGAAGTGTCGACTTACTACAGTGAAATGATCCTTTCCCAGATGATGCCAGTAGATAACACTTGGTGGACAGAATTTGTACAAAAACAACCACATTCAGAAAATGTTTCAATGATCCATCAACTTCATGCTGGAAGGACTTTCTGAAAGGTAATAATGTGTGCTGAAAAATTTCAGAGATAATTGTATGAATCAGATAGTACTAATGAAGTAGATATTAAATACCTCCCTTTTTTTATGTTTTCATTTTTCTACAGTTGTGGTAATTTAACAGCTCTTCATTAAGACAACTTTCAGAGTTGCAATTGGTTTAGACAACCCTTGGGATATTTCTATTTTTTTTTTTAAAAAAAAGTATAGCTGGTACACTGTTAATATTAAGGATAACAAAATCCTTAAAAGATTTTTGTATGCTCCATCTCCTCAGGATTTTGTAATTCACACTTGATCTAAAAAATATTATTGTCTTAGTACTATATTCATCATTCCATTGTATTTGCTTTATTAATATTTGTTTTTAAGTCTGCCTTCAGGGCTTTTAAAGCATCAGGATAAAAAAATAAAATACTAATATAAGAATCTACCTATTGTTCAACAAGATTAATTTTAGGGAGCATGGTGAGACCTTTTTAAAATCCATTAAATTTTGGAAGGAAGGCAAAAAAGAGATTTATATTATTTGTGATTAAATGAAATTCAACCAAGAGAAAAAAAATACTGCTTATGCAGGTTTTCTTAGAAGTCTATATATCCTACAATGAAATGGTATATAAATGAGTTACTGTAACTAAGGCAAATGAGTAAACTAAGGACAAGAAAGAGAATTGATCTATTTTATTTAAATTGCATTGAATACTATGGCTATCTGCCAGGTTTTAAATAATTTTAAAATTTTATCACATTGAAAAATATGAATTTGGTAGCAAAATTTAAAGAGCTGTGGTGGCAATGCTAAATCTTTTGGAAAATCTCAGCTTGTCCACTGTGGATGATAGTTGCTTGGTACTATTTTGCCTTCCTCCAATTAGCTGGGGGTCTTTAAATACAAAACACAAATCGGTATAAAATAAAAAAGTGTGGGCTTTTATAAAGAAAGAGTAAGAAAATTACTTTAGGAAGGCTTATAATGGAGTGGAGAAAGTATGTAGGAGGTTTGCATACTTAATTCTTTCCCTCCCTCTCATCCTTAACCCCCCGTGTTTGTGTTCATCATTTAATCAGAAGCCCAAAACAACTTACACTAATTTTATCATGTTTTGAAACCTGGTTTCACTCTTACAGGTAACATGGAAAAATGGGGAAATGCAACCCCCGTGACCGAATTCGTGCTCGTCGGGCTCTCCAAGAACCTCAAAGTCCGTGCTGGTTTGTTTGTCCTCTTCTTGGTTATCTACCTCATTGCTGTAGCTGGCAATGTCCTCATGTTGGTGCTGATTGTGGTAGATTCTCACCTCCACACCCCCATGTATTTTTTCCTTAGCAACCTCTCCTTCATTGACATCAGCTACATCACTACTTCTGTCCCGCAGATGTTGGTCCACTGCTTCACGGACAGGCCTACTATCCTGCTGGGCAGATATTTTGCTCAGATGGGCATCAGCATCCTGTTAGCTGTGACTGAGTCCATTTTGTTAGCTCTCATGGCTTATGACCGTTTTGTGGCAATATGCTACCCTCTGCGCTACAACCTGATCATGAGTCGCAATGTATGCATCCAGCTGGCTGTGAACCTGTGGGCCAGCACCTTCCTTTTCACTATGGTCCCCTTTTTCAGCATGCAGATAACTTTTTGTGGGCGAAATGTGGTAAATCATTTCAAGTGTGAATTGCAGGCAGTGCTGAAATTGGCTTGCTCTGACACCCATGCCAGTGGGCTTAGCATGATAATAACCAGTGTCTTTACACTAGCATTCCCCTTCCTCTTTATCTTGGTGACCTATGGACGTATTGGACTCGCCGTTTTGCGAATCCACTCAGCACAAGGTCGGAGCAAAGCCTTGTCCACCTGTGGCTCTCATCTCACTGTAGTGAGCATTTATTACGGCACTATCTTGGCCATGTACTTGAGGCCTCAGGCCAAGACATTCTCTGACAGGGAAAAAGTAGTGGCGGTCTTTTATGGAGTTGTGATCCCCACGTTAAACCCCATCATTTATAGCCTGAGGAACAGGGATGTGAAGGGAGCACTCTGCAGGCTGGCTGGGAAGAAAATAGAGGAATAAACCACCCAAGGAACCACGTTTAGATCTTCCACAAGCAAGTATTTTTATACAGTTTTATCATTCTGCATGCCAGGACTGTATGAAGTGTGGCTCTCTAGGTGTTATCACATGTCACCTCCAGTCCTCTTTCCTTATTGTCTATGTTGGCTACGGCTGACAAGTATGAAAAGTCTGAAGTATTGAACTGAATGCAACTGAACATAATTTATTACATGTGTTGTCTCTTCCATCAAATCTTGAGAATTAAAAAAAAATGTTAAGCAACTTAAATGTGCTGTCCTTTACAACTTTCCTTAATTTCACTTTTTCCCTCAACTACATGCTTTTCTCTCTTCTCTTCTCTTCTCTTCTCTTCTCTTCTCTTCTCTTCTCTTCTCTTCTCTTCTCTTCTCTTCTCTTCTCTTCTCTTCTCTTCTCTTCTCTTCTCTTCTCTTCTCTTCTCTCCTCTCCTCTCCTCTCCTCTCCTACCCTACCCTACCCTACCCTACCCTACCCTACCCTACCCTACCCTACCCTCTCCAACTTACCTTTTCCAAATATATAATCCTTATCTTGATGGTCTCTACTGAATTCCATTCCGTGCTTTCAGTTTGTACTGTAAGTCCATTTTGGCTGATTGAACCATTGAGCCCCAACAGAAACTCATCTTAGATTTCTTTTACATTCTGGTTCATAGAGTGTTCTAGCAAGTTGAGACACTTTTGAGAGAGGGGTTATACTTTGCAGCTGGCAAGGATCTGTCCTGCCCTGCCACTTTGGCATTGTTTGCTTTTCTTGGAAGGCTTAAGGATCAATCCTCCAGCCCTCTCAGGAACTCTGATTCGGCCTTGCAAGGAATGAGGGTCCCCTGTTCACTACCCTTGAACAATCATCACCTTCCCCCAAAAGTGGGCAGCACCCACAATTTTGGTAAATGGGGAGAAGTACCCAGGTTGGCAGGAGGCAGGCGGTTTAAACACAGAGAAATAATTTGGTTGATGTACTGCTTTTGGGAGAACCCACTGGTCATATCCTATCCTACGTATTTATGCCTTCCTGTAGCTAAATAAAACTTCTGTTGCTCATGTTTCAACTTAGCTTCTGAGTCAAGAGAAAAGAATTATAAACCATACTCCTATAGGTAGGATACACTATATCCAGGAAAAGAACCGATAAGATTAGTACAGGATCAAACTTCAAAAACTGGGTGCAGCAGCAGTGCTAGTATAGTGTGGGGGTGGGGGACTCACTGAAGCAGGGAGCAGGCGGGGCTTAATCGGTCCTCCCCAGCAACCTCAGCTGTTGTCTGGCCAAGGAAAGAACGTTCTGTGATTCTGCTCCGATGCAAGGAAAGAGGTAACTGGGCACTCCCTTTCTTAGAAGGAACTGTAAAAGTAAGAGAACTTAAAGAAAAAGGTAGGAATAAATGAAGTGTACTGTTTCAAAGAATTTTTATTACATGGAACGTCATTTCCTAAAAAGTTGCAGAGGTCGTAAGATGATAAAAGGAACATTTCTAAACACAGTTAGATTCTAAAGTAGGGTTCTAAAGTAGGGTTGAATGAAAATAGAATATAAATGCAGGTACTAAAATGCTTAAATTGCTAGACAGCTAAGTAGGTCAGATGCTGAAATATAAGATGAATAAAATATTGAGCTAGTAAAATACTAAAATAGAAGTTTGTTTATTTATATTATTATAGGTAATGGTTTAATGTAAACCTTAAGATTAGATCATGAATAGTTAGTAAACTGACATGAAGTTGCTCAAAAACTTCAGATAATTAACTAATTAACTAAGACAAAATATATCAAATAAATGTTAGAGCCAAATCCACGTCCTATTTGCAACTCCCTCATTAAATCCGCCACTTTGAAATGATCATTCATCTTTACCCCGCAACATTCATATTATCACTGAGGGAAGTAATCAAAGTTTGAGTGAAAAGAAATGGGAAAGGCAATAACAAATAGATGTTAGATCCCCATATGCACAGTATACACACACAGGTGATCCATTGGAACAGCTAAACACCCATTATGTAATTAAATACTGAGGAATAGTGTTCATACCACCATACTGTTAAATAAACATTTAATTACTTGTGCACGTATATGCATGTGTCTGCTTTTTAATGTGGATATACTGTTCTGATTTATTAGAGCTTTATTCATGCAGCCTTTGGGACTAACCAACCTCCCCCAAACATTTTCCCTGCTCTTTCTACTCATCTGCTGTAGACACTGTAAGAGTAACATGGAAAGGAAGAACCATGTTCCCCTAGACAGCATTTCAGCATAGAGTTAAATTTTATCAAAAAAATCGGTCCCCTCAAAAAGCAAGAAGTGCCATTTAAGATGAGCCAGATTTTAGGAGTCTCGCTTCCTGTCTTTTGTCCCTGACAGGCAGATATCTCCTCTACAGCTTTAGTTAAATGTAAAGACTCGCTTGAGACCAGTTTACTTTTTGCTAACTATGATTTCTGGTGGGGGTGGGGAGATGATCTGTCCAAACCCAGGGCTGTTCTGGCTAATCCAGGATATATGGCAAATGTGGTGACTTCACATAACTTGACATGCATTTATCATTAGACCAATATCTATCTATCTATCTATCTATCCATCCATCCATCCATCCATCCATCCATCCACCCACCCACCCACCCACCCACCCACCCACTTATCTACCTACCTACCTATTTATCTATCAAATTTATACGGCCACCCATCTCCCACGAAGTGGTGGACCTTTTCACAGACCGGACCTGCAGCATTCCTCTCCTGCCCAACCTGATGGGACGGGTAGATGTAATCGGGAAGAGGTGGTCCCTAATACAATACACAGATGCATTTCTCAGATAATGATAACAATGCCTAGCTTTTCACTAGTCTACCCCAAACAACCAAGGAGTAAGGAATACACCATAACAAAGCTACATTTTGATATATTATCTAAGATATCATTTCACCATAATGAAGAAATTGCAGAGTACCATGGCTAAAATGAAATCCACAAGAACTAGTAGGGAGGAACTGAATGATTCAAACAGAGATATCAGGGGCTTTTGAATGAAACAGAGAGTTCTTCCTTCCAGACCTCTCTTCCAAAGTTGGAGAAATACTAGGAACAAGCAGTCCGATCTTTGCTCTAGGGAAGACACAGGCCACCGGCAATGTAGCACAGCAGGGAATGCCTGTAAAAAAGAGATGACGGCTGAGTCTTATACGGGATGGGAGGAAGGCCTATCTTCAACAGTATGCAGTATGTTCCTCAGTGTAGGAAGAGAAAAGTCTTCTGCACTGTACAGTCTGCTAGGATAGAGCGACTATTATTTTTCTGATGAAACATTGTAATTGTATTATCAAAAGTCCTTTGACTTCTCATAAAATTCTTCAGAGCCAACAGTGCTTTCAATCTCAGACTATTCCGGAGACATTTAGTTCAGACCCTTCTTTTGTCATGAATCTCACTCAAAGACTTTCAGACATTGTCATTGCCTTCAGCCCAGACTTTTGGGACCTGATAGTTTTGTTATTTTGAAATTCATATTTGTTAAAGATCCTATACATTTCTAAACCAAAGACTTAAATTTTAAAATAAGTTGAAGAAAGCAGATGGAATAGGTACAAATTATGAAAATTATTTATGTGACTTCTGAAACAGTGCCCTTGGACATCCTGTTCTTGCACAGCAACTTATTTTCCAGAGTGCGCACTACTCTTTTTTGACCTCGCTGCGTGTTAAATACAACAGAAAATACAGTTTTGTATAAGGTTGGCATGTCAGAGAATGTCCAATAAAATCTGGTTAAGATAACTTTCCTTTGGAGATGCGATGTAGGAACTGAAGCAGTAACTTCAGGTTTAGGTTTATCCTACTATTGATATTGTTCAGCTTTAAATCAATAGAACTATCAATATGAGCTTTGAAAAATCATTGCTTGTGCAATACAGATTTCATCCTTAGCTATATCTACAATTGATTGAGGCACAAAGTGACTGAATACATAGGGAGTATCCAAACAATGATTGTTACCAGTTGTAAAAATGAACTAATTGGTAGCAGCTGATTACTCATATGTCTTGCTTGTCAAAATCTGACATGGTCTTTTTTGGACAGAGGGCCAAGGAAGAAGACTTTTGTACAATGTGGTCAAATGTCCTTGAATTACTTTACTAGGATAAACATTTCCTGATTTTTTCCTCCATTTTTAATGCTGTGCTATTTATACTGTTAAGATTAATGGTGTTTCAGTGTTCATATTTACATTTTAAATCTTTTTTTTTTCCAAAATGACTATGCTATTATTAACATTTGTGATACAGTGCACACAACTGTTGTGAGGCTAAAATTGGGGAGTAGCATTATGTATTCTGCCTTGAGCCCATGGAGGAAAGGCAGGGCTTAAGTGGCAACGAAGAGACGAATGAATGAATGAATGTCTTTTGTTGATTAACACTGGACTCTGTTTTATGCAAAATCAAGCAACAATTTAAAATGTAGATAAACATTTGTTTTAAACTACAGTGATCTGATTAAAGTTCCCTCAAAAGTTGCTTGAAATCTGACTTTTCTTTCAACATTTATTTCAAATTTCCCTGCGGCTGCAATTTCTCAGTCATAGGCCGAATTCTAGGTGAGTACAGAGGCAAAGACATGCTTTCATGTAATACAACGATATTCAAACCCATTTTGCAACAAAATTCAAGCATTTTGCATGAACTATTTTAGCACAGCATTCTTCATCCTGATGCCCTCAAGATGGATTTGACCAGAAGTTCCATCATCCCCAGCCAGCACATCTTGTACTTTGAATAAACTTGCAAAATCTTACAGTATATTTAGTATCTGTGGTTGGCATCCAGATCATTAATATCCTTAAAATGTTTGTTCTGTGGTCTCCTTGGTGAATAATCTCAGGAGGTAGCCATCCAAGTCCCTAAAGGCAGCTCACATCTTCAGATATGATATCATGAATTTAAACATCTGCAGAGACAATATAAATATTTGAGGAATAAAATGGCAACTTTAATTGAAGCGTTGATTTACTGCAGTGAAATTATCCTTTCCTGGATGACACCAATTAATGTCACTCCACATGTACGTATATACATACGTACATACACACACATATTCAGAATATACTTCAAACAATCAAGCAAACTCATATTGGAGGGACTTTCTAAAAGGTAATAATAGATGATGAAACGTTCCAAAGATAATTCTATTTTTCTTCTGCTAAAACGTTTACATTATGTAGTAATAGGGAAATGGATGTTAAATGTCACCCCTTTTTCTGTTTTAAAATTTTCTATGTTGTATTTATATTTATTCTCTGGATTCCTTCAATTCAAGAATGATATCTATCAGGTCCCCAGAAGTGCACCTTCTCTTTAGCAGTGCCACCCCTCTGGAACAAGGTTCCCCCCCCCCCAAGATCTGGATGGCCCCCACCCTGCTGGTGTTTCAAAGGACCTTGAAGGCCTGGCTGTTTACCCAGGCCTTGGGTGATGGAGAGGGAGACCCTCGCTTCATGCCATCTGTCTGTCACACTTGCCATCTTTTATATTCTATCTTTATGCTTTATTGATTTTACTGTAATTTCTTTGTTAGATTCCTGTGAGCCGCCCAGAGCTATTGAGAATTGAGCAGCATACAAGATTAATCAATTATTATTATGGTTGGTCGCACAGTCAGCCAGATGTTTAGACTGGATTTGGCATTTTTATCCACCTGTCAAGTCCTTCCCAAGGACCCGGGATAGGCAGATGTTGTTGTGTGATGATGCTAAAGGTATTATCGCAGGAGATAAGCTGTTCCAAGTAAAGCTGCCTTTTGCAATTGACTGGCAACATTTTGTCATTGTCGTTGTTGTTATACCTCTTCATTAAGAGAACTCCAAGATGTTTAAACCATAAAAAATATTACTTCTAAATACATGTAATATTAAAGATAGAAAAATCACCCCTAAAGGAGTTCTCCATGCAACATCATCCCAGGATTTTGTAATATAAACTTGATGCTGAAACATGATTTCCCTGAGTTTATTACCTGTTGTGTTTTTTTAACTGTATTTGCATTTACCTGGTTAATATTTGTTTTGTAAGACCATCTTCAGGTCTGTTTAAGTAAACCATCAGGATAGCACAGAAAAATCTTAAAATGACTATTGTTCAGCAAGTTTCATTAGGGGACACGGCGAGAGCTTTTTAGGATCCATGACAATTTGGAAGGAAGGAATGGAAAAAAGAGACTTGAACAATTCGTAATCTATCAAATCAATCAAGTTAAAATGCTTCATATGGAGACTCTCTTGGAGGGAGGGAGGGAGGGAGGGATAGATAGAAAGAGAGAGTGAGAGAGAGAGGGATGGATGGATGGATGGATGGATGGATGGATAGATAGATAGATAGATAGATAGATATCCCGCAATGAAAAGGGACCTAAATGAGTCAAATATATTCATGGCAAATGGCTAAATTAGAGGCTAAGAGGGTTGTTGTTATCGTTGTTATTAAAAGTGTCATTTTATCCAATATTTTTTCAGATACTGTCCATATGTAACTAACAGAGTATAATGTATGGGTTAGCTGAATTTAGCTGGACGGATTCAAGGGAACTGGTATAAGTGCCAAGAAGGCACTTTCCTTCAGGTGATCACACATCACAAATTATGGTCCTGTTGAAGCAGCAGCAGATGACCTAATTGATACCGTAGCTACCAATGAAGACAGTGATTTGCTTCTTTGGCTTTGGACTTTTTGGACACATCACATTTCTTTGCTTAGAAATTTAGAAACCATTGAGAGCTGGAAGACAGGTATGTACAACATTTCGGGGTCCGGGTGTGTGAAGGTTGGAATGCATGCTGGAGGCCACAGTCCAAAACATAGGCAAGACTAGAACAGGGAAGTTAGTTAGTTAGTTAGTTAGTTAGTTAGTTAGTTAGCTTATATTATTTATATGGCTGCCCAGTCTTGGTGGCATACCAAAAAATTTAACATTGCAAACCATAACGTCTGAGGTCAAAACATAATCTCAACTTATAAAAAACAGCATTAACCAGCAGAGCTTGACTAACTTCCTGGCCAAACACCAGAGGAAACCACCAGGTCCTCAGTGCCTTACACAAGGCTAAAAGGGTCAGGGCCATTCGAGTTTCTAGAGAGATGCTGTTCCATAGGACAAGCACTGCCACAGAGAAGGCATGACTCCTGAATCCAACAAGATGACATCGTTTGATGTGAGGGACCCGGAGTATGCCGTCACTGATAGATCTGGTGGGGCAAGCAGAAACAGTGGGATTACTGTTACTGGTGCTAGGATAAAGTTATATTTCACTTCATTTAAATTGTGTTAATTTAATAGTTAATATGATTGCTGCCCATGTATTGAATTTATTGTATTTATTGTCCTATTGAAGACTTTAGAGTTGGAGAAAAAGTTTAAAGGGATCTGGGGATAACATTAAAATCTAGGTGTCAAGTACCACCCTGGACCAACAGCTTGTCCACTTTGGGTTAATCTCCCATGCAGAAAGAAATAGAGTCAGAGTGGCCAATTTGCGATGATCCCCCTAAATGAGGGTCTTCCTAGATATAAAAGGCAAAGGAGTGTACAAATAAAACATAATTTGGCTTGGTGGACCCGGTGTCGGCTTCAATTGTAACAGCCATAGATCACCCTGCCAAGATTTCTAAGGATTGAGACTTGGCTATTATAATACAAATATACAAGAAAGGCAAACAAGATGATCCTGCTGACTTCTGCCCAATTAGCTTGTTAAGTCAAATTAGCAAAACATACGCTAAATGCTTACGAGCCAAATTTCTTGGCTGGCTTCAAGCTGAAGACATTTTGATGGATGAACATGCTGGGTTCAAGGTAGGTTGATCAATGCTAGACCAGCCATGGTGTTACAACATTTAGTAGAAAAGTATAGAGAGAAACCTGGTTCATCCCTTTGTATAGCTTTTCCTGACCTTAGATTTGCTTTTGACACAGTATCTAGATCTAAACCGTGCTATAAACAGTCTATAACAGATAAACTGCTGACTTTGCATGTTAAAATTCATGAGGATTAGAGATTAAAGGTCAGGTATAGTAACCAAGGACACTTCACAGGAAATATAGGTAAGGAAGGGAGTTAAACAGGGATAGGTATTGGCCCCCATTCTATTTAATTAGTGTATACATCCACTGGTGCTCTACTTAAATAATTCTGCCTTCCATCTTCCTGAATTAGCCCATAAGCATATCAGTGTATTAAGGTATGCTGATGATGCAGTAATTTTATCCTTGATGTCTATTGGTCTTAAAAAGAGCCTTGGTATCGCTCATCAACTACTGCAATGAGGACGAATAATGCACTTTGCCAAGATCAAGAGCCTTACTTTCTCCAGATGCCTGAAACAGTAAATCTGGAAGTGAGGTGGACACACTGTTAGCAAGTCAAGACCTTTAAATATTTAGGTCTAGTTTTTCAAGCTTCTGGAAGCCGAAATGCTGACCGGGATTATGTACTGTATCCCCAAATGAACAAAGATCAACATTAGACATCCAAGCTTATTATTTTGCCCAAGGAGCACCGTTTACACCTGCTGCAATTAAGTTGTTTGCAGCTAAAGTTCAAGTACAGTTGCTATATGGGGCTCAGCCAGGACCATAGAACAACATGGCCACTCTAGAGAGTCCAAACTACATTTCTGAGAAGCGTTTTCCAGATTACCTGCTGCGTCTAAATGTGGTACTTTGGCGGGAAGCAAGACTCAGTAATCTTGACTTACCCAAAAGTCTTTGGGTAAATATTTTTACTTACTGGTTGAAACTACTCCACAACCCTGTTGGATTGGTCCACCTAACATTGGCAGAGAATTTCAAATTCTCCTTGGAAAAAGTGATTCCAAGAAAATTGAGTAACATGGCTTTTTCAGGGATGCTATTCTACCACTAGGGCCACTTCAAGCTAAGTTAACCTAAAGGCAAAGGATTTTAGACATAGAAGGTCAAATGGAATTTTCTGCACTTCCACAGGGTATATTTGTAAATAACTGGATTTTAGTTCACAAATCAGCTTCACATTAATATCACATTTCAGTCTCTAAATGCAGGGGAACTCTAGCTGTTTAGGAAGGGAATACAGGAAAATACCTTTTGAAGAACGATAATGTCTCTGTAGCATGAGTGTTATGGAAACCATGGCCCATGTTCTTCTTTATTGTCAGTTTTATAGGGATATTTGTCACTGGTTGATTAGCCCTCTTTTACCTCTTTATTCAGGGCATTCTGATAACTTTTATTTACATTACTTGTTAGATGATCAAGGTAATTTTATCACTTTAAAAGTAGCTACTATACTTTTTTTTTTAATGTTATGTGCAAATTCACCCACCAATGGTCAATATAGTCACTGATGTAGCTTGGTGCTAATTTATTTTATTTTATACAGCTGGTTACACCTATTCACTATAATTCACACTCTAAGGCACTGGAGCCATTAGAATAATTAACGTACCACCCATACATTTGGGAGGGGGGGGTTGGTTATTTTAGGTTTGAGATTTTAGCTTCCTTGTGTAATAGTTTGTGGGAATGACCTTGGGAGACAGGAGGAAGAGTCTCAGATTGGACAACCAGCCTGCAAAAGATATCTCAGCCCACACAAGGAGAGAGGGCATGGGAACTAGGACCCTCCCTAGTTTTCCAAAAAGTAAAAGGAATGGAGGGGAGAAATATTTTCAGTCTTGCAAGATCCTCTTAATGTAACCTTAAAATAAAGATAGAGCTAGTACTCATAGTTGTGCTTCTTGTCTGGACTACCTCCACAAGCAAACACCCTACTATCCCTTTCTATGTCCTATCTAAATTTTTGCACCATGGTTTTACAATTGCACCATTAATATTCAGTTTTGAAATACCTGTAGATTTTAGTGAGTTGGTGATCTTATATTCTCTGTTAGTCTTGTGGTTGTTTAATCATTTTTAGCATTATATATAAATGTATATAATATTATACCAATTGCATAGGTTTATATAGCACTGCATTCAGACTTGATTTTGTAATCCTAATTATATTTTTACTCATAATGGTATTGGTATTATGTTTTATATTTGTGCTAGCACCTTAAATTTTATTTATTCGTATACTGCATAAATTAGACAACTGGAACAATGGGGTGGCTTTAATTTTGGTATTGAATATAAATTTTGTTGGTCAATGACAAAATAAATGATGATGATGATGATGATGACAATGTGATATAAATGTTAATATATAAACAGCCTTGAAAAATAACCGAAGATCAGAATTACTAGTGCAAAACTATAGAATCATGATTTCACTAACATTAATTAATATTGCTATTAAAAATGTGTCATCTATAATACAGTGCAGTGTAAAATACTGTGACATGCAACTATATAAAACATCATAGTAGTAAAAACGAAAAGGCTAAAGACCTAGAGATAAATCAACAGTCATGCAAATGTATGGGCATGAATTTTGTGTAATCTCTCTAACACTCATGAAGGAAGGTGTTGTTATGGCTATAGACCACAGCAGAACAAAATAAGCACCAAAATAAACAGTGACTGGCAACCGGTGGGGGGAGTTTGCACACGATGTAACAATTGTTTGTGATGTTTAAGGAAATTTTTTTTCTCATCTAGTAAGTAATGCAAATAAAACTTATCAGAGTATCCTATAATTTTAGACAGAAGTGATCGACTGAAGGCAGATATCTCGGTGGGAACTGGCAGTCTAGAAAACTGTGGTCTCTGTGGCTCACAAGGAGACATATAGTGGAGCACAGAAATTATACCAAAGGACTCGATAGTTAGCTCTTTCCCTCCCTCCTATTTTTCTCTGAATCAGATTTTCCCAAAGCTAACTTCCTCTCTTCAAAGCAGCTCTCCCATCCTTATCCCCCCGTGTTTGTGTTCTGTTTTTAATCAAAAGACCAAAACAACTTACACTAATTTTATCATGTTTTGAAAACTGGTTTCACTCTTACAGGTAACATGGAAAAATGGGGAAATGCAACCCCCGTGACCGAATTCGTGCTCATCGGGCTCTCCAAGAACCTCAAAGTCCGTGCTGGTTTGTTTGTCCTCTTCTTGGTTATCTACCTCATTGCTGTAGCTGGCAATTCCCTCATGTTGGTGCTGATTGTGGTAGATTCTCACCTCCACACCCCCATGTATTTTTTCCTTAGCAACCTCTCCTTCATTGACATCAGCTATATCACTACTTCTGTCCCACAGATGTTGGTCCACTGCTTCACAGACAGACCTACTATCCCGCTGGGCAGATGTTTTGCTCAGATGAGCATTGCTCTCTTTTTAGCTGTGGTAGAGTGCCTTTTGTTAGCTATCATGGCTTATGACCGTTTTGTGGCAATATGCTACCCTCTGCGCTACAACCTGATCATGAGTCGCAATGTATGCATCCTGCTGGCTGTGAGCCTGTGGGCCAGTGCCTTCCTTTTGACTATTGTGCCCTTTTTCAGCATGCAGGCAACTTTGTGTGGGCAAAACGTGGTGAATCATTTCAAGTGTGAACTGCAGGCAGTGTTGAAATTGGCTTGCTCCAACACCCATGCCAGTGGGCTTAGCATGATAATAACCAGCGTCTTGACACTAGCATTCCCCTTCCTCTTTATCTTGGTGACCTATGGACGTATTGGACTCACTGTTTTGCAAATCCGCTCAGCACAAGGCCGGAGCAAAGCCTTGTCCACCTGTGGCTCTCATCTCACTGTAGTGAGCATTTATTACGGCACTATGTTGGCCATGTACTTGAGGCCTCAGGCCAAGACATTCTCTGACAGGGAAAAAGTAGTGGCGGTCTTTTATGGAGTTGTGATCCCCACGTTAAACCCCATCATTTATAGCCTGAGGAACAGGGATGTGAAGCGAGCACTCTGCAGGCTGTCTGGGAAGAAAATAGAGGAATAAACCACCCAAGGAACCACGTTGATAGATCTTCCACAAGCAAGTGTTTTTATACAATTTTGTCATTCTTCATGCCAGGACTGTATAAAGTCTGGCTCTCTAGATATTGTCACATCACCTCCAGTTCCTTTCCTTATTGTCTATGCTGGCTACGGCTGACAAGTATGAAAACTCTGAAGTATTGAACTGAATGCAACTGAACATAATTAATTATTATAGGTATACACATGTTGTCTCTTCCATCAAATTCTTGAGAATTAAAAAAAATGTTAAGCAACTTAAATGTGCTGTCGCTTACAACTTTCCTTAATCTCACTTTTAAAGGCGGTTTATACACAGAGAAATAATTTGGTTGATGTACTGCTTTTGGGAGAACCCACTGGTCATATCCTATCCTACGTATTTATGCCTTCCTGTAGCTAAATAAAGTTTCTATTGCTCATGTTTCAACTTGGCTTCTGAGTCAAGAGAAAAGAATAATAAAACATCCTCCTATAGGTAGGATACACTATATCCAGGAAAAGAACCGATAAGATTAGTACAGGATCAAACTTCAAAAACTGGGTGCAGCAGCAGTGCTAGTATAGTGTGGGGGTGGGGGACTCACTGAAGCAGGGAGCAGGCGGGGCTTAATCGGTCCTCCCCAGCAACCTCAGCTGTTGTCTGGCCAAGGAAAGAACGTTCTGTGATTCTGCTCCGATGCAAGGAAAGAGGTAACTGGGCACTCCCTTTCTTAGAAGGAACTGTAAAAGTAAGAGAACTTAAAGAAAAAGGTAGGAATAAATGAAGTGTACTGTTTCAAAGAATTTTTATTACATGGAACGTCATTTCCTAAAAAGTTGCAGAGGTCGTAAGATGATAAAAGGAACATTTCTAAACACAGTTAGATTCTAAAGTAGGGTTCTAAAGTAGGGTTGAATGAAAATAGAATATAAATGCAGGTACTAAAATGCTTAAATTGCTAGACAGCTAAGTAGGTCAGATGCTGAAATATAAGATGAATAAAATATTGAGCTAGTAAAATACTAAAATAGAAGTTTGTTTATTTATATTATTATAGGTAATGGTTTAATGTAAACCTTAAGATTAGATCATGAATAGTTAGTAAACTGACATGAAGTTGCTCAAAAACTTCAGATAATTAACTAATTAACTAAGACAAAATATATCAAATAAATGTTAGAGCCAAATCCACGTCCTATTTGCAACTCCCTCATTGAATCCGCCACTTTGAAATGATCATTCATCTTTACCCCGCAACATTCATATTATCACTGAGGGAAGTAATCAAAGTTTGAGTGAAAAGAAATGGGAAAGGCAATAACAAATAGATGTTAGATCCCCATATGCACAGTATACACACACAGGCGATCCATTGGAACAGCTAAACACCCATTATGTAATTAAATACTGAGGAATAGTTTGGTTGATCTACTGCTGTAAAGAGAAACAAGTGATTGCATCTTACACTATGTGTTCATACCACCATACTGTTAAATAAACATTTAATTACTTGTGCACGTATATGCATGTGTCTGCTTTTTAATGTGGATATACTGTTCTGATTTATTAGAGCTTTATTCATGCAGCCTTTGGGACTAACCAACCTCCCCCAAACATTTTCCCTGCTCTTTCTACTCAGCTGCTGTAGACATTGTCAGAGTAACATGGAAAGGAAGAACCATGTTCCCCTAGACAGCATTTCAGCATAGAGTTAAATTTTATCAAAAAAATCGGTCCCCTCAAAAAGCAAGAAGTGCCATTTAAGATGAGCCAGATTTTAGGAGTCTCGCTTCCCGTCTTTTGTCCCTGACAGGCAGATATCTGCTCTACAGCCTTAGTTAAATGTAAAGACTCGCTTGAGACCAGTTTACCTTTTGCTGACTATGATTTCTGGTGGGGGTGGGGAGATGATCTGTCCAAACCCAGGGCTGTTCTGGCTAATCCAGGATATTTGGCAAATGTGGTGACTTCACATAACTTGACATGCATTTATCATTAGACCAATATCTATCTATCTATCTATCCATCCATCCATCCATCCATCCATCCATCCATCCATCCATCCACCCACCCACCCACCCACCCACCCACTTATCTACCTACCTACCTATTTATCTATCAAATTTATACGGCCACCCATCTCCCACGAAGTGGTGGACCTTTTCACAGACAGGACCCGCACCATTCCTCTCCTCCCAAACCTGATGGGACGGGTAGATGTAATCAGGAAGAGGTGGTCCCTAATACAATACACAGATGTATTTCTCAGATAATGATAATAATGCCTAGCTTTTCACTAGTCTACCCCAGACAACCAAGGAATAAGGAATGCACCATAACAAAGCTACGTTTTGATATATTTTCTAAGATATCATTTCACTGTAATGAAGAAATTGCAGAGTACCATGGCTAAAATGGAATCCACAAGAACTGTTAGGTAGGAACTGAATTATTCAAACAGAGATATCAGGGGCTTTTGAATGAAACAGAGAGTTCTTCCTTCCAGACCGCTATTCCAAAGTTGGAGAAATACTAGGAACAAGCAGTCAGATCTTTGCTCTAGGGAAGACATAGGCCAACGGCAATGTAGCACAGCAGGGAATGCCTGTAAAAAAGAGATGACAGCCAAGTCTTATATGGGATGGGAGGATGGCCCATCTTCAACAGTATGCAGCATGTTCCTCAGTGTAGGAAGAGAAAAGCCTTCTGCACTGTACAGTCTGCTAGGATAGAGCAACTTTATTATTTTTCTGATGAAACATTGTAATTGTATTATCAAAAGTCCTTTGACTTCTCATAAAATTCTTCAGAGCCAACAGTGCTTTGAATTTCAGACTATTCCAGAGACATTTAGTTCAAATCCTCTTTTGTCATGAATCTCACTCTGAGACTTTCAGACATTGTCATTGCCTTCAGGCCAGACTTTTTGGACCTGGTGGTTTTGTTTGAATAGTTTGGAGAAACTGAGAAGCAAATTTCCAACTGATTAAAATTACAGATTAATTCATATTATTTATTTAATTACAAGGTTCATAAGCCACTCCAAACAAAACTAATTCTGAGCAGCACGCAATTCCCTATCTTTGTACATTCAGATTAAAAAGAAAATTAAAGACAGCAATATAAATAATAATATACTGTAGGCCATCAATATTATAAATGACCTGAAATACCATTTGCAACAGTGGAAAGGCAGACACCAAATTACATCCATTAATCACTTTAAGGCAGTGTCAAGTCCACAATGTCCAAAACCCAATTCAGAAGCATTCTCACGCAACCAGGCTTGGTTCAGAAAAATATTTATTTATTATGTGGTACATGTAGCTTGCAAACAGAAGATTGCTAAAACTAAAGCCTTGGGTAAACTTCCCTCTATTTATCCCCCCTCCCCTTATTGCCTGGCATCTCGATTCCTCTTCACCTGGTGGTGACCTCTTTCCTTCCTCCCCCTCCTACCCGCACTCCTTCCTGGCTTGACTCCCAGCCGCTCAACTCATGAGCCGACGGCAAAACTCTCAGTTCCTGCAGTCTACTTATGAGGAGTGGCTGTCCAGAGTGCAAATGGGAGAATCTCACAATTTCTCCTTTGTCCAGAAAGACTTGCACTGGCTGATCTCCACTGATCTGGCCACCAATCTCCACCGTATTGCCATCCCTGCTCCTTTGGGGACATCCAGTTTGCCATAATCCTCACTGGAAGATCTCTTAAGCACTCTGTTCTGGAAGTGATGTTTTCTCTCTTGTCCCACCTCCAGACTCTGCATACAGGCAACATAGGGTATATTGATGTGCATACGGTAGAGGGTCTGAAATGAAGGGTTCTACATCAGCAAATTGGTGCCTCCCATTGGTCCTGCCAGTTTCTTGTGCAACCACCCCCTTCTGTCTGATCCCTAAACTATTCTCCTGCAATTAGATTCTCTTTTAGTTGTGAAGGACACCAGAACATTGGCTTCCACAGCCATTTTATACTATCAATGTTGTTAGTCTCTGAGAAGCTAAAACACTTAGCTGGTTCTGCTGTAAAGCTGCCTTTCTGGAAAAGGATGGCACTCTTCAACTTAAATAATGATATAATTTATCTTTTTGAGTTTCAACTTTAATGGATAGGAAATTCCCTTGAAATTAAATTAAAGACCTCTCCCTGGAATTTTATGTTGGCTTTCCTCCAGTGGTAATGCCATTTATCAACCACTGGGGAACAGAAGAGAATGAAAAAACCTCTTTTACCTCAAGGAACCAGCAGTGTTATTTTCTATGCCAGAGAAAAGAACAGATCTAACATATTATCCTTCTCCTGTTTTTTTCCCTTCAAGTGATGGTTTTTCTTCTCATGCTGTTACTCAGAGGTGACAATACCCACAGTGAGAAAAACCGACCTTAGCAAAAGTACACGATATGAAGATTCCCAAAAGAGTGGATGAGGTTTTTTGGACGCTAGAACTGAATTTCATCAAATTTCCAGTTTCTTTGAGAGCAAATATGCCCTAGCACCATCTTTTCCCACTTTGCTTTTGCTCTTCACAATTACTCTGGAATACATTAAAAAAAAACAACTGTTGACAGTTCATCACTGGAAGAGCACTGGGTAAGCAAAACTTTAGAGATAAAAAGAGAAATATGGAGGGTAATTTAAGTGGGTAGGCAGTTCTCTGTGACTATAAAAAATGATTGTTGACTGAGACCTTGATCCAGAGAAGAGATTTTGAAGCCGTGTCTTTAGATGCAGCTCTGCCTGGTGACAATCATATGCAGTTGCTATGAGGTGAGCTCAACTTGCAGATGCCAAACTCTATCATATGTGCTCTGTGTGTGTGTATGTGTGTGTGTGTGCATCTATAGGCACAGGAGGACTGTGTCACTTGAAATTATGGGAATTTGCTTCTTTTCTGCCACTAAATGAGAAAAAAGAACCTGAGATAGAAATCAGGGGAATGACTTTTAAATTGTCCATCTGCACAAAGGAGACTACTTGAGGCTAATTGAAAAAGAAAAGAAGGGATAGAAAAAGGAAGTCAAGAATGTAAATTTTAATTAAAGGGAAGGCAAAAAATGGAAAGAGAATGGAACTGCAGTTGTAATGAACTATATTGTCTTCTTGGTCTTCCAATGCCTGTCTTTCTGACAAGGCTGGACTCGTTGCTCTCTTCTCCCTTTATCTTCCATTCCAGGGATGTTTTCAAGAGATTTAGTCTCAAATAAACCTCCACTCTCAATCTCCATCTTTTGTGGGAAATGACAGACCAGGGAGGAGCCCAAGAATGTGCTTTATAACCTCCCTTTTGGAAATCCAGCATTGCACAAACAAATGTTCTGGACAGTTCGAGAACGGACTGCCTAGTATGTGTGGCTTTTCCAATAAAACCATCGCCCTGTTTTCTATTCTGAATACTGAAGAAACATAATTTCCTGCAATCTGTTCCGCTCTCCTAAAGAATTAACTGGTACCGTTAAGTGAAATCATGATCATCATTTAACTAACAATGATCCCCAAGTATTATTATAAGAAAAAAAAATCAATGCACTGTATGTAACATAGCAAAGCCCAGTGAATGAAAGGTAAGGCTGATGCCTTAAGAGAGGGGCCTCATGTTCAGTAGAAACACTGTACCCTGCAACAAACTGGACTTGCTTACGACTTACCCTGTGTGCCACCCCTTTTCTTTGCTCTTTCAGACCTAAAGACAAAAGGATGGCGTCCTGGAGACCAGTATCGGCCCCACTTTGCATTGTGCATTATCTGAGTGTTTCTGCATTGCTTCTCATGAGCTGACTCAGGACGTTTTGGTTCCATTTCAGTAAGTGGCAGACGAGGGGTTCTCCTGACCAGTAGGGGCAGGAATGGACCTACAGCCTACAGCTTGCTACTTTCATTATTTTTGGAAACAGATTTCTCCAGCTTCAATCTGGGATTGAATTTGGAGATCTCGCTAAAACAGAATGTAGCTTATTTAGTTTTGGCTTAGCATTTATGCAATCACTGCAGTTTGCAAACAAATTTATTCCTCAGTGCAGTGTGTGAATCCACCTATGTGGGAATCCAGCCAATGTATTCAAGAAGTCATGGGTAAAACAAATTCTTTGTTAGCATGATGTGCAAAGCAGTCTTCGTACAGATGTGATTTTCCTTTTTCTGTGTGACTTTGGCAATATAAACATTTAAGATGAAAGCATTGCATCTTTCCGTAATGTACTTAGTAATCATACTATTCTTTCTTTCCTGCAGGAGGGAATGGGAGAGAACATGATAGGAGCTTCAAATGAATCACAGGTGACCGAGTTCATCTTAACTGGACTATCGGAATATCCCAGAGCTCAGATTATTCTGTTTTCCTTCCTCTCGGTGGTGTATCTCACTAGCTTTCTTGGCAATGGACTCATCATCATATTGAGCATTGCAGACCCACAGCTTCATACCCCCATGTATTTCTTCATTTGTGTCCTTTCCGCCATAGACTTTATTATTACCAACAATGCACTTCCTGAGATCTTGATCAACTGCTTCATCTACAGGCCCACAATTTCTTTCTCCAGATGTTTGGCCCAAGTGTACCTTGGTTTATTTCTGGTTGCAACAGAGTGCATTGTCTTGGCTATCATGGCATATGATCGCTTGACAGCTATTTGCCAACCTTTATACTACACACAGATCATGAGTTGGAGATTATGCATTTATTTGGTAGCCACATCAGTGGCCCTTGCCTTGCTGACAACCCTGATCAATGTGCTCTTGCAACCTGACTTCTGTGGCCATCGCATCATCAACCATTTTGCATGTGAGCTGCAATCTTTACTCACACTGGCTTGCTCCAACCCAGCCGGTGAGCTGTTCGTGCATGTTTCCAGCCTCTTTGTGATAGTCTTTCCCTTTGGTTTCATAGTTGTGACATATGGTCGCATAGGCCTGGCTATACTGCGTATTAGCTCTACTCTTGGGCGCAGAAAAGCCTTCTCCACCTGTAGTTCTCACCTTGCTGTGGTCAGTGTCTTCTATGGAACACTCATGATCATGTACATGAGACTGGAAGGGAAATCCGTTTCTGAAAAGGACAAGCTCATCTCCTTAACATATGGGGCTCTGACCCCCATGCTCAATCCTCTGATCTACAGCCTGAGGAACAAGGATGTCAAGGGGGCTTTTTGGAAGCTCTTTGAAAGAAAAATGTTAATGTAACATACAGATGTGCTCACCTTGTACCATGTACGTTCTTATTGCTGACAATCACTGGTATGCTTTTTAAAAAGAATTTTAATAGGAAGCATTATTATTCCTATTAAACACAAGAGGGAATAAGCAGAACTGAATTTTAAGGAAGAATGTGTCAGGACTTCAACAAGGAGAACTCCCAACACCATTGAAAGAGTTTGAATTGCACTGCAAATCATTCCTCTCCCTTCCTTCCTTCCTTCCTTCCTTCCTTCCTTCCTTCCTTCCTTCCTTCCTTCCTTCCTTCCTTCCTTCCTTCCTTCCTTCCTTCCTCCCTCCCTCCCTCCCTCCCTCCCTCCCTCCTTCTTTCTGCGGAAAACGTTGAAGGGAATGCAGACCCTCAAATGGAACTGCTTGCACATTACAGGGTAGCTTCAACTCCTGCTGCATTTAACACAACACATCAGGCCAACTGTCTGGGTTCACATAATATGCAAAGGCCAACCCAAGTTAACAAAACACTATAGCTCTGTTCCTGTCACATACTAGGCCACAGAAATAAACCTAGTATGGCTTGTAGTAATGTCCTGGTCAAAGTAGCATTCTAAGACAATGGTTGGGTTTTCCAAAACATGCTGAAGCATGAGGTATATTAACCTAATTCAGCTTAGTACAAGATGTTGCATGAACCAGCCACACTCTCATTGCGGAGAATACGCTTCTTTGCCAAACTCTACATTCACTCTGTAAGAATTATATCCAGATTTGCAAATATGCCCACTGGAATTTGAATAGTTTGGACAAGAGAGAGAAGCAGGTTTCCAACTGATTAAGATTACAGATTAATTCATATTATTTATTTGCATGATAAAATTGATGGAGCTTGTAGAAATCCTGAAGCTGACCGGTTTGGTCAGGGAAAAAACAATAAAAAAAGAATAACATTTTTGAAAGACTGGAAACCTTATATGTAGTTTTTGTTGGAAGAAGAAAAGAACGAATTGTGATTTATGAATTTGGGGACGAGAAAGAGTTAAAGGGGAAGGGAATTACAAAGTAAGAAAAAAAGAGGGAGGGGAAAGAATAAGATGGTAACTACTCAATAAAAAGAAGGACAGAAGTCATAATTCTATATTTTCCTCCCACTCCCCCTCCTCCTTTCCTTTTACTCTTTTTATTTTTATTGTATTTAAATAAATAAATAAATAAATAAATAAATAAATAAATAAATAAATAAATAAATAAATTTCAGTGGACCTTGCCAGAACTGGGATCTGCTGGTAATGGTGGCATGATTTCTAGAATTGTAGTCTTTTTTAACAGAATTGTCTTCTTTTTATCAGATTCTAATGTGATCCATAGAATTTGGTATGGCATCGACTTGCAAAAGGAAAGGAAGAGAAAATGGGAATCTTGATTCATGTTGAACTTTAATTCTTTGTCCTGTGCCTACAACATTGCTACCTGTGGGCACAGGATAAAGAGTGGCAACATTACTATAGTTCAGGAAGGTAAGAAACAGCAAGTAAGCCTGGAGAGTAAAGGGATTCCCCGTGTGGTATCATTCAGGGATTCCCTGTAACATTTGTAATTTTTATCCCATTCAAGGGAATGAGGATTTCTCCTTTTTCTTCTTCATCATTATCCTGGCTTCCCTCATCAACTGAAGAAACACGTTGACCAAGATTCTGGCTTTGGCAGAACCCACTGAGATCTAGTGTATTGGCCACAAAGGTCTTGGTGTGGCACACACATGTGCAAAGTGAAGCCTCTTACCACAGCACTGCCAGCCCCGCCCTTCTCAGTGAGATCTTCTTCTTTCTTCTCTCTCACAAAATAACCCCCCATCTGGTTTTCTAGAACTGGGGAAGCAAATGAGCACGTCTTCAAAATCATGGTGACGAGCTTCCTCAGAGACATCACATATCGCAGGATTTCTTAATCCTTTGAAATGCCCTCCCTAATTTAGCCAAAGGCAAACTGTTTTGATTGCCCAAAAGAATGCTAGATGCTTTTGAATATTGGACAGATCATCAAAATAGTTTTACATGGGTAGGCAAGCCATTCTTTGTTTGGCAGCTCCTGGGGGTCTCCTTCAACCCTGATTACCAAGTTTGATGGAGCTGTTTGGAAGTTAGAAACACATCAGATACTCTTGGAATTCCTAAAATAGGATGAGCATGCTTAGCAAGACCAAAGTGCCTCCAAACTCCTCCCAAAATCCAGGAAAAAACCCTGAAAAATCCTCATCCCGCCCATGTAAATAATGCAGTACTGCCCACGTCCCGTTCTTGTGCCACCCACTGGAGGGTCAGCCTGCCACCAGCTGCACCATGCAGATGCCACAAATCACATCATTTGCAGTGACCAGTGTCTATTAAGTGGAGACATTGCTACAGCAGTGAAGTGATGCATTTCTTTCTTAGGCCAGCAGACCATTACATCTGCAATTGTTCCTAGCAGTTTGTTAAGATAATAGTTGTTGACAATATGATTCAAAGACAGATAGATCTATCTAGAAACATAGGCACCATGTTTCCTGTCCCTACTGTTGATTGTGCGGAACCGGCTGGGTTGAGGTTGAGGTTGAGGGACCTCCAGGCGAAGGGAAGAGCCACTGAGAGCTTATTACCTTCTCATCTTAAGAATGCTGATCGAGTCTTTTTCACCTGGGCCCATTTAAGAAATCTTAATTAGTGATGTGGAATGTGATGCTTTGTTCTTATCTGTAAGCCATTTTCTTACGTTCCCTTAGTCTAATGTTGTCCATCTTGTAAAGGTGCCCCAGTCCCAACCCTATGCTCCATTAGCCAGGCTTTCAGGTTTCTGAGGTTTAGACAATTTAATTTGGTGGCAGCAATTTTCTCTCATTCAGAAACTAGTGCTTAGAAACTTGATTAAAAACCATGTCCAGGAGAGTAATGGTTGGAGGCCTCAAACATTTTTTGAAAAGAAATGAAGGTGGATTCTCTACTCTTCTTCACCATGTTTTTTCTTCCCTCTCTCGGAGAAGACATTTTGAAGTTGGATCCAGGCTCAGTTTTATTTGGAACAACTCCACTGAAATAAGTATGATGCATTTATCATGACCAGTATAGCATCCAGTGCTATTAGCAGGTCTACGTAGCCTGACTGGAGTTGGATGCACAAAAGAGTGTTCCTCTTCTAAGGACAAAGCTAGTGAGCTTGGTCCATGGCTCCTTTTTTCCCATCAACCTTTCTGGAAGAAAGTTCTACAAAAAAGGTTCTTATGTCAATGTGGTTAATGTTCTCAGCCACTCATGTATAAAAGCTGATCTCGCTCACCAAGAATTCATCCCATGCTCTGCAGCAGCTTTCTTGAGGCAGCTGGAATCATCAGTAATGTCATCATTCAGTAAATGTATGAAAGGCACTGAAACAACTGAATTGAAAACAATCCAGGTCCAGGTTTAGAGGCTGACTGAAGTTCACAGAACTTCTGCTTACCAAAAGCCATGGCAGGAAGAAGAATGTACTCACTAAGAGAACATAGTATAACAGTCAGGAGTTTAGAAAGCTTTGGTTTCCAAAAAGTTCTGTTCTAAAACATTGCAGTAGGAAGCAATGATACTAGTAGTAGCAGGTCTAGTTGTTCCAACTGAACCACCATCAGAACGATGCTATTAAGCATTCTTGACCTTTGGGGATTCAAAATGCAATGATTCCTATCATGGAGAACCTAGTATTTATATAGTAGATTAATGAGATTTATACATCTATTAATGTATTAAACTTATACTGCACATTTGCTCCAGTTACTGGAGATAGCCATCTAAACAAACCCTAACCTTAACCCTAATTGTATCTAAACATTCCTACATGTCTAAGAATTCCCCTCTCATCTTTAAACTTTCTACTGCCTATTTAGGATAAAATTGTTGGTCTTTGGGGCATTTGATCTTATCGCACCATCAAATTGTTAACACAGATACACTTAAGAATACCATTCCTGCTGCATTGATTAATTTTATATGCCTCCTTCCTTCAGTTCCATGTAATAAAGTCAACAGAAACACATTCTTACATACAAACCTTTTGGCTTATTTCAACAAATGTACAGCCCTCTCAACGGACTACATCCTACTGACTATCTTTCTATCAGCTAAAATTTCTCCCTCTGATTTCTCATTTTTAGCAAATATTCTTCCAAGGTACATGAATTTGTTCTAGTTTTTCACTGTATACGTATCACTTGCATTATTTCTGTATACCTCCTGCCCCTGAAGCCATAGGTTGCCTCTCTGATTTCCCAGTCCCTGCGAAGAGCTACCGGTGCTCCTGAATTTCTGTGGCGTGGTCTTGGAGGTCTTTGGGAACAAAATGGGGCTGTACAGGGCTATGGGCACACACCTGCCTTTTGGAATTTAAGAGATATCTAGTTCCAGCCCAGATTAAAAACGGAATCATCCTTATGCTGGATCCTTGAAATTCATTAATCTGCTGATGTTGCCCTCTTGTTTGGATGCTCTGTTATTTGCCAGCTAAATGGATGGGAGTAAGATGGCCATCAAATTCTAAATTCAGGCATCAGTTTTTCTTATAGTGTAGAGCAAAAGCCAAGTCTTCATATAATTGGAGCTTAACCTAGAAATTGTCTGGCCAAGCATTTTTTTAAGATGTTTCAAACCAAAAAACGCTTTCCTTCTTTTCTATCCAGAAATCTTTATTAAAGCACCATTTGTATGCAAAGAAACCCATTCTTCCCAACACATGGCGTACAAGCATAGAATCCGATTATTAAATGTTGATTATACAAGGAACAGTATCATTTTCATCACAGGAAGATGAAGAGAAATGCAGGATCATGAATCTCACAGCCCACAGCCACGAGTCCATTTTGACAGATCTCTTCCTCTGCAGTTATTTCTCCAGGCAACCCTAAAAGTAAGAATAAGAATGTTGCATGTCTTCAGACGTTTCTTGTAGGGCTACTTCAAGATATTCAGGAATTTCTCAGGTGAGCTAGTGCCAATGATCATTCATCTTTCCTGTTCATTGACTGATAAAGTTCCTGTGCTAGTTTTCCAATGAATTCCAGGTTAAACTCAAAAGAAAAATAATTGTTTTAGCTAACATAGCCCTGACTTTTTATTTCTCACAATGAAGCCCACATGCAACTGAGGCCCAATAGATACTTTGGACTCCCATATAACCTTGCCAGAGTCCATGCTGGCCAGGGAAAAGGGAGTTAAAGTGCGAAGTATTTGGTGAGCACCAGAGGGCGCATGAAATCCTACTCAAAATGCATCAGAAGGGCACACAGTAAAGAAACTTTTAAATAATTCTGAGTGTTGACCACATAAGATCTCTATTGTTTCCTTTTGGACGCTCATTGCCAGCTTAAGGGTTTCCCACCTAATGATCTGCTGCTGTAGACCCCTTTCCTTTTCATCCCAGGATTGGAGGCTTGAGAGTTCTCTCTCCCAGCTTCTCTCACCACCGTGTTCTTTCCCTACCAGATCTCTAATCCTGTGGAGCTCATCACCATCACAACTGAAAGGCCAGGAATTCTCCAGCTACAGTCAGCATCACCCCACACCCTCCATAGGGTGTGTGTCAGTCTACTTTTAAACCTGGGTTTAAAGGACTGTTAAACCCTATTCAAAAACAACCAGAATGCAGGCATAGCAATAAAAAGACAACTTGCCATATTCAGAAAGCGTATTTTACCACCAATGCTAAAGTTGTACAACAGTCTAAAGAAACTTAATTAAGCCAGATGACCACAACAATAAGTTCAGTTGCTACTGAATGTTACAAGTGGAAAGACATTAAGGAGAGATTGACTCACCAGGCACCCATCTTATTGGGATCACGCACAATTCTCTTAGCACACTCAACATCATCTCTGATGTCGTCATTGGTGAAAGCTGCCGAAAGAGACAGATTAGAATATGTCCAAGCCCAGATGTTTCAAATATATTTCCAAAGATTTGCATAATATTATTTCAAACGATTCCTACCCAATAAGAGTTTTAGCCCTAGGACTTCATCAGTTTGTACGCAATACATTCACATCTTTAACAGCATAACCTACTTCTTGTACAGCTGGTGCACACCATGAAATGACTTTTCTCTTGTTCTAACCATGGAGAGTGACAGGTCTGAAAAATGCAGAGCACTGGGAATTTGTTTCCCATTTTGAGCTGAGTGTGCTGGATATGCATGACTTCCCTGCAGTCTTATCGCAATCTTGGGAAGGAGAGAGAGGCAGAACTGTTTCACCTGAGTCCAAGAACCAGATTTCTCTGACAAAGGGCAGAGACTACTGGATCAGGTTCCTTAGCTAGGTGGATTTCTGGCATTGAATTTGGTGCCCCTAACTTGTGCCTCTGGCAAGATATTGACTAATTTCACTGAAGACAGGATCAGACGTGTCTGCCAAGCAAGCTACAGATTGCAGGTGCTACAGATAGGTATGGGAGATTGTGAGGCTGTTGATGTGGGTGGGAGAGGGAGACTTCTCCAAATGTGGCCCTGCCTGGTACTCATTAGAACAGAGACAGTACAGTGGTGGGTGGTCTGGGGGCACAAGGTGAGATATTTCTATGTGGAGGAAGTCAGAGGAGTTGTGACAAGTTGGGAAATGGGGCACTAAATGGGGGAACAGATTGAGGAAGGATAAGAGGCCAGCAAAAAACATGGTGGCTAGATACTTTCACTGATGAGACAACCAGGAACTCAGAAGAACTCAAAGAAACAATTCTGACAGACAGTGCTGGTGAATCGATGTCCATCAATTCATGAAGAGTTGGGTGCAACTGAACGTCCCTTCAAAAGTATCATCTGACTTATTTGGGAAATTCCACTTTTTTCTTTTCTTTTCTAATGAAATAGATGTCAGTCTCCGGGAGTAGGTCAGGTCAGGAAACAGACACTGCAAGGATTACAGGATGCTACTTCACTGTCGTAGAAGATTCACAAAAGAACTTGGAAAGCTTGTCAAAGCTTCTCTCTCCCATCTCTTATACCAAACAGAATCAAGAACTCGATTCCTTTATCTACTATATGTGGCTTACCACTGCAAAGCTTCTTGCAACCATTAGCTGTACGGCCCTGTTTATTGTTGCACCACCAGCGGCTGTTTATCTGGAAAATCCCGTAGTCGCGACTGCCATCCGAGTTTGGCCGCCCCACAGCTTTGGTGTTGTACCCGCTCTCGTGATAAGCCATACAGACCCCTGGAAGAAAGCAAACAGGGACAGGACTGGAAAAGGCCTCTGCTGTAAATCAAAGTGCTACCCTGAGTTTTTTAATACCAACATTTGGAACAGAACATTTAACCATCTTCTCATTCTCTCCCCAGCCAAGGAAGAACCAAGAAGTCCCATACATTTTGGGAACTTCAGGGGAATTTGGAATAAGTCTGATTCTTGTCTCAAAGGTATTCCTGGGGTTCTTAGTGGCAGATGACGCCACCTCTCCTTTCTTCTCCCTCCCTAATCCTGGCGTTCCAGGGAGGAGGTACTTTTCCATGGTGGGTCTTTTGCACTGCTGCACATGTGGAAAATCTTCTGGGATGGCCCCTTCAACCCTGTTCCAAACTGACATGATTTGGGGGAATTCGAAGGAACTTCCTGGCAGGGATAACCCCCTATTCTTAAGAAACCAAATAAACTATTGGCTGAGCCAGTGGTTGTAAAAAGACAATAAAGAGGCAAAAGAGGCCTAATTGTACTGCAGTTCTGCTCTTGCCCCAAACAGGCAATAAACTGGATATTGATCACCCTCATTAAAATAAGAGTGTTAGTGCAAGGGGAATCATGAGGTCTCCTCAGTCCTTTCAGATGGGAAGAAAGCACATCTTCTCATTCTAAGAAAACGGAAAAGAGCTTTTTTTCATTGGGTGGGCGGGCTGAACTCTTCCTTGAAAAGAAGGGCCCCATTTTGCACCCCCCTTGCAAACCTGGACATTGCTCAGGTAGAGAGAAAGAGAGCATGAACTCACAGTTGCCCAGTTTGTAGCCATGATATCCATCCAGTCCAAGCTGTTTCAGAAGTGAAGCCAGTGCACATCTGTTAAATACTTTGGCCTCGCTGGCTGCAATGAGGAAGAAGAGGAGGGTGAGCACTAATGCCTTCATCACTGCAGCTCCCTGGAGGATGATGGCTTCCCTACGATGGCTAGTGGATTTTATAGTCACGGCTTGTGAAACTGGCTCCTCTAGTGAGATGGTAAACAAAGTATGTAGCAATAATTCCCCAACTGGAGGTAATTATGGATTGAGGAAGCAGAGACTGCTGAGGGGGGAAAAAAGGGAAAAAACAGAGGAAGAAAAATAAAGTGAATGAATGCGGAACAAGGGGGCGGGGGCTGAACCAGTGAAACACAAACAGAAAAGCAAAGTTTTAACTGTTATTTTGAAATTTGCAGGAAGCAAAACACAACCAAAATGGGTGAGAAGGGCATTTTTAGGCCCCTGAGAGATCCTGAGGGCAAGAGAATCTGCCTGAGAGGTGCAAAAACATAAAAGTGGGGGCTGCCCGTGGGTGACTGGAGACCCAACCCGTTTTTTTGCGCTTCTCGCATGCAGTGCATGTGAAAAAGGAACAGGGCTTTCCTTGCGTGCTTGCTGCCGCCATCTTGACTTTTTGGACCCCCGTCCCATAGATGTTACTCTCTGGGGGGCCAAAAGTTTATTTGAGTTTTCTGTTTTCTGAAAATACCTTTACTGGTCTCAGCACAGGAAGCATTTTATAGAAAAGAAACAGCAGGCAAAGAGGAATGGTTAACCTATCAAGCTCTAGTAATACAGAAAGGTGGAGAACTTAAGACGAAGTCCAGAGAACAATTGACTGCAGAGGGGTTTAGTGTTCAATGGTTTCATATGCACAATTAAGAGAAAGATTTAATATGGATAAAAAGAGAGTGGGAATGGAACAACATAAGACAGAATTGGAACATGCACTATGTACAAAAGATGAACATGTGAGTGTGAAAATATATATTAACCTTTGTTGAGATTTGAAATGGAAGAGGAGCAAGTTAAGGATCGCATGATAAAATGGGCTATGAATTGGTTCAGTGGGAGAGAATGTGGTTAAATGGGATGAAATTCACATTATGTCATAATTTATTTAGTTATTTATACATCACATTTATATCACAAGGCGACTCTGGGCGGTATTTAGTTTAAAAATTTTATTGTTATCCAGCCTACCTCTGCCAAAAAGGAGGGGCCCTAAGGGGACTTGCCTGCCCTGGGTCAGTCAATAAGAAAAAAAGGAAACCCACCTCTAGCCCTTATTTACTTACATGATTAGGAAGCCAAATACAGGCTTATTTGAATGTGAAAAGCACACACAGTGATCCAGTACGGAGTACAGGTAGTCCTCGTTTAGTGACCACAAGCAGTTTCCCTTATGACAAAGGTAAAAGAATAAACAGTTCAATCTTTCACATGTATTACGTGACTGGCTTGCCAGCTGGGGCAATGCCTAGGGTGAAGGTCATGCGATGGGGTTTTGCACTATTGTTTTCTCCTCTGAGCTATTATCATTCTGATGTGTTTCCTTTGAGAAGATTTCCCAATGCCAAAATTAATAAATGATGCAGCCAGCCAACCAGACACTGTAATTATTTCCCAGTCTTGAGATAACTATAAAATAGGTAAGGAGGGAGGATAAGGGATGAAGCCAGTATGTGGTAGCTTTAAGGGAATTTCCTAGAAATGAGGAAAGGGAAAGAACACTCTGGTAGTTCGCAAATTTTCATCTGCCCTCTGTGGAAGCCGTCCGATTCCTCCTCACTACACACCTGCTAATTTTGTCTTTGTTTCCTCTCTCTTTCCTTTATGAAATTTGCACTTGAATGTATTGAATCGAAAACAACCCAGGTCCAACTTTAGAGGCTAACTGAAGTTCCCAGAAACACCATGGCATCGCTGCTATTCCAGATCGTGGGCATGTCAAAGTGAGCTCTGGCGTTTGCTCAGGGAGAATCCCCGATTGGCTTATCTGTGCTTAACTCACGGAGTTCATTACGCTTCCAGCAACCTCCATCAGAAGGAGTTATTAATCGATGCCTATATTGAACAAGTAACGTCATGTGACCTTGACAAAATATTTAGAAAAGTCATGGGGAAAATGTTCTGTTTTTACCAAGTGTTGCCTTCTATCGTCATGTCTCAGGAGATGTTGTTTGTCTCTATGTGCCTGTTGATGGCTGCCTTGTCTGAATACCAAGCTTCTAAGAATTCCCTCGCATTTTTGGATTTAGCTTGGCCTACGATGCTGACAGCTTCCCAGTTGAAACTATGGTTAAGTCTGTCCATGTGTTGTGAGATTAAGGAGTTTTCATCATGACTTCTGACTGCTAGTTGGTGTTCATGGATGCGCTCTGCAAGCCTTCTGCCTGTCTGTCCTACATAGTGGTTGTTACAGTCCTTACACTGTATGTTGTAGATGACTCCTGTGTTTTTGTTCAAGGGCTACGAGGTCTTTTGGTTTGCTTAAGATGTTTTGGAGGGCTTTAGTTGGTTTGTGTGCTACAGAGATGCCATGTGGTTGTAATAGTCTGTTGGGAGTTTCCGAGACATTTCTGATGTACGGCAGTGTTATCCTTTTCATAGCTTGTGTTGGTTGTGTTGTAGTAGGTTGAGTGGTCAGGGACTTTTTGATAAAGTTGCATGGATATCCATTTTGTTGGAAGATGTTGTATAGGTGGTCTGTTTCCTTTTTCTGCTGTTCTGGGTTCCTGTAATGCATTTGTGCTGCACAAGAGGAGATGTGTAAGAACATTATTCAAACAAGCACAAATGCATTGCAGCAACTTTAGATCCAGGAACTCCAAACCCACTTCCGCTTAGCAGCTGCACATTAAAAACATCCTGAGAGGTGTACTGGCCCAAAGGAAAAAAAAACTTTTGTGGTGGCATTTCATTTATTCATTTATTTGGCTTTGAGACAATGTTGACTCCTGGCGACTGCCTGGACAATCCCTGCAGTTTTCTTGGCAAGATTGTGGAAGTAGTTTCCTCTTGCCTGCTTCCTGGAGCTGAGAGACAGTGACTGGCCCAAGGTCACCCAGCTGGCTTTGTGCCTAAGCCAGGACTTGAATTCATAGTCTCCTAGTTCCTAGCCTGGTGCCTTAACCACTACACCACACTGGCGCTCTTTGGTTCTGCTTACATTATAATAAAATAGAATGATTACTTGGTTTGGGGGACAACACTGAGAGTCACAGTCTCCTAAAGCACCCCTATCTGCCACCACACTGTTTCTGCAGTGGTCGATCGCACCAGGGAGATGTCACTTGCTTGCTTTCCATGTTCCTGCTGCAGCATGTCTCCAGAGCATGCCAAGAAAGGAAGAGGATGACTTCAAAAGGCCCGATGTTGAGCACAGCCTGCCTGTGGTCCTTTTCTCCCAGTGCTGCAAGGTAAGCTGTAGTCCCCAGGGCCACAGACATGTGGCAGGCAGCCTGAAACAGCATCTCCTATTGCATTCAAAGGCTGTGGAACCGCTCCTAGACTTTGGAGGCAATGCTATCCCCCCAACTCCCTCTCTGATGGCATGAGAATCACACTGTCAGAGGAGGGAGGCAGCTGACTGCCCTGAGCTGTGGGCTGTGAAATTCCTGGGCTCTGGGTGTGTCGCTCTGCAGAGGCAAATGGCGATGAAGGAACTTGCCTTATTCTGCTTCGTCATCTTTGCAGTTGAGGGAAGGACATTTTCTAAACGTGAGTTGTCTGACCAATTGAAGCACCTTGAAACGGACAGCTCCAAAAGGGATCAGTGTAAGTTTTGTTTGAGGTTGATGTGGAGTATCCTTTCCACTCCAACATTTAACTTAGGGCCACTCTGAGCATGTGTGTGCAGGGGGTGGGAAAGTGGAGTGACTGAGTTCTTTCAGGTTCTCACTTTGGATGTAAGTGGGCTAGTTGACAGTGGGCGGGTTTCCTTTTGCTAAGTCCGGTTCCTGATGTCAGGAATTAACTTTTTTCAAAGAAAGTGCGAAATTCTGGAAACAGAGACTAATACCCTAAAGATCAAAAACAAGTAGACAGTTCAAAAGATGAGAGGGGAAGCCTGAGAGATGGAGGAATGGCATTCCTTTCTATGGAAGATTCTCGCTGAGTGGCTTGGAGTGGTGCAAAAGTGGGAGGTCTCCTTTAGAGAACCAACCCAACAACAGCTGTAACAGTGAGTGTGTTTGTCTTTCTGCCATGGCTTTTGGTAAGCAGTACTTACCAAATTCTAAAATGAAAGGTGTTTTTAGAAAAAGAAGCAGGCAAGCAGGCCTGTTAGTAAATAAATTAATCTGGTACCATGTTCCGGTCAGCAGAACTTTAATGTTTGAAACAAACAAACAAGTTCTCAAAGATGTTCTGATGTTTTAATAGTTTATAAAGCACATGGCTATCAGCCATTCCACATGATTACTCACAAGCGAAAGGACGCAGGATATAAAAGTCCAAGTATATTCAGTGGAACACAGCTACTAATCTGAACAATTGCTTATTGTTGTGCTGTTTGGTCTCCTGCAAAAGATAGTGAAATATACTAATAGGAGAAGCTGCTTGACTATTTCTGTTGTCTTCCTAAACTGGGTATTTTACGTGATGTCTCTGAGGAAGCTCATCACCATGATTTTGAAGACGCGCTCATTTCCTTCCCCGGTTCTAGAAAACTAGGTGGGGGGTCATTTTGCAAGAGAGGTAACACAAAGAAGAAGAAGATCTCGCTGAGAAGGGTGGGGACAGCAGTGCTGGGGCAAGAGGCTTCCCTTCACACATGCGTGTGTCGCACCAAGACCATTGTGGCCAATACACTAGACCTCAGTGGCTTCTGCCAAACCCAGAATCTTGATCGACATGTTTCTTCAGCTGATGAGGGAAGACGGGATAATGATGAAGAAGGAAAAGGAGAAATCCTCCTTCACTTGAACGGGATGACGATTACAAATGTCACAGGGATCCCTGAATGATACCACACAGCAATTATAATAACCCAGAGTAACACACCAAGCTCTGACATATAATGTAGTAAACCCACGGTGGGATATCCCACCACACAGACACATGACCGCACACACAGAGTACTTTCTGAAATTGTGAATTGCTTAAGCAATGGGACTAATGTGGATGGCACTGCTGTTTAAGCAGACCATCTGCCATCTATCAGACCAAGATACCATTCTCACTTCAATCAATTGATATAACTATAGCAATATGCTCAATAAGGAGTACATAAGATGTACACTCCACGACACAATCCTCCTACATCAGAATAGGAGTAGCTTAGTTCCTGAGAGGAAGGATCTATGTGTATTGCTCTAAATCACTTTTTTTTTTTTTTGTCTGTGCTTAGTCATTACTGACCCTGCAGTGACTGCCTGGACGAATCCTTGCAGTTTTCAAGGCAATTGTTTTTCGGAAGTGGTTTGCCAGAGCCTCCTTCCTAGAGCAGAGCCCAGCTGGCGAGCTCAGGAGGCAGGATTTCCGTTGCTTCACGCCCTTTTCGGGCGAGTGCGGTTTCGTGCTTACCGGCAACTGGTCCCGTCTCTCTGTGCAAGGCGCTGTCAGCATTTTTCCTCCCACCGGAGTGAGAGTACCCATTTATCTACTCACGTGAGTTTTCGACCTGTTGGGTTGACAGAAGCTGGGGAGGAAACAGGAGCTCACCCTGTTAACGCGAAGGCTGGACTCAAACCGCCGAAGAGTCAGCCATTTCTGGCTGGCAACTTTCAGCGTCATTAAGCCGCTGTACCACCGCGTCCCATAAATCACATACCAGGCATTAGAGAGCTCTGGGGTTGCATTCCTTGATTCCTAAGTAAGGATGATGGAATGGCCTGTATATCCTTATCACATATAGTTCCTAATAAAGTAAAAAATACCAAGAAATCCCTTTGGAATATCTTCATGCTCAGGATTTAGGGACTCATCAAACATTTGTTACCTCTACTTTGTTACCAAGCAACAGCTTATGTCATTACGTAGGTCTTATCTACTGTATGCATGTAACCTATATATGCATATATTAACCCTACACTGGGACTCTTTGCATCCAAAACCTAGGGTCCGATGACTCACTGTATGCAATAAAATAACCTCAGACTCCTCTCAAATGGTTGTCCCCCCAAAATTAGTTGGTTGATGGCCTCAACAAAAGCCATAGAGTGGTAGAGGAAAATCAAAGTGGTCTACCTGGTCTAGGATATTCTTCAGCTTGACCAAAGTAATACCAGTTTCAAAATTAAGATACTGTAGAAAAATGAAAATCAAAATGGATTCAAAGAATTAGTTTGATCTAAGAAAACTTTAAATTGTATCACCCCCAAAAGATATATGTGTAATTGGAAAAAATGCCAAGAATATATATTTATAGTCAGTTGATAGGAAACCAATATCAGAATTCCTTTAATTAGTACTTCATAATAATCTCTCACAGTCTCCCAAATAGCAATCTCATTTATGGGAAGTGGTTAGTAAAATTTTCTAATCAGTTATAAATGAAAGAGTCCCTACCAGAAAGCAACTTGAGTTGAGAGATGCCTTCTTCAGATCTGTATATGGCATCCAGTTTCATAAACGAAGAGAAGTTCTTACACAATACATCCAGAAGTCAAATATTTACTTCATTTCTCTACTTCAGTAAGAGCCCTATCATAGGACTTTTGCTTGGTCAGTTCATGCTCTCTCTCTCCTTCGCATATTTACCCAAAGAATCACAACACTGCAAAACAACCATTTCTTTCAGCTCATTTGATCTCCTAATATATATGAGTACCCTATACTTCATTCTGCATCCAGTAAGAAATAACAAAGCACTTCCTTCCTGTATGCCTTCTAAGAGGTTTATTTTGTTCATTTTTCCGTAGGAGTATGCCAAGGGCACCTGTTCTTCTCTCACATGTAAGTGCATACATTTAATTCCTGAGCAAGGTGTGTGGAAAACAAGCTACAAGTTAAAAACATTTAATGTGGGCATGGAATTATAACTAGTGCTACCCTTTTGTTCCCCCAAAAATAACAACTGCAGTTTTCTTGTAAAGGAAAACAGAAATAATGTTTACTCACGTGAAGTACTTTTCTTTCTTTTCAGAACAGCAGTTACAGTAGCAAGAAATAAATAAACAGCAATTTTAAACTATTAACTGGTTTATAAGACTAGGCCATATTTTAGGCAATACTTTATCTCTGAGCTGAAGAGTTCAGACATGTGCTTCTTCTTCATAGCATGGTGGAGGAGGAAGAGGGAAGTGACCTCACAGGGTCACCACCTCCTTCCACGTGTCCCTCTAGGAACACAGGATCTGTGAGTTTTGACTGCATTTTTCCCACATTTAGAACCTTTTCTCCACAAAGGGTCATTGACTAATGGAAGCATTCAACTGGGGTAAAATTTGGGCCAAGTTTGCAGTAGCACGGGATTGCTGAACATTTTGTCTCTTTGTGTGCCACTCTGTTCTAACTCTCTTCGGTCACATCCAGGTGACTAGTCTCTCCGTCCCTCAATTCTTTTGATTCCCGTATAAACCACATTCGAGGTCGATGCAGGCTGTTTTGGTTGCTCGCTGACTATTCCCTGTCTTCCCTTCCTGACAGATCATCCCATTCTGTCTCTAGCTTGGCAAAGCAGACAGAAATGAAATTAACCAGAGTGGATCAACAATACTTCAGCTACAACTTCTCTATTGCTTCTTAATCTGCCTCCCCTCCCCTATGGCTCGTCAGTTTCAGAGAGAGCAATTCCCGTGAAATAACCATTCCCCACCCACAGCAGCAGTGCAGCTACACTGAGATTCTGCACAATTGCAAGGCCCTCGTTGCAATGTCGTGCGATCCACTGGAGGATTATCTTGTGCCAAAACGGTGGCTGCGCCTTCATTTAGCAATTGGCCTCGGGGCCCTGAAGTAAACAATAGCGGGCTGAGCCAACTGAGCAACTGAAACTCAGGTAACCTTCAACAATGGCACTTCTCCCAGTTCTGCAATGCGTTTCAGAACAATAGCTTCAAAAGGAATGTGCACAAATGCACTGGAGAAAATCATTTACACATTAGGCAAAGCAGAAAACAAAAATATATTTATGCTTGGAGAGAGATATATATATATTTTTTTAAAAGAAATTCCTCAAACTAATATGGAAATGAGCTGAACTGATCTTATGCATAGACAAATGAGAAACTAAGACAAAATTATGCATTTGCAACTATGAGAAACTGAGGAATTGCCTTGATTTTAACAGTGCTTTGGAACTGACTTTAGGACGCAAACCTGATTTTCATGCCATGCTTTCCTACCAGCTGTCTGTGCAGCTATGTCTGCAAGTCCCCTGAAAACGAAGCTCTATGAGAGCATTCCTGGGGATCCACACTACAGACTGTTCCTACTCAATGGCAGGAAATGGGGCATCAATGGCAGGAATGGCTCACTGAACAAATGCAAAATGAAATGTGACCGTGAGGGACATCTCCGAGTCGTAAGAGAAGAAAAGTCATTTGTTTGTAAAATGAGAAATGCCAGGGCTTAAGCTTATCTGGGAACCTTACTCTGGGAAAAGATCTGGTGCGTCCTCTAAGAGGTATCCTAAAAGCAGTCTATCCTTGTCCCATAACAAATCATTTTTGCTCAGTTATTTTCACATAAGTGAGGGTTCAACCTGGGTTTCTGAAAGAGATTGGAGAACAGAGCTACACAGAACTCTATTCTGTTGCTTATACTGTTTGCCATTAAATCTTCTAGTTCTCTTCCAACTTGGAAGCAGGTTACCACAAAATCCCACAAGGATATCAGCTTAATGTTTAGGAAGCCTAGATAAACGTAACTAAGAATCTTTTGGCACCTAAGCTTTCCTTTGTTGATTTGGCTTAAAGTGATACTTTCATTGAATTTTTGTAGAATACTTTCCTTCTGAGGACTGCCATGTCCAATTTTGCTTCTCCCAAAGAGTGCCCATGCATTAGTAACATCTTGTGGACAGAGCACTTTCTTTTAAATATGACCCTTGTTCAGTTATCAAAAGTCACATTTGGCGTTGATTAATATGATCACCAAGTATTAAACTTGTCTGGATCTAGTCCAGGGGTACATATCTTGATGCCCCCAAAAGTCTTGGGTGAAGCTTGAGAGAATGAGGTCCACCAAATAGCTTTCAAAGGCCAAGTACAACTGTGGTTTATTCAATAACAGCTGAACATGGTTTAATGCAATCTGAGAATCCACTAGGAAAGCAGAGTAGCTTTCCCCATAATTTTTCTTTATAAATATCAAGATGGCTTCTTGTATGTACGATTCTTTGTCAGAGTGTAAGTTATTTTGCCAATATCATGACGAGTATGGAATGCAAAAGATCCTGGGAATTTTATTCATTTTTGCTACAGGTTATTACCATGTCCCATAATTCTGGAAAGAGACATGGCTTTCCAGGTTTTGCTCATCCTCCAAATATACTTGGCCTCAAATAACAGAGATGCAATAGTGATATCTTTGAGACTTTGATTAGATTTGCACACTGACCCTTACTTGTTTTTTGTCAATGTCTTAACTTTTTCACCATGTTCCTAGATAATGACATCAGAAATGATGTTTTATATGTTAAAAAAATTGTGTCAGCAAGATCTGGACTGAAGCTTTGGTGGGTAGCCATACTTTAAGAATATACACAAAATTAAAACATAGCTGAAAATACCTACTTGGACTACTTTCATCAGGTCCAAGTATGAACTCTTTAGCAAAAACAATTCATTACTGGGGGTGGGGGGGGGGGGCGAGGGACAACTAGAGATGGTCAGATCAATCTATATCAGTTTTGTGTTTATGTGGATTTCCACACTAACAATCTGCATCACCACCCTTGCATACAACCTGTTCACATTCAAAACGCATTGCATAACAATGGCTGGATGATGCTATAAATTATCAGGGTGGAGTGTTACAATATTTCATGTATTCATGCATTAGTCCATTCTGCAATTTCAATATCCCCATATGTTTTGGTATGTAACTGTTGCAAACAGATACATTTTGTACGTATCCTACATGGATCTATATAATTTTGTAGGAAGCTTTTAAATGCATGCATTTTTATATGCATGTTTGCCTAAATATGCGCATTTTGCTTGCAATTTTACCCAACCTTTTCGATTCTGTACACAGCTGTCCCAACATCCTGCGCGACTGAAGTTCCTTTGTCCTAAATGTCTTCATGTGGCAGAACTTCATTCCAGTTTCACTGGGTAATAAAGGAACAGTTTGACTGGTGAATACAAGTTCTCTAAAGGCATATGGAAGGAGAAGTGTCTTCACATCCTTCTCTTCCTCTTCTTTAAGGTTCTTCTATTAATCATGCTGTCCCTGCATACGGAGGGGGGAGAATTCAAGATGGCAGGCATAACTGCCGAAGCCCTGCCAATGTTTTACGTGCACCACACATTTGATAAGCGAGTAATAAAGGCTTAGAGCTTCAGTCGCATGATCATAACTTCCATCTTGGCTCCCTGCCTGACACCCCTGCTTCAGACTCTATTTTTTAATGAGAAAAAGGGGGTACAGACGAGATGTATACGTTCTAGAAATCTGTGTGTGGTTTAAGAGAGGAGCAAGGACTATGCTGTATTGATTATTTCTTAAAAAGGTAAAGTCAACATGTCGAGACCAAAGAGTTCAGCTCTTGTCTTTTCAGTACTAAGTTGGTTGCTCTTTATTTATTTTCAGGGAAAGAGCATCAAGATTTCATGTTAGGTTAGGATTTCCATGGCTGTAGAAAATAGTCAGGATGGGAATGTATTTTCTTTGTTCCAAAGCCCCAGTGAAACTTTTCCCCTGAAAAGGGAATGAGTGATTCAGGGTGCCAGGCTGTAGCTGCCAATATTCTTCACCAGGATAGAACTTCTGAGACATTAGTCTATTTCTGGAGGGACCCTGATGGCCTTCTTTTCAGCTGGGCCAAGGGGTATGCAACTGCTCTTGATCCACGTTCCCAAATCCTAAAAAATTGCCCCAAGTATCTATTTGCACTGATGATATCACATTTTTTTCTTTCTTTCATTAATCTGTACACCCCACCCACCTACACATCAACAGCACCAAATGCAAACCAGACAAAGTGATAAACACACACGCACACGCACAGATGCGCACACACACGCCAACACTGGCAGGGTAAGCCACTGTATATAAACAGAGAGCAAACCCCATCCCATTCTAGCACTGAAGATGTTACCTAGCTGGGTAATGAAACGTTTGCAAGAAAGCAACCAAGCTCAGAGGACCCCAAGAACTCCACTTTTTTGTTCATTTGAAACATTAAAGTTAGTCTGACTGGAACATGGCACCAGATTAATATATTTACTACCGGGCTTGCTTGCTTCCTTCTTTTTCTAAAAAATCTTTCATTTTGGAATTGAAATACTGCTTACCAAAAGCCATGCCAGGAAGAACAACACAGTCATTAAGGGAACATAGTTTAACAATCAGGAGTTTAGAAAGTCCTTGGTTTCCAAAATGTTCTGTTCCAGAATATTGTAGAAGGAAGCATTGATACTAGTAGTAGCAGTTGTAGTTGTTCCAATTGAACCACCATCAGAATGATGCTATTAAGCATTCTTGACCTTTGGGGATTCAAAATGCAATGATTCCTATCAAGGAGAGACTCATCTATATTATTTAATTAGTAGGTTTATACCCTTCCCATCTGCTCCAATTACTGGAGATGGCCATCTAAACAAACCCTAACCTTAACCCTAACCCTAATCTAAACATTCCTACATGTCTAAGAATTCCCCTCTCATCTTTTGAACTTTCTACTTTATTTAAGGTAAGATTGTTGATCTTTTGGGTATTAGTCTCTGTTTCCAAAATTTCTCACTTCCTTTGAAAAAACTTAATTCATAACATCAGGAACCCGACTTAGCAAAAGGAAACCCTCCCACTGTCAACTAGCACTCCTTACATCCAAAATTGAGAACCTGAAAGAATTTGATCACTCCATTCTCCCACCCCCTGCACACACATGCTCAGACTGGCCCTAAATAAAATGTCATACTGGAAAGGATACTCCGCATCAACCTCAAACAAAACTTACACTGATCCCTTTTGGAGCTGTCTGTTTCAAGGTGCTTCAATTGGTCAGACAACTCACATTTAGAAAGCTTCCTTGCCTCAACTGCAAAGATGACGAAGCAGAATAAGGCAAGTTCCTTCACCGCCATCTGCCTATGCAGAGCGACACACCCAGAGCTCAGGAATTTCACAGCCCAGAGCTCAGGGCAGTCAGTTGCCTCCCTCCTCTGACAGTGTGATTCTCATGCCGTCAGAGAGGGAGTTGGGGGGATAGCATTGCCTCCAAAGTCTAGGAGCAGTTCCACAGCCTTTGAATGCAATAGGAGATGCTGTTTCGGGCTGCCTGCCACATGTCTGTGGCCATGGGGACTACAGCTTACCTTGCAGCACTGGGAGAAAAGGACCACAGGCAGGCTGTGTTCAATTGCTGATGTTGCCCTCTTGTTTGGATGCTCTGTTATTTGCCAGCTAAATGGATGGCAGTAAGATGGCTATCAGATTCCAAATTCAGGCATCAGTTTTTCTTATAGTGTAGAGCAAAAGCCAGGTCTTAGTATAACTGGAGGTTAACTTAGAAATTGTCTGGCCTTGGATGCCAACCTAGAGTTTTCATGTATCGATTTCAAGGTAGTTCACTAAAATTGTATTGAGTTCCATCAGGTTCTTCGTTAAGTGAAGGCGGGCTTTGAACCAACTACACACTTGGTTGCACAGGTCTCCTCTGCCATAGGAATGATTGGTGGCCAGTTCTATTATGTGGGAATAATGATGAAATGAAATAAATAAAGCATGAAACAGAGAAGGACAAAACGCCCAAGTATCATTTTATTGAAAAATTTCAAGCACTTTTTGAAGTCGTTTCAAACCAAAACACTTTCCTTCCTTTCTATCCAGAACTCTTTATAAAAGCATCACTTGTATGCAAAGAAACCCATTCTTCCCAACACATGGCATATAAGCATAGAATCAAATTATTAAATGTTGATTATACATGGAATAGTATCATTTTCATCACAGGCAGATGAAGAGAAGTTGTTGTTTCTCCAGGAACCCTAAAAGTAAGAATAAGAATATTATCTGTCTTCAGATGTTTCTTGTAGGTCTACTTCAAGAGATTCAGGAAGTTCTCAGGTGAGCTAGTGCCAATGATCATTCATCTTTCCTGTTCATTGACTGATAAAGTTCCTGTGCTAGTTTTCCAATGAATTCCAGGTTAAACTCAAATGAAAAATCATTGTTTTAGCTAAAATAGCCCTGACTTCCTATTTCTTACAATGAAGCCTACGTGCAACTGAGGCCCAATAGATACTTTGGACTCCCATATAACCTTGCCAGAGTCCATGCTAGCCAGGGCTAAAGGGCGTTAAAGTGCAAAGTATATTTGGTGAGCACCAGAGGCCTCCCAAAATCATATACGAAATCTTAGAACGCATCAGAAGGGCACACAGCAGAGGAAGTTTTAAATCATTCTGAGTGTTGACCATGTAAGGTCTGTACTGTTTGCTTTTAGACGCTCCTTGCCAGCTTAAGGGTTTCCCACCTAATGATCTGCTGCTGCAGCCCCCTTTCCTTTTCATCCCAGGATTGGAGGCTTCATGAGTTGTCTCTGCTGGCTTCTCACCACCGTGTTCTTTCCCTACCAGATGTCTCATCCTGTGGAGCTCATCCATGGGATCAGAGTCCTGCTGTTTAAAAAGCCATCTGCCAAATTCTTCTGCTACCTGTCCCAACTCTCTGCTAAACCCCAATGCTGAACCTGTGTCCAAAAAGATCTTAAAACAGCTGGCAAGCACAGAAGTGGATAATGGATGTGAAATGAAAGGCAATTATCTACCTACAATGAGCATCAACCTCTCCCCTCCACCAATAAACTGTGTTTAAGTCTACTTTTAAACCCATATTCTGAAGCAACCAGAATGCAAGTGTAGCAAAAAAAGGACAACTTTCCATATACTTTCCAGAAAGTATATTTTACCACCAATGCTAAAAGTTGTATAATAGTCGGAAGAAACTTAATTAACTTAGATGACCAAAACAATAAGTTCAGTTGCTACTGAATGCTGCAAGTGGAAAGATGTTAATGGGAGATTGACTCACCAGGCACCCATCTTACTGGGATCATGCACAATTCTCTTAGCACAAACAATATCATCTGTGATGTCATCATTGGTGAAAGCTGCCAAAAGAGGCAAATTAGAATATGTCCAACCCCAGATGTTTCAGATGTATTTCCAAAGATTTGCATAATATTATTATTTCAAACAGATTCCTACCCAATAGGAATTTTACACATAGGACTTCATTAGTTTTACATGCAATACATTCACATCTTTAACAGCATGACATACTTTTTGTACAACTGGTGCACACCATAAAATACCTTTACTATTCTGATATATGAGGGTTGTATCATGGAGTATATGTCTTATGTACTCATTATAGTTCAGATTGCTATATTCTATTGATTGAACTGAGAATGGTATCTTGGTTTGATAGATGGCAGATGGTCTGCTTAAGCAGCAGTGCCTTCCACATTAGTCCCATTCCTTAAGCAATTCACAATTTCAGAAAGTACTCTGTGTGCGCGCTTGTGTGTCTGTGCAGTGGGATATCCCACTATGGGTTTACAACATTGTGTCAGGGCTTGGTTTCTTACTCTGGGTTATTATAATTGCTATGGAGTTCAGCTAGAAGCCAGTCCTTAAATCACTTCTGAGCCAACCTATCTCACTCCAGGTGGACCATCAGCAGAAACGGAGCTTGTAAGTCACTAGGGAGTAGCTGGGATCAAAATCATCGTCTTTTTTTTCTAGAAATGCAGAGAGCTTTTGTTCTTCAGGAATGAAGAATGGCTCATGTAAGTATATTTTTTCCATGAACCTCTTTTCAAAACATCTGCTATAGTGAACATCAATACCTCTCTCTCCTTTTTTCCCACAGGTAGTGTTTTTCCTTTACAACTGATATTTCTGCTCACCAAACATATTTGTGTATCAGTCCCAATCTTCTTGTCCTTCAACAGTATTTTGGACTCAATTGCACATATTACAAAGAAACTGAATCTCATCTCAGGTCACCTTTGGGGAAACTAATCTTAGATAAACGATGCCACATCTGCAAGAGAAGTATGAATGCCTATCACTACAAACCTATACCTGAGCGTAAGTCCCACATTGTTCAGTGTGAGGCTCTTTCTAAATGAATGAGTATTTATGATGGCAGCATCAATGCAGGTTTGGATTGCATTTTAACAGAGATTATTTTCCAACAAAGGAAAGGTAACATCCTGTACCATGCCTGAAGACAGCAGGTAAGCTTAGGGAGACAAGGCAAACCACATACTGCAAAGAAATATGAACCTGTCCATAGTACATGAACTCAATTCATGGATTTCTCACCATACTTTTTGGACCACCTAAGGTTCAGATTGGGTGGATCAAACATAGGTTTGTTCTGATGAACTCTTCACATTTGGGAAGAGATTTTTGAACTGTGAAATCTGTGTATTGATTCTTTAAATTTAAGATAGCTTGGGAAAAAATGGTGAGATCAGAGGGGGCCCTTTGCAGAGTAAACAGTTGGCCCCCTTCCATGTGGGTGCAAGCATTCCTTGCAGGCCACAATGGGGCCAAGCTGTGGAGGAGAACCGCAGCCAGTCCTGCAGGAGAGCTTCCTCTCGGCTTTGCCCTGCAATGCTCCCCAGAGAAGCTCCTCTTACTTGTCTCTTACCATATGAGTTCTGCAGGAGAAGCCTGAGTGCAACTGCAAAGCAGGCAAATGAATGACTGCAGTGGCTACGCTTTTCCCTTGGAATAGAAGGGGCCTGGTTCACTTGGCAAAGCACCTTTGAAAGCACCTTTTGTTTGTAGTTGTATCAAATGAAAGCACTCCTGTGAAGCTTCATAAACCGCTTGCAAGCAGTGAGCCTAGCAATTAAGGTGCTGCTGGAGAACAGGTGCAGCCTAGGGTTTAGGTGCCATGGCTCCTTCAGCCAAACAATGCTGAAGTGTCAGAGATCTGTGGTATACATTTTTCTTGCTAAGGTTGTTTCCCAGCTTCTTTATGGTGTGCAGCGTTGTATTTTTACACAGATTAATAGCCTAGAAGCTGTCCAGTCTAAATTTATAAAAGCTAGTCTTGCAGTTCCAAGATGCATCAAGAATGCCACCTTACGCTTAGAGGCAGCTTTGGTTTCTCTGGGTGCCAGAGTCTGCTTCCGCTCCTTAATTTCTGGCTAAGATTGATTTTCCCCCCTGTGGGTCTCGCTCCCCTGGTGCTCAGGCTCCATTTTAAATCAACTTGGCTAACAAGAGCTCATGGCAAACTCTAGTCCTGAGGTCTCTCTTTGGGAAGCCTCAGCCTGTTAGGATTTGAAAATGCCAGGCCCTGGGACCTGCATTCCAGATTTTGAGGCAGATGCAAGTCTTTGGGCTCTGCGTCGCTGATTTAGGGAGAGATTCAGATGCAGAGAATTAGAGACGGTAAACATCCACAGAAGAGCTGGATCCTGGGGAACTCATTTAGCCCGTCTCTTGTCAGGCACCTTCCTCACCTGTTTTGACTCTGTCTACAGCATGAGACAAGCCAGGATGTGGTCCATTTCCATGGGGATTTCCTGTCCTTGATTCCAATTCCCTGATTCCCTTGGTGGCAAGACAATCTGCAGACCGTGATCAGTCTGCTCAAGATTTTTTGCTTTGTCTATTGAAATGGCTCACATGTGTTCTCAGAACATGCCCCCCAAAACAGCTTTCCTCAAACCCCTCTGAATCAATCCTTTGTGTCTTGGTTTGTATGCTGGTTTCTGTGCTTCTCTCAGTTCCTCCTACTGCTTCAAGGTGTTTCTTGGCCTCCTTGAATGAGCACCACGATGCAATTTCAGCATGCAAAACACCATGTTACTTCTGTTCATGTCTGTGATTTCTTCTGGTAGGTTTGGGAGCAATCATAATGCCACTTGAATCGCATCTAGACACAATGACAAAATGTACATAAATAAATAATGAAGGAAAACCGGGGTATAAAGTCAGTGGTAAGCAGCTCCACATTCTTTAATAGCATTACCTTCAGTGGATCTCTCTGTTTCAACTTCACAGGAGCTGCTTCTCCTTGTAAAGTCTCCTTGATATGCCTTTTCTTATTCTCTAGGGTTTTTTTTTCTCTTTCTGCTTTGTTTTTTAAAGAATGCAATGGTTAAAACAAAAATGTGAGCCAGAACTGAATAATTCAAGGGCATCTCTGAGTCATGTCCATGGAAGGATTATCACGGTAAATTAATCTCCTCCAACTGGAGTTCTCTGTGGCTGGAGAATTAAGGGGCAGAAAAGCTGCTTTTTGGTTTCTAAAGTCAGAGGAGTATTTGCTTTGGGGAGTATTTGTATTACATCCACCTGAAAAAATATCACCACCCTTGTAATAAATTTAAAAATACCTATTCAGCTTTCATTGTGAAATCAGCCAGAACCGGTTCTTGAGTAACTAAATGTAATTAAATGAGCAAAAACATTAAGATAATAAATGATAATCCAAAATAAATTATATAGGAAGTCTAAACTTTTGCAGAACTTGAACCCAAAACTTCCTTTCAACCATATCAAAAGCTTTTTCTGTACCTAGCAAAGCTAGGTATTAGTGTGCTTCCTCCTATCGTTCAGGAGCCTTTCCAGATTTTATCATATCAATAGAATTATAAATTTCCTGTGGTGTTAGGGTTGCAGCCAATGTATTGCCTTCATATCCAAAATTTCTGGAAAATTTATTATGTGTGAAAAAGCATCTACCTACTCACAAAATCTCCAAAACTATGGAATAGAGCTTTTTATCAAATTCAGCACCTTGAATATTAAATTCATTTTCTTATAACATCTCCCTGAGGAAACTCTTATCAAAGCTATTGTGTTCTTTCTTGCAAATGTTTCAAATGAAACACAAATACTTTTCCATATTTTTCTTCAACTTCCTCATACACATATTTTTTTTTAAAAAAAGTATGGAAAGAACATAATTGGTTGTAAAAACACGATATGTTTCATGAGTCAGTGCTTCTTTTTCCTCTCACTGAAGTTTTCATGCATGTGATTCAAGCATCCTTTTTCTCCAAGAGATTGTCTCTCAGTGGAATCAATGGATGTGCAGATAAAGGAAGATGATGTGGATGCCGTAGGGAACGAGTGAAAGGCATTACTTTCCAAAGTGAAATTCTGCTACCGGAAACTATAAACAAGGTAGGGAAAGCATGGTTTATGGAGTCCTTCGCAAGTCTTTAAAAGCAGTAGCTCCCTGGAAAGTGAAGAAAAAGAAAACAGGGCAGCTGCCTTGTCACGAGGGCTGATGAGCTGAGCTGGCTGCTAGCCAGGGCTGTTGTGGTGAGATGTCGAGACAGCAGTCCCTTTATTTATTTATTTATTTATTTATTTATTTATTTATTTATTCATGCTATTTATTTTATTATTAAATTTAAATGCCGCCCATCTCCCCCTTAGTCCAGCTTGGTCTATAGGGGTTGGGGACTGGAGCCCTGGGGAGACACCCACCTCCTCAGTTGCTAGGGGACACTGCTGCCAGTCTAGCCTAAAAACTGGAGAGACAGAGGAGAGGAGAAAAAGTCCATGCTCAGAATGAACAAAATGCCTGGAGAGAAAAGTTGAAGGGAGAAATTCAGTGTGCAGAACAGTTGTTGGTTCCTGGCCAGGAAGGGAGAAGAAAGGTCGGTGGGTGGCTTCCCTAGAAGAAGGGAAGTGAAGACCCAGACGGACGAGAGCTCCACCTGAGACCCAAGAACGGGGAGGAGGCTTCACCCAAGACACAAGAGGGGAAAGAGGAGATTGGCTGTCAGTGGTGAAGGCCTGGCCTCTGGGAAAGGACTGGGCAGAAGACCCTGAGAGAGGTTCTGCTCCCAACAGAGAAGCAGTAGGTGTTTGGCTAAGTGGTTGCAGGAGAAGGTCGAGCCATGCTGAGCAGAGTAGAGTAAATTCCAACTCATCCCTTTCTTTTCACTTTCTCTCTTGTCAAGCCCAGAAATGGGGGAGGGAGGTGGAGAGCTAGAGGGGGATAGACTCTGGGAAGGAGACTTAAGAGGAAAGCTGACACCAGGTGAATACTGGGACTGTAAACAGTGTCACTGTATCTAGTAAAAAGCATAAAAAGCCTCCACTGTCTTGTTTCCTGTGTCAGTTGCCACCCTTGCAAAATACACATACACACACAGACACACACAGACACAGAGTTCAAAAAGAACTCCGTCAGACTGCGACAGAAACAGAATTCAATAACTTCTTCTTTCTTTGCCATGGCAAAATCTGTCTTGGTGCATCAGAGCATTTCAGTCCAAAATATAAAAAGCTAGTATGTATTTCCTGTACATTTTAAGGTAGCATCTGATATGAAACTATGGATTATTTAGACAGAAGACAGATAACTATCAGCAACTCCAGAATGATAACCTGTTACACTGAGGTCAGAGCTTATACTGATGTTCTCACTTTTCCTATCTGTTCTTTATCTGGCACCCGAAATGTCTTGCTGAGAAAGGGGAAATGCCAGGCCCTCTGACATTTCTCTTTCCCTTCCTTGGACCAGCCGATGTTCCACAAGCCATTCCCAACAGCAGGTGACTTAATCTATGAGGCATTTTTACCAGCACAATGTCTAATTTCTCCTGGAGCAGAAGGACAAAGGGGGGGGACTTCATTCAAGGGCTAACTTTACAAATGTAGCACAAGTTCCTTGGAAGGTTTTCCTATTCAAAAAAACAAACCCAAACCAAAACCCTCTCCTTGTGCTCTTTACTTTGGCAGACTTTCAGTCCTATCTAGTATTCTAAAAAATCCGGAGGAGCAACCTGAACTCCCAGTGGTGCCTTTGACCCAAGATACTTTTCTCCATCACTCACAAGTTTTTAAAACTTCAACAAAACTTAGAAGCCCTGAGGTTCCACAAGGAAACTATCCCCAAAGCAAGTTAGGTGGGCTCAGTTTTTCAGCTGGTTTAACTTCACGTTGAAATATATACCGGGGGAAAGAATTTCCTGGCAGACACATTCTAGGCTGCCTCAGCACAACAGCCAGAGAGGAGAAAGTTGTCTGTGGTCATCCCCTGCTCCCAACCGGGGATGGTAGCCCTTACCAGGTCTTGGAGTAAGCAACAGAGGGAGGAACCCAGAGAGGACCTATTACGTGAGTTGAACAGCAGTTTGGAGAAAAACGTGTGGTTCCAAAACCACAAGGATTCCCTGACAAATGAGGGAGGGGCGTGGTGGCTAGGAGACCAGTTATATGTCCTGGCTGAATCCAGGAAGGGAGTTTTAGAGACGAGCCATGACAGCCAAATAGCGGGGCGTTTTGGGTTGGTAAAAACATTGCACCTCGTTTGGAGGCAATTCTGGTGGCCCTCTATGAGGAAAGACATAGCTGAAGACCATTACTATTATAAAAAGTATGCTGATCGCAAGCAATCCCCAGAGAAAGATTGGAAGGAGGGAGACAAAGTTTATCTATCTACTAAATACCTCAAGTCGTCACAGCCATCAAATGAATTGGGACCTAAGTTCCTGGGACCGTTCACAATAGAAAAGGTCCTTAACCCAGTTGCCTTCAGGCTATAAGTACCTAAAAATCTCAAAAGAGTTCATCCTGTGTTTTACTGTAGCCTTTTGAAGCCTCGCAAAGAATCATCACAGTGGCACCCAACTCAGCCCCCACCCAACCCGATAATGATTGAAGGGGAAGAGCACTTCAAAGTGAAGGAGATCTTAGATGCCAGGAAGCATAGAGGAGAAATACAATTTTTAGTTCAGTGGAAACATTTCCCGAAGTCTTAGTGCGAGTGGGTCAAAAGGAAGAATGTAAAAGCACCTCAACTAATCAAAGACTTCTACAAAAAATACCCAAACAAACCTAAATAGTGCATTGCTTCTATATATGTTTGCTTTCTCTCTCTCTCTTCCCTTACAAGTTTTCTACTCCAAGAACCAAGCATAATCCTTTTTCCAGAGGGGTGGCCTGTCAGAACCTCCACAATCAATCAATCATCCTGCTAGCTTGCTTGCTTCGTTTCTGCCATTATGATGATAAGGGGGTAGGGGGAGAGCTATTAGGTGCAGATGGACTGCTAACTAGGTCTCAACGTGAGACCGGGGGGAGGTGCAAGGGGAACAGAAATAAAAGTAACTTTTGGCGCGCATGGGCTTCAGTTTCAGCAATGCTCTTAACCTGTATACCAGTCCTTAATAAACGAACGTTAATAATCTGTCTCTTTTCCTCTGTAAACCTCTGTAAATGTTGTTTCTTTAAATATTCATCTATTTTCTCTAGAGAGATGTCATGTCCTTTATACAAATTAGAATAATACTGATGAAATACTTTTTATATGGCTACGTTGTCCATTAATACCGTATCTCCTTCTTGCAATTAAATATCATTTTCTTTTTCTTTTTTTCTTTTTGTAATTTATATGCTAGCCACTTCCCTGGTTTATTTGCAAACTCAATTTTTTTTGCTTTACATAATTCATTTTTATTTCCATTTCTCTTACTGTTAACATAGATAATTGCCATTGTAGAGTTAATTTCTTGAGAAATACTTGTCTTCTCTGAAAAATGCTTTAGTTCTTCTTATCTCTTTATTTCATCCGAAATAACTTGTGTTTTCTCTAGACACTTCTTTTTAAGTTCACTGTTATGTTGTATAAAATGATCTCTAATAAAAGCTGTACTTGCATCTCAAACCATTCTTAAATCAGTCCCTTTACCTAAATGATTTTCAAAACATTCTTTGAGTTTCTTTGTACAAGCCTCCACTATTGCTTCTTCCTGTAGCAACATTTCTTTCAGTCTCCATCTAAAAGAATTAGATTTTCTTTTGTAAATTAAACTCACAGGATTATGATCCAAAAAAGTCTTTGGTAATATCTCTGCTCTAGAAACTTTAGCCACCAAATTCTTTGAAATCATGTCTCTCCTTGAAAAAGATCTATGTTTTTCAGAAAAGTAAATATACTCTCTTGAATTGCCATTTTCCTGTGTCCATACTGTATATCAACTAGCCCTAAATTGTCCATCAGATAAAAAAAAACTTTTGGTAATTTGCCTTGCATAATGCTAATATATTTTTTCAGAAGTTCTGTCCAGTTGTGTGGAGATCGCTCCATTCCAATCCCTCATCAACTACCTATTTTCATGAGAAAAAATCCATTATTCTGTCCATAGGTCATTTATAAAACACTGCTTTGTCCTCATTTGGGGCATAAGTTCTTTTTTTTTTTTTTGGTCTGCTTCACAGTCATTACTGACCCTGCAGTGACCGCCCCCTAGCGGTTTTCAAGGCAATTGCATCTTTCTGTTTTTCGGAAGTAGCCTTTGCCAGAGCCTAATTCCTAGAGCGTCCAGCCCAGCTGGCAAGCGCAGGAGGCGGGATTTTTCCGTTGCTTCGCGCCCCTTTTTCGGGGCGAGCGCAATTTCGCGCTTTTACCGGCAACTGTGGTCCCGTCTCTCTGTGGAGTCGCTGCCAGCATTTTTCCTCCCACCGGAGTGAGAGTACTCATTTATCTACTCACGTACGTTTTCGATCTGCTGAGTTGGCAGAAGCTGCGGGTAGAGAAACAAGAGCTCACCTTGTTTTTAACGCGAGAGGCTGGACTCGAACCGCTGAAGTTTCCAGCCATTTCTGGCCGGCACTTTCAGCGTCATTAAGCCGCTGCGCCACCGCGTCCCCATGCATAAGTTCTACCATACCATAAAATCTAAAATCTGCCATACTCATCAGTCAATACACATTCTGGTTTTAGTTGGGGATTAATATATAAAACAACTCAATTTCTTTTTTTTTCTTTTCAACAGGAATACTTCTGGTTTAAATGGATCTCAAGGTGATCCATTCTTTAAGCCATACTAAACAGCAAGCTACATAGTACAATTTCAAATCGGGAATACCCAAACCACCTCTTTCTTTCAGGTCTTGTAAAACTTTATCTTTTATTCTTGGTTTTTTCCCTTGCCGTATAAACTTAGTAATGTCACGTTGCCATTGTTTAAAGGGTGCTTCTGAAGTCAATATTGGAATTGTCTGGAAAAGATATAGAATTCGCGGCAAGATATTCCTTTTAATCACCGATATTCTTCCAAGTAGTGACTATTGTAACTTTTCCCATCGATCTAAGTCTTTTTTAATATCTGTCCAGAGTGGAACATAATTATTCTGAAATAAACCAGCATTCTTTGGTGTCAAATATACTCCCAGATATTTTATTTTTTTCTCTATTGTAAATCCAGTTAGTTCATTCAGTTTCTTCTGTTGATAAAAATCCATATTTTTAGCTAAAACCATTGTTTTTTGTATCTTTACTTTGAACCCTGCTAGCGGCCCAAAGTCTCTCAATTTTTGCATTAACGATTCAATCCCCTCCAATGGGTTTTCTAAAGTAATGACTAGGTCATCAGCAAAGGCTCTTAACTTATATTCTTCTTTTTTTAACTCTTATTCGCAAAATGTTGTCATCTTGTCTAATAACTCTAAGTAATACTTCTAAAACCAATATAAATAATAAGGGAGACAAGGGGCATCCTTGTCTCGTACCTTTTTGAATTTCACATGTTTTAGTAAAATCTTCATTAACAATTATTTTTGCGGTTTGTGGTATATATATTGATTTAATCTACTTAACACAGTTTTCCCCAAATTTCATAAAATCCAAAACTTTAAACATAAAAGGCCAATTTAAATTATCAAAGGCTTTTTCAGCATCCAAAAATATCAAAGCTGCTTGTTTTTCATAATGTTGTTCCAGGTATTCTAATATATCCAGAACATTTTGGATGTTATCTCTAATTTGTCTTTTTGGTAAAAATCCTGCGTGATCCTGATGGATAAATTTTACAAGAATATTCTTCATTCTTTCCGCTAGAATTGTTGTGAATATCTAAAAATCATTGTCCAATAGAGATATTGGTCCATAATTCTTTGTCAAGGTCAAATCCTGTTGATCTTTTGGAATCAAGGTAATATGGGCTTCTTTCCAAATTTCTGGCATTACACCTGTGTCCAAAATTGAATTCATAGTCATTTGTAAAGGAAGGCAAAGCTCCTCCTCAAAATATTTATAGTAGGCCGCTGATAAACCATCTGGGCCAGGTCCTTTTCCACAATTAATTTTCTTAAAGGCAGTTGACATTTCCTCTAATGTTATGGGATCATTAAGTAATTTTCTCTGTTGATCATTAAGAATAGATAATTTTTGTTTATCAATATCATCCGAATGGACATCTTGTTTTTTATATAATGATGAGTAATATAAAAAGAAGACCTCTTGAATGCCTGCATTATCCATTAAAGTCTTCCCATTGTGTTGTATTTTAGAAATTAATCTTTTCTGTCTTTCTTTACGCAATTTATAAACTAGCCATCTACTTGGTTTATTCGCAATTTCAAAATATTTCTGTTTCGTAAATTTCAATTGAGTTTCTAATTCCTGTATCATTAACACTGACATTTGTTTTTGTAAAAATTTAATTTGTGTATTCAAAGTCTCATCCAATGGATTCTATCTGGTCCCTAAACTATTCTCCTGCCCTTGGATTCTCTACTAGTTCTCAAGGACATCAGAACATTGGCTTCCACAGCCATTTTATGCTATCAATGTTGTTCGTCTCTGAGCAGCTAAAACACTTAGCTGGTTCTGCTGTAAAGCTGCCTTTCTGGAAAAAGACAGCACTCTTCAACTTAAACAATGAGAAAATTTAACTTTTTGAGTTTCAACTGTTAATGGGTAGGAAATTCCCTTGAAATTCAATTAAAGACCTCGCCCTGGAATTTTATCTTGGCCTTATTCCAGTAGTAATGCCATTTATCAACCATTGGGGAAAAGAAGAGAATAAAAAACCCTCTTTTACCTCAAGGAACCTGCAGTGTTATTTTCTTTCCCTGGGCAAAGAACAGATCTAACATACTATCCTTCTGCTAGTTTTTTCCTTTCAAGGGATTGATTTTCTTCTCAAGCTGTTACTCAGGTGACAATACCCATAGTGAGAAACACCGACCTTTCCGAAAGAGTGGATGAGGTTTTTTGGACACTAGAACTGAATTTCATCAAATATCCAGTTTCTTGGAGAGCAAATATGTCCTAACACCATCTTTTCCCACTTTGCTCTTGCTCTTCACAAGTACTTTGGAAAACATATTCTTAAAAAAGATCTGTTTACAGTTCATCATTGGAATAACACTGGGTAAGCAAAACTTTAGAGTTAAAAAGACTAATATGGAGGGTAATTTAAGTGGGTAGGCAATTCTCTGTTTGTACCTATAAAAGACGATGGTTGACTGAGACCTGGATCCAGAGAAGAGATTTTGAAGCCGTGTCTTTAGATGCAGCTCTGCCTGGTGACAATCATATACAGTTACTCTGAGGTGAGCTCAACTTGCAGATGCCAAACTCTATCATATCTGCTCTGTGTGTGTGTATGTGTGTGTGTGTGCATCTATAGACACAGGAGGACTGTGTCACTTGAAATTATGGGAATGTGCTTCTTTTCTGCCACTAAATGAGAAAGAAGAACCTGAGATAGAAATCAGGGGAATGACTTTTAAATTGTCCATCTGCACAAAGGAGACTACTTGAGGCTAATTGAAAAAGAAAAGAAGGGATAGAAAAAGGAAGTCAAGAATACAAATTTTAATTAAAGGGAAGGCAAAAAATGGAATGAGACTGGAACTGCAGCTATAATGAACTGTATTGTCTCCTGGGTCTTCCAATGCCTGTCTTTCTGACAAGGCTGGACTCCTTGCTAGAATCGCTTCTCTCTTTATCTTTTGTTCCAAGACTGTTTTTCTTTTCACAAGATGTAGTCTCGAATAAACCTCCACTCTCAATCTCCATCTTTCGTGGGAAATGACAGCCCAGGGAGGAGCCGAAGAATGTGCTTTATAACCTCCCTTTTGGAAATCTAGTTTTGCACAAAGAAATGTTCTGAACTGTTCGAGAACGGACTTGCCCTATTTTCTATTCTGAATACTGTGGAAACATAATTTCCTTCAATCTGTTCCACCCTCTCAAAGAATTAGCTGGTACCATGAAATGAAATGATGGTCATCATTTAAATAACAACAATCCCCAAGTATTATGATAAGAAAAAATATCAATCCATTGTTTGTAAAATACCAAAGCCCAGCGAATGAAAGCTAAGGCTGATGCCATAAGAGAGGGGCCTCAGGTTCAGTAACAACACTGTGCCCTGCCACATATTGGACTTGTGTACGATTTATCCTGTGTGCCACTCCTTTTCTTTGCTCTTTCAGACCCAAAGAGGAAAGGATGGCGTCTTGGAGACCAGCATCAGTCCCACTTTGCTTTGTGCATTATCTGAGTGTTAATGCATTGCTTCTCATGAGCTGACTCAGGACGTTTTGGTTCCATTTCAGTAACTGGCAGACGAGGGGTTCTCCTGACCAGTAGGGGCAGGAATGGGCCTACAGCCTACAGCTTGCTGCTTTCATTATTTTTGGAACCAGATTTCTCCAGCTTCAATCTGGGATTGAATTTGGAGATCTCGCTAAGACAGAATGTAGCTTATTTAGTTTTGGCTTAGCATTTATGCAATCACTGCAGTTTGCAAACATATTTATTATTTAATGCAGTGTGTGAATCCACCCATGTGGGAATCCAGCCAATGTATTCAACAAGTCCTGGGTAAAACAAATGTTGTCTTAGCATAATGTGCAAAGCAGTCTTCATACAGATGTGATTTCCCTTTTTCTCTGTAACTCTGGCAATATAAACATTTACATTGAAAGCATTGCATCTCTCACTAAAGTAGTCAGTAATCATACTATTCTTTCTTTCCTGCAGGAGGGAATGGGAGAGAACATGATAGGAACTTCCAATGAGTCACTGGTGACCGAGTTCATCTTAATTGGATTATCAGAATATCCCAGAGCTCGGATTATTCTCTTTTGCTTCCTCTTGGTGGTGTATCTCATTAGCTTTCTTGGCAATGGACTCATCATCGTTTTGAGCATTGCGGACCCACGGCTTCATACCCCCATGTATTTCTTCATTTGTGTCCTTTCCGCCATAGACTTTATTCTTACCAACAATGCATTTCCTGAGGCCTTGGTCAACTGCTTCATCTACAGGCCCACAATTTCTTTCTCCAGATGTTTGGCTCAAATGTACCTTGGTTTATTTCTGGTTGCAACAGAGTGCATTGTCTTGGCTATCATGGCATATGATCGCTTGACAGCTATTTGCCAACCTTTATACTACACACAGATCATGAGTTGGAGATTATGCATTAATCTGGTAGCCACATCAGTGGCCCTTGCCTTGCTGACGACCCTGATCAATGTGCTCTTGCAACCCACTGACTTCTGTGGCCATCGCATCATCAACCATTTTGCATGTGAGCTGAAATCTTTACTTAAACTGGCTTGCTCCAACCCAGCCGGTGAGCTCTTCGTGCATGTTGCCAGCCTCTTTCTGCTAATCCCTCCCTTTTGCTTCATAGTTGTGACATATGGTCGCATAGGCCTGGCTATACTGCATATAAGCTCTACTCTTGGGCGCAGAAAAGCCTTCTCCACCTGTAGTTCTCACCTTGCTGTGGTCAGTGTCTTTTATGGAACACTCATGATCATGTACTTGAGACCGGAAGGGAAATCCGTTTCTGAAAAGGACAAGCTCATCTCCTTAGCATATGGGGCTCTGACCCCCATGCTCAATCCTCTGATCTATAGCCTGAGGAACAAGGATGTCAAGGGGGCTTTTTGGAAGCTCTTTGAAAGAAAAATGTTAATGTAACATACAGATGTGCTCACCATGTACCATGTACGTTCTTATTGCTGACAATCACTGGTATGCTTTTTAAAAAGAATTTTAATAGGAAGCATTATTATTCCTATTAAACACAAGAGGGAATAAGCAGAACTGAATTTTAAGGAAGAATGTGTCAGGACTTCAACAAGGAGAACTCCCAACACCATTGAAAGAGTTTGAATTGCACTGCAAATCATTCCTCTCCCTTCCTTCCTTCCTTCCTTCCTTCCTTCCTTCCTTCCTTCCTTCCTTCCTTCCTTCCTTCCTTCCTTCCTTCCTTCCTTCTTTTTCTGTGGGAAACGTTGAAGGGAATGCAGACCCTCAAATGGAACTGCTTGCACATTACAGGGTAGCTTCAGCTCCTGCTGCAGTTAACAGAACACATCAACCCAACTGTCTGGGTTCACATATTATGCAAAGGCCAACCCAAGTTAACAAAACACTATACCTCTGTTCATGTCACATACTAGCCCACAGAAATAAACCTAGTATGGCTTGTAGTAATGTCCTGGTCAAAGTAACATTCTAAGACAATGGTTGGGTTTTCCAAAACATGCTGAAGCATGAGGTACATTAACCTGATTCAGCTTAGTACAAGATGTTGCATGAACCAGCCACACTCTCATTGTGGAGAATACGCTTCTTTGCCAAACTCTACATTCACCTTGTGAGAATTATATCCAGATTTGCAAATGGGCCCACTGGAATGTTGGATACTTTAGAGAAGACAGAGAAGCAGGTTTCCAACTGATTAAGATTACAGATTAATTCATATTATTTATTTGGATGATAAAATTGATGGAGTTTGTAGAAATCGCGAAACTGACCAGTTTGGTCAGGGAAAAAACAATAAAAAAAGAACAACTTTTTGACAGACTGGAAACCTTATATGTAGTTTTTGTTGGAAGAAGAAAAGAACGAATTGTGATTTATGAATTTGGGGACCAGAAAGAGTTGAAGGGGAAGGGGAAGGGAATTACAAAGTAAGAAAAAAAAGAGGGAGGGGAAAGAATAAGATGGTAACTACGCAATAGAAAGAAGGACAGAAGTGATATTTCTATATTTTCCTCCCCCCCCCCTCCTCCTCCTCTCCTTTAACTCTTTTTATTTTTATTGCATTTGACAATAGTAAAAATAAATAAATAAATAAATAAATAAATAAATAAATAAATAAATTTCAGTGGACCTTGCCAGAACTGGGATCTGCTGGTAATGGTGGCATGATTTCTAGAATTGTAGTCTTTTTTAACAGAATTGTCTTCTTTTTATCAGATTCTAATGTGATCCATAGATATTGGTATGGCATCAACTTGCAAAAGGAAAGGAAGAGAAAAATGGGAATCTTTATTCATGATGAACTTTAATTCTTTGTCCTGTGCCTACAACATTGCTACCTGTGGGCACAGGATAAAGAGTGGCAACGTTACGATAGTTCAGGAAGGTGAGAAACAGCAAGTAAGCCTGGAGAGTAAAGGGATTCCCCATGTGGTATCATTCAGGGATTCCCTATGACATTTGTAATTTTTATCCCATTCAACGGAATGAGGATTTCTCCTTTTTCTTCTTCATCATTATCCTGGCTTCCCTCATCAACTGAAGAAACACGTTGATCAAGATTCTGGCTTTGGCAGAACCCACTGAGGTCTAGTGTATTGGCCACAAAGGTCTTGGTGTGGCACACACATGTGCAAAGTGAAGCCTCTTACCACAGCAGTGCCAGCCCCGCCCTTCTCAGTGAGATCTTCTTCTTTCTTCTCTCTCACAAAATAACCCCCCGACCTGGTTTTCTAGAACTGGGGAAGCAAATGAGCACGTCTTCAAAATCATGGTGACGAGCTTCCTCAGAGACATCACATATCGCAAGATTTCTCTACTCTTCTTAATCCTTTGAAATGCCCTCCCTAATTTAGCCAAAGGCAAACTGTTTTGATTCCCCAAAAGAATGCTAGATGCTTTTGAATATTGGACAGATCATCAAAATAGTTTTACATGGGTAGGCAAGCCATTCTTTGTTTGGCAGCTCCTGGGGGTCTCCTTCAACCCTGATTACCAAGTTTGATGGAGCTGTTTGGAAGTTAGAAACACATCAGATACTCTTGGAATTCCTAAAATAGGATGAGCATGCTTAGCAAGACCAAAGTGCCTCCAAACTCCTCCCAAAATCCACGAAAAAACCCTGAAAAATCCTCATCCCGCCCATGTACATAATGCAGCACTGCCCGCGTCCCGTTCTTGTGCCACCCACTGGAGGGTCAGCCTGCCACCAGCTGCACCACGCAGATGCCACAAATCACATCATTTGCAGTGACCAGTGTCTATTAAGTGGAGACATTGCTACAGCAGTGAAGTGATGCATTTCTTTCTTATGCCAGCAGACCATTACATCTGCAATTATTCCTGGCAGTTTGTTAAGATAATAGTTGTTGACAATATGATTCAAAGACAGATAGATCTATCTAGAAACATAGGCACCATGTTTCCTGTCCCTACTGTTGATTGTGCGGAACCGGCTGGGTTGAGGTTGAGGTTGAGGGACCTCCAGGCGAAGGGAAGAGCCACTGAGAGCTTATTAACTTCTCATCTTAAGAATGCTGACCGAGTCTTTTTCACCTGGGCCCATTTAAGTAATCTTAATTAGTGATGTGGAATGTGATGCTTTGTTCTTATCTGTAAGCCATTTTCTTACGTTCCCTTATTCTAAAGTTGTCCATCTTGTAAAGTTGCCCCAGTCCCAACCCTATGCTCCATTAGCCAGGCTTTCAGGTTTCTGAGGTTTAGACAATTTAATTTGGTGGCAGCAATTTCTACCATTCAGAAACTAGTGTTTAGAAACGTGATTAAAAACCATGTCCAGGAGTGTAACGGTTGGAGGCCTCAAACATTTTTTGAAAAAGAAATGTAGGTGGATTCTCTACTCTTCTTCACCATGTTTTTTCTTCCCTCTCTCGGAGAAGACATTTTGAAGTTGGATCCAGGCTCAGTTTTATTTGGAACAACTCCACTGAAATACGTATGATGCATTTATCATGACCAGTATAGCATCCAGTGCTATTAGCAGGTCTACGTAGCATGACTGGAGTTGGATGCACAAAAGAGTGTTCCTCTTCTAAGGACAAAGCTAGTGAGCTTGGTCGACGGCTCCTTTTTTCCCATCGACCTTTCTCGAAGAAAGTTCTACAAAAAAGGTTCTTATGTCAATGTGGTTAATATTCTCAGCCACTCATGTATAAAAGCTGATCTCGCTCACCAAGAATTCATCCCATGCTCTGCAGCAGCTTTCTTGAGGCAGCTGGAATCATCAGTAGTGTTATCATCCAGTAAATGTATGAAAGGCACTGAAACAACTGAATTGAGAACAATCCAGGTCCAGCTTCAGAGGCTGACTGAAGTTCACAGAACTTCTGCTTACCAAAAGCCATGGCAGGAAGAAGAATGCACTCACTAAGAGAACATAGTATAACAGTCAGGAGTTTAGAAAGCTTTGGCTTCCAAAATGTTCTGTTCCAAAACATTGTAGTAGGAAGCAATGATACTAGTAGTAGCAGGTCTAGTTGTTCCAACTGAACCACCATCAGAACGATGCTATTAAGCATTCTTGACCTTTGTTGATTCAAAATGCAATGATTCCTATCATGGAGAACCTACTCTTTATATAGTAGATTAATGAGATTTATACATCTATTAATGTATTAAACTTACACTGCACATTTGCTCCAGTTACTGGAGATGGCCATCTAAACAAACCCTAACCTTAACCCTAATTGTATCTAAACATTCCTACATGTCTAAGAATTCCCCTCTCATCTTTAAACTTTCTACTGCCTATTTAGGATAAAATTGTTGGTCTTTGGGGCATTTGATCTTATCGCACCATCAAATTGTTAACACTTAAGATACACTTAAGAATATCATTCCTGCTGCATTCAGATTAATTTTATATGCCTCCTTCCTTCAGTTCCATGTAATAAAGTCAACAGAAACACATTCTTACATACAAACCTTTTGGCTTATTTCAACAAATGTACAGCCCTCTCAACGGACTACATCCTACTGACTATCTTTCTATCAGCTAAAATTTCTCCCTCTGATTTCTCATCTTTAGCAAATATTCTACCAAGGTACATGAATTTGTTCTAGTTTTTCACTGTATACATATCACTTGCATTATTTCTGCATACCTCCTGCCCCTGAAGCCATAGGTTGCCTCTCTGATTTCCCAGTCCCTGCGAAGAGCTACCAGTGCTCCTGAATTTCTGTGGCGTGGTCTTGGAGGTCTTTGGGAACAAAACGGGACTGCACGGGGCTATGGGCACACACCTGCTTTTTGGAAATCAAGAGATATCTAGTTCCAGCCCAGATTAAAAACGGAATCATCCTTATGCTGGATCCTTGAAATACATTAATCTGCTGATGTTGCCCTCTTGTTTGGACACTCTGTTATTTGCCAGCTAAATGGATGGGAGTAAGATGGCCATCAAATTCTAAATTCAGGCATCAGTTTTTCATATTCTGTAGAGCAAAAGCCAAGACTTCATATAATTGGAGCTTAACCTAGAAATTGTCTGGCCTTGGAGGCCACCTGGAGTTTTCATATAACAATTTCAAGGTAGTTTACTAATTTACCAATTTACCCTTAATTGTATTAAGAGATGCATCAGGATCTTCGTTAAGTGAAAGCAGGCTTTGAACCAACTACATACTTGGTTGCACAGGTCTCTTCTGCCATAGGAATGAGGAGGTTAGTTCAGTTATGTGGGAATAATGAAGGATGAAATGAAATAAACAAAGCATGAAAGAGAGAAGAACAAAATGCACAAGACTCATTTTGCAGCTGAGGCCCAGTAGATAGGACTCCCATATAAACTTGCTGAGTCCATGCTGGCCACGGAAAAGGGAGTTGAAGTGCGAAGTATTTGGTGAGCACCAGAGGGCACTCAAAATCTTAGAATGCATCCGAAGGGCACACAGCCGAGTAACTTTTAAATAATTCTGAGTGTTGACCACATAAGATCTGTATTGTTTCCTTTTGGACCCTCACTGGCAGCTGAAGGGTTTCCCATCTAATGATCTGCTGCTGCAGACCCCTTTCCTTTTCATCCCAGGATTGGACGGTTCATGACTTGTCTCTCTCTGCTTCTCTCACTGCCGTATTCCTTACCTACCAGATCTCTGATCCTGCGGAGCTCATCCATGGGATCAGAGTCCTGCTGTTTAAAAAGCCATCTGCCAAATTCTTCTTCTACCTGTCCCGACTCTGTGCTAAACCCCAGTGCTGAACCTGTGTCCAAAAAGATCTAAAAACAGCTGACAAGAACAGAAGTGGATAATGGATGTGAAATGAAAGGCAAGGAATTATCCAGCTACAATCAGCATCATCCCCCACCCTCCATAAGGTGTGTGTCAGTCTACTTTTAAACCTGGGTTTAAAGGACTGTTAAACCCTATTCAAAAGCAACCAGAATGGAAATATAGCAATAAAAAGACAACTTGCTATATTCAGAACAGAATACTTTTGCCTCTGGCAAGATATTGGCTAATTTCAGTTATGATAGGATCAGGTGGGTCTGCCAAGGAAGCTACCCCTTAGACTGCAGGTGCTACAGATAGGTATGGGAGATTATGAGGCTGTTGATGTGGGTGGGAGAGGGAGACTTCTCCAAATGTGGCCCAGCCTGGTGCTCATTAGAACAGAGACAGTAAAGTTGTGGGTGGTCTCGGGGCACAAGGTGAGATATTTCTATGTGGAGGAAATCAGAGGAGTTGTGACAAGTTGGGAAATGGGGCACTAAATGGGGGAACAGATTGAGGAAGGATAAGGGGCCAGCAGAAAACATGGTGGCTAGATACTATCACTGATCAGACAAGCAGGAACTCAGAAGACCTCAAAGAAACAGTTCTGACAGAGAGTGCTGGTGAATCGATGTCCATCAAGTCATGCAAGTGAACAACCAGAGAGAGCAATAAAGGAGAAGAAGGACTAGAACCTCCCTTCAAAAGTATCATCTGACTTATTTGGAGCATTTCAGTTTTTTCTTTTCTTTTCTAATGAAATAGATGTCAGCCCTTGGAAGTAGGTCAGGTTAGGAAACAGACACTGCAAGGATTACAGGAATGCTACTTCGCTGTTGTAAAATATAATAATAAAAAAAGATGGTTTGTTGTAAGCTGCCCAGAGTTCCCCGTTGTGGGGAGATGGGTGGGGACAACTCAAATAAATAAATAAATAAATAAATAAAATAAACTTGGAAAGCTTGTCAAAGCTTCTGTCTCCCACCCCGTATACCAAAGAGAATCAAGGTGGGCTTACTGGATTTTCAGTCTCTTTCTGATGCTCCGCCTTTCCCAGGACTGAGTTGTCATGACTTTCTCATCAATTTTATCTTAACAGTTCTCCTAAGGACTCTCAATTCCTTTATCTACACTACGTGGCTCACCGCTGCAAGGCTTATTACAGCCATTAGCTGTATAGCCCTGTTTATTGTTGCACCACCAGCGGCTGTTTATCTGGAAAATCCCATAGTCATGACTGCCATCCAAGTTTGGCCGCCCCACAGCTTGGGTGTTGTACCTGCTCTCATGATAAGACATACAGACCCCTGGAAGAAAGCAGACAGGGAAAGGACTGGAAAAGGCCTCTGCTGTAAATGAAAGTGCTACCCTGATATTTTTAACAGCAACATTTAGAACAGAATTTTTAATCATCTTCTCTTTCTTCCCCCAAGGAAGGACCAAGAAGTCCCATACATTTTGGAAATTTCAGGGGAATTTGGAATGAGTCCGAATCTTATCTCAAAGGTATTCCTGGGGTTCTTAGTGGCAGATGACACCACCTCTCCTTTCTTCTCCTTCCATAATCCTGGCGTTCCAGGGAAGAGGTACTTTTCCATTGTGCGTCTTTTGCACTGCTTCATATACGGAAAAACTTCTGGGAAGGCCCCTTCAACCCTATTCCAAACTGACACGATTTGGGGGGATTTGAAGGAACGTCCCTCTCAGAGGATGCTTATCCTGGCAGGGATAACCCCCTATTCTTAAGAAACCAAATAAACTATTGGCTGAGACAGTGGTTGTAAAAAGACAATAAAGAGGCAAAAGGGGCCTAATTGTACTGCAGTTCTGCTCTTGCCCCAAACAGGCAACAAACTGGATATTGATCACCCTCATTAAAATAAGAGTGTTAGTGCAAGCGGAATCATGAGGTCTCCTCAGTCCTTTCAGATGGGAAGAAAGCACATCTTCTCATTCTAAGGAAACTGAAAAGAGCTTTTTCTTCATTGGGTGGGTGGGCTGAACTCTTCCTTGAAAAGAAGGGCCCCATTTTGCACCCCCCTTGCAAACCTGGACATTGCTCAGGTGGAGAGAAAGAGAGCATGAACTCAAAGTTGCCCAAGGCGTAGCCGTGATATCCATCCAGTCCATGCCGTTTCAGAACTGAAGCCAGTTCACATTTGGTAAATACTTTGGCCTCATTGGCTGCAATGAGGAGGAAGAAGAGGGTGAGCACTAATGCCTTCATCGCTGCAGCTCCCTGGAGGATGATGGCTGCCCTATGATGGCTAGTGGGTTTTATAGTCACGGCTTGTGACACTGGCTCCTCTGGTGAGACGGTAAACAAAGTATGTAGCAATAATTCCCCAACCTGAGGTAATTATGGGTGAAAAGGGCATTTTTAGGCCCCTGAGAGATCCTGAGGGCAAGAGAATCTGCCTGAGAGGTGCAAAAATGTAAAAGTGGGGGCTGCACCTGGGTAAGTGAAGATCCAACCCTTTTTTTGTGCGTGTCACATGCAGTGCATGTGAAAAAGAAACAGGGCTTTCCTTGTGTGCTTGCTGCCGCCATCTGGATTTTTTGGACCCCCGTCCCATAGATGTTCCTCTCTGGGGGACCAAAAGTTTGAGTTTTCTGGTTTCTGAAAATACCTTTACTGGTCCCTGCACAGGAAGCATTTTATAGAAAAGAAACAGCAGGCAAAGAGGAATGGTTAACCTATCAAGCTCTATTAATACAGAAATGTGGAGAACTTAAGATGAAGTCAAGAAACAATTGACTGCAGATGGGGTATATTTTTCAATAGTTTCATATGCACAATTAGGAGAAAATTCATAACAATACATTCATAACAATAAGTTCAGTTGCTACTGAATGCTGCAAGTGGAAAGATGTTAAGGAGAGATTGACTCACCAGGCATCCATCTTATTGGGATCACGCACAATTCTCTTAGCACGAACAATATCATCTGTGATGTCGTCATTGGTGAAAGCTGCCAAAAGAGGCAAATTAGAATATGTCCAACCCCAGATGTTTCAGATGTATTTCCAAAGATTTGCATAATATTATTATTTCAAACAGATTCCTACCCAATAGGAATTTTACACATAAGACTTCATTAGTTTTACATGCAATACATTCATATCTTTAACAGCATAACATACTTTTTGTACAACTGGTTGCAGTTCATATCCAAAATTTCTGGAAAATTTATCATGTGTGAAAAAGCATCTACCTACTCACAAAATCTCCAAAACTATGGAATAGAGCTTTTTATCAAATTCAGCACCTTGAATATTAAATTCATTTTCTTATAACGTCTCCCTGAGGAAACTCTTATCAAAGCTATTGTGTTCTTTCTTGCAAATGTTTCAAATGAAACACAAACACTTTTCCATATTTTTCTCCAACTTCCTCATACACAGATATTTTTTAAAAAAAAGTATGGAAAGAACATAATTGGTTGTAAAAACACGATATGTTTCGTGAGTCAGTGCTTCTTTTTCCTCTCATTGAAGTTTTCATGCATGTGATTCACGCATCCTTTTTCTCCAAGAGATTGTCTCTCAGTGGAATCAATGGATGTGCAGATAAAGGAAGATGATGTGGAAGCTGTAGGGAGCGAGTGAAAGGCATTACTTTCCAAAGTGAAATTCTGCTACCAGAAACTATAAACAAGGTAGGGAAAGCATGGTTTATGGAGTCCTTCGCAAGTCTTTAAAAGCAGCAGCTCCCTGGAAAGTGAAGAAAAAGAAAACAGGGCAGCTGCCTTGTCACGAGGGCTGATGAGCTGAGCTGGCTGCTAGCCAGGGCTGTTGTGATGAGATGTCGGGACAGCAGTCCCTTTATTTATTTATTCATGCTATTTATTTTATTGATTATTAAATTTAAATGCCGCCCATCTCCCCCTTAGTCCAGTTTGGTCTTTAGGGGTTGGGGACTAGAGCCCTGGGGAGACACCCACCTCCTCAGTTGCTGGGGGACATTGCTGCCAGTCTAGCCTAAAAACTGGAGAGACAGAGGAGAGGAGAAAAAGTCCATGCTCAGAATGAACAAAATGCCTGGAGAGAAAAGTTGAAGGGAGAAATTCAGTGTGCAGAACAGTTGTTGGTTCCTGGCCAGGAAGGGAGAAGAAAGGTCATTGGGTGGCTTCCCTAGAAGAAGGGAAGTGAAGACCCAGACGGACGAGAGCTCCACCTGAGACCCAAGAACGGGGAGGAGGCTTCACCCAAGGCACAAGAGGGGAAAGAGGAGATTGGCTGTCAGTGGTGAAGGCCTGGCCTCTGGGAAAGGACTGGGCAGAAGACCCTGAGAGAGGTTCTGCTCCCAACAGAGAAGCAGTAGGTGTTTGGCTGAGTGGTTGCAGGAGAAGGTCGAGCCATGCTGAGCACAGTAGAGTAAATTCCAACTCATCCCTTTCTTTTCACTTTCTCTCTTGTCAAGCCCAGAAATGGGGGAGGGAGGTGGAGAGCTAGAGGGGGATAGACTCTGGGAAGGAGACTTAAGAGGAAAGCTGACACCAGGTGAATACTGGGACTGTAAACAGTGTCACTGTATCTAGTAAAAAGCATAAAAAGCCTCCACTGTCTTGTTTCCTGTGTCAGTTGCCACCCTTGCAAAATACACACACACACAGACACAGAGTTCAAAAAGAACTCCGTCAGACTGTGACAGAAACAGAATTCAATAACTTCTTCTTTCTTTGCCATGGCAAAATCTGTCTTGGTGCATCAGAGCATTTCAGTCCAAAATATAAAAAGCTAGTATGTATTTCCTGTACATTTTAAGGTAGCATCTGATATGAAACTATGGATTATTTAGACAGAAGACAGATAACTATCAGCAACTTCAGAATGATAACCTGTTACACTGAGGTCAGAGCTTATACTGATGTTCTCACTTTTCCTATCTGTTCTTTATCTGGCACCCGAAATGTCTTGCTGAGAAAGGGGAAATGCCAGGCCCTCTGACATTTCTCTTTCCCTTCCTTGGACCAGCCGATGTTCCACAAGCCGTTCCCAACAGCAGGTGACTTAATCTATGAGGCATTTTTACCAGCACAATGTCTAATTTCTCCTGGAGCAGAAGGACAAAGGGGGGGACTTCATTCAAGGGCTAACTTTACAAATGTAGCACAAGTTCCTTGGAAGGTTTTCCTATTCAAAAAAACAAACCAAAACCAAAACCCTCTCCTTGTGCTCTTTACTTTGGCAGACTTTCAGTCCTATCTAGTATTCTAAAAAATCTGGAGGAGCAACCTGAACTCCCAGTGGTGCCTTTGACCCAGGATACTTTTCTCCATCACTCACAAGCTTTTTAAAACTTCAACAAAACTTAGAAGCCCTGAGGTCCCCAAGGAAACTATCCCCAAAGCAAGTTAGGTGGGCTCAGTTTTTCAGCTGGTTTAACTTCACGTTGAAATATATACCGGGGGAAAGAATTTCCTGGCAGACACATTCTAGGCTGCCTCAGCACAACAGCCAGAGAGAAGAAAGTTGTCTGTGGTCATCCCCTGCTCCCAACCGGGGATGGTAGCCCTTACCAGGTCTTGGAGTAAGCAACAGAGGGAGGAACCCAGAGAGGACCTATTACGTGAGTTGAACAGCAGTTTGGAGAAAAACGTGTGGTTCCAAAACCACAAGGATTCCCTGACAAATGAGGGAGGAGCGTGGTGGCTAGGAGACCAGTTATATGTCCCGGCTGAATCCAGGAAGGGAGTTTTAGAGACGAGCCATGACAGCCAAACAGCGGGGCGTTTTGGGTTGGTAAAAACATTGCACCTCGTTCGGAGGCAATTCTGGTGGCCCTCTATGAGGAAAGACATAGCTGAAGACCATTACTATTATAAAAAGTGTGCTGATCGCAAGCAATCCCTAGAGAAAGATTGGAAGGAGGGAGACAAAGTTTATCTATCTACTAAATACCTCAAGTCGTCACAGCCATCAAAGAAATTGGGACCTAAGTTCCTGGGACCATTCACAATAGAAAAGGTCCTTAACCCAGTTGCCTTCAGGCTATAAGTACCTAAAAATCTCAAAAGAGTTCATCCTGTGTTTTACTGTAGCCTTTTGAAGCCTCGCAAAGAATCATCACAGTGGCACCCAACTCAGCCCCCACCCAACCCGATAATGATTGAAGGAGAAGAGCACTTCAAAGTGAAGGAGATCTTAGATGCCAGGAAGCATAGAGGAGAAATACAATTTTTAGTTCAGTGGAAACATTTCCCGAAGTCTTAGTGCGAGTGGGTCAAAAGGAAGAATGTAAAAGCACCTCAACTAATCAAAGACTTCTACAAAAAATACCCAAACAAACCTAAATAGTGCATTGCTTCTATATATGTTTGCTTTCTCTCTCTCTCTTCCCTTACAGGTTTTCTACTCCAAGAACCAAGCATAATCCTTTTTCCAGAGGGGTGGCCTGTCAGAACCTCCACAATCAATCAATCATCCTGCTAGCTTGCTTGCTTCGTTTCTGCCATTATGATGATAAGGGGGTAGGGGGAGAGCTATTAGGTGCAGATGGACTGCTAACTAGGTCTCAACGTGAGACCGGGGGGAGGTGCAAGGGGAACAGAAATAAAAGTAACTTTTGGCGCGCGTGGGCTTCAGTTTCAGCAATGCTCTTAACCTGTATATCAGTCCTTAATAAACGAACGTTAATAATCTGTCTCTTTTCCTCTGTAAACCTCTGTAAATGTTGTTTCTTTAAATATTCATCTATTTTCTCTAGAGAGATGTCATGTTCTTTATACAAATTAGAATAATACTGATGAAATACTTTTTATATGGCTACGTTGTCCATTAATACCGTATCTCCTTCTTGCAATTAAATATCATTTTCTTTTTCTTTTTTTCTTTTTGTAATTTATATGCTAGCCACTTCCCTGGTTTATTTGCAAACTCAATTTTGTTTGCTTTACATAATTCATTTTTATTTCCATTTCTCTTACTGTTAACATAGATAATTGCCATTGTAGAGTTTAATTTCTTGAGAAATACTTGTCTTCTCTGAAAAATGCTTTAGTTCTTCTTATCTCTTTATTTCATCTGAAATAGCTTGTGTTTTCTCTTTTTAAGAAAAAGGCACTTCTTTTTAAGTTCACTGTTATGTTGTATAAAATGACCTCTAATAAAAGCTGTACTTGCATCTCAAACCATTCTTAAATCAGTCCCTTTACCTAAATGATTTTCAAAACATTCTTTGAGTTTCTTTGTACAAGCCTCCACTATTGCTTCTTCCTGTAGCAACATTTCTTTCAGTCTCCATCTAAAAGAATTAGATTTTCTTTTGTAAATTACCGTATTTTTCTGTCAATAAGATGCCCCCATGTACAAGACGACCCCCACTTTTCCAACCCAAAATTAAGAAATCAATATCTTAAAGATAGTGCAGAACACATTTTTATTTAGTAATTAGTTAACATTTACCTGCTACACTCGGTGGGAGGAGGTCCAAAGGGTCTCTCTGCAGCTCTATTTCCAGGCTCTTTTGCCTAACTGATTACATTCAAGCACGAGTGAAACTGCCGATAGCTTGTCTCTGCAAACAGACTTCCTCTAATTGGTTTGTTCAGCATCAGCTGACGTCAGTTACATAAGGCTCGTGATTGGAGGAAGTCTGTTTGGGAGACAAGCTATTTCACTTGTGATTGGAGGCTAGCAATAGGAGGAAGCCTGTCTGCAGAGACAAAGTATGGGCAGTTTTGCAACCGTGTGGTTGTCTCCTCAGCTGACTTCCTTGAATAAGACGCCCTTCAATTTTTAGCGTAAGGATTTTAGAAAAAAGTATTGTCTTATAGTTGGAAAAATACGGTAAACTCACAGGATTATGATCCAAAAAAGTCTTTGGTAATATCTCTGCTCTAGAAATTTAGCCACCAAATTCTTTGAAATCATGTCTCTCCTTGAAAAAGATCTATGTTTTTCATACTCTCTTGAATTGCCATTTTCCTGTGTCCATACTGTATATCAATTAGCCCTAAATTGTCCATCAGATTAAAAAAAACTTTTGCTAATTTGCCTTGCGTAATGCTAATATATTTTTCAGAAGTTCTATCCAGTTGTGTGGAGATTGCTCCATTCAATTCCCTCATCAATGACCTATTTTCATAAGAAAAAATCCATTATTCTGTCCATAGGTCATTTATGAAACACTGCTTTGTCCTCATTTCAGCATAAGTTCTACCATACCATAAAATCTAAAATCTACCATACTCATCAGTCAGCACACATTCTGGTTTTAGTTGGGGATTAATATATAAAACAACTCAACTTCTTTCCTTTTCTTTTCTTTTTTTGTCACTGCATAAAAAAATTCTTCACCCAAATTTTTATGAATCGAATATTTTATGTCCTTTTTTTCTAATATGTGTCTCTTGTAAGTAAATTATATCTTCTTTTAATTTTTTGAAATAATGAAATACTTTTTTTCTTTTGAGGAGCATTTACTTCATTTATACTCCTTATTAAGCATTTATAATCCATCATCAAGCCAATGTTTTGGAAAAATCTATGCCTGCAGCGCCTAGTTCAGTATCATCTCCTCAATTTCTTTTTTTTTTATTTATAATATTTTATTGAAATTTTAAAGTTACAAATTTAAAAGTTAGAAATGTAAAAGAAAATTGGAAATACAAAATATAAAGAAAAGGGAAAGAAAAAGTGAGATAAAGTAAGAGAAAAAAAAAAGATATGAAAAATAGATAACTTCCAATCTATCTCTGGTGTTAGGAATAATAAGACTATCATAGTGCTAGTATTTAATACATTAAGTAGGAATAATTCTTTGTCTAAACATATCCCATTGCATTTATAATCTAATCTTCTAATCCCCATGTGAGCTTCACCCCACCTGCATTTTGCAAATAGTCCATCAGTGGTTTCCATTCTTTAAAGTAATAGTTTTTTGAGTTTTATTTTAATAAGCAAGTCAGTTTATCATTTTCTGCCATTTCCATCAGTTTTAACAACCATTCTTGTATTGTTGGTAGTCTCTGGGTTTTCCAGAATTGTGCATAAAGAAGTCTTGCTGTGGTTTTCTGAAGTAATGACTAGGTCATCAGCAAAGGCTCTTAACTTATATTCTTCTTTTTTAACTCTTATTCCCAAAATGTTGTCATCTTGTCTAATATCTCTAAGTAATACTTCTAAAACCAATATAAATAATAAGGGAGACAAGGGGCATTCTTGTCTCGTACCTTTTTGAATTTCACATGGTTTAGTAAAATCTCCATTAACAATTATTTTTGCGGTTTGTGGTATATATATTGATTTAATCCATTTAACAAAGTTTTCCCCAAATTTCATAAAATCCAAAACTTTAAGCATAAAAGGCCAGTTTAAATTATCAAAGGCTTTTTCAACATCCAAAAATATCAAAGCTGCTTGTTTTTCATAATGTTGTTATAGGTATTCTAATATATCCAGAACATTTGAGATGTTATCTCTAGTTTGTCTTTTTGGTAAAACTGCTTGATCCTGATGGATAAATTTTACAAGAATATTCTTCATTCTTTCCACTAGAATTGTTGTGAATATCTTATAATCATTGTTCAATAGAGATATTGGTCTATAATTCTTTGTCAAGGTCAAATCCTGTTGATCTTTTGGAATCAAGGTAATATGGGCTTCTTTCCAAGTTTCTGGCATGACACCAAAATTGTCCAAAATTGAATTCATAGTCATTTGTAAAGAAAGGCAAAGCTCCTCCTCAAAATATTTATAGTAGGCCGCTGATAAACCATCTGGGCCAGGTCCTTTTCCACAATTAATTTTCTTAAAGGCAGTTGACATTTCCTCTAATGTTATGGGTTCATTATGTAATTTTCTCTGTTGATCAGTAAGAATAGGTAATTTTTGTTCAGACAGATATTTATCAATATCATCTGAATGAACGTCTTGTTTTTTATATAATGATGAGTAATAACAAAAAAAGGCCTCTTGAATGCCTGCATTATCCATTAAAGTCTTCTCATTGTGTTGGATTTTAGAAATTAATCTTTTATGTCTTTCTTTATGCAATTTATAAACTAGCCATCTACCTAGTTTATTCGCAAATTCAAAATATTTCTCTTTCATAAATTTCAGTTAAGTTTCTAATTCCTGTATCATTAACATTGACATTTGTTTTTGTAAAAATTTAATTTGTCTATTCAAAGCCTCATCCAATGGATTATTTCTCATCTCAATCTCTTTATTTTTAATTTCATCTAAAATCAATTGCATCTTCTCTTGTTTTTTTCTCTTCCACTGGGCATTATATTGAATGAAATAACCTCTCATATAAGCCTTACTAGCATCCCAAACAGTCTGCGTATTAGTGCTTTTGTTCATATTCAGCTGAAAAAAACTCTCATCTTTTTTTTTACAAGTATCAACTATTTCAGTTTTCCATAGAATTGTCTCATTTAATCTCCATCGAAATGTACTCTTTTCCCCTTTAATAGTCAGCTTAACAGGATTATGGTTTGAAAAGGTCTTAGGTAATATTTCAACTTTAGTAACATCCATCTTCAGAGTTTTAGAAATCAAAAACATATCTATTCGAGAGAAGGATTTAAATCTCTCAGAAAAATATGTGTATTCCTTAGAATTTCCATTTAAAAGTCTCCAAATATCTTGTAAATCCAACATGTTTTTTAAATCAAAGAATGTTTGGGGTAGTTTTCCTTGTTCAAGTCTCAGCCCCTCTGGGGACTGTTTGTCTTCCATTGGAGAAATCACCCCATTCCAATCACCCATAAGGCACCAATTCTCGTATTGTAAGTCCATCAATTTGTCCATTAAGTTTTTACAAAATATCCCTTAATCAACATTTGGGGCATACAGTCCAACAAGTAGTGTTTAAACCCCTTGTATACTAATTTCAACTGCCACATCTCTTCCTCCATCATCAGTCAAGATCAATTGTGGATTCAATTTTGATTGTATGTACAAAACAACTCCTTTAGTCCTTTTGGGTCCAGCCGATATGAATTCTTCTCCAATTTGTTTCCGAACCAAGTATTTAATGTCTTTTTTACAAATATGTGTCTCTTGCAAACAGATTATATCCAAATTCAGTTTCTTTAAAAAGTGAAAAATTTTCTTTCTTTTTTGAGGAGCATTTGCTCCATTTATATTCCAGGTTGAGTATTTGTAATCCATAAGTATATTTGTATTAGAATCTTTTATAATCCACTCCAGAAGCCCCATGTTTTGCTAAATTCACACCGGTTTCGATATCTTCTGTAGTCTTTTCTTTTTCTTTGTCTTCTATTTCTTTATGGGTATTGCAAAAGTCTGCCTTATATTTTTCCAAAAAGGCTTCTACCTTTAAAGTAGAATTTATTCTAAATCTTTGCTCTTTATACATAAAAGATACTCCTTCTATTGTCTCCGGTCTGAAAGAAATACCATGTTGCTTTAATTTATCAGTAAAGAAGGAGTAATCCTTTCTTTTTCTCAAGATTCTTAAAGGTATTTCTTTTAAAATAATCACCATTTTGCCTGCGATACTCAGTCCATCATTATAGTGTTTTTCAAGATTTGTTCTCTTGTGACCTTCCATACAAAATGAATTAGTATGTCTCTTGAGACCTTTTTTCTCTAGCATAATGTGAATTGGCTCTAAAAACTTTGTCTCTTTCAGAATCTAGATCTTGTTCTTCCATCTCCAAAAATTGTGCTAATGCAGTAATAATGGATTTTCTTACATCTTCCCCAGGATTTTCCATTAATGACCTCAATCTCAATATAAATTCTTTCTCCGCATTTCTGTTAATGCAATAGCATCCAAATTTCAATCAATATCTTTAGTGACTGCTTCTGACTTAATTTCTAACAACTGTACCTGTCCTTGAGTATTCTTGAGATCAGTTGACAAATTATCAACCACATCCTTCACTTTCTGAGCCTCATTTCTAAATTCTTGAGTCAATTCCTTCTTTAAATTGTCTATTTTTTCATTCATTTTTATGTCTCTTTGGTCCATCTGGTGGCTTAAGGCAGCGATTGCATCTAGTACTTTTTTCATATCTCCACCCCCCTCAGTGGGTTCTATAGAAGCTATTGTTGATTCTCTTTCCTTTTCCTTATCCTTCTTCCCTCTTGAAGGCATTGTAGACAGTGCGAAGTTCAATATCTTCAAATAACAACAGTTATAATCCAATAGCAACAGCTTTCTTCCAAATTCTCTAACAACACAGCAGTTATAATCCCAGCTATAGAAAACTGTCTCTTATTATTCCCAAATATAGATAATAAAATATATAAACAATTCTCAGTTCTTAAGCTTTTAAGTTCAACATGAAAAAAAAAGGAAAACTCAACTATAGAAATCCAACAGCAGATTTGTAGTCCAATATAGGTTTATAAGCCAGAAAAAGAAAAAATTATAATCCCATAAAAAAGGCAAACCATTAACAATTTATAAAATCCTCTATATAAAAAATTTCCATATCGTAGCAAAGTCCATTTGTCAATTTTCACCCTTTACATTCCATGACAGAGAATAAAAAAGTAACTCACCAGCATCTGGAAGCGTAGTCCAGAGATAGATCTTAGATATTAATAAAACAAAAAAAAAGGGGGGGGGGAAGTAATCCAAAGAGAAGGAGACGACAGAAATAAAAAAAAAAACCATTCCTCTTCTAAAGTGATCTAAGACACCGGACTGCAGCGCTAACGTCTCTCATTCATGAGGCTCTCTGCATTGTAAAGCACGATGTTTCCCAGCCGCCTTCGCTATTCTACTCACCGGCTTTCCCGTGGTGGAATCCAGGAAAGGCAGGAGGAACAGCGTCCGCGGCTCTTGTGGTTGATCTTCCAAACTCCCCCTATCCACAGGACTATTTTGGTGATCTTCTCTCCTCTGGACCCACCGCTAATCAAATGCAGCTCGGGCGCCCCCGGAGCTCCAAGAAACGCATCAGCGCGCTGCCCTGTCCGGGTGGAAGTCAGCTCCTTCAGTTTCTTGCTGCGCCTGTTGGAGTTTTTGTGTAGTCTCCTCTGACATCTCCATTTGGATCTCCTGCAATTCCTCTTTGATTTTTTCTAAAAATCTTCTCACCTTCTGAACAGAATTCAGTCAAAACCTCATTTGTTTAAAGGAAAAATCACACCTTCCACTTTGTCTCATTGGAATGGGATCTTTTTCTGCTTTAAAAGTAAAAAAAAACAAAAACCCTCTTTTCTCTTATGTAAAATTCTAATAGGAATTTCCTTAAGAACAATTATATCTGTATTATCAGTCTTCAATCTTGTATTGAAATGCTGCTGCAAAACTTGATCTTTTGCCTTAATCCTGACAAAGTGCACCAAAAGATCTCTTGGCACATTTCTGGTTCTCGCAAATCTGGAATTTATTCTATGTACTTCATCAATTTCTGCCTCAGTGTCCTCTTCTTCCAACCTTTTTTGAAAAGCTATCAATTTGGTATCAAGTGACTTAGTTTAGAATCAAGTGATTCTGCCAGTTTATTACGAGATTCTCGAAACATTTTCTGAAGCAAATCTGGGGCAATTCCTTTCTCTGCAGGTTGCACTAATGATCTTCTCCTCCCCTCTATTTTTGCCACTTTTCTTGTTCTCATTATAATATTGTAATCCAAAAAGGAAAGTGTCTCAAACAAGAAAAGGCAAACTTCCCCCCTACCTTTTGTGTGTGTGTGTGTGTGTGTGTGTGTTGCTTTGTGTTCCTTGAATTTAATACTTTTCTCTCTAATGGCACTCCATAGTTCCAATCAACATCACAATCCACATCTCCACAGCTACATCTCCATAGCTATAGTCACCATCACAGTCTGGGTCATATTACCACTATCTTTTCTTTTGCAAAATCCGCCAATTTTCTGCACTCTTTAATAGTAAACAGAAAACATTCCCATGAACATTCTGGTTCGTTTCTCTAATTTAATTCCAATTTATTCAAAAGCACTTTCACCAAAAAATAATCTTTCAAAATAACTGTCTTCATTATCTGTTTTAAACTTTCTCAGATCAGCTCCTTGTTAAATTTTTGCCAAAACTATTTCAGTTCCTAAAACCCTTTTCTTTCTTTATTCCTTTGAAATCCTCCCCCCAAAAGATTTATAACTCACCGAGTGTTATCCTGCTGCTTAGAAAATCTCTCCATAACTATATATTAATTACATCCAAAAGTGATTAATAAATGAGGTGGCTGAACTTTGTGTCCATACAATAGGTTGTGAGCTTAGATGGAAATCCCTTGACTCCCAGCCACTCAACTCATGAGCTGACGGCAAAACCCTCAGTTCCTGCCGTCTACTGATGAGGAGCGGCTGTCAAGAGCGCAAATGGGGGAATCTCACAATTTCTCCCTTGTCCAGAAAGACTTGCGCTGGCTGATCTCCGCTGATCTGGCCACCAATCTCCACCGTATTGTCGTCCCTGCTCCTTCAGGGATGTCTAGTTCACCATATTCCTCACTGGAAGCACTCTTTAAGCGCTCTATTCTGGAAGTGATTTTTGTCTCTTGTCCCACTTCCAGATTCTGCATACAGGCAATGTTGGGTACATTCATGTGCATAGGGGAGAGGGTCTGAAATGAAGGATTCTATGTCAGCAAATCTGTAACTCCCATTGATCCTGCCAGTTTCTTATGGGACTGCGCCCTTCTATCTGGTCCCTAAACTATTCCCTTGCCCCTGGATTCTCTGCTAGTTGTGAAGGGCACCAGAATGCTGGCTTCCAATACCCATTTTATGCTATCAATGTTGTTAGTCTCTGAGCAGCTAAAACACTTAGCTGGTTCTGCTGTAAAGCTGCCTTTCTGGAAAAAGACGGCACTCTTCAACTTAAACAATGAGATAATTTATCTTTTTGAGTTTCAACTGTTAATGGGTAGGAAATTCCCTTGAAATTCAATCAAAGACCTCTCCCTGGAATTTTATCTTGGCCTTCCTCCAGTGGTAATGCCATTTATTGACCACTGGGGAAAAGAAGAGAATAAAAAACCCTCTTTTAACTCAAGGAACCTGCAGTGCTATTTTCTTTGCCTGGTCAAAGAACAGATCTAACATACTATCCTTCTGCTAGCTTTTTCCTTTCAAGGGATTGATTTTCTTCTCAAGCTGTTACTCAGAGGTGACAATACCCATAGGGAGAAACACCGACCTTTCCCAAAGAGTGGATGAGGTTTTTTGGATGCTAGAACTGAATTTCATCAAATATCCAGTTTCTTGGAGAGCAAATACGTCCTAACACCATCTTTTCCCACTTTGCTCTTGCTCTTCACAATTACTTTGGAAAATATATTCTTAAAAAAATCTGCTGTCAATTCATCACTGGAAGAGCACTGGGTAAGCAAAACTTTAGAGATAAAAAGACAAATCCGGAAGGTAATTTAAGTGGGTAGACAGTTCTCTTTGACTATAAAAAATGATAGTTGACTGAGAGCTGGATCCAGAGAGGAGATTTTGAAGCCGTGTCTTTAGATGCAGCTCTGCCTGGTGACAATCATATGCAGTTGCTGTGAGGTGAGCTCAACTTGCAGATGCCAAACTCTATCATATCTGCTGTGTGTGTGTGTGGGGGGGGGGATGTCTTTGTTTGTGTATGTGTTCACATCTACAAGCAGAGGAGGACTGTGTCACTTGAAATTATGGGAATGTGCTTCTTTTCTGCCACTAAATGAGAAAGAAGAACCTGAGATAGAAATCAGGGGAATGACTTTTAAATTGTCCATCTGCACAAAGGAGGCTACTTGAGGCTAATTGAAAAAGAAAAGAAGGGATAGAAAAAGGAAGTCAAGAATGTAAATTTTAATTAAAGGGAAGGCAAAAAATGGAATGAGAATGGAACTGCAGCTGTAATGAACTCTATTGTCTCCTGGGTCTTCCAATGCCTGTCTTTCTGATAAGGCTGGACTCCTTCCTAGAATCGCTTTTCCCTTTTCTTTATCTTTCATTCCAAGACTGTTTTTCTTTTCGTGAGATGTAGTCTCGAATAAACCTCCACTCTCAATCTCCATCTTTTGTGGGAAATGACAGCCCAGGGAGGAGCCCAAGAATTTACTTTATAATTTCCCTTTTGGATTCTAGTATTGCACAAAGAAATGTTCTGAACTGTTCGAGAATGGATTTGCCCTATTTTCTATTCTGAATACTGTGGAAACATAATTTCCTTCAATCTGTTCCACCCTCTCAAAGAATTAGCTGGTACCCTGAAATGAAATGATGATCATCATTTAAATAACAATAATCCCCAAGTATTATGATAAGAAAAAATATCAATGCATTGTTTGTAAAATACCAAAGCCCCGCGAATGAAAGCTAAGGCTGATGCCGTAACAGAGGGGCCTCAGGTTCAATACCAACACTGTGCCCTGCCACAAATTGGACTTGCGTACAATTTATCCTGTGTGCCACTCCTTTTCTTTGCTCTTTCAGTCCCAAAGAGGAAAGGATGGCGTCTTGGAGACCAGCATCGGTCCCACTTTGCTTTGTGCATTATCTGAGTGTTACTGCATTGCTTCTCATGAGCTGACTCAGGACGTTTTGGTTCCATTTCAGTAACTGGCAGACGAGGGGTTCTCCTGACCAGTAGGGGCAGGAATGGACCTACAGCCTCCAGCTTGCTGCTTTCATTATTTTTGGAAACAGCTTCAATCTGGGATTGAATTTGGAGATCTCGCTAAGACAGAACGTAGCTGATTTAGTTTTGGCTTAGCATTTTATGCAATCACTGCAGTTTTCAAACAAATGTATTCCTCAATGCAGTGTGTGAATCCACCCATGTGGGAATCTAGCCTATGTATTGAAGAAGTCATGGGTAAAACAAATTCTGTCTTAGCATAATGTGCAAAGCAGTCTTCATACAGATGTGATCGTCCTTTTTCTGTGTAACTTTGGCAATATAAACATTTAAGGTGAAAGCATTGCATCTCTCCCTAATATAGTCAGTAATCAAGCTATTCATTCTTTCCTGCAGGAGGGAATGGGAGAGAACATGGTAGGAACTTCCAATGAATCACAGGTGACCGAGTTCATCTTAATTGGATTATCAGAATATCCCAGAGCTCAGATTATTCTCTTTTGCTTCCTCTTGATGGTGTATCTCATTAGCTTTCTTGGCAATGGACTCATCATCGTTTTGAGCATTGCGGACCCACAGCTTCATACCCCCATGTATTTCTTCATTTGTGTCCTTTCTGCCATAGACTTTATTCTTACCAACAATGCACTTCCTGATATCTTGATCAACTGCTTCATCTACAGGCCCACAATTTCTTTCTCCAGATGTTTGACCCAAATATACCTTGGTTTATTTCTGGTTGTAACAGAGTGCATTGTCTTAGCTACCATGGCATATGATCGCTTGACAGCTATTTGCCAACCTTTATACTACACACAGATCATGAGTTGGAGATTATGCATTTATCTGGTAGCCACATCAGTGGCCCTTGCCTTGATGGCAACCCTGATCAATGTGCTCTTGCAACCCACTGACTTCTGTGGCCATCGCATCATCAACCATTTTGCATGTGAGCTGAAATCTTTACTTAAACTGGCTTGCTCCAACCCAGCCGGTGAGCTCTTTGTGCATGTTTCCAGCCTCTTTGTGATAGTCTTTCCCTTTGGTTTCATAGTTGTGACATATGGTCGCATAGGCCTGGCTATACTGCGTATTAGCTCTACTCTTGGGCGCAGAAAAGCCTTCTCCACCTGTAGTTCTCACCTTGCTGTGGTCAGTGTCTTTTATGGAACACTCATGATCACATACTTGAGACCCGGAGGGCAATCCGTTTCTGAACAGGACAAGCTCATCTCCTTAACATATGGGGCTCTGACCCCCATGCTCAATCCTCTGATCTACAGCCTGAGGAACAAGGATGTCAAGGGGGCTTTTTGGAAGCTCTTTGAAAGAAAAATGTTAATGTAACATAAAGATGTGCTCATCATGTACCATGTACGTTCCTATTGCTGACAATCACTGGTATGCTTTCTAAAAAGAATTTAATAGGAAGCATTACTATTCCTATTAAACACAAGAGGGAATAAGCAGAACTGAATTTTAAGGAAGAATGTGTCAGGACTTCAACAAGCAGAACTCCCAACACCTTTGAAACAGTTTGAATTGCACTGCAAATCATTCCTCTTTCTTTCTTTCTTTCTTTCTTTCTTTCTTTCTTTCTTTCTTTCTTTCTTTCTTTCTTTCTTTCTTTCTTCCTTCCTTCCTTCCTTCCTTCCTTCCTTCCTTCCTTCCTTCCTTCCTTCCTTCTTCCTTCTTCCTTCTTCCTTCTTTCTTTCTTTCTTCCCATTCCTTCCTCCTTCCTCCCCCCCCCTCCCTCCCTCCCGCCCTCCCTCCCTTCCTTCCTTCTTCTTTTTGCGGAAAACATTGAAGGGAATGCAGATCCTCAATTGGAACTCCTTTCATAATTACAGGGTAGCTTCAGCTCCTGCTGCAGTTAACACAACACATCAGGCCCACTGCCGGGGTTCACATAATATGCAAACGCCAACCCAAGTTAACAAAACACTATACCTCTGTTCATGTCACATACTAGCCCACAGAAATAAACCTAGTATGGCTTGTAGTAATGTCCTGGTCAAAGTAACATTCTAAGGCAATGGTTGGGTTTTTAAAAGCATGCTGAAGCATGAGGTATATTAACCTAATTCAGCTTCATACAAGATGTATGAACCAGCCACACTCTCATTGCGGAGAATACGCTTCTTTGCCAAACTCTACATTCACCCTGTGAGAATTATATCCAGATTCGCAAATGGGCCCACTGGAATATTGGATACTTTAGAGAAGACAGAGAAGCAGGTTTCCAACTGATTAAGATTACAGATTAATTCATATTATTTATTTGGATGATAAAATTGATGGAGTTTGTAGAAATCGCGAAACTGACCAGTTTGGTCAGGGAAAAAACAGTAAAAAAAGAACAACTTTTTGACAGACTGGAAACCTTATATGTAGTTTTTGTTGGAAGAAGAAAAGAACGAATTGTGATTTATGAATTTGGGGACCAGAAAGAGTTGAAGGGGAAGGGGAAGGGAATTACAAAGTAAGAAAAAAAAGAGGGAGGGGAAAGAATAAGATGGTAACTACGCAATAGAAAGAAGGACAGAAGTGATATTTCTATATTTTCCTCCCCCCCCCTCCTCCTCCTCCTCTCATTTTACTCTTTTTATTTTTATTGTATTTAACAATAGTAAAAATAAATAAATAAATAAATAAATAAATAAATTTCAGTGGACCTTGCCAGAACTGGGATCTGCTGGTAATGGTGGCATGATTTCTAGAATTGTAGTCTTTTTTAACAGAATTGTCTTCTTTTTATCAGATTCTAATGTGATCCATAGAATTTGGTATGGCATCGACTTGGAAAAGGAAAGGAAGAGAAAAATGGGAATGTTTATTCATGATGAACTTTAATTCTTTGTTCTGTGCCTACAACTTTGCTACCTGTGGGCGCAGGATAAAGAGTGGCAACGTTACTATAGTTCAGGAAGGTGAGAAACAGCAAGTAAGCCTGGAGAGTAAAGGGATTCCCCATGTGGTATCATTCAGGGATTCCCTATGACATTTGTAATTTTTATCCCATTCAAGGGAATGAGGATTTCTCCTTTTTCTTCTTCATCGTTATCCTGGCTTCCCTCATCAACTGAAGAAACATGTTGATCAAGATTGTGGCTTTGGCAGAAGCCACTGAGGTCTAGTGTCTTGGCCACAATGGTCTTGGTGTGGCACACACATGTGCAAAGTGAAGCCTCTTACCACAGCAGTGCCAGCCCCGCCCTTCTCAGTGAGATCTTCTTCTATCTTCTCTCTCGCAAAATAACCCCCCGACCTGGTTTTCTAGAACTGGGGAAGGAAATGAGCACGTCTTCAAAATCATGGTGAAAAGCTTCCTCAGAGATATCACATATCACAGGATTTCTCTACTCTTCTTAATCCTTTGAAATGCCCTCCCTAATTTAGCCAAAGGCAAACTGTTTTGATTCCCCAAAACAATGCTAGATGCTTTTGAATATTGGACAGATCATCAAAATAGTTTTACATGGGTGGGCAAGCCATTCTTTGTTTGGCAGCTCCTGGGGGTCTCCTTCAACCCTGATTACCAAGTTTGATGGAGCTGTTTGGAAGTTGGAAACACATCAGATACTCTTGGAAGTCCTCAAGTAGGCTGAGCACGTTTAGCAAAACCAAAGTGCCTCCAAACTCCTCCCAAAATCCAGGAAAAAACCCTGAAAAATCCTCATCCCGCCCATGTACATAATGCAGCACTGCCCGCGTCCCGTTCTTGTGCCACCCACTGGAGGGTCAGCCTGCCACCAGCTGCACCATGCAGATGCCACAAATCACATCATTTGCAGTGACCAGTGTCTATTAAGTGGAGACATTGCTACAGCAGTGAAGTGATGCATTTCTTTCTTATGCCAGCAGACCATTACATCTGCAATTATTCGTGGCAGTTTGTTAAGATAATAATTGTTGACATTATGATTCAAAGACAGATAGATCTATCTAGAAACATAGACACCATGTTTCCTGTCCCTACTGTTGATTGTGCGGAACCGGCTGGGTTGAGGTTGAGGTTGAGGGACCTCCAGGCGAAGGGAAGAGCCACTGAGAGCTTATTAACTTCTCATCTTAAGAATGCTGACCGAGTCTTTTTCACCTGGGCCCATTTAAGTAATCTTAATTAGTGATGTGGAATGTGATGCTTTGTTCTTATCTGTAAGCCATTTTCTTACGTTCCCTTAGTCTAATGCTGTCCATCTTGTAAAGGTGCCCCAGTCCCAACCCTATGCTCCATTAGCCAGGCTTTCAGGTTTCTGAGGTTTAGACAATTTAATTTGGTGGCAGCAATTTTCTACCATTCAGAAACTAGTGCTTAGAAACTTGATTAAAAACCATGTCCAGGAGTGTAACGGTTGGAGGCCTCAAACATTTTTTGAAAAAGAAATGTAGGTGGATTCTCTACTCTTCTTCACCATGTTTTTTCATCCCTCTCTCGGAGGAGTTGGATCCAGGCTCAGTTTTATTTAGAACAACTCCACTGAAATCAATATGATGCATTTATCATGACCAGTACAGCATCCAGTGTTTTAGCAGGTCTATGTAGCATGACTGGGGCTGGATGCACAAAAGAGTGTTCCTCTTCTAAGGACAAAGCTAGTGAGCTTGGTCGATGGCTCCTTTTTTCCCATCGACCTTTCTCGAAGAAAGTTCTACAAAAAAGGTTCTTATGTCAATGTGGTTAATATTCTCAGCCACTCATTTATAAAAGCTGATCTCGCTCACCAAGAATTCATCCCATGCTCCGCAGCAGCTTTCTTGAGGCAGCTGAAATCATCAGTAGTGTCATCATGCAGTAAATGTATGAAAGGCACTGAAACAACTGGCTGCTACATTTCTGTGGCCCTGGGGACTACAGCTTACCTTGCAGCACTGGGAGAAAAGGACCACAGGCAGGCTGTGTTCAAATGTTGATGTTGCCCTCTTGTTTGGATGCTCTGTTATTTGCCAGCTAAATGGATGGCAGTAAGATGGTCACCAAATTCTAAATTCAGGCATTAGTTTTTCTTATAGTGTAGAGCAATAGCCAAGTCTTCATATAATTGGAGCTTAACCTAGGAATAGTCTGGCCTTGGAGGCCAACCTAGAGTTTTCATGTATCAATTTCAAGGTAGTTCACTAAAATTGTATTAACAGTTGCATCAGGATCTTCGTTAAGTGAAGGCGGGCTTTGAACCAACTATGTACTTGGTTGCACAGGTCTCCTCTGCCATAGGAATGATTGGTGGCCAGTTCAGTTATGCGGGAATAATGAAGGATGAAATGAAATAAATAAAGTATGAAACAGAGAAGGGCAAAATGCACAACACTCATTTTATTGAAAAATTTCAAGCACTTTTTGAAGACGTTTCAAACCAAAATGCTTTCCCTCTTTTCTATCCAGAACTCTTTATATCCTCATTCGTATATATATACTGTATGTATGTATGTATGTATGTATGTATATATGTGTGTATATATTTGTATGCAGAGAAACCCATTCTTCCCAAAACATGGGGTACAAGCATAGAATCAAGTTATTAAACGTTGATTATACAAGGAATAGTATCATTTTCATCACAAGAAGATGAAGAGAAATGCAGGATCATGAATCTCAGAGCCTGCAGCCACGAGTCCATTTTGACAGATCTCTCCCTTTGCAGTTGTTTCTCCAGGCAACCCTAAAAGTAAGTATAAGAATATTGCATGTCTTCAGATGTTTCTTGTAGGTCTACTTCAAGACATTCAGGAAGGTCTCAGGTGATCTAGTGACAATGATCATTCATCTTTCCTGTTCATCATCATCATAATATTTATTATGGTCACAGATCAGAACCACAAACAAAAGTACATTGAAAAATTCATTAAAATGCATTAAAAATAAAATAAAACATGATAATATATTTACAGATTGGTGGGATCATCAGTGGGCAGTCAAAGTCTGCCTAATTTTAGAAACAGTATAACAAAAGTTAGCTGTGTTCAAGGAAACTAAATAATTCTGATCAGATAGCAACAACTGCACATAGATCAGAATTTCCAGGATATTTTACCAGATGAGGAGTTATTAAATGGGTCCATGAGTCCTTATAAAAAATACAATATAACAAGATGTCTGCTGTAGTTTCAATGGCCCCTTGTCCACAGGGGCACAATCTCAGCTCGTATGGGACTTTTTTGTATTGGCCGTCCAAAACTGCTGTAGGAAGAGCATTACAGCGTGCTAGAGTTAGTGCCCTGTGGAATTTGGAGACAGTGATGTAATTGAGGTATCTCGCTGGCTTATAAGAAAAGGCTTGACTACTCAAAAAATCATTCTTAGGTAGAGCAAACTGGTCCTGCTGAATTTCTGGGTCTTTGATACGCTGTTTAAATTTACTGAGTGCATGCTCATAACCCATCATTAGGAACGCTTCCCTAGAAAAGCCAAGATTTTGAAGTTTGTCTAAAATAGTCCTGGACCATACTGATTGATAATTGTCCTTAATAAGGAAAGAACCCAAACCTGTAGGAAAAAACAATAGTTTCTGCCAATGTGCTATAATACAAATCCATTCACTTGTTTCAACTTTGGACGGGGCTACCTGAAATATGGCCCTTCGGAATTTAGATTGAACCCTTTCCAGAGGAGTAAAGGAAGGATAAGGTCCTAGCTGAGCACCAAAGAGTAATTGTATGCGAGCCTTAGCTAAGTATAGCTTCAGTGCTGCTGGGATATGCTGCGCTCCTCTGGAAAAATGAAAAGTTTGGATCGCAGCCACTGGTTTTTGAGCATTTTGTGTAACATAGTTTTGGTGTGCACTGCGTTTAGTGGAGCTGTGAAAAACCATGCCCAAGTATTTAAAAGGTTTAACTTGTTCAATATTCTGGCCATTTATCTTCCAGGTGTGCAGTTTAGGTCTCTTTGCAAAGGTCAAAATCTTAGTCTTGCTGTAGTTGATTTCAAATGCTTCCTCAGAGCAATAACTGGCCAGAGCACTCATGGCTTGTTTAAGTCCAATTTGCATTTGTGATAGGAGTACTATGTCATCTGCATACAACAAAGTTGCAATATGCCTGTTTGCCAATTTTGGAGGATGATGTTCTAATTGATTTATTTTGGCCACAAGTGGATTTATATACAGATTAAACAGCAGAGGAGCTAAAATACAACCCTGCCTCACTCCTCTGTGAGTTGGAATCTCATTTGTGTGATGGCCTTGCATACTGCATCAAACTTTGATTCTAGAGTTCTTATAGAGATTATGCATGAGCAACAGTAACCGTCTATCAATGGTAGTGTAGAGGAGCTTAGACCAAAGCCTTGTTCTGGGAACCAGATCAAATGCAGACCTAAAATCGATAAAAGCAGTGTATAGTGTCGAACCTTTTTTAGATGTGTATTTTTCGGCCAGACGTTGAAGTATAAGGGCATGTCCATAGATAGAATGTCCAGACCTGACGTCTGCTTGTTCATCTGCCAATATATGCTCTGAATCAATCCAGTCAACTAATTTATTGTATAAGTGTCTGGCATAGAGCTTACTTATTATACTTAACAAACTAATGGGCCTATAATTAGCAAGTAGGCCTCGGGTGCCCTTTTTATAGATAGGCACAATAATAGCTAGGCCTCAATCCTCTGAAATTTGTGCAGTGCGATCAATATAGATAAACAGGGAAGCAAGAACAGGAGTCCACCATTCCAAATTGTTGTGTAGTATTTTGGGTGTAATAAAGTCATTGCCTGGAGCTTTACCAGGCTTTAGCTGATTTATGAGCCTCTTTATTTCAGCATTTGTGACAGAAGCCCCATTAGGAAGCAGGTTAACATTAAGATCTAAGTCAACTGTATGGCCTCTTCTAGTGAATATAATGCTCTAAAATGATCCTCCCACACAGATGCAGGTAGAAGGTGAGGAAGTGAGAGGGGCCTGTCAATTGAATGGAAAGCTATCAGGTGCCAGAACAGAGTGGAATTTCTGGCTTGAGATGCTGTTATCAATTGCTGCCAGGAAGCCTTAGTGAATTCTCTTTTTTGTTTTGTAAAAGATGTTTATATTGTTTCTTCAGGAGCATAAAGTCTTGAATGGAATGCTCAGCTGGGTTCTCTTTATATAACTTAAATTCCCTGATCAGTTTACTTTTGGCCTCAGAACATTCTGCATCAAACCAGGGCTGAGAGGAAGAAGTCCTACCCCCTGGATTTTCTCTTTTCCTTGATATCTGGGTGGAGATCACTGGCTGGAATAACTGAATTGGTTGTGTAAGTGTCTGCAGAGGAGAATCCCCAGACCTCTCTCTAACTATGGTGAGGTGCAATTGCAGTGCTGCTTCAGATGGAAGCAGCTGAGAAATTTGCTCACTAAATTTGACATGGACCGGCCTCAGCTCTGAATCTGAATCCCAAATTGGGGTGGGTTCTGTTTCCAAAAAGCAATTGTCAAATGCTTTTATAACTGTAATACTTGGAAGATGATCACTATCAGATCCATCTTCTAAATAAAATCTTTGTACAGAAGTAATCAAGTTCCATGAAATTAGAGTATAATCATCAGGGAAGGTCTTGAGCCAACCCAGTGGGAGAATTCACCAGGGAAATCACTACTGATAGATCCATTCAATAGATATAAATTTAGTTTGTTAATAGTTTGTAATAGACACAGCACCTTATAGTCCCCTTCTGAGTCTTTAGATTGCCGGATTAACAAAGGGGGAATTGTGACTGGTTCTGGAGGGTGCTGGTGGAACTGAGTAAAAAGGGCCTTATCGTTCACCCCACCCTAGCATTTAGGTCACCAGAAACTATTACCTAAGATGAGGGATTATTTAGCATAAGAGTACTTACGTATGCTTCAGATTTAGTCCATAAATTGTTAAATTAGGACCTGTTTTGAAGAGATGGAAGATAAACATTAACCAATAATAACAGAGCATTGTGAAATTTTAGCAGCACAGACATTGCATAGTGCTCCATTGGGTCTAGCTGTATAATATTTGAACGTAGTTTAGTTGAAATTTGTATACTTAATCCACCACACAATCTGCCTCATCCTGCTCCAGGAGCTGCAGGTAGTGAAAAAGATTTATACCCACTTATATACAAGCTGTTATCAAGCCAGGTTTCTTGGAGTAGGAGTAGGTCGAATTCAGCGATGTAATTTATGAAAGCAGAGTCTTTGGGTTTAGCATTCCAACCTGCAATATTCCAGGAGAGAATAGATAGGGACTTAAGAGCATCCAAATGTCAGTCTGAATTCCCAATAGTGACTGTCGTTAAAGGCAAATCCTGAAGGATGGTGGAAACACAAGATGCTTCGTGTTGATTGTTGTTAGACTCAGCTATCGGAGAGATAGGTGTATGTTGGGTGTCAGAGAAGGCTACGTCGATATCAGAGTAGGTAGTTCCAGAGATGACATAAGGCCCAGAGCCAGGCCTCTGTCTCTGAGAAGCTGCCAATTGCTGGGACAAGAGCTCTTCACCTTTGTTGGTTTGGTCTTCAGCATCCCCATTTAGCCCCCGCAAGGATTTGTAGCCATTTTCTGGGGGATTCAATTGGGGAGCCACGTGTAGGCGGTTGTTAGAGATGCATCTGGATCCGTGGAAGACAAGAGGTGACCTTTTTCCTCAGGATCTGCGTGCTTTGGATTCTCTAACTGATGTAACAATTTGTCAGGCTGCAGATTGTCAGAGACTGGAGTAGACACTAAGGATTCTCCACTGGTATTCTGTGTGGCTGGGGTTTTTATTACTGAAACAGTATCAGCAATTTGTTGATTAAGTGTATTGCCAGAGTCCTGAGCACAGGGTAGAGCCAGATGAATTAATGGCTTTGCTGTAGAGCGTGTTATCACCAAAGTCTCTCTTAGTTCATCCAGTCTCTGTAGAATGTCTGCTTGCTCTACATCTGGCAATGCACCAAACAAATCAATCAGCTTTTCTTCCAATGAGTCCTCAGCAGACTCCCTAGCTATAGATAACACAGTCTCTTGATTAGCACTCTTCTTTCTCGGGGTCATTGCTGATGAAACATCCTCAGAGTTGTCTGAGTTCAAGCTGCTGCACTTAGATTTTAAAGTGGTAATACCCTCTTGGGAAAACTGATCCAAAAGCGGGCTAGCTTTCTCTGAGCAGAAGACACGAACTGGGAATATGGAAAAGGTGCTCAGGAAGGGCTTCTTCTTAAAGAGCACGCTAGGAACTGCAGGCTGCTTAAATGTTAGCAGAATTCGCATGCAGCCCTTCTCGATGGCAGCCATTCAGCATGGAATAAATCTATCAAAGAGCGTTCTCAGCGAAGCAGCTGGCTCAGGGACAGAATAACTACCTTTCTGTAGCCCCATCGTCCTCTATCCACTGTGTTGTTGGAAATCTGCAGGGTGATCCGATTGATCTGTAAGGAATAATTACACTTGTCTCGTCTCTGCCCCTTTTCCGCTTGAGAGTTATACCCTCCACGGTTCTTCCTTTCTCTCCTAGTAGATTCAAAAGGGGGCTCATCTCGAGATTCCCTGTTTAGCCACTCGCTGTTTATCAGCGTGAGCGGCAAGTGTCTTTATAGCTTCTGTTTTATCTGGGTGACTCTCAGTGTATTTAACAAAGGACTCCTTTAGTGAGTCAACCTTATTTTTAACTGAAGTTAAAAGGTCAAAGATTGAGATCACCGTCTGTGCTGTAAGCAGGCCTTGCCTAGTTATGAAGTTGGTGACATTCTCCCTTTTTAAGTTTGTATCATCCCCGTCCTGCATAAGCAAAGCGGCTGCTGAACAAACAGCAGAAGTCCGGGGAGGGGAGGCATCTTCTAACAGGGAGGAAGAAAGTTCTATAAGCTCTTGGCTTTCGATTTCTGTCTCTAAATCCCATTCCAAAGAATTATGAGTGTTACATCTATCTGGAGAGGATGTAGGGTCAGGATGACTTACTGGAGTTGTCTGTTGGTTTATAGTATATTTGTCCATTTTCTGCTGCTTCAGAGCTTTAGATGAAATCGGTGTTGCAGAGTGTATACGCTGTCTCTTCTTCCTTTTTCCCATTCTTGAATCTTGGTTTATATTTTGTCAGGTTATAGCTGGAGCAGACAGATGACCCCTCAGGCGATATAGTTTAAAATAAATTAAAATAGGAAAAATAAAATAAAATAGGATGTTGCCGGATAGAATGAAATGAAATAAAAACGGAGAGCATAGACTCAAAGCTGCTCACCCTTTGCCGTCTTGAAGTAACATTCATCTTTCCTGTTCACTGACTGATAAAGTTCCTGTGCTAGTTTCCCAAAGAATTCTGGATTAAACCCAAAGGAAAAATAATTGTTTTAGCTAACATAGCCCTGACTTTCTGTTTCTCACAATGAAGCCCACATGCAACTGAGGCCCAATACATACTTTGGACTCCCATATAAACTTGCCAGAGTCCGTGATAGCCAGGGCTAAAGGGAGTTAAAGTGCAAAGTATTTGGTGAGCACCAGAGGGCGCATGAAATCCTACTCAAAATCTTAGAATGCATCAGAAGGGCACACAGCAGAGTGACCTTTAAATAATTCTGAGTGTTGACCACATAAGATCTGTCTTGTTTGCTTTTCGGTGCTCATTGCCAGCTTCAGGGTTTCCCACCTAATGATCTGCTGCTGCAGCCCCCTTTCCTCTTCATCCCAGGACTGGAGGCTTCACCAGTTGTCTCTCCCGGCTTCTCTCACCACCGTGTTCTTTCCCTACCAGATCTCTGATCCTGTGGAGCTCATCACCATCAGAACTGAAAGGCCAGGAATTCTCCAGCTACAGTCAGCATCAATCCCGCCCCCCACACTACCCCAGGAAGCTGTGTGTGGTAAAAGACCATTAAACCCATATTCTAAAGCAACCAGAATGCAGGCATAGCAATAAAAAGACAACTTGCCATATTCAGAAAGTGTATTTTACCACCAATGCTAAAGGTGGTACAACGGTCTAAAGAAAGTTAATTAACTCAGTTGACCACAACAATAAGTTCAGTTGCTACTGAATGCTGCAAGTGGAAAGACATTGCGCAGAGATTGACTCACCAGGCACCCATCTTATTGGGGTCACACACAATTCTCTTACCACAATCAACATCATCTGTGATGTCGTCATTGGTGAAAGCTGCCAAAAGAGGCAAATTAGAATATGTCCAACCCCAGATGTTTCAAATGTGTTTCCAAAGATTTGCATAATATTATTTCAAACAGATTCCTACCCAATAGGAGTTTTAGTCCTAGGACTTCATTAGTTTTGTATTCAATACATTCACAGCTTTAATGGCATAACCTCCTTCTTGTACAGCTGGTGCACACCATAAAATGCCTTTTCCCTTGCTCTAACCATGCAGAGTGACAGGTCTGAAAAAGGTAGAGCACTAGGAATTTGTTTCCCATTTGGAGCTGAGTGTGCTGGATATGCATGACTTCCCCGCAGTCTTATCGCAATCTTGGGAAGGACAGACAGGCAGAACTGTCTCACCTGAGTCCAAGAACCAGATTTCTCTGACAAGGGGCAGAAACTACTGGATCAGGTTCCTTAGCTAGGTGGATTTCTGGCACTGAATTTGGTGCCCCTAACTTTTGCCTCTGGCAAGATATTGACTAATTTCACTGAAGATAGGATCAGGTGGGTCTGCCAAGCAAGCTACCCCTTAGATTGCAGGTGCTATAGGTAAGTAAGAGAGATTGTGAGGCTGTTGATGTGGGTGGGAGAGGGATACTTCTCCAAATGTGGCCCTGCCTGGTGTGCATTAGAACAGAGACGGTACTGTGGTGGGTGGTGTGGGGGCACAAGGTGAGATATTTCTATGTGGAGGAAGTCAGAGAAGTTGCGACAAGTTGAGAAACGGGGCACTAAGTGGGGGAACTGGTTGAGGAAGGGTAAGAGGCCAACAGAAAACATGGTGGCTAGATACTTTCACTGATGAGGCAAGCAGGAACTCAGAAGAACTCAAAGAAACAGTTCTGACAGAGAGTGCTGGTGAATCGACGTCCATCAAGTCATGAAGAGTTGGGTGTAATTGAACGTCCCTTCAAAAGTATCATCTGACTTATTTGGGAAATTCCACTTTTTCCTTTTCTTTTCTATTGAAATGGATGTCGGTCCCCGGAAGTAGGTCAGGTCAGGAAACAGACACTGCAAGGATTACCAGAATGCTACTTCACTGTCGTAGAACATAATAATGACAGAAGAACTTGGAAAGCTTGTCAAAGCTTCTCTCTCCCACCTCTTATACCAAACAGAATCAAGAACTCCTAAGAACTCGATTCCTTTATCTACAATACGTGGCTTACCGCTGCAAAGCTTCTTGCAGCCATTAGATGTATGGCCCTGTTTATTGTTGCACCACCAGCGGCTGTTTATCTGGAAAATCCCATAGTCATGACTGCCATCCGAGTTAGGCCACCCCCCGGCTTGGGTGTTGTACCTGCTCTCATGATAAGCCATACAGACCCCTGGAAGAAAGCAGACAGGGAAAGGACTGGAAAAGGCCTCTGCTGTAAATCAAAGTGCTACCCTGAGTTTTTTAATACCAACATTTAGAACAGAATGTTTAACCATCTTCTCATTCTCTCCCCAACCAAGGAAGGACGAAGAAGTCCCATACAGTTTGGAAACTTCAGGGGAATTTGGAATGAGTCTGATTCTTGTCTCAAAGGTATTGCTGGGGTTCTTCTTTCCATTGTGCGTCTTTTGCACTGCTTCATATACGGAAAAACGTCTGGGATGGCCCCTTCAACCCTATTCCAAACTGACATGATTTGGGGGGATTTGAAGGAACGTCCCTCTCAGAGGATGCTTATCCTGGCAGGGATAACCCCCTATTCTTAAGAAACCAAATAAACTATTGGCTGAGCCAGGGGTTGTAAAAAGACAATACGGAGGCAAAAGAGGCCTAATTGTACTGCAGTTCTGCTCTTGCCCCAAACAGGCAACAAACTGGATATTGGTCACAAAGCTGTTCAGTTACGTGGGAATAATGATGAAGTGAAATAAATAAAGCATGAAACAGAGAAGGACAAAATGCACAAGAATCATTTTATTGAAATATTTCAAGCACTTTTTGAAGATGTTTCAAACCAAAAAACGCTTTCCTTCTTTTCTATGAAGAACTCTTTATAAAAGCATCACTTGTATGCAAAGAAACCCATTCTTCCCAACATATGGCATACCAGCATAGAATCCAGTTATTAAATGTTGATTATACAAGGAATAGTATCATTTTCATCACAGGAAGATGAAGAGAAATGCAGGATCATGAATCTCACAGCCCGCAGCCACGAGTCCATTGTGACAGATCTCTTCCTCTGCAGTTGTTTCTCCAGGCAACCCTAAAAGTAAGAATAAGAATATTGTCTGTCTTCAGATGTTTCATGTAGGTCTACTTCAAGACATTCAGGAAGTTCTCAGGTGAGCTAGTGACAACGATCATTCATCTTTCCTGTTCATTGCCTGATAAAGTTCCTGTGCTAGTTTTCCAATGAATTCCAGGTTAAAATCAAAGGAAAAATAATTGTTTTAGCTAACATAGCCCTGCTTTTCTATTTCTCACAATGAAGCCCACGTGCACCTGAGGCCCAATAGATACTTTGGACTCCCAAATAACCTTGCCAGAGTCCATGCTGGCCAGGGAAAAGGGAGTTAAAGTGCGAAGTATTTGGTGAGCACCAGAGGGCACACAAAATCCTACACAAAATCTTAGGATGCATCAGAAGGGCGCACAGCAAAGTAAATTTTAAATCATTCTGATTGTTGACCACATAACATCTCTATTGTTTGCTTTTAGATTCTCATTGCCAACTTAAGGGTTTCCCATCTAATGATCTGCTGCTGCAGCACCCCCCTCCCCCCATAAGCTGTGTGTCAGTCTACTGGGTTTAAAAGACCATTAAAGCAGCCAGAATGCAAGTGTAGCAATAAAAAGACTACTTGCCATATTCAGAAAGTGCATTTTATCACCAACGCTAAAAGTTCTACAATAGTGTGAAGAAAATTGATGAACTTGCATGACCACACAATAAGTTTACTTGCTACTGAATGTTACAAGGGGAAAGATGTTAATGGGAGATTGACTCACCAGGCACCCATCTTATTGGGATCACGCACAATTCTCTTAGCACAAACAATGTCATCTGTGATGTCGTCATTGGTGAAAGCTGCCAAAAGAGGCAAATTAGAATATATTCAACTGCATGTTACAATTATATTTCCAGAGGTTTCCATAATATTATTGTTTCAGATTCCTACCGAATAGGAATTTTAGTCCTAGGACTTCATTAGTTTTGTATGCAATACATTAACATCTTTAACAGCATAACCTCCTTCTTGTACAGCTGGTGCACACCATAAAATGCCTTTTCCCTTGCTCTAACCATGCAGAGTGACAGGTCTGAAAAAGGTAGAGCACTAGGAATTTGTTTCCCGTTTGGAGCTGAGTACGCTGGATATGCATGACTTCCCCGCAGTCTTATCGCAATCGTGGGGAGGAGAGACAGGCAGAACTGTCTCACCTGAGTCCAAGAACCAGATTTCTCTGACAAAGGGCAGAAAGTACTGGATCAGGTAAGTAAGTACGTAAATAAGCGTACTGTTGTAACCACAGGTCATAAAATAGGAATACGATAAAATACAATAAAATAACAGTAAAACAATAAAATAGTAAAATTATAAAATAGAGTAATAGTATTTTATATATAGTACTATTATATAAGTATTAGATGTAAAAAGCTTACAACAGAATAAAGCAAAACTACAACTAGAACTTAAATATTTCTTTCTAAGTTTAAATGACAGCAGAGCAAAAGCAGCAACTTAGTTGCTAACAGTTGGAAACACATCTACAAAAAGATCGTTCAATTTTGCAAGGTCAGAGCCCTTGAATTTGGCCCTGATCTCATTTTAAATGGGGCATTGGAAAATATAATGGCAAACATCCTCCATTTGACCACCACTGCAAGGACAGGGGAGTTGTTCAATAGCGAGCTTACAAAATGTCCCTTTGAGATATGGGGAGGGCATGGTCTGTAGGCGAAGGGATGTTGGGGCCCTTCTCACTGAAGCACTGGTTATATTAACCAGATATTGGGAGAGGCTTCTATGTTTTTTATAATGGTGATACCAAGATGAAAATTTAGATGACTGTACCACAGTGGCATCTTTAATAGCATGCGGTTCAAAAAGCCAATCTCTAATATTTTCCAAGATCTAAGTTCTCTCAAAGGTGGTAGGGAATACATTTGTAGAATGGGTGACAAATTTTAGTCCATTAATTCCCAGCTGTGTTAATGGAGAAAATAGAGTTTGGCAAGATGGGATTCTTGAAGGCTTTCTCGTTTCTTATAGTGCCCCAACAATGCAAGATGTATTCTAACAGCCCTAGAAGGACACCCTACCTCATCCTTATGAGCCCAAATTCTTCCTTATGAAGTTGTTTTGGACTACTTCCAATTAGGCAAAGACCTTCTTATCCCACCCTCAAATCTCAGCCCCATACAGCATCTGGGCTATCACCTTGCCTTGGAATAGTTGAAGTGCAGGGGCTACGAATTGCCCTCTTTTAGAATAAAAGAAATTCAGAATAACACCTACTGTATGCTGGGCAGTTGCCAAGGCAATAGATAAGTGTGCTTTCTATAAAAGGGACTTATAAAAGGGGATTCCCAGGTATTTAAAAGAGGGACGTTGCTCTATTTGTTGGGCATTAATTGTCCATCTGTCTTTAGTATTACTTTTGCCAAAAACTAGTACCTTTGTTTTATTATAATTTATCTTCACTTTTCCCCTTTCACAATAAGCAGTTACTCTGGCCAGTAATCTTCTAAGGCCAATCTCGGTACAGGAAATAAGAACCATGTCATCAACGTACATTCACATTGAAATTTTCTGTCCATTAAGTGAGGGGGAGAAAAAATGTTGTGACTTCCTGGCTACTGCAGTATCATTAATATAGAAGTTAAATGAGAAGGGAGCAAGTAAACAGCCCTGTTTAACTCCTTCTCCAATAAGATAGGGTCTGAGAAGGACCTTGTGGGCCCATTCTTACTCTAGCTACCATGTCTGTGTGTAGTCCAATAATTAGTTTAAGAAGGTGCTTATCGATATCTGTGCTAGCTAGTTTCTCCCATAGTCGAGACCTGTCAATGGAATCAAAAGCAGAGGTAAGGTCAGTAAAAGCGACACAGAGTTGTTTTGTATGCCCGTTAGTATATTTCTGAATAAGGGCCTTCAAAGTAGCACAGTGATGAAGTATGCTATGCCCTTTTTGAAACTCTGCCTGTTCTGGATGAAAGAGTTTTGTTTCTTCCTCCCAACCTTCTAATCTATTCAGAAGATGTCTGGCATAGAACTTAGAAGAAATATCTAGCAGACTCATTGGGCGATAATTGGCAGGTTCCTGCTGGTTGCCCATTTTAAAGATTGGGTATATTATACTTTGTTTCCAGTGGGGAGGTACAACACATGTTTTATCTACTTCTGAGAAGAGTCAAGTCAGGATGGGGACCCACCAGGAATCACTCATCTTATATACCTCTGGAGGAATCATATCTTCTCCAGGAGCTTTTCCAAGTGCAAAGGTTGGAATAAGCTGCTTGCGTTCAGATTTTGAGACAGCTGGCACTCTGCTAGTATGCTTAGTTCAGTAGAGGCTGTTGTTGGCTCAGTATATGGGCAGTTATAAATGGAGGAAAAATATCAGATCCAACTTTGTGCTGAGATACATGCATGGGGCATAGTGCTGTGTGCGTAAATACCATTCGTCACCAATTCCCAAAATTTGGGAATGCAGAAGCAATCTATGACACCGGCTCCAAATGAGCTTCGAAAACTATAATGCCCCTTAGAACTAACAAAACTGAAGCCATGGAGACTATGCAGCCTATACTTAAAGGCCAGATTCAATAAGGAAACTCCTTGCCTGCTTACTAATTTGTCCTTGGAGGACCAGGGCAAAGAGTTGGGATAAGTTGGGAAATTCTGACAGAGAGTGCTGGTGAATCGATGTCCATCAAGTCATGAAGAGTTGGATGCAAGTGAGCAATCACAGAGACCAATAAAGGAGAAGAAGGACTAGAACCTCCCTTCAGGAGTATCATCTGACTTATTTGGGACATTTCACTTTTTTCTTTTTTTTTCTAATGAAATAGATGTCAGCCCTTGGAAGTAGGTCAGGTCAGGAAACAGACACTCCAAGGACTATCAGAATGCTACTTCACTGTCGTAGAACATAATAATAACAGAAGAACTTGGAAAGCTTGTCAAAGCTTCTCTCTCCCACCTTTTATACCAAACAGAATCAAGGTGGGCTTACAATATTTTCAGTCTCTTTCTGATGCCTCCTTCTTTCCCAGGACTGAGTTGTCATGACTTTCTCATCAATTTTATCTTAGCAGTTCTCCCAACAACTCTTGATTCCTTTATCTACACTACGTGGCTTACCGCTGCAAGGCTTATTGCAGCCATTAGATGTACGACCGTTGTAATTGTTGCACCACCAGCGGCTGTTTATCTGGAAAATCCCGTAGTCGCGACTGCCATCCGAGTTTGGCGGCCCCACAAGTCGACTGTTGTACCTGCTCTCGTGATAAGCCATACAGACCCCTGGAAGAAAGCAAAAACGGAAAGGACTGGAAAACGCCTCTGCTGTAAATCAAAGTGCTACCCTGAGTTTTTTAATACCAACATTTGGAACAGAACATTTAAGCATCTTCTCATTCATCCCCCAACCAAGGAAGGACCAAGAAGTCCCATACAGTTTGGAAACTTCAGGGGAATTTGGAATGAGTCTGATTCTTGTCTCAAAGATATTCCTGGGGTTCTTAATGGCAGATGATGCCACCTCTCCTTTCTTCTCCTTCCCTAATCCTGGCATTCCACGGAGGAGGTACTTTTCCATTGTGCATCTTTTGCACTGCTGCACATGTGGAAAATCTTCTGGGATGGCCCCTTCAACCCTGTTCCAAACTGACACGATTTGGGGGAATTCGAAGGCACTTCCTGGCAGGGATAACCCCCTATTCTTAAGAAACCAAATAAACTATTGGCTGAGCCAGTGGTTGTAAAAAGACAATAAAGAGGCAAAAGAGGCCTAATTGTACTGCAGTTCTGCTCTTGCCCCAAACAGGCAACAAACTGGATATTGATCACCCTCATTAAAATAAGAGTGTTAGTGCAATGGGAATCATGAGGTCTCCTCAGTCCTTTCAGATGGGAAGAAAGCACATCTTCTCATTCTAAGAAAACTGAAAAGAGCTTTTTCTTCATTGGGTGGGCGGGCTGAACTCTTCCTTGAAGAGAAGTGCCCCATTTTGCATCCCCCTTGCAAACCTGGACATTGCGAAGGTGGAGAGAAAGAGAGTGAACTCACAGTTGCCCAATTTGTAGCCATAATATCCATCCAGTCCATGCCGTTTCAGAAGTGAGGCCAGTTCACATCTGGTAAATACTTTGGCCTCGCTGGCTGCAAGGAAGAGGAAGAGGAGGGTGAGCACTAATGCCTTCATCGCTGCAGTTCCTTGGAGGATTATGGCTTCTCTATGATGGCTAGTGGATTTTATAGTCACAGCTTGTGAAACTGGCTCCTCTGGTGAGATGGTAAACAAAGTATGTAGCAATAATTCCCCAACTTGAGGTAATTATGGATTGAGCAAGGAGGAAGTACTGATGGGAGTTGGGAGAGCAAAAGTACCATGTTAGGACAGTCATAGTTTTCCTATGAATAATATTGATTGATTGAATATTTGCCATCAAGTCTTTGTTAACTCTTAGCAACCACATAGATAGATTTTATCCATGACGATCTGTCCCTTTCAGGTTTTCCAATGCTGCACTTATTGCTGTTGGAACTGAATCTATCCACCTGGCTGCTGGTCATAGTCTTCCTCTCTTTCCTTCCACCTTTCCCAGCATTAGAGCCTTCTCCAGAGACCTTCCCATATTGTGCTTGAAGTAGGATAATTTGACTCTGTTCATTTGTGCCTTGAGGGAGACCACTGGGTTGGTTTGTTTGAGGATCCATGTGCCTGTTTCCTTGGCTTTCCGCTTTCAAACTGGATCAGCTAAGCCTGACCTGAAATCAGCTGATGATAGGGGACATGAGCAAGGGCCTTCTAATAGCAAAGGAAAAGCAAGAATTCATCCTGAGACTCTGGAGAGCTATTGCCAAAGGAGTCAATACTGGCCTGGATGAATGAAGAGTCTAACACTGTCTTAAGTAGTCTTGTAGGAATCCTTTCTTTACATATCCCTGGGGATAAAACAGAAGGCCAGGGAAATTGTAATATCCTTAAACTGCTCCTATTTCTCACTGTAAGATGTTGGCAGACAAAAAAACACGGATGAATGTTCACATACAAGTTCATGCACGCTTCCTCTAATGGAAACATTTTGCAAGTCTTTCTACTCATCTTCCCCTGCTGATTTCCCCTCTTATTCTAACTACAGCAGCCTCAGGCATGCCAAATCACTTAAGATTTCTCACCCATTAGCTTGGAGGGAAATCCGGAACTAATACTGCCTGGAAACAGAGGCAGGAGGGGTGGGGGTGGGTGGGGGGCTTCTTAAGTGATAAAGGGAGTAAACAGAGACATTCAGGGGGGAATGAGTACAGTGAGTACCCAATGAAATGAACTTTGCAGTGTCGGGAGGCAAGCTTCACCTCTTTTGTACTTGCACTCTGATGGTGCAGAAAAGCATATAGGAGGTGGGGCCTGCATCATGACATCACAATGTTCATTCTGACAAAACCGCTGAATTCTGTAACTGGATTCTGTAACTTATTCATGGGATGGGTCATTGCAGTGAACTCTACATAGAGCTGCCCTTGAAGACTACTCAGAAGCCCCAGCTAGTCCAAAAGGAGGCAGAAGAAGCAGGGATGGGCGTATGCCAGCTACGCTACATGTGGCATTAGTTGCTGCTTGGCTCCTGGGGGAATTCCAGGTGCAGGCTTTTATCTACAAAAGCCCTACATGGCCAGAGGCCTGGACACCTGCAGGACTACCTCATCTCCAGTTTTGTCTGTCTCTCTTGTCAGATCTAAGAGGATTGGCATGTTTCAGCTGCCACCTATTCAACAGTAGCATCTTGTGGCACTCAGGAAGCGGGCATCATTCCCCTGAGATCCATACAGTCCCGGCCCTGCTGTGTTGTACAAGAGCCTTGGTAAGCTGGCTGTTTCCTCAGTCACTGGACCAGGATGTCATCTGACTCAACTTCTGAATTTGAATCATTGTTATGAATGTTTGTGTGACTCGCACCCCTTCCATGGAAACTTCTATGTGGTTTTAAATTGCTACTGTTTTGTTTTCACCTTTGTAGGTTGTGTTCATAGGAACAGAATTTATAAATAAATAAACAAATCCCATGTCAAATACTGAGACTTCAACTCAGTTTCCTCCTCCTCCTCCTCCCCCCTTCCTTTTTTTTTTTTTTATAAAAGACTTTGTTCTAGATATTTTTTACATTGTTGAAATATGGGCAGGGGATCCCATAGACATTCTCCCTGGGAGAGCTAAAGTTTATTTGAGTCTGAAAATACCTTTACTGGCCTCAGCGCAAGAAGCATTTTGTAGAAAAGAAACAGCAGGCAAAGAGAAATGGTTAATTTATCAAGCTCTAGTAATACAGAAAGATGGAGAACTTAAGATGAAATCAAGAGAACAATTGACTGCAGAGGGGTTTAGTGTTCAATGATTTCAAATGCACAATTAAGAGAAAGATTTAATGTAGATAAAAAGTTAGTGGAAATGGAACAACGTAAGACAGAATTTGAACATGCACTATGTACAAATGATGAATATGTGATTGCGAAAATATATATTAACCTTTGTTGACATTTGAAATGGAAGAGGAACAAGTTAAGGATTGCATGATAAAATGGTCTGAAAATTTGATTGTAATATACAGATGGATCAGTGGGAGAGGATGTGGTTAAGTGGGATGAAATTCACATTGTGTTTTAATTTAAAAGAGAATATTTATAAAATGATGTATCATTGGTATATGACACCAGAGAAATTATCTAAAATGTATAAAGGTATTTCTAGTCGATGTTGGACATGTGACAAACATGAAGTGTACTTCCAAAGAAGGGGGGGAAATGGATACAAATACATATGATACAAGGCATTTTAAAGATTAATATTAAGAAGAAATCAGCACTCTTTTTATGGGGACTTAAGGATAGCCAATTAGAAAAGACTCATGGAAGATTGATTTTATATATGGTAACTGCAGCAAGATGATTATATGTACGATGATGGAGAAATACTGAAACACCCACAATGGAGGAATGGATGGTCAAAATGGCTGAACTGGCAAAACAGTCCTGTTTGGTCAGGGACAAAACAATAAGTACTTTTATAAAAGACTGGAAACCTTTTATGGACTTTTTGCTGAAAATGGAAAAAAGAACATTATGATTTCTGGATTTGACAATTAAAAAAGGATTGAAAAAGGGGCTGAAAGGGTTTTTGTAAGAGGGAGAAAGAGCAAAGAGTTTGTTTAGAACTGTTGAAAAGAAGGTCTGAAGTCGCTTATTTTTTCTGGTTCTTGTTTCTTTAATTATCTCTCTTTCTTTCACTGTTATGCTTTCTGCACTTTTTTCTTTCTTTTTCTCTCTTTCTTTTCTTTGTATATTTTTATATTTGTCCTTTATTGAAGCAAGAACTCTTAATAAAGATTTCATTTTAAGAGAGAGAGAGAGAGAGAGAGAGAGAGAGAGAAAGAGAGAAAGAGAGAAAGAGAGAAAGAGAGAAAGAGAGAAAGAGAGAAAGAAAGAAAGAAAGAAAGAAAGAAAGAAAGAAAGAAAGAAAGAAAGAAAGAAAGAAAGGCCCTTCATCTGCTCCGTTTTTCTTTTCAGAAATGTGGGGAAGAATTTCAGTTTTTCGGTACCAAATTTCCACTTCTACGTGGTACCCACAAATGCCGAGTGGGACAGAGAACAGAGACATGACAGGCACATGTCATAGAAGCAATGAGCCAAAGGGTTCATCTCCCTGATTGTTGGAAGCCCTGCACGAGCAAGGAGGGAGAACAACCTTGCAACCAAACTCTGGGATTTCTTCCCGTTTGCATGATGACCTGCCTGAATTTACACAATCTGAATCAATATAAACATTGAAGACACTTCTCCTAAATAACTGCACTGTCTGCCCAGGGAGTCTTCTTAGTACATTTAGTAAAATCAATGCCAGACGTATTTACTGGAAACTTTGGCTGGATGCTTCTAGCCAATGAACAGGCAGGATTTAGATTCTGCTGTGTGCTAGACCAGGGCCTGATACTCTCCCAGCTGCTTGAAAAATATACTCAGCCGTCTGAGATCCCTTTATTCACTTTGACCATAGACCTTAAGCAGACCTGTGATTCAATGTCCAGGGAACCCTTGAGCAGTGCTGGCTCCCCCAGGCCACATTGAGTGACGGAGCCACTTCTCGCCGATGCAAAGAGTTGCGTCTTTAGAATAGCCTTTGTTTTTGGAAAGAGGAGTGGCATTGGCACCCCCTAAGCTTGGGCGTCCGAGTCCAGTGCCTACTTGGCCTTAGCCTACAGCTGGCCCTTCCCTTTAGCACAAACTTAAATCTTCAACAATTGACTGATGGCATCTCACCCTCTTATATGCACTTCATACCAACCCTAGACTGAGGGTAGGATGCAATATAGCAGGGCATTTCTCAGATGTAGTGCAATCTGGCAATAGCCTGAAGCAACCCTTTGAAAGTGGCAAACAGTATGATATGATAGACCATGAGACTGTAGGACTAAGAAGGACCATGAGAGCACTCTCCCACTTCTGTAAGGATCTCTTATTGCAAATTCATTATAGGAAAGTTAAGATCAGGCACCTTGGATGGTAGTAAAACAAAAAATTCCTGCAGCCTGGATGGGCAGCTGATCGATCCGGCACACGGAGGGAAGCAAAACGGCCATCCTGCCTGGATTTCACTGAAGGCTCAGAAAAACTCACCAGCGATTCTTGATTCTTTTTTCTGCAGAAGCGCACAATATATTCCACTTGCCTTGTGATTATCTGAGGCCAAATTGTTGGCCCAGCTCTGTAGGGCTCAGTTAAATCCTGCCACTGACTATACTAACCAGGAAGAGTGCAAACTAATTTCTTAAAAAAAAACAAAACAGCTCAGGTAGGAAGATACACCCCTGATGCAGCCCTGGGGCAGGAGACAGGGCTGCTGACCACTGAAACAAGAGCGTGGCTTAGTGTTTTTCATGACTAAGTAATGATTAATCTTCAGCCCCAAGTCTTGACTCTTCTTATCTTGCTAGACAAATATTGTTCTTCTTGGGAACAAACTGGAAAGATAAAATGAAAGTCTAATGATTGAAATTACACATTTGATTAAGGATCAATATAAAAAAGCCCAATCGATGAATGCACTTGAAGCCAATTCAAACAATTTAAATAGGTGATCTTTATTTCTTGGCTGCCAGCAGTGGAAAGCTGGAAGGGCTCTGGACCAGACAAACAGTTCTTAAGACACATCCAAATACACAAAATCCACCCGTTTTGGGGAATGAGGAAATTGCTCATTGAAAGGATTGATACTGAATCTCAAGCTCATACTTTGGCCACCTAAAGCGAAGAGAGCAGTCTTTGGAAAAGGCCCTGATGCTGGGAAAGATTGAAGGCAAAAGGAGAAGGGGACGGCAGAGGATGAGCTGGTTAGATAGCATCACTGAAGCAATGAACAAGGAACTGAACAAACTCCAGGAGACAGTGAAGCCCAGGAAGGCCTGGCACGATATGGTTCATGGGGTCACAAAGAGTCAGACAGGACTTAATGACTGAACAACAACAACAACAACAACAACAAAACCCTCCCACCATAAACTAGCACACATTAAATCAAAAAATTAGAAGCTGAAAGAACTGAATCACTCCACTCTCCCACCCCTTACACACACATTGTCAGAATCCTCCCAATCAATTAGCCAACTTCCTAGCTAGCTTGCTTCATTTCTGCCATTAAAGAAAGAAAAGGGGGGGGGGGGAGCCATGCTGGGAGATGAGCGGTTAGAGCCGTTAGAGGCAGATGGACAGTTATCGGATTCTCAGGAATGCTCAAGGCCGTACCAACGGGCAACTGTGAGAGGACTGTGAGAGCAAGGGGTGAAGAGACAAGGGGGTGCACTGAGAAATGGGTAAAATAAACTTTTTGGTGTGCGTGGGCTTGTTCTGAGCAATGCTTTGGACCTGTACACTACTTCTCAGTAGATGAGCTTTTCTTTGAATCCATATCGGTTTCAAGGAGATCTTCTTTCACTGGGAATCAAAAGTGATAGATCGTTACACACACGCTCAGAGTGGCCCTATGTTAAATGTTGTAGTTGAAAGGATACTCTACATCTACCTCAAACAAAACTTACACTGATATCTTTTGGAGCTATCTGTTTCAAGGTGCTTCAGTTTGTAAGATAACGGAGATTTAGAAAACTTCCTTGCCTCAACTGTAAAGATGACGAAGCAGAATAAGGCAAGTTCCTTCATCGCCATCTGTCTCTGGAGAGTGACACACCCAGAGCTCGGGAATTTCATAGCCCACAGCTCAAGGCAGTCTGCCTTTCATCCATTCTTTTTTCAAAAGCTGTCAATCTGGTATCAAGTGACTTAGTTTAGAATCAAGTGATTCTGCCAGTTTATTACCCAATTCCTGAAACATTTTCTGAAGCAAATCCAGTGTAATTCCTTTCTTTGCAGGTTGCTCTAACGGTCTTCTCCTCACCTCTATTCTTGCCACTTTTCTGGTTGTCATTATAATATTGTAATCCAAAAAGGAAAGTGCAAACTTTCCCCCATCTATTGTGTGTGTGTGCGTGTTGGTTTGTCTTTCTGTGACTTTAATATTTTTGTCTCTATGACACTCCATACTTCCAATCAAAATCACACTCCACATCTCCATAGCTACATCTCCATAGCTATAATCACTATCACAGTCTGGGTCATATTACCTTTACCTTTTCTTTTGCAAAATCTGCCAATTTTCTGCACTCTTCAATAGTAAACAGAAAACATCCCATGAAGGTCTGGTTCATTTCTCTAACTTAATTCCAATTTATTCAAAAGTACTTTCACCAAAAAATAATCTTTCAAAATAACTGTCTCCATTATCCATTTTAAACTTTCTTAGATCAGCTCCTTGTTAAGCTTTTTGCCAAAACTATTTAAGTCCCTAAAACCCTTTTCTTTCTTTATTCCTTTGTAATCCAAAAGATTTATAACTCATGAAGTGGAGTCTTATCCCGCCACTTAGAATATTTCTCTCTAACTATAAATTAATTACATCCAAAAGTGATTAAGAAATGAGGTAGCTGAACTTTGGGTCCATATAACAGGCTGTGAGCTTAGATGGAAACCCCTGAATTCCCAGCCACTCACTTCATGAGCTTACTGCAAAACCCTCAGTTCCTGCAGTCTACTCATGAGGAGCGGCAGTCCAGAGTGCAAATGAGGGAATCTCACAATTTCTCCTTTGTACAGAAAGACTTGTGCCAGCCAAACTCTGCTGATCTGGCCACCAATCTCCACCGCACTGCTGTTGCTGCTCCTTTGGGGACGTCTAGTTCACCACAATCCTCACCAGAAGCTCACTTTAAGCGCTTTGTTCTGGAGGTGATGTTTCCTCTCTTATTCCACCTCCAGACTCTGTATACAGGCAAAGTAGGTTACATTGCTGGGCATCGGAGAGAGGGTCTGAAATGAAGGGTTCTATGTCACGAATTTGGTACCTCCCGTTGATCCTGCCAGTTTCTTATGGGACCCTTTAGGGACCCTTCTATCTGGTCCCTAAATTATTCTCTTGCCCTTGGATTCTCTGCTAGTTGTGAAGGACACCAGAACACAGGTTTCCACAGCCATTTTATGCTATCAATGGTGTTAGTCTCTGAGAAGCTAAAACACTTAGCTGGTTCTGCTGTAAAGCTGCCTTTCTGGAAAAGGATGGCACCCTTCAACTTAAATAATGAAATAATTTATTTTTTTGAGTTTCAACTGTTAATGGGTAGGAAATTCCCTTGAAATTTAATTAAAGACCTCTCCCTGGTATTTTATCTTGGCCTTTCCCCAGTGGTAATGCCGTTGATCAACCACTGGGGAACAGAAGAGAATGAAAAAACCTCTTTTACCTCAAGGAACCTGCAGTGCTATTTTCTGTGCCAGAGAAAAGAACAGATCTAGCATACTATCCTGCTGCAAGTTTTTTCCCTTTGAGTGGTGGTTTTTCTTTTCAACCTGTTACTCAGAGGTGACAAAACCCACAGTGAGAAACACCAACCTTAGCAAAAGTCCATGATATGAAGATTCCTAAAAGAGTGGATGAGGTTTTTAGGATGCTAGAACTGAATTTCATCAAATTTCCAGTTTCTTGGAGAGCACATACGTCCTGACACCATCTTTTCCCACTTTGCTCTTGCTCTTCACAAGTACTTTGGAAAACATATTCTTAAAAAAGATCTGTTTACAGTTCATCATTGGAATAACACTGGGTAAGCAAAACTTTAGAGTTAAAAAGACTAATATGGAGGGTAATTTAAGTGGGTAGGCAATTCTCTGTTTGTACCTATAAAAGACGATAGTTGGCTGAGACCTGGATCCAGAGAGGAGATTTTGAAGCCGTGTCTTTAGATGCTGCTCTGCCTGGTGACAATCATATGCAGTTGCTGTGAGGTGAGCTCAACTTGCAGATGCCAAACTCTATCATATCTCCTCTGTGTGTGTGTGGGGGGGGGGGGGTGTCTTTATGTATGTGTGCACATCTACAGGCAAAGGAGGACTGTGTCATTTGAAATTATGGGAATTTGCTTCTTTTCTGCCACTAAATGAGAAAAAAGAACCTGAGATAGAAATCAGGGGAATAACTTTTAAATTATCCATCTGAAAAAAGGAGACTATTGAGGCTAATTCAAAAAGAAAAGAAGAGCACAGAAAAGCGAAGTCGAGATGTAAATTTTAATTAAAGGGAAGGCAAAAAATGGAATGAGAATGGAACTGCAGCTGTAATGAACTCTATTGTCTTCTGGGTCTTCCAATGCCTGTCTTTCTGACAAGGCTGGACTCCTTGCTAGAATCACTTCTCTCTTTATCTTCCGTTCCAAGGATGGTTTCCTTTTTGTGAGATTTAGTCTTGAATAAACCTCCACTCTCAATCTCCATCTTTTCTGGGAAACGACAGCCCAGGGAGGAGCCCAAGAATGTGCTTTATAACCTCCCTCTTGGAAATCTAGTATTGCACAAACAAATGTTCTGGACAGTTTGAGAATGGACTGCTAATTGTGTGGCTTTTCTAATAAAAGCATTGCCCTATTTTCTATTCTGAATACTGTAGAAACATAATTTCCTGCAATCTCTTCTACGTTTCCAAAGAATTAACCAGTACCATGAAGTGAAATGATCATCATCGTGTAACTAACAATTTTCCTGAAGTAGTATTATAAGAAAATAAAAAAATCAATGCACTGTTTGTAACATGAGAAAGCAAAGCGAATGAAGGCTAAGGCCGATACCTTAAGAGAGGGGCCTCAGGTTCAGTAGCAACGCTGTGCCCTGCAACAAACTGGACTTGCTTACAATTTAACCTGCATGCCACCCCTTTTCTTTGCTCTTTCAGACCCAAAGACGAAAGGATGGTGTCCTGGAGACCAGGATCGGTCCTACATTGCATTGTGAATTATCTGAGTGTTACTGCATTGCTTCTCATGAGCTGACTCACGACGTTTTGGTTCCGTTTCAGTAACTGGCAGACGACGGTTTCTCCTGACCTAGTGGGGGTGGGAATGGACCTACAGCCTCCAGCTTGCTCCTTTCATTATTTTTGGAAAGAGATTTCTCCAGCTTAAACCTGGGATTGAATCTTGAAACCTAGATAAAACAGAATGTAGCTTATTTAGTTTTTGCTTAGCATTTATGTAATCACTGCAGTTTGCAAACACATTTATTCTTCAATGCAGTGTGTGAACCCACCCATGTGGGAATCCAGCCAATGTATTCAACAACTCATGGGTAAAACAAACTCTGTCCTAGCATAATGTGCAAAGCAGTCTTCATACAGATGTGATTTTCCTTTTTCTGTGTAACTTTGGCCATATAAACATTGAAGGTGAAAGCATTGCATCTTTCCGTAATGTACTTAGTAATCATACTATTCTTTCTTTCCTGCAGGAGGGAATGGGAGAGAAAATGATAGGAACTTCCAATGAATCACTGGTGACCGAGTTCATCTTAATTGGATTTTCAGAATATCCCAGAGCTCGGATTATGCTCTTTTGCTTCCTCTTGGTGGTGTATCTTGTTAGCTTTCTTGGCAATGGACTCATCATTGTGTTGAGCATTGCGGACCCACAGCTTCATACCCCCATGTATTTCTTCATTTGTGTCCTTTCCGCAATAGACTTCATTCTTATCAACAATGTACTTCCTGAGTTCTTGGTCAACTGCTTCATCTACAGGCCCACAGTTTCTTTCTCCAGATGTTTGGCCCAAATGTACCTTGGTTTATTTCTGGTTGTAACAGAGTGCATTGTCTTGGCTATCATGGCATATGATCGCTTGACAGCCATATGCCAGCCTTTATACTATACACAGATCATGAGTTGGAGATTATGCATTTATCTCGTAGCCACATCAGTGGCCCTTGCCTTGCTGACAACCCTGATCAATGTGCTCTTGCAACCCACTGACTTCTGTGGACATCGCGTCATCAATCATTTTGCATGTGAGCTGCAATCTTTACTCAAACTGGCTTGCTCCAACACAGTCATCAGTGAGCTCTTTATGCATGTTGCCAGCCTCTTTCTGCTAATCCCTCCCTTTTGCTTCATAGTTGTGACATATGGTCACATAGGCCTGGCTATACTGCGTATTAGCTCTACTCTTGGGCGCAGAAAAGCCTTTTCCGCCTGTAGTTCTCATCTTGCTGTGGTCAGTGTCTTTTATGGAACACTCATGATCATGTACTTGAGACCAGAAGGGAAATCCATTTCTGAAAAGGACAAGGTCATTTCCTTAACATATGGGGTTCTGACCCCCATGCTCAATCCTCTGATCTACAGCCTGAGGAACAAGGATGTCAAGGGGGCTTTTTGGAAGTTGTTTCAAAGAAAAATGTTAATGTAATGTACAGATGTACTCACCATGTACCATGTAGGTCCATTGTAGCTTCTGCAAAAGTTATGTTAATGTTTTTATTGTTGTTGTTATTATTATTATTTATATTAACATTATGTTAATTCTTACAATAGATGCAGAGTATGAGCTCTGTCAGGGAATAAGCACTCTTGACCTGGGAATTCTTAAAGATGTCAAGGAATAGCTCAGACTCATTTTGTCAAGAGGTTTTGTTGAAGCTTCCTTTACACACATGTACCCATTAAAGTTGTTTTACAAGTTTTAGGTGGCATTAACTGGTGGTATTATTTTGATATAGTCTCCCTATATCAAACTACCTCCAAGATACTTTCTGGATTTTTATAACCACAATACTAGCCCTTAAGGGCACCAGATGCTGAGCTGTAACTTCCAGGGAGGCAACAATATGAAAGCTAGGAGGAGAAATAAAGGTATAATTAGATGATACATTTATTTGATTAGATCAGGTCATTCCTTGGCAATGTTACTTGTTGTGGTCTCTAAACCAAGACAGAATCTTCCTAACTTGAATCCGAAGTTATTTCCCAAAGGGAGTTAATCCATCAGGACTCATTTCCCTCCCTGCAGGAGGATCCTGTGGGGTGCCTCTTCCTGATATGTATTATATGCATTATTTGATAGCATCTTCTAACAATATTTGCTCATTGCATTGCATTTGCAGATGTTATTAGAAAGTCAAAGGAAATTTCACATGGAACTTGCATGGAAAAAGAGGGCAGTTATTACTTCTCCAGTAGGGGTGTGAGGGTCCTTTTGCACTCCTCTGGGTTATAGTCCTCTTGTGGAAAGGGGGACAAAATAGATTCCTGGTAACTACTGGACCACCACTCAAAAGAGAAAGTATGATTGATTATGCCTTGTTCCGTACTATGCAGAAAATCCTTAATTGAATATATTAAACTAGAACAGCCATTATATAGTCCTACGTATCTGGATAGCAGAGGGCCAAGAAGGCTATTGAAGAGCCACCAAAGTCACCAGCAGAGTCACTTTCAGAAGAAGTTCCAGATTGCCCCATTGTATGGAATAGCCCCAGTGGTAGAGTTCAACACTATATTGCTACCTGACCGTCTTTGCCTCAAAACCACGTAAACTCTATAACCTGATCTCTATTGTAAAAAGTGACCCTTTAATTAAAAAAATATGTGAACAACCTTTAAGGAAAGCAGAATACTTTTCAGGGAAGGAAAGAAAAGAGAGAGAGAAAGACCCCATGGCATCAGCGTACATGGCAGATGTTAACAAGGTGCGAAATAACAAAACTGTACGAGATGAACAAAGATTTAAAAATTAAAAACTGCACAGGATGCAACAACCCGACTCTGAACATATTATGTGAAGACCTAGCCCTCTGGAGAAGGCTCTAATACAGGGAAAGGTGGGAGGGAAAAGACAAAGAGGACAAAGTGGATGGACTCATTTACTGTGGCGATGAGTGCACCATTGGAAGACCTGAAAGGCCAGGTTAAGGATAGAGCGTCACGGAGAAAATCTACCTATGTGGTCCCTAGGAGTCAAAAGCAACTTGATGGCGCAGAATCAATCAATCAATCAATCAATCAATCAATCAGTAAAATTAGCAATTTCTTGGAAGCATGCTTTTTAGGAAGCAACTGAATGTTTGAAAGGCAGCGAGGAGTCCATATGGGCAACGAGCAGCCCTCAGCCCCATGCAGCTGGGAGAGACCTGTTCCAAGGCCTGCTGCTGCTTTCAGCGTCCTTGCCGTGTTCTCATGCTGCTGCTGCTGCTGCTGCTGCTGCTGCTGTCATTGTGTTGGCAAGAGGGATAGAGAAGGATAAAATTCCGACATGCAGTCTTTCTCCTGTAAATTGTTTACATTCTTTCTCATTTAATGAGGAATCAATTTAATGAGAAAAAATGAGTTCAGGTCTCCCATTTATACACACCCGTTGGGACACAGTTAAATATAGGAGCAAAGAGTTGTGCACGTCTGAGGCATATGTCTACCAACTCTATTATGCGTGTACAAATGAAGGTGTGTATGTGTGTTGCCCCTGAACCCGTTGCCCATCACCGTACGCCCGCTTTCCTGCTCTGAATCTATAAGATTTGGGCTCAGGAGCAAATCTGTCAGGAGACTCTGCAACGATCAGAGCTCAGCAATGGAAAAGAATTGGTACCAAGTCTTAGAAACTCAGATCCAGTAAAAAGCGAGTGAGGGATTTAGGCCCAGATGTCTGCCAGGGAGGCAACTCTACTCTAGGCCAACATTGATCAAGCCGCTAAGAACAAATACAAAGTCAATCATTAAAGAATTCAGTGACTTAAGAATGGCTTCCATATATACTAGATATTATACAACTGGGTAAATGCAAATATTTAGAGTATGTTTTTTAAGTTTACGCCTACAGAAATTGCAAGTAGGTTGAAGAACAAAGAAGGGGGAAGTCAGACGTTAAACATTTACCTTTATTATTTGTAGGAGTGTTTTTTTTTCTTTTTCTGTTTTTAAAAAATTTATAAACAGTAATATAGTGGAGATTTTGGCATTAAACTCAAACATTTACACTTCTTTTTGATACCATAAAAATAACTTAATATACGCTGCTTGGAACCTTTACTAATGATATATTGAATAATAATTGCACAACCTCAGTAATTACCTGTTTATTCATACTGTAGATCATACCGTTTTTGGAAATATAACTTTGCTTTAAATAAAACAAAAGGAATATAAGAAAACTAAATGATAAGACTAAGACAAGCCCAGAGTACCATTGATGCACTTCTTAAAAGAGGGAAATGAATATATATCTCTATCTATATTTCTATATCTGTATAAATTGTATCATTGTTAAATACAGGTTGTTTCAAAATGGAAAAAAATAATTCAACGACCAACGTAGACAAATACTAAGTACACCCATAACTATTCAAGAAACAAAAAAGGCAGTAAAAGAAATCAAATTAGGAAAAGCAGCAGGCCTAGATGGGCTAATAGCTCAATATTACAAAGAACCTGAGGAGGAACTGCTAGAACCATTGCCAGACACAACTGATGAAATTAAAGAAAGAACGGCATAGGAAGAGGCAGACATGGGAAAAGGCATACGTAACCCTGATTCACAAAGAAGGGTATGACCTGGAGAGACCACAGTCATATAAATCAATCTCCATGCTGAAGGTAGATTATAAAATTTTTACAACAATACTAGCTGATCAACTAAAGAAATGCGTCCCAGACATTATAGATATCGACCAAACAAGCTACATTCCAAAGAGTAACATTACGGAGAATAGCAGGTTTATAATCAATTCAGTGGAACCTATCAAGAAAAAAAGGAAGAAAGCTGAATTATTATTGTTGTTGTTGTTGCTATTGCTATGGATATGGAAAAAGCCTTTGACAACTTGCCGTGGCCATTTCTACTGGCAGTACTGAACAAAACAGACCCTGGAGAAGAGCTCGGATCAAAGCTGTAGATATCAATGGCAAAGAGCAAACAGTGGTGGCCGATGGCGCATCCTCCACAGCTGTTCAAAAAGGAAAGGCACAAGGGAAGGATGTCCACTTTCTCCACTGTTATTTAATATGGCTTTAGAAACACTGACAGAAAAGGTCCAAGGTAACAGACAAATATCAGGTAGTAGGTGTAAGAATCTGCCAAACTCAATTCCCAATTAAAGTAAATCTCGTTGAAACCATAAATAGATTCAAAGAAGTTCTTTATTGAGAAGCAGTCTACAGTTCTAGGTTATTGCCAAGACTAAAAGCCCACGTGTGCCAAAACCCCTTTTTCTTCCCAATCTCCTGCACCCTCTTTTCCAGTCCAACATCCGTCTCATGCATGACCTCAGTTCTTCCCGGGTCTCAAGCTGGTACAACCTTGGGCACTCTTGGGAAACAGATAACGGTCTGCCTGCGCCTAACAGCCCTTCCTTCCCTTCTTCCCCATAATGGCAGAAAGGAAGCAAGCAGATTAACTACTTAATTGATTGCGAGGCTTCTGACAGTAGGCATGTAAAAAAAAAAACCCTCGAAAATATTGGAAAAGACATACATACAATTCAGAGAATTTTAGAAATTAAATTTGAAATGAAACCACGTTATTTTATGAACTATAATCCCAGAACACATCAATTAAAAAAAGATACCATAATTTACTGAGATACGTGTTTACGACTGTGAGAATAAACTTTGCGCAACATTGGAAGAGAGATACAATACCGGTGATATCTGACTGGGAATTAAAACTTGGACAATACACAGCGATGGCAAAACTAACAGCATCTGTCCGCAACAGAAATTTAACTAAATTTAAGCAAGGATGGCTTCCGTATGTACAACACGTGATGCGGCAAGGCAACTACAAGGACATAGAGTATGGTTTTTGAGGGTGTTTAAATGTTTGTAAACCCTGCACATCAGCCGAAGTACAGAAAAGGGGGAAGTTATAGATTAAATACCTATTTACCTTTTCCAAGCAGCTCTCTTTTTTTTCTTCTTTTCTTTTCTTTCCTTTTCCTTTTTCTTTTTTTAGCATTCATAAATCACAATAAATAATAATACAGTGGAGATTCAGTATTAAGTTTGAAAATACCAACGTTTTCATGTTACCAAATAATTCAGTGCACATATTAAGCATTAGCTGTACAAAATAAGCAATTCTATGTCAAATTACATTTAACACTGACATAAATTTTCTATTTTGAAAGGCTTATTTACTTTAATCATCATAGCGTTAACAGCTTCCACTTTCTATTCCACTGTTGTACTTAGATTGTACTTGTCTTCTGCATTGTATTATTGGTAATCCATAACAAAACAATGGATTTGGAACAAAAATATAGGCACAACTTGGTTTTCCTTTTTAATTTTTTAAAAATGTTACTAATTACTGAGAAACACAATCAAGAAAATAAAACAGAAAGTTAAGTAGGAAAACCAAAAACAGGGAACAGATTTAGAAGTACAATAAGAACTGAATAAAAATTCAAGGTAACCTTCGTTTGGTTCTACATAATAATATATTGTCAATTTAACCGTCAGATCATTATTAAAAGACAGATGATATGCATTACGAGGGGTTGGTGTTGTAATCTTCCTGGCTCTTCCACTCCAGTATTACTATTCCAGCAGATCCCAGGAGCAACCTCAGAGCTCCCTGTCCAGAAGAGTGCAGTGCTAGGAACAGCTCAGATACTGCACAAAACCCTCAAACTCCTAGGCCTCTGAGCCTAGGAGGAGGAAGTCTCTGAGCCGAGACTGAGGAAGACACAGACCACCCATGGGGGGAGAGGGGATTTCTATATATATAAGGTCCTCCAGGCTCTGTCCATTCCCTCCTCAGGGAGATGGTTTCTCATCTCTAGACTGTTCTTTTGCAGAGGAGCAGATAAAGTCGCCATTGCTCAGTACTCTCAGAATAAAGTGAAAAAAATGTTGAGCAGCATATGTAACCCATTGTGCCTATTTTAGGACTTAAACTCCATCATTTTACACTGTTAATGTCATTTGGTTAATTACCAACCCTTTCTCAACATTCTCTGAGACGTCCAATAAATAAGAAAGAAAAATTTGGATGAATTCATCTCATCTTAGCATCCTGAGAAATGTACATAAGATGCTTACTCATATGGTATATTCCAATTCAGTATCCCCACGTATTTAAGAGTCTAAACAAACCCCTCTCCTACTGCCAATTCTAGGCTGTCCCGTCCGAGATAGCTAACCTACAACCTGTAGGCAATCTTCTTAATTGCATAGCAATAATAATGAAAAGTGTAGCTGGTCCTGAATTTAGAAGTGGAGAGAGATTAATAAGAGATGAACTGATGAGGCATCCATGCCAGCATCAGCCACAAGTTTCATTGCCTACTCAATATTATTTTCAAATGTTACCATGTAGGAAGCTGCCAAAAGGTTTAATGGTTGAGTGTTTCCAAATTCTAGACGTGCTTCCCTTGATCCTGATAATACTAGAAATGTGCATGAAACAGAAACTGTGATTTCTTCCATGCACATGGTGGTAGAGGGTTCAGTCGAACCCGTTCCAGGCAGTGGTTGTCTGGCCAAAGGGAAACTCAGAACAGAACAGAAGCTCAGTAGCCAGCAGTGTTTTGCAGGTTGATTGAGTAGGAGGCTACTCCAGATCTGCCCCATAAAGGTGACCCCCTTTGTGAGCCGCTCCATGGAACACCATCCGCACTGCTGTTTACTGCAGTGGTCCAAGGAGGGGCATCCCCAGTGCGGTTCGCATAGGCACGATTTTAATAGATCTGTATTCATTAGAAGCCTCCTGGTGTCTTTCCTAGCGTTCGCTTTTTCTGGTATCCGACCGCAACTGTGCTAGCTGGCAGCACATCCAGAGGGCGATGGTGCAAGAGAAAATGTGATTCAAATTAAATGCAATGTTTCGAAAGGAAATAACTCTAAGACATTTTTAGTGTTCACCTGAGTGGGCAGGAAAAGCTATTTAGGGAAAGCCAACATATTGTGGAATTACCATTTTATTCTTTAAGAGCTGAATAAGAATTCTTCTAACCTTAAAGGCTTTCTTAGGTTTTCCTGTAGGGCATTTCTTCCTTGCCAGTTGCTTCAGGTTTTCAGCGTTTCATAGAGTCAATATTACTTCTTGTGAAACTTCCCCATTCTCACCATCTGTGTAGGAAATTTCTCCAATCTGGGAGTGTCATTTCATCCGTTCTCTGAACTGGGGAAAATTTGGAATGTTTTGGACAGATGCTTAGAATGACAGCAACAACTTCCTTTCTTAAAATAAATTAAAACAAGACAAAAGGCACTTCTATACAAAGCAACAAAGTCAATCCTCCGGAGCAGAACTGCACAGCCACATTAGCGTCCTCCCCGTGGCCCTCCCTGGAGCGGAGAAAATTCTTTCTGACATGGCCAGCTTGTTCCAGCTGAGCAAGGCGGGAGCTATTTCTTGAAAAGAAATCCTCCTTTTCAGCACAGCACAGAGCATATGGGACTCCTAGAAGAACAACGTCACATTGCCCAGGTTGTAGTCACAAAATCCATCCAAGCTGTTGCATTTCACTGCAGCGAGTACACAGGACTGCAGTTGGTTGATGTGATGGGTCTGCCATGACCCATCCTGGATGCTTCAGAGGAGCTGCAAAAGAGAGGAAAAGTTGCCAGAAGGCACTTACAGTTAGGTCAGGCAAGATGACAATGATTGCTTTTTTCGTAGGATAAATGAGAAAGCTTGTAAGATTCTGTTACTATAGCTAATTTCAGCAAATGTAGTTTTATCCTTCTTGTGGAGTTGATTTCCTGGTCTGGTCTCCTTAATGGGGCCGACACTCCTGTTTCACCAGTGCCCTCACAGAAGAGATTAATTTTCCTATCCAACTCCTTCACTTTTTTCATAGGCTTGATAAGAATAAATTTTACAGGAGCCAGAAGAAATTCTGCTTGGCAAGTCACGAGGGAATTCAGCTTTTTAAAAAAAATGTTTTATTACAGGTAGTCCTTGCTTAACGACCGTTAGTTTAACCATGGTTCAAAGTTACAATGGCCCCAGAAAAAGTGCTTTACAACCTGTGCTCACACTTACAACTGTCATGAACCATTGCAATCCCCCCATGGTCACATGATTGCGATTTACGACTATTTTTACGATGGTCATTAAGCGAATCACCATGTCTTTAAGCAAATTACGTGGTTGTTAAGCAAATTCTGGCAAAAAACTTCCATTGGGGAAGCTGGATTTGCTTAAGGACCATGGTGGTTTGCTTAATGACCATCGTAAAAATAGTCGTAAATGGGATGGGACCTAAGTGACTACCCATAGGAGTTAACTAGGTGCCAGAAGCAAGCCAGGTTCTTAAGCTTAGCTGCTGCAATTAATCTCCCCCGATCCTCTGTCAACACTTGTTCTTTCTTAGATTTTATAAGTGCTTTCTAAAACTTCTTACGCTCTCTGAGCAATTGAGAGGAACCTCATGAGTTCCTCAGATTGAAAAGGAGATACTGCAGTAAGAAGGGCTTTTTTCGCTTTGTAAGTATCTGTGTCAGACAAAGGTTTGGATCTCATATGAAGGGGGCTAGGAGCCTGGAGAGTGTGGATAATAGGCTGGTATTGTGATATTATCTGTTCACAGGAGTCCGCTAAACAAATTTGGGAGCGGAGTTGAAGGAGCGGTTCTGAATTTAACAGAGTGGATGAGTTTTTTGCCACTCTGGAAGGCCATTTATTCCTATGAGTCTTTTTGTTATGGCCCCAGGGGGACAGTAAGCTACAGCTAGGAACTTAACAGTTATTTTAGGAATCAGACAGCAGATTAATGGGAAATGGTCACTATCTGGATGGTTCCCTACGTAGAAATATGTTATTGGATGAGTGAAAATACATGGAACCGTAAAATAATCAACCACACTTTGGAGCCCCAGAAGGTTAGATCCCCATTTAAGTCTCCTCTAGCAGAGCCTTTTAGTATGACCAAGGCCAGACTATCTATAAGCTGGGCCAGTCGGAAGCCTGCCCTATTACTGTGTTCACCTTTAGATTGTTGAGCCTGTAAAGGGCAGACTACTTCATTTGATGGGAGAGACCAGTTACAAAGAGCTTGTGAAACAGCATCTGACCCTCCAATATCAGCGCTGAATTCACCAGCAATGATTACTGATGCATCCAGGTACTGACAAAGCAGACTAGAGAGATAGTTGCAGAATTCACTTCATTCCGTCTGCCTAATAGGGGAAGATGTATATTGATGACTAACCTGATGGACCATGCGGTTTAGGTCCCCCAAACCGCACCTAAAATGGAATAAGTATTCATAAAGTGGATGGAATCTTCCCCACATATGTCAAAATCTCACAAGTTATCCCGCATGAATGCTGAAATGTTGTGTGAGATCTCATGAGATTGCAGCATGTTTGCATGAGACCTCAGTTCAGGGTTGCTAAAATCATGTTCTTGAGGCATCGTATGCAGTGGTGCAGGGCTGCCCGGGGTTTAGAAAGGCTGGGAACTCTGCCCTTTTCCAGTGTATCTCGGCTATGTCAGAAGTGGAGAATCAGAAGAGAGATTTCAGAAAGAAGAAAAGGTCCCAGGCAAGAAGCTTGCTTTGCTGAAACAGTGGTGCTCTTGATTCAGCTGACTTTTTGTTCAATATTTATATATACACTATGGTGTATATCAATCATAATCAACAAACAAAAGTTGGAAATTTCCTCATTCCCAAAAATGAGTGGATTTTGTGTATCTGGGTGTGTTTTGAGAAAGCCTTTCCAGCTTTCTCTTGCTGGCAGCCAAGAAATAAAAGTTACCTGTTTAAATTGTTTGGATTGGCTTCAAGGACATTCGTCTTTTCAGCTTTTTTATATTGATCCTTAATTAATTGCATAACATTTGGACTTTCATATTTAACTTTCCAGTCTGTTTAGACACTGTTACTTTCCCATAAATGCCCCCGAGACCAATGAGACTACACTTATGTTAACTAACACATTCATTTCCCGACTTTCTTTAATTCTTTAGTTTTAGGACACTGACCAACTGCTAAGCATCTCCTCTAAACCTCTTCACAACCAGCCCAAACTATGTGGTGTTCTCCCAGCTGAAACCCATTGAGTTCAATTAGACTTACAGTATTTAAAACGTCTACAGGATTGCAACCTAATTTAAAGAAAGAAAATAAAACTCAGGTTGCCGCAGCGTGACCGTAGACCACTGTTTCTTCGAGGTAGGAATGCACAGCGTCACCTTCCACTGTTCCTAGCTGGTGAGGAAGGGACATCTGCCCATCTTCTCCAGATATGCATCAAAGGTAGTGTGCCAGCTCAAGCATTGCTGTCCGGTTTACCTGCTGGGCATCACTTGAGTGTAGACAAACATCTCCACTCTAGTTTTCTCCTGTGCTCCCTTGATACAGTATATGAAATCCTTGGGTTAGCACCAGAACCATGTTCAATTTGAGTTGATCTTTTGTAGCCTTAAAACCTGCCTAGAGCCCTTTCTCTGAAAACGTGGAAGCCAATTTAGGTGGTGACAAACAACAGAACACAGGTTAAAATGTAAATGGAGCTCTGGCCTTCAGATCGAGGTTCTTCAGCTCGTCCCAAAGCCTGGCTTGGCCTGTGGATGTCTATAGCCTTGGCTTTATTGACCGTTAATTGTAGAATGAAGAATAGCAGGCGTGCCAGCACAGAAAAGTGAATGGGGCCACGAGTAAAACTAATGTTCATTGGTTTCCATTAATTTCGATCAATTTAATTTATATTTAATTGAATCCAATTAATACCATTTTTCCTCTTGCATACTTGTCTCTTGCCGCATGAAGCCCTTTAAGGGGCCATCTGTAACTCAGGCGAATGGGCACCTTTCCCTCCTTGAGTAGACACGAGGGTGCCCACTTCCAGTTATAGAGTATATTAGGTCCCCTTGTGTCAGAGCACCTCTGGCACAAGTCCCAATTTAGGCAGTTTATCTCGAATGCGATGTTTCCAAAGGGAACAACATTTGTCTAGCAAGGTAAGAAGAGGCAAGACTTGGGGCTGAAGATTAATCATTACTTAGTCATGAAAAACACTAAGCCACGCTCTTGTTTCAGCCATCAGCAGCTGAGTCTCCTGCCCCAGGGCTGCATCAGGAATGCATCTTCCTACCTGAACTTTTTGTTTTTTTAAGAAATTAGTTCGCACTCTTCCTGGTTAGTATAGTCATTGGCAGGATTTAACTGAGCCCCATACAGAGCTGGGCCAACAATTTGGCCTCAGATAATCACAAGGCAAGTGGAATATATTGTGTGCTTCTGGAGAAAAAGAATCAAGAATTGCTGTTGAGTTTCTCTGAGCCTTCAAGTGAAATCCAGGCAGGATGGCCGTTTTGCTTCCCTCCGTGTGCCTGATCGATCAGCTGCCCATCCAGGCTGCAGGATGTTGTTTTTTTTACTACCATCCTGGGTGCACGATCTTAGTTTTCCTATTGAAGGGCATTGTTTTAATACACAATTTTATACTCTATGTATAAACATACATGTGACAGTGCAGTCTATCTTATTTCTAAAGGGTTAACTTACTTTTGCCTTCTAAAGAGCCCAGCATTCCCCCACCCCATTGCCTTTAGAAGCAATTAGCCAGAAGCCTGACTTTCTTTGAAGCTATAAATCAGCCCAGTACCAGGCTGGTGCTGGCAGGGAAAGCTGCCAAGAAGAAGAGACCTTGTAATTCCAAAGAAGTCGCAAAGAAAGGGGGCCCTACATTCCAGAGAGAGAGAAGGATGTAGGCATTTCTTTGGTAGGAGGAGAAGAGAGTTGAGTTCACTTTCTCTTTCTAGGACCCCCCTTTACTCCTCCCTAGACCATCCCTGTATTCCCTTGTATGGACGTGGGGGGATGTACGATCTGATTACATTTGTAAATGCCTATAAAACCTCTGATGTTTGCTTTGCAAGGTGTGGTTCTCCTCGACACCTTGCCACGGTGTGGACTGAGCCATCCAGAATGTTTCTTGGCCAATAAAACTTCTGTTAGCTAAAAAGGCCTCGTCTCAAGTTCTATTGGTTCTCTGAACTTGGGTAAACAAATAAACAAAGGCTAATGCCTAACATTATGATTACTTTGCAATAAGTGATCCTTACAGAAGTAGGAGAGTGCTCTCATGGTCCTTCTTAGTCCTACAGTCTCATGGTCTATCATACTGTTTCCCACTTTCGAAGGGATGATGTTCGTTTTATTAAACACCCCACTATTGCACTGGAAGAATAAGTGAATAATGGAGCAGTCAGGACGTAACGTTGCTTCAGGCTATTGCCAGATTGCACTGCATCTGAGAAATGCCCTGCTATATTGCACCTTACCCTCAGTCTAGGGTAGCCAAAGTTTCCAGCAAATACATCTGGCATGGATTTTACTAACTGTAAAAAGAAGACTCTCTGGGCAGTTATTTAGGAGAAGTGTGTTCAGTGTTTATATTGATTCAGATTGTGTGAATTCAGCCAGGCCATCAAGCAGATGGGAAGAAATCTCAGAGTTGGTTCCAAGGTTGTTCTCCCACCTTGCTTGTGCAGGGCTTCCAACAATCAGGGAGATGAACCTTTGGCTCATTGCTTCTATGACATGCGCCTGTGTCATGTCTCTGTTCTCTGTCCCACTCGGCATTTGTGGGTACCACATAGAAGTGGAAATTTGGTACCGAAAAACTGAAATTCTTCCCCACATTTCTGAAAAGAAAAACTGAGTAGATGAAGGGCCTTTCTTTCTTCCTTCCTTCCTTTCTTTCTTTCTTTCTTTCTTTCTTTCTTTCTTTCTTTCTTTCTTTCTTTCTTTTTTAAAATGTAATCTTTATTAAGAGTTCTTGCTTCAATAAAGGACAAATATAAAAATATATAAAGAAAAGAAAGAGAGAAAAAGAAGGAAAAAAGTACAGAAAGCTATAACAGTGAAAGAAAGAGAGATAATTAAAGAAACAAGAACCAGAAAAAATAAGCGACTTCAGACCTTCTTTTCAACCATTCTAAACAAACTCTTTGCTCTTCCTCCATCGTACAAAAATCCTTTCAGTCCCTTTTTCAATCCTTTTTCAATTGTCAAATCCAGAAATCATATTTTTCTTTTTTCCATTTTCAGCAAAAAGTCCATAAAAGGTTTCCAGTCTTTTATGGAAGTACCCTGAGGCTGCTGTAGTTAGAATAAGGGGGGAAATCAGCAGAGGAAGATGAGTAGAAAGACTTGCAAAATGTTTCCATTAGAGGAAGCATGCATGAACTTGTATGTGAACATTCATCCGTGTTTTTTTGTCTGCCAGCATCTTACAGTGAGAAATGGGAGCAGTTTAAAGATATTACAATTTCCCTGGCCTTCTGTTTTATCCCCAGGGATATGTAAAGAAAGAATTCCTACAAGACTACTTAAGACAGCGTTAGATTCTTCATTCATCCAGGCCAGTATTGTCTCCTTTGGCAATAGCTCTCCAGAGTCTCAGGATGAATTCTTGCTTTTCCTTTGCTATTAGAAGGCCCTTGCTCATGTCCCCATCATCAGCTCATTTCAGGTCAGGCTTAGCTGATCCAGTTTGAAAGCAGAAAGCCCAGGAAACAAGCACATGGATCCTCAAACAAACCAACCCAGTGGTCTCTCTCGAGGCACAAATGAACAGACTCAGATTATCCTACTTCAAGCACAAGATGGGAAGGTCTTTGGAGAAGGCTCTAATGCTGGGAAAGGTGGAAGGAAAGAGAGGAAGACTATGACCAGCAGCCAGGTGGATAGGCTCAGTTTCAGCAGCAATATGTGTACCGTTGGAAAACTTGAAAGACCAGGTTAGGGACAGGTCATCATGGAGAAAATCTATCTATGTGTTGCTAAGACTTGACAAAGCCTTGATGGCACATAATCAATCAATCAATATTATTCATAGGAAAACTATGACTGCCCTAACATAGTACTTTTGCTCTCCCAACTTCCATCAGTAGTCCCTGCTTGGTCAATCCATAATTACCTCAAATTTGGGAATTATTCCTACATACTTTGTTTACCTTGTTGGCCAGAGGCCAAAGTATTTACCAGATGTGAACTGGCTTCAGTACTGAAACGGCATGTACTAGATGGATATCAGCTTGGGCAACTGTGAGTTCACTCTCTCTTTCTCACCCCCGGAGCAATGTCCAGGTTTGCAAAGGGGATGCAGAATAGGGCACTTCTTTTCAAGGAAGAGTTCAGAGAGCCCACCCAATGAATAAAAAGCTCTCTTCAGTTCTCTTAGACCTGGGAGACTTCACGATTCCCCTTGTACTAATACTCTTATTTTAAAGAGGATGATCAATATCCAGTTTGTTGCCTTTTTGGGGCAAGAGCAGAACTGCAGTACGCTTAGGCTCCTTTTGCCTCCATATTGTCTTCTTACAGTCACTGGCTTAGCCAATAGTTTGTTTGGTTTTTTTAAGAATAGGGGGTTATCCCTGCCACGATAAGCACCCTCTGAGATAACCTTGATAAACGAATCAAGAGTTCTTCAGAGAAGTGTTAAGATAATGTTGATGGGAAAGTCATGACAACTTTCACAAATGACGACATCACACATGACGTTGATTGTGCTAAGAGAATTGTGCGTGATCCCAATAAGAGGGGTGCCTGGTGAGTCAATCTCTCATTAACAACTTTCCACTTGCAACTTTCAGTAGCAACTGAACTTATTGCTGTGGTCATCTAATACACTTTCTGAATGTGCGAAGTTGTCTTTTATTGCTACGCCTGCATTCTGGTTGCTTTAGAATAGGGTTTAACAGTCCTTTAAACCCAGGTTTAAACACACCCTATGGAGGATGGGGGGTGACGCTGACTGTAGCTGGAGAATTCCTGGCCTTTCCGTTCTGATGATGATGAGCTCCACAGGATCAGAGATCTGGTAGGGAAAGAACACGGTGGTGAGAGAAGCCGGGAGAGACAACTTGTGAAGCCTCCAATCCTGGGATGAAGAGGAAAGGGGGCTACAGCAGCAGATCATTAGATGGGAAACCCTTAAGCTGCCAGTGAGGGTCCAAAAGCAAACAATAGAGATCTTATGTGGTCAACACTCAGAATTATTTAAAGGTTACTCTGCTGTGTGCCCTTCTGATGCCTTCTACGATTTTGTGTAGGATTTTGTGCGCCCTCTGGTGCTCACCAAATACTTCGCACTTCAACTCCCTTTAGCTCTGGCCAGCATGGACTCTGACAAGGTTATTTGGGAGTCCAAAGTATCTGCTGGGCCTCAAGTGCATGTAGGCTTCATTGTGAGAAATAGGAAGTCAGGGCTTTGTAAATTGTTTTAACTAAAACAATTATGTTTCCTTTGATTTTATTCTGGTATTCTTTGGAAAACTAGCAAAGGAACTTTATCAGTCAATGAACAGGAAAGATGAATGATCGTTGGCACTAGCTCACCTGAGAACATCCTGAATCTCTTGAGGTAGACCTACAAGAAACATCTGAAGACATGCAATATTCTTATTCTTACTTTCAGGGTTGCCTGGAGAAAGAACTGCAAAGGAAAAGATCTGTCAAAATGGACTCATGACTGCAGGCTGTGAGATTCACGATCCTGCATTTCTCTTCATCTTCTTGTGATGAAAATAATACTATTCCTTGTATAATCAACATTTAATAATTTGATTCTATGCTTGTACCCCATGTGTTGGGAAGAATGGGTTTCTCTGCATACAAATGATGCTTTTATAAAGAGTTCTTCATAGAAAAGAAGGAAAATGTTTTGGTTTGAAACGTCTTCAAAAAGTGCTTGAAATTTTTCAATAAAATGAGTCTTCTGCATTTTGTCCTTCTCTGTTTCATGCTTTATTTATTTCATTTCATCCTTCATTATTCCCACACAACTGAACTGGCCACCGATCATTCCTATGGCAGAGGAGACCTGTGCAACCAAGTATGTAGTTGGTTCAAAGCCCACCTTCACTTAACAAAGATCCTGATGCAACTCTTAATACAATTTTAGTAAACTACCTTGAAATTGATACATGAAAACTCTAGGCTGGCATCCAAGGCCAGACAATTTCTAAGTTAACCTCCGGTTATATTAAGACCTGGCTTTTGCTCTACACTATAAGAAAAACTGATGCCTGAATTTAGAATTTGATGGCCATCTTACTGCCATCCATTTAGCTGGCAAATAACAGAGCGTCCAAACAAGAGGGCAACATCAGCAATTGAACACAGCCTGCCTGTGGTCCTTTTCTCCCAGTGCTGCAAGGTAAGCTGTAGTCCCCAGGCCCACAGACATGTGGCAGGCAGCCCGAAACAGCATCTCCTATTGCATTCAAAGGCTGTGGAACCGCTCCCAGACTTTGAAGGCAATGCCCTCACATTCGCATAGCAATCCATTACCTCCAACTCCCTCTCTGATGGCATGAGAATCACACTGTCAGAGGAAGGAGGCAGCTGATTGCCTTGAGCTGTGGGCTCTGAAATTCCTGAGCTCTGGGTGTGTCCCTCTCCAGAGACAGATGGCGATGAAGGAACTTGCCTTATTCTGCTTCGTCATCTTTGCAGTTGAGGCAAGGAAGCTTTCTAAATGTGAGTTGTCTGACCAATTGAAGCACCTTGAAACAGACAGCTCCAAAAGGGATCAGTGTAAGTTTTGTTTGAGGTTGATGCGGAGTATCCTTTCCAGTATGACATTTTATTTAGGGCCAGTCTGAGCATGTGTGTGCAGGGGGTGGGAGAATGGAGTGATCAAATTCTTTCAGGTTCTCAATTTTGGATGTAAGGAGTGCTAGTTGACAGTGGGAGGGTTTCCTTTTGCTAAGTCGGGTTCCTGATGTTAGGAATTAACTTCTTTCAAAGAAAGTGAGAAATTCTGGAAACAGAGACTCATACCCAAAGACCAACAATCTTATCCTAAATAAGCAGTAGAAAGTTCAAAAGATGAGAGGGGAATTCTTAGACATGTAGGAATGTATAGATTAGGGTTAGGGTTAAGGTTAGGGCTTGTATAGATGGCTGTCTCCAGTATTTGGAGCAAATGGGAAGGGTGTAAACCTACTAAGTAAATACTATATAGGAGCTTCTCCTTGGTAGGAATCATTGCATTTTGAATCCACAAAGGTCAAAAATGCTTAATAGCATAATTTTGATGGTGGTTCAGTTGGAACAACTAGAATTGCTACTACTAGTATCATTGCTTCCTTCTACAATGTTTTGGAACAGAACATTTTGGAAACCAAAGACATTCTAAACTCCTGATTGTTACACTATGTTTCCCTACTAGATGTCTTTTTGGCTGATTACCCTGCTAAGGCTAACACACAGTACTTGGTTAAAGAATCTGGCATTCCTTACTATGGAATATGTTGTGCAGAGTGCAGCAATACTCCCAGTAAACTGGCCAAAAATACACATCAGCATGAGAGAGATTTAAAGAATGCAATGTCCATATCTTGTTCTCCAAAGAAATCCAGCCAGAAAATATAAAATCTCTGGTTGTTTATTGATAAAAAATGCAAAACTCCATAAAATATAAGTTTCATGCAAAATATAGGAAAAAACCACTTCTTCTCATATATGGGCATCCAAGACTTATCCACTACACAAGTATAACAAAGTCTCTAGCCAAAAACTCTCAGAGAAGAGGTACACTACTTGGTTATTAGTTACTACTACATAACCCATAAAACTGACTACATGATGGCTAAAACTCTACTCAGCAGCTGGGCATATAATCCTCCCGTTTTATTGCCACCCCTTGAGTAACTAGCATACAAACGCCAATAGGTGGCAGTAAATAGCAATATACGTGCAAACTTACAATAACAATTTGCACATGACTTGCTTGGCCATAACAATATGTTTCAGAGATAGCGAGATGACTTTCTTCCCATGAGAAAATCCTAACAGAATATTCTCGCTGAGTGGCTTGGAGTGGTACAAAAATGGGAGGTCTCCCTTAGAGAACAAATGCAACAACAGCTGTAACGGTGAGTGCGTTTGTCTTCCTGTCATGGCTTTTGGTAAGCAGCACTTCAATTCTAAAATGGAAGATGTTTCTAGAAAAAAAGCAGGCAAACAAGCCCCTTAGTAAATAAATTAATCCGCTACCATGTTCCGGTCAGCCTAACTTGAATGTTTGAAACAAAAAAGTCTTCAGAGGTGTTCTGATGTTTTAATAGTTTATAAAACAGATGACTATAAGCCATTCCACATGAGCTTAAAATGTCCTCTTTCTCAAGTTTTTCAGACCCTCTGAGCAAATGAGACCACAGAATAAAAGAATGAGGCATAACGATAGAAGGCAACGCTTGGTAAAAACAAAACATTTTCCTCATGACTTTTCTAAATATTTTGTCAAGGTCAAATGACGTTACTTGTTCAATAAGTAACATCAATTCGACTTGTTCAATAAGTTCATCAATTAATAACTCCTTCTGATGGAGGTTGCTGGAAGCGTAATGAACTCCGTGAGTTAAGCACAGGTAAGCCAATCGGGGATTCTCCCTGAGCAAACGCCAGAGCTCACTTTGACATGCCCACGATCTGGAACAGCAGCGATGCCCTGGTGTTTCTGGGAACTTCAGTTAGCCTCTAAAGTTGCACCTGGGTTGTTTTCGATTCAGTTGTTTCAATGCCTTTCATACATTTACTGGATGATAACACTACTGATGATTCCAGCTGCCTCAAGAAAGCTGCTGCGGAGCATTGGATGAATTCTTGGTGAGCAAGATCAGCTTTTATAAATGAGTGGCTGAGAATATTAACCACTTTGACAAAAGAACCATTTTTGGAGAACTTTCTTCCAGAAAAGTCGATGGGAAAATAGAAACCATGGACCAAGCTCACTACCTTTGTCCTTAGAAGAGGAACACTCTTTTGTGCATCCAGCCCCAGTCATGCTACATACACCTGCTAAAACACTGGATGCTGTACTGGTCATGATAAATGCATCATACTGATTTCAGTGGAGTTGTTCCAAATAAAATTGAGCCTGGATCCAACTCCTCCGAGAGAGGGATGAAAAAACATGGTGAAGAAGAGTAGAGAATCCATCTACATTTCGTTTCAAAAAATGTTTGAGGCCTCCAACCGTTACACTCCTGGACATGGTTTTTAATCAAGTTTCTAAGCACTAGTTTCTGAATGGTAGAAAATTGCTGCCACCAAATTAAATTGTCTAAACCTCAGAAACCTGAAAGCCTGGCTAATGGAGCATAGGGTTGGGACTGGGGCACCTTTACAAGATGGACAACATTAGAATAAGGGAACGTAAGAAAATGGCTTACAGATAAGAACAAAGCATCACATTCCACATCACTAATTAAGATTACTTAAATGGGCCCAGGTGAAAAAGACTCGGTCAGCATTCTTAAGATGAGAAGTTAATAAGCTCTCAGTGGCTCTTCCCTTTGCCTGGAGGTCCCTCAACCTCAACCTCAACCCAGCCGGTTCCGCACAATCAACAGTAGGGACAGGAAACATGGTGCCTATCTTTCTAGATAGATCTATCTGTCTTTGAATCATATTGTCAACAACTATTATCTTAACAAACTGCCAGGAACAATTGCAGATGTAATGGTCTGCTGGCCTAAGAAAGAAATGCATCACTTCACTGCTGTAGCAATGTCTCCACTTAATAGACACTGGTCACTGCAAATGATGTGATTTGTGGCATCTGCATGGTGCAGCTGGTGGCAGGCTGACCCTCCAGTGGGTGGCACAAGAACGGGACGCGGGCAGTGCTGCATTATTTACATGGGCGGGATGAGGATTTTTCAGGGTTTTTTCCTGGATTTTGGGAGGAGTTGGGAGGCACTTTGGTTTTGCTAAACATGCTCAGCCTAATTGAGGACTTCCAAGAGTGTCTGATGTGTTTCTAACTTCCAAACAGCTCCATCAAACTTGGTAATCAGGGTTGAAGGAGACCCCCAGGAGCTGCCAAACAAAGAATGGCTTGCCCACCCATGTAAAACTATTTTGATGATCTGTCCAATATTCAAAAGCATCTAGCATTGTTTTGGGGAATCAAAACAGTTTGCCTTTGGCTAAATTAGGGAGGGCATTTCAAAGGATTAAGAAGAGTAGAGAAATCCTGCGATATGTGATGTCTCTGAGGAAGCTCGTCACCATGATTTTGAAGACGTGCTCATTTCCTTCCCCAGTTCTAGAAAACCAGATGGGGGGTTATTTTGTGAGAGAGAAGAAAGAAGAAGATCTCGCTGAGAAGGGTGGGGCTGGCACCGCTGTGGTAAGAGGCTTCACTTTGCACATGTGTGTGCCACACCAAGACCATTGTGGCCAATACACTAAACCTCAGTGGCTTCTGCCAAAGCCAGAATCTTGATCAACGTGTTTCTTCAGTTGATGAGGGAAGCCAGGATAATGATGAAGAAGAAAAAGGAGAAATCCTCATTCCCTTGAATGGGATAAAAATTACAAATATCACAGGGAATCCCTGAATGATACCACACGGGGAATTCCCTTTACTCTCCAGGCTTACTTGCTGTTTCTCACCTTCCTGAACTATAGCAAAGTTGCCACTCTTTATCCTGCACCCACAGGTAGCAATGTTGTAGGCATCGGACACAGAATTAAAGTTCAACATGAGTCAAGATTCCCATTTTCTCTTCCTTTCCTTTTGCAAGTTGATGCCATACCAATATCAATGGATCACATTAGAATCTGTTAAAAAGAAGACAATTCTGTTAAAAAAGACTACAATTCTAGAGATCATGCCACGATTACCAGCAGATCCCATTTTTGGCAAGGTCCACTGAAATTTATTTATTTATTTATTTATTCTTATACTTTTTAAATACAGTAAAAATATAAAGAGTAAAAGGAAAGGGGGGGGAGGAAAATACAGAATTATGACTTCTGCCCTTCTTTCTATTGAGTAGCTACCATCTTCTTCTTTCCCCTCCCTCTTTTTTTTCTTACTTGTAATTCCCTTCCCCTTCCCCTTCCCCTTCCCCTTTAACTCTTTCTGGTCCCCAAATTCATAAAGCACAATTCGTTCTTTTCTTCTTCCAACAAAAACTACATATAAGGTTTCCAGTCTTTCAAAAAAGTTCTTCTTTTTTTATTGTTTTTTCCCTGACCAAACTGGTCAGCTTCACGATTTCTACAAGCTCCATCAATTTTATCATCCAAATAAATAATATGAATTAATCTGTAATCTTAATCAGTTGGAAACCTGCTTCTCTGTCTTCTCTAAAGTATCCAACATTCCAGTGGGCCCATTTGCAAATCTGGATATAATTCTCACAGGGTGAATGTAGAGTTTGGCAAAGAAGCGTATTCTCCGCAATGAGAGTGTGGCTGGTTCATGCAACATCTTGTACTAAGCTGAATTAGGGTAATGTACCTCATGCTTCAGCATGTTTTGGAAAACCCAACCATTGTCTTAGAATGTTACTTTGACCAGGACATTACTACAAGCCATACTAGGTTTATTTCTGTGGGCTAGTATGTGACATGAACAGAGCTATAGTGTTTTGTTAACTTGGGTTGGCGTTTGCATATTATGTGAACCCAGGCAGTTGGACTGATGTGTTGTGTTAACAGCAGCAGGAGCTGAAGCTACCCTGTAATTATGAAAGGAGTTCCAATTGAGGATCTGCATTCCCTTCAATGTTTTCCGCAAAAAGAAGAAGGAAGGAAGGAAGGGAGGGAGGGAGGGAGGAAGGAAAGGGAAGAAAGAAAGTAAGAAGAAAGAAGAAAGAAAGAAAGAAAGAAAGAAAGAAAGAAAGAAAGAAAGAAAGAAAGAAAGAGAGAGAGAGAGAGAGAGAGAGAGAGAGGAATGATTTGCAGTGCAATTCAAACTCTTTCAATGTTGTTGGGAGTTCTCCTTGTTGAGTCCTGACACATTCTACCTTAAAATTCAGTATTGCTTATTCCCGCTTGTGTTTAATAGGAATAGTAATGCTTCCTATTAAATTATTTTTAGAAAGCATACCAGTGATTGTCAGCAATAGGAACATACATGGTACATGGTGAGCACATCTTTATGTTACATTAACATTTTTCTTTCAAAGAGCTTCCAAAAAGCCCCCTTGACATCCTTGTTCCTCAGGCTGTAGATCAGAGGATTGAGCATGGGGGTCAGAGCCCCATATGTTAAGGAGATGAGCTTGTCCTGTTCAGAAATGGATTGCCCTCCGGGTCTCAAGTATGTGATCATGAGTGTTCCATAAAAGACACTGACCACAGCAAGGTGAGTACTACAGGTGGAGAAGGCTTTTCTGCGCCCAAGAGTAGAGCTAATATGCAGTATAGCCAGGCCTATGCGACCATATGTCACAACTATGAAGCCAAAGGGACAGACTATCACAAAGAGGCTGGAAACATGCACGAAGAGCTCACCGGCTGGGTTGGAGCAAGCCAGTTTAAGTAAAGATTTCAGCTCACATCCAAAATGGTTGATGATGAGATGGCCACAGAAGTCAGTGGGTTGCAAGAGCACATTGATCAGGGTCGCCATCAAGGCAAGGGCCACTGATGTGGCTACCAGATAAATGCATAATCTCCAACTCATGATCTGTGTGTAGTATAAAGGTTGGCAAATAGCTGTCAAGCGATCATATGCCATGGTAGCTAAGACAATGCACTCTGTTACAACCAGAAATAAACCAAGGTATATTTGGGTCAAACATCTGGAGAAAGAAATTGTGGGCCTGTAGATGAAGCAGTTGATCAAGATATCAGGAAGTGCATTGTGGGTAAGAATAAAGTCTATGGCAGAAAGGACACAAATGAAGAAATACATGGGGGTATGAAGCTGTGGGTCCGCAATGCTCAACACGATGATGAGTCCATTGCCAAGAAAGCTAACGAGATACACCATCAAGACGAAGCAAAAGAGAATAATCTGAGCTCTGGGATATTCTGATAATCCAATTAAGATGAACTCGGTCACCAGTGATTCATTGGAAGTTCCTATCATGTTCTCTCCCATTCCCTCCTGCAGGAAAAAATAAATAGCGTGATTACTGACTATATTAGGGAGAGATGCAATGCTTTCACCTTAAATGTTTATATTGCCAAAGTTACACAGAAAAAGGACGATCACATCTGTATGAAGACTGCTTTGCACATCATGCTAAGACAGAATTTGTTTTACCCATGACTTATTGAATACATTGGCTAGATTCCCACATGGGTGGATTCACACACTGCATTGAGGAATACATTTGTTTGAAAACTGCAGTGATTTGCATAAAATGCTAAGCCGAAACTAAATCAGCTACATTCTGTCTTAGCGAGATCTCCAAATTCAATCCCAGATTGAAGCTGTTTCCAAAAATAATGAAAGCAGCAAGCTGGAGGCTGTAGGCCCATTCCTGCCCCTACTGGTCAGGAGAACCCCTCATCTGCAAGTTACTGAAATGGAACCAAAACGTCCTGAGTCAGCTCATGAGAAGCAATGCAGCAACACTCAGATAATGCACAATGCAAAGTGGGACTGATGCTGGTCTCCAAGACGCCATCCTTTCCTCTTTGGGTCTGAAAGAGCAAAGAAAAGGAGTGGCACACAGGATAAATCGTACGCAAGTCCAATTTGTGGCAGGGCACAGTGTTGTTACTGAACCTGAGGCCCCTCTCTTATGGCATCAGCCTTAGCTTTCATTCGCTGGGCTTTGGTATTTTACAAACAATGCATTGATATTTTTTCTTATCATAATACTTGGGGATTATTGTTATTTCAATGATGATCATCATTTCATTTCATGGTACCAGCTAATTCTTTGAGAGGGTGGAACAGATTGAAGGAAATTATGTTTCCACAGTATTCAGAATAGAAAATAGGGCAAATCCATTCTCGAACAGTTCAGAACATTTCTTTGTGCAATACTAGAATCCAAAAGGGAAATTATAAAGTAAATTCTTGGGCTCCTCCCTGGGCTGTCATTTCCCACAAAAGATGGAGATTGAGAGTGGAAGTTTATTTGAGACTACATCTCACGAAAAGAAAAACAGTCTTGGAACGAAAGATAAAAGGAAAAGCGATTCTAGGAAGGAGTCCAGACTGATCAGAAAGACAGGCATTGGAAGACCCAGGAGACAATAGAGTTCATTACAGCTGCAGCTCCATTCTCATTCCATTTTTTGCCTTCCCTTTAATTAAAATTTACATTCTTGACTTCCTTTTTCTATCCCTTCTTTTCTTTTTCAATTAGCCTCAAGTAGTCTCCTTTGTGCAGATGGACAATTTAAAAATCATTCCCATGATTTCTATCTCAGGTTCTTCTTTCTCATTTAGTGGCAGAAAAGAAGCACATTCCCATAATTTCAAATGACACAGTCCTCCTCTGCTTGTAGATGTGAACACATACACAGACAAAGACATCCCCCCCCCCCCCCACACACACAGCAGATATGATAGAGTTTGGCATCTGCAAGTTGAGCTCACCTCACAGCAACTGCATATGATTGTCACCAGGCAGAGCTGCATCTAAAGACACGGCTTCAAAATCTCCTCTCTGGATCCAGCTCTCAGTCAACTATCATTTTTTATAGTCAAAGAGAACTGTCTACCCACTTAAATTACCTTCCGGATTTGTCTTTTTATCTCTAAAGTTTTGCTTACCCAGTGCTCTTCCAGTGATGAATTGACAGCAGATTTTTTAAAGAATATATTTTCCAAAGTAATTGTGAAGAGCAAGAGCAAAGTGGGAAAAGATGGTGTTAGGACGTATTTGCTCTCCACGAAACTGGATATTTGATGAAATTCAGTTCTAGCATCCAAAAAACCTCATCCACTCTTTCGGAAAGGTCAGTGTTTCTCACTATGGGTATTGTCACCTCTGAGTAACAGCTTGAGAAGAAAATCAATCCCTTGAAAGGAAAAAACTAGCAGAAGGATAGTATGTTAGATCTGTTCTTTGCCCAGGCAAAGAAAATAGCACTGCAGGTTCCTTGAGGTAAAAGAGCTATTTTTCATTCTCTTCTTTTCCCCAGTGGTCGATAAATGGCATTACCACTGGAGGAAGGCCAAGATAAAATTCCAGGGAGAGGTCTTTGATTGAATTTCAAGGGAATTTCCTACCCATTAACAGTTGAAACTCAAAAAGATAAATTATCTCATTGTTTAAGTTGAAGAGTGCTGTCTTTTTCCAGAAAGGCAGCTTTACAGCAGAACCAGCTAAGTGTTTTAGCTGCTCAGAGACTAACAACATTGATGGCATAAAATGGGTATTGGAAGCCAGCATTCTGGTGCCCTTCACAACTAGCAGAGAATCCAGGGGCAAGGGAATAGTTTAGGGACCAGATAGAAGGGCGCAGTCCCATAAGAAACTGGCAGGATCAATGGGAGTTACAGATTTGCTGACATAGAACCCTTCATTTCAGACCCTCTCCCCTATGCACATGAATGTACCCAACATTGCCTGTATGCAGAATCTGGAAGGGGGACAAGAGACAAAAATCACTTCCAGAATAGAGCGCTTAAAGAGAGCTTCCAGTGAGGAATATGGTGAACTAGACATCCCCGAAGGAGCAGGGACGACAATACGGTGGTGATTGGTGGCCAGATCAGTGGAGATCGGCCAGCACAAGTCTTTCTGGGCAAGGGAGAAATTGTGAGATTCCCCCATTTGCACTCTGGACAACCGCTCCTCTTGAGTAGACGGCAGGACTTGAGGGTTTTGCCGTCAGCTCATGAGTTGAATGGCTGGGAGTCAAGGGATTTCCATCTAAGCTCACAGCCCATTGTATGGACACAAAGTTCAGCCACCTCATTTATTAATCACTTTTGGATGTAATTAATATATAGTTATGGAGAGATTTTCTAAGCAGCAGGATAACACTCGGTGAGTTATAAATCTTTTGGGGGGAGGATTTCAAAGGAATAAAGAAAGAAAAGGGTTTTAGGAACTGAAATAGTTTTGGCAAAAATTTAACAAGGAGCTGATCTAAGAAAGTTTAAAACAGATAATGAAGACAGTTATTTTGAAAGATTATTTTTTGGTGAAAGTGCTTTTGAATAAATTGGAATTAAATTAGAGAAACGAACCAGAATGTTCATGGGAATGTTTTCTGTTTACTATTAAAGAGTGCAGAAAATTGGCGGATTTTGCAAAAGAAAAGATAGTGGTAATATGTATGTATTAGCTATGGAGATGTAGCTATGGAGATGTAGCTGTGGAGATATGGATTGTAATGTTGATTGGAACTATAGAGTGCCATTAGAGAGAAAAGTATTAAAAGTATTAAAGTCAAGGAACACAAACCAACACACACACACACACACACACACACACAGACAAGTTGGGGGGGGGGGAAGTTTGCCTTTTCTTGTTTGAGACACTTTCCTTTTTGGATTACAATATTATAATGAGAACAAGAAAAGTGGCAAAAATAGAGGGGAGGAGAAGATCATTAGTGCAACCTGCAGAGAAAGGAATTGCCCCAGATTTGCTTCAGAAAATGTTTCGAGAATCTCGTAATAAACTGGCAGAATCACTTGATTCTAAACTAAGTCACTTGATACCAAATTGATAGCTTTTCAAAAAAGGTTGGAAGAAGAGGACACTGAGGCAGAAATTGATGAAGTACATAGAATAAATTCCAGATTTGTGAGAACCAGAAATGTGCCAAGAGATCTTTTCGTGCACTTTGTCAGGATTAAGGCAAAAGATCAAGTTTTGCAGCAGCATTTCAATACAAGATTGAAGACTGATAATACAGATATAATTGTTCTTAAGGAAATTCCTATTAGAATTTTACATAAGAGAAAAGAGGGTTTGTTTTTTTTTACTTTTAAAGCAGAAAAAGATCCCATTCCAATGAGACAAAGTGGAAGGTGTGATTTTTCCTTTAAACAAATGAGGTTTTGACTGAATTCTGTTCAGAAGGTGAGAAGATTTTTAGAAAAAATCAAAGAGGAATTGCAGGAGATCCAAATGGAGATGTCAGAGGAGACTACACAAAAACTCCAACAGGCGCAGCAAGAAACTGAAGGAGCTGACTTCCGCCCAGACAGGGCAGTGCGCTGATGCGTTTCTTGGAGCTCCGGGGGCGCCCGAGCTGCATTTGATTAGCGGTGGGTCCAGAGGAGAAAAGACCACCAAAATACTCCCGTGGATAGGGGGAGTTTGGAAGATCAACCACAAGAGCCGCGGACGCTGTTCCTCCTGACTTTCCTGGATTCCACCACGGGAAAGCCGGTGAGTAGAATACTGAAGGCGGCTGGGAAACATCGTGCTTTACAATGCAGAGAGCCTCATGAATGAGAGACGTTAGCGCTGCAGTCCGGTGTCTTAGATCACTTTAGAAGAGGAAGGTGTTTTTCTTTCTTTCTGTAGTCTCCTCCTCTTTGGATTACTTTCCCCCCCCCTTTTTTTTTTGTTTTATTAATATCTAAGATCTATCTCTGGACTACGCTTCCAGATGCTGGTGAGTTATTTTTTAATTTTTTTTCATGGAATGTAATGGGTGAAAATTGACAAATGGACTTTGCTACGATTTGGAAATTTTTTATGGATTTTAAATTGAGGATTTTATAAATTGTTAATGGTTTGCCTTTTTTTATGGGATTATAATTTTTTTTTTTTTTTGCTTTTTCTGGCATATAAACTTATATTGGACTACGAATCTGCTGTTGGATTTCTATACCTGAGTTTTCCTTTTTTTTCAAGTTGAACTTAAAACCTTGAATACCTGGAACAACATTATGAAAAACAAGCACCTTTGATATTTTTGGATGCTGAAAAAGTCTTTGATAATTTAAATTGGCCTTTTATGTTTAAAGTTTTGGATTTTATGAAATTTGGGGAAAACTTTGTTAAATGGATTAAATCAATATATATACCACAAACCGCAAAAATAATTGTTAATTTTACTAAACCATGTGAAATTCAAAAAGGTAGAAGACAAGAATGCCCCTTGTCTCCCTTATTATTTATATTGGTTTTAGAAGTATTACTTAGAGATATTAGACAAGATGACAACATTTTGGGAATAAGAGTTAAAAAAGAAGAATATAAGTTAAGAGCCTTTGCTGATGACCTAGTCATTACTTCAGAAAACCACAGCAAGACTTCTTTATGCACAATTCTGGAAAACCCAGAGACTACCAACAATACAAGAATGGTTGTTAAAACTGATGGAAATGGCAGAAAATGATAAACTCACTTGCTTATTAAAATAAAACTCAAATAACTATTACCTTAAAGAATGGAAACCACTGATTGACTATTTGCAAAATGCAGGTGGGGTGAAGCTTACATGGGGATTTGAAGATTAGATTATAAATGTAATGGGATATGTTGTGAGAGTAAGAGCGAGAGGTATAAAGAATGTACTCTCATCCCCCGAAGAGCGAGGGAGAGATAAGAGGATGAGACTGGCCCCTCCCTGAGGAATGCTAGTGATGTTTACAGATTGACCCTGGGAACTACTCTCAGTCTGGGAAGATTCTTTGTATAGTGTGGAGCCAAATAAACCTTGCTGGATTGAATCTGTATAGTCTCCTGGAGTTTCCTGGGCTAAACCTGACATATGTTTAGACAAGGAATTATTCCTACTTAATGTATTAAATACTAGCACTATGATAGCCTTATTATTCCTAAGACCAGAGATAGATTGGAAGTTATCTATTTTTCATTTTTTTTTTCTCTTACTTTATCTCACTTTTTCTTTCCCTTTTCTTTATATTTTGTATTTCCAATTTTCTTTTATATTTCTAACTTTTAAATTTGTAACTTTAAAATTTCAATAAAATATTATAAAAAAAAAGAAAAGAAATTGAAGGAGATGATACTGAACTAGGCGCTGCAGGCACAGATTTTTCCAAAACTTTGGCTTGATGATGGATTATAAATGCTTAATAAGTAGTATAAATGAAGTAAATGCTCCTCAAAAGAAAAAAAGTATTTCATTATTTCAAAAAATTAAAACAAGATATAATTTACTTACAAGAGACACATATTAGGAAAAAAGGACATAAAATATTCGATTCATAAAAATTTGGGTGAAGAATTTTTTTCTGCAGTGACAAAAAAAGAAAAGGAAAGGAAAGAAGTTGAGTTGTTTTATATATTAATCCCCAACTAAAACCAGAATGTGTGCTGACTGATGAGTATGGTAGATTTTAGATTTTATGGTATGGTAGAACTTATGCTGAAATGAGGACAAAGCAGTGTTTCATAAATGACCTATGGACAGAATAATGGATTTTTCTTATGAAAATAGGTCATTGATGAGGGAATTGAATGGAGCGATCTCCACACAACTGGACAGAACTTCTGAAAAATATATTAGCATTACGCAAGGTAAATTACCAAAAGTTTTTTTTTAATCTGATGGACAATTTTGGGCCAGTTGATATACAGTATGGACACAGGAAAATGGCAATTCAAGAGAGTATACTTACTTTTCTGAAAAACAGATCTTTTTCAAGGAGAGACATGATTTCAAAGAATTTGGTGGCTAAAGTTTCTAGAGCAGAGATATTACCAAAGACTTTTTTGGATCAAAATCCTGTGAGGTTACCGTATTTTTCCAACTATAAGACAATACTTTTTTCTAAAATCCTTACGCTAAAAATTGAAGGGCGTCTTATTCAAGGAAGTCAGCTGAGGAGAGAACTGCGCGGTGGCAAAACTGCCCATACTTTGTCTCTGCAGGCAGGCTTCCTCCTATTGCTGGCCTCCAATCACGAGTGAAATAGCTTGTCTCCCAAACAGACTTCCTCCAAACACGAGCCTTATGTAACTGACGTCAGCTGATGCTGAACAAACCAATTAGAGGAAGTGTGTTTGCAGAGACAAGCTATCGGCAGTTTCACTCGTGATTAAATGTAATCAGTTATACAAAAGAGCATGGAAATAGAGCTGCAGACAGACGGTTTGGACCTCCTCCCACCGAGTGTATCAGGTAAATGTTAACTAATTACTAAATAAAAATGTGTTCTGCACTATCTTTAAAATATTGATTTCTTAATTTTGGGTTGGAAAAGTGGGGGTCGTCTTGTACATGGGGGCGTCTTATTGACGGAAAAATACAGTAATTTACAAAAGAAAATCTAATTCTTTTAGATGGAGACTGAAAGAAATGTTGCTACAGGAAGAAGCAATAGTGGAGGCTTGTACAAAGAAACTAAAAGAATGTTTTGAAAATCATTTAGGTAAAGGGACTGATTTAAAAATGGTTTGAGATGCAAGTAAAGCTTTTATTAGAGGTCATTTTATACAACATAACAGTGAACTTAAAAAGAAGTGCCTTTTTCTTAAAAAGAGAAAACACAAGCTATTTCGGATGAAATAAAGAGATAAGAAGAACTAAAGCATTTTTCAGAGAAGACAAGTATTTCTCAAGAAATTAAACTACAATGGCAATTATCTATGTTAACAGTAAAAGAAATGGAAATAAAAATGAATTATGTAAAGCAAAAAAAATTGAGTTTACAAATAAACCAGGGAAGTGGCTAGCATATAAATTACAAAAAGAAAAAAAGAAAATGATATTTAATTGCAAGAAGGAGATACTGTATTAATGGACAACGTAGCCATACAAAAAGTATTTCATCAATATTATTCTAATTTGTATAAAGGACATGACATCTCTCTAGAGAAAATAGATGAATATTTAAAGAAACAAAATTTTCAGAGGTTTACAGAGGAACAGAGACAGATTATTAACGTTCGTTTATTAAGGACTGGTATACAGGTTAAGAGCATTGCTGAAACTGAAGCCCACGTGCGCCAAAAGTTACTTTTATTTCTATTCACCTTGCACCTCCCCCCGGTCTCACGTTGAGACCTAGTTAGCAGTCCATCTGCACCTAATAGCTCTCCCCCTACCCCCTTATCATCATAATGGCAGAAACGAAGCAAGCAAGCTAGCAGGATAATTGATTGATTGTGGAGGTTCTGACAGGCCACCCCTCTGGAAAAAAGGATTATGCTTGGGTCTTGGAGTAGAAAACCTGTAAGGGAAGAGAGAGAGAGAAAGCAAACATATATAGAAGCAATGCACTATTTAGGTTTGTTTGGGTATTTTTTGTAGAAGTCTTTGATTAGTTGAGGTGCTTTTACATTCTTCCTTTTGACCCACTCGCACTAAGACTTCGGGAAATGTTTCCACTGAACTAAAAATTGTATTTCTCCTCTATGCTTCCTGGCATCTAAGATCTCCTTCACTTTGAAGTGCTCTTCCCCTTCAATCATTATCGGGTTGGGCGGGGGCTGAGTTGTGTGCCACTGTGATGATTCTTTGCGAGGCTTCAAAAGGCTACAGTGAAACACGGGATGAACTCTTTTGAGATTTTTAGGTAGTTGTAGCCTGAAGGCGACTGGGTTAAGGACCTTTTCTATTGTGAACGGTCCCAGGAACTTAGGTCCCAATTGCTTTGATGGCTGTGATGACTTGTGGTGTTTAGTAGATAGATAAATTTGTCTCCCTCCTTCCAATCTTTCTCTGGAGATTGCTTGCGATCAGCATACTTTTTATAATAGTAATGGTCTTCAGCTATGTCTTTCCTCATAGAGGGCCACCAGAATTGCCTCCGAACGAGGTGCAATGTTTTAACCAACCCAAAACGCCCCGCTGTTTGGCTGTCATGGCTTGTCTCTAAAACTCCCTTCCTGGATTCAGCCGGGACATATAACTGGTCTCCTAGCCATCACGCTCCTCCCTCATTTCTCAGGGAATCCTTGTGGTTTTGGAGCCACATTGTCAGGTTTAGCCCAGGAAACTCCAGGAGACAATACAGATTCAATCCAGCAAGGTTTATTTGGCTTCACTCCATTTACAGAATCTTCTCAGACTGAAAGCAGTTCCCAGGGTCACACTACAAACATCCTTAGCATTCCTCAGGGAGGGGCCAGTCTCATCCTCTTATCTCTTCTCCGCTCCTCTGGGGATGAGAGTCCATGTTTCACACCTCTGCTCCACACTCCCACACACATGTTTTTCTCCAAACTGCTGTTCAACTCACGTAATAGGTCCTCTCTGGGTTCCTCCCTCTGTTGCTTACTCCAAGACCTGGTAAGGGCTACCATCCCCGGTTGGGAGCAGGGGATGACCACAGACAACTTTCTTCTCTCTGGCTGTTGTGCTGAGGCAGCCTAGAGAGTCTGTCTGCCAGGAAATTCTTTCCCACGGTATATATTTCAATGTGAAGTTAAACCAGCTGAAAAACTGAGCCCACCTAACTTGCTTTGGGGATAGTTTCCTTGGGGACCTCAGGGCTTCTAAGTTTTGTTGAAGTTTTAAAAAGCTTGTGAGTGATGGAGAAAAGTATCCTGGGTCAAAGGCACCACTGGGAGTTCAGGTTGCTCCTCCGGATTTTTTAGAATACTAGATAGGACTGAAAGTCTGCCAAAGTAAAGAGCACAGAGAGAGGGTTTTGGTTTTGGTTTGTTTTTTTGAATAGGAAAACCTTCCAAGGAACTTGTGCTACATTTGTAAAGTTAGCCCTTGAATGAAGTCCCCCCCTTTGTCCTTCTGCTCCAGGAGAAATTAGACATTGTGCTGGTAAAAATGCCTCATAGATTAAGTCACCTGCTGTTGGGAATGGCTTGTGGAACATCGGCTGGTCCAAGGAAGAAAAAGAGAAATGTCAGAGGGCCTGGCATTTCCCCTTTCTCAGCAAGACATTTTGGGTGCCAGATAAAGAACAGATAGGAAAAGTGAGAACATCAGTATAAGCTCTGACCTCAGTGTAACAGGTTATCATTCTGGAGTTGCTGATAGTTATCTGTCTTCTGTCTAAATAATCCATAGTTTCATATCAGATGCTACCTTAAAATGTACAGGAAATACATACTAGCTTTTTATATTTTGGACTGAAATGCTCTGATGCACCAAGACAGATTTTGCCATGGCAAAGAAAGCAGAAGTTATTGAATTCTGTTTCTGTCACAGTCTGACGGAGTTCTTTTTGAACTCTGTGTGTGTGTGTGTGTGTGTGTGTGTATTTTGCAAGGGTGGCAACTGACACAGGAAACAAGACAGTGGAGGCTTTTTATGCTTTTTACTAGATACAGTGACACTGTTTACAGTCCCAGTATTCACCTGGTGTCAGCTTTCCTCTTAAGTCTCCTTCCCAGAGTCTATCCCCCTCTAGCTCTCCACCTCCCTCCCCTATTTCTGGGCTTGACAAGCGAGAAAGTGAAGAGAAAGGGATGAGTTGGAATTTACTCTACTGTGCTCAGCATGGCTCGACCTTCTCCTGCAACCACTCAGCCAAACACCTACTGCTTCTCCGTTGGGAGCAGAACCTCTCTCAGGGTCTTCTGCCCAGTCCTTCCCCAGAGGCCAGGCCTTCACCACTGACAGCCAATCTCCTCTTTCCCCTCTTATGCCTTGGGTGAAGCCTCCTCCCCGTTCTTGGGTCTCGGGTGGAGCTCTCGTCCGACTGGGTCTTCACTTCCCTTCTTCTAGGGAAGCCACCCACCGACCTTTCTTCTCCCTTCCTGGCCAGGAACCAACAACTGTTCTGCACACTGAATTTCTCCCTTCAACTTTTCTCTCCAGGCATTTTGTTCATTCTGAGCATGGACTTTTTCTCCTCTCCTCTGTCTCTCCAGTTTTTAGGCTAGACTGGCAGCAATGTCCCCCAGCAACTGAGGAGGTGGGTGTCTCCCCAGGGCTCTAGTCCCCAACCCCTATAGACCAAACTGGACTAAGGGGGAGATGGGCGGCATTTAAATTTAATAATCAATAAAATAAATAGCATGAATAAATAAATAAAGGGACTGCTGTCTCGACATCTCACCACAACAGCCCTGGCTAGCAGCCAGCTCAGCTCATCAGCCCTCGTGACAAGGCAGCTGCCCTGTTTTCTTTTTCTTCACTTTCCAGGGAGCTACTGCTTTTAAAGACTTGCGAAGGACTCCATAAACCATGCTTTCCCTACCTTGTTTATATTTCCGGTAGCAGAATTTCACTTTGGAAAGTAATGCCTTTCACTCGCTCCCTACGGCATCCACATCATCTTCCTTTATTTGCACATCCATTGATTCCACTGAGAGACAATCTCTTGGAGAAAAAGGATGCGTGAATCACATGCATGAAAACTTCAGTGAGAGGAAAAAGAAGCACTGACTCACGAAACATATCGTGTTTTTACAACCAATTATGTTCTTTCCATACTTTTTTTTTAAAAAAATATGTGTATGAGGAAGTTGGAGAAAAATATGGAAAAGTATTTGTGTTTCATTTGAAACGTTTGCAAGAAAGAACACAATAGCTTTGATAAGAGTTTCCTCAGGGAGACGTTATAAGAAAATGAATTTAATATTCAAGGTGCTGAATTTGATAAAAAGCTCTATTCCATAGTTTTGGAGATTTTGTGAGTAGGTAGATGCTTTTTCACACATGATAAATTTTCCAGAAATTTTGGATATGAACTGCAACCAGTTGTACAAAAAGTATGTTATGCTGTTAAAGATGTGAATGTATTGCATGTAAAACTAATGAATTCCTATGTGTAAAATTCCTATTGGGTAGGAATCTGTTTGAAATAATAATATTATGCAAATCTCTGGCAATACATCTGAAACATCTGGGGTTGGACATATTCTAATTTGCCTCTTTTGGCAGCTTTCACCAATGACGACATCACAGATGATATTGTTCGTGCTAAGAGAATTGTGCGTGATCCCAATAAGATGGATGCCTGGTGAGTCAATCTCTCCTTAACATCTTTCCACTTGCAGCATTCAGTAGCAACTGAACTTATTGTTATGAACGTATTGTTATGAATTTTCTCCTAATTGTGCATATGAAACTATTGAAAAATAAACCCCATCTGCAGTCAATTGTTTATTGACTTCATCTTAAGTTCTCCACCTTTCTGTATTACTAGAGCTGGATAGGTTAACCATTCCTCTTTGCCTGCTGTTTCTTTTCTATAAAATGCTTCCTGTGCAGGGACCAGTAAAGGTATTTTCAGAAACCAGAAAACTCAAATAAACTTTTGGTCCCCCAGAGAGGAACGTCTATAGGACGGGGGTCCAAAAAATCCAGATGGCGGCAGCAAGCACACAAGGAAAGCCCTGTTCCTTTTTCACATGCACTGCATGTGACACGCACAAAAAAAAGGGTTGGATCTTCACTTACCCAGGTGCAGCCCCCACTTTTACGTTTTTGCATCTCTCAGGCAGATTCTCTCGCCCTTAGGATCTCTCAGGGGCCTAAAAATGCCCTTCTCACCCATAATTACCTCAGATTGGGGAATTATTGCTACATACTTTGTTTACCATCTCACCAGAGGAGCCAGTGTCACAAGCCGTGACTATAAAATCCACTAGCCATCGTAGGGCAGCCATCATCCTCCAGGGAGCTGCAGCGATGAAGGCATTAGTGCTCACCCTCCTCTTCTCCCTCATTGCAGCCAACGAGGCCAAAGTATTTACCAAATGTGAACTGGCTTCAGTTCTGAAACGGCATGGACTGGATGCATATCACGGCTACGGCTTGGGCAACTGTGAGTTCATGCTCTCTTTCTCTCACCTGAGCAATGTCCAGGTTTGCAAGGGGGGTGCAAAATGGGGCCCTTCTTTTCAAGGAAGAGTTCAGCCCACCCACCCAATGAAGAAAAAGCTCTTTTCCGTTTTCTTAGAATGAGAAGATGTGCTTTCTTCCCATCTGAAAGGACTGAGGAGACCTCATGATTCCCCTTGCACTAACACTCTTATTTTAATGAGGGTGATCAATATCCAGTTTGTTGCCTGTTTGGGGCAAGAGCAGAACTGCAGTACAATTAGGCCTCTTTTGCCTCTTTATTGTCTTTTTACAACCACTGGCTCAGCCAATAGTTTATTTGGTTTCTTAAGAATAGGGGGTTATCCCTGCCAGGAAGTTCCTTCGAATTCCCCCAAATCATGTCAGTTTGGAACAGAGTTGAAGGGGCCATCCCAGAAGATTTTCCACATGTGCAGCAGTGCGAAAGACCCACCATGGAAAAGTACCTCCTCCCTGGAACGCCAGGATTAGGGAGGGAGAAGAAAGGAGAGGTGGCGTCATCTGCCACTAAGAACCCCAGGAATACCTTTGAGACAAGAATCAGACTCATTCCAAATTCCCCTGAAGTTTCCAAAATGTATGGGACTTCTTGGTTCTTCCTTGGCTGGGGAGAGAATGAGAAGATGGTTAAATGTTCTGTTCCAAATGTTGGTATTAAAAAACTCAGGGTAGCACTTTGATTTACAGCAGAGGCCTTTTCCAATCCTGTCCCTGTTTGCTTTCTTCCAGGGGTCGGTATGGCTTATCACAAGAGCGGGTACAACACCAAAGCTGTGGGGTGGCCAAACTGGGATGGCAGTCGCGACTACGGGATTTTCCAGATAAACAGCCGCTGGTGGTGCAACAATAAACAGGGCCGTACAGCTAATGGCTGCAAGAAGATTTGCGGTGGTAAGCCACATATAGTAGATAAAGGAATCGAGTTCTTGATTCTGTTTGGTATAAGAGATGGGAGAGAGAAGCTTTGACAAGCTTTCCAAGTTCTTTTGTGAATCTTCTACGACAGTGAAGTAGCATCCTGTAATCCTTCCAGTGTCTGTTTCCTGACCTGACCTACTTCTGGGACTGACATCTATTTCATTAGAAAAGAAAAGAAAAAAGTGGAATTTCCCAAATAAGTCAGATGATACTTTTGAAGGGACGTTCAGTTGCACCCAACTCTTCATGAATTGATGGACATCTATTCACCAGCACTGTCTGTCAGAATTGTTTCTTTGAGTTCTTCTGAGTTCCTGCTTGTCTCATCAGTGAAAGTATTTAGCCACCATGTTTTTTGCTGGCCTCTTATCCTTCCTCAATCTGTTCCCCCATTTAGTGCCCCATTTCCCAACTTGTCACAACTCCTCTGATTCCACATAGAAATATCACACCTTGTACGCCCAGACCACCCACCGCCGTACTGTCTCTGTTCTAATGAGCACCAGGCAGGGCCACATTTGGAGAAGTCTCCCTCTCCCACCCACATCAACAGCCTCACAATCTCCCATACCTATCTGTAGCACCTGCAATCTGTAGCTTGCTTGGCAGACCCATCTGATCCTATCTTCAGTGAAATTAGTCAATATCTTGCCAGAGGCACAAGTTAGGGGCACCAAATTCAATGCCAGAAATCCACCTAGCTAAGGAACCTGATCCAGTAGCTTCTGCCCTTTGTCAGAGAAATCTGGTTCTTGGACTCAGGTGAGACAGTTCTGCCTCTCTCTCCTTCCCAAGATTGCGATAAGACTGCGGGGAAGTCATGCATGGTTAGAGCAAGAGAAAAGTCATTTCATGGTGTTCACCAGCTGTACAAGAAGTAGGTTATGCTGTTAAAGATGTGAATGTATTGCGTACAAACTGATGAAGTCCTAGGGCTAAAACTCTTATTGGGTAGGAATCTGTTTGAAATAATATTATGCAAATCTTTGGATATATATTTGAAACATCTGGGCTTGGACATATTCTAATTTGTCTCTTTCGGCAGCTTTCACCAATGATGACATCAGAGATGATGTTGAGTGTGCTAAGAGAATTGTCTGTGATCCCAATAAGATGGGTGCCTGGTGAGTCAATCTCTCCTTAACGTCTTTCCACTTGTAACATTCAGTAGCAACTGAACTTATTGTTGTGGTCATCTGGCTTAATTAAGTTTCTTTAGACTGTTGTACAACTTTAGCATTGGTGGTAAAATACGCTTTCTGAATATGGCAAGGTGTCTTTTTATTGCTACGCCTGCATTCTGGTTGCTTTTGAATAGGGTTTAACAGTCCTTTAAACCCAGGTTTAAAAGTAGACTGACACACACCCTATGGAGGGTGTGGGGTGATGCTGATTGTAGCTGGAGAATTCCTGGCCTTTCAGTTGTGATGATGATGAGCTCCACAGGATCAGAGATCTGGTAGGTAAGGAACACGGCGGTGAGAGAAGCAGAGAGAGACAAGTCATGAACCGTCCAATCCTGGGATGAAAAGGAAAGGGGTCTGCAGCAGCAGATCATTAGATGGGAAACCCTTAAGCTGGCAATGAGCGTCCAAAAGGAAACAATAGAGATTTTATGTGGTCAACACTCAGAATTATTTAAAGGTTTCTTTGCTGTGTGCCCTTCTGATGCATTTTGAGTAGGATTTCATGCGCCCTCTGGTGCTCACCAAATACTTCGCACTTTAACTCCCTTTTCCCTAGCCAGCATGGACTCTGGCAAGGTTATATGGGAGTCCAAAGTATCTATTGGGCCTCAGTTGCATGTGGGCTTCATTGTGAGAAATAAAAAGTCAGGGCTATGTCAGCTAAAACAATTATTTTTCTTTTGAGTTTAATCTGGAATTCATTGGGAAACTAACACAGGAACTTTATCAGTCAATGAACAAGAAAGATGAATGATCGTTGTCACTAGCTCACCTGAGAACTTCCTGAATATCTTGAAGTAGACCTACAAGAAACGTCTGAAGACATGCAACATTCTTATTCTTACTTTTAGGGTTGCCTGGAGAAATAACTGCACAGGAAGAGATCTGTCAAAATGGACTCGTGGCTGTGGGCTGTGAGATTCATGATCCTGCATTTCTCTTCATCTTCCTGTGATGAAAATGATACTGTTCCTTGTATAATCAACATTTAATAATCGGATTCTATGTTTGTACGCCATGTGTTGGGAAGAATGGGTTTCTTTGCATACATATGATGCTTTTATAAAGATTTCTGGATAGAAAAGAAGGAAAGCGTTTTTTGGTTTGAAACGTCTTAAAAAAATGCTTGGCTAGACAATTTCTAGGTTAAGCTCCAATTATATGAAGACTTGGCTTTTGCTCTACACTATAAGAAAAACTGATGCCTGAATTTAGAATTTGATGGCCATCTTACTCCCATCCATTTAGCTGGCAAATAACAGAGTGTCCAAACAAGAGGGCAACATCAGCAGATTAATGAATTTCAAGGATCCAGCATAAGGATGATTCCATTTTTAATCTGGGCTGGAACTAGATATCTCTTAAATTCGAAAAGGCAGGTGTGTGCCCATAGCCCCGTGCAGCCCCGTTTTGTTCCCAAAGACCTCCAAGACCACGCCACAGAAATTCAGGAGCACCAGTAGCTCTCCGCAGGGATTTAGAAATCAGAGAGGCAACCTATGGCTTCAGGGGCAGGAGGTATACAGAAATAATGCAAGTGATACGTATACAGTGAAAAACTAGAACAAATTCATGTACCTTGGGAGAATATTTACTAAAGATGAGAAATCAGAGGGAGAAATTTTAGCTGATAGAAAGATAGTCAGTAGGATGTAGTCCGTCGAGAGGGCTGAACATTTCTTGAAATAAGCCAAAAGGTTTGTATGTAAGAATGTGTTTCTGTTGACTTTATTACATGGAACTGAAGGAAGGAGGCATATAAAATTAATCTGAATGCAGCAGGAATGGTATTAAGTGTATCTTAAGTGTTAACAATTTGATGGTGCGATAAGATCAAATGCCCCAAAGACCAACAATTTTATCCTAAATAGGCAGCAGAAAGTTTAAAGATGAGAGGGGAATTCTTAGACATGTAGGAATGTTTAGATACAATTAGGGTTAAGGTTAGGGTTTGTTTAGATGGCCATCTCCAGTAACTGGAGCAAATGTGCAGTGTAAGTATAATACATTAATAGATGTATAAATCTCATTAATCTACTATATAAATACTAGGTTCTCCATGATAGGAATCATTGCATTTTGAATCCCCAAAGTTCAAGAATGCTTAATAGCATCGTTTTGATGGTGGTTCAGTTGGAACAACTAGACCTGCTACTACTAGTATCAGTGCTTCCTACTACAATGTTTTGGAACAGAACTTTTTGGAACCCAAAGCTTTCTAAACTCCTGACTGTTATACTATGTTCTCTTAGTGAGTGCATTCTTCTTCCTGCCATGGCTTTTGGTAAGCAGAAGTTCTGTGAACTTCAGTCAGCCTCTGAAGCTGGACCTGGATTGTTTTCAATTCAGTTGTTTCAGTGCCTTTCATACATTTACTGCATGATGACACTACTGATGATTCCAGCTGCCTCAAGAAAGCTGCTGCAGAGCATGGGATGAATTCTTGGTGAGCGAGATCAGCTTTTATACATGAGTGGCTGAGAACATTAACCACATTGACATAAGAACCTTTTTTGTAGAACTTTCTTCCAGAAAGGTCGATGGGAAAAAAGGAGCCATCGACCAAGCTCACTAGCTTTGTCCTTAGAAGAGGAACACTCTTTTGTGCATCCAACTCCAGTCATGCTACGTAGACCTGCTAATAGCACTGGATGCTATACTGGTCATGATAAATGCATCATACTTATTTCAGTGGAGTTGTTCCAAATGAAACTGAGCCTGGATCCAACTTCAAAATGTCTTCTCCGAGAGAGGGAAGAAAAAACATGGTGAAGAAGAGTAGAGAATCCACCTACATTTCTTTTTCAAAAAATGTTTGAGGCCTCCAACCGTTACACTCCTGGACATGGTTTTTAATCAAGTTTCTAAGCACTAGTTTCTGAATGGTAGAAAATTGCTGCCACCAAATTAAATTGTCTAAACCTCAGAAACCTGAAAGCCTGGCTAATGGAGCATAGGGTTGGGACTGGGGCACCTTTACAAGATGGACAACTTTAGAATAAGGGAACGTAAGAAAATGGCTTACAGATAAGAACAAAGCATCACATTCCACATCACTAATTAAGATTACTTAAATGGGCCCAGGTGAAAAAGACTCGATCAGCATTCTTAAGATGAGAAGTTAATAAGCTCTCAGTGGCTCTTCCCTTCGCCTGGAGGTCCCTCAACCTCAAACTCAACCCAGCCGGTTCCGCACAATCAACAGTAGGGACAGGAAACATGGTGCCTATCTTTCTAGATAGATCTATCTGTCTTTGAATCATATTGTCAACAACTATTATCTTAACAAACTGCCAGGAACAATTGCAGATGGAATGGTCTGCAGGTATAAGAAAGAAATGCATCACTTCACTGCTGTAGCAATGTCTCCACTTAATAGACACTGGTCACTGCAAATGATGTGATTTGTGGCATCTGCATGGTGCAGCTGGTGGCAGGCTGACTGTCCAGTGGGTGGCACAAGAATGGGACGCGGGCAGTGCTGCATTATTTACATGGGCGGGATGAGGATTTTTCAGGGTTTTTTCCTGGATTTTGGGAGGAGTTTGGAGGCGCTTTGGTCTTGCTAAGCGTGCTCAGCCTATTTTAGGACTTCCAAGAGTATCTGATGTGTTTCTAACTTTCAAACAACTCCATCAAACTTGGTAATCAGGGTTGAAGGAGACCCCCCAGGAGCTGCCAAACAAAGAATGGCTTGCCCACCCATGTAAAACTATTTTGATGATCTGTCCAATATTCAAAAGCATCTAGCATTCTTTTGGGCAGTTTGCTTTTGGCTAAACTAGGGAGGGCATTTCAAAGGATTAAGAAGAGTAGAGAAATCCTGTGATATGTGATATCTCTGAGGAAGCTTTTCACCATGATTTTGAAGACGTGCTCATTTCCTTCCCCAGTTCTAGAAAACCAGGTCGGGGGGTTATTTTGCAAGAGAGAAGAAAGAAGAAGATCTCGCTGAGAAGGGCGGGGCTGGCACCGCTGTGGTAAGAGGCTTCACTTTGCACATGTGTGTGCCACACCAAGACCTTTGTGGCCAATACACTAGACCTCAGTGACTTCTGCCAAAGCCAGAATCTTGATCAACGTGTTTCTTCAGTTGATGAGGGAAGCCAGGATAACGATGAAGAAGAAAAAGGAGAAATCCTCATTCCCTTGAATGGGATAAAAATTACAAATGTCACAGGGAATCCCTGAATGATACCACATGGGGAATCCCTTTACTCTCCAGGCTTACTTGCTGTTTCTCACCTTCCTGAACTATAGTAAAGTTGCCACTCTTTATCCTGCGCCCACAGGTAGCAATGTTGTAGGCACAGGACAAGGAATTAAAGTTCATCATGAATAAAGATTTCCATTTTTCTCTTCCTTTCCTTTTGCAAGTCGATGCCATGCCAATATCTATGGATCACATTAGAATCTGATAAAAAGAAGACAATTCTGTTAAAAAAGACTACAATTCTAGAAATCATGCCACCATTACCAGCAGATCCCAGTTCTGGCAAGGTCCACTGAAATTTATTTATTTATTTATTTATTTATTTATTTATTATTATAATTTTTAAATACAATAAAAATATAAAGAGTAAAAGGAAAGGAGGAGTAGGGGGGGGGAGGAAAATACAGAATTATGACTTCAGCCCTTCTTTCTATTGAGTAATTACCATCTTATTCTTTCCCCTCCCTCTTTTTTTTCTTACTTGTAATTCCCTTCCCCTTCCCCTTCCCCTTTAACTCTTTCTGGTCTCCAAATTTATAAATCACAATTCGTTCTTTTCTTCTTCCAACAAAAACTACATATAAGGTTTCCAGTCTTTCAAAAAAGTTCTTCTTTTCTTATTGTTTTTTCCCTGACCAAACTGGTCAGCTTCACGATTTCTACAAGCTCCATCAATTTTATCATCCAAATAAATAATATGAATTAATCTGTAATCCTAATCAGTTGGAAATCTGCTTCTCTCTCTTGTCCAAACTATTCAAATTCCAGTGGGCCCATTTGCAAATCTGGATATAATTTTCACAGGGTGAATGTAGAGTTTGGCAAAGAAGCATATTCTATGCAATGAGAGTGTGGCTGGTTTATACAACGTCTTGTACTAAGCTGAATTAGGGTAATGTACCTCATGCTTCAGCATGTTTTGGAAAACCCAACTATTGCCTTAGAATGTTACTTTGACCAGGACATTACTACAAGCCTACTAGGTTTATTTCTGTGGCCTAGTATGTGACAGGAACAGAGCTATAGTGTTTTGTTAACTTGGGTTTGCCTTTGCATATTATGTGAACCCAGGCAGTTGGCTTGATGTGTTCTGTTAACTGCAGCAGGAGGTGAAGCTACTCTGTGATATGCACGCAGTTCCATTTGAGGGTCTGCATTCTCTTCAATGTTTTCTGAAGAAAGAGAGAAAGAAAGAAAGAAAGAAAGAAAGAAAGAAAGAAAGAAAGAAAGAAAGAAAGAAAGAAAGAAAGAAAGAAAGGAAGAAAGGAAGAAAGGAAGAAAGAGAGGAGTGATTTGCAGTGCACTTTCAAACTCCTTCAAAGGTTTTGGGAGTTCTGCTTGTTGAGTCCTGACACATTCTTCCTTAAAATTCAGTATTCCTCATTCCTGCTTGTGTTTAATAGGAATAGTAATGCTTCCTATTAAATTCTTTTTAAAAAGGTTATCAGTGATTGTCAGCAACAGGAACCTACATGGTACATGGTGACCACATCTGTATGTTACATTAACATTTTTCTTTCAAAGAGCTTCCAAAAAGCCCCCTTGACATCCTTGTTCCTCAGGCTATAGATCAGAGGGTTGAGCATGGGGGTCAGAGCCCCATATGTTAAGGAGATGACCTTGTCCTTTTCAGAAATGGATTTCCCTTCCGGTCTCAAGTACATGATCATGATAGTTCCATAAAACACACTGACCACAGCAAGATGAGAACTACAGGTGGAGAAGGCTTTTCTGCGCCCAAGAGTAGAGCTAATACGCAGTATAGCCAGGCCTATGCGACCATATGTCACAACTATGAAGCAAAAGGGAGGGATTAGCAGAAAGAGGCTGGAAACATGCATAAAGAGCAGTCAGGCGTGGGAGGTGTAAGAACCGCCGCATTCGACGCTGAATAAAGACTCCATGAGACACAGGCTCATACGAAAGCAATTTACTCAGGTGTAATGCATGTGGTTACAAACAAAGCCAGGGTTGGCTTGGCACAGGTTACATAGCATTTTATAGTCTCCCCATTTCCCGTGCTTTGCAAGTCCCGCCTGCTGACTGCCCCGACCGCCCCTGACTGCCTTTGCCCATCCTTGGCTCGCCCCTTGCCCTCGGCTCTCCCCGCCCTGGGCCGATGGCAGGTTCAGCCAGGGTCCTTTGTTTTCTGCTGCTTTGCTTGCGTGGCAGGTTCCATGAGGTTGACTCGCGATTACTCTTGATGGGTGGTTGAGCACGGCTTGAGCTACGGAGTTTTTTGCCTTCATTGTTGGCTGCTTGCCTGCAGTGGTTGGGGGAAGTCCCCTTTGTTGCAAAGTAATTGATTCCTGCCGCAGGTTGATTGCCGCCACCCGTCGGCAGTTTACTTGAGGTTTTGCGCTTCCTCTTTCGACCACCTGTGCCTGAGGCAAGGAAACTGACTAGGTGCATTTGAAATTAGCTAGGTGGAATGGCGGCTAGCTTGAATGGCGTGTGCCATGCCAGGCTGAACCTGACAGGGTGCACCTTGGGGGTTCTCTTAAACTCACAATTCCTGCTTGTGGCAGCCAAGGCTAAGAGGGCCTTTACACCGCCCCATCTGGTTCACCAGTTGCACTCTTTCCTGGATCAGACTCCCCCCGGCAGTCACTGCCCCCCCCCCGTCACCTCAGGACTTGATTACTCCAAGGCACTCGACATGGGCTGCCCTCCAAGACCACTGGGGAGCCCCAACTGGTCCAGAATGCAGCAGCAGCAGCAGTGATGCCCTTCCATCGGCATGCCCGCCTGACACCTCGGCTTCGCCAGCTGTACTGCCAGTTGCGAATGAGCTTATGGGTGCAATTCAAGGTGCTGCCTATTAGCTATAACACCCTACATGGCACAGGGCCTGGTTATTCCAGGGACTGACTATCTCCCCTGGTTTCTGCCTGGCTGGAAGGATCTAGCTGAGTGGGCATGCTCTGGTCCCTTTAAGGAAACCGTGTCATTTTTGGGGCTCAGGAAGCACACCTTCCAAGTAGCAGCACCTGCCCTCTGGAATGAAGCCCCCCCCCCGAGATCTGTATGGCTCCCACCCTGGGGTGATCTCCTAGGCCCTGGGATGGGGTGGACAGAACCCCCCTATTTGTGAAGTTTTTATCTCTTTCGATGTGCTGTCTACATTGCCATCTTATCATTATTTTGTCATCATTGTGTAGTTATTTGTAATTTGTTCTGGTTTAATTTATTGTATCACATTGGTTTTATGCTGTTCTTTATTCTGTGATCCCCCAGGGTTAGGGTTGGAGTTGCGCAATATCAAAATTATATGAAGTGAAATCGAATTGAAATGTACCTACATAAAAAAATGTATAAAAACCTCTATCCATATGCTATCGGGAGGAAGGCATAGCAAGGTAACGAGAAATGCCTATGCTTCCCCCATTCTGGAATGGAAAATAAAATACCTTTGCCTTTGCCCTGTCCACAAATTTCCTTAAGGACATATGCTTGCATACTTTGACATTCTTGAGATTCGAGCGTTCTTTCTGCAATTATACTCTTTGATTATATCTGTCGCAGAGTATCAAATTGCGAAGGCAGCAGAACAAGACTTCCTCGAGTGCTAAGAGCATCACTCTTCCAAAGGAAGGTCATGATCTGGGGGTGAGGTCCTGCTTCTACCATACAAAGACGATGAAAATTCACACTCCTCCCAGCATCTTTACTGCGGCTAATCTTTCCTTTCTTGGCATTGGCACTGAGAATTATTGTTGACCTGCTCTCACTTCATATCGCACCATGATGTTGGATGAACTCTTCTCCAAATATCCCGGCGGCTAAGAGTTATCCGCGACTGAGTAGCTGTCCCAAGTTCTCACTGCCATTGCTGGATATCTGCTCAGTCTTGACCAGTCTTGGCAGTCTTCTTAGGGTTGGACCAGGAATGAGAAGGGAGGGAGGGAGGGAGGGAGGGAGGGAGGGAGGGAGGGAGGGAGGAAGGAAGGAAGGAAGGAAGGAAGGAAGGAAGGAAGGAAGGAAGGAAGGAAGGAAGGAAGGAAGGTCATCTTGTTAGCTGACAATATTCCAGATGTGCATTCCAGAACTGCAGCAGCCCCAGCCAGCATAGCTTATGGTGAAGGAGGAATATGTTTCTTTTTAATGGGAGGGGGTCTTTGGCTGCTGAACTCCCAGCATTCCTCACTCTTCCCTGGAGTTTCGGGGGCTGCTGGAAGTTGCAGGAATCAATCTGAGTAAACAAGTTTACTTCACACAAGGGGTCTCTGCTGCCTTTTACTCACTGCTTCGGTGTTTACAAAACAACCCCCCAGAAGAGCTGTAACAGAAGAGGATCGTGAAGGGACGGAGGGAGCCAGTGATGGAGAAGTCTCCACCTCTGCTGCTGCTTTCCAGCCCAGTCCCCGGCTGCTCCTGAGTCTGCTGTTGCCTCACCTGGACCACCCCCACCCCCACCCCTCCTCTTCCTCCAGTCAGCTCATGGGCAAGTGCATCTGGGACAGATTTCACCATGCAGAGGAAACGGAGCTTTCGGTGGCTCAAATGAGGGCTCATTCTCCTTGGTTGAAGGCACCGTTGGAACTTCAGGCTGTCCCTGAAAAGAAGACCCAGACCTTCACGATCTGTGAAGATGTGGCATATCTGCAGACCATGAAATGCTCAGGACACTTGGAGGGAAGTCACAAAGCATCACAGACAACTTCTCCAGATTCCCTTTTCTTCTATAAAGGATGAAACATCAATCAAAAGAACGGGCAGAGCCAGTGTGAAGCCTGAGCCATAAAGGACTATGTTTAGGTCTGTTATTACTTTATTTGGGTTTGATACGTTTTCAGTCATCCAAGATTTGCTGGAAGAAAGGATCCCATAGGTAGGATAATCAGGCCAAATGGGTACAGCTGCATCCTGCCCGGTGGAAGATCCTTGAGTTTCCTTCCATCTTCCAAGGTTTTCAGAGTTTACCATTGCAGTTATGTTTTTAAATGAGACAAAGAGTGTTTTGTTGGTTTGGTATCGTATGTTTATATTGTCAGGGAAAAAACCTCATTAAACACAGGAGACAGACACACCATAAAACAAGTCACCTCAAAGTTCTAAGTTCTTCAAGAGATTTATTAAAAGTTAGTTCAGCAAGAAAGTAAAGTGCAATCGATAACATACAAGGTACTTACTTAGATACACATTGCAATGCCGACCATCTTGACCGAGCTGTCAGGTAGACAGCTTGACCAAAATGGTACTGTCCCCTTAGTGGCAATCCCTTTTATCCTCAAAAACCACAAACCACAGACATGACTCCCCGGATTTGCAACTGAATCATAACTTCCTTGGTGCTAATTTTACCAGACTTTACCATACTTCCCTTGTCCCGTCTTTTCCCATCAGAAGTTTGCTTAGTCTTGCAAGTTTACTTATTTCCTGTTATTGCCCTACAGGTCACACTTTAGCTAACTTGGCTTTATTAAATGCAATCAAAACTAACATTAAAACATATAGAAGGCTACTAATAATTTTCCTCTCACCATATCTACCAGTTCAAATGATGGGAAACATATAGTAATTTTCCACAATCAACCTGTTGAAGTTTTAAAGAGTTTGTGAGTGATGGAGAAAAGTATCCTGGGTCAAAGGCACCACTGGGAGTTCAGGTTGCTCTTCCAGCTGAATTAGAATACTTGATAGGACTGAAAGTCTGCCTAAGAGCACAGAGAGAGGGTTTTGGTTTTGTTTTAACACAAAAACTTCTGAGGAACTTGTGCTATATATGTAAAGTTAGCCCTTGAATGAAGTCCCTCCCTTTGTCCTTCTGCTCCAGGAGAAATTAGACATTGTGCTGGTAAAAATACCTCTTAGATTAAGTCACTTGCTGTTGGGAATGGCTTGTAGAACATCAGCTGGTCCAAGGAAGGAAAAGAGAAATGTCAGAGGGTCTGTCTCTCACTTACACCCAGGACCACTTCAAACAATCAGCTGATTCAAGGCAAGTCAGTACTGCTATTCCTCTAGTAAAGAAAGTTGCATTGCATTGTCATTACAATTAGCAGTCTTTTATCCTGCAAAATATCCCAGGTCTAATCCTTCAACTTAGAGTCCCTTCTCTGGATTAGAGACATTCAAGGGGACCCTCCTACAGTCGTGGAACATGTGAGGGAAGAGGGGAAGGCGGGAGCTGACCGTGGATGAAGTGACTGTAGGTAAAGGGACGCTCTGGAGGACCCCCTTTGATTAATTCAGGACGGAAAAGAGAAACACAAGAGAGAGAGAAAAAAAATAAAGGAGGATCAGCAAGACACTCTGTCAAAGAGTCTCAGTCTCTCCCTCTGCCCTTCTCCTCGCAGAAAAGACAGGTAACATACTGGGGAATCACACCCTGGACCCGGACATATTTACTTATTGTGATCTCTATATCTGTTCCACAAAGGAAAAAGAAAAATATCAGAGACGGTGCTTGTCACCTTATCCAGGACTGTTTCAGACTATTTTCCTAAACTTAGGGAATCAGTAACATTATTTTGGAATAATGCAATAAAGGTTTGCAAATACGGTTTACTATAGCTATGCTAAAAAGAGTGGGGGATGACAAATATTATTTGGTACATCGCAGCTGATATACAATTGTTCAGAGATTCCTTCCTGGAATAATGGTAGAGACATTTACCATTATTACCATCCCCTTGTGCAAGGACATAAACAAATTATGGAGATTCAAATGCTGCCCCTCCACCAGTCAAAAATCTTATGCTGAGACTTCATAGTAACCTCCCATATAAATATCAGGTAGGAAAGTGCAAAACCAAGATGCTGTTGAACAACCCCCATCATCTCTCACTTGCCATTGACCAGACTGGCAGGGACCGCTGGGGTTGCACTTGAGAAGCTTCTAGATTGGCTATCTCCACTGTAAATATTGGGACACTCGGGGACCAAGCAGCCATTAAGGACGGGCACCTGAAATATAGAACGAGCCCACCTAAAATGGAATGAGTGTGTAGAGGGAATGGATGATGTGATGTCTTTGCTTTGAAGACCCTCCCCCTAGCCCCCTCCTGGCCTTTTACAGGAATAATCTATAAGAATTCATGGGACAAAATACTCACCAACGTCTACCTTAAATCCCTCTCGTGCTAGACAGGAAAACGAAGCACACATCAGTGATTATAGCTACGCTTAATGCCTCAAACTATTTTTAGTACAGAAATCCTCTTCCTCACTACACTTTTCTCTTACTCGGAATGGGCAAAGCTGCATTTCCTTCCACATTAGGACAAGTTGTTGAGCAGTAAGGTGTGGATCTGAGTCTGTGGATCGGGGGGCTTGCCACTCCACTGCAAGCCCCCCACCTCACCTAGCCCCCGCCCACATCTCCAGAGCCCCAGCATCCAGATGATGAGCCAACGATAGACAGACGGTGAAAGGCTACAACACCCCAGAGCTCCAAGATGCAGTTGGAGCAGCTCCTCAATCCCTGTCAGGCCTAGCCCAAGGAACTCCAAGAGACAATGCAAATTCAGTTCAGCTATGATCATTAGCTACAACCCCTAACAAGAATCTTCCCAGACTGAAACCCAGCTCCCAAGTAATGCCAGCCACAACATTGTGGATTCCTCAGGGAGGTGCCAGTCTCATCCTCTTGTATCTCCCACGCTCCTCAGGAGATGTAAGAACATGTTTTTCTCCCTGAGCCTGGCCTTCATAATTCCACTCCATCACAATCCACTCCCCAAGGAAAGAGCTTGGGCGGTTCTCCAAACCAGCACGAAGAAGTCTGTCCAGGAGCAGCAGACTCCTGCAGCCAAGCCAGCTAAGCCAGTCCAAGAACGCTGCTCCCAAATTCAAAACAGCCGCCAAGCCGCAAATGCGGGAAACGCCACAAACGCAGCAGCTCCAGCAGCAACCACAGCAGCAGCAGCAGCAGCTGAGCTAGTCCCCAAAAACGCCGCCACCAAACGCAAAGGAGCTGCCAAACTGCCAAACGCAGCAAACGCAGTCGGTGCGGCAGGTGCGCCGAGCGCTGCAAAACGCTAAGCGCTGCCATCGTTCACGCTCCTCCGGCCAAAGAAGTCCACACAGACCCGAGCGGTCCAGCTGCTGTACGGGTGAGTGCCAGTCCGGAGCATCCCTCCGCACAGCAAACACGTACACAGCAGACACATACAAAAAGCCTAAAATTCAAAGGCCAGTGGCTCCGCAGCTCTCATTCTCCCCACCATCTTAACCGCCATCTTCTCACAAAATCTTCTTTTTGTCTTGTTTTATTTTATTAATCTCAAGGAGACTAATTTAGCATGGTAATCCTTCCATGGGCACGACTCAGAGATGCCCTTGAGTTATTCAGCTCTGGCTCCTTTCACACTTTTGTTTTGACTGTTGCATTAAAAAAAAAAGTAGAAAGAGTGAAAAAAAACCCCTAGAGAATAGGGAAAGGCATATCAAGAGTACTTTATGATTCTGTGAAGCTGAAATGGATATTGTTGCAGAGATCCACCGAAGGTCATGCTATTAAAGAACGTGGAGCTGCTTGGCAGCACGATGGTTAAAACCGCCCACTTTATACCCCAATTTTCCTTCATTGTTTGTTTATGTGCATTTGGTCACTGCATTCTCTGCATCTGAACCTCTCCCTAAATCAAGGACACAGAGCGCAGAGGGACTTTGTCTCCCTCAAAATCTGAGGGCTCTGGCATTTTCAGATCCTAACAGGCCGAGGCTTCCCAAAGAGAGACCTCAGGACTGGAGTTTGCCATGAGCTCTTGGTAGCCAGGCTGATTTAAAATGGAGCCTCAGCACCAGGGGAGCGAGACCCACGGGGGGGGGGGGGGGGGGATCAATCTTAGGCAGAAATTAAGGAGCGGAAGCAGACTCTGGCACCAGAGAAACCAAAGCCGCCTCTAAGCATAAGGTGGCATTCTTGATGCATCTCGCAACTGCAAGACTAGCTTTTATAAATTTAGACTGGACAGCTTCTAGGCTATTAATCTGTGTAAAAATACAACGCTGCACACCATAAAGAAGCTGGGGAACAACCTTAGCAAGAAAAATGTGTACCACAGATCTCTGACACTTCGGCATTGTTTGGCTGAAGGAGCCACGGCACCGAAACCCTAGGGTTGTCCAGCATAGAGATGGGAAGGCCTGGAAAAAAATTGGGGGAAAAACAGGGTTTCTTTTCTGCTTTCTTCCAAAGCCGCTTTTTTCCGGGAAAATTGAAAAAAAAGTGTGTGCAATATGTTCTTTTCCAATGATAAATAATATATCAATGACATGGTATTCAAACGATATAACATGAAGACCTTAATGAAAGATTTTTGAGACTTTTTGTAAAGTCTTAAATTATTGCAAATTCTCTCGGCTGAAGACAAGCAAATCCTGGAATAGAATTCAAGTAACTGTACTTCCCAAAGCAGTTCTCAAACAGGAGAAATATGCATGTGTACCACTAGGGGGCAGTGCAGGGAAAAGCCTCCAGTTTAGTTTACTTGTGTACCTCGGACCTCCTACAGTTGAGTAATTGTTGCTATACAGGAGATGATAGTTTCTGTCCTCCTCTCAGGCCTTAACTGACAGGTAAGAGGGTAAATTTCTCTGGAAAATTAGTTTCTCTTCTGTAACCCTTAAATGATTCCTGTTTACCTATAGTCTGGTCAGTAAATTGGTTTTTCATTTCCTCCTCTCAGTAAAATGGTGACTAGAGTTTGGAAACATTTCCACAGTGCAATTTCTGCTGAGAGCAAAGCTGCAATTTGCAAATATTGTGAGAAGAAATATTCTTTTCCAAATGCTACAAGGATGACAAAACACATTCTTGCATGCCAGAGGTGCCCTAAAGACATTGAAGGGCATTGTTTTAATACACAATTTTATACTCTATGTATAAACATACATGTGACAGTGCAGTCTATCTTATTTCTAAAGGGTTAACTTACTTTTGCCTTCTAAAGAGCCCAGCATTCCCCCACCCCATTGCCTTTAGAAGCAATTAGCCAGAAGCCTGACTTTCTTTGAAGCTATAAATCAGCCCAGTACCAGGCTGGTGCTGGCAGGGAAAGCTGCCAAGAAGAAGAGACCTTGTAATTCCAAAGAAGTCGCAAAGAAAGGGGCCCTACATTCCAGAGAGAGAGAAGGATGTAGGCATTTCTTTGGTAGGAGGAGAAGAGAGTTGAGTTCACTTTCTCTTTCTAGGACCCCCCTTTACTCCTCCCTAGACCATCCCTGTATTCCCTTGTATGGACGTGGGGGGATGTACGATCTGATTACATTTGTAAATGCCTATAAAACCTCTGATGTTTGCTTTGCAAGGTGTGGTTCTCCTCAACACCCTGCCACGGTGTTGACTGAGCCATCCAGAATGTTTCTTGGCCAATAAAACTTCTGTTAGCTAAAAAGGCCTCGTCTCAAGTTCTATTGGTTCTCTGAACTTGGGTAAACAAATAAACAAAGGCTAGTGCCTAACAACATTAAAAAATACTTTATGGAATTAAATGATGAGGACCAGAGTGAAAGTGCAAGTAGCTTTTCCTTCCAGAGTTCTAATTCCAGAAACACTATTTCTGCTGCTTCTGGATCATTGCAAAGTGTATATGCTTCTGGATCAGCATTGTCAATAACTGAAAATACATATTGGCAGGAAGCTTTTAAATTATTATGACCATCATATCATTTGCCAAGCAGACACTCCTTGAGCAAGCCTCTTTTGGAGTCAGAATATGAGCGTGTGATGGAATCTGTACAAGGAAAAATCAGTGAAGCACTATGTCTCGCCGTACTTACAGATGGATGGACAAATGTTCGGGGAGAAGGAATCATCAACTTTGTGATAACAACACCTCAACCAGTCTTTTATAGAAGCATTGAAACTGGAGAGAACAGACATACTGCAGAGTATATGAGCAGTGAAATATGTGCAGTTTTAGAGAAAACTGAGAGTGGTAAAGTATTTGCATTGCTGACTGACAATGCAAGTAATATGAAAGCTGCATGGGAAATCATAATGGACAAGTATCCACATATTACTGCAATAGGATGTGCATCTCATGGACTAAACGTACTTCGTAGTGACTTCATGAAACTGGACACCCTTCAAAGGATTTATAGAAGAGCTAAAGAAGTTATCAAATTTCACGCAATTTGTAAAACTACTCCACACTGAACTTTTTTTCAATTTTTCCAAAATTTCCATTTTTTCCAGGAAAAAACAGGGGGAAAAACGTTTTTTTCTCATGGCTTCAAAATTTCCAGAAATTTTACATCTCTAATCCAGCAGCACCTTTATTGCTAGCCTGACTGGTTACAGGAGGTTTGTGAAGCTTCACAGGAGTGTTTTCATTTGATACAACTACAAACAAAAGATGCTTTCAAAGATGCTTTGCCAAGTGAACCAGGTCCCTTCTATTCCAAGGGAAAAGCCACTGCAGTCATTCACTTTGGCCTGTTTGCAGTTGCACTCGGGCTTCTCCTGCAGACCTCATATGGTAAGAGACAAGTAAGAGGAGCTTCTCTGGGGAGCATTGCAGGGCAAAGCCGAGAGGAAGCTCTCCTGCAGGACTGGCTGTGGTTCTCCTCCACAGCTTGGCCCCATTGTGGCCTGCAAGGAATCCTTACACCCACATGGAAGGGGGGCAGCTGTTTACTCTGCAAAGGGCGCCCTCTGATCTCACCATTTTTTCCTAAGCTATCTTAAATTTAAAGAATCAATACACAAATTTCACAGATCCAAAAAATGTGAAGAGTTCATCAGAGAAAACCTATGCTTGATCCACCCAATCTGAACCTTAGGTGGTCCAAAAAGTATGGTGAGAAATCCATGAATTGAGTTCATGTACTATGGACAGGTTCATATTTCTTTGCAGTATGTGGTTTGCCTTGTCTCCCTAAGCTTACCTGCTGTCTTCAGGCATGGTACAGGATGTTACCTTTCCTTTGTTGGAAAATAATCTCTGTTAAAATGCAATCCAAACCTGCATTGATGCTGCCATCATAAATACTCATTCATTTAGAAAGAGCCTCACACTGAACAATGTGGGACTTACGCTCAGGTATAGGTTTGTAGTGATAGGCATTCATACTTCTCTTGCAGATGTGGCATCGTTTATCTAAGATTAGTTTCCCCAAAGGTGACCTGAGATGAGATTCAGTTTCTTTGTAATATATGCAATTTAGTCCAAAATGGTGTTGAAGGACAAGAAGATTGGGACTGATACACAAATATGTTTGGTGAGCAGAAATATCAGTTGTAAAGGAAAAACACTACCTGTGGGAAAAAAGGAGGGAGAGGTATTGATGTTCACTATAGCAGATGTTTTGAAAAGAGGTTCATGGAAAAAATATACTTACGTGATCCATTCTTCATTCCTGAAGAACAAAAGCTCTCTGCATTTCTAGGAAAAAAATATGATTTTGATCCCAGCTACTCCCTAGTGACTTACAAGCTCCGTTTCTGCTGATGGTCCACCTGGAGTGAGATGGGTTGGCTCAGAAGTGATTTAAGGAGTGGCTTCTAGTTGAACTCCATAGCAATTATAATAACCCAGAGTAAGAAACCAAGCCCTGACACATAATGTAGTAAACCCATAGTGGGATATCCCACTGCACAGACACACAAGCGCACACACAGAGTACTTTCTGAAATTGAGAATTGCTTAAGGAATGGGACTAATGTGGAAGGCACAGCTGTTTAAGCAGACCATCTGCCATCTATCAGACCAAGATACCATTCTCAGTTCAATCAGTTGATGTAGCTATAGTAATCAGCTCTATAAGGAGGACATAAGACATATACTCCATGATACAATCCTCATATATCAGAATAGTAAAGGCATTTTATGGTGTGCACCAGCTGTACAAAAAGTACTTTATACTGTCAAAGATGTGAATGTATTGTATATAGAACTAATGAACTCCTATAAGCCACCCAGTCACCCGTTTGGGGAGATGCACAGCATACAAATTTAATGAATGAATGAATGAATGAATGAATGAATGAATGAATGAATGAATCCTATTGGGTAGGAATCTATTTGAAATAATAATATCATGCAAATCTTTGGAAATACATCTGAAGCATCTAGAGTTCGACATATTCAAATTTGCCTCTTTTGGCAGCTTTCACCGATGATGACATCACAGAAGATAATGATTGTGCTAAGAGAATTGTGCAGGATCCCAATAAGATGGGTGCCTGGTGAGTCAATCTCCCATTAACATCTTTCTACTTGTAACATTCAGTAGCAACTGAAATTATTGTTGTGGTCATCTAAGTTAATTAAGTTTCTTCAGACTATTATACAACTTTTAGCATTGGTGGGTAAAATATACTTTCTGAATAAACTGAAAGTTTTCTTTTTATTGCTACACTTGCATTTTGGTTGCTTTAGAATATGGGTTTAATGGTCTTTTAAACCCAGGTTTAAAAGTAGACTGAGACACAGCTTATGGGGGGGGGGGGGGAGGTTGATGCTCATTGTAGCTGGATAATTCCCTTTCATTTCACATCCATTATCCACTTCTGTGCTTGTCAGCTGTTTTAAGATCTTTTTGGACACAGGTTCAGCATTGGGGTTTAGCAGAGAGTTGGGACAGGGAGCAGAAGAATTTGGCAGATGGCTTTTTAAACAGCAGGACTCTGATCCCGTGGATGAGCTCCACAGGATGAGAGATCTGGTAGGTAAGGAACCTGGCAGTGAGAGAGGCCGGGAGAGATGACTCTCAAGCCTCCAATCCTGGGATGAAGAGGAAGTTTTCTAAACATCAGTTATCTTTCTGGTTGACATTATTGCAGACTGGGAGATTTAGCAGGTTGAACCTTGCTTACTATTCCCAAGTTAGCCAGGAGCTGCCACAACCTATTGCTGCCATCTGCTGCCTGCTGTTTTATCCATATATAGGTGAAACTCGAAAAATTAGAATATCGTGCAAATGTTCATTTATGTCAGTATGGCAACTCAAAAGGTGAAACCAATATATGAGATAGACGCATTACATGCAAAGCGAGATATGTCAAGCCTTACTTTGGTATAATTGTGATGATTATGGCGTACAGCTTATGAAAACCCCAAATTCACAATCTCAGAAAATTAGAATAGTGTGAAAAGGTTCAATATTCTAGGCTCAAAGTGTCCCACTCTAATCAGCTAATGAATCCATAACACCTGCAAAGGGTTCCTGAGCCTTTCAATGGTCTCTCAGGCTGGTTCAGTAGGAATCACAAGCATGGGAAAGACTGCTGACCTGACAGTTGTGCAGAAAACCATCATTGACACCCTCCATAAGGAGGGCAAGCCCCAAAAGGTAATTGCAAAAGAAGTTGGATGTTCCCAAAGTGCTGTATCAAAGCACATCAATAGAAGGTTATGTGGAAGGGAAAAGTGTGGTAGAAAAAGGTGCACAAGCAGCAGGGATGACTGCAGCCTGGAGAGGATTGTCAGGAAAAGGCCATTCAAAAGTGTTGGGGACTTTCACAAGGAGTGGACTGAGGCTGGAGTTAGTGCATCAAGAGCCACCACACACAGACGGATCCTGGACATGGGCTTCAAATGTCGTATTCCTCTTGTCAAGCTGCTCCTGAACAATAAACAACGTCAGAAGCGTCTTACCTGGGCTACAGAAAAAAAGAACTGGTCTGTTGCCCAGTGGTCCAAAGTCCTCTTTTCTGATGAGAGCAACTTTTGCATCTCATTTGGGAACCAAGGACCCAGAGTCTGGAGGAGGCAGAAGGGGCCCAAACCAAGTACTGAGTACATATGCATGCTTATACTTTACAGAGGTCCGATATTGTTCTATTTCCAATCCTTGTGTTATTGATGTCATGTAATATTCTAATTTTCTGAGATTGTGAATTTGGGGTTTTCATAAGCTGTACGCCATAATCATCACAATTATACCAAAGTAAGGCTTGACATATCTCGTTTTGCATGTAATGCGTCTATCTCATATATTGGTTTCACCTTTTGAGTTGCCATACTGACATAAATGAACATTTGCACGATATTCTAATTTTTCGAGTTTCACCTGTACTTACTAGAACAGGATATACTGCAATCCTCTCAAACTTCTACATATCAAGGGATCATAACATATCTATTGTTTGCTTTTAGATGCTCATTGCCAGCTTAAGGGTTTCCCATCTAATGATCTGCTGCTGCAGCCCCCTTTCCTTTTCATACCAGGATTGGAGGCTTCACGAGTCGTCTCTCCAGGCTTCTCTCACCACCATGTTCTTTCCCTACCAGATCTCTGGTCTTAAGATCTTAAAACAGCTGACAAGCACAGAAGTCGATAATGGATGTGAAATGAAAGGGAATTATCCAGCTACAATGAGCATCACCCCCCACCCTCCATAAGGTTTGTGTCAGTCTACTTTTAAACCTGGGTTTAGAAGACTATTAAACCCTATTCTAAAGCAACCAAAATGCAAGTGTAGCAATAAAAAGACAACTTGCCATATTCAGAAAGGGTATTTTACCACCAGTCCTAAAAGTTGTACTATAGTCTAAAGAAAGTTACTTAACCTAGATGACCACAACAATAAGTTCAGTTGCTACTGAATGTTGCAAGTGGAAAGATGTTAATGAGAGACTGACTCACCAGCATCCATCTGATTGGGATCACGCACAATTCTCTTAACACAATCAATATCATCGGTGATCTCATCATTGGTGAAAGCTGCCAAAAGAGGCAAATTAGAATATGCCCTACCCCAGATGCTTCAAATGTATTTCCAAAGATTTGCATAATATTATTATTTCAAACAGATTCCTACCCAATAGGAATTAGAGTCATAGGACTTCATCAGTTTTGTATAAAATGCATTCACATCTTTAACAGCATAACTGACTTCTTGTACAGCTGGTGCACACCATAAAATGCCTTTTCTCTTGCTCTAACCATGTAGAGTGACAGGTCTGAAAAACACAGAGCTCTAGGAATTGGTTTCCCGTTTGGAGCTGAGTGTGCTGGATATGCATGACTTCCCCGCAGTCTTATCGCAATTTTGGGAAGGAGAGAGAGGCAGAATTGTCTCACCTGAGTCCAAGAACTAGATTTCTCTGACAAAGGGCAGAAACTACTGGATCAGTTTCCTTAGCTAGGTGGATTTCTGGCATTGAATTTGGTGCCCCTAACTTGTGCCTCTGGCAAGAGATTGACTAATTTCAGAGACGATAGGATCAGACGTGTCTGCCAAGCAAGCTACAGATTGCAGGTGCTACAGATAGGTATGGGAGATTGTGAGGCTGTTGATGTGGGTGGGAGAGGGAGACTTCTCCAAATGTGGCCCTGCCTGGTGCTCATTAGAACAGAGACAGTACGGTGGTGGGTGGTCTGGGGGCACAAGGTGAGATATTTCTATGTGGAGGAAGTTAGAGGAGTTGTGACAAGTTGGGAAATGGGGCACTAGGTGGGGGAACAGATTGAGAAAGGATAAGAGGCCAGCAGAAAACATGGTGGCTAGATACTATCACTGATGAGACAAGCAGGAACTCAGAAGACCTCAAAGAAACAGTTCTGTCAGAGAGTGCTGGTGAATCAATGTCCATCAAGTCATGAAGAGTTGGATGCAATTGAACATCCCTTCAGAAGTATCATCTGACTTATTCGGGGCATTTCACTTTTTTTCTTTTCTTTTCTAATGAAATAGATGTTGGCCCCTGGAAATGGGCCAGATCAGGAAACTGCAAGGATTACCGGAACGCTACTTCACTGTCGTAGAACATAATAACAAAAGAACCTTGAAAGCTTGTCAAAGCTTCTCTCTCCCACCTCTTATACCAGACAGAATCAAGCTGGGCTTACAGTATTTTCAGTCTCTTTCTGATGCCTCCTCCTTTCCCAGGACTGAGTTGTCATGACTTTCTCATCAACTTTATCTTAACAGTTCTCTTAAGAACTCTTGATTCCTTTATCAAGGTTATCTCTCCTCTATGCTATGTGGCTTACCGCTGCAAGGCGTATTGCAGCCATTAGCTGTAATTCCCTGGTAATTGTTGCACCACCAGCGGCTGTTTATCTGGAAAATCCCATAGTCGTGACTGCCATCCGAGTTTGGTGGCCCCACAGCTTGGGTGCTGTACCTGCTCTCATGATAAGACATACAGACCCCTGGAATAAAGCAAACAGGGAAAGGACTATGAAATGCCTGTGCTCTTTTGCTACCCTGATGTTTTTAATAGCAACATTTAGAACAGAATGTTTAACCATCTTTTCATTCTGTCCCCAACCAAGGAAGGACCAAGAAGTCCCATACATTTTGGAAACTTCAGGGGAATTTGGAATAAGTCTGATTCTTGTCTCAAAGGTATTCCTGTGGTTCTTAGTGGCACAAGACACCAGATCTCCTTTCTTCTCCTTCCCTAGTCCTGGCGTTCCACGGAGGAGGTAATTTTCCATTGTGGGTCTTTTGCACTGCTGCATATACGGAAAAACTTCTGGGGTGGCCCCTTCAACCCTGTTCCAAACTGAATCAGTTTGGGGAAATTCGAAGGAACTTCCCTCTCAGAGGATGCTTATCCTGGCAGGGATAACCCCCTTTTCTTAAAAAAACCAAATAAGCTATTAGCTATGCCAGTGATTTGTAAAAAGACAATAAAGAGGGAAAAGAAGCCTAATTGTACTGCAGTTCTGCTCTTGCCCCAAACAGGCAACAAACTGGATATTGATCGCCCTCATTAAAATAAGAATTGTGAGGTCCCCCAGGTCTAAGAAAACTGAGAAGAGCTTTTTATTCCTTGTCAGGCTGGCTGAACTGCCCCATTTGCATTCCCCTTGCAAACCTGGACATTGCGCAGGTGGAGAGAAAGAGAGTGAACTTACAGTTGCCCAAGCCATAGCCGTGATATCCATCCAGTCCATGCCATTTCAGAAGTGAGGCAAGTTCACATCTGGTAAATACTTTGGCCTTGCTGGCTGCAAGGAGGAGGAAGAGGAGGGTGAGCACTAATGCCTTCATTGCTGCAGCTCCCTGGAGGGTGATGGCTTCCCTATGATGGCTAGTGGATTTTATAGTCATGGCTTGTGAAACTGGCTCCTCTGGCAAGATGGTAAGCAAAGTATGTAGTAATAATTCCCCAACCTGAGGTAACTATGAATTGACCAAGCAGGAAGGACTGATGAGAGTTGGGAGAGCAAAAGTACCATGTTAGGACAGTCATAGTTTTCCTATGAATAATATTGATTGATTGATTATATGCTATCAAGTCTTTGTCAACTCTGAGCAACCACATGGATAGATTTTCTCCATGACGATCTGTCCCTAACCTGGTCTTTCAAGTTTTCCAAAGGTGCGATTGCTGTTGAAAGTGAGTCTATCCACCTGGCTGCTAGTCATAGTCTTCCTCTCTTTCCTTCCACCTTTCCCAGCATTACAGCCTTCTCCAGAGACCTTCCCATCTTGTACTTGAAGTAGGATAATTTGAGTCTGTTCCTTCGTGCTTCGAGGGAGACCACTGGGTTGGTTTGTTTGAGGATCGACTTCCTTGTTTCCTTGGCTTTCCGGTTTCAAACTGGAACAGCTAAGCCTGGCCTGTAATGAGCTGAAGACGGGGGGCGTGAGCAAGGGCCTTCTAATAGCAAAGGAAAAGCAAGAATTCATCCTGAGACGCTGGAGAGCTATTGCCAAAGGAGACAATACTGGCCTAGATGAATGAAGAGTCTAACACTGTCTTAAGTAGTCTTGTAGGAATCCTTTCTTTACATATCCCTGGGGATAAAACAGAAGGCCAGGGAAATTGTAATATCCTTAAACTGCTCCTATTTCTCACTGTAAGATGTTGGCAGACAAAAAAACACGGATGAATGTTCACATACAAGTTCATGCACGCTTCCTCTAATGGAAACATTTTGCAAGTCTTTCTACTCATCTTCCCCTGCTTATTTCCACCCTTATTCTAACAACAGTAGTCTCAGGGTACTTTTATAAAAGACTGTAAACCTTTTATGGACTTTTTGCTGAAAAAGGAAAAAAGAAAAATATGATTTGACAACTGAAAAAATTGAATAAGGGGCTGAAAGGATTTTTGTAAGAGGGAGGAAGTGCAATGAGTTTGTTTATAACTGTTGAAAAGAAGGCCTGAAGTCGCTTATTTTTTCTAGTTCTTTCTTTCATTATCTCTCTTTCACTGTTATGCTTTCTGTACTTTTTTCTTTTTTCTTTTTTTATATATTTTTACATTTGTACTTTATTGAAGTAAGATCCCTGATTGTTGTAAGACCTGCACAAGCAAGGTGGGAGAACAACCTTGGAACCAAACTCTGGGATTTCTTCCCATCTGCTTGATGGCCTGGCTGAATTTACACAATCTGAATCAACATAAACACTGAACACACTTCTAAATAACTGCACCGACTGCCCAGAGCGTCTTCTTAGTACAGTTAGTAAAATCCGTGACAGACGTATTTGCTGGAAACTTTGGCTAGATCCTTCTAGCCAATGAACAGGCAGGATTGAGAACCTGCTGTGTGCTAGGCCAGGGCCTGATACTCTCCCCCCTGATTGAAAAATATACTCAGCCGTCTAAGATCCCTTTATTCACTTTGACCATAGACCTTAAGCAGACCTGTGATTCAATGTCCAGGGAACCCTTGAGCAGTGCTGGCTCCCCCAGGCCACATTGAGTGACGGCGCCACTTCTCACCGATGCAAAGAGTTGCGTCTTTAGAATAGCCTTTGTTTTTGGAAAGAGGAGCGGCATTGGCGCCCCCTAAGCTTGGGTGTCCGAGTCCAGTGCCTACTTGGCCTTAGCCTACAGCTGGCCCTTCCCTTTTGTGCTAAATCTTCTTCAATTGACTGATGGCTTCTCACCCTCTTATATGCACTTCATATCAACCCTAGACCGAGGGTAAGATGCAATATAGCAGGGCATTTCTCAGATGTAGTGCAATCTGGCAATAGCCTGAAGCAACCCTTTGAAAGTGGCAAACAGTATGATAGACCATGAGAGCACTCTCCTACTTCTGTAAGGATCACATTGCAAATTAATCATAGGAAAACTAAGATCATGCACCTAGGACGGTAGTAAAAAAAAACAACATCCTGCAGCCTGGATGGGCAGCTGATCGATCAGGCACACGGAGGGAAGCAAAACGGCCATCCTGCCTGGATTTCACTTGAAGGCTCAGAGAAACTCAACAGCAATTCTTGATTCTTTTTCTCCAGAAGCACACAATATATTCCACTTGCCTTGTGATTATCTGAGGCCAAATTGTTGGCCCAGCTCTGTATGGGGCTCAGTTAAATCCTGCCAATGACTATACTAACCAGGAAGAGTGCGAACTAATTTCTTAAAAAAACAAAAAGTTCAGGTAGGAAGATGCATTCCTGATGCAGCCCTGGGGCAGGAGACTCAGCTGCTGATGGCTGAAACAAGAGCGTGGCTTAGTGTTTTTCATGACTAAGTAATGATTAATCTTCAGCCCCAAGTCTTGCCTCTTCTTACCTTGCTAGACAAATGTTGTTCCCTTTGGAAACATCGCATTCGAGATAAACTGCCTAAATTGGGACTTGTGCCAGAGGTGCTCTGACACAAGGGGACCTAATATACTCTATAACTGGAAGTGGGCACCCTCGTGTCTACTCAAGGAGGGAAAGGTGCCCATTCGCCTGAGTTACAGATGGCCCCTTAAAGGGCTTCATGCGGCAAGAGACAAGTATGCAAGAGGAAAAATGGTATTAATTGGATTCAATTAAATACTAATTAAATTAATCGAAATTAATGGAAACCAATGAACATTAGTTTTACTCGTGGCCCCATTCACTTTTCTGTGCTGGCATGCCTGCTATTCTTCATTCTACAATTAACGGTCAATAAAGCCAAGGCTATAGACATCCACAGGCCAAGCCAGGCTTTGGGACGAGCTGAAGAACCTCGATCTGAAGGCCAGAGCTCCATTTACATTTTAACCTGTGTTCTGTTGTTTGTCACCACCTAAATTGGCTTCCACGTTTTCAGAGAAAGGGCTCTAGGCAGGTTTTAAGGCTACAAAAGATCAACTCAAATTGAACATGGTTCTGGTGCTAACCCAAGGATTTCATATACTGTATCAAGGGAGCACAGGAGAAAACTAGAGTGGAGATGTTTGTCTACACTCAAGTGATGCCCAGCAGGTAAACCGGACAGCAATGCTTGAGCTGGCACACTACCTTTGATGCATATCTGGAGAAGATGGGCAGATGTCCCTTCCTCACCAGCTAGGAACAGTGGAAGGTGACGCTGTGCATTCCTACCTCAAAGAAACAGTGGTCTACGGTCACGCTGCGGCAACCTGAGTTTTATTTTCTTTCTTTAAATTAGGTTGCAATCCTGTAGACGTTTTAAATACTGTAAGTCTAATTGAACTCAATGGGTTTCAGCTGGGAGAACACCACATAGTTTGGGCTGGTTGTGAAGAGGTTTAGAGGAGATGCTTAGCAGTTGGTCAGTGTCCTAAAACTAAAGAATTAAAGAAAGTCGGGAAATGAATGTGTTAGTTAACATAAGTGTAGTCTCATTGGTCTCGGGGGCATTTATGGGAAAGTAACAGTGTCTAAACAGACTGGAAAGTTAAATATGAAAGTCCAAATGTTATGCAATTAATTAAGGATCAATATAAAAAAGCTGAAAAGACTAATGTCCTTGAAGCCAATCCAAACAATTTAAACAGGTAACTTTTATTTCTTGGCTGCCAGCAACAGAAAGCTGGAAAGGCTTTCTCAAAACATACCCAGATACACAAAATCCACTCATTTTTGGGAATGAGGAAATTTCCAACTTTTGTTTGTTGATTATGATTGATATACACCATAGTGTATATATAAATATTGAACAAAAAGTCAGCTGAATCAAGAGCACCACTGTTTCAGCAAAGCAAGCTTCTTGCCTGGGACCTTTTCTTCTTTCTGAAATCTCTCTTCTGATTCTCCACTTCTGACATAGCCGAGATACACTGGAAAAGGGCAGAGTTCCCAGCCTTTCTAAACCCCGGGCAGCCCTGCACCACTGCATACGATGCCTCAAGAACATGATTTTAGCAACCCTGAACTGAGGTCTCATGCAAACATGCTGCAATCTCATGAGATCTCACACAACATTTCAGCATTCATGCGGGATAACTTGTGAGATTTTGACATATGTGGGGAAGATTCCATCCACTTTATGAATAATTATTCCATTTTAGGTGCGGTTTGGGGGACCTAAACTGCATGGTCCATCAGGTTAGTCATCAATATACATCTTCCCCTATTATGCAGACGGAATGAAGTGAATTCTGCAACTATCTCTCTAGTCTGCTTTGTCAGTACCCGGATGCATCAGTAATCATTGCTGGTGAATTCAGCGCTGATATTGGAGGGTCAGATGGTGTTTCACAAGCTCTTTTTAACTGGTCTCTCCCATCAAATGAAGTAGTCTGCCCTTTACAGGCTCAACAATCTAAAGGTGAACACAGTAATAGGGCAGGCTTCCGACTGGCCCAGCTTATAGATAGTCTGGCCTTGGTCATACTAAAAGGCTCTGCTAGAGGAGACTTAAATGGGGATCTAACCTTCTGGGGCTCCAAAGTGTGGTTGATTATTTTACGGTTCCATGTATTTTCACTCATCCAATAACATATTTCTACGTAGGGAACCATCCAGATAGTGACCATTTCCCATTAATCTGCTGTCTGATTCCTAAAATAACTGTTAAGTTCCTAGCTGTAGCTTACTGTCCCCCTGGGGCCATAACAAAAAGACTCATAGGAATAAATGGCCTTCCAGAGTGGCAAAAAACTCATCCACTCTGTTAAATTCAGAACCGCTCCTTCAACTCCGCTCCCAAATTTGTTTAGCGGACTCCTGTGAACAGATAATATCACAATACCAGCCTATTATCCACACTCTCCAGGCTCCTAGCCCCCTTCATATGAGATCCAAACCTTTGTATGACACAGATACTTACAAAGCGAAAAAAGCCCTTCTTACTGCAGTATCTCCTTTTCAATCTGAGGAACTCATGAGGTTCCTCTCAATTGCTCAGAGAGCGTAAGAAGTTTTAGAAAGCACTTATAACATCTAAGAAAGAAGAAGTGTTGACAGAGGATCGGGGGAGATTAATTGCAGCAGCTAAGCTTAAGAACCTGGCTTGCTTCTGGCACCTAGTTAACTCCTATGGGTAGTCACTTAGGTCCCATCCCATTTACGACTATTTTTACGATGGTCATTAAGCAAACCACCATGGTCATTAAGCAAATCCAGCTTCCCCAATGGAAGTTTTTTGCCAGAATTTGCTTAACAACCACATAATTTCTTTAACGACATGGTGATTTGCTTAATGACCATCGTAAAAATAATCGTAAATCACAGTCATGTGACCATAGGGGGATTGCAATGGTTCATGAAAGTTGTAAGTGTGAGCACAGGTTGTAAAGCACTTTTTCTGGGGCCATTGTAACTTTGAACCATGGTTAAACTAACAGTCGTTAAGCAAGGACTACCTGTAATAAAACATTTTTTTAAAAAAGCTGAATTCCCTCATGACTTGCCAAGCAGAATTTCTTCTGGCTCCTGTAAAATTTATTCTTATCAAGCCTATGAAAAAAGTGAAGGAGTTGGATAGGAAAATTAATCTCTTCTGTGAGGGCACTGGTGAAACAGGAGTGTCGGCCCCATTAAGGAGACCAGACCAGGAAATCAACTCCACAAGAAGGATAAAACTACATTTGCTGAAATTAGCTATAGTAACGGAATCTTACAAGCTTTCTCATTTATCCTATGAAAAAAGCAATCATTGTCATCTTGCCTGACCTAAGTGTAAGTGCCTTCTGGCAACTTTTCCTCTCTTTTGCAGCTCCTCTGAAGCATCCAGGATGGGTCACGGCAGACCCATCACATCAACCAACTGCAGTCCTGTGTACTCGCTGCAGTGAAATGGAACAGCTTGGATGGATTTTGTGACTACAACCTGGGCAATGTGACGTTGTTCTTCTAGGAGTCCCATATGCTCTGTGCTGTGCTGAAAAGGAGGATTTCTTTTCAAGAAATAGCTCCCACCTTGCTCAGCTGGAACAAGCTGGCCATGTCAGAAAGAATTTTCTCCGCTCCAGGGAGGGCCACGGGGAGGACGCTAATGTGGCTGTGCAGTTCTGCTCCGGAGGATTGACTTTGTTGCTTTGTATAGAAGTGCCTTTTGTCTTGTTTTAATTTATTTTAAGAAAGGAAGTTGTTGCTGTCATTCTAAGCATCTGTCCAAAACATTCCAAATTTTCCCCAGTTCAGAGAACGGATGAAATGACACTCCCAGATTGGAGAAATTTCCTACACAGATGGTGAGAATGGGGAAGTTTCACAAGAAGTAATATTGACTCTATGAAACGCTGAAAACCTGAAGCAACTGGCAAGGAAGAAATGCCCTACAGGAAAACCTAAGAAAGCCTTTAAGGTTAGAAGAATTCTTATTCAGCTCTTAAAGAATAAAATGGTAATTCCACAATATGTTGGCTTTCCCTAAATAGCTTTTCCTGCCCACTCAGGTGAACACTAAAAATGTCTTAGAGTTATTTCCTTTCGAAACATTGCATTTAATTTGAATCACATTTTCTCTTGCACCATCGCCCTCTGGATGTGCTGCCAGCTAGCACAGTTGCGGTCGGGTACCAGAAAAAGCGAACGCTAGGAAAGACACCAGGAGGCTTCTAATGAATACAGATCTATTAAAATCGTGCCTATGCGAACCGCACTGGGGATGCCCCTCCTTGGACCACTGCAGTAAACAGCAGTGCGGATGGTGTTCCATGGAGCGGCTCACAAAGGGGGTCACCTTTATGGGGCAGATCTGGAGTAGCCTCCTACTCAATCAACCTGCAAAACACTGCTGGCTACTGAGCTTCTGTTCTGTTCTGAGTTTCCCTTTGGCCAGACAACCACTGCCTGGAACGGGTTCGACTGAACCCTCTACCACCATGTGCATGGAAGAAATCACAGTTTCTGTTTCATGCACATTTCTAGTATCAGGATCAAGGGAAGCATGTCTAGAATTTGGAAACACTCAACCATTAAACCTTTTGGCAGCTTCCTACATGGTAACATTTGAAAATAATATTGAGTAGGCAATGAAACTTGTGGCTGATGCTGGCATGGATGCCTCATCAGTTCATCTCTTATTAATCTCTCTCCACTTCTAAATTCAGGACCAGCTACACTTTTCATTATTATTGCTATGCAATTAAGAAGATTGCCTACAGGTTGTAGGTTAGCTATCTCGGACGGGACAGCCTAGAATTGGCAGTAGGAGAGGGGTTTGTTTAGACTCTTAAATACGTGGGGATACTGAATTGGAATATACCATATTAGTAAGCATCTTATGTAAATTTCTCAGGATGCCAAGATGAGATGAATTCATCCAAATATTTCTTTCTTATTTATTGGACGTCTCAGAGAATGTTTAGAAAGGGTTGGTAATTAACCAAATGACATTAACAGTGTAAAATGATGGGGTTTAAGTCCTAAAATAGGCACAATGGGTTACATATGCTGCTCAACATTTTTTTCACTTTATTCTGAGAGTACTGAGCAATGGCGACTTTATCTGCTCCTCTACAAAAGAACAGTCTAGAGATGAGAAACCATCTCCCTGAGGAGGGAATGGACAGAGCCTGGAGGACCTTATATATATAGAAATCCCCTCTCCCCCCTATGGGTGGTCTGTGTCCTCCTCAGTCTCGGGTCCTCTGCCAGAGGCCTGGGTGTCAGGATCTGCGGAAGCTAGAAATCAAAGCTTAATTGAACGTAGACTAGTGATGCATACTTGACAGGGTGAAATGTTATAATTGTTAATTGGAGGCCCGCTTGCTTGTTCCTGCCATCAAAGTCAGGAGAGAAGGGGGAGGAAACCAAGCCAGGTGCTACCGTTATCTCTGCAGAGGCGTCAACAAGGTCAAGCAACCGTGAGACCAGAAAAAGGCGTGAGGAATTTCAAGCGGGAAAAGAAAGTAGAAGGGGGGTGGGTAAAAAGGAGTTAAAAGGAAGGGTTTTGCTTGGCAATGCTTAGACTCAACAACCTATAGATGCTGTACATTTCTTTTAATAAAGAAATCTTTAATGGAACTAATTAGAGTCCAGAGGATTTACTGAACTTTGGGAATGAGTGTGCAGACTCTGACACTGGGAGTTTGAGGGTTCTGCGCAGTGTCTGAGCTGTTCCTAACACTGCAGTCTTCTGGACAGAGAGCTCTGAGTTTGTTCCTGGAGTGGAAGAGCCAGGAAGATTACAACACCAACCCCTCGTAATGCGTATCATCTGGCTTTTAATAATGATCTGAAGTTTCAATTGACAATATATTATTATGTAGAACCAAACTAAGGTTACCTTGAATTTTTATTCAGTTCTTATTGTACTTCTAAATCTCTTCCCTGTTTTTACTTTTCCTACTTAACTTTCTGGTTTATTTTCTTGTTTGGGTTTCTCAGATTTTAGTAACATTTTAAAAAAATTAAAAAGGAAAACCAAGTTGTGCCTATATTTTTGTTCCAAGTCCATTGTTTTGTTATGGATTACCAATAATACATTGCAGAAGACAAGTACAATCTAAGTACAACAGTGGAATAGAAAGTGGGAGCTGTTAACGCTATGATGATTAAAGTAAATTAAACCTTTCAAAGTAGAAAATTTATGTCAGTGTTAAATGTAATTTGACATAGAGTTGCTTATTTTGTACAGCTAATGCTTAATATGTGCACTGAATTATTTGGTAACATGAAAAAGTTTGTATTTTTGAACTTAATACTGAATCTCCACTGTATTATTATTTATTGTGATTTATGAATGCTAAAAAAAAAAAAAAGGAAAAGAAAAGAAAAGAAAAAAAAAGAGAGCTGCTTGAAAAAGGTAAATAGGTATTTAATCTATAACTTCCCCCTTTTCTGTACTCCGGCTGATGTGCAGTGTTTACAAACATTTAAACACCCTCAAAAACCATACTCTAAGTCTTTGTACAGTGGTACCTCGAGTTACGAACTTAATCCATTCCGTGACTCTGATCGCAACTCGAGTTGGTCGCAACTCGAGGTAAATTTTCCCATAAGGTTCAATGTAAATACGGTTAATCCGTTCCGCCCTCCAAATTTCGTCGCACCACAAGGCAAATTTCCCCATAAGGTTCAATGTAAATACGGCTAATCCGCCCTCAGAATTTGGTTGCACCACGAGGCAAATTTCCTCCAAAACACACCACAAACCTCACCGAACGTCTCCTTGCTACCGCGATCTCGCCCACAGGAAGCCGCGACCGCGTGGCAGCAGGGCAAATGGCCGCGGATCCGGTTCGTAGCTCGAGGCGGAGTTCGCATGTCGAGGTAAATTTTTGGGGCCGGAGCTGGTCGTATCTCGAAAAATTCGTAAGGAGGGGCATTCGTAACCCGAGGTACCACTGTATTTGCCTTGCTGCATCACGTGTTGTACATACGGAAGCCATTCTTGCTTAAATTCAGTTAAATTTCTGTTGCGGACAGATGCTGTTAGTTTTGCCATCGCTGTGTATTGTCCAAGTTTTAATTCCCAGTCAGATATCACCGGTATTGTATCTCTCTTCCAATGTTGCGCAAAGTTTATTCTCACAGTCGTAAACACGTATCTCAGTAAATTATGGTATCTTTTTTTAATTGATGTATTCTGGGATTATAGCTTGTAAAATAATGTGGTTTCATTTCAAATTTAATTTCTAAAATTCTCTGGATGGTACTATGTATGTCTTTTCCAATATTTTTGAGGGTTTTTTTTTTACATGCCTAGTGTCAGAAGCCTCACAATCAGTTAAATAGTTAATCTGCTTGCTTCCTTTCTGCCATTATGGGGAAGAGGGGAAGGAAGGGCTTAGGTGCAGGCAGACAGTTATCTGTTTCCCAAGAGTGCCCAAGGTTGTACCAGCTTGAGACCCGGGAAGAACTGAGATCATGCGTGAGACGGATGTTGGACTGGAAAGGGGGGTGCAAGAGATTGGGAAGAAAAAGGGGTTTTGGCACACGTGGGCTTTTAGTCTTGGCAATAACCTAGAACTGTAGACTGCTTCTCAATAAAGAACTTCTTTGAATCTATTTATGGTTTCAATGCGATTTATTTAATTGTGAATTGAGTTTGGCAGATTCTTACACCTACTACCTGATATTTGTCTGTTACCTTGGACCTTTTCTGTCAGTGTTTCTAAAGCCATATTAAATAACAGTGGAGAAAGTGGACATCCTTCCCTTGTGCCTTTCCTTTTTGAACAGCTGTGGAGGATGCGCCATCGGCCACCACTGTTTGCTCTTTGCCATTGATATCTACAGCTTTGATCCGAGCTCTTCTCCAGGGTCTGTTTTGTTCAGTACTGCCAGTAGAAATGGCCACGGCAAGTTGTCAAAGGCTTTTTCCATATCCATAGCAATAGCAACAACAACAACAATAATAATTCAGCTTTCTTCCTTTTTTTCTTGATAGGTTCCACTGAATTGATTATAAACCTGCTATTCTCCGTAATGTTACTCTTTGGAATGTAGCTTGTTTGGTCGATATCTATAATGTCTGGGACGCATTTCTTTAGTTGATCAGCTAGTATTGTTGTAAAAATTTTATAATCTACCTTCAGCATGGAGATTGATTTATATGACTGTGGTCTCTCCAGGTCATACCCTTCTTTGTGAATCAGGGTTACGTATGCCTTTTCCCATGTCTGCCTCTTCCTATGCCGTTCTTTCTTTAATTTCATCAGTTGTGTCTGGCAATGGTTCTAGCAGTTCCTCCTCAGGTTCTTTGTAATATTGAGCTATTAGCCCATCTAGGCCTGCTGCTTTTCCTAATTTGATTTCTTTTACTGCCTTTTTTGTTTCTTGAATAGTTATGGGTGTACTTAGTATTTGTCTACGTTGGTCGTTGAATTATTTTTTTCCATTTTGAAACAACCTGTATTTAACAATGATACAATTTATACAGATATAGAAATATAGATAGAGATATATATTCATTTCCCTCTTTTAAGAAGTGCATCAATGGTACTCTGGGCTTGTCTTAGTCTTATCATTTAGTTTTCTTATATTCCTTTTGTTTTATTTAAAGCAAAGTTATATTTCCAAAAACGGTATGATCTACAGTATGAATAAACAGGTAATTACTGAGGTTGTGCAATTATTATTCAATATATCATTAGTAAAGGTTCCAAGCAGCGTATATTAAGTTATTTTTATGGTATCAAAAAGAAGTGTAAATGTTTGAGTTTAATGCCAAAATCTCCACTATATTACTGTTTATAAATTTTTTAAAAACAGAAAAAGAAAAAAAAACACTCCTACAAATAATAAAGGTAAATGTTTAACGTCTGACTTCCCCCTTCTTTGTTCTTCAACCTACTTGCAATTTCTGTAGGCGTAAACTTAAAAAACATACTCTAAATATTTGCATTTACCCAGTTGTATAATATCTAGTATATATGGAAGCCATTCTTAAGTCACTGAATTCTTTAATGATTGACTTTGTATTTGTTCTTAGCGGCTTGATCAATGTTGGCCTAGAGTAGAGTTGCCTCCCTGGCAGACATCTGGGCCTAAATCCCTCACTCGCTTTTTACTGGATCTGAGTTTCTAAGACTTGGTACCAATTCTTTTCCATTGCTGAGCTCTGATCGTTGCAGAGTCTCCTGACAGATTTGCTCCTGAGCCCAAATCTTATAGATTCAGAGCAGGAAAGCGGGCGTACGGTGATGGGCAACGGGTTCAGGGGCAACACACATACACACCTTCATTTGTACACGCATAATAGAGTTGGTAGACATATGCCTCAGACGTGCACAACTCTTTGCTCCTATATTTAACTGTGTCCCAACGGGTGTGTATAAATGGGAGACCTGAACTCATTTTTTCTCATTAAATTGATTCCTCATTAAATGAGAAAGAATGTAAACAATTTACAGGAGAAAGACTGCATGTCGGAATTTTATCCTTCTCTATCCCTCTTGCCAACACAATGACAGCAGCAGCAGCAGCAGCAGCAGCAGCAGCATGAGAACACGGCAAGGACGCTGAAAGCAGCAGCAGGCCTTGGAACAGGTCTCTCCCAGCTGCATGGGGCTGAGGGCTGCTCGTTGCCCATATGGACTCCTCGCTGCCTTTCAAACATTCAGTTGCTTCCTAAAAAGCATGCTTCCAAGAAATTGCTAATTTTACTGATTGATTGATTGATTGATTGATTGATTCTGCGCCATCAAGTTGCTTTTGACTCCTAGGGACCACATAGGTAGATTTTCTCCGTGACGCTCTATCCTTAACCTGGCCTTTCAGGTCTTCCAATGGTGCACTCATCGCCACAGTAAATGAGTCCATCCACTTTGTCCTCTTTGTCTTTTCCCTCCCACCTTTCCCTGTATTAGAGCCTTCTCCAGAGGGCTAGGTCTTCACATAATATGTTCAGAGTCGGGTTGTTGCATCCTGTGCAGTTTTTAATTTTTAAATCTTTGTTCATCTCGTACAGTTTTGTTATTTCGCACCTTGTTAACATCTGCCATGTACGCTGATGCCATGGGGTCTTTCTCTCTCTCTTTTCTTTCCTTTCCTGAAAAGTATTCTGCTTTCCTTAAAGGTTGTTCACATAATTTTTTAATTAAAGGGTCACTTTTTACAATAGAGATCAGGTTATAGAGTTTACGTGGTTTTGAGGCAAAGACGGTCAGGTAGCAATATAGTGTTGAACTCTACCACTGGGGCTATTCCATACAATGGGGCAATCTGGAACTTCTTCTGAAAGTGACTCTGCTGGTGACTTTGGTGGCTCTTCAATAGCCTTCTTGGCCTTCTGCTATCCAGATACGTAGGACTATATAATGGCTGTTCTAGTTTAATATATTCAATTAAGGATTTTCTGCATAGTACGGAACAAGGCATAATCAATCATACTTTCTCTTTTGAGTGGTGGTCCAGTAGTTACCAGGAATCTATTTTGTCCCCCTTTCCACAAGAGGACTATAACCCAGAGGAGTGCAAAAGGACCCTCACACCCCTACTGGAGAAGTAATAACTGCCCTCTTTTTCCATGCAAGTTCCATGTGAAATTTCCTTTGACTTTCTAATAACATCTGCAAATGCAATGCAATGAGCAAATATTGTTAGAAGATGCTATCAAATAATGCATATAATACATATCAGGAAGAGGCACCCCACAGGATCCTCCTGCAGGGAGGGAAATGAGTCCTGATGGATTAACTCCCTTTGGGAAATAACTTCGGATTCAAGTTAGGAAGATTCTGTCTTGGTTTAGAGACCACAACAAGTAACATTGCCAAGGAATGACCTGATCTAATCAAATAAATGTATCATCTAATTATACCTTTATTTCTCCTCCTAGCTTTCACATTGTTGCCTCCCTGGAAGTTACAGCTCAGCATCTGGTGCCCTTAAGGGCTACTATTGTGGTTATAAAAATCCAGGAAGTATCTTGGAGGTAGTTTGATATAGGGAGACTATATCAAAATAATACCATCAGTTAATGCCACCTAAAACTTGTAAAACAACTTTAATGGGTACATGTGTGTAAAGGAAGCTTCAACAAAACCTCTTGACAAAATGAGTCTGAGCTACTCCTTGACATCTATAAGAATTTCCAGGTCAAGAGTGCTTATTCCCTGACTGAGCTCATACTCTGCATCTATTGTAAGAATTAACATAATGTTAATATAAATAATAATAATAACAACAACAATAAAAACATTAACATAACTTTTGCAGAAGCTACAATGGACCTACATGGTACATGGTGAGTACATCTGTACATTACATTAACATTTTTCTTTGAAACAACTTCCAAAAAGACCCCTTGACATCCTTGTTCCTCAGGCTGTAGATCAGAGGATTGAGCATGGGGGTCAGAACCCCATATGTTAAGGAGATGACCTTGTCCTTTTCAGAAATGGATTTCCCTTCCGGTCTCAAGTACATGATCATGAGTGTTCAATAAAAGACACTGACCACAGCAAGGTGAGAACTACAGGTGGAGAAGGCTTTTCTGCGCCCAAGAGTAGAGCTAATACGCAGTATAGCCAGGCCTATGCGACCATATGTCACAACTATGAAGCAAAAGGGAGGGATTAGCACAAAGAGGCTGGAAACATGCATAAAGAGCTCACTGATGACTGTGTTGGAGCAAGCCAGTTTGAGTAAAGATTGCAGCTCACATCCAAAATGGTTGATGACGCGATGGCCACAGAAGTCAGTGGGTTGCAAGAGCACATTGATCAGGGTCATCATCAAGGCAAGGGCCGCTGATGTGGCTACCAGATAAATGCATAATCTCCAACTCATGATCTGCGTGTAATATAAAGGCTGGCATATAGCTGCCAAGCGATCATATGCCATGATAGCCAAGACAATGCACTCTGTTACAACCAGAAATACACCAAGGTACATTTGGGTCAAACATCTGGAGAAAGAAATTGTGGGCCTGTACATGAAGCAGATGACCAAGAACTCAGGAAGTAGATTGTTTGTAAGAATAAAGTCTATGGCGGAAAGGACACAAATGAAGAAATACATGGGGGTATGAAGTTTTGGGTCCGCAATGCTCAACACAATGATGAGTCCATTGCCAAGAAAGCTAATGAGATACACCACCAAGAGGAAGCAAAAGAAAATAATCCGAGCTCTAGGATATTCTGAGAATCCAATTAAGATGAACTCGGTCACCAGTGATTCATTGGAAGTTCCTATCATTTTCTCTCCCATTCCCTCCTGCAGGAAAGAAAGAATAGTATGATTACTGACTACTTTAGTGAAAGATGCAATGCTTTCACCTTAAATGTTTATATTGCCAAAGTTACACAGAAAAAGGGAAATCACATCTGTATGAACACTGCTTTGCACATCATGCTAAGACAGAATTTGTTTTAACCATGACTTGTTGAATACATTGGCTGGATTCCCACATGGGTGGGTTCAAACACTGCATTAAAGAATAAATAAGTTTGCAAACGGCAGTGCTTGCATAAATGCTAAGCCAAAACTAAATAAGATACATTCTGTCTTCGCTAGATGTCCAAATTCAATCCCAGGTTGAAGCTGGAAAAATCTCTTTCCAAAAATAATGAAAGGAGGAAGCTGGAGGCCGCAGGTCCATTCCCACCCCCACTAGGTCAGGAGAACCCCTCATCTGCCAGTTACTAAAATTGAACCAAAACGTCCTGAGTTGACTCATGAGAAGCAATGCAGCAACACTGAGATAATTCTCAATGCAAAGTGGAACCAATCCTGGTCTCCAGGACACCATCCTTTCATCTTTGGGTCTGAAATAGCAAAGAGGCATGCAGGATAAATTATAAGCAAGTCCAGTTTATTGCAGGGCACAGTGTTGTTCCTGAACCTGAGGCCCCTCTCTTAAGGCGTCAGCCTTAGCTTTCATTCGCTGGGCTTTGTTATGTTACTAACAGTGCATTGATTTTTTTTCTTATAATAATACTTGGGGATCATTGTTAGTTAAATGATGGTCATAATTTCACTTAAAGGTACCACTTAATTCTTTGGGAGAGTAGAGTGGATTGTAGGAAATTATGTTTCTACAGTATTCAGAATAGAAAACAGGGGAATGCTTTTATTGGAAAAGCCACACATACTAGGCAGTCCGTTCTCGAACTGTCCAGAACATTTGTTTGTGCAATACTAGATTTCCAAAAGGGAGGTTATAAAGCACATTCTTGGGCTCCTCCCTGGGCTGTCATTTCCCTCAAAAGATGGAGATTGAGAGTGGAGGTTTATTCAGGACTAAATTTCACGAAAAGAAAACCATCCTTGGAACAGAAGATTAAGAGAAAAGGGATTCTAGGAAGGAGTCCAGCCTTATCAGAAAGACAGGCATTGGAAGACCCAGAAGACAATAAAGTTCATTACAGCTGCAGTTCCATTTTCATTCCATTTTTTGCCTTCCCTTTAATTAACATTCACATCTCAACATCCTTTTTCTATCCCTTCTTTTTTCTTTTCTTTTCTTTTCTTTTCTTTTCTTTTCTTTTCTTTTCTTTTTCTTTCTTTCTTTTTTTTAAATTAGCCTCCAAGTAGTCTCCTTTCTTCACATGGATAATTTAAAAGTTATTCCACCAATTTCTTTCCCAGGTTTGTTATTCTCTTTTAGTGGCAGAAAAGAAGCAAATTCCCATAATTTCAGACACAGTCCTCCTCTGCTTGTAGATGTGCACACATACTCACACACATACACACACACACCCCACACAGAGCACGTATGATACAGTTTGGCATCTGCAAGTTCAGCTCACCTCAGAGCAGCTGCATATGATTGTCACCAGGCAGAGCTGCATCTAAAGACACGGCTTCAAATCTCCTCTCTGGATCCAGGTCTCAGCCAACTATCGTTTTTTATAGATACAGAGAATTGCCTACCCACTTAAATTACCCTCCATATTTGTCTTTTTATCTCTAAAGTTTTACTTACCCAGTACTCTTCCAGTGATGAATTGTCAGCAGATTTTTTAAAAAAAATGTTTTCCAAAGTAATTGTGAAGAGCAAAAGCAAAGTGGGGAAAGATGCTGCTAGGACATATTCTCTCTCAAAGAAACTGAAAATTTGATGAAATTCAGTTCTAGAGTCCTAAAAACCTCATCCACTCTTTCGGGAATCATCGTGTACCTTTGCTAACGTCGGTGTTTCTCACTGTGGGTATTGTCACCTCTGAGTAACAGCATGAGAAGAAAAACCATCACTTGAAGGGAAAAAAACAGGAGAAGGATAGTATGTTAGATCTGTTCTGTGCTCTGGCATAGAAAATAGCACTGCAGGTTCCTTGAGGTAAAAGAGGTTTTTTCATTCTTTCCTGTTCCCCAGTGGTTGATCAACGGCATTACCACTGGAGGAAGGCCAAGGTAAAATTCCAGGGAGAGGCCTTTAAGTGAATTTCAAGAGAATTCCCTACCCATTAACAGTTGAAACTCAAAAAGATAAATTATATCATTATTTAAATTGAAGGGTGCCATCTTTTTCCAGAAAGGTAGCTTTACAGCAGAACCAGCTAAGTGTTTTAGCTTCTCAGAGACTGACAACATTGATAGCATAAAATGGCTGTGGAAGCCAATGTTCTGATGTCCTTCACAACTAAAATAGAATCCAAGGATAGGGGAATAGTTTAGGGACCAGATAGAAGAGGGCAGTCCCACAAGAAACTGGCAGGACCAATGGGAGGCACCAATTTGCTGACATGGAACCCTTCATTTCAGACAATCTCCCCTACGCACATCAATGTACCCTATGTTGCCTGTATGCAGAGTCTGGAGGTGGGACAAGAGAGAAAACATCACTTCCAGAACAGAGCACTTAAAGAGAGCTTCCAGTGAGGATTATGGTGAACTAGACATCCCCGAAAGAGCAGGGATGACAATGCAGTGGAGATTGGTGGCCAGATCAGCAGAGATCGACCAGCACAAGTCTTTCGGGAGAAAGGAGAAATTGTGAGATTCCCCCATTTGCACTCTGGACAACCGGTCCTCATGAGTAGACTGCAGGAACTGAGGGTTTTGCCATCAGCTCATGAGGTGAGTAGCTGGGAGTCAAGGGATTTCCATCTAAGGACACAGCCTATTATTCAGCCGCCTCATTTCTTAATCACTTTTGGATGTAAGTAATTTATAGTTACAGAGAGATTTTCTAAGGGGCAGGATAAGACTCCACTTGGTGAGTTACAACTCTTTTGGGGATTACAAAGGAATAAAGAAAGAAAAGGGTTTTAGGGACTTAAATAGTTTTGGCAAAAAGCTTAACAAGGAGCTGATCTAAGAAAGTTTAAAATGGATAATGGAGGCAGTTATTTTGAATGATTATTTTTTGGTGAAAATGCTTTTGAATAAATTGGAATTAAGTTAGAGAAATGAACCAGACCTTCATGGGAACGTTTTCTGTTTACTATTAAAGGGTGCAGAAAATTGGCAGATGTAACTTTAGGTATGTGGATTGTGATGTTGATTAGAACTATGGAGTGCCATTAGAGAAAAAAGTATTAATGTCAAGGAAGACAAACCAACACACACACACACAAACACACATAAAAGGTGGGGGGAAGTTTGTCTTTTCTTGTTTGAGACACTTTCCTTTTTGGATTACAATATAATGACAAGAAAAGTGGCAAAAATACAGGGGAGGAGAAGATTTTTAGAGCAACCTACAGAGAAAGGAATTACTCCAGATTTGTTTCAGAAAATGTTTCAGGAATCGGGTAATAAATTGGCAGAATCACTTGATTCTAAACTAAGTCACTTGATACCAGATTGACAGCTTTTGAAAAAGGAATGGATGCAGGACTTATAAAGCTGAAAGAGGAGATGAAAGAAGAAGTTAAGGAGATGGAAAGCTCTGTAAAACAAGTGTCTGGATGAAAATCAAATTAATCACAAAGTGGAAATTTTAAAGAATAAGACAAAAGTTATAGATAGAAAGTTGGAAAGCCAATAGATAATCTAGCTCTATTGGAATTGAGAGTGAAGGAATTTTGTTTTGGATTTAGAGCAATCCCATAGAACTCTGATGAAGATATTAGAGGAAAGATTATTAAATCCCTGGCAAACTTTTTGGACTGGAAAGAAGAGGACACTGAGGCCAAAACTGATAAAGTGTAGAATACACTTCAGATTTGCAAGAACAAGAAATGGAAGTTACAGCTTCCATCTGGTGCACTTAAGAGCTAGTACTGTGGTTATAAAAATCCAGGAAGTATCTTGGAGGTAGTTTGATATAGGGAGACTATATCAAAATAATACCACCAGTTAATGCCACCTAAAATCTCTAAAACAAATTTAATGGGTGCATGTGTATAATGGAAGCATCAACAAAACCTCTTGACAATATTAGTCTCACCTCTTCCTTGACATCTATTAGAATTTCGAGGCCAAGATTGTTTATTCCCTGACTGAACTCATAATCTGCATCTACCATAAGAATCAACATGTTAATATATAATATAAATAATAATAATAACAACAACAATAATGTTAACATAACATTTACAGTAGCTACAATGGACCTGCGTGGTACATGGTGAGCACATCTGTATATTACATTAACATTTTTCTTTGGAACAACTTCCAAAAAGCCCCCTTGACATCCTTGTTTCTCAGGCTATAGATCAGAGGATTGAGCATAGGGGTCAGAGCCCCATATGTTAAGGAGATGACCTTGTCCTTTTCAGAAACGGATTTCCCTTCCGGTCTCAAGTACATGATCATGATTGTTCCATAGAAGACACTGACCACAGCAAGATGAGAACTACAGGTGGAGAAGGCTTTTCTGCGTCCAAGAGTAGAGCTAATACGCAGTATAGCCAGGCCTATGCGACCATATGTCACAACTATGAAGCAAAAGGGAGGGATTAGCAGAAGGAGGCTAGAAACATGCATAAAGAGCTCACTGATGACTGTGTTGGAACAAGCCAGTTTGAGTAAAGATTGCAGCTCACATCCAAAATGGTTGATGATGCGATGGCCACAGAAGTCAGTGGGTTGCAAGAGCACATTGATCAGGGTTGTCATCAAGGCAAGGGCCACTGATGTCGCTACCAGATAAATGCATAATCTCCAACTCATGATCTGCGTGTAGTATAAAGGCTGGCATATAGCTGCCAAGCGATCATATGCCATGATAGCCAAGACAATGCACTCTGTTACAACCAGAAATACACCAAGGTACATTTGGGTCAAACATCTGGAGAAAGGAATTGTGGGCCTGTAGATGAAGCAGTTGACCAAGATCTCAGGAAGTGCATTGTTGGTAAGAATAAAGTCTATGGTGGAAAGGACACAAATGAAGAAATACATGGGGGTATGAAGCTGTGGGTCCGCAACGCTCAACATGATGATGAGTCCATTGCCAAGAAAGCTAATGAGATACACCACCAAGAGGAAGCAAAAGAGAATAATCCGAGCTCTGGGATATTCTGAGAATCCAATTAAGATGAACTCGGTCACCAGTGATTCATTGGAAGTTCGTATCATGTTCTCTCCCATACCCTCCTGCAGGAAAGAATGAATAGTATGATTACTGACTACATTAGGGAGAGATGCAATGCTTTCACCGTAAATGTTTATATTGCCAAAGTTACACCAAAAAAGGAAAATCACATCTGTATGAAGGCTGCTTTGCACATCATGCTAAGACAGAATTTTTTTTACCCATGACTTATTGAATATATTGGCTGGATTCCCACATGGGTGGGTTCGCACGCTGCATTGAGGAATAAATGTGTTTCCAAACTGCAGTGCTTGCATAAATGCTAAGCCAAAACTAAATAAGCTACCTTCTGTCTTAGCTAGGTGTCCAAATTCAATCCCGCATTGAAGATGGGAACATCCCTTTCCAAAAATAATGAAAGCAGGAAGCTGGAGGCCGCAGGTCCATTCCCACCCCCACTAGGTCAGGAGAAACCCTGGTCTGCCAGTTACTGAAATGGAACCAAAACGTCCTGACTTAACTCATGAGAAGCAATGCAGTAATACTCAGATAATTCGCAATGCAAAGTGGGACCGATCCTGGTCTCCAGGACACCATCCTTTCGTCTTTAGGTCTGAAAGAGCAGAGAAAAGGGGTGGCACGCAGGGTAAATCATAAGCAAGTCCAGTTTGTTGCAGGGCACAATGTTGTTACTGAACCTGAGGCCCCTCTCTTAAGGCATCAGCCTTAGCTTTGACTCACTGGGCTTTGTTATGTTACAAACAATGCAATGATTTTTTTTTTCTTATAATAATACTTCAGGAAAATTGTTAGTTAAACAATGATTGTCATTTCACTTCATGGTTAATTCTTTGGGAGGGTAGAACAGATTGCAGGAAATTATGTTTCCACGGTATTCAGAATAGAAAACAGGCAATGCTTTTATTGGAAAAGCCACACATACTAGGCAGTCTGTTCTCGAACTGTCCAGAACATTTGTTTGTGCAATACTGGATTTCTAAAAGGGAGATTATAAAGCACATTCTTGGTCTCCTCCCTGGGCTCTCATTTCCACAAAAGATGGAGATTGAGAGTGGAGGTTTATCCAAAACTAAATCTCATGAAAAGAAAGCCATCCTTGGAACGGAAGGTAAAGAGAGAAGTGATTCTAGCAAGGAGTCCAGCCTTGTCAGAAAGACAGGCATTGGAAGACCCAGAAGACAATACAGTTCATTACAGCTGCAGTTCCATTCTCATTCCACTTTTTGCCTTCCCTTTAATTAAAATTTACATCTCAGCTTCCTTTTTCTATCCCTGTTCTTTCTTTTCTTTTCTTTTCTTTTCTTTTTTCTTTTTTTTCTTTCTCTTTTGAATTAGCCTCCAAGTAGTCTCCTTTGTTCAGATGGATAATTTAAAAGTCATTCCACCTATTTCTGTCTCAGGTTCTTTATTCTCATTTAGTGGCAGAAAAGAAGCAAATTCCCATAATTTCAAATGACACAGTCCTCCTGTGTCTGTAGATGTGCACACATACACACACCACACAGAGCATATATGATAGACTTTGGCATCTGCAAGTTGAGCTCACTTCACAGCAACTGCATATGATTGTCACCAGGCATCTAAAAACATGGCTTCAAATCTCCTCTCTGGATCCAGGTCAGTCAACTAACATTTTTATACATACAAACAGAGAATTGCCTACCCACTTGAATTACCCTCTGTGTATCTCTTTTTATCTCTAAGGTTTTGCTTACCCAGTGCTCTTCCAGGGATGAATTGTCAGCAGGTTTTTTTTTTAATGTATTCCAAAGTAATTGTGAAGAGCAAAAGCAAAGTGGGGATAGATGGTGCTAGGACATATTTGCCCTCAAAGAAACTGGAAATTTGATTAAATTCAGTTCTAGCATCCTAACAACCTCATCCACTCATTCGCGAATCTTCGTATCATGTACTTTTGCTAAGGTCGATGTTTCTCACTGTGGGTATTGTCACCTCTGAATAACAGCTTGAGAAGAAAAGCCATCAGTCGAAGGGAAAAAAACAGGAGAAGGATAATACGTTAGATCTGTTCCTTGGCCTGGCACAGAAAATAGCACTGCAGGTTCCTTGAGGTAAAAGAGGTTTTTTCATTCTCTTCTTTTCCCCAATGGTTGATAAATGGCATTACTATTGGAATAAGGCCAAGATAAAATTCCAGGGAGAGGCCTTTAAGTGAATGTCGAGGGAATTTCCTACCCATTAAAAGTTGAAACCCAAAAAGATAAATTGTCTCATTATTTAAGTTGAAGAGTGCCATCCTCTTCCAGAAAGGCAGCCTTATAGCAGAAGCAGCTAAGTGTTTTAGCTTCTCAGAGACTAACTGTAAGGTTTACCACATTCAACTCTAATGAAACTCTCATGAAACGCAGGTTCAGCAAAAGAAGTTTACTAGAGTGTAACGTAGGCAGATACAAACAAAGCCAGGGTTGGCTTGGCACAGATTACATACTGTTTTATAGGTTCCCCGTTCCCGCGCTTTCCCCCATTGCCTAGTTACTGATTACCCGCAGTAATCCCCCCTCGCCTAAATGGCAGATTCAGTCTCATTCTTTTGTCCTCTTGATTGGTGTCTATTGTTTGTGGGGTGGTTGTGTTTGTTAGGCTTCCCTTCTGCAGGTAAAGCCGGGAGTTCTTAATTGCACACTGATCGCTGCACTTCCGAGCCGCTGCACTTCCCTTTGTCTGAGGCGCTTGAGGGAAGCTGGTGATGATACAATGTATCCGCTCTCAGCCAGAGTTAACCGCTGCCACCTGTTGGTAATTAACTCGTGATTTAGCTGACTTCCCCTTTCCCGCTGCTTGCGCCTGGGGTGGTGAAATTGACTAGGTGAAACTGAGCAGAGGTGTTTGCTGTGCCGCGCCGACTGAATCTGACATACCGTCCCCCTGAAGAGAGATCACCTCCCACATTGGTTTTCCAGGGTGCCTTTTGTAAAAGTCTCTGACCCGTTCCGGTGCCCTGATGTGGGATTTGCTTACTCACTCGCTGTATGCTTTCGAGAAGTGTTTCCACTGCACCAACAGCTGGATCTGGCCCCTGTGCTTCCTGGCATCCAAAATCTGTTTCACCTCAAAGTGTTGTTCCCCATCAACCATGATCAGTACTGGGGTTGGCTCGTCCTTATGCCAGTCGTTGGACGGTTGGTGTGGCTTCAGCAGGCTGCAATGGAAGACTGGGTGGACCTTCCCGAGCGCTTTAGGGAGCTTCAGCCTGACAGTCATGGGGTTTATTATTTCTTTGATGAGGAATGGCCCCACGAACTTTGGGCTGAGTTTCTTAGATGCTTGATATGTCTTGAAGTTCTTGCTGGATAGGTATACTTGGTCTCCTACCTTCCACTGCCACTCAGGGAGCCATTTGCGGTCTGTGTATTTTTTGTAGTCCGCTCTGACTTCCTCCAATGCCATTTAGGCTGCCCGCTGTGTGGCGTCTATCTGGCCAAACCAATCATCTAAAGAGTCTATCCAGGATACCGGTTGGGGCAGCTCTGGCATGGCCACGAACTCCTGACCACTAGCCACCTTAAACGGGGTGAATCTGGTGCTCCTGTGGATGGCATTATTATAGGCTACCTCCGCGAACGGCAGCAGCTCTGCCCAGTTGTCCTATTGGTAGCCTACATAGCACCATCAGTACTGTTCCAAGCCCCTGTTAAGGCGTTCCGTGGCCCCGTCCGTCTGCGGCTGCGCACCCGATGAGAGGGCTTGCTGGGTCTCCACACACTTCAGGAACTCCCGCCGAAGGTTTGCGATGAAGTTCCCACCCTGATTGCTCACGATTCGTTGGGGGGTGTCATGGAATCGGTACACGTGTTGCACGAACATCCACACCAGTCTCTCCGCCGTGGGGACCTGCCGGCATGCCACAAAGTGCGTTTGCTTAGAAAAGAAATCCATCACCACCCAAATGGCCATCTTCCCCTTGCTCTCGGGTAACTCCACAATGAAGTCCATTGCGATTTCCTGACAGGGGCTGTCTGGGGTCACTACAGGCTGGAGGAGTCCTCAGGGCTTCCCCTTGCTCCCTTTGGCCATTGCACAAGTCTGGCAGCCCGCCATGTATGCTTCCACATCCTTCCGAAGGGTCAGCCACCAGAATTGTCTCCATATTAGATGGAGGGTTTTTACGAAGCCATAATGCCCCGTGTTTTTATTGTCATAGGCCCGCTCCATTACCTCCCTCTGGCACCCTTAGGTACATATAGCTTGCCCTCGTGCCACCACAAGCCCCCATGCCCCATCAAAGAGTCTTTATTTGCCACCACTAAGAGTGTTTCTCACTGGCTTCTATGAAAGTCCTCTTGAGCACTGGCTCTGCGTCTCTTCCCTGCCCCCCCCCGCCCCCAGTTGTCTGTGAGTCATGGGTTTCGTGGCCAGCTGGGTCGTGGGAATGACCAAGTCCACAATCTCCTCCCATTGGCTGGCGTGCTGTGCCATGTGGGATAGTCCGTCCGCTAGGAAGTTCTTTTTACCCGGTATATGTTTGAGTTCGAAATTAAACTGGTCAAAGTATTGGGACCAGTGCACTTGCTTGGGCGAAAGCTTCCGCAGGGTCCTAAGGGCCTCCAGGTTCTTGTGGTCCGTCCATACCTTGAACGGCTGGCTCATCCCCTCCAGCAGATGTCTCCAGGTGGACAGGGTCACTTTATAGCAAACGCCTCCTTCTCCCACACCATCCACCACCTCTCTGTCTTGGTGAATTTCCTTGACACGTACGCATATGGGTGGAGGGCTTCCTCCAGTCCAGGCTGTAGGAGGACCACTCCCGTTGCCATGTCCGAGGCATCCACCTGGATCACAAACCACCAGTCCAGGTCGGGGTGACGCATGATGGACTCCGCGGTGAACGTCCACTTTAGGTCCCCAAACACCTCCTGGCACTCTGGGGTCCATGCGAGGGGCATGCTGGGTTTAGGGGTCTTTCTGCTGCCCCGCGTCTTGAGCAAGTCCATCAGTGGAAGGGCGATTTGTGCAAAGTTTGGGATGAACTGCCGGTACAAGTTAGCGAACCCCAAAAAGCTTTGGAGCTGCCTCCGGGTCCTTCCTTTACATTCACCGGGTCCATCTCCACACCCTGGCTGGATATCCGGTACCCTAGATAGTCCAGCTGTTCTTGGTGGAATTCGCACTTAGAAAGCTTGGCATACAATTGCGCCTTTAGCAGTCTTGGAGCACGGTTCGCACTAGCTTCACATGATCGGTCAGGGTTTCGGAGTAGATTAGGATGTCGTCCAGGTAGACCAGGATGCCCCAGTAGAGAAGATCATGCAGCACTTCATTGATTAGCTGTATGAACACCCCCAGGGCCCCTTTTAACCAGAACAGCATCATGCGGAACTGGAAACTGCCAAGCAGACTATTGAAGGCAGTTTTCCACTCATCGCCCTCACGTATCCGGACCCTGGAGTACACCTCCCGCAAGTCCAGCTTTGTGAACACCTGTCAGGCCTAGCCCAAGGAACTCCAGGAGAACATGCAAATTCAGTTTAGCAATGTTTATTAGCTACAACCTCTATCAAGAAGCTTCCCAGACTGGAACTCTGTTCCCACAGCAGCCAGTGAAAACAGAGTGAATTTCTGAGGGAGGTGCCAGCCTCATCCTCTTATCTCTTTCTCGCCCTTCTGGAGATGAAAGAGGATGCTTCTCTCCCTGAGTCTGGCCTTCATAATTCCATTCCATCACATCACCTTCCCCTTGAACAGATGGGATAATAGCTCCTTCATCAGGAGAAGGGGGTAGTTGTACTCTGTGCTTATGGTGTTCAGCCCCCTGTAGTCCACGCACAGTCTTAGTGAGCCGTCCTTCTTTTAACGGAACAGCACTGGGGCCACCATGGGGGACTTCGCCGGCTGGATGAATCCCTGCTCCAAGTTTTTGTCCACAAACTCCCTTAGGGTGGCCATCTCCTTCCCCAACAGGGAGTACATCTTGAGTTTGGGTAACTTGGCCCCGGGCTCCAGCTCTATTGCGCAGTCACTGGGTCGGTGAGGCGGGAGCTGATCTGACTCCATCTCGCTGAACGCCGCCACCAGGTCGCGGTAGCAGTGTGGGATGCTCCCGATGCTTCCTTGCTCCCCCACTTCTACATGTGTGGACCCAGCTGCTGTCACCACTGTCTGGGTCACTGCCGCTTTGGGGCTCCACGCCACTGGTACCGCTGCCACTTCAGTGATCACTGGGCTCGCTGCCACTATTGCCTTGGCTCCCACTGTGGCTCATTCGCCTCCCCGCAGGACCGCCGCCTCCACTGGCAACTGCCGCTCTGGGGTTGCCTCCTTCCTCATCACTGCCCACTATCACCTCCGGCTCTCCTTCGTCCTCTCCTCCTCGTCTCAAAACTGCAGTGCCTCCGACACCCAGTCAACGTGAGGGTTCCGTCCCCTCAGCCAAGCCAGTCCGAGCACTAGCGCGTAGTCAGCAACCGGGACCACCATAAACCACAGCTCCTCATGATGGTTCCCGGTCATCATTTTGACCGGCTCAGTGTAATATTGAGCTGGTCCCCCCCAAGTGAGCCGTCCAATTGGCTGAGGGCTATGGGCTCCCTGAGCTTCCACATCCAGAGACCCAGCCCCGATACCACCGCCAGGTGTATTAAGCAATGGGTGCACCCGGAGTCCAGTAGTGCCTTCAGATTTGCCTCAGCCCCCGACCTTACTCCAAGGATATGGACCCTCATCCACATGGGAGGGCAGTCCTCGCTTATCATCGTGTCATCACATTTCAGCCCCTCTGCCCGCACTGGGACATCATTCAGTGTGGGCACCGCTCATTTCCCGCAAGTGCAGCATCTTCCTTCAATGATCCCATCTTGGAGTGGACCAGCAGGTCCCACTGCACTCTGCCACAGCCGCCATCACTCCCTTCTGTGGCCGGTCTGGGGCACACCACCCAGGAGTCTTCGGGGCCCCGGCATCTGCTCGGGGTGGGGGCCTGTCCTGCTCGGATGGGCACTGTGCCGCCCGGTGGCCCTATGACGGATTTCCCCCAGTTTTTCTCTCTGGGTTCTTTTCTTTCTGGTTGTGTGCAGGCGTGATAACAAAATAACTCGAGAGGCAAGCAGTAAGTTCTCGACCAAGGCTTTACTCACTGCTCCAAAAGGGTTTGATAAAATAAGCTGCAAATAAAAAGTCCTTCCATACGGACCAACAGTCAATATAAAAGTTAAAGGCAGAAGTGTAAGCCCACTTTGCCTGAGTAGCCTTACGTGAACGTGTCTTGACGGCGAGAGGATGAAACAAGCAAGTCTCCTCTCCTGCAGCCGAGGCAAGACTTAAGACCGCAGCTTCTCCAAAGTCTATTGTGATGCAGCACAGCAATAGCATAGCCAACCTTTGCTTCTCCGGCGCCTCCCGTTCTCCTCCAGGGCTAATCTTAAATACCCTTTCAGCCTCAGCCTCCACCCCTCTCCACAGGTGTTAACAATTTAGCATCCCACCCTGATTAACTAAACAGACTTTACAATAGTTACAGTTTGGGATACAAACTGGGGCTCTTCCCACACCCTCATCTAACACAGAGGCTTATAGCTATCTAATAACAAAGTTGGGCAATGAATGCTTTATCCACTTCGCATCGAAGTCTGAATAAGGAGGTATTTCCACCTACTATAGAGAATAGAGGAATATACACAAAAGATGGTTATTTCTTACAACCCTGGATTTCCGTCACAGGCCCCGTCCCTCACATCGGTAACAGAGACCCGCCTTCCTCTGGGTGTCCTGGTCTCCTGCACTCCATCATCAGCCGCCTCGTCTCTCCTCCATGGTCGCCTCGCCCACCTCGACCTTGTTTGCCTTCTGATGTTGCATCTGCCTCTTGATTCACTGCCACACAATCTCTGCTGTCCCAGCTAACCTGATCCACTCCTTCAGGGTCGTCAGGTCGTCCTGCCTGAGTGCCCATTCCAGGATCTCTGGGTTGAGTCCGTTTTGGAAGCAGTCTATTTTCAGGGACTCTGGCCAGTCAGTAAGTTTTTCGGCGAGGCACCGAAACTCTAGGGCATACTCTGCCACCAACTTCTCCCCTTGCCTCAGCCGTCGCATTTCGTCCCTGGCCTGCCTGACACTCAGCGTGTCCTAAAACCAGTCCTGGAGTGCCTGCATAAACTCCGGGAAATTTTTGAGCTCTGCTGCGTTGGCGTGGTACAGGCAGACAACCCACCCGGCTGCTCGTCCTTCCAGCAGGTCATCCACGTAGGTGACCCGCTCCCAGTCGTGGGAGAAAAGGTGGCCCCTCCACCTCATGAAGTTCCTCACCTGCGTGAGGAAACAGGGTAGTTCTTCGGAGTCCCCCGAGAACTTGCTGCTCATGCCCCGGAATCGGAGCGCGTCTGCTGCTCATCGGTCTTCCAATGCCCCTCCTACGTGGTGCATCCTCAGGGCTGGCTGGGGCACAGGGCCAGTGCTGGCCTCACCCAACTTCTCCACTACCTGGGGCTCTCCTGTCTGGGCCTTGGGTCCGCGAAGGATGGTTTGCAGCATTGTCTGGATGCCCGTCAGTTGCTGCTGGAAGTTGTCTTCCATTCAAATCATCCTCTCCTCCAGCTCTCGGCTTTTGGATCCTGAGCCACGGCTCGTCATGACTCTCCATCCTGCTGATCCATCATGGCCCATCCTGATGCCAAACGACCACCTGGCATCCTCCGGCGCACTCTTGGTTGCTTCCCCACGCCCCTCGCTCTGGGCTGATCCTGCCGTTGTACCTTGAGGCTTGGGCTCTTCATCACACTGCGGGCTCGTGCCTTCTCCATCGCTGACCATCCTGGTTCAGATCAGCCAGATTGGACCCCTCAGCTGCTCTGCGAATGAAATTGCGAGCGCTCCTCAGTAAATACTGGGTAATGCTCAAAGGTGAACCCTGGCTTAATGTAAGGTTTACCACATTCAGCTCTAATGAAACTCTCATGAAATGCAGGTTCAGCAAAAGACGTTTACTAGAGTGTAACGTAGGCAGATACAAACAAAGCCAGGGTTGGCTTGGCACAGATCACATAGTGCTTTGTAGGTTCCCCGTTCCTGCACTTTCCCCCGTTGCCTAGTTACTGATTACCCACAGTAATCCCCCCTCGCCTAAATGGCAGATTCAGTCCAGTTCTTTTGTCCTCTTGATTGTTGTCTATTGTTTGTGGGGTGGTTGTGTTCGTTAGGCTTCCCTTCTGTAGGTAAAGCTAGGAGTTCTTAATTGTGCACTGATCGCTGTGCTTGCGAGCCGCTGCAGTTCCCTTTGTCTGAGGCGCTTCAGCGAAGCCGGCGATGATATAATGTATCCTCTCTCGGTCGGAGTTAACTGCCACCACCTGTCGGTTTTGCTGACTTCTCCTTTTCCGCTGCTTGCTCCTGGGGCGGTAAAATTAACTACATGAAACTGAGCAGCGGTGTTTGCTGTGCCATGCCGGCTGATACTGACACCAAAAACATTGGTAGCATAAAGTGGCTGTGGAAGCCAATGTTCTGGTGCCCTTCACAACTAAAAGAGAATCCAAGGGCAGGAGAATAGTTTAGGGACCAGATAGAAGGGAGTGGTCCCACAGGAAACTGGCAGGACCAATGGGAGGGACCAATTTGCTGACATAGAACCCTTCATTTCAGACCCTGTCCCCAATGCCCATCAATGTACCCTACATTGCCTGTATGCAGAGTCTGGAGGTGGGACAAGAGAGAAAACATCACTTTCAGAACAGACCACTTAAAGTGAGCTTCTGGTGAGGATTACGGCAAACTGGATGTCCCCAAAGGAGCATGGATGACATTACAGTGGAGATTGGTGGCCAGATCAGCAGAGATCGTCCAGCGCAAGTCTTTCTGGACAATGGAGAAATTGTGAGATTCCCCCATTTGCACTCTGGACAGCTGCTCCTCATGAGTAGACTGTAGGAACTGAGGGTTTTGCCATCACCTCATGAGTTGAGTGCTTGGGCATCAAGGGATTTCCATCTAAGCTCATAGCCCATTGTATGGACACAAAGTTCAGCTCCCTCAGTTCTTAATTACTTTTAGATGTAAGCAACTTGTAGTTACAGAGAGATTTTCTAAGGGGCAGGATAAGACTCCACTTGGTGAGTTATAAATCTTTTGTGGGGGGGGGGCAGGATTACAAAGGAATAAAGAAAGAAAAGGGTTTTAGGGACTTAAATAGTTTTAGCAAAAAGCTTAACAAGGAGCTGATCTAAGAAAGTTTAAAATGGATAATGGAGACAGCTATCTTGAAAGATTATTTTTTGGTGAAAGTGCTTTTGAATAAATTGAAATTAAGTTAGAGAAATGAACCAGACCTTTATGGGAACGTTTTCTGTTTACTATTAAAGGGTGCAGAAAATTGGCAGATTTTGCAAAAGAAAAGATAGCAGTAATATGACCCAGACTGTGATGGTGACTATAGCTATGGAGATGTAGCTATGGAGATGTGGATTGTGATGTTGATTGGAACTATGGAGTACCATTAGAGACAAAAGTATTAAAGTCAAGGAAGACAAACCAACACACACACACAAACACACAAAAAAGGTGGGGGGAAGTTTGTCTTTTCTTGTTTGAGACACTTTCCTTTTTGGATTACAAAATTATAATGACAACAAGAAAAGTGGCAAAAATAGAGGGGAGGAGAAAATTGTTAGAGCAACCTACAGAGAAAGGAATTACACCAGATTTGCTGCAGAAAATGTTTCAGGAATCAGGTAATAAATTGGCAGAATCACTTGATTCTAAACTAAGTCACTTGATACCAGATTGACAGCTTTTGAAAAAGGAATGGATGCAGGACTTATAAAGCTGAAAGAGGAGATGAAAGAAGTTAAGGAGATGGAAAGCTCTGTAAAACAAGTATCTGGATGAAAATCAAATTAATCACATAGTGGAAATTTTAAAGAATAAGACAAAAGTTATAGATAGAAAGTTGGAAAGCCAATAGATAATCTAGCTCTATTGGAATTGAGAGTGAAGGAATTTTCTTTTGAATTTAGAGCAATCCCATAGGAATCTGGGTATTAGAGGAAAGATTATTAAATCCCTGGCAAACTTTTCGGACTGGAAAGAAGAGGACACTGAGGCCGAAACTGATAAAGTGTAGAATACACTTCAGATTTGCAAGAACTATCAGGATTTTCTCATGGGAAGAAGGTCATCCCATTTGCTATACAAAACAGGTGTTCAGATTACAAAGTATCTTGTGATTCTGTTATGATTTTTACTGCCACCTACTGAAATGTGTGTTTGTTATTCAGTGGGGGTGTTATACTAGCAATATAAGGGGAGGGCTACAATGCCCAGCCCAGTTTCAGTGTGTTTTTGCTTTGTACAGTTAACCATGTAGTTTATAGGTTATGTAGTCCTAACTAGTAACCAAGTAGTGAACCTATTCTCTAAGAGTGTTTTTTTAGCTAGAGGCTTTGCAGTGATAAGTCTTGGAAGCTAATATGAGAAGAAGTCTTTGTTATATTCTATATCTTGTATGCAACTTGTATTTTGTGAAGTTTTGCATTTTTATCAATAAAGACCAGTTAGTTTATATTTTCTGACTGGATATTCTTTGGAGAACAAAATATGGACATTGCTATTTGCAAGCTCTCATGCTGATGTGTATTTTTCCTGAGAGCAGGATTTATGGGATTTTTTGCTGGACTCTGCGCAACAAGAACAAGAAATGGAAGTTACAGCTTCCATCTGGTGCACTTAAGAGCTAGTATTGTGGTTATAAAAATCCAGGAAGTATCTTGGAGGTAGTTTGATATAGGGAGACTATATCAAAATAATACCACCAGTTAATGCCACCTAAAATCTCTAAAACAACTTTAATGAGTGCATGTGTGTAAAGGAAGCATCAACAAAACCTCTTGACAAAATTAGTCTCAGCTCTTCCTTGACATCTATAAGAATTTCCAGGTCAAGATTGTTTATTCCCTGACTGAGCTCATAATCTGCATCTGCCATAAGAATCAACATGTTAATATATAATATAAATAATAATAATAATAATAACAACAATAATGTTAACATAACATTTACAGTAGCTACAATGGACCTACATGGTACATGGTGAGCACATCTGTATATTACATTAACATTTTTCTTTGGAACAACTTCCAAAAAGCCCCCTTGACATCCTTGTTTCTCAGGCTGTAGATCAGAGGATTGAGCATAGGGGTCAGAGCCCCATATGTTAAGGAGATGACCTTGTCCTTTTCAGAAACGGATTTCCCTTCCGGTCTCAAGTACATGATCATGATAGTTCCATAAAACACACTGACCACAGCAAGATGAGAACTACAGGTGGAGAAGGCTTTTCTGCGCCCAAGAGTAGAGCTAATACGCAGTATAGCCAGGCCTATGCGACCATATGTCACAACTATGAAGCAAAAGGGAGGGATTAGCACAAAGAGGCTGGAAACATGCATAAAGAGCTCACTGATGACTGTGTTGGAGCAAGCCAGTTTGAGTAAAGATTGCAGCTCACATGCAAAATGGTTGATGATGCGATGGCCACAGAAGTCAGTGGGTTGCAAGAGCACATTAATCAGGGTCGTCATCAAGGCAAGGGCCGCTGATGTGGCTACCAGATAAATGCATAATCTCCAACTCATGATCTGCGTGTAGTATAAAGGCTGGCATATAGCTGCCAAGCGATCATATGCCATGATAACCAAGACAATGCACTCTGTTACAACCAGAAATACACCAAGGTACATTTGGGTCAAACATCTGGAGAAAGGAATTGTGGGCCTGTAGATGAAGCAGTTGACCAAGATCTCAGGAAGTGCATTGTTGGTAAGAATAAAGTCTATGGTGGAAAGGACACAAATGAAGAAATACATGGGGGTATGAAGCTGTGGGTCCGCAACGCTCAACATGATGATGAGTCCATTGCCAAGAAAGCTAATGAGATACACCACCAAGAGGAAGCAAAAGAGAATAATCCGAGCTCTGGGATATTCTGAGAATCCAATTAAGATGAACTCGGTCACCAGTGATTCATTGGAAGTTCGTATCATGTTCTCTCCCATTCCCTCCTGCAGGAAAGAATGAATAGTATGATTACTGACTACATTAGGGAGAGATGCAATGCTTTCACCGTAAATGTTTATATTGCCAAAGTTACACCAAAAAAGGAAAATCACATCTGTATGAAGGCTGCTTTGCACATCATGCTAAGACAGAATTTGTTTTAACCATGACTTGTTGAATATATTGGCTGGATTCCCACATGGGTGGGTTCGCATGCTGCACTGAGGAATAAATGTGTTTCCAAACTGCAGTGCTTGCATAAATGCTAAGCCAAAACTAAATAAGCTACCTTCTGTCTTAGCTAGGTGTCCAAATTCAATCCCGCATTGAAGATGGGAACATCCCTTTCCAAAAATAATGAAAGCAGGAAGCTGGAGGCCGCAGGTCCATTCCCACCCCCACTAGGTCAGGAGAAACCCTGGTCTGCCAGTTACTGAAATGGAACCAAAACGTCCTGACTTAACTCATGAGAAGCAATGCAGTAATACTCAGATAATTCGCAATGCAAAGTGGGACCGATCCTGGTCTCCAGGACACCATCCTTTCGTCTTTAGGTCTGAAAGAGCAGAGAAAAGGGGTGGCACGCAGGGTAAATCATAAGCAAGTCCAGTTTGTTGCAGGGCACAATGTTGTTACTGAACCTGAGGCCCTTCTCTTAAGGCATCAGCCTTAGCTTTGACTCACTGGGCTTTGTTATGTTACAAACAATGCAATGATTTTTTTTTTCTTATAATAATACTTCAGGAAAATTGTTAGTTAAACAATGATTGTCATTTCACTTCATGGTTAATTCTTTGGGAGGGTAGAACAGATTGCAGGAAATTATGTTTCTACAGTATTCAGAATAGAAAATAGGTCAATGCTTTTATTTCAAAAGCCACACAATTAGCAGTCCGTTCTCAAACTGTCCAGAACATTTGTTTGTGCAATACTAGATTTCCAAGAGGGAGGTTATAAAGCACATTCTTGGGCTCCTCCCTGGGCTCTCATTTCCACAAAAGATGGAGTGTCAGAACCTGCATCACAAAAAGGCTGTGGGTTGCAGTTGTATTGCATTCGGTGGGAGTTAGAAGGATTTGGTTCTGCCAATAGTAACTGGAGGGGGGGGGGGGTTACTGGCAATGAGCGTAATAGGAGCTGGGGAACTGCTTAACCATATATGGGCAGTTTAGACGGGGAACCATCAGGTGGAGAAGACACAAGACGCCAGGCAATTAGGGAGGGGGGATAAATAGCGAGGAGTCAACCCGAGGCTTTAGTTTTAGCAATGTTCTGTTTACAAGCTACCTGTACCGCTCAATAAAGAGTATTTTCCTGAACCAAGCCTGGTTGCATGGGAGTGCTTTTGACTCGGGAGCCAGACAGGGAGGACTTGACATTTTGCTAAAACTAACCCAAAGTCTGGATTACACCCGAGAGGAAACTCCCGGAGGCAATTCCAGCATTAGCATGACCTCTGAGGAGCTACAGAAAAGTTCACCAGAGGTGCGGGGAGAAGCTCCCCAATTGGAGGCAGATGGAACGAGACGGACCCGTGGAGAAGGGATGGGGACCGGATGGGCCAGCTCCCAAGCAGCAGCAGGGGAGGCGCAGCCAGCCGCCCCACAACCGCGGCAAGAGGAAGGGGACTTGCTGCGAAGATGGGGGCTAGTGGAGAAATACGGCGGGGACCCGGCCCAGCTGCCCGCGTTCCTGAACCAAGTGCGGATCTGCATGGGCACGTGCGGGCGCCTGTTTGCCGATGATGCCTGGAAGGTGCTGTACGTGTCCCGCTTTCTGGTAGGCGTGGCGGCGGAGTGGGTGAATGACTTAAATGAAGCGGAGGCCCCTGAACTGAGGGACTTTGACCGCTTCATCACCGCCCTCCGAGAACGCTTCGAGGACCAATGCGCCCGCGCGCACGCAGCGGAGGCTATCCGGGGGCTGAAGCAGGGGCCGCGCTCGGTGACCACGTACGCCCTGGAGTTCAGGCGCTTGGCGGCGAAACTTCCCGACTGGCCCGAAGCGTTCCTCGTGAGGCTATTCCAGGAGGGACTCGACCAACGGCTCTTCGAGAGGGCCGTGGTGCGGGGGTGCCCGGAAACCTTGGCAGGGTGGATCACCCACGCCTCTGTGTTGGAAGCGCAACTGGCAAGAGTCAAGCCGCGTGGTGCAGAGACGAGGGGGCGGGCCCCTAGCGCCGCACGACAAACGGGCCAGAGACCGGCAGGGAAGGAGTTAACCCACGTGGCAAGGCCGCGGGGCGGGGGAAAAGCCTGCTTCATGTGCGGCGAAAAAGGGCACTTCGTGGCGGCTTGCCCACAAAACCCAAGGCTGCAAACAGCGAAGAAAGAAAAAAAAGCCGAAAAGCCGGCTAAGCCGATAAAAGCCCCCCGGAAAAGCGCGGCGGCGCGAGGAGAGGAGGAGAGGCTGAGAATTACCTACCTATCCGACAGCGAGGAGGAAGGCGGAAGTACAGGCGAACAGGAGGAGAGGCCAAGGCCAGATCAGCCGATCTCAAGCGAATCGATCGAGGACATCCGGGTGAGTCCGATGACATGCGCAGTAGAGATACGCGCTCCGCGATCGACTGGCAGGGCTCGGCTCACCGCGTTGCTAGATTCAGGCTGCTCCAAGTGCTTAATCAGCCCTGAACTGGTCAACGGATTGAAATTAAAAGTGCACCGGCTGAAAACCCCCATTATCTTCAGGCAAGTGGATGGAACAGCGGTGGGGGGAGGTGCGGTCCGCGGCTACACCGAGGCTTTTGAGCTACGCATCGGAACGCACCGGGAGACGTTAAAGTGCCTGGTCGCGCCGCTGGCTGGCTACCCCCTCATCCTGGGTATGTCCTGGCTGGAGCGGTGGGACCCCCGCGTCAGCTGGCGGAAGAGGGCGCTAACCTTTCCGGATGGCGGGCGTGGGAGCGCGCAGGTGGAGCCCAACCAACGAGGGGAGCTGGGGGCGGCAGCCCTGAAGGAGCAGCACCAAGGGAAGAGGCCCCACGTAGGGGGAGGGGAGGAAATCCCCTGGCAATACAGAGACTTGGCAAAAGTCTTTAGTGAAAAGGAGTCTGACCAACTGCCACCTCATCGCCCCACTGACTGCGAGATTGAGATGGTGCCAGGAGCAAAGTACCCAGCCCCAAAGATGTACTCAATGACACAAAAGGAGATGGGGGCATTGAGGGAGTTCATTGACAAAAACTTGAAGCGAGGCTTCATAGTGCCCGCCAAATCCCCCCTGGCAGCGCCAGTATTGTTCAGGGAAAAGAAAGATGGGACTTTGCGCTTGTGCACGGACTACAGGGGGTTGAATGCAATATGCAAAGAGAATAAGTACCCTCTGCCATTAATAAAAGACTTGCTGGCTCATTTGGCAAAGGGGAAGATCTTCACCAAGCTAGATCTGAGGGAGGCATATTTCCGGGTGCGCATTAAAGCTGGGCACGAGTGGAGAACCGCATTTCGCTGTGCACTAGGACAATTTATGTATAAAGTTCTCCCATTCGGCTTAAAGGGCGCCCCCGGGGTCTTCATGCAACTAATTAACGAGGTCTTACATGAGTTTTTATACCAAGGGGTGTTAGTATACTTGGATGACATTTTAATCTACACCGAAACAATGGAAGAACACGTAAAATTAGTCAGGAAGGTGCTGAAGAAACTGCTAGAAGCGCAGTTGTATGCAAAATTGTCCAAATGTGAATTCCATAAGGATTGCATTGACTATCTAGGCTACAGAATATCTAGTAAAGGGGTGGAAATGGATCCCACGAAGGTGCGAGATGTCCTGGCCTGGGAGGCCCCAAAAACCAGAAGGCAACTACAAAGTTTCCTTGGCTTTGCAAACTTTTATAGGCAGTTTATTCCCAATTTTGCACAGGTGGCCCTCCCCTTGACTGATCTGTTAAAAACAAAGGACAAAGCCACGGCAGCAGCAAAAGCTCCAGGGGCCCCTTTAAAATGGACAAGAGAATGTCAGGGGGCTTTTGAAGGCCTCAAGCAACTATTCACAGCGGAGCCCATCTTGAAACACCCTGACCCAACAAAGCCTTTTGTCATTCAGGCCGATGCCTCAGATGTAGCAACGGGGGCGGTCTTATTACAAAAGGATGGGGAAGGTGCATTAAAACCATGCGCTTACTTGTCTCGGAAGTTCACTATACCTGAGAGGAGATGGTTAGTGTGGGAAAAAGAGGCCTTCGCAGTGAAATGGGCATTAACGAACTGGCGACATTTGCTGGAAGGGGCGGAGGAACCTTTTGAGGTGTGGACAGATCATAAGAACTTAGCAGCCCTGACATCACCCAGGAAATTGTCGCCTAAACAAATAAGATGGGCTCAATTCTTCAGTAGATTTAATTTTACTTTAAAGTACATCCCGGGGGGACGTAACTTCCTGGCCGATGCTCTTTCCAGGCTACCACAGCATAATAGCCAAAGGGAGAAGGTGGTGTCAGCTGTAATACCCCACAGGCAGGAGACAGAGCTGGCAGCTGCAGTCACCAGATCACTAAGTAAGGCCACCAACCCTCCCATCCAGTCAGACTTACTAACGGACTTTAATCAATTCCTGGAACAGGATGAATGGTTTCAGAAGAATAAGGGTGAATTAACCCAAAGGGAGGGAGCATGGTGGAAAGCAGACAGACTGTACGTGCCCCAGGAAGCTCGCAAATTGGTGCTATTAAGGTGCCATGATGATAAAACAGCAGGGCACTTTGGCTTTGTTAAAACGCTACATCTACTTCGCAGGCAATTTTGGTGGCCATCTTTCAGAAAGGATGTGGCGGAATATGTAAATACTTGTCATGTGTGTGCTATGGCAAAAAGGCAAGGGGGGAAACCACGTGGCTTGTTACAATCTGTGGCACATCCTACAAAACCCTGGAAAGAAATAGCCATGGATTTTATTGTAGGCCTACCTGAGAGCAGGAAAATGACAGTAGTATGGACTGTTACTGATCTCTTCTCTAAACAAACTCACTTCATCCCGTGTAAAACCATCCCCTCAGCGCCTGAATTAGCTGAAATGTTTATTCAACATATATACAGATTGCACGGTTGTCCTGAGAGAGTGATTAGCGACAGGGGGGTCCAGTTCTCCTCTAAATTCTGGAAGGCATTTCTCTTCCATTTGGGGTCCAAACAAGCAATGAGCTCCGCCTTCCATCCTCAGACGGACGGGGCGACAGAGAGGAGACATGCGGGACTAGAGCAATATTTACGCTGTTTCATTAACCATCAGCAGGACAATTGGGTGGAATTATTACCATACGCCGAAGTGGCTTACAATAATGCTGTTCACGATAGTACTGGACTAACGCCCTTCCAAATCGTATCGGGGCAAGATTTTGTACCTATACCCGAACTCCCTCACGCTCAGACAGGGGTTAAAACGGTAGATGAGTGGGGTGACAGGATCAGACAATTGTGGCCAGTCGCTGAAGAAGCTATTGACAAAGCTAGAGAAAGTTACAAAGCCCAGGCAGATAAGAAGAGGGCCCCACATGAACCGTGGAAAGTAGGGGACAAAGTGTGGCTGTCTACCAAGAATCTGAAGTCTTCCAGAGCATGTAAAAAACTGGATAACAAGTTTATAGGACCTTTCACAGTGGATAGAGTTATTAACCCTGTTTCTGTACGATTGAACCTCCCTAAATCCCTCAGGAAGATAAACCCTGTATTCCACAGTGAATTGTTGAAGCCTTACAAGGAATCTGAGAAATGGAGGCCATCAGCCACCCCGCCTGAACCTATCATGATCGGGGGGGAGCAACACTTTGAGGTCAGGGAAATCTTGGACTCTAGAAAATGCAGAGGGGACATTCAGTATTTGGTACAGTGGAAACACTTCCCTAAATCGATGGCGGAATGGGTCTCTAAAAGGCACGTGAAGGCTCCTGATTTACTTTTGGACTTTTATAGAAAGTATCCTAACAAACCCTAGTAACTTGGTTGATGTCCATGTCATGTATAGTTTTGTAATCCTAGTCCCTCTCTCTCTCCTGTCTAGGGTTCCTGGCCTGCGTGGTGAAGAGGGATTCTTATGTATATATATACACAATTTTGGGGGGCGGCATGTCAGAACCTGCATCACAAAAAGGCTGTGGGTTGCAGTTGTATTGCATTCGGTGGGAGTTAGAAGGATTTGGTTCTGCCAATAGTAACTGGAGGGGGGGGGGGTTACTGGCAATGAGCGTAATAGGAGCTGGGGAACTGCTTAACCATATATGGGCAGTTTAGACGGGGAACCATCAGGTGGAGAAGACACAAGACGCCAGGCAATTAGGGAGGGGGGATAAATAGCGAGGAGTCAACCCGAGGCTTTAGTTTTAGCAATGTTCTGTTTACAAGCTACCTGTACCGCTCAATAAAGAGTATTTTCCTGAACCAAGCCTGGTTGCATGGGAGTGCTTTTGACTCGGGAGCCAGACAGGGAGGACTTGACATGGAGATTGAGAGTGGAGGTTTATTCAAGACTAAATCTCACAAAAAGGAAACCATCCTTGGAACGGAAGGTAAAGAGAGAAGTGATTCTAGCAAGGAGTCCAGCCTTGTCAGAAAGACAGGCATTGGAAGACCCAGAAGACAATACAGTTCATTACAGCTGCAGTTCCATTCTCATTCCACTTTTTGCCTTCCCTTTAATTAAAATTTACATCTCAGCTTCCTTTTTCTATCCCTGTTCTTTCTTTTCTTTTCTTTTCTTTTCTTTTTTCTTTTTTTTCTTTCTCTTTTGAATTAGCCTCCAAGTAGTCTCCTTTGTTCAGATGGATAATTTAAAAGTCATTCCACCTATTTCTGTCTCAGGTTCTTTATTCTCATTTAGTGGCAGAAAAGAAGCAAATTCCCATAATTTCAAATGACACAGTCCTCCTGTGTCTGTAGATGTGCACACATACACACACCACACAGAGCATATATGATAGACTTTGGCATCTGCAAGTTGAGCTCACTTCACAGCAACTGCATATGATTGTCACCAGGCATCTAAAAACATGGCTTCAAATCTCCTCTCTGGATCCAGGTCAGTCAACTAACATTTTTATACATACAAACAGAGAATTGCCTACCCACTTGAATTACCCTCTGTGTATCTCTTTTTATCTCTAAGGTTTTGCTTACCCAGTGCTCTTCCAGGGATGAATTGTCAGCAGGTTTTTTTTTTAATGTATTCCAAAGTAATTGTGAAGAGCAAAAGCAAAGTGGGGATAGATGGTGCTAGGACATATTTGCCCTCAAAGAAACTGGAAATTTGATTAAATTCAGTTCTAGCATCCTAACAACCTCATCCACTCATTCGCGAATCTTCGTATCATGTACTTTTGCTAAGGTCGATGTTTCTCACTGTGGGTATTGTCACCTCTGAATAACAGCTTGAGAAGAAAAGCCATCAGTCGAAGGGAAAAAAACAGGAGAAGGATAATACGTTAGATCTGTTCCTTGGCCTGGCATAGAAAATAGCACTGCAGGTTCCTTGAGGTAAAAGAGTTTTTTTCATTCTCTTCTTTTCCCCAATGGTTGATAAATGGCATTACTATTGGAATAAGGCCAAGATAAAATTCCAGGGAGAGGCCTTTAAGTGAATGTCGAGGGAATTTCCTACCCATTAAAAGTTGAAACCCAAAAAGATAAATTGTCTTATTATTTAAGTTGAAGAGTGCCATCCTTTTCCAGAAAGGCAGCCTTATAGCAGAAGCAGCTAAGTGTTTTAGCTTCTCAGAGACTAACTGTAAGGTTTACCACATTCAGCTCTAATGAAACTCTCATGAAATGCAGGTTCAGCAAAAGACGTTTACTAGAGTGTAACGTAGGCAGATACAAACAAAGCCAGGGTTGGCTTGGCACAGATCACATAGTGCTTTGTAGGTTCCCCGTTCCCTCACTTTCCCCCGTTGCCTAGTTACTGATTACCCGCAGTAATTCCCCCTCACCTAAATGGCAGATTCAGTCTCATTCTTTTGTCCTCTTGATTGGTGTCTATTGTTTGTGGGGTGGTTGTGTTCGTTAGGCTTCCCTTCTGTAGGTAAAGCTAGGAGTTCTTAATTGCACGCTGATCGCTGCGGTTCCGAGCCGCTGCGGTTCCCTTTGTCTGAGGCGCTTCAGCGAAGCCGGCGATGATATAATGTATCCTCTCTCGGTCGGAGTTAACTGCCACCACCTGTCGGTTTTGCTGACTTCTCCTTTTCCGGTGCTTGCTCCTGGGGCGGTAAAATTAACTACATGAAACTGAGCAGCGGTGTTTGCTGTGCCATGCCGGCTGATACTGACACCAAAAACATCGGTAGCATAAAGTGGCTGTGGAAGCCAATGTTCTGGTGCCCTTCACAACTAAAAGAGAATCCAAGGGCAGGAGAATAGTTTAGGGACCAGATAGAAGGGAGTGGTCCCACAGGAAACTGGCAGGACCAATGGGAGGCACCAATTTGCTGACATAGAACCCTTCATTTCAGACCCTGTCCCCAGTGCCCATCATTGTACCCTACGTTGCCTGTATGCAGAGTCTGGAGGTGGGACAAGAGAGAAAATGTCACTTTCAGAACAGACCACTTAAAGTGAGCTTCTGGTGAGGGTTACGGTGAACTGGATGTCCCCAAAGGAGCAGGGATGACAATACGGTGGAGATTGGTGGCCAGATCAGAAGAGATCGACCAGCACAAGTCTTTCGGGAGAAAGGAGAAATTGTGAGATTCCCCCATTTGCAATCTGGACAGCCACTCCTCATGAGTAGACTATAGGAACTGAGGGTTTTGCCATCAGCTCATTAGTTGAGTGGTTGGGAGTCAAGGGATTTCCATCTAAGCTCATAGCCCATTGTATGGACACAAAGTTCAGCTCCCTCATTTCTTAATTACTTTTAGATGTAAGCAACTTGTAGTTACAGAGAGATTTTCTAAGGGGCAGGATAAGACTCCACTTGGTGAGTTATAAATCTTTTGTGGGGGGGGGGGGATTACAAAGGAATAAAGAAAGAAAAGGGTTTTAGGGATTTAAATAGTTTTGGCAAAAAGCTTAACAAGGAGCTGATCTAAGAAAGTTTAAAATGGATAATGTAGACAGTTATTTTGAAAGATTATTTTTTGGTGAAAGTGTTTTTGAATAAATTGAAATTAAGTTAGAGAAATGAACCAGACCTTCATAGGAATGTTTTCTGATTACTATTAAAGAGTGCAGAAAATTGGCAGATTTTGCAAAAGAAAAGATAGCAGTAATATAACCCAGACTATGATGCTGACTGTAGCTATGTAGATGTAGCTTTGGGTATGTGGATTGTGATGTTGATTAGAACTATGGAGTGCCATTAGAGACAAAAGCATTGAAGTCACAGGAAGACAAACCAACACACACACACACAAACACACACACATAAAAGGTGGGGGGAAGTTTGTCTTTTCTTGTTTGGGACACTTTCCTTTTTGGATTACAATATAATGACGACAAGAAAAGTGGCAAAAATAGAGGGGAGGAGAAAATTGTTAGAGCAACCTACAGAGAAAGGAATTACACCAGATTTGCTGCAGAAAATGTTTCAGGAATCGGGTAATAAATTGGCAGAATCACTTGATTCTAAACTAAGTCACTTGATACCAGATTGACAGCTTTTGAAAAAGGAATGGATGCAGGACTTATAAAGCTGAAAGAGGAGATGAAAGGAGAAGTTAAGGAGATGGAAAGCTCTGTAAAACAAGTGTCTGGATGAAAATCAAATTAATCACAAAGTGGAAATTTTAAAGAATAAGACAAAAGTTATAGATAGAAAGTTGGAAAGCCAATAGATAATCTAGCTGTATTGGAATTGAGAGTGAAGGAATTTTGTTTTGGATTTAGAGCAATCCCATAGGACTTGATGAAGATATTAGAGGAAAGATTATGAAATCCCTGGAAAACGTTTTGGATTGGGAAGAAGAGGACACTGAGGCAGAAATTGATAAAGTATATAGAATAAATTTCAGATTTGCAAGAACATGAAATGTGCCAAGAGATCTTTTGGTGCACTTTGTCAGGAAGAAGACAAGAGATCAAGTTTTGCAGCAGCATTTTAATTCAAGACTGAAGATTGATAATACAGATATAATTGTTTTTAAAGAAATTGCTATTAGAATTTTACATAAGGGAAAAGTTGTTTTTTTTTTAACTGAAAGGTTAAAGCAAAAATAGATCCCATTCCAATGAGACAAATTGGAAGGTTTGATTTTTACTTTTAAACAACTGAGGTTCATATATACACACACACACACACATACACACACACAAACTAATACAGAATGAAAAAAAACTACAAACAAAAAGAAAAGAAAAGAAAAGAGAAGAAAAGAGAAGAAAGAAAGAAAGAAAGAAAGAAAGAAAGAAAGAAAGAAAGAAAGAAAGAAAGAAAGAAAGAAAGAAAGAAAATAGTTGCTTCTGAGGAAGAAATGGCCAATTGAACATGGCTCCATTCTTTGTGGAGCCGATGCCCATGCCAGTTAGAGGACCTGGCCTCAGTCCAGCTCTTTGGAATCATCTCCAGTTAAAAAAGATTGACAGGATCACTCACAGATATTCCTTACAGAGATTCCCTGTGAATAGATTGCAATCTAGCAGTCTCAAGCAGGTGGAGCACTCTGGGAGTCGAAGGAAACACTGAGCCCAAGCTGTGGTGCGTAACCTTCAAAAGGACACTAGATTTGCTTTACTTCCTCTTTTAACTAACATTGTAAACTGCTCATTTGTGATTTATTTGACAATTAAAAACCTCCTGAAAGACAACTTGCTGTACACCAGGAAAATTTCCCACTATTCTGGGAGAAAGAAGACCAAAGTAAGTTTAAAGATCAAAAAGAAATATTTTAACATTTGGAAGCAGCAAAAGGGAATTAAGAATATTGACTGGGGACAGTTTAGAGGCTAGAAGGATTTGAAAGAGCTTTTTTAAGGATTGTTTTAAATGTTTAAGAAACTACAGTAAGTGAATTTGGATTTAAGTGCAAGAAAATCTTGTTGTAGAAGAGAAAAAGATTTTATTGGATAAAATAGCAGTGGAGGTCGACTTTAATAAGGATTCTAAAATGGACTTTAAAGAAATGCCAGATTATAAGAGAGATATGGAAGATACAGAGAAAGATGCTGTGGGTCTGAAGATGGACTCAAAGTTGCTTGATTATGAGAATGATATGGAGAAAGAAGCTGTAATGGACCGGAAGAATGACTTTGAGAAGTATCCTATTTTGGATATACAGAAGTCAAATACCATCTCTGAAACCTTTTCTGAAAACAGAACGGAACAGAAAGATAAGAGATTATTATTTGGGGTTTTATTTGGAGAAGAGACTAAAGACTGAACTTTTCAAAAAGAAGAGAAAGGAATTCAAAATGGATTTATCAGATCAAGTTTAAATTGTCTATGATTTGATCTTGGATTGTTAATATTGAATTTTCTTTCTCTGACCAGCACTCTAAGACGATGATCTACACTGTAAAAGTGATTTATTTAGTTTAGTTTAAAACACATATGTGATTATTATTGGTCTTTTGTATCCTTAAGGGGAGAGATCTTTTAGGTTTCACTTCTCAGAAAAAACTTAGAAGCTAAACTGCAAAATAGACCTATTTGTTTAAGCTTAAAATATATAGTTTATTATTACTGGCACTCTTAAAGCACTGAAGATGTTACCTAGCCAGGTAATGAAACGTTTGCAAGAAAAGAACCAAGCTCAGAGAACCCCAAGGACTCCACAATTCAGTTAATGTTTAGAGACAAGAAAGGGGATGAAGAGGGGTTTTTTTAGTAATATTAGAGAAGGTGTTAAATTACTGTTAATACATATATTTGTTTGGAGGGAGGAGAAAGTCATCTTTTATATTTCTTTCTTTTAAACAACTGAGGTTTCAACTGAATTCTGTTCAGACGGTGAGGGAATTTTTAGAAAAACTCAAAGAGGAATTGCAGGAGACCCAAGTGGAGATGTCAGAGGAGACTACACAAAAACTCCAACAGGTGCAACAAGAAATTGAAGGAGATGATACTGAACTAGCGTTGCAGGCATACATTTTCTAAACCTTTGGCTTGATGGTGGATTACAGATGCTTAATGTGGAGTATAAATGAAGCAAATGCTCCTCAAAAGAAAAAAATATTTCATTATTTCAAAAAATTAAAACAAGATATAATTTACTTTCAAGAGACAGATACTAGAAAAAAAGACATAAAATATTCGATTCATTAAAATTTGGGTGAAGAATTTGTTTCTGCAGCAACAAAAAAAGAAAAGAAAAGAAAAGAAATGGAGTTGTTTTATATATTAATCCCCAAACTAAAACCAGAACGTGTACTGACTGATGAGTATGGTAGATTTTAGATTTTATGGTATGGTAGAACTTATGCCCCAAATGAGGACAAAGGAGTGTTTTATAAATCTTATGGAGAGAATAATAGATTTTTCTTATGAAAATAGGTCGTTGATGAGGGATTGGAATGGAGCGAACTCCCCACAACTGGACAGAACTTCTAAAAAATATATTAGAATTACACAAGGCAAATTACCAAAAGTTTTTTTTAATCTGATGGACAATTTAGGGCTAGTTGATATATGGACACAGGAAAATGGCAATTCAAGAGAGTATACTTTTCTGGAAAACATAGATCTTTTTCAAGAATAGACATGATTTCAAAGAATTTGAAGAAAGAGGGACAAGATTTGACTTTAACAAAAAAATTATAGGGCAATATCATTATTGAATAATGACTACAAGTTGTTCACAGTGATCCTAGATGATAGACTGAAAGTAATTTTGCAAGAATTTATTCATGAGGATCAATGCGGGTTTTTACCTAAAAGACGGTTAAAGGACAATGTCAGTAATGTGTTGGACATTTTGGAATACTTGGAGCAACATAATGAAAAACAGGCTGCATTGATCTTCTTAGATGCAGAAAAGGCCTCTGACAGTTTGAACTGGGCTTTTTTGTTTAAGGTTCTGGAAGATGTGAATTTTGGAGAGAACTTCATAAAATGGATAAGATTGATCTACACTTCACAGAAAGCACAAATAATTGTTAATGGATATTTAACAAAACCCTGTGAGATACAAAAAGGAACCAGACAGGGACACCCGCTGTCCCCTCTCTTCTTTATTTCAGTTCTGGAAATATTGAATGGTGATATAAGACAAGATGAAAGGATTGTGGGGGTAAAGCTTAAAAAAGAAACGTATAAGTTAAGGGCTTTTGCAGATGACTTGGTGTTGGTTCTGGAAGATCCTTTAAAGGAAATTGAAATATTAATGGGCAAGTTAAAATAATTTAGTGCATGAGCAGGTTTTGAGATTAATAAACAGAAGATGAAGATGTTAGCAAAAAATATGAATATACAAGACTAAACAGAACTGTCATTTGTGGGGAGAATTTCTGTGATAAGAATGAATGTCTTACCTGGAATGATATTTTTTTTCAGATAATACCTGTTTTGACAACCGAGGCACCATTTAAACAGTGGAAAAGTATAAAATAGTATAAAAGTTTAAAAGTATAACATCTTATGAAAGTCACTCCTAAAGCCTTTACCTCATATATTTCTAATGGCAACCATTATCTTTCTCAAATAATTCGGAAACAGCCAGTAAGAGATGAAAAGTTCAAGAAGAGGAGCTTCAAAGAGAGTGTGCAGAAATTTCTATTCAAACGGGCAGACCCTGATGAGGTATCATAAAATGGGTCCTGATTTTTTTCAGAAGACAATGTAAAACCTTATAGCCTAAGGCAGGAAAATCTCTCAGTGAATTTGAGTCACAACTCATAAGGAAATGGGTAGAAAGGGTTAGGCTGAATTTCCTAAAGACGATGATAGAATTGGTAAGGTTACACCAGCTTTATTAATGGTTACCTCATGAGCTGAGGGTGAAAGTTAAAAATCTGGTTCAGAACACTATTTTAAAAGTGGTAGAAATAGTAGATCAATTAATCTGAAATACAAAAGAATCCCCATACTGAGTTAACAAATCAGAAGCGAGGAAAATATCTAATTATGTGGATTGCTCAGAGAAATCAGTAAACCCTGAGAAAACATGTAACCCTGCTGGAAAGGAGGAAAGGCTAAAGAAGGGGTTAAAGTAGAAGATATAAAATCCTTGTATTGTGGAGAAAAGGTTGTGTCAGATCTGACAATTATTTAAGGGACAACTCCTATGCAAACAAACCAGAAATGTCAAAAAATATATCAACTCAACCGAAGGAGAGTGATGTTCAAAGGTGTGGTTTCTCATCACCAGAGTTGAATAAATTCATGATTTCTTAACATTAATGATGAAAGTTAGTCAGAAAAATGTTAATTGGTATGGCTGGTACTGCACTGATATGCCCCTAATAAAAGTGGATCTTAGCTGATGAAAAAGCTATCATTCCAACATATATCTTTATGTAAGAAGAGTTTCCTTCCAAATACTCATGGCCAGGTTATCTGTAGAATGAAGAAATGAAAGAGGGTTATAGGATGCAGGACTTATGGAAAACTCCTTTGCATCTTTGTTGTGGGAAGATATCTAATGATAGTTAATATACAAATGTGTGCTTAACCAGGGCTGCAATAATTTTTAAAAAGCTGAAAAGGCAGAAAACGATATCACTAATTGGTTCTGAAACTAGTTTAATGCACAGACAGTAGATGAAGAGAAGGGATGAGAAGTCAGAGAACTCTATCTGTTGTGTTGTTACTTTTTTAACAGTAACCAGCCTACTTCTGTGCATGTCAGAGGATTTTAAAAAGGAATTGCAAATGAAATTTCTCTGGAACAGATCAGGGAAAAAGCATATAGAGAGATGACAGATGAAGCAAGGGATACAATTCAGTTGGGTAAATACAATCTTTTATGGGAAGTATTGGCATGAGGGTTGGAGCATAACTGTCAGGCCTACCCCAAGGAACTCCAAGAGACCATGTAAATTCAGTCCAGCAGTGTTTATTAGCTACAACCTCTAGCAAGAATCTTCCCAGGCTGAAACCCCAGCCCCCAAGTAATGCCAGCCACAACATTGTGAATTCCTCAGGGAGGTACCAGTTTCATCCTCTTATCTCTCCCTCGCGCCTCAGGAGATGAAAGAAAATGTTTTTCTCTCTGAGTCTGGCCTTCATAATTCCATTCCATCACAATAACCCAACTAAAATCTAACCAAAATTATCACTCCTAAGTAGTGCAAGTTTGGACACAGGGATATGTAATGAGTGTGCCTGCCCAGCATTTTGCTTTTGCTTTTTTATCAGTCCAGTACAAATGTTGTCTATCATGCATACTTACAACCAAGGACAGTCTTCAAAGCTGCTGCATAAGCATTCTCTAGGACATGGCTGCTTTCATGATTCAATTAAGGCAGTTCATTCTCCTTTGGACTCCAATGATTTGCAGTCATATAACTTTTTTTAAAGGAAGTGTCACAGCTTCCCTTCTTCCATGCATCCTTGCCTCCTGGAATCATTCAATACCTCCATTACCCAAGTGGCAGATTCTACTCCAGACAACAATAAATGAACATTTTGAGGCCCAGGAACCACACCTTCTAAGTAGCAGCACCTGCCCTCTGGAATGAAGCCCCCCCAAGATCTGTATGGCTCCCACCCTGGGGCGATCTCCTAGGCCCTGGGATGGGATGGACAGAACCCCCCTATTTGTTATGTCTTTATCTCTTTCGATGTGCTGTCTGGATTGCCATCTTATCATTATTTTGCCATTATTGTGTAGTTATGTGTAATTTGTTCTGGTTTAATTTATTGTATCACATTGGTTTTATGCTGTTCTTTATTCTGTGATCCCCCAGGGTTAGGGTTGGAGTTGCGCAATATCAAAATTATATAAACTGAAATCGAATTGAAATGTACCTACATAAAAAAATGTATAAAAACCTCTATCCACATGCTATCGGGAGGAAGGCATAGCAAGGTAACGAGAAATGCCTGTGCTTCCCCCATTCTGGAATGGAAAATAAAATGCCTGTGCCTTTGCCCTGTCCACAAATTTCCTTAAGGACATATGCTTGCATACTTTGACATTCTTGAGATTCGAGCGTTCTTTCTGCAATTATACTCTTTGATTATATCTGTCGCAGAGTATCAAGTTGCGAAGGCAGCAGAGCAAGACTTCCTGGAGTGCTAAGAGCATCACTCTTCCAAAGAAAGGTCATGATCTGGGGGTGAGGTCCTGCTTCTACCATACAAAGACGATGAAAATTCACACTCCTCCCAGCATCTTTACTGCGGCTAATCTTTCCTTTCTTGGCATTGGCACTGAGAATTATTGTTGACCTGCTCTCACTTCATATCGCACCATGATGTTGGATGAACTCTTCTCCAAATATCCCGGCGGCTAAGAGTTATCCGCGACTGAGTAGCTGTCCCAAGTTCTCACTGCCATTGCTGGATATCTGCTCAGTCTTGACCAGTCTTGGCAGTCTTCTTAGGGTTGGACCAGGAATGAGAAGGGAGGGAGGGAGGGAGGGAGGGAGGGAGGGAGGGAGGGAGGGAGGGAGGGAGGGAGGAAGGAAGGAAGGAAGGAAGGAAGGAAGGAAGGAAGGAAGGAAGGAAGGAAGGAAGGAAGGAAGGTCATCTTGTTAGCTGACAATATTCCAGATGTGCATTCCAGAACTGCAGCAGCCCCAGCCAGCATAGCTCATGGTGAAGGAGGAATATGTTTCTTTTTAATGGGAGGGGGTCTTTGGCTGCTGAACTCCCAGCATTCCTCACTCTTCCCTGGAGTTTCGGGGGCTGCAGGAAGTTGCAGGAATCAATCTGAGTAAACAAATTTACTTCACACAAGGGGTCTCTGCTGCCTTTTACTCACTGCTTCGGTGTTTACAAAACAACCCCCCAGAAGAGCTGTAACAGAAGAGGATCGTGAAGGGACGGAGGGAGCCAGTGATGGAGAAGCCTCCACCTCTGCTGCTGCTTTCCAGCCCAGTCCCCGGCTGCTCCTGAGTCTGCTGTTGCCTCACCTGGACCACCCCCACCCCCACCCCCACCCCTCCTCTTCCTCCAGTCAGCTCATGGGCAAGTGCATCTGGGACAGATTTCACCATGCAGAGGAAACGGAGCTTTCGGTGGCTCAAATGAGGGCTCATTCTCCTTGGTTGAAGGCACCGTTGGAACTTCAGGCTGTCCCTGAAAAGAAGACCCAGACCTTCACGATCTGTGAAGATGTGGCATATCTGCAGACCATGAAATGCTCAGGACACTTGGAGGGAAGTCACAAAGCATCACAGAGAACTCCTCCAGATTCCCTTTTCTTATATAAAGGATGAAACATCAGTCAAAAGAACGGGCAGAGCCAGTGTGAAGCCTGAGCCATAAAGGACTATGTTTAGGTCTGTTATTACTTTATTTGGGTTTGATACGTTTTTAGTCATCCAAGATTTGCTGGAAGAAATGATCCCATAGGTAGGATAATCAGGCCAAATGGGTACAGCCGCATCCTGCCCGGTGGAAGATCCTTGACTTTCCTTCCATCTTCCAAGGTTTTCAGAGTTTACCATTGCAGTTATGTTTTTAAATGAGACAAAGAGTGTTTTGTTGGTTTGGTATCGTATGTTTATATCTATTGGTTCAAAATAGTGGGAAACATATAGTAATTTTCCACAATCACCCTGTTGAAGTTTTAAAAAGCTTGCGAGTGATGGCGAAAAGTATCCTGGGTCAAAGGCACCACTGGGAGTTCAGGTTGCCCCTCCGGCTTTTTTAGAATACTAGATAGGACTGAAAGTCTGCCAAAGTAAAGAGCACAGAGAGAGGGTTTTGGTTTGGGTTTGGTTTGTTTTGAATAGGAAAACCTTCCAAGGAACTTGTGCTACATTTGTAAAGTTAGCCCTTGAATGAAGTCCCTCCCTTTGTCCTTCTGCTCCAGGAGAAATTAGACATTGTGCTGGTAAAAATGCCTCATAGATTAAGTCACCTGCTCTTGGGAATGGCTTGTGGAACATCGGCTGGTCCAAGGAAGGGAAAGAGAAATGTCAGAGGGCCTGGCATTTCCCCTTTCTCAGCAAGACATTTCGGGTGCCAGATAAAGAACAGATAGGAAAAGTGAGAACATCAGTATAAGCTCTGACTTCAGTGTAACAGGTTATCATTCTGGAGTTGCTGATAGTTATCTGTCTTCTGTCTAAGTAATCCATAGTTTCATATCAGATGCTACCTTAAAATGTACAGGAAATACATACTAGCTTTTTATATTTTGGACTGAAATGCTCTGATGCACCAAGACAGATTTTGCCATGGCAAAGAAAGCAGAAGTTATTGAATTCTGTTTCTGTCACAGTCTGACGGAGTTCTTTTTGAACTCTGTGTGTGTGTGTGTGTGTGTGTGTGTGTGTATTTTGCAAGGGTGGCAACTGACACAGGGAACAAGACAGTGGAGGCTTTTTATGCTTTTTACTAGATACAGTGACACTGTTTACAGTCCCAGTATTAGCCTGGTGTCAGCTTTCCTCTTAAGTCTCCTTCCCAGAGTCTATCCCCCTCTAGCTCTCCACCTCCCTCCCCCATTTCTGGGCTTGGCAAGAGAGAAAGTGAAAAGAAAGGGATGAGTTGGAATTTAGTCTACTGTGCTCAGCATGGCTCGACCTTCTCCTGCAACCACTCAGCCAAACACCTACTGCTTCTCCGTTGGGAGCAGAACCTCTCTCAGGGTCTTCTGCCCAGTCCTTCCCCAGAGGCCAGGCCTTCACCACCGACAGCCAATCTCCTCTTTCCCCTCTTGTGCCTTGGGTGAAGCCTCCTCCCCGTTCTTGGGTCTCGGGTGGAGGTCTCGTCCATCGGGGTCTTCACTTCCCTTCTTCTAGGGAAGCCACCCACCGACCTTTCTTCTCCCTTCCTGGCCAGGAACCAACAACTGTTCTGCACACTGAATTTCTCCCTTCAACTTTTCTCTCCAGGCATTTTGTTCATTCTGAGCATGGACTTTTTCTCCTCTCCTCTGTCTCTCCAGTTTTTAGGCTAGACTGGCAGCAATGTCCCCCAGCAACTGAGGAGGTGGGTGTCTCCCCAGGGCTCCAGTCCCCAACCCCTATGGACCAAGCTGGACTAAGGGGGAGATGGGCGGCATATAAATTTAATAATCAATAAAATAAATAGCATGAATAAATAAATAAAGGGACTGCTGTCTCGACATCTCACCACAACAGCCCTGGCTAGCAGCCAGCTCACCTCATCAGCCCTCGTGACAAGGCAGCTGCCCTGTTTTCTTTTTCTTCACTTTCCATGGAGCTACTGCTTTTAAAGACTTGCGAAGGACTCCATAAACCATCCTTTCCCTACCTTGTTTATAGTTTCCGGTAGCAGAATTTCACTTTGGAAAGTAATGCCTTTCACTCGCTCCCTACAGCTTCCACATCATCTTCCTTTATCTGCACATCCATTGATTCCACTGAGAGACAATCTCTTGGAGGAGAAATACACAAATTCCACGGATCACAAATCTCTTCCCAAATGTGAAGAGTTCAGCAGAGAAGACCTATGCTTGACCCACTCAATCTGAACCTTAGGTGGTCCCAAAAGTATGGTGAGTAATCCATGAATTGAGTTCATGTACTATGGACAGGTTCATATTTCTTTGCAGTATGTGGTTTGCCTTGTCTCCCTAAGCTTACCTGCTGTCTTCAGGCATGGTACAGGATGTTACCTTTCCTTTGTTGGAAAATAATCTCTGTTAAAATGCAATCCAAACCTGCATTGATGCTGCCATCATAAATACTCATTCATTTAGAAAGAGCCTCACACTGAACAATGTGGGACTTACGCTCAGGTATAGGTTTGTAGTGATAGGCATTCATACTTCTCTTGCAGATGTGGCATCGTTTATCTAAGATTAGTTTCCCCAAAGGTGACCTGAGATGAGATTCAGTTTCTTTGTAATATATGCAATTTAGTCCAAAATGGTGTTGAAGGACAAGAAGATTGGGACTGATACACAAATATGTTTGGTGAGCAGAAATATCAGTTGTAAAGGAAAAACACTACCTGTGGGAAAAAAGGAGGGAGAGGTATTGATGTTCACTATAGCAGATGTTTTGAAAAGAGGTTCATGGAAAAAATATACTTACGTGATCCATTCTTCATTCCTGAAGAACAAAAGCTCTCTGCATTTCTAGAAAAAAAAAGATGATGATTTTGATCCCAGCTACTCCCTAGTGACTTACAAGCTCCGTTTCTGCTGACACTCCACTTGGAGTGAGATGGGTTGGCTCAGAAATGATTTTAAAGGCTGGCCTCTAATTGAACTCCATAGCAATTATAATAACCCAGAGTAAGAAACCCAGCCCTGACACATAATGTAGTATATCCATAGTGGAATATTGCACCATGCAGACACACAAGCACACACACAGAGTACTTTCTGAAATTGTGAACTGCTTAAGGAATGGGACTAATGTGGAAGGCACAGCTGTTTAAGCGGACCATCTGCCATCTATCAAACCAGGATATCATTCTCAGTTCAATCAGTTGATGTAGCTATAGTAATCAGCTCTATAAGGAGGACATAAGACGTATACTCCATGATACGATCCTCATATATCAGAATAGAAAAGGCATGTTATGGTGTGCACCAGCTGGACAAGGAGTATCTTATGCTGTTAAAGATGTGAATGTATTGCATATACAACTAATGAAGTCCTATGACTAAAACACCTATTGGGTAGGAATCTGTTTGAAAAAAATACAGTGGAACCTCGAATTACGAATTTAATCCGTTCCGTGACTCTGATCGCAACTCGAATTGGTCGCAACATGAAGCACGTTTTCCCATAGGGTTCAATGTAAATATGGTTAATCCGTTCCGCCTTCCGAATTTGGTCGCGCCACAAGCCACATTTCCCCATAACGTTCAATGTAAATACGGCTAATCCGCCCTCCGAATTTGGTCGCTCCGCGAGGCACATTTCCCCATAAGCTTCAATGTGTCAGCCGGCTTGCACGGCTAGGAAATTCCCCAGGCGTGCTTTAGTCAGTTTCACCGCTCGAGCCCTAGCGCAGAAAGAGGAAGTGCTAATGAAATCTGAGCGCGGGGGGGGGGGGAGGCTTTTGTAGCGCACACAGCCGGGAGTGGGAGCTTCCCCCCCCTTCCTCAAATCTTTCCTTTGTCCATAGCCCTTGGCATGGTGCGCGCGGCAAAAGCCCAGTGAAATCAATCAGCACGCGGCCCCCCCCACTGATTCCTCTTAATTCTGCTCTTTCCTTTGACAAAAGCGCAGTGAAAGCAATCAAATCAGCGCGGGGCAGGAGGGTCGGGAAAAGGCCTTTGTCGCGCGAGCGCGCACAGCCGGGAGCGGAAGCTTTCCCCCCCCCCCCACTGATTCCTCTTAATTCCACTCTTTCCTTTGTCCATAGCCCTTGGCGTAGTCATTCCTTTCCTTGGGCTTTTGTCCTCACGCTCAGATTTCATTAGCACTTCCTCTTTCTGCGCTAGGGCTCGAGCGGGTTAACTTCTGGGGTTGGACATATTCTAATTTGCCTCTTTCGGCAGCTTAGCACAAATGATATTGTTTGTGCTAAGAGAATTGTGCATAATCCCAATAAGAGGGGTGCCTGGTGAGTCAATCTCATTAACATCTTTCCACTTGTAACATTCAGTAGCAACTGAACTTATTGTTGTGATCATCTAAGTTAATTGAGTTTCTTCAGACTAGTATACAACTTTTAGCATTGTGGTAAAATATACTTTCTGAATACGGAAAGTTGTCCTTTTTTTGCTACACTTGCATTCTGGTTGCTTTAGAATATGGGTTTAAAACTGAACTTAAACACAGCTTATTGGTGGGGGGAAAGGTTGATGCTCATTGTAGTTGGATAATTGCCTTTCATTTCACATCCATTATCCACTTCTGTGCTTGCCAGCTGTTTTAAAATCTTTTTGGACAAAGGTTCAGCATTGGGGTTTAGCAGAGGGTTGGGACAGGTAGAAGAAGAATTTGGCAGATGGCTTTTTAAACAGCAGGACTCTGATCCTGTGGATGAGCTCCACAGGATGAGAGATCTGGTAGGGAAAGAACACGGTGGTGAGAGAAGCCGGGAAAGACAACTCATGAAGCCTCCAATCCTGGGATGAAAAGGAAAGGGGGCTGCAGCAGCAGATCATTAGGTGGGAAACCCTTAAGCTGCCAGTGAGGGTCTAAAAGCAAACAGTACAGACCTTACGTGGTCAACACTCAGAATGATTTAAAACTTCCTCTGCTGTGTGCCCTTCTGATGCATTCTAAGATTTCATATATGATTTTGGGAGGCCTCTGGTGCTCACCAAATATACTTTGCTTTAACTCCCTTTAGCCCTGGCTACCATGGACTCTGGCAAGGTTATATGGGAGTCCAAAGTATCTACTGTGCTTCAGTTGCGTGTAGGCTTCATTGTGAGAAACAGAAAGTCAGGACTATTTTAGCTAAAACAATTATTTTTCCTTTGGGTTTTATCTGGAATTGAAAAAGTAGCAAAGAAACTTTATCAGTCAATGAAAACAAAAGATGAATTATCGTTGGCACTAGCTCACCTGAGAACTTCCTGAATGTCTTGAAGTAGACCTACAAGAAAAATCTGAAGACAGACAATATTCGTATTCTTACTTTCAGGGTTGCCTGGAGAAACAACTGCAAAGGGAGAGATCTGTCACAATGGACTCATGACTGCGGGCCGTCAGATTCATGATCCTGCATTTCTCTTCATCTTCCTGTGATGAAAATGATATTATTCCTTGTATAATCAACGTTTAATAACTCGATTCTATGCTTGTACCCCATGTCTTGGGAAGAATGGGTTTCTCTGCATACAAATGATGCTTTTATAAAGAGTTCTGGATAGACAAGAAAGTGTTTTGGTTTCAAGCACGTCTTCAAAAAGTGCTTGAAATTTTTCAATAAAATGATTCTTGGGTGTTTTGTCTTTCTCTGTTTCATGCCTTATTTATTTCATTTCATCCTTCATTATTCCCACATAACAGAACTGGCCACCGATCATTCCTATGCCAGAGGAGACTGTGCAACCAAGTATGTAGTTGGTTCAAGGCCCGCCTTCACTTAATAGAGACCTTATGCATCTCTTAATACAATTAAAGGTAAATTAGTAAATTAGTAAACTACCTTGAAATTGTTAGATGAAAACTCTAGGTTGGCCTCCAAGGCCAGACAATTCCTAGGTTAACCTCCAATTATATTAAGGCTTGGATTTTGCTCTATACTATAAGAAAAACTGATGCTTGAATTTAGAATTTGGTGGCCATCTTACTCCCATCCATTTAGCTGGCAAATAACGGAGTGTCCAAACAAGAGGGCAACATCCGCACATTAATGATACAGGCCAAATTATTGTGATTTCCGCCATTGCAAACTCCTCATCTCCTCTCCTCTCCTCTTAACATCTGGATATGCTGCTCTGTTAAATCCAGTCTGTTCTGTACACCCTCAATTCTAGGTTGTAGTCAACAAGTCATGGTCCGTTCTGTGATCCCTTGATATCTAGAAGTTTGAGAGGATTGCAGTATATTCTGTTCCAGTAAGTATATGCATAAAACAGCAGGCAGCAGATGGCAGCAATAGGTTGTGGCAGCTCCTGGCAAACTTGGGAATAGTAAGCAAGGTTCAACCTGCTAAATCTCCCAATCTGCAATAATGTCAACCAGAAAGAATGCACACTCCTCTTTGTGATCTCACTCAATGGGATTTGCAGCACTGGATCCCTAGTGTGAACTGAGGGCTGAGCTATTCTGTATTTCAAGGATCCAGTTAAGGATGATTCAGTTTTTAATCTGTGCTGGAACTAGATATCTCTTAATTTCCAAAAGGCAGGTGTGTGCCCATAGCCCTGTGCAGCCCCGTTTTGTTCCCAAAGACTTCCAAGACCATGCCACAGAAATTCAGGAGCACCGGTAGTTCTCTGCAAGGATTGGGAAATCAGAGAGGCAACCTATGGCTTCAGGGGCAGGAGGTATACAGAAATAATGCAAGTGATATGTATACAGTGAAAAACTAGAACAAATTCATGTACCTTGGTACATGATACTCAACTATATATCTCCATCCCTGGTGAGGTAAGTGATGCCGTGACCGCCCTTTCGCGGTGCCTGGAGGCTGTGAGGGTCTGGATGGGGAACAACAGGCTCCGGCTGAACCCTGGCAAGACGGAGTGGCTGTGGGTTAATGGCTCCTCTGTATCCGGGACGTTGTCATCGTTGGTTCTGGATGGGGTGGCACTGCCCCAGACAGACCCAGTGCGTAATTTGGGGGTCCTCCTGGACTCACGGCTCCTGCTCAAAGAGCAGGTGGCAGCCGTGGCCAGGAGGGCTTTTGCACAGCTTCGGGTTGTGCACCAGTTACGCCCTTTCCTGGATCGGGATGCCCTGCGTACAGTCACTCATGCCCTTGTTATCTCCCAGATAGACTACTTCAATGCGCTCTACATGGGGCTACCCTTGAAGAGTATCCGGAAGCTTCAGCTGGTCCAGAATGCGGCCACGCGAGCAATTTTTGGGGCCTGAAGAAGGACCCATATAACACCTTTGCTCCATGAGCTGCACTGGGTACCGGTTTGCTTCCGGGTCCAATTCAAGGTGTTGGTTATTACCTTTAAAGCCCTACATGGCAAGGGGCCAGGTTACCTGAAGGACCACCTCGTCCCCACGATTTCAACCCGTCCCACCCGATCTCACAGAGAGGGCATGCTCCGGATCCCCGCGGTAAAAGATCTTCGACTAGCGGGGTCCAGAAGGCGGGCCTTCTCTGCTGTAGCCCCCGCCCTTCGGAACATCTTGCCCCCGGGGGTGAGACAGGCCCCCTCACTCCAGGCCTTTCGGAGGGATTTGAAGACCTGGCTCTGCCATCTGGCCTGGGGCGGGGAGGGAGGATACCAGAAATGGGGTCGGCTGGCCCCTTTGCGGCCTGGTGTGGCCCTATTGGCCTCTTGGAGTTTTTAGCTTTTTATCTCTATCTTATTTTTGTAAATTTTTAGTTTTTATAACTTTTATAACTTTTAAACCTTTTATAAATTCTATGCTTTTCTATTGTTCAAAGTTCTTGAAAACAGGCACCCAATGATCATTGCAATAAACCTGGTTCTTTTCCTCAGTGTTGTGCTCCTGTCTTTGGCAAAAATTCCACAACAGCGTGATAAGATCAACAATGCATGGGTGAAAGAAGGCATGTGGATTTAGTGAGTGAGAGAATGACCAGTACAAAGTGCGCGGGGGTGATTTGGACATACAGAGACCGTGAATGAAGATGAAACGGCAAAATAAATTTATGAAGGAAGTGTCCTTCTACAGGGACCTTGCAATACTAGCAACCCAGTTACAATTGCTATAGATACGAGCTCACTCCTGAGACCTTGTAAGGTAACATCAGGACTTTAGATCCAGCAACTCCAAACCAACTTCTGCTTATTTGAATGTAAAAAGCACACACACTGGTCCAGTACGGAGTACAGGTAGTCCTTGTCATGGTCCTTGTTCAGTGACCACAAGCAGTTTCCCTTATGACAAAGGTAAAAGAATAAACAGTTCAATCTTTCACATGTATTATGTGACTGGCTTGCCAGCTGGGGCAATGCCTAGGGTGAAGGGCACGCGATGCGGTTTTGCACTATTGTTTTCTCCTCTGAGCTATTATCATTCTGATGTGTTTCCTTTGAGAAGATTTCCCAGTGCCAAAATTAATATATGATGCAGCCAGCCAACCAGACACTGTAATTATTTCCCAGTCTTGAGATAACTATAAAATATGGTAAGGAGGGAGGATGAGGGATGAAGCCAGTATGTGGTAGCTTTAAGGGAATTTCCTAGAAATGAGGAAAGGGAAAGAACGCTCTGGAAGTTCGCAAACTTTTCATCTGCCCTCTGTGGAAGCCGTCCGATTCCTCCTCACTACACGCCTGCTAATTTTGTCTTTGTTTCCTCTCTCTTTCCTTTATGAAATCTGCGCTTGAATGTATTGAATCGAAAACAACCCAGGTCCAACTTTAGAGGCTAACTGAAGTTCCCAGAAACACCATGGCATCGCTGCTGTTCCAGATCGTGGGCATGTCAAAGTGAGCTCTGGCGTTTGCTCAGGGAGAATCCCCGATTGGCTTATCTGTGCTTAACTCACGGAGTTCATTACGCTTCCAGCAACCTCCATCAGAAGGAGTTATTAATCGATGCCTATATTGAACAAGTAACGTCATGTGACCTTGACAAAATATTTAGAAAAGTCATGAGGAAAATGTTCTGTTTTTACCAAGTGTTGCCTTCTATCGTCATGTCTCAGGAGATGTTGTTTGTCTCTATGTGCCTGTGGATGGCTGCCTTGTCTGAATACCAAGCTTCTAAGAATTCCCTCGCATTTTTGGATTTAGCTTGGCCTACGATGCTGACAGCTTCCCAGTTGAAACTATGGCTGAGTCTGTCCATGTGTTGTGAGATTAAGGAGTTTTCATCATGACTTCTGACTGCTAGTTGGTGTTCGTGGATGTGCTCTGCAAGCCTTCTGCCTGTCTGTCCTACATCGTGGTTGTTACAGTCCTTACACTGTATGTTGTAGATGACTCCTGTTTTTTTGTTCAAGGGCTACTGGGTCTTTTGGTTTGCTTAAGAAGTTTTGGAGGGCTTTAGTTGGTTTGTGTGCTACAGAGATGCCATGTGGTTGTAATAGTCTGTTGGGAGTTTCCGAGACATTTCTGATGTACGGCAGTGTTATCCTTTTCATAGCTTGTGTTGGTTGTGTTGTAGTAGGTTGAGTGGTCAGGGACTTTTTCATATAGTTGTGTGGATATCCATTTTGTTGGAAGATGTTGTATAGGTGGTCTGTTTCCTTTTTCTCCTGTCTGGGTTGCTGCAATGTGTTTGTGCTACACAAGAGGAGATGTGTAAGAACATTATTCAAATGAGCACAAATGCATTGCAGCAACTTTAGATCCAGTAACTCCAAACCCACTTGCGCTTAGCAGCTGCACATTAAAAACATCCTGAGAGGCGTACTGGCCAAAGGAAAAAAAACAGTTTTGTGGTGGCATTTCATTTATTTATTTGGCTTTGAGCCAGCGTTGACTCCTGGCGACTGCCTGGACAATCCCTGCGCTTTTCTTGGCAAGATTTGGGAAGCGCTTTCCTCTTGCCTGCTTCCCGGGGCTGAGATAGAGAGACTGGCCCAAGGTCACCCAGCTGGCTTTGCGCCTAAGGCAGGACTCGAACTCATAGTGTCCCGGTTCCTAGCCTGATGCCTTAACCATTACACCACACTGGCGCTCTTTGGTTCTGCTTACATCATAATAAAATAGAACGATTAGTTGGTTTGGGGGACAACGCCGAGAGTGACAGTCTCCTAAATTACCCCTATCTGCCACCACACTGTTTCTGCAGTGGTCGATCGCACCAGGGAGATGTCACTTGCTTGCTTTCCATGTTCCTGCTGCAGCATGTCTCCAGAGCACGCCAAGAAAGGAAGAGGATGACTTCAAAAGGCCCGATGTTGAGCACAGCCTGCCTGTGGCCCCTTTCTCCCAGTGCTGCAAGGTAAGCTGTAGTCCCCAGGGCCACAGACATGTGGCGGGCAGCCCGAAACAGCATCTCCTATTGCATTCAAAGGCTGTGGAACCGCTCCCAGACTTTGGAGGCAATGCTATCCCCCCAACTCCCTCTCTGATGGCATGAGAATCACACTGTCAGAGGAGGGAGGCAGCTGACTGCCCTGAGCTGTGGGCTGTGAAATTCCCGAGCTCTGGGTGTGTCGCTCTGCAGAGGCAGATGGCGATGAAGGAACTTGCCTTATTCTGCTTCGTCATCGTTGCAGTTGAGGCAAGGAAGCTTTCTAAATGTACAGGTGAAACTCGAAAAATTAGAATATTGTGCAAATGTTCATTTATGTCAGTATGGCAACTCAAAAGGTGAAACCAATATATGAGATAGACGCATTACACGCAAAGCGAGATATGTCAAGCCTTACTTTGGTATAATTGTGATGATTATGGCGTACAGCTTATGAAAACCCCAAATTCACAATCTCAGAAAATTAGAATAGTGTGAAAAGGTTCAATATTCTAGGCTCAAAGTGTCCCACTCTAATCAGCTAATGAATCCATAACACCTGCAAAGGGTTCCTGAGCCTTTCAATGGTCTCTCGGGCTGGTTCAGTAGGAATCACAAGCATGGGAAAGACTGCTGACCTGACAGTTGTGCAGAAAACCATCATTGACACCCTCCGTAAGGAGGGAAAGCCCCAAAAGGTAATTGCAAAAGAAGTTGGATGTTCCCAAAGTGCTGTATCAAAGCACATCAATAGAAGGTTAAGTGGAAGGGAAAAGTGTGGTAGAAAAAGGTGCACAAGCAGCAGGGATGACCACAGCCTGGAGAGGATTGTCAGGAAAAGGCCATTCAAAAGTGTTGGGGACTTTCACAAGGAGTGGACTGAGGCTGGAGTTAGTGCATCAAGAGCCACCACACACAGATGGATCCTGGACACGGGCTTCAAATGTCATATTCCTCTTGTCAAGCCGCTCCTGAACAACAAACAACGTCAGAAGTGTCTTACCTGGGCTACAGAAAAAAAGAACTGGTCTGTTGCCCAGTGGTCCTAAGTCCTCTTTTCTGATGAGAGCAACTTTTGCATCTCATTTGGGAACCAAGGACCCAGAGTCTGGAGGAAGAATGGAGAGGCACACAATGCACGATGCTTGAAGTCCAGTGTGAAGTTTCCACAGTCTGTGTTGATTTGGGGAGCCATGTCATCTGCTGGTGTTGGTCCACTGTGCTTCATTAAGTCCAGGGTCAACGCAGCTGTCTACCAGGAGATTTTGGAGCACTTCATGCTTCCTTCCGCAGACGAGCTTTATGGGGATGCTGACTTCATTTTCCAGCAGGACCTGGCACCTGCCCACACTGCCAAATGTACCAAAACCTGGTTCGACCATGGGATTACTGTGCTTGATTGGCCAGCAAACTCGCCTGACCTGAACCCCATAGACAATCTATGGGGCATTGCCAAGAGAAAGATGAGGGACATGAGACCGAACAATGCAGCGGAGCTGAAGGCCGCTATTGAAGCATCCTGGTCTTCCATAACACCTCAGCAGTGCCACAGGCTGATAGCATCCATGCCACGCCGCATTGCGGCAGTCATTGCTGCAAAAGGGGCCCAAACCAAGTACTGAGTACGTATGCATGCTTATACTTTGCAGAGGTCCTATATTGTTCTATTTCCAATCCTTGTGTTATTGATGTCGTGTAATATTCTAATTTTCTGAGATTGTGAATTTGGGGTTTTCATAAGCTGTACGCCATAATCATCACAATTATACCAAAGTAAGGCTTGACATATCTTGCTTTGCATGTAATGCATCTATCTCATATATTGGTTTCATCTTTTGAGTTGCCATACTGACATAAATGAACATTTGCACGATATTCTAATTTTTTGAGTTTCACCTGTATACATCTTGTCTGTACCCCCTTTTTCTCATTAAAAAACAGAGTTTGAAGCAGGGGTGTCGGGCAGGGAGCCAAGATGGTAGTTATGATCATGCGACTGAAGCTCTAAGCCTTTATTACTCGCTTATCAAATGTGTGGTGCACGTAAAACATTGGCAGGGCTTCGGCAATTATGCCTGCCATCTTGAATTCTCCCCCCTCCGTATGCAGGGACAGCATGATTAATAGAAGAACCTTAAAGAAGAGGAAGAGAAGGATGTGAAGACACTTCTCCTTCCATATGCCTTTAGAGAACTTGTATTCACCTAGTCAAATTGTTCCTTTATTACCCAGTGAAACTGGAATGAAGTTCTGCCAGATGAAGACATTTAGGACAAAGGAACTTCAGTCGCACAGGATGTTGGGACAGCTGTGTACAGAATCGAAAAGGTTGGGTAAAATTGCAAGCAAAATGCGCATATTTAGGCAAACATGCATATAAAAATGCATGCATTTAAAAGCTTCCTACAAAATTATATAGATCCATGTAGGATACGTACCAAATGCATCTGTTTGCAACAGTTACATACCAAAACATATGGGGATATTGAAATTGCAGAATGGACTAATGCATGAATACATGAAATATTGTAACACTCCACCCTGATAATTTATAGCATCACCCAGCCATTGTTATGCAATGCGTTTTGAATGTGAACAGGTTGTATGCAAGGGTGGTGATGCAGATTGTTAGTGTGGAAATCCACATAAACACAAAACTGATATAGATTGATCTGACCATCTCTAGTTGTCCCTTGTCCCCCCCCCCCCCCCCCCAGTAATGAATTGTTTTTGCTAAAGAGTTCATACTTGGACTTGATGAAAGTAGTCCAAGTAGGTATTTTCAGCTATGTTTTAATTTTGTGTATATTCTTAAAGTATGGCTACCCACCAAAGCTTCAGTCCAGATCTTGCTGACACAATTTTTTTAACATATAAAACATCATTTCTGATGTCATTATCTAGGAACACGGTGAAAAAGTTAAGACATTAACAAAAAACAAGTAAGGGTCAGTGTGCAAATCTAATCAAAGTCTCAAAGATATCACTATTGCATCTCTGTTATTTGAGGCCAGGCATATTTGGAGGATGAGCAAAACCTGGAAAGCCATGTCTCTTTCCAGAATGATGGGACATGGTAATAACCTGTAGCAAAAATGAATAAAATTCCCAGGATCTTTTGCATTCCATACTCGTCATGATATTGGCAAAATAACTTACACTCTGAAAAAGAATCGTACATACAAGAAGCCATCTTGATATTTATAAACAAAAGTTATGGGGAAAGCTACTCTGCTTTCCTAGTGGATTCTCAGATTGCATTAAGCCATGTTCAACTGTTATTGAATAAACCACAGTTGTACTTGGCCTTTGAAAGCTATTTGGTGGACCTCATTCTCTCAAGCTTCACCCAAGACTTTTGGGGGCATCAAGATCTGTACCCCTGGACTAGATCCAGACAAGTTTAATACTTGGTGGTCATATTAATCAATGCCAAATGTGACTTTTGATAACTGAACAAGGGTCATATTTAATTTAAAAGAAAGTGCTCTGTCCACAAGATGTTACTAATGCATGGGAGGCACTCTTTGGGAGAAGCAAAATTGGACATGGCAGTCCTCAGAAGGAAAGTATTCTACAAAAATTCAATAAAAGTATCACTTTAAGCCAAATCAACAAAGGAAAGCTTAGGTGCCAAAAGATTCTGAGTTACATTTATCTAGGCTTCCTAAACATTAAGCTGATATCCTTGTGGGATTTTGTGGTAACCTGCTTCCAAGTTGGAAGAGAACTAGAAGATTTAATGGCAAACTGTATAAGCAACAGAATAGAGTTCTGTGTAGCTGTATTCTCCAATCTCTTTCAGAAACCCAGGTTGAGCCATCAGTTATGTGAAAATAACTGAGCAAAAATGGTTTGTTATGGGACAACGATAGGCTGCTTTTAGGATACCTCTTAGAGGACGCACCAGATCTTTTCCCAGAGTAAGGTTCCCAGAGAAGCTTAAGCCCTGGCATTTCTCATTTTACAAACAAATGACTTTTCTTCTCTTACAGACTCGGAGATGTCACTCACGGTCACATTTCATTTTCCACCTTGCGTGTTAATTGGCGCACACACCAGATTCAACGAATCCAGAGTTTCCTGGGACAACAGAGTGGTGGCAGCGATGGAGCTGGCGTCATCAGTGAGGCTTGGAGGCATTGGAGGAGCTCAGCAGTGTGTCTCTTTGGGCAGTGTTGGCAGATCCTTCCTAGTGGTGGTGACATTTGGTGGCAGTGAATTCATCAAGTTTTTTAAAAATGTCGCCAAAAAAGGCCGGATGTGGCCCACGGGGCATACGTTGTACAGGTCTGGTTTAGACTGTGGTTACGTTGCACGGTGTGTTTCATTCAGCATCCAAACTGGAGCAGGATGGTTTTGTATCACAACATGGCTCTTCTTGAAATACAGCCCTCCCACATGGCCTCAGAGAAAAAAGATCCTCCTGATTTCCCCACCGTTCATCTCAGTGGGAGCGGCCAACTCCTCCTTTCTAAGCTCCAATCCTTCCTGGTCACGTGCCACGGAATGGAGTATCTGCAGCCTGCTCTGCGCTTCCCAGTGGACGTGCACACACACAGACAGATGCAACATGAGAAGAAAGCCCACGCACACAAACACAACGCATTGCTTTAATACACGGAAGAAAATACAGGGGCCTTTGGTGGCTTCTTGGTATAGGGTTTCGGCTGATTCAAGGTTCTCAATCATCTAGGTTCAGGGACAGTAATGAGGAGAGGCTTTACATCATTTCAAGAAAGTCTGGGTGATGCTATATGGAAAAAGCAGCTAAAGGACACATGTTTGCCCTTGAGGATTGGCACGGACTATTGAGTTGTGTTGGGAAATACAGAGGTTTTTGGTCTTGCCAGGATGCTTTTCTTGGGTGTGTGAGAGAGAGAGAAAGAGAGAGAGTCTGTTGTCTGTCTTTCCTTCTTTCTAAAAATAGGAAGAGATACTCTAATCATTCCCTGATAAAACTGGGTGTTTGATTCACAGAGTGTCCCTGTGAGATGAAATAAAGTATGGCTTGCTGCCATTTTAAGCAGTTCGTTTTTTATCATAGTAGAAATCAGTTTTGATTCAATGATATTTTAAAATACATCTGAAGGATTTTTTTTAAGCATGATTGGCTTGGCCGGAGAACAAACACCGGAAAGGTAGGAACAAAACTGGTGCTGACGGGGGGCTGATTTCGCAGGTGCTTGCTTGCTTGCTTGCTTGAATAATTCTGATGGGCCGTATATGTATTTGTGCCTACAGGCCATATAGTGGGAGAGAAAAACAGATGAAACGTTCTCAGTCAGATGCACTTTGCTGTCTTCATCTGCCTGTTAATGAGCAATTGGACATAAGGCTTCCTTTCCTTTAGAGGCTAGGGGAGTCACTAGCTTGGGCAAATGGAGTCTGAAGCTTCTCTGATAAATTCTGGCCAAAATGTTGAGTGGGCAGAATGGAAGCTAACCTGTTCCCCTCAAAGAGAGAGTTTCCCCACAGCCACAGACTAGTTTTGCTACAGGCTAGCACTACTCCTATTAGTCCTTGGCAGCGGCTGGCCATGAGTATTTCCCTCCAGAATCTCCCCGGCACATTCTGTCCCTGACCTGCTACATGCACTACAGCCCACAGTGCTGCGGCCTATTTTCTGCAATATTCAGGTCTCCGGTTGGGGTCCAGAATGAGAGCCCCTTGGTCCCAGAGGTGGTCTCCACAACAGGACCCTTCTTGTCTTCACAGAAGATGCTGAAGCTCAATTTTCAGTGAAGCAAGAGCCAACAAAACACATTTGCCTCAATATGGGAATGAGCCGGAGAGGAAAGCCAGCTGCTTTCCGGTCCCCTGCTCCTCCAGTGTTTAGCTCTTGCTCTTTCCGTTCTTGCTAACTCTTCTCCTCCTTGTGACTTTTCTAACAGAAAAAAGAGGTCCAATCAGAATGGAGCTAGAAGGTCCTGATGTTTATGCAGGCAGTTTGAGTGTCATCCTGACTCACAGGTGGCCCTTCTGTGCAGTGACACTTGCTACCTGGAATACTTTCCCCTTAATACCCAGGAGGCAGCTCCTATCAGTCTCTTCAGTTTCTCTTGTCACCCAGCCTATGAGGAAATTACAGATGGTTAATTTTCCCCCTTTCTCCCTCCTTTCCGTTCAACCATTAATGAATATTTATGTATTAATTATTATTATTATTATTATGTGTGTGTGTGTGTAAGTTTTATTTTCTTTCTTTTCTTTCAATCACTTTCATATTGTGAATTGCTTTGAGACGATTCCATTGGAAGTAGTCGACCAGTGAATTAAATGAATAAAAATAATTGCATCCTGTTGTGAGGGAACGGTTGCAGGTAGGAGATCAGTAAGCAGCAACACCTCCGTGGCAGTCTTGGAAGATAAGCAGGTTTGGGCTGCTCAGACTGTGAACAGAGCCATCAGGGCTTGAAAACTGCCACCATGGCCTCCCGTCGCCTGCAAGCACTGTGATGAAAGGGACGGTCAGCATTTGAGGTTAGCAGTGGTGGTTGCTGAGGTTCAGCGTGCCCCTGCTCCACGTTTATCGCTCCACAAGTGACACGTTTGACACAGAATTCCAATTGCATGTCAAACAGTCCTGTTTTAGGAATGGAACAATGTGCTAGTTTCAGTCTCCTTGTTCATTTCTCCTGGCTGAAATGAATTCTTCTCATCTCTTTGTCTGAGATGGTTTTCAGAACAAACGTTTGTGCAAAAATGTGTGTGCGTTTTTTTGAAGATAGGCATTTTTGCATACAATTCTAAGCAATAAACACATCTTTGGGTGTAATTTTTCCCTTAAGTAATATATTCCTGCACATTATACATTATTTCTCATAATGTACGTCTGTGTATACATGTGTGTGTGTGTATGTGTGTGTGTGTGTATGGAGAGAGAGAGAGAGAGAGTACGTGTGTTTTGTACTGAAGAGCATGAATGTTAAAGGTTATATGGATGGATATGTCCCCCTCCCAATTCACAAAAAGCTGTGTGTTAGTGCACAGTTGTGTTAGAAATATCCTGTTCAGACTGTTTTTTCCAGGTATACTTTGCAATTGAGCAAACATATTGAAAGTCATCCAGAATATATACAGGAATTGTATTCTCTTTCCTTTTCTCCATCCATTAAAATTGTGTGTGTGTGTGTGTGTGTGTGTGTGTGTGTGGTGGGAATGGTATAATTCCCAATGTGCAACAGAAATACTCAGCAACATTCTTTTTAATATACAGAAAGAACACTTTCAATGCTACAAGTAATTCTCAGCCACTCTCAACCACATGAATAATTAGTTTCTCTTATTTATTTACGAATGGCATAAAAGCTGGAATGATACTTCTGTATGAATGGCATGGCACTTTTCTTGTCTTCGGGAAAGAAATAAGCAACCATGTATTCTCCATACATCTGAATACATTTTCTGACACCAAAGTGCCAATTAATACCAAAGTTGCTAATGACTTGGTAGATATGGCCCCTGAAGTTGGGTGGTCGTAACTGTGATTCACTTAATGGAATGTATGTCCCAAACCACATTATAGGTGCAAGAACGAACACACATATACATTTAATTAGGCAAATTATTGGCCCATACAGCTACTTAACACATATCCACCCGACTCTTGCCCTGGTAACTGCAAAAAATTACCAGTCTCTATGGGACGGAAAAACAATAAACGACACGTGTGCATACGTAGAAGAAAATACCAAAGTTGAGTGAGACCATTTAAATACTACCCATAATCTCAGTCATAAACTATCTGGGGCTTTGAAAATAACTGAGCAAAAATGGTTTGTTAAGGGACAAGGATAGGCTGCTTTTAGGATACCTCTTAGAGGGCGCACCACATCTTTTCCCAGAGTAAGGTTCCCAGATAAGCCTAAGCCCTGGCATTTCTCATTTTAGAAACAAATGACTTTTCTTCTCTTACGACTCGGAGATGTCCCTCACGGTCACATTTCATTTTGCATTTGTTCAGTGAGCCATTCCTGCCATTGATGCCCCATTTCCTGCCATTGAGTAGGAACAGTCTGTAGTGTGGATCCCCAGGAATGCTCTCATAGAGCTTCGTTTTCAGGGGACCTGCAGACATAGCTGCACAGACAGCTGGTAGGAAAGCATGGCATGAAAATCAGGTTTGCGTCCTAAAGTCAGTTCCACAGCACTGTTAAAATCAAGGCAATTCCTCAGTTTCTCATAGTTGCAAATGCATAATTTTGTCTTAGTTTCTCATTTGCCTATGCATAAGATCAGTTCAGCTCATTTCCATATTAGTTTGAGGAATTTCTTTTTTTAAAAAAAATATATATTTCTCCAAGCATAAATATATTTTTGTTTTCTGCTTTGCCTAATGTGTAAATGATTTTCTCCAATGCATTTGTGCACATTCCTTTTGAAGCTGTTGTTCTGAAACGCATTGCAGAACTGGGAGAAGTGCCATTGTTGAAGGTTACCTGAGTTTCAGTTGCTCAGTTGGCTCAGCCCGCTATTGTTTACTTCAGGTTCCCAAGGCCAATTGCTAAATGAAGGTGCAGCCATCATTTTGGCACAAGATAATCCTCCAGTGGATCGCACGACATTGCAACGAGGGCCTTGCAATTGTGCAGAATCTCAGTGTAGCTGCACTGCTGCTGTGGGTGGGGAATGGTTATTTCACGGGAATTGCTCTCTCTGAAACTGACGAGCCATAGGGGAGGGGAGGCAGATTAAGAAGCAATAGAGAAGTTGTAGCTGAAGTATTGTTGATCCACTCTGGTTAATTTCATTTCTGTCTGCTTTGCCAAGCTAGAGACAGAATGGGATGATCTGTCAGGAAGGGAAGACAGGGAATAGTCAGCGAGCAACCAAAACAGCCTGCATCGACCTCGAATGTGGTTTATACGGGAATCAAAAGAATTGAGGGACGGAGAGACTAGTCTGGATCCCATGCTACTGCAAACTTGGCCCAAATTTTACCCCAGTTGAATGCTTCCATTAGTCAATGGCCCTTCGTGGAGAAAAGGTTCTAAATGTTTTTAACTTGGAGATTGTTTCCCAGACACCTTGCTCAGGAATTAAATTTGTGTATGCACTTACGTGTGAGAGAAGAACAGGCACCCTTGACATACTCCTACGGAAAAATAAACAAAATAAACCTATTAGACGGCATACAGGAAGGAAGTGCTTTGTTATTTCTTACAGGATGCAGAATGAAGTATAGGGTACTCATATATATTAGGAGATCAAATGAGCTGAAAGAAATGGTTGTTTTGCAGTGTTGTGATTCTTTGGGTAAATATGCGAAGGAGAGAGATAGCATGAACTGACCAAGCAAAAGTCCTATGATAGGGCTCTTACTGAAGTAGAGAAATGAAGTAAATATTTGACTTCTGGATGTATTGTGTAAGAACTTCTCTTCGTTTATGAAACTGGATGCCATATACAGATCTGAAGAAAGCATCTCTCAACTCAAGTTGCTTTCTGGTAGGGACTCTTTCATTTATAACTGATTAGAAAATTTTACTAACCACTTCCCATAAATGAGATAGCTGTTTGGAAGACCTGTGAGAGATTCTTGGATCAAACCAATTCTTTGAATCCATTTTGATTTTCATTTTTCTACAGTATCCTAATTTTGAAACTGGTATTACTTTGGTCAAGCTGAAGAATATCCTAGACCAGGTAGACCACTTTGATTTTCCTCCACCACTCTGTGGCTTTTGCTGAGGCCGTCAACCAACTAATTTTTGAGGGACAACCATTTGAGAGGAGTCTGAGGTTATTTTATCGGATACAGTGAGTCATCGGACTCTAGGTTTTGGATGCAAAGAGTCCCAGTGTAGGGTTAATATATGCATGTACAGGTTACATGCATACAGTAGATAAGACCTACAGAATGACATACGCTGTTGCTTGGTAACAAAGTGGAGGTAACAAATGTTTGATGAGTCCCTAAATCCTGAGCGTGAAGATATTCCAAAGAGATTTCTTGGAATTTTTTACGTTATCAGGAACTATATGTGATAAGGATATACAGGCCATTCCATCATCCTAACTTAGGAATCAAGGAATGCAACCCCAGAGCTCTCTAATGCCTGGTATGTGATTTATAGTAATACACGTAGATCCTTCCTCTTAGGAACTAAGCTACTACTATTCTGATGTAGGAGGATTGTGTCATGGAGTGTACGTCTTATGTACTCCTTATAGAGCATATTGCTATAGTTATATCAATTGATTGAAGTGAGTAAAGTATCTTGGTCTGATAGATGGCAGATGGTCTGCTTAAACAGCAGTGCCATCCACATTAGTCCCATTGCTTAAGCAATTCACAATTTCAGGAGGTACTCTCTGTGTGCGCTCATGTGTCTGTGCGGTGGGATATCCCACTGTGGGTTTACTACATTATGTGTCAGGGCTTGGTTTGTTACCCTGGGCTACTATAATTGCTGTGTGGTATCATTCAGGGATCCCTGTGACATTTGTAATCGTCATCCCGTTCAAGTGAAGGAGGATTTCTCCTTTTCCTTCTTCATCGTTATCCTGGCTCCCCTCATCAGCTGAAGAAACACATTGATCAACATTCTGGGTTTGGCAGAAGCCACTGAGGTCTAGTGTATTGGCCACAATGGTCTTGGTGCGGCACACGCATGTGCGAAGGGAAGCCTCTTGCCACAGCACTGCTGTCCCCGCCCTTCTCAGCGAGATCTTCTTCTTCTTTATGTTACCTCTCTTGCAAAAGGACCCCCCTACCTAGTTTTCTAGAACCGGGGAAGGAAATGAACGGGTCTTCAAAATCATGGTGATGAGCTTCCTCAGAGACATCAGGTAAAATACCCAGTTTAGGAAGACAACAGAAATAGTCAAGCAGCTTCTCCTATTAGTATATTTCACTATCTTTTGCAGGAGACCGAACAGCACAGCAATAAGCCAATTGTTCAAATTAGTAGCCGTGTTCCACTGAATATACTTGGACTTTTATATCCTGCGTCCTTTCGCTTGTGAGTAATCATGGGGAATGGCTGATAGCCATGTGCTTTATAAACTATTAAAACATCAGAACACCTTTGAGAACTTGAGTGTTTGTTTCAAACATTCAAGTTAGGCTGGCCGGAACATGGGACCGGATTAATTTATTTACTAACAGGCTTGCTTGCCTGCTTCTTTTTCTAAAAACACCTTTCATTTTAGAATTGAAGTGCTGCTTACCAAAAGCCATGGCAGGAAGACAAACGCACTCACCGTTACAGCTGTTGTTGGATTGGTTCTCTAAGGGAGACCTCCCACTTTTGCACCACTCCAAGCCACTCAGCGAGAATCTTCCATAGAAAGGAATGCCATTCCTCCATCTCTCAGGCTTCCCCTCTCATCTTTTGAACTGTCTACCTGTTGTTGATCTTTAGGGTATTAGTCTCTGTTTCCAGAATTTCTCACTTTCTTTGAAAAAAGTTACTTCCGAACATCAGGAACCCGACTTAGCAAAAGGAAACCCTCCCACTGTCAACTAGCACACTTACATCCAAAAGTGAGAACCTGAAAGAACTCACTCGCTCCACTCTCCCACCCCCTGCACACACATGCTCAGAGTGGCCCCAAGTTAAATGTCGGAGTGGAAAGGATGCTCCGCATCAACCTCAAACACAACTGACACTGATCCCTTTTGGAGCTGTCTGTTTCAAGGTGCTTAAATTGGTCAGACAACTTACATTTAGAAAGCTTCCTTGCCTCAACTGCAACGATGACGAAGCAGAATAAGGCAAGTTCCTTCATCGCCATCTGCCTCTGCAGAGCGACACACCCAGAGCTCGGGAATTTCACAGCCCACAGCTCAGGGCAGTCAGCTGCCTCCCTCCTCTGACAGTGTGATTCTCATGCCATCAGAGAGGGAGTTGGGGGGATAGCATTGCCTCCAAAGTCTGGGAGCGGTTCCACAGCCTTTGAATGCAATAGGAGATGCTGTTTCGGGCTGCCCGCCACATGTCTGTGGCCCTGGGGACTACAGCTTACCTTGCAGCACTGGGAGAAAGGGGCCACAGGCAGGCTGTGCTCAACATCGGGCCTTTTGAAGTCATCCTCTTCCTTTCTTGGCGTGCTCTGGAGACATGCTGCAGCAGGAACATGGAAAGCAAGCAAGTGACATCTCCCTGGTGCGATCGACCACTGCAGAAACAGTGTGGTGGCAGATAGGGGTAATTTAGGAGACTGTCACTCTCGGCGTTGTCCCCCAAACCAACTAATCGTTCTATTTTATTATGATGTAAGCAGAACCAAAGAGCGCCAGTGTGGTGTAATGGTTAAGGCATCAGGCTAGGAACCGGGACACTATGAGTTCGAGTCCTGCCTTAGGCGCAAAGCCAGCTGGGTGACCTTGGGCCAGTCTCTCTATCTCAGCCCCGGGAAGCAGGCAAGAGGAAAGCGCTTCCCAAATCTTGCCAAGAAAAGCGCAGGGATTGTCCAGGCAGTCGCCAGGAGTCAACGCTGGCTCAAAGCCAAATAAATAAATGAAATGCCACCACAAAACTGTTTTTTTTCCTTTGGCCAGTACGCCTCTCAGGATGTTTTTAATGTGCAGCTGCTAAGCGCAAGTGGGTTTGGAGTTACTGGATCTAAAGTTGCTGCAATGCATTTGTGCTCATTTGAATAATGTTCTTACACATCTCCTCTTGTGTAGCACAAACACATTGCAGCAACCCAGACAGGAGAAAAAGGAAACAGACCACCTATACAACATCTTCCAACAAAATGGATATCCACACAACTATATGAAAAAGTCCCTGACCACTCAACCTACTACAACACAACCAACACAAGCTATGAAAAGGATAACACTGCCGTACATCAGAAATGTCTCGGAAACTCCCAACAGACTATTACAACCACATGGCATCTCTGTAGCACACAAACCAACTAAAGCCCTCCAAAACTTCTTAAGCAAACCAAAAGACCCAGTAGCCCTTGAACAAAAAAACAGGAGTCATCTACAACATACAGTGTAAGGACTGTAACAACCACGATGTAGGACAGACAGGCAGAAGGCTTGCAGAGCACATCCACGAACACCAACTAGCAGTCAGAAGTCATGATGAAAACTCCTTAATCTCACAACACATGGACAGACTCAGCCATAGTTTCAACTGGGAAGCTGTCAGCATCGTAGGCCAAGCTAAATCCAAAAATGCGAGGGAATTCTTAGAAGCTTGGTATTCAGACAAGGCAGCCATCCACAGGCACATAGAGACAAACAACATCTCCTGAGACATGACGATAGAAGGCAACACTTGGTAAAAACAGAACATTTTCCTCATGACTTTTCTAAATATTTTGTCAAGGTCACATGACGTTACTTGTTCAATATAGGCATCGATTAATAACTCCTTCTGATGGAGGTTGCTGGAAGCGTAATGAACTCCGTGAGTTAAGCACAGATAAGCCAATCGGGGATTCTCCCTGAGCAAACGCCAGAGCTCACTTTGACATGCCCACGATCTGGAACAGCAGCGATGCCATGGTGTTTCTGGGAACTTCAGTTAGCCTCTAAAGTTGGACCTGGGTTGTTTTCGATTCAATACATTCAAGCGCAGATTTCATAAAGGAAAGAGAGAGGAAACAAAGACAAAATTAGCAGGCGTGTAGTGAGGAGGAATCGGACGGCTTCCACAGAGGGCAGATGAAAAGTTTGCGAACTTCCAGAGCGTTCTTTCCCTTTCCTCATTTCTAGGAAATTCCCTTAAAGCTACCACATACTGGCTTCATCCCTCATCCTCCCTCCTTACCATATTTTATAGTTATCTCAAGACTGGGAAATAATTACAGTGTCTGGTTGGCTGGCTGCATCATTTATTAATTTTGGCACTGGGAAATCTTCTCAAAGGAAACACATCAGAATGATAATAGCTCAGAGGAGAAAACAATAGTGCAAAACCCCATCGCGTGCCCTTCACCCTAGGCATTGCCCCAGCTGGCAAGCCAGTCACGTAATACATGTGAAAGATTGAACTGTTTATTCTTTTACCTTTGTCATAAGGGAAACTGCTTGTGGTCACTAAACGAGGACTACCTGTACTCCGTACTGGATCACTGTGTGTGCTTTTCACATTCAAATAAGCCTGTATTTGGCTTCCTAATCATGTAAGTAAATAAGGGCTAGAGGTGGGTTTCCTTTTTTTCTTATTGACTGACCCAGGGCAGGCAAGTCCCCTTAGGGCCCCTCCTTTTTGGCAGAGGTAGGCTGGATCACAATAAAATTTTTAAACTAAATACCGCCCAGAGTCGCCTTGTGATATAAATGTGATGTATAAATAACTAAATAAATTATGACATAATGTGAATTTCATCCCATTTAACCACATTCTCTCCCACTGATCCAATTCTTAGCCCGTTTTATCATGCAATCCTTAACTTGTTCCTCGTCTGTTTCAAATCTCAACAAATGTTAATATATACTTTCGCAATCACATGTTCATCATTTGTACATAGTGCATGTTCCATTCCCACTCTCTTTTTATCCATATTAAATCTTTCTCTTAATTGTGCATATGAAACCATTGAACACTAAACTCCTCTGCTGTCAATTGTTCTCTGGACTTCATCTTAAGTTCTCCACCTTTCTGTATTACTAGAGCTTGATAGGTTAACCATTCCTCTTTGCCTGCTGTTTCTTTTCTATAAAATGCTTCCTGTGCAGGGACCAGTAAAGGTATTTTCAGAAAACAGAAAACTCAAATAAACATTTGGTCCCCCAGAGAGTAACATCTATGGGACGGGGGTCCAAAAAGTCAAGATGGCGGCAGCAAGCACGCAAGGAAAGCCCTGTTCCTTTTTCACATGCACTGCATGCGAGAAGCGCAAAAAAACGGGTTGGGTCTCCAGTCACCCACGGGCAGCCCCCACTTTTACGTTTTTGCACCTCTCAGGCAGATTCTCTTGCCCTTAGGATCTCTCAGGGGCCTAAAAATGCCCTTCTCACCCATTTTGGTTGTGTTTTGCTTCCTGCGAATTTCAAAATAACAGTTAAAACTTTTCTTTTCTGTTTGTGATTCACTAGTTCAGCTTCCCCTTGTTCCGCATTCATTCACTTTATTTTTCTTCCTCTGTTTTTTCCTTTTTTTTCCCCCTCAGCAGTCTCTGCTTGCTCAATCCATAATTACCTCCAGTTGGGGAATTATTGCTACATACTTTGTTTACCATCTCACCAGAGGAGCCAGTGTCACAAGCCGTGACTATAAAATCCACTAGCCATCGTAGGGCAGCCATCATCCTCCAAGGAACTGCAGCGATGAAGGCATTAGTGCTCACCCTCCTCTTCCTCTTCCTTGCAGCCAGCAAGGCCAAAGTATTTACCAAATGTGAACTGGCCTCACTTCTGAAACAGAATGGACTGGATGGATATCACGGCTACGGCTTGGGCAACTGTGAGTTCATGCTCTCTTTCTCTCCACCTGAGCAATGTCCAGGTTTGCAAGGGGGGTGCACAATGGGGCCCTTCTGTTCAAGGAAGAGTTCAGCCAGCCCACCCAATGAATAAAAAGCTCTTTTCAGTTTTCTTAGAATGAGAAGATGTGCTTTCTTCCCATCTGAAAGGACTGAGGAGACCTCATGATTCCCCTTGCACTAACACTCTTATTTTAATGAGGGTGATCAATATCCAGTTTGTTGCCTGTTTGGGGCAAGAGCAGAACTGCAGTACAATTAGGCTTCTTTTCCCTCTTTATTGTCTTTTTACAAATCACTGGCATAGCTAATAGTTTATTTGGTTTTTTTAAGAAAAGGGGGTTATCCCTGCCAGGATAAGCATCCTCTGAGAGGGAAGTTCCTTCGAATTTCCCCAGATTGATTCAGTTTGGAACAGGGTTGAAGGGGCCACCCCAGAAGTTTTTCCGTATATGCAGCAGTGCAAAAGACCCACAATGGAAAATTACCTCCTCCGTGGAACGCCAGGACTAGGGAAGGAGAAGAAAGGAGATCTGGTGTCTTGTGCCACTAAGAACCCCAGGAATACCTTTGAGACAAGAATCAGACTTATTCCAAATTCCCCTGAAGTTTCCAAACTGTATGGGACTTCTTGGTCCTTCCTTGGTTGAAGGATGAATGAGAAGATGGTTAAACATTTTGTTGCTATTAAAAAACTCAGGGTGGCACTTTCATTTACAGCAGAGGCCTTTTCCAGTCCTTTCCCTGTTTGCTTTATTCCAGGGGTCTGTATGTCTTATCATGAGAGCGGGTACAACACCCAAGCTGTGGGGCCACCAAACTCGGATGGCAGTCGCGACTATGGGATTTTCCAGATAAACAGCCGCTGGTGGTGCAACAATTACCAGGGAATTACAGCTAATGGCTGCAATACGCCTTGCAGCGGTAAGCTACATAGCATAGAGGAAAGATAATCTTGATAAAGGAATCAAGAGTTGTTGGGAGAACTGCTAAGATAAAAGTGATGAGAAAGTGATGACAACTCAGTCCTGGGAAAGAAGGAGGCATAAGAAAGAGACTGAAAATACTGTAAGCCCACCTTGATTCTGTTTGGTATAAAAGGTGGGAGAGAGAAGCTTTGACAAGCTTTCCAAGTTCTTTTGTTATTATTATGTTCTATGACAGTGAAGTAGCATTCCTGTAATCCTTGCAGTGTCTGTTTCCTGACCTGACCTACTTCCAAGGGCTGACATCTATTTCATTAGAAAAGAAAAGAAAAAAGTGAAATGCCCCAAATAAGTCAGATGATACTTCTGAAGGGAGGTTCTAGTCCTTCTTCTCCTTTATTGGTCTCTGTGATTGCTCACTTACATCCAACTCTTCATGACTTGATGGACATCGATTCGCCAGCACTCTCTGTCAGAATTTCCCAACTCGTCCCAACTCTTTGCCCTGGTCCTCCAAGGACAAATTACTAAGCAAGCAAGGAGTTTCCTTATTGAATCTGGCCTTTAAGTATAGGCTGCATAGTCTCCATGGCTTCAGTTTTGTTAGTTCTAAGGGGCATTATAGTTTTCGAAGCTCATTTGGAGCCGGTGTCATAGATTGCTCCTGCATTCCCAAATTTTGGGAATCGGTGACGAATTGTATTTACGCACACAGCACTATGCCCCATGCATGTATCTCAGCACAAAGTTGGATCTGATATTTTCCCTCCATTTATAACTGCCCGTATACTGAGCCAACAACAGCCTCTACTGAACTAAGCATACTAGCAGAGTGCCAGCTGTCTCAAAATCTGAACGCAAGCAGCTTATTCCAACCTTTGCACTTGGAAAAGCTCCTGGAGAAGATATGATTCCTCCAGAGGGATATAAGATGAGGGATTCCTGGTGGGTCCCCATCCTGATTTGACTCTTCTCAGAAGTAGATAAAACATAATATATCCAATCTTTAAAAAGGGCAACCGGCAGGAACCTGCCAATTATCACCCAATAAGTCTGTAGATATCTCTTCTAAGCTCTATGCCAGATATCTAATTCTAATCTGCCTCTTTTGGCAGCTTTCACCAATGACGACATCACAGATGATGTTGAGTGTGCTAAGAGAATTGTGCGTGATCCCAATCAGATGGATGCCTGGTAAGTCAATCTCTCCTTAACGTTTTTCCACTTGTAACATTCAGTAGCAACTGAAATTATTGTTGTGGTCATCTAAGTTAATTAACTTTCTTTTGATTATTGTACAACTTTTAGCATTGGTGGTAAAATGCAATTTCTGAATATGGAAAGTTGTCTTTTTATTGCTACACTTGCATTCTGGTTGCTTTAGAATAAGCTTTAACAGTCTTTTAAACCCAGGTTTAAAAGTAGACTGACACACACCCTATGGAGCGTGGGGGGTGATGCTGATTGTAGCTGGATAATTCCTTGCCTTTCATTTCAAATCCATTATCCACTTCTGTGCTTGCCAGCTGTTTTAAAATCTTTTTGGACAAAGGTTCAGCATTGGGGTTTAGCAGAGGGTTGGGACAGGTAGAAGAAGAATTTGGCAGATGGCTTTTTAAACAGCAGGACTCTGATCCTGTGGATGAGCTCCACAGGATGAGAGATCTGGTAGGGAAAGAACACGGTGGTGAGAGAAGCCGGGAAAGACAACTCATGAAGCCTCCAATCCTGGGATGAAAAGGAAGGGGGGCTGTAGCAGCAGATCATTAGGTGGGAAACCCTTAAGCTGCCAGTGAGGGTCTAAAAGCAAACAGTACAGACCTTACGTGGTCAACACTCAGAATGATTTAAAACTTCCTCTGCTGTGTGCCCTTCTGATGCATTCTAAGATTTCATATATGATTTTGGGAGGCCTCTGGTGCTCGCCAAATATACTTTGCACTTTAACTCCCTTTAGCCCTGGCTACCATGGACTCTGGCAAGGTTATATGGGAGTCCAAAGTATCTACTGTGCCTCAGTTGCGTGTAGGCTTCATTGTGAGAAACAGAAAGTCAGGACTATTTTAGCTAAAACAATTATTTTTCCTTTGGGTTTAATCTGGAATTGAAAAAGTAGCAAAGAAACTTTATCAGTCAATGAAAACAAAAGATGAATGATCGTTGGCACTAGCTCACCTGAGAACTTCCTGAATGTCTTGAAGTAGACCTACAAGAAAAATCTGAAGACAGACAATATTCGTATTCTTACTTTCAGGGTTGCCTGGAGAAACAACTGCAAAGGGAGAGATCTGTCACAATGGACTCATGACTGCGGGCTGTGAGATTCATGATCCTGCATTTCTCTTCATCTTCCTGTGATGAAAATGATATTATTCCTTGTATAATCAACGTTTAATAACTCGATTCTATGCTTGTACCCCATGTCTTGGGAAGAATGGGTTTCTCTGCATACAAATGATGCTTTTATAAAGAGTTCTGGATAGACAAGAAAGTGTTTTGGTTTCAAGCACGTCTTCAAAAAGTGCTTGAAATTTTTCAATAAAATGATTCTTGGGTGTTTTGTCTTTCTCTGTTTCATGCCTTATTTATTTCATTTCATCCTTCATTATTCCCACATAACAGAACTGGCCACCGATCATTCCTATGCCAGAGGAGACTGTGCAACCAAGTATGTAGTTGGTTCAAGGCCCGCCTTCACTTAATAGAGACCTTATGCATCTCTTAATACAATTAAAGGTAAATTAGTAAATTAGTAAACTACCTTGAAATTGTTAGATGAAAACTCTAGGTTGGCCTCCAAGGCCAGACAATTCCTAGGTTAACCTCCAATTATATTAAGGCTTGGATTTTGCTCTATACTATAAGAAAAACTGATGCTTGAATTTAGAATTTGGTGGCCGTCTTACTCCCATCCATTTAGCTGGCAAATAACGGAGTGTCCAAACAAGAGGGCAACATCTGCACATTAATGATACAGGCCAAATTATTGTGATTTCCGCCATTGCAAACTCCTCATCTCCTCTCCTCTCCTCTTAACATCTGGATATGCTGCTCTGTTAAATCCAGTCTGTTCTGTACACCCTCAATTCTAGGTTGTAGTCAACAAGTCATGGTCCGTTCTGTGATCCCTTGATATGTAGAAGTTTGAGAGGTTTGCAGTATATTCTGTTCCAGTAAGTATATGCATAAAACAGCAGGCAGCAGATGGCAGCAATAGGTTGTGGCAGCTCCTGGCAAACTTGGGAATAGTAAGCAAGGTTCAACCTGCTAAATCTCCCAATCTGCAATAATGTCAACCAGAAAGAATGCACACTCCTCTTTGTGATCTCACTCAATGGGATTTGCAGCACTGGATCCCTAGTGTGAACTGAGGGCTGAGCTATTCTGTATTTCAAGGATCCAGTTAAGGATGATTCAGTTTTTAATCTGTGCTGGAACTAGATATCTCTTAATTTCCAAAAGGCAGGTGTGTGCCCATAGCCCTGTGCAGCCCCGTTTTGTTCCCAAAGACTTCCAAGACAATGCCACAGAAATTCAGGAGCACCGGTAGTTCTCTGCAGGGATTGGGAAATCAGAGAGGCAACCTATGGCTTCAGGGGCAGGAGGTATACAGAAATAATGCAAGTGATATGTATACAGTGAAAAACTAGAACAAATTCATGTACCTTGGTACATGATACTCAACTATATATCTCCATCCCTGGTGAGGTAAGTGATGCCGTGACCGCCCTTTCGCGGTGCCTGGAGGCTGTGAGGGTCTGGATGGGGAACAACAGGCTCCGGCTGAACCCTGGCAAGACGGAGTGGCTGTGGGTTAATGGCTCCTCTGTGTCCGGGACGTTGTCATCGTTGGCTCTGGATGGGGTGGCACTGCCCCAGACAGACCCAGTGCGTAATTTGGGGGTCCTCCTGGACTCACGGCTCCTGCTCGAAGAGCAGGTGGCAGCCGTGGCCAGGAGGGCTTTTGCACAGCTTCGGGTTGTGCACCAGTTACACCCTTTCCTGGATCGGGATGCCCTGCGTACAGTCACTCATGCCCTTGTTATCTCCCAGATAGACTACTTCAATGCGCTCTACATGGGGCTACCCTTGAAGAGTATCCGGAAGCTTCAGCTGGTCCAGAATGCGGCCGCGCGAGCAATTTTTGGGGCCTGAAGAAGGACCCATATAACACCTTTGCTCCATGAGCTGCACTGGGTACCGGTTTGCTTCCGGGTCCAATTCAAGGTGTTGGTTATTACCTTTAAAGCCCTACATGGCAAGGGGCCAGGTTACCTGAAGGACCACCTCGTCCCCACGATTTCAACCCGTCCCACCCGATCTCACAGAGAGGGCATGCTCCGGATCCCCGCGGTAAAAGATCTTCGACTAGCGGGGTCCAGAAGGCGGGCCTTCTCTGCTGTAGCCCCCGCCCTTCGGAACATCTTGCCCCCGGGGATGAGAGAGGCCCCCTCACTCCAGGCCTTTCGGAGGGATTTGAAGACCTGGCTCTGCCATCTGGCCTGGGGCGGGGAGGGAGGATACCAGAAATGGGGTTGGCTGGCCCCTTAGCGGCCTGGTGTGGCCCTATTGGCCTCTTGGAGTTTTTAGCTTTTTATCTCTATCTTATTTTTGTAAATTTTTAGTTTTTATAACTTTTATAACTTTTAAACCTTTTATAAATTCTATGCTTTTCTATTGTTCAAAGTTCTTGAAAACAGGCACCCAATGATCATTGCAATAAACCTGGTTCTTTTCCTCAGTGTTGTGCTCCTGTCTTTGGCAAAAATTCCACAACAGCGTGATAAGATCAACAATGCATGGGTGAAAGAAGGCATGTGGATTTAGTGAGTGAGAGAATGACCAGTACAAAGTGCGCGGGGGTGATTTGGACATACAGAGACCATGAATGAAGATGAAACGGCAAAATAAATTTATGAAGGAAGTGTCCTTCTACAGGGACCTTGCAATACTAGCAACCCAGTTACAATTGCTATAGATACGAGCTCACTCCTGAGACCTTGTAAGGTAACGTCAGGACTTTAGATCCAGCAACTCCAAACCAACTTCTGCTTATTTGAATGTAAAAAGCACACACACTGGTCCAGTACGGAGTACAGGTAGTCCTTGTCATGGTCCTTGTTCAGTGACCACAAGCAGTTTCCCTTATGACAAAGGTAAAAGAATAAACAGTTCAATCTTTCACATGTATTATGTGACTGGCTTGCCAGCTGGGGCAATGCCTAGGGTGAAGGGCACGCGATGGGGTTTTGCACTATTGTTTTCTCCTCTGAGCTATTATCATTCTGATGTGTTTCCTTTGAGAAGATTTCCCAGTGCCAAAATTAATAAATGATGCAGCCAGCCAACCAGACACTGTAATTATTTCCCAGTCTTGAGATAACTATAAAATATGGTAAGGAGGGAGGATGAGGGATGAAGCCAGTATGTGGTAGCTTTAAGGGAATTTCCTAGAAATGAGGAAAGGGGAAGAACGCTCTGGAAGTTCGCAAACTTTTCATCTGCCCTCTGTGGAAGCCGTCCGATTCCTCCTCACTACACGCCTGCTAATTTTGTCTTTGTTTCCTCTCTCTTTCCTTTATGAAATCTGCGCTTGAATGTATTGAATCGAAAACAACCCAGGTCCAACTTTAGAGGCTAACTGAACTTCCCAGAAACACCATGGCATCGCTGCTATTCCAGATCGTGGGCATGTCAAAGTGAGCTCTGGCGTTTGCTCAGGGAGAATCCCCGATTGGCTTATCTGTGCTTAACTCACGGAGTTCATTACGCTTCCAGCAACCTCCATCAGAAGGAGTTATTAATCGATGCCTATATTGAACAAGTAACGTCATGTGACCTTGACAAAATATTTAGAAAAGTCATGAGGAAAATGTTCTGTTTTTACCAAGTGTTGCCTTCTATCGTCATGTCTCAGGAGATGTTGTTTGTCTCTATGTGCCTGTGGATGGCTGCCTTGTCTGAATACCAAGCTTCTAAGAATTCCCTCGCATTTTTGGATTTAGCTTGGCCTACGATGCTGACAGCTTCCCAGTTGAAACTATGGCTGAGTCTGTCCATGTGTTGTGAGATTAAGGAGTTTTCATCATGACTTCTGACTGCTAGTTGGTGTTCGTGGATGTGCTCTGCAAGCCTTCTGCCTGTCTGTCCTACATCGTGGTTGTTACAGTCCTTACACTGTATGTTGTAGATGACTCCTGTTTTTTTGTTCAAGGGCTACTGGGTCTTTTGGTTTGCTTAAGAAGTTTTGGAGGGCTTTAGTTGGTTTGTGTGCTACAGAGATGCCATGTGGTTGTAATAGTCTGTTGGGAGTTTCCGAGACATTTCTGATGTACGGCAGTGTTATCCTTTTCATAGCTTGTGTTGGTTGTGTTGTAGTAGGTTGAGTGGTCAGGGACTTTTTCATATAGTTGTGTGGATATCCATTTTGTTGGAAGATGTTGTATAGGTGGTCTGTTTCCTTTTTCTCCTGTCTGGGTTGCTGCAATGTGTTTGTGCTACACAAGAGGAGATGTGTAAGAACATTATTCAAATGAGCACAAATGCATTGCAGCAACTTTAGATCCAGTAACTCCAAACCCACTTGCGCTTAGCAGCTGCACATTAAAAACATCCTGAGAGGCGTACTGGCCAAAGGAAAAAAAACAGTTTTGTGGTGGCATTTCATTTATTTATTTGGCTTTGAGCCAGCGTTGACTCCTGGCGACTGCCTGGACAATCCCTGCGCTTTTCTTGGCAAGATTTGGGAAGCGCTTTCCTCTTGCCTGCTTCCCGGGGCTGAGATAGAGAGACTGGCCCAAGGTCACCCAGCTGGCTTTGCGCCTAAGGCAGGACTCGAACTCATAGTGTCCCGGTTCCTAGCCTGATGCCTTAACCATTACACCACACTGGCGCTCTTTGGTTCTGCTTACATCATAATAAAATAGAACGATTAGTTGGTTTGGGGGACAACGCCGAGAGTGACAGTCTCCTAAATTACCCCTATCTGCCACCACACTGTTTCTGCAGTGGTCGATCGCACCAGGGAGATGTCACTTGCTTGCTTTCCATGTTCCTGCTGCAGCATGTCTCCAGAGCACGCCAAGAAAGGAAGAGGATGACTTCAAAAGGCCCGATGTTGAGCACAGCCTGCCTGTGGCCCCTTTCTCCCAGTGCTGCAAGGTAAGCTGTAGTCCCCAGGGCCACAGACATGTGGCGGGCAGCCCGAAACAGCATCTCCTATTGCATTCAAAGGCTGTGGAACCGCTCCCAGACTTTGGAGGCAATGCTATCCCCCCAACTCCCTCTCTGATGGCATGAGAATCACACTGTCAGAGGAGGGAGGCAGCTGACTGCCCTGAGCTGTGGGCTGTGAAATTCCCGAGCTCTGGGTGTGTCGCTCTGCAGAGGCAGATGGCGATGAAGGAACTTGCCTTATTCTGCTTCGTCATCGTTGCAGTTGAGGCAAGGAAGCTTTCTAAATGTAAGTTGTCTGACCAATTTAAGCACCTTGAAACAGACAGCTCCAAAAGGGATCAGTGTCAGTTGTGTTTGAGGTTGATGCGGAGCATCCTTTCCACTCCGACATTTAACTTGGGGCCACTCTGAGCATGTGTGTGCAGGGGGTGGGAGAGTGGAGCGAGTGAGTTCTTTCAGGTTCTCACTTTTGGATGTAAGTGTGCTAGTTGACAGTGGGAGGGTTTCCTTTTGCTAAGTCGGGTTCCTGATGTTCGGAAGTAACTTTTTTCAAAGAAAGTGAGAAATTCTGGAAACAGAGACTAATACCCTAAAGATCAACAACAGGTAGACAGTTCAAAAGATGAGAGGGGAAGCCTGAGAGATGGAGGAATGGCATTCCTTTCTATGGAAGATTCTCGCTGAGTGGCTTGGAGTGGTGCAAAAGTGGGAGGTCTCCCTTAGAGAACCAATCCAACAACAGCTGTAACGGTGAGTGCGTTTGTCTTCCTGCCATGGCTTTTGGTAAGCAGCACTTCAATTCTAAAATGAAAGGTGTTTTTAGAAAAAGAAGCAGGCAAGCAAGCCTGTTAGTAAATAAATTAATCCGGTCCCATGTTCCGGCCAGCCTAACTTGAATGTTTGAAACAAACACTCAAGTTCTCAAAGGTGTTCTGATGTTTTAATAGTTTATAAAGCACATGGCTATCAGCCATTCCCCATGATTACTCACAAGCGAAAGGACGCAGGATATAAAAGTCCAAGTATATTCAGTGGAACACGGCTACTAATTTGAACAATTGGCTTATTGCTGTGCTGTTCGGTCTCCTGCAAAAGATAGTGAAATATACTAATAGGAGAAGCTGCTTGACTATTTCTGTTGTCTTCCTAAACTGGGTATTTTACCTGATGTCTCTGAGGAAGCTCATCACCATGATTTTGAAGACCCGTTCATTTCCTTCCCCGGTTCTAGAAAACTAGGTAGGGGGGTCCTTTTGCAAGAGAGGTAACATAAAGAAGAAGAAGATCTCGCTGAGAAGGGCGGGGACAGCAGTGCTGTGGCAAGAGGCTTCCCTTCGCACATGCGTGTGCCGCACCAAGACCATTGTGGCCAATACACTAGACCTCAGTGGCTTCTGCCAAACCCAGAATGTTGATCAATGTGTTTCTTCAGCTGATGAGGGGAGCCAGGATAACGATGAAGAAGGAAAAGGAGAAATCCTCCTTCACTTGAACGGGATGACGATTACAAATGTCACAGGGATCCCTGAATGATACCACACAGCAATTATAGTAGCCCAGGGTAACAAACCAAGCCCTGACACATAATGTAGTAAACCCACAGTGGGATATCCCACCGCACAGACACATGAGCGCACACAGAGAGTACCTCCTGAAATTGTGAATTGCTTAAGCAATGGGACTAATGCGGATGGCACTGCTGTTTAAGCAGACCATCTGCCATCTATCAGACCAAGATACTTTACTCACTTCAATCAATTGATATAACTATAGCAATATGCTCTATAAGGAGTACATAAGACGTACACTCCATGACACAATCCTCCTACATCAGAATAGTAGTAGCTTAGTTCCTAAGAGGAAGGATCTACGTGTATTACTATAAATCACATACCAGGCATTAGAGAGCTCTGGGGTTGCATTCCTTGATTCCTAAGTTAGGATGATGGAATGGCCTGTATATCCTTATCACATATAGTTCCTAATAAAGTAAAAAATTCCAAGAAATCTCTTTGGAATATCTTCACGCTCAGGATTTAGGGACTCATCAAACATTTGTTACCTCCACTTTGTTACCAAGCAACAGCGTATGTCATTCTGTAGGTCTTATCTACTGTATGCATGTAACCTGTACATGCATATATTAACCCTACACTGGGACTCTTTGCATCCAAAACCTAGAGTCCGATGACTCACTGTATCCGATAAAATAACCTCAGACTCCTCTCAAATGGTTGTCCCTCAAAAATTAGTTGGTTGACGGCCTCAGCAAAAGCCACAGAGTGGTGGAGGAAAATCAAAGTGGTCTACCTGGTCTAGGATATTCTTCAGCTTGACCAAAGTAATACCAGTTTCAAAATTAGGATACTGTAGAAAAATGAAAATCAAAATGGATTCAAAGAATTGGTTTGATCCAAGAATCTCTCACAGGTCTTCCAAACAGCTATCTCATTTATGGGAAGTGGTTAGTAAAATTTTCTAATCAGTTATAAATGAAAGAGTCCCTACCAGAAAGCAACTTGAGTTGAGAGATGCTTTCTTCAGATCTGTATATGGCATCCAGTTTCATAAACGAAGAGAAGTTCTTACACAATACATCCAGAAGTCAAATATTTACTTCATTTCTCTACTTCAGTAAGAGCCCTATCATAGGACTTTTGCTTGGTCAGTTCATGCTATCTCTCTCCTTCGCATATTTACCCAAAGAATCACAACACTGCAAAACAACCATTTCTTTCAGCTCATTTGATCTCCTAATATATATGAGTACCCTATACTTCATTCTGCATCCTGTAAGAAATAACAAAGCACTTCCTTCCTGTATGCCGTCTAATAGGTTTATTTTGTTTATTTTTCCGTAGGAGTATGTCAAGGGTGCCTGTTCTTCTCTCACACGTAAGTGCATACACAAATTTAATTCCTGAGCAAGGTGTCTGGGAAACAATCTCCAAGTTAAAAACATTTAGAACCTTTTCTCCACGAAGGGCCATTGACTAATGGAAGCATTCAACTGGGGTAAAATTTGGGCCAAGTTTGCAGTAGCATGGGATCCAGACTAGTCTCTCCGTCCCTCAATTCTTTTGATTCCCGTATAAACCACATTCGAGGTCGATGCAGGCTGTTTTGGTTGCTCGCTGACTATTCCCTGTCTTCCCTTCCTGACAGATCATCCCATTCTGTCTCTAGCTTGGCAAAGCAGACAGAAATGAAATTAACCAGAGTGGATCAACAATGCTTCAGCTACAACTTCTCTATTGCTTCTTAATCTGCCTCCCCTCCCCTATGGCTCGTCAGTTTCAGAGAGAGCAATTCCCGTGAAATAACCATTCCCCACCCACAGCAGCAGTGCAGCTACACTGAGATTCTGCACAATTGCAAGGCCCTCGTTGCAATGTCGTGCGATCCACTGGAGGATTATCTTGTGCCAAAATGATGGCTGCACCTTCATTTAGCAATTGGCCTTGGGAACCTGAAGTAAACAATAGCGGGCTGAGCCAACTGAGCAACTGAAACTCAGGTAACCTTCAACAATGGCACTTCTCCCAGTTCTGCAATGCGTTTCAGAACAACAGCTTCAAAAGGAATGTGCACAAATGCATTGGAGAAAATCATTTACACATTAGGCAAAGCAGAAAACAAAAATATATTTATGCTTGGAGAAATATATATTTTTTTAAAAAAAAGAAATTCCTCAAACTAATATGGAAATGAGCTGAACTGATCTTATGCATAGGCAAATGAGAAACTAAGACAAAATTATGCATTTGCAACTATGAGAAACTGAGGAATTGCCTTGATTTTAACAGTGCTGTGGAACTGACTTTAGGACGCAAACCTGATTTTCATGCCATGCTTTCCTACCAGCTGTCTGTGCAGCTATGTCTGCAGGTCCCCTGAAAACGAAGCTCTATGAGAGCATTCCTGGGGATCCACACTACAGACTGTTCCTACTCAATGGCAGGAAATGGGGCATCAATGGCAGGAATGGCTCACTGAACAAATGCAAAATGAAATGTGACCGTGAGGGACATCTCCGAGTCGTAAGAGAAGAAAAGTCATTTGTTTCTAAAATGAGAAATGCCAGGGCTTAGGCTTATCTGGGAACCTTACTCTGGGAAAAGATGTGGTGCGCCCTCTAAGAGGTATCCTAAAAGCAGCCTATCCTTGTCCCTTAACAAACCATTTTTGCTCAGTTATTTTCAAAGCCCCAGATAGTTTATGACTGAGATTATGGGTAGTATTTAAATGGTCTCACTCAACTTTTGATATTTTCTTCTACGTATGCACACGTGTCGTTTATTGTTTTTCCGTCCCATAGAGACTGGTAATTTTTTGCAGTTACCAGGGCAAGAGTCGGGTGGATATGTGTTAAGTAGCTGTATGGGCCAATAATTTGCCTAATTAAATGTATATGTGTGTTCGTTCTTGCACCTATAATGTGGTTTGGGACATACATTCCATTAAGTGAATCACAGTTACGACCACCCAACTTCAGGGGCCATATCTACCAAGTCATTAGCAACTTTGGTATTAATTGGCACTTTGGTGTCAGAAAATGTATTCAGATGTATGGAGAATACATGGTTGCTTATTTCTTTCCCGAAGACAAGAAAAGTGCCATGCCATTCATACAGAAGTATCATTCCAGCTTTTATGCCATTCGTAAATAAATAAGAGAAACTAATTATTCATGTGGTTGAGAGTGGCTGAGAATTACTTGTAGCATTGAAAGTGTTCTTTCTGTATATTAAAAAGAATGTTGCTGAGTATTTCTGTTGCACATTGGGAATTATACCATTCCCACCACACACACACACACACACACACACACACACAATTTTAATGGATGGAGAAAAGGAAAGAGAATACAATTCCTGTATATATTCTGGATGACTTTCAATATGTTTGCTCAATTGCAAAGTATACCTGGAAAAAACAGTCTGAACAGGATATTTCTAACACAACTGTGCACTAACACACAGCTTTTTGTGAATTGGGAGGGGGACATATCCATCCATATAACCTTTAACATTCATGCTCTTCAGTACAAAACACACGTACTCTCTCTCTCTCTCTCTCCATACACACACACACACATACACACACACACATGTATACACAGACGTACATTATGAGAAATAATGTATAATGTGCAGGAATATATTACTTAAGGGAAAAATTACACCCAAAGATGTGTTTATTGCTTAGAATTGTATGCAAAAATGCCTATCTTCAAAAAAACGCACACACATTTTTGCACAAACGTTTGTTCTGAAAACCATCTCAGACAAAGAGATGAGAAGAATTCATTTCAGCCAGGAGAAATGAACAAGGAGACTGAAACTAGCACATTGTTCCATTCCTAAAACAGGACTGTTTGACATGCAATTGGAATTCTGTGTCAAACGTGTCACTTGTGGAGCGATAAACGTGGAGCAGGGGCACGCTGAACCTCAGCAACCACCACTGCTAACCTCAAATGCTGACCGTCCCTTTCATCACAGTGCTTGCAGGCGACGGGAGGCCATGGTGGCAGTTTTCAAGCCCTGATGGCTCTGTTCACAGTCTGAGCAGCCCAAACCTGCTTATCTTCCAAGACTGCCACGGAGGTGTTGCTGCTTACTGATCTCCTACCTGCAACCGTTCCCTCACAACAGGATGCAATTATTTTTATTCATTTAATTCACTGGTCGACTACTTCCAATGGAATCGTCTCAAAGCAATTCACAATATGAAAGTGATTGAAAGAAAAGAAAGAAAATAAAACTTACACACACACACACATAATAATAATAATAATAATTAATACATAAATATTCATTAATGGTTGAACGGAAAGGAGGGAGAAAGGGGGAAAATTAACCATCTGTAATTTCCTCATAGGCTGGGTGACAAGAGAAACTGAAGAGACTGATAGGAGCTGCCTCCTGGGTATTAAGGGGAAAGTATTCCAGGTAGCAAGTGTCACTGCACAGAAGGGCCACCTGTGAGTCAGGATGACACTCAAACTGCCTGCATAAACATCAGGACCTTCTAGCTCCATTCTGATTGGACCTCTTTTTTCTGTTAGAAAAGTCACAAGGAGGAGAAGAGTTAGCAAGAACGGAAAGAGCAAGAGCTAAACACTGGAGGAGCAGGGGACCGGAAAGCAGCTGGCTTTCCTCTCCGGCTCATTCCCATATTGAGGCAAATGTGTTTTGTTGGCTCTTGCTTCACTGAAAATTGAGCTTCAGCATCTTCTGTGAAGACAAGAAGGGTCCTGTTGTGGAGACCACCTCTGGGACCAAGGGGCTCTCATTCTGGACCCCAACCGGAGACCTGAATATTGCAGAAAATAGGCCGCAGCACTGTGGGCTGTAGTGCATGTAGCAGGTCAGGGACAGAATGTGCCGGGGAGATTCTGGAGGGAAATACTCATGGCCAGCCGCTGCCAAGGACTAATAGGAGTAGTGCTAGCCTGTAGCAAAACTAGTCTGTGGCTGTGGGGAAACTCTCTCTTTGAGGGGAACAGGTTAGCTTCCATTCTGCCCACTCAACATTTTGGCCAGAATTTATCAGAGAAGCTTCAGACTCCATTTGCCCAAGCTAGTGACTCCCCTAGCCTCTAAAGGAAAGGAAGCCTTATGTCCAATTGCTCATTAACAGGCAGATGAAGACAGCAAAGTGCATCTGACTGAGAACGTTTCATCTGTTTTTCTCTCCCACTATATGGCCTGTAGGCACAAATACATATACGGCCCATCAGAATTATTCAAGCAAGCAAGCAAGCAAGCACCTGCGAAATCAGCCCCCCGTCAGCACCAGTTTTGTTCCTACCTTTCCGGTGTTTGTTCTCCGGCCAAGCCAATCATGCTTAAAAAAAATCCTTCAGATGTATTTTAAAATATCATTGAATCAAAACTGATTTCTACTATGATAAAAAACGAACTGCTTAAAATGGCAGCAAGCCATACTTTATTTCATCTCACAGGGACACTCTGTGAATCAAACACCCAGTTTTATCAGGGAATGATTAGAGTATCTCTTCCTATTTTTAGAAAGAAGGAAAGACAGACAACAGACTCTCTCTCTTTCTCTCTCTCTCACACACCCAAGAAAAGCATCCTGGCACGACCAAAAACCTCTGTATTTCCCAACACAACTCAATAGTCCGTGCCAATCCTCAAGGGCAAACATGTGTCCTTTAGCTGCTTTTTCCATATAGCATCACCCAGACTTTCTTGAAATGATGTAAAGCCTCTCCTCATTACTGTCCCTGAACCTAGATGATTGAGAACCTTGAATCAGCCGAAACCCTATACCAAGAAGCCACCAAAGGCCCCTGTATTTTCTTCCGTGTATTAAAGCAATGCGTTGTGTTTGTGTGCGTGGGCTTTCTTCTCATGTTGCATCTGTCTGTGTGTGTGCACGTCCACTGGGAAGCGCAGAGCAGGCTGCAGATACTCCATTCCGTGGCACGTGACCAGGAAGGATTGGAGCTTAGAAAGGAGGAGTTGGCCGCTCCCACTGAGATGAACGGTGGGGAAATCAGGAGGATCTTTTTTCTCTGAGGCCATGTGGGAGGGCTGTATTTCAAGAAGAGCCATGTTGTGATACAAAACCATCCTGCTCCAGTTTGGATGCTGAATGAAACACACCGTGCAACGTAACCACAGTCTAAACCAGACCTGTACAACGTATGCCCCGTGGGCCACATCCGGCCTTTTTTGGCGACATTTTTAAAAAACTTGATGAATTCACTGCCACCAAATGTCACCACCACTAGGAAGGATCTGCCAACACTGCCCAAAGAGACACACTGCTGAGCTCCTCCAATGCCTCCAAGCCTCACTGATGACGCCAGCTCCATCGCTGCCACCACTCTGTTGTCCCAGGAAACTCTGGATTCGTTGAATCTGGTGTGTGCGCCAATTAACACGCAAGGTGGAAAATGAAATGTGACCGTGAGTGACATCTCCGAGTCTGTAAGAGAAGAAAAGTCATTTGTTTGTAAAATGAGAAATGCCAGGGCTTAAGCTTCTCTGGGAACCTTACTCTGGGAAAAGATCTGGTGCGTCCTCTAAGAGGTATCCTAAAAGCAGCCTATCGTTGTCCCATAACAAACCATTTTTGCTCAGTTATTTTCACATAACTGATGGCTCAACCTGGGTTTCTGAAAGAGATTGGAGAATACAGCTACACAGAACTCTATTCTGTTGCTTATACAGTTTGCCATTAAATCTTCTAGTTCTCTTCCAACTTGGAAGCAGGTTACCACAAAATCCCACAAGGATATCAGCTTAATGTTTAGGAAGCCTAGATAAATGTAACTCAGAATCTTTTGGCACCTAAGCTTTCCTTTGTTGATTTGGCTTGAAGTGATACTTTTATTGAATTTTTGTAGAATACTTTCCTTCTGAGGACTGCCATGTCCAATTTTGCTTCTCCCAAAGAGTGCCTCCCATGCATTAGTAACATCTTGTGGACAGAGCACTTTCTTTTAAATTAAATATGACCCTTGTTCAGTTATCAAAAGTCACATTTGGCATTGATTAATATGACCACCAAGTATTAAACTTGTCTGGATCTAGTCCAGGGGTACAGATCTTGATGCCCCCAAAAGTCTTGGGTGAAGCTTGAGAGAATGAGGTCCACCAAATAGCTTTCAAAGGCCAAGTACAACTGTGGTTTATTCAATAACAGTTGAACATGGCTTAATGCAATCTGAGAATCCACTAGGAAAGCAGAGTAGCTTTCCCCATAACTTTTGTTTATAAATATCAAGATGGCTTCTTGTATGTACGATTCTTTTTCAGAGTGTAAGTTATTTTGCCAATATCATGACGAGTATGGAATGCAAAAGATCCTGGGAATTTTATTCATTTTTGCTACAGGTTATTACCATGTCCCATCATTCTGGAAAGAGACATGGCTTTCCAGGTTTTGCTCATCCTCCAAATATGCCTGGCCTCAAATAACAGAGATGCAATAGTGATATCTTTGAGACTTTGATTAGATTTGCACACTGACCCTTACTTGTTTTTTGTTAATGTCTTAACTTTTTCACCGTGTTCCTAGATAATGACATCAGAAATGATGTTTTATATGTTAAAAAAATTGTGTCAGCAAGATCTGGACTGAAGCTTTGGTGGGTAGCCATACTTTAAGAATATACACAAAATTAAAACATAGCTGAAAATACCTACTTGGACTACTTTCATCAAGTCCAAGTATGAACTCTTTAGCAAAAACAATTCATTACTGGGGGGGGGGGGGGGACAAGGGACAACTAGAGATGGTCAGATCAATCTATATCAGTTTTGTGTTTATGTGGATTTCCACACTAACAATCTGCATCACCACCCTTGCATACAACCTGTTCACGTTCACATTCAAAACGCATTGCATAACAATGGCTGGGTGATGCTATAAACTATCAGGGTGGAGTGTTACAATATTTCATGTATTCATGCATTAGTCCATTCTGCAATTTCAATATCCCCATATGTTTTGGTATGTAACTGTTGCAAACAGATGCATTTGGTACGTATCCTACATGGATCTATATAATTTTGTAGGAAGCTTTTAAATGCATGCATTTTTATATGCATGTTTGCCTAAATATGCGCATTTTGCTTGCAATTTTACCCAACCTTTTCGATTCTGTACACAGCTGTCCCAACATCCTGTGCGACTGAAGTTCCTTTGTCCTAAATGTCTTCATCTGGCAGAACTTCATTCCAGTTTCACTGGGTAATAAAGGAACAGTTTGACTGGTGAATACAAGTTCTCTAAAGGCATATGGAAGGAGAAGTGTCTTCACATCCTTCTCTTCCTCTTCTTTAAGGTTCTTCTATTAATCATGCTGTCCCTGCATACGGAGGGGGGAGAATTCAAGATGGCAGGCATAATTGCCGAAGCCCTGCCAATGTTTTACGTGCACCACACATTTGATAAGCGAGTAATAAAGGCTTAGAGCTTCAGTCGCATGATCATAACTACCATCTTGGCTCCCTGCCCGACACCCCTGCTTCAAACTCTGTTTTTTAATGAGAAAAAGGGGGTACAGACAAGATGTATACAGGTGAAACTCAAAAAATTAGAATATCGTGCAAATGTTCATTTATGTCAGTATGGCAACTCAAAAGATGAAACCAATATATGAGATAGATGCATTACATGCAAAGCAAGATATGTCAAGCCTTACTTTGGTATAATTGTGATGATTATGGCGTACAGCTTATGAAAACCCCAAATTCACAATCTCAGAAAATTAGAATATTACACGACATCAATAACACAAGGATTGGAAATAGAACAATATCGGATCTCTGCAAAGTATAAGCATGCATATGTACTCAGTACTTGGTTTGGGCCCCTTTTGCAGCAATGACTGCCGCAATGCGGCGTGGCATGGATGCTATCAGCCTGTGGCACTGCTGAGGTGTTATGGAAGACCAGGATGCTTCAATAGCGGCCTTCAGCTCCGCTGCATTGTTCGGTCTCATGTCCCTCATCTTTCTCTTGGCAATGCCCCATAGATTCTCTATGGGGTTCAGGTCAGGCGAGTTTGCTGGCCAATCAAGCACAGTAATACCATGGTCGAACCAGGTTTTGGTACATTTGGCAGTGTGGGCAGGTGCCAGGTCCTGCTGGAAAATGAAGTCAGCATCCCCATAAAGCTCATCTGCGGAAGGAAGCATGAAGTGCTCCAAAATCTCCTGGTAGACAGCTGCGTTGACCCTGGACTTAATGAAGCACAGTGGACCAACACCAGCAGATGACATGGCTCCCCAAATCAACACAGACTGTGGAAACTTCACACTGGACTTCAAGCATCGTGCATTGTGTGCCTCTCCATTCTTCCTCCAGACTCTGGGTCCTTGGTTCCCAAATGAGATGCAAAAGTTGCTCTCATCAGAAAAGAGGACTTAGGACCACTGGGCAACAGACCAGTTCTTTTTTTCTGTAGCCCAGGTAAGACGCTTCTGACGTTGTTTGTTGTTCAGGAGCGGCTTGACAAGAGGAATACTCCAGCCTCAGTCCACTCCTTGTGAAAGTCCCCAACGCTTTTGCATGGCCTTTTCCTGACAATCCTCTCCAGGCTGCGGTCATCCCTGCTGCTTGTGCACCTTTTTCTACCACACTTTTCCCTTCCACATAACCTTCTATTGATGTGCTTTGATACAGCACTTTGGGAACATCCAACTTCTTTTGCAATTATCTTTTGGGGCTTTCCCTCCTTATGGAGGGTGTCAATGATGGTTTTCTGCACAACTGTCAGGTCAGCAGTCTTTCCCATGCTTGTGATTCCTACTGAACCAGCCCGAGAGACCATTGAAAGGCTCAGGAACCCTTTGCAGGTGTTATGGATTCATTAGCTGATTAGAGTGGGACACTTTGAGCCTAGAATATTGAACCTTTTCACACTATTCTAATTTTCTGAGATTGTGAATTTGGGGTTTTCATAAGCTGTATGCCATAATCTTCACAATTATACCAAAGTAAGGCTTGACATATCTCGCTTTGCATGTAATGCGTCTATCTCATATATTGGTTTCACCTTTTGAGTTGCCATACTGACATAAATGAACATTTGCACAATATTCTAATTTTTCGAGTTTCACCTGTACATTTAGAAAGCTTCCTTGCCTCAACTGCAACGATGACGAAGCAGAATAAGGCAAGTTCCTTCATCGCCATCTGCCTCTGCAGAGCGACACACCCAGAGCTCGGGAATTTCATAGCCCACAGCTCAGGGCAGTCAGCTGCCTCCCTCCTCTGACAGTGTGATTCTCATGCCATCAGAGAGGGAGTTGGGGGGATAGCATTGCCTCCAAAGTCTGGGAGCGGTTCCACAGCCTTTGAATGCAATAGGAGATGCTGTTTCGGGCTGCCCGCCACATGTCTGTGGCCCTGGGGACTACAGCTTACCTTGCAGCACTGGGAGAAAGGGGCCACAGGCAGGCTGTGCTCAACATCGGGCCTTTTGAAGTCATCCTCTTCCTTTCTTGGCGTGCTCTGGAGACATGCTGCAGCAGGAACATGGAAAGCAAGCAAGTGACATCTCCCTGGTGCGATCGACCACTGCAGAAACAGTGTGGTGGCAGATAGGGGTAATTTAGGAGACTGTCACTCTCGGCGTTGTCCCCCAAACCAACTAATCGTTCTATTTTATTATGATGTAAGCAGAACCAAAGAGCGCCAGTGTGGTGTAATGATGACACCAGCTCCATCGCTGCCACCACTCTGTTGTCCCAGGAAACTCTGGATTCGTTGAATCTGGTGTGTGCGCCAATTAACACGCAAGGCGGAAATCTCTTTAAGAGCTTTATTCTGCAGAAGAAAGGGCACTTGGGAAAGCTTTTCAGACCGTGTGCAAAGCCCCGTGAAAATCATTGGGTTTTTAAACAGCAACAATCAGAAAATCATTGAATCATAGGTGAATACAATTTTATTGGCATACACAGTTAGTACACTCCTAAAAAGGTGGACACTAATCCCCAGAGGATGGGCTCTGGTTGTTGCCAAGGGAAATATGAGATACCGTATTTTTCCGACTATAAGACGATACTTTTTTCTAAAATCCTTACCCTAAAAATTCAAGGAAGTCAGCTGAGAATCGCGCGGTTGCAAAACTGCCCATACTTTGTTTCTGCAGAGAGGCTTCCTCCTATTGCTAGCCTCCAATCACGAGTGAAATAGCTTGTCTCCCAAACAGACTTCCTCCAATCACGAGCCTGATGTAACTGACGTCAGCTGATGCTGAACAAACCAATTAGAGGAAGTCTGTCTGCAGAGACAAGCTATCGGCAGTTTCACTCGTGCTTGAATGTAATCAGTTATGCAAAAGAGCCTGGAAATAGAGCTGCAGAGAGACCCTTTGGACCTCCTTCCACCGAGTGTAGCAGGTAAATGTTAACTAATTACTAAATAAAAATGTGTTCTGCACTATCTTTAAAATATTGATTTCTTAATTTAGGGTTGGAAAAATGGGGGTCGTCTTGTACATGGGGGCATCTTATTGTCGGAAAAATATGGTAGTTGGTTTCTTTTCTCTCTCACTTGTTAGGGAGTGCAGCCTGCTCCTGCCTCAGGGAGACCCCACTGTCCACTTTTGCTTTTTGCTCTTCTCAGCTTTAACTGATAAATCTTGTCAATTTCAAAGGGAAAGAATGTTAACCAACTGCAGCCTATTCTTCCACTTTAATCTTAGCAATTAGTTACGGTCAATTCTGGGGCATGCATAATGTTTCTTTATTCCAAAATAAATAAATTTTTCTTTATCCCCTATTCCATCAACTCTGCTAGCTGCCAAATAGCTGTTCGGCCCGGTAATTAGTCCTTTGCTGCCTGTGATCATTTTTAATTTGTCAGTGTGGTCTTTTCCCCCTCTAGAAGTTGTATAGGCCTGAGTGTACCTACATCTACTCCTCGTTTAGCAATTACCTCAGTTAGTGTCCATTCTCAAATACAACAGCAATAAACAGTACAGGTAGTCCTTGACTTATGACCATTCGTTCAGGAACTATTCAAAGTTACAAACGCACTGAAAAAAAGTGACAAAGTTGCAGCCGTTGCAGCACCCCTGTGGTCATGTGATCAGAATTCAGGTGATTGGCAGTCTGCACGCACTTATGACCACAGGGACACTTCAACTCACAACACCTGCCCATCTCCCCCAATCTCTGTCCTCTTGGCCCCCTGCCACCCTGCGCTCCGCTGCCCCAGTTGACCTTCTCCATCTTCTTGCTCCAAAAAGCCCCTTTGCAAAAAGCCCCTTTGCAAAAAGCTCCTAGGTAGGGCTGGGCTAGGCTTTTGCTTTGCACTGCAAAAAAAAAAAAAAGTAGCTTCCCCTTCTTCCCTCCCTCTCTCTTTTTTTTTCCTCCCCCCATGGGCCCACTCCCAGGAACAATTCTCTGGTACGATAAGCAGGTAGACCAGCCCTTATGGTCCCCTTCAACCATGCCCTCTCAATTTTTCGTGGGTAGACCAGCCCTCCCTTTCAAGAAGGCTGGTAGACTGATCCTGTCTTTGGCCACTGGGTAGGCCAGGCCAGCCTTAGCCCTTTGTAGCCAAAGCTTTTTAGCTAAAGCTCTTTAGCCTTAGCCTGCTGGAGCTAAAGCCTCACAGAAAAGCTCCTGGAGTGCGGCACACCAAAAAGCTTTAACTCCAGAGGGCTAAGACTCTCCCTGTTTACTCAGCGGCCAAAGACGGAACCGGTCTACCTACCTTCCCAAGAGCGAGGGCCTGTCTACCCACAAAAAATGGAGATGGTTGAAGAAACTATCCACCATGTATGAAGAAAGGCAGCACCAAAAATGGATAATGGATGACCCCATTGACTTGATACAAGAAGGAAACATGTATCTTGGATCTGTAAACTGCTAAGCTTGCAGATCCAAGAAAAGCAAAAGAGCAAGACACACTCGCAGAAAGCCGAAAAATGAAAAGGAGACCTTTCAGATGGCACAGCTGCCCAGGTGGAGGCAGCAGCTGGCATTGCAGCAATTGACAAACACTCTTTTCAGCCTTGACAACTCTGTCAGGCAGCTCAGACAACCCAGCGGAACAATCCATAACACAACAGGGCAAGCTGCTAAAATGACAGGGTTGGATACAAAATGCTGATTTACTCTTAACCTGTGATCCACCAGCAGCTTTAGAGCAGGACCTAGATGACCCAGGTCTATCTAATATTGCATGTGAAGCCAAGCCAAGCAAACCAGAGATTGCTGCAGCTATCAACTAACATAAAAATGTCAAAGCTGCAGGACCTGACTAAGTCCCTGTGAAGGGACTGAAAGCAAGGGGGGCTGAGGCAGTTGATTATATTCATAGCCTATTCTTCAGTGATATGGGGGGGGGGGGGGGAGAACAGGTCCCATTTGACTGGAACCTTGTTGATACAGTGCCCATGTGAAAACAGTCATGGAATCAACCCCCTGCCCATTGTTGGAAAGTCCTTGTGCAAGTTATCAGAGCACACTTACAGTTTAGAGCCAGTGTGAGAATCTTCCAGCCAGGGTTAGACCCAGCCATGGCTGTGTGGAGCAGATTTTCACTGGCACTTGAGAAGCCTATACATTTGTGGAAAGGAAACAACTGCTATGTTTCTTGATTTCAAGAGTGCCTTGACTCCTTTTGGAAAGCTTTTTTGGGCAATCAGCATACCCAGCCAAGTAAAGTTATTGCTGCCTTTCTTGATGGCACCTCATGATAGCCCAGAGGGGAGCAAGGTTTTGGTGCTGAAGGCAGCACTTAACATGCTTAAGGGGCATGAAGGTTTCAGAGCAAGGGAGGCTGAGTTTTGTTGCTGAAAATAGTAAGCACAGCTACATAAATTGTTATTCCTTCATCTGGGTTTCAGTCAAGATGCTATTAGGTATTGCAGTAGCTCCAAAAAAGAAGTCTTCCAAGATGGCAGTGTAGTGAAATACAGTCATTTCTTTATACTGTGTCCATATGCTGTATATAGGTGTTGATTCATCATACTGAAAGCATGGATCTATATGGAGCCATTCAGCCATGTAGTCATGTAGCCATGAAATGGAGAATGAATGGAAATTTCAAACTGGTTGAAGTTGGGAAGATCACAAAAAGCACACAAAATGAAAGATATGACGAAACCAAGGGTGGGTCAGTGGATAAGAATCAGCATACTTAGAGAAAGTCAACAGAGCAAAGTGATAGAATACAACAAGAAACTACCTTAAAAGAGCAACAAATAATTAACAATAGCCCTGTTCTTGCAACAAAGAAATGCACATTTTAAAGTGTTTCAGAGAAGAGCAGATTTTTCAAAGCAAAAGACAGAGTCTTATTGATTTTTTCCAGACTTCCAAAAACCAATTTTTATACATGCAGTCCTTGCTTAACAACCACTCATTCAGTGACCATTCAAAGTTATGATGGTGCTGAACAAGGAGACTTATGGCCAATCCTCATAGTTGCAGCCGTTGCAGCATCCCATGGTCACGTGATCGTCATTTACAACCTTCACTACTGGCTTCTGACAAGCGAAGTCAATGGGGAAGCCAGCAGGAGGTGGCAAATGGTGACCACATGATGTCACACTTAACGACATTGCAGGATTTGTTAATGATGGCAACTGGAAGTGCCGGAACTGCCACCACTAAGCAGCATGGTCACATGATGTCACACTTTACAACCACGTTGCTTAGCGATGGAAATATCAGTCCCAATTACCGTTGTTAAATGAGGACTACCTGTAGTAAAAATTATAAATTCTGGAGAAATACATCAAATGCTTGGAATAATAGGGAAACTTGCAAGCTCTCAAATATGTAAAAAGATCAAAGGAATAGTAATCTGGCAAGTAAAATATATTTTCTAAGACTGATGCACAAATCCCTACTCACCCAGCCTTCATCACATTTGTCTTTTTAACAATTTTCTGCGCATACTCAATGCCATCTGAGATGCCATTATCAATCAACTCTGTATGATAAGGAATGAAATACAGAAATAATGAAGTTTAATGCAAATCATTTTGCTTCTAAATGATGATTTTGCTACTGAGATAACAGAAAATGGACTCCTTAAAGTAACCTTGCTGAGGGTACTTCAGTTACTTTAGTTATTGCTAGTTCCATATGATGAATGACCTTGTGAATGAGGAGCTAATAATCTGGGGATAACCTGCTCTACGTAAGTGACTTGGCACCCTAAAGGAGGGGTGAGGACTGTGGCTCGCACAATGATGTATAGCACCCCACTCTGATGCCCTGAGATTTTGGAGGCAAAATGAACTTCAGTAGTGTGATGTTTGTTCATTTTTCAGATTTGGGAATATTTTTAAGAGTAGGAATAGGTGTGGCTTCCTCCCAAAAGTTCCCACTCCCATTTCCCCAACTTCAAACATCAGAAAGTGTGAAAACATTCAGCCATGCCTCCTCTAGTGATGTCACAGCATCATCAGATGGTGCCCAGCAGCTCATCAGAAAGTCAGGAAGCCATGTTGTAGCCTTCAACTCTTCAGAAGTAGCCTATCCCTGTCCTAAAGTTTGCTGCCTTAGAAGAGTTGTTCTGGGACCATGAATTCTGGCTAAATGGTGAGATAATTCTTGCAATAGGTCTTTAATAAAGTGCTGTCAGTTGCTGAGTGGGTCTTCCAGTTGGCATTCCCCTTACTCTTTCTTAGGCTGACTTCTTCCATTTGTTACCAGATTTTGAAAGCTACAGATTCAGAACACAAAATGAAGGCAATAAAGAAAATTGCAAGTTAAATCCTGAAATCCTGATCAGGAAGCTTTAATAATAATTCCAAACCATCCCGTTATGTCCTTCCTGAATTCCCAGAATAAAATCCATGTTCAGATAGCTGTGGACTGAGCAGTGACAATTACTACATCAGATATCTTTTTCTTTTTTTTTTTGCTGTGTTTTCCAAGGCGTATTTTGAATCAAAATTCACTTTAGAGTCTTTTGGATTCAATAGTCCTGAAATTTATATTAAATGTCACACTACTCCATACCACATTCACAGGAAGATATTCCTTTTTTCCTTGCTGAGCATTTATCTTCTGGAAAGTCTTCCCAAGGGAGTGGTCAGGATGATTACAGAATGTTGAAATCAACATATAATTTTTAAGGATGAACAGGCTCCCACTGTAGAAAGAAAAAAAAGTAATTTGGGTCTTAAAGGAATTACAGGAATTATATAGCCAGCTAATGGAACTCACAGTCATTTAGAGTGAAGTTCATAGTATCCTCTTAGTTCGCATGGCTGCAATGACTTTGTTAGCTCACACTGTTGCCTTTAAAGGATTTTGACTTGCTGGGTTTTCGGTTGAAACAGAAGTTTGATATGGCCAAAGTTTTCACCGGCATCCAGTCTGAGTGAGAAGGTTGCAAAGAAATTACAGTACTTCCATCCAGAGAAATTTAACCCATCAGAACTAACACAGACAAATGGGGGTGGCAGAGTGAACAGGTAACCCTCAGCTCACCTATCTGGTGGCCAAGCAATAAAAGGTCCAGGACTTCAGATTTTTGAAACTGGGCTATAAACCAGTATATTATTACCCCAAAAAGGCAGATAGAGAAGTTCCAAGGGTTATTTCTACAAGTAAATTTAAAGCCTTCAGATCTATTAAGGCATGCCTGCTGCATACCCCTATGACATTAGACCCCATGTCAATGTGAACTTTGCTCCTAACTTTTTGACAACAATTTAAAAAAAAAACCACCTTCAGATGTCCTTTGAAACCTCAATACACCAAACCTGATTTCTACACTAGATCAAAAATGCCTGTTATTTTAAATGACTACAAGCCATACTTTAACCCACGTGCATTCTTTGTGGGATAAAAGGAACCAGTTTTATCAGGGAATCATCAGAATATCTACTGGGGGGAGGGAGAAGGGGACAGACTATTTATTTGTCATTATTTAGAGACCTCACATTCCCAGCAAGCAGCCCACAGCTTTAACAACCTCAATTAGTGCATGCCGCCCAGAGTTGCTTTCTGTGAGATGGGCAGCCATATAAATGTGATAAATCAATCAATCAATCAATCAATCAATCCTAAAACAAGAATATCCTCAATAAAGCCTGACAATCAGAAAATAAATGAAACTTTTCAAATGTCTTATAGAATCAGTACATAACTGTGATGGAGGTTCAAGGACAGAAGCATTTCCTCAGCCCACAGCCTGAGCCTGGGAAAGCGAAGAGGATGAGACTGGCACCACCCTAAGGAATTTATAGTGTTTAGTTGCAGGCTTGGGGAGTTTAGAGTTAGTCTGGCGAGATTCTGTCTAGCAGGTGTGAGCTAATAAAGTAACTGAGCTGTTCCAGTACTGTCTCATGGAGTTTCTTGGGCTGAACCTGACAATAACCTCAACCAAAATATTAAAAACAAAAATGTCAAAACCAAAAAACCCAGCACCATAACTAAACTTAGCTCCCCCTATTCCAGTGCTTGGGGGGAAAGGCAGGTCTTGAGTGCTTTTTGGAAGGTTAAAAGGGGGTGGGGGGTGGCTGGACCTCAGTGGGTGGGTGTTCCAGAGGGCAGGGGCTGTCAGTGAAAAGGCACGCTTCTGGGTCCTGTAAGACGGCAGCATTTAAGGGAAGGGACCTGGAGCTGATCTGGTGGGACAGGCAGATGTCCTTAGGGAGAGGTGGTCCCACAGATATATCCAAACTCACATTTGGATTTAAACATGCAGCCTTACACTGACTTCTACACTGCAATAATGAGTCTCATCTAGCATGCCATTTTCCAGTAAGTAACTGGCAAAAGGCCATTACCGCAGAAAGCATATGATGGGCAACAATTGAAGTGTCCACATTGAATCTGTCCCTAAGCTGGTCTTTCAGGTCTTCCAAGGGAAGGAAATTGCCTGTGCCAAAATGTTTTGAATGAGAGTTTGCATGCCCAATAGCCACAAGGCCAGCCTACGGTTGCGACTTCCATGAGCTATAAATAGATAGCTTTCTGAACACAGGATTGTTCAAAGGCCTGCAACAATGAAGGTGATTCTCCTCACCTTATTCTGTTTACTCATAGTAAGACAGAAGGCGAAAGTATATGGTGTCTGTGACTTATATTACATGCTGAAGTTTTTTCGGATGGATCCTTTCAAAGGCATTTACTCAGAGCAGTGTGAGTTCTATTCCAGGGTGCACAACTCATTTCGATTGTTAGGGTTGATGAAATATAACTGCCATCTACTGTATTTTCCCAATCTCTCTTTCTCTCTCTTTCTGACTGAAGTAAATTTTGGCACCTTTAATTCTTGTTTCTTCCAAATGCTTCTCTTTAAAGCTAGGAAGTTTCACTGTCATTGTGAGCGTTTTCAAATAACAGGGTGAATGTGGATCGTAAGAATGGAGAATGTAAAAAACAAAACACAGCAAGATACAACGAAGGAAAGGAGAAACCCAAAATGTTGGAGAAGTTTTACAGTTTGCTAGAAGTGTCTGACTGCACTGCTTGCTATTTTACAAGGCCCTAGTAGGAAAAGCAAGATTTGGAAGTTGTAAATATTAAAATGTCAATGTCTTGAAAATGCTTTAAATTAAAATTTGAGGTGCCAGTCAAAGACAACAAGCACCTTTCTTGCTTTCTTGTTTTGCATTTTGGATCTGATTTCTGAGAAACAGAACATCCTGTTCATTTGCTTTTAACAGTCTTACCATCTTCTCCCACTAGATGTCTGTGCTGCTGATTACTCAAGCAGGCGTGACACTTTGTACTATGAGAACGTTCACGGCGTTCCCCGTTACGGAATATTCCAACTCAGCGGCCTCGAATGGTGTGATAATGGGAGGCATCCCACTCAAAACAAATGCAACACTAGCTGTGATTGTGAGTGATTCCCTCTTTTTGCCTTTGCCTTTGGTTTATTGCTCAAACAGGAAATGCCAACGTTTCTGGTAGCCAGAGAGCCAAACAAAATGTGCTGTAAACTATTCTTCCTAATTCTAAATGGAACAATCCGGTTGCACTCCATTGTGGCTTTTCCCCACTTGCACCTAACTATGATACAATCATGCCCTGGCAACCACTTTTTTCCATTTAATTTTTTGCTCTACATCCTTATAGTGAATAAACCTCTTTTTTGGCCATGTCCCCAGGATGCTGCTTTCCTCTTGTTCTCAACCCATAAGCCAGACAAGCTTAAGTCTTCCTTAGCTGTATGGATACTAAAGTAGTGTTCCCCCCTTGCTTTATCCCAATACCATTCAAGAGCAGCATCGAGATATGCTAGGCTTTCTCATCCATTAGTTTGGAAGGGAGTCAGGTGGGTGCAGAAACAGAGGCAAGGGAAACAGGTAACAATGGGGACAGTCTATTTCATGCCAGTATGGTTTTCCGACAACCTAAGAAGGGGGAAAGGCCCTTGATGGTGGCAATGGTGGTGGTGATGGTTGAACTTCCTGGTTGCTCAAAGGCCATTTCCCCACTAATGACTTACAGCAACTTCTGAAGTCATCTAACTATCCTTGTGACTAAATAACAGTAATGAGGACAGGCTTTCTATCATTTCAGCGGTCTAGGTGATACTATGAAGACATTGTATTGGGGAAAGGGCCAAAGGCATTCTTTTCATATTTCATATATACCAAGGCTCAGGTCTGGAGTTCAAAAGAGTCTCAGGTCAAAGGCTTTGGAAACTACTGCTGTGTTCCAGTTGCTCATCACTGCTTCATCAGTTCTTCTGTGCAATATGATGAGTGCCAAGATAGGAATTTCATGGACAAAGCTGCCTAAGACAAATATATTAGATTATTTACTAGTCAAATACTTTCTAATCAAATACTAATAATATTACTCAAAGACTAGGTAAACTTTAGGGGCCAAGTGCTATTTTTAGCCTTGAGCATACCAGAAGTCACAAAAGTAGACAGGATGTAAACAAAAACTAATATAACTTACAATTGAATTTAAGTTAAAGTGTTAAATGGAAAATGAATTAAACTAATTAAATTAAATTGCTGTTAGATACACTGAATGTAATTACTTTTGAAAGGACATAGAGACCTAAAGTTGGGCAATCTATAGTGAAAAATTGTACTTCCCAGCTGCCATAGCTTTTTTATTTTAAGATTGGTTACTAAAGTACTGTAAATTAAAAACATTTTAGCAAAATCTTTGGCTAATTTACCACAAAGATTTCTTTACTGCTGGCTATATTGATCTTTGCTGGCATGCCATCAAGGAGTTATGTCAGAGTATGACCCATCTTCTGTCTCCTCATGTTTATTGGCTGGCCCGTGGGCTTATCATGGTCTGTGTATTACTTGAGATGATATTCTTAGACCAAGGAACCCAATCCTATTCTCTCTCAGCTGACCTACCTCACAACACTGTTGCTTGGGATAAAATTAAAGGCAGGAGTACTGCTAGATGAAAGGGTAGATATGAATCTAAGGAATAGATAAAGAGGAGCACAGCTTCTGTATGTCCTGCTTCCAGAGATGAAGTTCTGATATCTTGGGGCGTCACTTGATATATCACTGACTTAGATTTAACATTCTTTATTAAATTGCCTTCACAGCGTTCTTAGATGATGACATCCAAGATGACGTTTCATGTGTTAAAAAAATAGTTGAAAGCACAATGGATATGAGAGCTTGGTGAGTGTCCTTGGCCCTTCTCTCCCCTTTCAGTTACATCAAGGGCTTTTCTGCACTGCAGCCTTTTCCAATTTGTGTCTTGTGCAGAAACCAGCTGGAAATGAAGCCATTACATTGGCCATTGGGTTGGCCAGGTGTTCTGCATGGATGGCAGTTAACCTGGCCCTGATTGGTGAATTCCCCTACTTCTTTTTCCTCCCTCCCATGCTAGGAAAGCAAACAGCAATTGCTTTCCATTTTTTATGGAGGGCTTTTGAGGACTGGAAGAAAAGGAAAAAAAATATTTTTGCTTGGCTAGAAGGGGAAACTTGGCAGTATTTGACAATTTTACTCTTCCATTACCAGACTCGTTAAAAAACAAAAAAAGAAAAAGTTCATCCTTTCATAGTAGGCAGCCCAGGAACTTAGTATGAAATGGCCAGCACAGAAAGGCACTGGGGCCAGGGGGCGGGGGTACCAGAGGACACACCAACCAATTAGAACAGAGGCCTTTGTGTAGGATGGAATGAAGTGCAACAGGTAGACTTCCTGTTTGGACCAGCAAAGGGGGAAAAACTATTTTTGACACAAACTCAGAAAATTCAGACGGAGGTTGCCTTCCCAGCAGGATGGGGATGGGTTGACAACTTGGTCTTCTATTCCTGTCCTCCTAAAATGGAGCTGGCCTAACCTTGTGCTGGGACAAACAGGAAGTCTGGATGAGCCTCAAGGCAGCAATCAATGAATTTTGTTCCAGGAGCAGCTTCTCCAAAATGGTGCCCTGGACTGGATTTCAGGTTCTTCTTCAAACTGGAACCTTTTTTGGACTTCAGCTTTCTTTGATAGCTGAGGAATGTAATAATTTAACCAACTTGGGGGAGGCTACAAAAAGAGTTTAAACTGAAAATTATGGACAGAAGTGCACTTGTATGAAGAAAGATCTCTGTTCCTTTCATTCACTGGCAGTTTTGAAAACAATTTCAACAATTTTGAATACATTTGAATACATTTTCCCATTCTGAGGTGGAAAGGTAGTGTACACCCTAAAATGGGCTTAACAAGAGTTTAAAAAATCCTAAACATATACCCCAAATCTGACCTCACCTACACATGTGACAGTTCTACCCACCTTGCATTTTTGTTCCGTTCTTTGATAACTGGATCACTCTAAAAGATTGCTCATCCCTACACTATAGCAGAAAATATCAAACAAGTGTTTTACCAGGATTCCTGGCTGGAATTCTTTTAGCACAAGCAATCGAATCAGTTTCTGTAGTTATTTTTATTTTCCCTCCTTAAACAGATTTTACCTGAAAGTAGAATGAGGAGCTAACTGGAGGGAAAAGATGGAAGGGTTATAAACAGAAGACAGTGACTACCTGCACCTTTCTAAATTTCCATGAATTTTACAGTGATTTTGCAGTAAAACCCTTATTGAGAAATATCACTAATATCAAAACAAAATGTTTTGGCAAAATAAGCTATCCCTTTATTTATTTCTCCTTTTGTTTGAAGGGTGTTTCTGAGTTGGATGAGAAGTCAGTCTTTCAGACCTATTTTCTTCTGAGATATATAAACAATTTGTAATAGCTAATTAAACTTTTTTCTCCCATTACCTTTTCAGGCCGCTCTATCTGGAATACTGCAACAAGCATGTGCTTCACCATTATTACATAAAATGCCTTTTTGGTAGGAGTCATGGTACACCTCAGAAGAGAATTCAACAGAAGACAAGGACCCTTGGCTTGGTGAAGTTTCAGAGTCTTAGAGTGCAGGACAGCTCAAGTCCACAGTGGTCCAGTACAAAGCAGGCTGACCCCAAGGCTTTGGAACAACTTCAAAACTTCAAAAAGAACACTTAAGGATCATTTTTCTACAATTTCAAAACTTCAAAAAGAACACTTAAGGATCATCAACTTTCTTTAAGGAAAGTTCTTAATATCCTTCACCCTAAGCTCCTTATGGGTATTAATGATCCATAAAAACAGACCCTAAGCGTGTTCCCAACAATCTTCAGGAACAGGTAGATCTTGGTTGAATCTGTTATTCTTTATTTCACCATAAGTATATGCCAGAGTTATTTGAGTATTTTACTTGAAAGCCTATTTTTAGGTTATTTCAGAGCTACTTTTGTGTCTTTTACTTTTTTTTGTACATTTTTTTTAAATCCACCAAGATGTGGAAAAGTTATTTTCCCAAAAAAATTATGCCCAAAATTTCTATGCCCAAAATTTTCAGTGAGGATACTCTTAGTTTGAATCTATTCCAAATCAAATCAAGGTTCAGAAATTACATTATTTGCTTTTGATGACCTCTCTTGTTTTGCTACTTTTTTTTTAAGGTCCTCTATTAAGTTAACATAGATGTCCAGGTGTCACAGTACCTAGGAATTCCTCTTGGGTCAAGATTCTTCATAATTCTTGAAAATGTTCCCTAATAAGAAGGACCAAGAGATTATTTTCCATCTTGGCTCTCACATCCATTTGGGATGCTTCCACTTATAGCTGAGTCCTCTTTAAAAAGTCATCAACTTCTCATTACAGTTCTTGGCCATTTGTCAGAAGCTTTAGATTCAACGGAAAATTATCACCCTCTGGGTTTATGTCTGTCAAGTCCACAATGTCTGAAACCCAATTCAGAAGCATTCTCACGCAACCAGGCTTGGTTCAGAAAAATACTTCTTTATTATGGGGTACATGTAGCTTGCAAACAGAACATTGCTAAAACTAAAGCCTTGGGTAAACTTCCCTCTATTTATCCCCCCTCCCCTTATTGCCTGGCGTCTCAATTCTTCTCCACCTGGTGGTGACCTCTTTCCTTCCTCCCCCTCCTCCCGGAGCTCCTTCCTGGCTCTTTGGGCCCCAGCTGCTTTGCCGGCAATCAGGCCAGTCTAATATGCCCATATATGGTTAAGCTCCTTCCCACCTCCCGTTACTACTCCTATTACAACCTTTAACAGCAACCCCCCCCCCCTTAGTTACAAGTGGCAGAAACAAATCAATCCAACTCCCATCAAATGCAATACAAAGGAAAACAACAATAGTTGGGTGATGCAGGTTCTGACAATGTCTACCTTAAAACCGTCTGTTGAACCACAAGATTTACCAGATACTAAGATATAATCAATAACACTTACTTCACACCCATTCCAAGCGGTTTACCCTCGCATCACATTTGCACCAATCTTTCCATCTATTTATATTTAAAAAAGTCCAACTGTTACCCAACTGGGTCAGGCACTGCCCTGCAAAATTAACACATTTATCCTTAGAAGCATGTCATTGGCGTAGCTCAGACCTCCAAAGATCTGGTAAATAATGTTTATTTGGGGCATAAAAATATGGATAACAGGAATAAGATAATTAATATTAGTTTCATAATGTTCTGATTTTTGTCAACTCTCTTTGATGCATCTGTTGCAAATACTGCAGGGCAAAGTATAAGTTTCCCATCAAATAGTTTTTCCCCAAGGTGAAAGACTTACATTCCCATAAGCGAATAGCAATAGGCTGAAATTTAGCTGTAACTAGTATACTTAGATTATCTTTTCACCTCCCCTCTTATCAATGTATCTTATATTGCTCACTTCAGCAGCAGATGCGCTAAAAAGAGAACCATATGGAGATTAGCATGGCCTCTGCACCAGGATGCCATGTAGGTCTGGGCAGCAAGACAGGAACAAATTAATCTGAGTTCATAAGACTTACATCTGTGTAAGTGTATACATGATTGCAAATGATATTTTAATGGGGAATTTATTTGGCTTATGAATTAAAACCATATTTGTTCAATACACAAATCTTTGTTTTTTACACCTGTGAACTGCATCTTTCAATCATTATGATGGTACTGGAGTTTATACTTTTGAGAAAGTTTAATTGTAAAGCCAAGTTACGTAATGTACACATTTTGAGTTTACTGTTCCTGATTTCTACTTTTTGAATTGAAGTTAGCATGGAGAGAAGGATAAAGAATGTGAAGAATAACTGCATTTTTATTCCCCTATTTGTTCTGAAAGTGCATTTAGGTTGGTTCCCATCTAAACATGAAATGAAGTTATGCACCACTTATACCACTAAGTGTAACCACATTCAGTCCTTTTCAGCCAGACTACAACCTGTTCATTTGGCCTTGTTCTCATTGCAAATTTTGCTTCTGCTCACTGTTCATCCAGGACAAAAACCCCTTTGTATGAAGTTTAAAGGCCTCATTTTAACTGAGCCTAATTCCTGATCAGGATCGGGGTATTTTGTTGCTGTTTAAAGAGGACAAACCATGCCCCAACCCACAGGTCTCTTGTAGGATGGGATGAAAGCAGATTCCTGAAAAAGGACCTGAGGTCTACTTTCTGTTTGTTTGTTTGTTTTTTTAAATCAGCAAGGACACCAGCACTATTTTGCTTGAGAAAATGAACTATCATAGTTTAGAGTCTTCTTATTGAGAACACTCAAAAATATATCTTGAGGAACAAAGATTTCAATATCTCAAAGCATGAGAACCTGCATAGGACATCTGCTAGTGTAATGGCTGGAATGGTGTAATGTGTACATGTACATATCCAAATGTGCATGTATTTATGTACCAGCTACCATTTTTTCCAGACATCCAAATTTGCTCCATTAATCCCAAAGGTGGTCAGTTCTACTCTTGCTCTTTTCTGAGACAGTTCTGTCAGAGTGTTTATATTTCCATGAAATGTTATAATCCTGAACTGAATGAAATACAACTAGAACATTACTCATCGCTATGATATTTGAAAACTTTGCTTCAGTACTGAGATACATCACTAGAAGGCTCTGGGCAACATGTGCTCTCTCAAAAAAAACCTCAAGTGTGATCTTTAGAACCTCTTCAAAAGTTGCTTCTGAATTGTCCTTTTTAATGAAGGATAAACGGGACATAATCATATTAATTGTATTAAATTAAATTACATTTAATTTAATTTTGTTTCTGTGTTGGTCCCACCTATTTCTTCATTCTCATCCTGAACATGGAGTTCAGCTTCTGGAACAATCAAGGCATTTGTGCAGGCATCTTAATGAATAGAAACAGAAGAGAAGTTACAGAGACATGTATCATTCCATTGCTAATTCTGCATATTTCATTGGCCATAACATCCTGCAGTTTGGATAAAACCACCTCCTATCACACCTTCTTCCACTATTTGCTGGAAAAAAGTGTCATGTACTGCAACCATAGTCTCTAATCCCCTCTGACTCCATATCAGTACTACAAAAGCAGTACTGCTGTCATGCTGAATCACCCATTACAGGTAGTCCTTGTTTAGCAACCACAGTTGGGGCAGGCAACTCAGTCGTTAAGCAAAGCAGTTGCTAAGTGAAACCCCAACTGGGCTTATGACCTTCAGCTTTTCTTTCCTGAAGTAAGGTCATAAATGTGAGGATTGGTCATAAAGTTAGTTTTTCATTACCATCATAACTACTAATGGGAGCTTGTCATTAGGAACATTTTGCTTACGAACTACAGTAGGCAGTTCCATGCTTTTAGAAAGCCTTCCATACATTACAGTTCCTGCAAGGAAAAACTTGGATTGTATAAACCATTTCCCCTCAATAAATACATTAAATGCAGAAACTAGAAACATGAGCACAAGGGCACGTGCACATGCGCACACCCACACGTACATGCAGTTATCTGCAGAGGTTTAGGTACGAGGTCTGATTTTAATTCCCCTGATATGTATTTGCATGATTATTGGTTAAAACGAGGTATATATATTCTTCCTCTGTGTTGAAGAAAACAGTGTTATTAACATTGGCATTTTTGGTTGAGGTGTGCAGCTATCCAAAATCTTTATGAATGCCAACCTGTGACTGCAGGAACAGAATGATCTAAACTTTATCTGATGCCATAAACATCACATTTGTGGAGAGAAGAGGCAGCCCCCAGCTAAAGCAACTGGCTATAAAATAAAGCAAGGCTATAACAACTTTGCAAGTCAGAACAGATCACTTTGCAGACCTCTGCAGCAATGAAAGCTCTGTGGTTTACCTTCTTTTGCCTATGCACTGAAGCAAATGAAGCCAAAAAATACTCAATGTGCATTGCATGAAGAACTGAAAAAATACGGATTGGATGGTTACAATAAGATTGGCATAGGTCACTGTGAGTTTTCTTCTTTGAGTGCACCACTTCTTCCCTATTGGGGGCTGGCACTTAGGTCCAATGTGATGGTCATCTGCTGTATTTGTTTCAGTTTTATTCTGGAGGGAATTTTTTTCTTTAATGTCTAGATTTTTAAAAGAATATTCATATTAAGGCTACTAATGAAAGTTAAGTAATATGAGAATGCAAGTTCCAGTGTCAAAGTAGGATCATCTGCGGGAGTGGGGGGGGGAACTATGCAATCAAATCCCCCCCCCTTTATACACGTGTCACGTGCACGAGGAATTAAAAAGGAGCGGGCTTTGATTGCATTGCCATGGACATCCCTGCCTCAAAGTCTTCCTTTGACAACTAACCAATTATACATGTCTAACTGCTGACTGTGCTTTTCTACCAGGGATATGTTTGGTCCTGTTTACCAGTAGGTACAACACCGAGCATTACGAGTACACAGAAGGACAACCATATTATGGTTTATTTCACCTGAGTGGCCTAATATGGTGCACAAACGGGAGACATGGCAGCCAGAACATTTGCAAAACAGATTGTAAACATGAGTGACTTCTTTGTACTTTTGCATTAGTTGACCCCAGCAACCTGGGTTCTTTACAAAATGAACCAAAGTAAAAATGACCCTGGAAATAAAGCCCTATGCCCTTCAAACCTTCTTTTATTAAGCTAAATAATGATCTGTATACAACAATGGATCTATAGATGGTTCCTCCACACCAGAATCTAGGGTTGTTCCAAAGATCCCATTCCCAGGTTGATGCATTTTGCACATCCCTAGTAAAGAGAAATATGAAGAAGTATGAGAGCCTGTGTGGGACAGTGTGTCAGAGTCTGCACACTCATTTCCCAAGTTCAGTAAATCCTCTGGACTCGAATTAGTTCCATTAGAGATTTCTTTATTGAGAGTAGTATACAGCTTCTATAGATTGTTGAGTCTAACCATTCCCAGGCAAAAGCTTTCCTTTTAACCCCTCCCCCCCCCCCCCCCATCTTTTCCGGCTTGAAATTCCTCGTGCCTTTCTCCTGGTCTCATGGTTGCTTGACCTTGTTGGCGCCTCTGCCGAGATAACAGTAGCACCTGGCTTGGGCATCTTCCTCCCCCTTTTCTCCTAACTTTGATGGCAGGAACAAGCAAGCAGGCCTCCAATTAACCATTCTAACATTTAACTCCGTCAACTATGCATCACTAGTCTATATTTAATTAAGCCTTGATTTCTAGCTTGTGCAGATCCTGACATGCCGCCCTCCAACAAGACGAATGTTTTCACATTCGGAACAGGATCTGTAAGAGAACACAATATACATATACAATGACAGTTTGCATAACATTTCAGAAATTATTACTTAGGTTTGTTTGAATATTTGTTTGAATATTTGGCATAAAAGTCTGCAATGAGCCTTGGTGCTTTAACTTGTGCACTATCCACCCATTCATGGTGTGTTTTTGGAAAATGTTTCCATTGAACCAAATATTGAAGTTTGCCTTTATTTTTCCTAGAGTCTAATATGGCTTGTATTTCAAAATGACTTTCTCCTTCAATCATAATTGGGCTAGGAGGTTGTTTGGTTGGATGCCATGTGCTGGAGTCTTTGAAGGATTTTAATAGATTAGCATGAAAAACTGGGTGTATTTTTCTGTAATGTTTTGGAAGAGTCAATTTAAAAGCAACCAGGAGACCAGGAGAAAGGCCCTACGAATTTGGGGCCAAGTTTTTTAGAGGGTTGAGTGCTTTTTAAGTTTTTGGTAGAAAGCCAGACTTTGTCACCCACTTTCCAAGGAGGTGTTTCAGAATGTTTTCTATCAGCAAATTTTTTATGTTGTTCTCTGGCATTTTGTAGTGATTTAACAATCAGAGGCCAGAGTTTTGTGATGTTACTGATCCATTGATCAGCTGAAAGTTCTGGAAAATCCTTAATGGCAACTCAGGAATGGGCAACTCAGGAAGTCTTGCCCTGTGGCTATTTTATATGGTGTAAACCCGGTGCTTTGGTGCACAGTGTTGTTGTAAGCAACTTCAGCAAAAGGTAACAGTTCTGTCCAATCATCTTGTTGGTGATTGGTGAAACATCTTAAATATTGTTCCAATAATGAGTTCAATTTCTCAGAAGCCCCATCCATCTGGGGATGAAAACTGGAACTCAGGGCTTGTGTGGAACCAATCAATTTAATAAATTCCCTCCAAAATTTGGAGGTAAACTGTGGGCCGCGATCTGAAATTACCCTCTGGGGGATGGCATGGAGTCGATACATGTGTTGAATAAATAGTTTGGCGAGTTTCTTAGTGTTAGGAATTGAGGCACATGGAATAAAATGTGCCTGTTTGGAGAATAGATCAATGACTACCCAGATGACTGTGTTGTGATTACTTTCAGCTAAGTCAACAATAAAGTCCATGGCAATCTCTTTCCAAAGTTGTTGGGGGGTAACCACTGGTTGTAACAGTCCCAAAGGTTTTCCTCCCCGCTTTTTTGCCATAGCACATGTAGGGCATGTATTCACATATTTAGATATGTCCTTTCTCATAGGAGGCCACCAGAATTGCCTACGTAATAGATGTAAAGTTTTTATAAATCCAAAATGTCCAGACGTTTTGTTATCATGGCCTCTCTGTAAAATGTCTTTACGTAGGGAGGATGGTACATACAACTTGTTTCCCATCCACCATGCTTCTTGTTCTTTAGTTAAAGTATTTTTATTTTTCTGAAACCATTCATCTGATTCTAATGCTGCATTTATTTTTTGAAGCAATTCATTAGTTGGGGTAGGCTTAGGATTTTTGGCCTGAGCTCTAGTAAGTGCCACTGAGCCAAGTTGTGTTCTGGGAATCACTGGTGCCACTATTTGCTCTCGTTGGCTATTATGTTGAGGCAGTCTAGATAAAGCATCAGCCAGAAAGATTTCCCCTCCTAGGATAAACTTTAGTGTAAATTTGAAACAGCTGAAAAATTGGGCCCAGCGAACTTGTTTGGGAGAAAGCTTCCTGGGTGTTGTGAGGGCCTCTAGATTTTTGTGACACCTTGAAAGGATGGGGCGACCCTTCCAGGAGGTGTCGCCAAGTCAGTAAAGCCCATCAAATCACAAAAGCTTCTTTTTCCCATAACAGCCACCTTCGTTCAGTTTCAGTGAATTTACAAGAGATATAGGCACATGGCTTGAGTGACCCCCCCTCATCCTTTTGAAGCAACACTGCTCCTATGGCTACATCAGCGGCATCAGCTTGAATTACAAAGGGTTGATCAGGCTCTGGGTGTTTGAGAATTGGCTCAGCTGTAAACAATGCTTTGAGTGCCTCAAATGCTTTCTGGCACTCTGCAGTCCAAGTTAATGGGGCCCCAGGCCTGTGAGACTCAAAACCCCTGTGATTTTTACCCAGCTGGACGGATCCCCGGCGGGGGGAGGGCCGGTGGAGTATCGTACAGAAGAGCTTGAGCTAACTATGGGGGACCATAGAGAGACTATTAAATTCCTAGTGACTCCCATGGCATGCAACCCAGTGCTTCTGGGCATGAACTGGTTAAAAAGGAAAAACCCAGAAGTGAACTGGGAGGAGAAGATCTTGCGTTTCCCGAAGGAGGGGGGAGTGGAAGTTGAAGGAATTACCGAAACGTTGTCAGATGAAGAGATGGGTGCTGTGAGTGGGGAAAAGGCAGTGGAAGCTGCAATCCAGATTCCCAAGGAATACCGCGACCTGCAGGAGGTGTTTAGCGAAAGGGAGTCAGATCAGCTACCCCCCCATCGTGCCAGTGACTGTGCCATAGAGATTGAGCCGGGGGCTAAATTTCCAAGGAAGAAAATGTATCCAATGACACCCAAAGAGTTGGAAGCATTGCGGGAGTTCATTGACAAGAATCTAAAGAGGGGCTTTATTGTACCTACGCATTCTCAAATTGCTGCACCGGTGCTATTTAGGGAAAAGAAGGATGGCTCCCTACGTTTGTGCACGGATTATAGAGGGCTAAATGCCATTTCTGCTGACAACAGGTACCCACTCCCCTTAATGAAAGACCTGTTGGCACATTTATCCAAAGGGAAAATTTTCACGAAGCTGGATTTAAGGGAGGCGTACTTCAGGGTACGAATACGTGAAGGAGACCAATGGAAGTCCGCCTTTAACACGCCTCTGGGGTGCTTCCGTTATGAAATAATGCCGTTCGGATTAAAAGGAGCGGCGGGGGTATTCATGCAACTTATAAATGAGGTGTTACAAGAGTATTTATACCAGGGGGTGTTGGTTTATCTGGACGATATCCTGATTTACACTGAAACCATGGAGCAACATGTGCAATTAGTCAGGAAGGTGCTAAAAAAGCTACTGGAAGCTCAGTTGTATGCCAAGCTCTCCAAATGTGAATTTCATAAACAGCAAATTGACTATTTAGGATATAGAATTTCGCATCAGGGAATTGAAATGGACCCAGCAAAGGTGAGGGACGTTACAGGTTGGGAGGCTCCCAAAACCAGGCGTCAGCTTCAAAGTTTCCTGGGCTTTGCTAACTTCTATCGGCAGTTTATACCCAACTTTGCCCAAGTAGCACTCCCACTCACCGATTTGTTGAAAACCAAGGGCAAGGACAAGGCGAAGGCATCAAAACCTGGAGCCCCCTTAGCCTGGACTAAGGAGTGCCAGGAGGCGTTTCAAAGTTTAAAGCGTCTGTTTACGGCTGAACCAATCTTAAAACACCCTGATCCAGAACAGCCATTTGTCATACAGGCAGATGCTTCGGATGTAGCAGTGGGAGCTGTGTTGTTGCAGAAGGGGGCAGGGGGGGAACTGTTTCCTTGTGCATACATATCCCGGAAATTTTCAGAGACTGAGAGACGCTGGTTGGTGTGGGAAAAGGAAGCGTTCGCAGTACGCTGGGCGTTAGTTTGTTGGAGGCATTTGTTAGAGGGGTCACCCCATCCATTTGAAATTTGGACTGATCACAAGAATCTAGAGGCTTTGACTGCACCGAGGAAGCTGTCACCAAAGCAAATGAGATGGGCACAATATTTTCATCGATTTAATTTCTCCCTGAAGTATATTCCTGGGGGAAAAAATTTTCTGGCAGATGCTCTGTCTCGATTGCCTCAACACAATAGCAAACGGCAGGAAGTAGTCGCTCCAGTAATTCCATGTACCCAAGCAGCCCTAAGAGTGGTCACTAGAGCTCAGAAAAAAAAGGGTGAAGGACAACCAGAAGGAGAGTTATTGGTAAAATTAAATGCCCAGATTGCTCAGGATGAGTGGTTCAAAAGCAACAGCCAGTTGCTAGTAAACAAACAAGGGGCATGGTGGTGGCAAGACAAGCTATATGTCCCTGCAGATGCTAGAAAGTGGGTTTTGCAAAGAAGTCACGACAGCAAAACAGCTGGGCACTTTGGTTTTGTGAAAACATTACATCTGATCAGACGTCAATTTTGGTGGCCAACAATGAGAAAAGATGTAGGGGAATATGTAGCCACATGCCCCACGTGTGCTATGGCCAAAAAGAGAGGGGGCAAACCAATGGGGCTTCTACAGACAGTAGCAAACCCTGTAGCTCCTTGGAAGCAAATAAGCATGGATTTTATTGTAGACCTGCCTGAAAGCAACAAAAAGACTGTTATTTGGGTAGTTACAGACCTTTTTTCCAAACAAGCACATTTTGTGGCATGCCAAGCCATTCCATCAGCACCCAAATTGGCTAAATTATTCATACAACATGTCTACCGAGCTCATGGGGTCCCAGAACGGATAATTTCGGATCGCGGGGTCCAGTTTACTGCCAAATTCTGGAGAGCGTTCCTAAAACTACTGGGGGCATCGCAAGGCTTGAGTTCGGGTTACCACCCCCAGACAGCGGGATCATGTGAACGTCTGAACTCAGTATTGGAACAATATTTGAGATGTTTCATTAACTACCAACAAGACAATTGGGATGAACTGTTACCATTCGCTGAAGTAGCTTATAATAATGCAGTGCACCAAAGCACTGGTCTCACCCCTTTTAAAATAGCTACAGGACAAGACTTTGTACCCATCCCAGAACTACCTAAGCAGACCACTCAAGTCGCTTCGGTTGATGAGTGGATCCAGCAGATGACACAAGTGTGGCCTCAGATTGCTGCCTCGTTGCAGGAGGCCAGAGCTACATACAAGAAATTTGCAGATGCTAAGAGAACACCAGAAAAAGACTGGAAAGTAGGAGATAAGGTTCTTTTATCTACTAAACATCTTAAATCATTACAACCTTCCAGAAAGCTCGCTCCAAGATTCATAGGGCCTTTTGTCATCGATAAAGTAATTAATCCAGTTTCACTACGATTACAGATGCCTGCCACCTTTAAAAAAATCCATCCAGTATTCCACTGCGACCTGCTGAAACCATATAAGGAGTCTTCTCAGTGGCATCCCTCTCCAGTACCTCCTAAACCATTGATGGTTGAAGGAGAACAACATTTTGAAGTTAAAGAAATACTGGACAGCAGAAAGCACAGGGGGGGGGTTCAATTTTTAATTCAGTGGAAACATTTTCCCAAGTCAATGGCTGAATGGGTTGACAAGAAACATGTAAAGGCCCCACGTTTAGTTAAAAAATTTTATGATGCTTATCCTACAAAGCCTTAACAATTAGATTGGTTATTGTATTATGTGTATATTTGCTTTTCCTTTTAGAGTGAAGAAGAGGAATCATCTGACTGACATCCTTTTCTGTGGAGGGGCAGTATGTCAGAATCCTCGCAAGATTTTATAATAGATTATTATATGGCTAGTTTAAAAAAAAAAAAAAAAAATGATTTTTTCTACATGCTGCGGTTCTGCCATTGGAAAAGGGGAGGGGGAGTAGGAAGGAGAGACCGTTTGATGCAGATGGTTTCTTATCACAAGCCCTGGAATGTTCAAGGCCATGCCAGCAAGGGACGAAGTAAGGGGGGGAAAAGAAAGAAAAGCAGTTTTTGGCGCGCTTTTATTCAGTCTCAGCAATGCTTTGGATCTGTACACTTATTCTTAATAAATGAACTTTCTTTTGAATCAATATTGGTTGCAAGGAAAGTTACTGGTTTTAAGATCAACAAGTGGCAGTTCGTTACACCTTAGTTGTTCCCTTGCCTTTAGTTTTTAATAAATCAGTTAGTGGTAGCGCCACTTGTGCAAAGTTTGGAATGAACTGGCGGTATAAGTTAGCAAACCCCGGAGCTGCCTTCTGATTTTGGGAGCTTCCCAACCCAGGACATCATTCCTGCATGGGATATGCGATACCCCAAATAGTCCACTTGTTGTTTATGGAATTCACATGTTGACAGTTTGGCATATAATTGTGCATCCAGCAATTTTTTTAACACTTCACGTACTAATTTTATATGATCTTTCAGCTTGTCAGAATAAATCAGGATGTCATCCAAATAAACCAACACTCCCCGATACAAAAATTCATGAAGCACCTCGGTAATTAGTTGCATAAATACCCCAGGGCCCCCCAAAAGCCTGAAGGGCATGACCTTGTACTCATAGCAACCAAATGGAGTACTGAATGATGCCATCCATTCATGGCCTTCTTTTATGCGCACCCGAAAATATGCATCTCTTAAATCCAGCTTGGTAAAGATTTTTCCTTTTGATAAATGTGCCAGCAAGTCTTTCATTAGGGGTAATGGGTACTTATTTTCTTTACAAATGGCATTGAGCCCCCTATAGTCAGTACAGAATCTTAAACTTCCATCTTTTTTCTCCCAAAACAGAACTGGTGCTGCCATCTGGGATTTAGCTGGTTGTATAAATCTTCTTGCCAGATTTGTGTCTATAAATTCCCTCAAGGCTGCCAGTTCCTTTTGGATCATAGAGTGCATTTTTTTCTTTGGGAATTTGGCCTGTGCAATTTCAATAGCACAGTCAGTGTCTCTATGGGGGGGCAGCATGTCTGATTCCTTTTTGCTGAACACTGCTTTTAGAACCCTGTAGGGTTTTGGGATGTTGTTAATTGACTCAGAGTCATGATTTGGCAGCTGTAATTTGCTGCTTGCAGCTGTTGCCACAATGCCTTCCCCTTTCGGTGTGTCAGAGCCCAAGTAAGTTCCATCCACAAACTCCATTCACCCTGTTTTCCAATACACTCTGGGATCCCACCGTTTCACCCAGTTTGCTCCCAGGATTAGGGCATAGCCCCCCAAGGGGGCTACCAAACATCCAAGTGTCTCTCAGTGGGTTCCCATTTGCAGCTCAAACCGCTCAGTGCGGTACTGCACAGCACACACACACACACACACACACCCGCTTGAGATCCATCCAGCTGGTTAAACACTATGGGGGAATGGTTAGATTCAACAAAATGTCAACAGTGGTTGAAATGGTAAACTGGTTCTCATTTAATACAGGGAACCAGATCACAGTTGGGACCTCCTTGAATGAGTGCACTAGAAACTACTTGCCACAAAATCCTAAATCTATTGCAGGATAATCTTAAGCCTGGGAGATTCCACCATCGCTGGAAAGCCAAAGGCCAGCATAGGAAGAGTACAGGCACTCAGGTTCACCACTTAACATTTGATTTTTATCATGGGAGGAACTTTGATTTCATTAAAGCTTTCATTCTCTTCCTCCACAGAATTCCTAGATGACAATATTGCAGATGATGTTAAATGTGCTAAGGAAGTTGCCAAGAGTAAATCTGGGATGTTGTCTTGGTAAGTAGCATCTACTTCCTTACTTCTAAGAATGAAAAAAAGTAGTGGAAAATATTGTTTAATCTGATGAAACCTTGGTAGAAATCCCTTATTATTAGGGGGTGGTCGTGTTTTGTGTAGGAAATACAACCCTGAGCCTTTTGTATTTTGCTCTGGGCTATTCTTATCTTGAAAATAAGTTGTGGGAGGGAGAAACAGACCTTCTGGAAAGGGTTCATGAATGCAGTGGTGGACGCTACCAAGATAACAGGGATGTGCAAGATTTCTTACTCTGGGAATGCAACGTTCTAGAGAACTCTGGAATGTTCCATTCCCCCCAGACCATGTCAAACTTCAACTTCTGTCCGTGTCATTCCAGGGACCATTTGGCATTTTCTAGAAATAAAACCTCTGAAACACAAGTGGTTCAAGATTTTCTGGACAGGATGTGCAGGAAAAAAACACTTCACATTGGTTCTGCTTTGATGGATTTATTCCCCAAAAATGCCAACCACCCCCACAACGGCAGTCTGGAAGGAGGTTCAGCATGGTCCAGAGGAAATGGAATGTATGTTCCAGGGTTCTGCAGAATATTCTGTTCCCAGATTAATGAATGTTGTACATCCGTAATAGTAAGAAATTTGAAGAAATGTCCACTGTAGGATACTGGTTAAAGCCCTGAACTAGGAGTCAGGAGATTCGGAGTTCAAGTCCACCCTGAGCCATGGGAGCTCACTGGGTGACTTTGGGCCAGTCACACTCTAACGCAGCCCAGACTACCTCACAGGGTTGCTGTGTGGGGACTAATAAGAGGAGGGAGCACTATGTATGCAATCTGGAGCTCCCAGAGAAAAGATAGGATATAAATCGAACTAAATAAGTAAGTCCCTAATAATGCAAAATAATGAAAAAGCAAAGACGTTTCCAAACTATATATTCAGGTCCCAGTAGGTGCTCTACCTGTGCAGACTTTTGTCCTCCCTCCACAATACTGGCATCTTGATCTAAGAGTCTTCTTCTATACTGTATTTCTCTTGTTCCTTTCACGGGCTCTGAAAGGAGTTTGTTTGCACCCTGGGTGCAGTACAAAAGCATGTTTTGGAATATACTTGTGGGATCAAAATCCACTGTTCCAAAGCTGTCATCTTTGAAAAACAATGAAGCCATGTGCAATTAACCTATTTTGCCCCCTCCCCTATTTCTTTAGGGTACGCTTTCAAGAATACTGCCATCACCCTATGCCTGAAATAATATATTGGGAATGTACATGAAATCAGTGCAACCTTGCTTCCTTCTCTGCATTTTGACTACTCTGACCTCAAGTCCAAACAGCTTATGGAATGACTGTATCTACTGCCTGGAGACAGGCTTCCCATCTGAATCTCAGTCAGTCAGAATCACAGGTTGCCTATATTCTAAACCAAGAAGGCAAGAAACAGAAACCTAACCCCAGTTTTCAAAGAAGTATTTCTGTAGCCCTCAACTTCTGTGAGTTTTGGAAGTGTGTGTTAGATCCATCATCTGAACTCTAAGTACAAAATTAAAAAATAGTATAAAATCTACTTGTAAGTACATGAAACAATCAACTGATAGGAATATTTATAATGTTTCTATTGTATTATTTGAAAAAATAAAAAATGGAAGAACAGGCACAGAGTACAAAGATAATTTTGTTTAAATGTTGACATATCCTACACTTCTAATACAAAGTCACTACTCAGGATAGGTTACCACTTTTAAAATTCACCTCTGTCTCATTCGATCAATCACACCTCTGGTCAATTGCTGAGGTGATTGCTAGAGGTCTTGGTGGGTGTGTCTTGGATCATAAAGTCCCCTCTTATGTCACTAGTTGGTGGGATTCCTCTGTGGTGGAACCTGTGCTCAGCAACAATCTGCCCTTTGAAGTTTGTGCATCCTTATTATTTTACACTGAAAAAGAACAGTCCGAAAGAAAAGTCCAAGAAAAAAGAAAAAGAAAGATAGAGAAAAGAGAAAAGGAAGAATATGATAAAGAAAAAGGAAAGAAACATATAAATAAGTGACTTCCAACCTGTCCTGCTTCAGGTTTCAAATACTGACTCACACACAGTTGCTATGGTAGCTCACCGTTTACTCAAGGTCAAGAGATGACAGTCAAAGCATGCAAACCAAAACAGAGTCTCAGATGCTTGCCTGAAGGATTTCAGTGTCTTTCCATTTTTTGTGCATATAATAATCTCACAGCAGTTATATATAAAAACTATCTTCCATAACTCTTTTCTAATTGTCTATCCATTAGTCCCAACAAGAAAAGTTCTGGTTTCAGCTAAATATTAATCTTTAAAATTCTTTGTATTGCTGTGTGTAATTGAAACCAAAATTTTATGACTCCACCAGGCATGATAAAATGACCCTTCATATTTTCCATATTTCATAAATTTGAAGTACCTTTATACATTCTAGATAATTTTTCTGGAGTCATGTACCAACGGTACATCATTTTATAAAAATTCTCTTTTAAATTATAGCATAATGTAAATTTCACTCCTTTCAGCCACATATTTTCCCATTGTCCATCAGTATATTATGTCCAAAGTTCTTACCCCATTTGATCATACACTCTTTCACTTCGCGTGCACCTTCCTGAGGGATGGGATAGTCATATGTTTGACTTTGTCCAATGGAAAATGATGGGAGGAGATGCTTAATGTCCCTGTGTTATGTCCATATGGAGCCCTGGGAGATAAGGTTGCTATAGCTGGGGTGGGATGGAGTGATTCTTCCAAGTCGGCCTGGCACCCATTGATATCATTCTTGGGCATACACCTGGAGTCGTTTTGGTTCTTAGCAGCTACAGCTGACCTTCCTTTGAGCATTGTGGTTTATTTACATCTGACCTCACTTTTGGGATCCAGAGTAGGACTAATGTTGAGCCTACTTTCAGCAGTGGCTGTAGAAATCTCTGATATGGAACACAATGTATTAAAATGATGATCAGAGGCTACTGGACAAGCATGGTAAATTACAGTCCATAACTTTCAAGGAACAGGACTTCATCCTACAATGGATTGACTCAGACTGATAATAATTTTATACATACACCCATGCACCCACGCATACAGAGTTATAAAATGTACATAGCAAATAAGTCAGTTGTGGGTGCAATATAAAGGTTAAAAATATGATTCAGGAAATCCTCAGCTGTACTATGTTGTAAGGTGAGAGACCACGTGCAAAAAACTGAACATGCTAAGTGTTGCATAACTGCAAATTAATGAAATTTCCCAAGTTTCAAAAATCGTATTATATTAAACATTCTTAGTTCTGACTTACACAATTTTGAAATCTGCTTTCAAAAAGTGCAAAGAAAAGCACTTATAAACATTTCACAGTTCATAATACCATATTTGAAACACATTCTAAGCATTTATTCTTTGGAAAGCCTACTTTCTAGTCATCAAGATGATTTCAGTATGTTTAAATCAAGATATAATTTTAAACATGAATATGCTTCCTACTAGACAAAGGGATGGCTCCCATTATATTGTCTTCATGTCATCCCCAGACCATGGGTGGGGCATCCTTAAGTCATCCTTAGCTACATCCAAGTTAAAATAGTGGTTTCCCTCTTATTCCAACACTATCCATGGGCAACTTCAAGCTGTATAAAATCAGGCTTTATTACCCATTACGTTGGAGGGACGTCAGGTGACTGTACTGACTGAGAACAGAGGAAATGAAGGCAGAATGGGGACAGAAGATGTCCTACTGGTATGGTTTTCTGTCTTTCTGTAGTGCCCCAGAAGAATCTCTATCCATAAAGAAACTGCTGAACTTTAGTTGTATGTGTCAAAAAATAAACGGAACATAATTGTTTGCATTGGTGAAAAGCAATTGTTTATCATTAAGACTTTCAGATTAGTTGTAGCCTCATTTTTTATGAAGGATTGTCTGAATTATCAGAATGTACTGCATCTGTCAAGATCAGTGCAAATGGCAAACAAAATTCTCATTAGTGAAAAACACCTACTCGTATCTGCCAAGTAGCACTTGTTTTCACACCAATGCTCACACCTGTTTCCTTTCTGTGTATTCAGATCAACAGTTCATGACCACATCCTTGGGCTGATCTGTTGAACTAAAGATGATGTTAGGCAGAGTCTTCTAACCACATCCTTTGCATTGTAATTAAAAACCCCACCAAGTCTGTGCATTTTGGTGCTTTCATTATTTGAAGATTATCTCAATGCAAAATGAAAAAAAGAGACTTTGGAGTCTGGGGTCTGTGTCATCATACTTCTGGGGCTCTGATTTTTTTGTTTAATGTTTGAAAAAGCAAACAGCACCTAGAGCATTTTATTTTCTTGCTGTTCAACAAAAAAACATTCAAAGTGGCTAGCAAAACTAATTATAAAATGACAAAAACCCACCTGGTTGTTAAGAAGCTCAATCTTGTTGTGGCTTTGAGTCCCTCATATTGTTGTTTGTTTGTCCGATTCATTAATTATTATTTATTTATTCAATTTCTAAGGCTGCCAACCCTGTCAAATCTTATAAGACAGGCAGAAATAATTGGAGAAGGCCATCCCACAAACATCCAGGCCCTTAGCCTTTATTGATGACCATCAACACTTTGAATTGCACAGGGAAACCCATTGCAAACTGTAGCTTTGAAGAGGTCTTCAAGGGCAGCCCCATGTAGAACACATTGCAACAGTCCAGGGTATTGTCAAGATTTGGGATGGGGGCTGACCAAACTATTCTCCGGCAATCACTCAGATTCCTGGTTAATCCATCCATGTTACTCTTCTCCCATTCTATTCTTTCGGTCTTCCCACCCACCCTCACATATACATACGCATATATATACTTTCTTCCCACTGTCCTCCCACACTTTTGTTCTTGCTCTTTTCTTTCACCCTCTCTTCACCAGGCAATAGCGTTGGAACATTTTCTTTCTCTCTTCCTCATTTTACAAGAAGTTGGATGGGCTGCAGAGAAGCACTCTGGGCCTGGCCAGCATCAGTTTCTGCAGAAGGGTTCTAGGGAGATGGGGGGCAGGATGAGGAAGAGGCAGCTGTTGATTTAAAAAAAAAAACTCTGTAGCACTGAATATAAGGGCCCGTCAAACTGTGGGGCCTTTCATTGGATTTGTACCCAATGGTCCACCATAAAGGGTGCTACTAATACATTGGTACACTTTTGATACTTCTGTTATCCCAGTATTACATTAAATCCAGATTGGAAAGAAAAGGATCCATCCTGTGACATAGGAGAAATCTGGTGATATCAAGCTCATCATGGCCCGCTGATGTCACCAAATATCTGCTGGGATATTCAACAGTTCTGGTGAACTGACCCATGAGCTAGTAAGGCCACCGGATGGCACTGTTAGACATAGAGAAACAGGGAGGTCATTGAAGTAAAAATATTTTATTGTCTCCTAGGACTACATTTTTCCTATATTTTGGGTCTTGCTTTTTTCCAAGGTTATTTTACTTGCCTAAATTAGCTTTTACCAAGTTTGCTTAAAAGTACCAATTCAGTATATTATTGACTACTGTATGAAATCATTCATTCTACAACAATCTGGTCACCTCAGCAAAACCTTTTCTTTGGGACATCCCCTAAGAAATCTTGCTTCCAATTGACTGAAATGCAGTCTGTGGCATCCCATTTCTATGATAAAATGTCTCGACATTCTTTCCTCTCTGCTCAGACTAGGCGAGAGGAGGGAAAACTGATATAAAAGCAATTTCCCAAATCTGATAGGCCATCCTGATGCTTTTTCTATTTATGTTCAATTATTAATTTCCAAAGGTAAAACATAAAGTCTAGTAGAAGAGGCAGGGAAACAGAGGAATCCATCCATTCCTGTCCTTAATGTGCCCTGAACACTGTAAATAGGGACAGGCAATACTACTGAGATAACAACATATCTATGTTAACCTTGATCAAATAAACCAACTTTATATTCCATTTACTTCTAACAATCATAATCTTTAGTCCAAATAATGTCCTAGAACTTGATTTCTTTTCATTTCTTCTCTGTCCCTTCTCACAAAACTCTTCATAGTTTTAACACGCCTCTTTTGTAACTCCAATATAGGAAAATTATCCAGGTCACTCTCTTGGTTTGTTATTTGTATATCCCTTTTAATTGTTAAGACATTGGCCACAGTTTTTTGTATGTCCAATGTAACATCTTTTTCCATGTCATTCTTAAATCTACTTTCAGATCAGTCTCAATCTTGTCCAGTAAAACTTCTTCCTCTTTCATAACGTCTTTTAAACACAGTCTATCTTTAGAGGCAGACTTCTTAAAATTAACTTCTGGGTCCATTATTCAAATATATCCTTCAGTATGTCCAATTTTAAAATATTTTGCTTCATTCTGCATTTGTAAGTTGAGTTTTTTTTCTCCTTTAATTGTAATCTTTAGTTCCTTCTAGTTCCCTCTAATTCTTTGTTCCCTCTAATTCTTGGTTTTCTCCAAAGAATTCAAAGCAAAACCATTTTCCCAGGGAAGGATTCTTTATCTTGCCTTTTTTTTTTTTTACTTGTAATGGTATGTGGGAATGATCTGGGGAGGCCTGGCAAAGAGATGCTACCTAGGAACGGTCAGATAAGAGGGAGCGTGCTTGTGCTCCCATAAGATTAGGTACTGTATTTCTTTCTGTGATCTCTATCATCCCTTCGTTCTCCACGGCACGCTGTTCCGGCTTATTTTTGTAAAATTCTCGAAAAATCACTAGAGTAATAATTAAGAGCAAGGAAAATCCAACAATCTGAAAGAGGAAAGGAAACAGGATACATTAACAATGTCACTCCAGTAATATATTCCAGCAGTTGAATGTACAAGCAACCCTGTCTCTGATATCCTCGATGCTCAATATTCACATAGTTCCTTTAGTGGGTTTAATATTATTTGTGGACTGAGGTCACCCCAGGAAGCCTAAGTTTTCCTAAAACACAGGCAACAATAAATGTATAGAATCAGAGTTAGTGTTTATTTTAATGGGCTGTTTTTTAATTTACATTTGTGGAGCAGCTTTTCATACCAGACTTTCAAATCAGAACAAAAAGAGAAACAAATCATGATAAGAAATCTAATGAAAATGAGGTTGCTATATGGCAGTTGTGTGCAGAAACTGATCTGTTTGTAACAGAATTATCGAAGTTCCATAACGACTGAACCATAGTATAAGATTCAATGGAATCCAAGCTACTTTGTGATGTGCACAATGTGGATTAGAAAATTGGTAGCTGTAAGCTGAAGAAGCTTATTGCTAAAGCACAATCTGTTGAGTGAAATAGCTAAAAGCAAAGAAGTTGGATAGGTTTCCACTTCCTTCCTAGATCTCTGTTTGTCCACTTCAAATGGATACCCAGCTATGTGCTTCTACTCTCCATCCTCCTACTGACCCATCTGAATGTCTAATACAGGGGTTCTCAAACTACGGCCTGCGGGCCAGATACGGCCCGCCAGGGTCATTTATCCGGCCCGCCCGCCTGATTGGCCGCCGCTGCTGTCTCTCAGAAGCGGAAGCGTCAGGGCTGTGTCAGGAGCTGCAGGCGATGCATGAGGAGGGAGACTGCAGCGCCGGACTCTTCTACATTACAGGTATACTGGGTCCGGCGGCTCTCCTCCTCATACTCCGCAGGAGGGATCCTCCGTGCAGGGTGATCGGTGTGTCATTCTCCAAGCTGCTTGTGCCATTCTTTCTCCCAATTGCCCACCCTGTTCTTGCAATCCAACGGAAACCATCTGGCCTTCCCCAGGTCGCATGAGTACAGGCGCCCTATTTGGAGAATGGCAGGAGCCCCGTTCTCATGATGCTTCACGTTTGCATTTTATGTTCCTTCCTGTTTTACCCACACAATGGATTTCTTTGGGAATGTCTTTAAAATATTCCCAATAACCTGCTGCCATGACTAGGTTTTAGTCAACAGAAGGCACTATCGGTGCCTGAAACTTATTTCCAAGATTAAATTCCAGTTTTACAGGGACAGTCCTGATTTTGGGGAAGGCATCCTCGAACTAATGGGAGGGCTCAAGGTAGAGCAGGCAGAACAGTATGGGAACAAGTAGCCAAAGAAATGATGTCTTTCCACTACTCATCAAGTCTCGGGGTACCTTATGGTGGAAGGAAACATGGGAATGAAGCTATTCCATTATCCATTTTACTGGCTGATTGATTAGTACTAGTCTGCAGAAATCCAGAATAAGAAGCAAAGTTAGTGTTTCCTGTATCTCTTTGCTGACAACTAATGGATTTTTGCAGATCAGGTCTGATAGCCTTATGATGGAGAGAGTGGTCACTTGATTGTTAATCATTTATTAAATTAATTTGGCCTGGAAATAATCTTTCACAGAGTGTAAAAGCACAACAGGGGACAGGAATGTTTGGAACTACTTAAAGTTGCTTCATTCCAGAGAAGCTCTTCTAAACATCTTTGTGTCCTTTTTTTTCTGGTAATTTTTGTCTGTGACTTTGGGCAAGCTGACTTGTAGATTTGTATACATGTATGCATTTTTTAATATTCGTATATCCAAGTTTTTATTTTTGGAAATCAGGTCAGCCTACTTCTTTGCAAATTATCAGGACCGCAGAAAGCATTGTACTCAGTTTCTGTTTCACTTTTTCTTCTCTTCTGTTCCTTGCATTTATATCCAAACTCCTCTTCCTTGCCCAGACCTGTTCCATCATCTCAAATTCTTTGTACAGGTAGTCATCGCTTAACAACCATTCATTCAGTAGTTATGCTCAGTCCCAAAGTTACTGTCAGAACCTGCATCAACCAAATGTCAATTTAAAAAGCTGTAGCAGTCAATGGGTGTTTGCTTGATTGGATTCTGCCATTCCTGACTAGGGAGGGGGGATGTTAGTTAATGGTTGTAATTGGGATAGTGCTTTGGGACGCAGAGGTACTTAACCTTATATGGGCAATTTAGGCTGGAGCTATGTTATGAGTGGGAGGAAGGAACGAGGTCACCACCAGGTGATAAAGAATTGTGGCACCAAGACAAGGGGGGGGGGAGGGTTTAAAAAGTGGCACTTCAACTCATACTTCCTCATACTCCGTGGTAGGGATCCTCTGTGCAGGGTGATCGGTGGGATCCAGGGCGCCCTATTACTTTCTCCATTTGGACTGTGTGGTTGCCCCTCAAGCAGGAGAATGGCCACTGGCACTGACCAATAATGCGGGGGGCAGGGGGTGGGGGGGCTGGGATGGGGGGAGGATAACATTTACTGACACTGACCACCAGTGCAGGGTGGGGTTTATGTTGGTTAAAATTGTTCTTTATTTTAATTATTGTATTGTTTTTTTCCTGTTTTTTTTTTTGTACTACAAATAAAATGTGTGCATAAGAATTCATTCATGTTTTTTTCAAACTATTGTGAGCCGCCCAGAGTCACCCGTTGGGGGAGATGGGCGGCATACAAGTTTAATAATAAATAAATAAATAGCCCGGCCCCCCGACATTCTGAGGTACTGTGAACTGGCCCCGTTGAAAAAGTTTGAGGGCCCTTGGTCTAATACATTAATGATTTCACTTTCCAGTTACAGCAGAAAGAGAAAGCATCTAGCAGAGAAAGGATTAAATTTCTCTCAGTCTCTCTCAAATCTAAATTACTCTGAAAAACAGCTTCTTTTCCCCATATCAAGGAGTTCAGTATGTTCTCCATAACAATATGCAGTTTAGCCTTTCTTTCCTAACGAATGAGCGAATAAATAAATAAATGTTATCATTTCAAATTAACATCTGAAAGACCAGAATTTTATCAGGATTTCCCGGCACATTTCACAAGACAAAACAACAGCTTACCTTAGATATTATGGACACATAAACATTAGTTGGTTCTGTTGATGCATCATGAGTTGTACTCAATGCACACTGAAGATACCTTCCATCCAAAAAAACAATCACAATCCACATCCCGGGGGGGAAGAAACTGTGCCACATCTTGTTGCAGCAGTTGTTTTGTCCAGCATCGACAGACTTTAAAATAAACGCTTGAAAAATATAACTAAGGATGAAGAAGATGATGGCTGGCACTCCTATGAAAACCGCAAGATAAACTTGGTTCCATGGCAATGGGGGACAGGTATATTCATGTTCCATAATTTCTTCAATCACAACCTCGATAATTGTGACAATGAAATTCGTTACCGTCATTTTGTGCTGTGAAAGCCCCTGAACAATTCCTTGAAGCTTCATTTTGGAAGATCAGCTCAGGCTGCCTGAGGCGTCTGAGAAGTTCTCACAAGGCTGTCAAGCATAACAGGAAATGAAAAGCAAACATGCTTTCCTACATCATAGGAAATGATTTTTTTCTCATGAATTCTCCAAAGAATTCAAAGCAAAAGCATTTTCCCAGGGAAGGATTCTTTATAATTCTTTATTCAGAAAAAAAAAGGTTTTTTAGGTCCTTAAACTTGTATTTAAAACTTCTTTCGCTAATGTATATTGTTGTTATATGGACACAAACGTACAAGAGGTTTCTCAGAAGTTTTCTGTCATTTATACTTGACAGAAAAGACAGAGACAGATATGACTATCATATCCTGCAGTGGGCTGACGGTCACTTTGTAACGAACTGCCACCTGTTGATCCCAAATCCAGTAACTTTCCTTGCAACCAATATTGATTCAAAAGAAAGTTCATTTTTTGAGAATAAGTGTACAGATCCAAAGCATTGCTAAGACTGAGCAAAAGCGCGCCAAAAGCTGTTTTTCTTACTCCCCCCCCCCCCCCCTTACATTGCCCTTAGTTCTTGGTCTTCTGATTCCCTTGCTGGCATGGCCTTGAGCATGCCAGAACCTGCTTTGAACGGTTTCTCATTCCTTCTCCCCCCCCCCCCCCAGCCCTTTTACAATGGCAGAACCGCAGCATGTAAAAAGCCATTTTTTAAACTAGCCATATAATAATCTGTTATAAAATCTTGCAAGGATTCTGACACACTTTTCACAAAGTGAATAACCATAGGCTCCAAGCCATGATCCTCAGACTTAAAGAAACTAACTAAAATGTGCGGGATTGAAGGCTTGTTTAAAAACTGGATCCATATTTGCAGATATCATTTTGGTTAAACAAACAAGCAAAGCACCAGCTAGAATCTGCAGCACCAATCTGTTGTTCACCCAAAACACACAACCTCCCTAACACCTCTTTCAGGGGTATCCATAGGGGTGTGTGTGTGTGTGTGTGTGCGCGCGTGCGCACGCATGTAAAAAAAGCCAAGACAGTGGTCACCACCATATAATCCATGCTATTGAAATCCTGCCCTTTTTATGTGCCCCAGCACATACGTGCAAGGGGCGGGCCTTCAATTGCATGGTGGGGCCACCATCTTGCCTTTTTTTTTTTTTTTTACTTGTAATGGTATGTGGGAATGATCTGGGGAGGCCTGGCAAAGAGATGCTGCCTAGGAACAGTCAGATAAGAGGGAGCGTGCTTGTGCTTCCACAAGATTAGGTAGTGTTGCGAACATACAAGTATAGCATGGCTGGAGGCAAACTATTTTGGCATTCCTACAGGCAGCAGACTTGCATCAAGTCTCCATCAAGAGACACCTGAATCCCAATACACTTTCTGAGCCCCTTCCCACCTCAGACCTCACTCTTCATTTCATTGTTATCTAGTAGAAGCTATCGTGGACGAAACAACGTTTGTAGGCAATAGAATCACTCTACAGGAACTTTATTGCTGAAGAACAAGAGAAAACCACACAATTCTAACCCCCCAAATGTATTGCACTGCTCTTTGTGGCAAGCAAAAAAGCTCAGCTTGCAACTGACTGAGAGGAGCAGGCATCACTTTTTGCCAGTGTGACTGATGTCCCAGGGACGTTGATCCCTTCAGAGATCACCTTCCAATCAATGCCTTGAATGCACTCAGAAGCATCTCTTTAAAAGTCCACGGTTTGGAGACCTTCAGCCCCCCTTCTGAGATAAGCCACAACACCACCTCAGTAAGATGTCCATTTGGAGATGCAGGGTTTATTCCTTGTTCCCTGTGCCTTGAGTTACTTCCAAGTGATTCTTTGCTTTTCCTCTGGAACCTAGCTTTGTTCCTCCCTAATCAGGCCACAGAAAATTAAGGCAAGAAGAGCAAAGAAACAAACAAACAAACCCATGATTATTCTGCTCCTCTGTTAAGGCTGGCAGTAGCTTGACAACTTCAACAGACAGACCATACTGAAAATTAACCAGGCCTTGATGAAAGGTTAAAGTCGGTCATTCTCTACATTTGTTCAAAGATTGGTTATTTAATAGTCAGGGACAATGGCATAATCCAGCAGTGTCTTCTAAGTTCCTTCTTTCATTTTCAAAATATCCTCACCACTGCTTTCTCAAGGGCCCCGTGTTCTTCTTTAGTCAGGGTCAATTTTTCCTACTACTACAATGCAGCCAAAGAGGAAGAACCCCTAAGAAGGGGCCTTTTCCAGATGCACTGTGGGATGAAACGGTAGGCCTGACGGCTGTAGAAAAGGAGGGAAAGAGGCAGATTAAAAAAAACAACAACTTTAAAATAGTTTTTTCCCCTCCAATCTCCCTCTCTGCCCTCCCCTCCTGCAGACAATGGTGCTGAAGAAGATTCAGCACAGCTCTTTCTCTTCTTCTACAGTGGCACTGAAGATACGGAGAGGCATCTGCTGGGCCCTTGTGGGCCAGTAGTAACCAAGTGTTCGTTGGGGAGGCTCAAAGTCCATATAATCGTGTTTTCATCATCAGTGAGAGTAGAAGGAGACTGTCTGGAAATAACAACCACTAAAAGGCAGTACATATCTCCTTTCATCATCAGTATCTTCTTCAGCATTGAGTATAAGTCACGATGAAGAAGATGATGAATGGCACTACTATGAAAACCACCAAATAAGTTAGGTTCCATGGCCATGGCAGACAGGTATATTCATGTTCTGTAATTTCTTCAACCAGAGCCATGGTTATTGTGGCAATGCCATTTATTCCCTTCATTTCGCTCTCTAAAAGCCCCTGAACAATAGTGCTGACTCTTTTAGCAGTGACTTTCTGATACTGAGGTGCACGCAGCCCTTCCCCATCTAAAAGTGATGTTCCATACATCCTGCTTTTCCTTCAGGAGCTCAAGGCAGGACACACAGGGCTCCCTACTCCTAATTTCCCCCACAGCAACAACCCTGTAGGGTAGGCTGGACAGAGAGAGAATGAGCAGAACCTGTGCATGCCCACTGCTGAACCAACACCTCAACTGCTAGCCCACGCTGACTGCATCCCTTAGGAGTAGCTTGGTTGTAAGCCAAAAGTACCACCCAAGGGTTGTTTCTCAGGTCCATCTGTCAAGGGAAGCCACTGAGCAAGTCTAATTCACTTCTTTGTCCCAGGGACAAAGGTCCACAGAAACTACCCTTCCCTCTGGCTTGTGTAGAGGTAGTAAAGGAAATTACAAACATGGAGCAATTATGGGATTCAGAAGGCACCTAATTCTATTTTCAGATTGGCAAAGCAGATACCAAACCATGTTTCTTAGAGTCCACTCTCCAAATGTCCAGGAGAGAATAGCCTGTAATTTAACAAAGGTCCCAGATGGGTGAGTGAGTTAGGCTATTGAAACTTTAATTGTGGCATGGAGAGGGAGGCTTGTGCAGGGTTCTGGTGTGAATAATGAGCCCTGCATAGTGAGGAAAATATAATTCACATGTGATGTGTGTGGTTAGCCTTGGGGGTCACCACACGGCTGCTTTGCTGGGCTCCCCTCCCATTCCAGAGCCTGTAATCAGGGGAAAGCTGTATGCTTTCATGAGGACAGGAAGTCTGGTGGTGGGATAAGAGGGAAAGCAATACTTCCAAAGCAGCAGAGCATTAATAGTCATCCTTGGGCTGCCTCAAGTTGTGGGCAGACGATGAGATACAGGCGGTGGCATGTGGACATGTCCTCTGAAAACTGTTAGTAGGCCATCCTCGTGCTGAGTCAAAGTTGTGAGGACATGCCCTTTGTTAATGCTTAAAAAAAATAGAGTGCAGTGTTTCCCAAACCATAGAAATTCTCTGTACTCATGTCCTGCAAATATAGAAATAATATTTTATTTATTTTTTATTTATTTATATTTCAAATGTCTCATCACCCATCTCACTGTGGAGTGACTCTGGGCAGTTTACAGTAAAAATAGAATAGACATTAATTAAAATAGATAAATATTAATTAATTAATTAAAATATGCTAAAAACAAACTTCCTTTATAATACTTCTAAGAGGCTGATGTTAATTAGGTGTTAATAAACTCAGGGAGCATCATCAAGGCACCAGCCATCCCCAGGGTCGATTGTATCTTTCCTCACCCCACGCAAGTTGGCCGAGCCAAGTCTTCAATTCCCCCTGAAAAATTGGGAGGATAGGGGCCTGCCTCACCTCTGGGGGAAGAGTATTTCATAGGGTGGGGGCAACGGCAGAGAAGGCTTTCCTCCTAGGACCCACCAGTTGACATTCTCTCACTGACAGGATCCACAACATGCCTTCTCTGCCGGACCAGGTGGGACGGGTTAATGTAATGGGGATGAGACAGTCCCTCAGGTAACCTGGACCCATGCCATGTAGGGCTTTAAAGGTGATAACCAACACCTTGAATTGGACCCGGAAACAAACTGGAACCCAATGCAGCTCCCGCAGCAAAGGTGTTACATGTGCCATTCTTGGGGCATCCAAGTTTGCCTGTGCAGCTGCATTTTGAACCAGCTGTAGCTTCCAGATACTCTTCAAGGGTAGCCCCATGTAGAGTGTATTGCAATAGTCTAAACAAGAGATAACCAGGGCGTGAGTGACAGACCGGAGGGACTCCTGATCCAGGAAGAGGAGTAACTGGCGCACAACGCGAAGTTCTGCAAAGGCCCTCCTGGCCACAACTGCCAGCTGCTCCTTGAGCAGGAGTCATGAGTCCAGGAGGACCTCCAGATTATGCACCGGGTCTGTCTGGGGCAGTGCAACCCCACTGAGAACCAAAGATGGTAAACCCCAGATACAGAGGAGCCTCCAATCCACAGCCACTCCATCTTACCAGGGTTCAGCTGAAGCCTGTTGATCCCCATCCAGACCCCTACAGCCTCCAGGCACTGCAAAAGAGTGGTCACAGCATCACTCAAATCACCCGGGATGGAGATGTATAATTGGGTATCATCTGTGTATTGATGGTACCTCATCCGATGGCAGCGGATGATCTCACCCAGTAGTTTCATGTAGATGCTAAAAAGGAGCAGTGAGAGTACCGAACCCTGCGGTACCCCACAACAGAAGGGTCGTGGGCCGGACCCCTTGCTCCCAATCAACACTGATTGGTGCCAACCTGGAGGAAGGAAGTGAACAGCACAAAACTGTGCCACCCACTCCCAACTCCCTAAGTCAGCCCAGAAGGATACAATGGTCGATGGTATCGAAAGCCACTGAAAGTTCAAGAAGAGCAAAGATAGATGCACTACCCCTATCCTGTTCCCGCCAGAGATCATCCATGAGTGCGACCAGTGCTGTTTCCATCCCGTATCCGGGCCTGAATCCTGACTGAAAAAGGTCCAGATAATCCGTTTCATCCAGTATCCTCTGGAGCTGCAACGCCACCACCTTCTCAACCACCTTCCCTAAAAAGGGGAGGTGGGAGACTGGACGAAAATTGTCTAGTATGGTGGGATCCAGGAATGGTTTCTTATATTATAAGATAAGAGAATAGAAATATCAAAATGTAGAAATATCAAAACATCACATCATTTTAGATTAACTGACATGAATCAGATGCCTGCTTCATGGGACAGAATAATTACTGTAATGGGAATCACTCCCATGTTTTGGATCTCAACAAAATCGTTCAAGGGGGATATTATGCTGACAGTCAGTTAGATGACAAATCCTATTTGTTGCTGTATCAGCTTGGAGAGCTCCAGCTCCTTCCATTTAATGAAAGGAACTCTGCATAATGCCTCTTTTCCCCTATGCCAAGTTAAAGTCTTATAATATGCTTCTTCTCAGTCTCCACTTTGGAGTGATCACGGGGAACCAGGGTATTGCATGGATAAGTCACACAGCAGGCAGTAGGTTTCAAGGTAGAAGCTTCTTGTGGGACCTGATGGGCTTTGCCTTCTATTTGCTTCAATATATGGGACAGCGAATGCCCATACAGAGACAAATCCATGAGACAAAGTTTAACAGAGACCATGTTACTTCTTTTTTAGTGAGAACTTAAGAAAAAGAGTCATCAGTACTCCAAGAAAGTAAAATAAGAAGATAAAGCACACTATAGCAATGAACAAGCTTTGAAACCACAAACCAATATATAATTTTGAAACCTTAAGTTTCAGTATAATCACACACCCCAATATATATATTGATTGATTGATTGATTGATTGATTGATTTGATTTGATTTGATTTGATTTGTCCCCGCCCATCTCCCCTACAATGGGGGACTCTGGGCGGCTTACAATCACTAAAATCACAGTGCATAATTAAGTTAAAGAAGTTTAAAAATTATACACATTATAAAACTAGAAATTTACAGAGATAAAAAGCTAAAAACTCCAAGAGGCCAATAGGGCCCCACCAGGCCGCTAAGGGGCCAGCCAACCCCATTTCTGGTATCCTCCCTCCCCGCCCCAGGCCAGATGGCAGAGCCAGGTCTTCAAATCCCTCCGAAAGGCCTGGAGTGAGGGGGCCTGTCTCACCCCCGGGGGCAAGATGTTCCAAAGGGCGGGGGCTACAGCAGAGAAGGCCCGCCTTCTGGACCCCGCTAGCCGGAGTTCTTTTACCGCGGGGATCCGGAGCATGCCCTCTCTATGAGATCGGGTGGGACGGGTTGAAGTCGTGGAGGCGAGGCGGTCCTTCAGGTAACCTGGCCCCATGCCATGTAGGGCTTTAAAGGTGATAACCAACACCCTGAATTGGACCCGGAAGCAAACCGGTACCCAATGCAGCTCACAGAGCAAAGGTGTTATATGGGTCCTTCTTCGGGCCCCAAAAATTGCCTGCGCGGCCGCATTCTGGACCAGCTGAAGCTTCCGGATACTCTTCAAGGGTAGCCCAATGTAGAGCACATTGCAGTAGTCTATCTGGGAGATAACAAGGGCATGAGTGACTGTACGCAGGGCATCCTGATCCAGGAAAGGGCGTAACTGGTGCACAACCCGAAGCTGTGCAAAAGCTTATAAAAGATTATATGCATAATCTTACCCACGGTAGAAAGCAGCTGGGGTAAAAGAGGTTGAGGAAGATGTTCCATTCTCTCAGTGGTCACCCCTTCCTGTTTTGGGGTTGATAATTTTCATGTGTGAACTCATGGCATTTATGTACTTATGGGAATCTACTGTAAGACTGCTCCCTGTTATGTCTGCATGCAGAGATAACTGTAAAAAAACATCTTTGGGGATGACAATAGGGGACCTTCATCTTTCATCTTTTGAACTCTTGACTTGAGCCAGGAGGGCTGCAACAGGGCTTTTGTCCAAGTCTGCCATCTGCATTTTGTGCCTTAAGTTAGGGCTCTGTCCATTAACAGTTTGACAGCAACTTGTACCGGAATTGTGAGTAATTAGGGAAACTTTCCTGGAAAGTTAGCATGCAGGATTGGCTGGCTGATTCAACACAAAAATGGCTGATAAGTTGTTCAACATGACCTATTGACACCTGGATAAGATTGGCATTTGCACATTGATTGATTGATTATGGGCCATTAAGTTGGTGTTGACTCTTCGTGAACACTTAGATCCAATAGATTGTGGATGGCGAAAATGGAAAACAGATTAGTTTTGTCTATGTAAGGAATGCTGCTTTATTAATAAGAAAAAGGTTGGTTTTTGGAAGCAGCAGTGGCACTGGAAACTGCTATTGCATTGTACCCTTGTTAACAAATGGTAGAATAGTGATGGGTGTAGGCGCATGATTCCAATTTACATAGAATATTTATGGCTTTGCTGAGTGACATTGTTGACCTTGTCCTCAGACAATTACATGGGACTGGATCTCCACCAGTTTCATGCCATCTTTGTTAAGATAAGTAATACCTCTTTCTTTTCAATAAAGAAAGGATTAAGGGGCTTTGTCCTGGGAAAGGAGTAGGGTTTTTTAGACCTGATGGGATCAAGTATAGAGAATTAAGCCTGGTCCTTATCACATACATAGAGACAGTGGAAAATATCCTAAAAATAAATTTTATTTTTTATTTCAGCCATAACAATAGTTTTTCTCCAGGATGACCTGCCTCCAGCCTGGCCTTTCAGGTCTTCCAACAGTGTACCCATCGCTGTGGTAATTGAATCCAACTACCTTGCCACTGTCCTCTTCTCTTTCCTTCCAACTTTCCCAACATTTGGCATTTGGTTACGCAGGCCAAATAATAGGAGATAGTAATGAAAATGGACACAGCCAACCATTTCCTGCCAATTCCTTGTCCTGCTTCTAGTCAAACGTGGGGTATGATTTTTTTCCCCTTATCTCCAGTGACATGCTCCACACGCTCAAGGAATGCAAGTTGAGGAATCTCCTGCAACTGGTACATGTTGTTAGCAGATGTGTGGAAATGATGTATTAAGGCAGGGCTCTCAAATTGTGGGTTGCAATCCCCTTGGAAGGTTGTGAACAAATTTAAGAAGGAATCACCAATGTCTAAGTGGCTGGAAGAGTGGAAAAATGGGTGAATAAGGAGCATAGCATCTGCAGAATTAGGTCCCATAAATGGTAAGGTCCCAACTTGAATTTTGGCAACTATACAGACAAATTCATGTAATTTTTTTGGTAACAATACAGAAATGGCTTGCCACTCCTTTTGGGATTCTTTTGGTGCCATGTTTTGTGTTTTTTATTTTATTGCTGTTAGTTTTATACTGTTTTATAATGTTTTATTGGTTGTAAGCCACCCAGAGCTGTTTTTAAGATGCACGGCTATATAAATGTTTTAAATAAATGCTATCAAGAGGGGGTGGGGTACTTTAACTTCACAGGATAATTGGGGGGGGGGGGGGCTTGAGGCTGGCCAGAACATCTCAGTGGTGATGGCTATGGAAAGGCATGGTAGAAGACAGTGGGTGGGCAGCTCTCGGGGAACATGGTCGGTGTTGATAGGGAACAAGAAGTCCAACCCACAGCCTACTCTGTGGGGTGCCTCAGGGTTCGGTGCTTTCACCACTCCTATTTAACATCTACATGAAACCATTGGGTGAGATCATCCAGCACCATGGATGAGGTATCATCAGTATGCTGATGATACCCAATTATACATCTCCATCCCAGGTGACCTAAGTGATGCTGTGACTGCCCTCTCACGGTGCCTGGAGGCTGTAGGGCCTGGATGGGAGACAACAGGCTTCAACTGAGCCCTGGTAACACGGAGTGGCTGTGGGTATGGGGAGCCTCAAGATCTAGGAGTTTATCATCTTTGGTTCTTGATGGGGTCGCACTACCCCAGAGAGACCTGGTGCGTAATCTGGGGGTCCTCCTGGACTCACGACTCCTGTTCAAAGAGCAGGTGGCAGTCGTGGCTAGGAGGGCCTTTGTGCAACTTCGTGTTGTGTGGCAGTTACGCCCCTTCCTCAATCAGGAGGTCCTCTGCATGGTCACTCATGCCCTGGTCACCTTCTGGCTGGATTACTGCAATGCGCTCTACATGGGCTACTGTTGAAGAGGATCCGGAAGCTACAGTTGGTGCAGAATGCAGCGACACAAACAGTTCTTAATGCCCCTAGGGTGGCACATATAACACCACTGTTACACGAGCTGCATTGGTTGCCAGTTTGCTTCCGGGTCCAATTCAAGGTGTTGATCACCACCTTTAAAGCCCTTCATGGCACAGGACCAGGTTATCTGAGGACCCGTCTCGCCCCGGTTACTTCAGCCTGCCCCATTCGGTCCAGCAGAAGGGGCATGTTGCGGACCTCACCAATCAAAGAATTTTGACTGGTGGGGTCTAGGCAGAGGGCCTTTTCTGCTGTGGTCCCCACCCTATGGAACAATCTGCTTCCTGAGGTCTGGTGTGCCCCCATTCTCATGGCCTTCAGGAAAGGGGTGAAATCCTGGCTGTGCCAGAAGGCCTGAGGGGCAGATGGAGGCTCGCACCTGTGGAGGTGGCTTGTGGGGTGATTGACCTTGCCCCCCCTCCATCATCTTGAATGTTTTTAGTATTTATGTACAGGGTTTGTTTTTTATACTTGATTTTTAATAGATTAATTTATTTTAATTATTTATGGGGTATTTTAATTGTTGATGGGTTTTGGATTTTAACTGTGAGCCACCCAGAGTCACCTGTTGGGAGGAGTTGGGCAGCATACAAATTTAATAATAAATAAACAAATAAACAAACACGGCCCTGGTGTCTTGCTCCAGTCCTGAATTCCAGCTTCCTGTGTCCTGGTCAGCAGACCCTCAGTGGCCCTGGCTGAAATGCCAAGTCAGCCTGTAATAAGGCAGCCTTCATCTGTGATTTGATCATGGATGAGAGGGCTGACCTGGCGTGTATTACTGACACTTGGCTGGATCCGGAAGCGGATGTTCCCCTCTTGGAAATGTGCCCACCTGGGTTTTGGGTGTGGCATCAACTGAGACTCCAGGGCAGGGGTGGGGGTGTAGCACTTGTCATCCTGGAATCTCTAACAGCTTTCAGGGCACTGTTCTACACGTTATAAGATGTGAGACACTGTTCTTTAAGTTGGGCTCTAAGAATTAGGTGGGATTGTTGCCATTGTACCAGCCTCCATGCTGCATAGCAACTTCCCTGCCTGAGCTCCTTGACTCCATTTCTGGATTGGCAGTGGAGTTTCCCAGGCTTATGGTCCTGGGAGACTTCAATTTGCCTTCCCTGGGGGCGGGATCTGAGGCTGCTCAGGAGTTCATGGGCACCATGACAGCCATGGGCCTATCCCAGGTCATCCAAGGCCTGACATGGGACCAATCTGGCAGGAGGGGCATGTTACAGGTCCCATCTATCAAGGAATGTCATCTGATGGGACCCAGGAGGTAAGCCTTATCATGCTACCTCCAAGCCTTCCCACACGTAAGTCTTTTGCAGAGAGTTTGCAAAATTAGGCTTTATGGCACATGATCAATTGGAAACTTTCCAGTACACCTGTTTTATCACCCATACAAAATTAAGTATTTTTTTCCTCCCCACCTGCCTCAACAACCATTGATACTTGCCTTCAAGCAGGTCCACCCTACCTCAGATGTGGGTTCTCGCCATGTCTCTACTCCATTGTGAACAATACTGCTCTGCCAGCATGAAACTCTGAGTTTGCTGCAATGGGGATTACACAACCCACCAGCAAAGCAGATCAGGTATTGTGCAGAGAGCAAGGTTTTCAGTGACTTTGCTGATTGTTTCAAAAACACCCATATACCAGTACAGTGGAAGGACTTTCTTTTACAGATTGCCAGTGAAATGGACACCAAGAATTTTGACAATTCATGGGAGGGAGGGCCAGCAATGTTTTTGCCTATGTTGTTAGAAAGGAGGAAATGTTGCTTGGATACCCCTGGAATGCTCACCCACAGGCTATTTCCTGGAATTTATTGTGTCACCCAAACATAGTTGTGATGTTATAAAGCCTGACTTTAATATGGATCTAACCATACAGACATGGCTTGATGATGCTAGGAGATGCCTCCTATCACCAGTGGGTCATGTTCTTGCTTTTGTTTTGCTATTAAGATTTGTCCCTGAGAAGTGCTGGTTGCTACTCTAAGACTGTACAAATGTTTCAATTTACTAAACAGCTGTAATAAATTGATGGTGAACTCAGTGATATGCTTCTTGACCCTTCTTTGTTTTTGGTTCACAGAGCATAATAACGAAACAAAACTAGTGGGAAAATAGCCTCTGGTGGCATGAAGAGAGTAAGCTGTGCAATTGGCGAGCAGCCACTGAGTCTACTGCCTTCCCTGGGCCCAGCAAATGGCCACTTAGGATGAGCAATGAGCATCTGGCTAGGCTCTCTTCAAGCTGAATGCTCCAGTGTGTGGGGAGAATACTACGGAGACTGGTGCTGAATGCCTTTCAGAGATGCGAGAGAAGAGGATAACATGGGGAAAATGCAGCTTAGCTTTGATGCAAATGTTTGCCTGTTGAATTGAGGATGTAATTATAGACATCATCCACAGCTCTTGGCACAGAGAGGCCGCTGATTCTGCAGGGTGAGAACAGCACTCTCTTGACTACATGGCAGCCAACCCTGCCTTAAATCCAGGGTTCCATTAGAACCAGGAGCATGAAAAAAGTCAGTATGATGGCTTCAAACATGCAGCCATAGCTGCCATCTTGACTATTTGTACCTCCTTATGGATAACCCCAACTGGAACGTGGTTCTCCAAGTTATCTGAGGAAAGGCATCTGCCTGGAAGGAAAAGAAAAAAAAAAAGGGAGTTTCATTGAGCAAAGACGGAAATGAAGCCAAAGAATATTTTTTGATATCAGGTACCATGTTGGTTCTGAGACTTCTGGATCTTCATGCATCTTTCTTTACTGTTTTTAATAAACTTATTATAACAAATCAAGGTACTGTGAACTCTATGGTTTTGTTGTAGCAGTGAAAGTGTGTTACAAATGTGTTAGAATGTGCATCAGCTATACTGTCCAATTTTTGTGAGTAGTTTATTAAACAACTTTGTGTTTTGTGACATGAAAATGAAAAACTGAAAAAAAGAAGAGGAGGGGGAAATGCTAAACATTTCTGTCATAAGCAAAAATTTTAAAAACTGCCCAACTTGCTCAAAAAAAAAGGAAGTCCAAAATCGGATACACATCTCACAAATCAGATGTCATCTCTCCTTCCAGTATCAGCTACGTTCCAAAATGTTCTGACCCTGGAGAAACTGAAAGCCTGTCTGGTGTTTTTCTCATTTCTTCTTTAAGGGAAGGAAAAGTGAGTTTTATCTCAACTTACATTATATGACTGTCTCCGAATTCCAAAGGGCATTAACTCTAGCGGGTTGCAACGCTCTTCCCACCACAGTTTTGGAGGGCCGATACAAAAAAGTCCCATATGAGCTGAGATTGTGCCCCTGTGGACAAGGGGCTATTGAAACTACAGCTCATGTCCTGCTATACTGTATTTTTTATAAGGACTCAGGGACCCATTTAATAACTCCCCATTTGGTAAAATACCCAGGAAATGTTGATCTTTTTTATGCACTGTTGTTGCTATCTGATCAGTAATAATTCCGTTTCTTTGAACGTAGCTAAATTTTGTTACACTGTCTGTAAAATTAGGCAGACTTTGATTGCCCACTGATGATCCCACCGTTAACCGTAATATATTATCATGTTTGGTTTTATCTCATTTTTAATGCATTTTTATTTGTAGTTGTACACATTTGTATTTTATTTGTTATTCTGGTCTGTGACCGTAATAAAATATTGATTGAATACTGATTGATTGTTTCAGTTCCTCGGCCCTCTTCATGCAGTCAGCGTGTCAGAAATCAGGGTACAGGGGATCAACAGCGTGTCCTTCAGTGGATCCTCCCTCCACTTCCTTGCAAAGTCAGAATTTTGATGTCCAAAAAACTGAACCTGAAACCTGCCAAGGAATGTGAATGGGAGTTTCTCTTCCTAATCTGGAACTCCCCCTCCTACCTCAAAGGGGAATTCTGAGGGGGAGAAAACCACAGGCTTCCCTAAAAAACCACAGCACTGCAGCTAGGAAAAGAGAAACACAAGAAATCAACAGCAAAGCAAAGAAAGGCTGGTTGCTTTTAACCATCAGTTTTGTATTAATCTGCTTTTTCTAATGTGGGAATGCACGACACCCACATTACCCCAACCCTATTCTCCTGACTCAGTATCCTTTTCCCCTCCCAACTGCTTTCCTGCTGGTTCCTTCAGGAAAGCACAGGAAATCTTCTTGTGATAAGATGCATGCTGTTTAATATGATGGCAGCAAAATTGGAGTTCATTGATAGAGTCCGACTGGGGTCATAAACTCTTGAACTTGCACCCCTCAACGGAACATGCCAACAAGCTCTGTGGTTAAGTTTGCAAAAGAGGTGAAACAGGAAGATAGTGATCAGGTGTGAAGTTAGCTAGCAGAAGGACAGGAGCAGAGATGTAGAAGTGAATTCAGATAAAGCCTAACATAAAGATGTTCTAAAACCACTAAATGTCCCAGATACAGAAAATCACCAGTTGTCATGGACATAGACATATATGGTTTGAAAAGGTGTTATGATTATGGGATGTTAGCTATTAAGTACGCACGCTCAACTATGTGACCAATCACGTAACCTCTGATTATGATGCTGTTTTTGGAAAGGTATAAAAGATTTATGCTTTCTTTTCAGGGCTCTCTTCTTGGGAAGGAGTCCTCAATTACTAAGGTGCCTTAATAAATGAGTAACTGAGTTTCTCGAGTCCAGTCTTTCATTGGGTTAAAGGGTTGGGCTGAAAACCACGATTTGTGGCCAATAATATGAGAAGGGAAAGTCAGTAATGTATTTTATTACATTCTGATGGGGGCTAGTCCCTCACAGAACTATGATTCCATTAGACAGAAGGTGAAATCATGACAACTGAAGACAGGTGAAATCATGACAATTAATTAAGGCATTGTAAAAAATCACCTAAAAAGAAATAGTTCCTTGCCCTCACAATTCCCTTCTCCCATACAGACTTCTAAAGCTGTCAGTAAAAGTTGCATTGGTGGGAAAGTGGATCATTCAGAGAGAAGAACATCAGGAGACGGATTTTTAATAAGCCCACTTATGCTTACTTAGGAATAAGAATTCAGTGGACAGGCTTTCTCTCCGTAAATGCACCATCTCTCAAGGGTGTTTTTCCAAAAATAATGTAAGTCTCTGTTCAGGCTGACTGGATTGCAGCAAAGAAAGTTAAACATATCAGGCTTGCTTACTTTCCATTTTTCCTGTGTTAACCTTTCTTTGTCCTATTTTTTGCTCAATTGGCAGATTTGTTCAGGAAAAAAAGTCCAAGTTTTCCACAACATTGATTCTGACATAATGCATTTTTATTTGCAATCTTATCAATATACAGGACAGATTTGTTTTTTGTTTTCCTTGAAATTTGGCACCCTATTTACCTTGCCTAGAATCCTAGTGTAACAGTACGGTTGAGGTATCCCTACTAGCAAATACATTTTTGTGCATATTTCCCTGTTGTGCAGAGATCCAGATTCAAAGGTCAAAATGTCATTCAGAGCACCCACACAGAGAGAGAGAAAACCTGTCAGGAATACCTTAAAGCAGCTGCACCTTTTCCTGGATCCTCATGGCTGTCCTCCATATCTGCCACAGGATTCTAGAAAAGGACACATTTAGTTTAAGGTGTTCCCAGAAGCACCTGGATACCTGCTTGCTGTCAATGCTCTCAGTCACATTTGGCACTTTGAGTTTGGCCTTCTGCACAAGCCCATAATATACATTATTTTGTTCACAACTAAGAGTCAAATTACATTTTTGTAAAGGGAGATTATTCTATTCTGCTGCCTTAAGAACTACCCTGTAACTCAGCTGTGAGAAAGAGCCCCAAGCCAACAGTTTATGTTGCTGTTGCTGTTCAATTCACTATAGAAAGCATGTCTCTGCCTCACTTGCACTGCCAGTCACAGCAAACAACGGCCCACAATTTTTCGTGTGGGGCAATTGTGAAAAATCTGAGGGCCAAGACTAGATAATTTCTTTTTACCTCTCACAACTTGTCCTACCCCCAGACTTTACAGTCTAAGTAATAGACAACGTTTGCATTGCTGTCTGACCCCAAGACTCATACAATATGATTCCCTCCATTCCCTAACCCATCAGTTCAGCTAGGTAAAGGTCCTTCAAGACCAACCATCAGGAGACAGGTGGGAAATTCTGACAGATGCCTAAACTTCCCAAGGTTCCTCTAACTACATGAGGATGAAACCAGACTCTATTGACAGTCACACTGTGACTCCATTTGCTTGTGATCTTCTGAAGTGAACATTCACTGAGCTAGGATTAAAACATCACATGGATTCCCAGAAACTGTCCCGACAAGATGGTGAGCCTGAAAGAAAAGAGATTGCAGAAGGGGCTTCCTTTATTTCCCAGCAGGAAAGGAGCAAAAAACCCAGATGCAAGGTTGCCGAAAGGGAGTTATAGGAACCCAAAGTACACTAAAATGATGAAAAACAGAGACCAATGGAAAAGACCGAATTGGTGGAAAAAAGAACATAAAAGAGCTGGAATAGGGAATGGTTACTGAATGGGGAAAAATATAAACAAGGCAGTATGTTTACTGTAAGTCAGAACAGCTGCTGGAAGCAAAAAATTATAAGGCAGCAAGAATAAAATCAGGCTGAGTTCACCTATTGTACAGGTCATGGTTTGCTTAAGCCCAGTTTAATAGCCTACAATTGGCTGAGTCCACATATCATCCTAAGCCACATACCATCGTTACCAACCACAATCATACTTGATAAAAACAAAACAAATGCATTATGGTTTAACCAAGGCTGTGAACCCAGCCAATGTGTCACCTAACAAGGTGGTGGAAAATTGGAGACCCAAACGAAAATCAGAGCTATCATGTACCCCAAAGTCCCTACAGTGTGGAAGGCTTCCATGCCACATGTTCAAGGGCTGGTTGACTGAGAAACCAAAATGTGAAGTGCCCCCTAGAGCTCAGGACTTTTTTTCTTAGTGACAGAAAACAATTCAGTCTAGGTTGCCAGGGAGGAGAGCACTCCATAGCTGCAAATGCATATTTCCCAGCCTAGCCCTGCACTGTTTGTTGTCCTTAGGAAAGGCAGAAACATGAAAGTGTCTTGGGTCACCAGAGCTATTGTTTGTACCACTGGGTTGGCTCCGTTCCCAGCAGAGTTGGCTGCTTCTTCCAACCAGAGATCTGGAAAATGAGTTTAATGCCTGTGACAGGCAGGCCCCATTCTGGGTTCCTTCCTCTTAACCCTGGAATGTCCAAAGTTTCTGTGATACCCAAAGCCCAATGCCCAGATCTCAAATGCCTGAAAGTGACATACCATTATAGGTCCTTCTGATATTCCTTCTGTTTCCTGGGAATGCACCAATACACCATGTGTCTCTTTTGTCTGCTTCTCCCAATGCATGCCTCCTCTGTAGATTCAGCCGTTGAGCTGTACCTTGCCCAGGTAGCATGCATTGCTACTTATGTTCATTTTCTCCAATATGTATTTACATTTGAATGCTCCAATCTCCAGCTCTTGTCTTGTTGCAGATTCCCCAGTTTGTAATTTCTGTGCTCACTCAGAGCAGCCAATGCGTGCCATGCACGCTCTTACTCCATGTTGAAGACCTTCTGGCATATAGGACATATGCTCACGCCCTGGAAAAGAGCAGGTGACCACGATCCAAAAAGCATACATTAACCAAGTGCTGGCCTTATCACATAAACTATTGTTGAATAACCTTATTCCCATCATCACTGATTTTTTCTTGTTCAGACATTCAGTCATTTTCAACTCTTTGTGACTCAATGAGAACTGTTTGCCTTGGGACTGCTGTGTACCATGGGTGAAATAAAAATTCCTGATGACCTTTGTGAAGATCAAGGACCGATATCTGTAGAGGCATTTAGTATGACTATATTATTTACAACACCAAACACAGCAATCTCTTAAATAAAACATAGTTTTACAAGCCTGAATAAAGTAGTCTCTGCATTGTCTACTCTGAGCAGAGACGGCGCGCAGTTGGAGAAATTTGGTCAATACAATTCTAACTTCTCAGGCCTATTTCCATGGCAATTATTCTCCTTCAGATCATCACTGAAATCTGAAATGGCTAAAAAAGAAATCAACCATAAAGAAAGTTGCAGAACATCTCATGATAGGAAACCATGCTCTGTCATCAAGTTTTATTGAAGTCTGCCCCGCATACCTGTTTTCCCCCCCATACCTGTGGCAGTAGCACTGCAAAGGGGTCATTCTCTAAACTTAAACTGAAAAGCCACACATCCCAAGAGAGTACCTAAATTGTTGGTGCTGTCAACGGAGAATGAGCTGCCACAAAACTGTCTGTTCCAAAGATAATTGTTCTATCTACAGATCAAAAGGCACAAAAGAAAAAAAAATGAGTCACCCTTCACAACCCCTTCCCACCTGCATACAACCAAGAATACTCTTACCAGGTCCGAGACCTGATCCAGCAGAGTCACATGAGATATACTGACTCTGAGGCTGCACAACACCCAGGTGTAACATGGATGCTTTGGTCAGCAGGCTCAACAGTTTAGACCAGTGTTTCTCAACCTTAGCAACTTGATGCTGTGTGGACTTCAACTCCCAGAATTCCTGCTGGCTGGGGAATTCTGGGAGTTGAAGTCCACACAGCGTCAAGTTGCTGAGGTTGAGAAACACTGGCTTAGGCAGAAGAAAAGGAAAGGGGGAGGGAAGGGAATGCCTTTCCCATGCCTTTGCCATCCTCCCGACATGAAAAGTAAGTTGCTGCCGTGTTTAATTTGTAGAAATTTGGTTTTCTTTGATCTGATGTGTCATTTATTATTATTGTACTATGTGCAGACTTTGGATCTCAGTCAGCATTTTAAAGATGCCCCCAAAGCTTTTGCTTTGCTTTGGATGTGAGCATTGTTTGAAGCTGTCGCTGTGCTTTGTGCATGCTCTTAATCTCCGCCTACATGCTCTGAGGGGTCCATCTTGCTCTCTTTATCAAGTCTTTTCTACCTTAAACACATCCCTGGTTAGGTGTTTTGGGATGTCTGCTCGCTTGCTTTGCTTTAAAGCATTTACCAAAATCCACATTTGCATGTTAAGGAAGTTGTACTGACAAACTTGCCCATCTGTAACAGTACAGAGGACTTCAGCAACTGAGACCATTAGCCATTCATTTTAGCAGTACAGGGACACCCAACTTTAGGTCTCTTGTATCCTTAATGACTGAGCAGAGGTCAGTTTTTCAAGCCCCAGCAGCACTGTGAGTGACTCCACAATCAGCATCTGCCACAATTCCCTCTTCTCCAGAATTCTTCTAGTTGGGAGGGTTGGTCAGCATTGTGAACAGAAGCCCAGTGGGGCAATAGATGACATAGTTTTGAAGGCCATGTAAGATGTTCCAGCATTCAGCGAGGGGAGCCTTCCTTCCTGGGGGTAGAGGGACACTGGCATATAGACCTACTCTGTGGGGCAGCTGGGCAGCTCCACCTCCTCCCCACAGAATATAAAGAGCCATGCTTTGTTTCTCCAATCATCGCTATTGAAATGAAGGCTCCCTACTTGCTTCTTCTCTCTCTCATCGCTGCAGTGGCCAGGAACGATGCTGTCATCCTTGACAGATGCAACTTCTCAGCCATCCTGAAGAATGCAGGTTTGGAGGGATTTTCAGGCACCACAATAGCAGAGTGTGAGTGCTCCTCATTTTGTTCAATCTGCTTTTAACCTCCTCAGTTACTCCAAAATATCCTGGTCCCCAGCAGCAGCTTTTCATTTTATACCTTTGGAGTATTTGTAATACCTACCTGTTTTCAAAATGCAATATGTTAAATCTCCACTGCAACATTCTGTGATCCTAAAATAATGGGTTTTTTAAATGAAAAACAGAGTCTTTAATGCAGCTATGTACCTCCGTTCAGCTCAATTGTCTTTTATTTGATAACCAAATTTCAGCAGTGGAACTCTGGGGGCTCTAGAGAGCTTGTTCACTCCTTGGGCTGGGAGTTGCCGTCCTCTACCATAACTGGTGCCTGCTATAGTTCTTTGATGGGAAATGGTGACTGAGACCATCATGTGATTTTTTGAGCCTGCTTTCCCCCACCTACAGGGATGTGTTTGGTGTTTCACAGCAGTGGCTTTGATACCTCAGCCCTCAATGTGGGGCCAAAGGCCACCAACCACGGGATCTTCTTGCTAAGCGCAAGGTGGTGGTGTGATGACTCCAAGACGCCACATGCACGCAACTACTGCAACATAAGTTGTGAGGGTAAGAAATCATGTCCTTCCATGACCTCTTTTCTCTTTGCTAATAACATTTGCCATCATTCATAAAATTACCTTTTATATTATAAAGAGGATAATACACTTTGTTTACTGTTCAAAAACTATCCTTCTCAAATTGTTTCATTTTTTCTATGAATTGGTCCAACCCTTTTGTGAAGCCAATACCACATCTCATGACAGCGAATTCCAAAGTTGAATTACATGTTGCATAAAAAGTATTTCCTTTTGTCTGACCTTATTCATCCAGGATTCAAATTCACAGGAGACCTCTGGACCTAGTATTTTGAGAAGTGGAAAATAGCTTCTCCTTATCCACTTTATCCACATCATACATAATTTTGTACACCTCAATCGTGTCCCCTCTCATTTGCCGCCTTTCTAGATGAAAAAAGCCCAAATGTCACGACCTTTCTTCATAGGGAAGTTGTTCTAGCTCCTTGGTCACCTTAGTTGCCCTCCCCTGAAACCTCTCTAGCTCCACTGCATCCTTTTTGAGGTACAGTGACCACACAAAATCTCAGATGAAGTGCCTCTTTGATTTATATAGGGGCATTACAATTTTGGCATCTCTTTCTCTTTATTGTCTTTCTATACTCCTTCAAGGGCCACCTCCACCAAAATAGTCCCTCAGAAGTGCCCCTCCTCTTGTATTTAACTCCTTGTCTTCCTCTTAAAATGTACAACGTCCTGAGCTTACAGAGTCAACTGCATTGAGTTTCATGATACTCTAGGCATTCCACAAGGATTCCACACTGCATATGCTTTCAGAAGAGAACATACTGCAAGCCCAAAGGCATTGGGATACTCTGCTGAACAATTAGTATGAGAATTATCATACTTTTGCAACAGTCCAACATTGCAACCCAACTTTGAGTTGGGTTTACACATTAATGCTTACACATTGATGGGCTTACACAATGAGTTTACACATTGATCTAAGTCAGGTTTGTTTTAATCATGGTTTGTTCAGTAAGCCATAATTGGCTAGATTCACACTATAGTGAGTTAGAAACTTTGACTGACAAACCACAGTGGCTGGGCCTGGAGTCATGCAACATGCTAGTTAAGCCACTAGACTAACCACATAATGGCATAGCACAAAGTATGAACTTAATCAACGATGACCTTGTTTTACCTTTCTCAGTTTGGTACTTCCTCTGACTTTAATGATAACTACGCTCAAGAAGACTTTCTAACTCTCCCATCCTTTTCTTCTTCAGCCCTCCGAGATGATAACATTACTGATGATATCCGCTGTGCAAAGAGAGTTGTCCAAGAAAAGAACGGCTTTGTAGCATGGTAAATGGATCGTTTTATTCTTATATACTCTATTATCAATCACATTTACAGGGAGGGGAGGTAAGGTACTGCCATGGATCTTTATTCACTGGAGAAGTATACAGTGGTACCTCGGTTCACAAATGCTTCTGTTCACGAACAATTCGGTTCACGAACAGCTCCGGTCCCAAAATTTTGCCTCCGTTCACAAACACCGGATCGGGTTACAAACAGGATCCGCGGCCATTTTCCCTCCCGTGACATGTGGTCGCAGCTTCCTGTAGGCGAGATTGCAGTGGCAAACAGACATCCTGTGAAGCTTTTTGGTGTGCTTGTTAGCATGGCTCCGAAAAAGGTGCAGAGCAAGCTTGGTCAGAATAAGGGTTTGAAGAAAATAACCATTGAATTGAAGAAGGAAATTGTAGAAAAGCACGATCGTGGTATTCGTGTGACTGATCTGGGCTCGGAGTACAAGATGGCGAAGTCGACAATCTCGACTATTTTGAAGAATAAAGATGCCATCAAAGGAGCTGATGTGGCAAAAGGAGTAACGACATTAACCAAGCAGAGGAAACAAGTGCTGGAAGAGGTGGAAAAACTTTTGTTAGTGTGGCTGAATGAGAAACAGCTGGCAGGTGATAGCGTTAGTGAAGCTATGATCTGTGAAAAAGCCAGGAAATTGCACAGTGATTTACTGCAAAAAAAAACCCTCTACAAGCGCAGCAAGTGAAGAATTTAAAGCCAGCAGAGGCTGGTTTGAAAAATTCCGCAAGAGAAGTGGCATCCACAGTGTGACAAGACATGGTGAGGCTTCCAGTTCTGACAAGGCTGCTGCAGAAGCCTACAAGAAAGAATTTAAGGAATTCATGAAGGCGGAAGGATACGTCGCTCAGCAAGTGTTCAACTGCGATGAAACAGGGCTCTTCTGGAAGAAGATGCCAAAGTGAACCTATATCACGCAGGAGGAAAAGGCACTGCCAGGGCACAAGCCCATGAAGGACAGATTGACCCTTTTGCTGGGTGCGAACGCAAGCGGCGAGCTGAAGATTAAGCCACTACTGGTGTACCATTCCCAGACCCCTCGTGCATTCAAGGAACACAATGTGAACAAGGCCAGACTGCCTGTCACGTGGAGGGCCAATGCAAGAGCTTGGGTCACAAGGCAATTGTTCATGGAGTGGCTGCACGAGGTGTTTGCATCCACAGTTAAAAAATATCTTTCTGACAACCAACTGCCTGAAAGGTGCCTTCTTCTGATGGACAGTGCCCCGGCACACCCTCCAGCCTTGGTGGATGATATGGACGCTGAGTATGACTTTATAAAGGTCAGGTTCCTCTCCCCCCCCCAACATGACACCTCTTCTGCAGCCCACGGACCAGCAAGTGATCTGCAACTTTAAGAAGCTGTACACAAAGGCGCTCTTCACCAGGTGTTTCAATGTCACTGAAGAAACATCCTTGACTCTGAAAGAATTCTGGAAGAAACATTTCAATGTCCTCCACTGCATCAGCCTCATTGACAAAGCCTGGGAAGATGTCACCTACCGGACCTTAAACTCAGCCTGGAGGAAACTGTGGCCAGATGTGTCACTGAACGTGACTATGAAGGGTCTGATGCAGAGGTAGTGGAGGAGATTGTGTCCATGGGCAAGAGCATGGGTCTGGTTGTCGATGGTGCAGACATAGAGGAGCTTGTTGAGGACCATAAGGAGGAGATGACCACGGCAGAACTTGCAGAACTCCAGAGAGAACAGCAGAAAGCGCTTGGTGAGGAGCATTCCACTACGGAAGAGGAAGACAGGGAGGAGGTGAGCAGTGCTGAGATTAAATCCATTATGGAAAAATGGAATGAGTGCCAGGATTTCTTTGAGAAGCACCACCCCAACATAACTGTAACAAACTGTTGAATCTGATGAATGATAACGTGGACTCTCATTTCCGGGGGGTTATGCAGTGCAGGAAAAAACAACTGACTTTAGACAGATTTTTCCCCAGAACTGAGCATGCAGCTAAAAGACAAAGAAGAGAGGAAAGCCTTGAAAGAGATCTCCCCGATGTCCTTTTGGAGGGGGACTCTCCCTCCAAACAATAACTGCCTCCCCACCCACCTTCCTGTCCTCCACGCCAGAAGTCACCTCGAGCAAGGTCAGCGTCCTCTCTCTTCATACTGTGCTGTACTGTACTTTTGTTTCATGTTTTTGTGGTTTAAAAATAAAATACATATGGCTCAGAATGGATTAACCGTATTTACATTGAACCTTATGGGGAAATTTGACTCGGGTTGTGACCAAAAATCGGTTGGCGACCAAATTTGGAGGGGTCAGAACGGATTAACCGTATTTACATTGAACCTTATGGGAACATTTGATTCGGTTCACGACTAATTCGGTTTGCGACCAGAGTCGCGGAACAAATTAAGTTCATGAACCGAGGTACCACTGTATTTGTTGCCTGCATAGTTCCATAGAAGACTACAGTTTGGGGTTATTATTTGTGATTGCCACTGACCCTGTTCTCCAACAAAGGCAGGAAAGCCAAAATAGAAGAAGCCTACGTCTAAAGCCAGGGATTGTTCTTGCCTCTCCTCTGAGTGTTGCATTGTTAAGGTTCTGCCCATACCCTAAGTCAGTGTTTTTCAACCTTGACAACTTTAAGATGTGTAGACTTCAACTCCCAGAATTCCCCAGCCAGCATGCTGATTGAGGAATTCTGGGAGTTGAAGTCCACACATTTTAAAGTTGCCAAGGTTGAGAAACACTGACCGAAATGAAATAAAACAAGAAGGCCAAATTCAGTTCATGAAAGCTCACCAGAGAAAGAAAGTACTGCCACTAGAGTGATCATGGCTAGAATATTGTTGTAGCTTTTCTAGTCTGGCATTCTCCAGATCTGTTTGGGATGCAACTCTCAGAATTCTGGAAGCAGTTGTCCAACACATCTGGATCTGAGACTAGAGTCATTCATTCACCTGCCCCAGCAGGCAAAATGTCATCAGGGAGTGGAGCTTAAGGGAGAGAAGTCCTGTCCTCTTCTGGGTGAAGCCATTCTTCTTGGTGGTATCCACTTCTTTGTGCAGAACACAAGAATCACTGCATTTCTTTTCCTTCTGCCATGAGCAAAGAATCTGTGCAGAACAACAGAGGACATCATTAGAACTGCACACTTTCCCCAGTGGAGCAAGAATGGACACTTTTGGCAGCCAACCAGCAGCATTTCACACGTTTAAAAGGGGAATTTAAAAAATAATAATATGCTTATTTTAGGGCTTACATTGCAATTGTCAGGTGCTTCTCACCTCAGAACAGGAAGCTGTGCTATCAGTTTTCAGCAATCATGACCATGGGGAGTGTGAAGACCACAGGAAAGGGACTGAGGGACTGCTTGAGGCCATGGGGCTACAGGCTGGACACCCTCGCTGCATATCATAGTCAATGAGGATGGAACAGAAGGATTTGTAAACAGAATGATATGAACAATGGAGGGATGAAAGATGTCAACTTGATTACTAGTACAATTGGGCAGTATGGGGGCTCAAGCTTCCATATTGAAACATTGGTACTTTTCTCTTCCCAAGTACGTATCTAGTCAGTTGAATGGCAGCAACATTCTGACCAAGGATTTTTCATTACAGGACTGCCTGGAGGAGACACTGTAAAGGACAAGATCTGAGGAAATATATTGCAGGCTGTGACCTTGAAGAAGTCACCTCTTCACCACCAGTCCCAGAAAAAATCTTTACTAGTGACCACAGGCTAAAGACTACACATCCAGCAGTAGGTCTTCTGAATACACCTTTCCGAGACATGTACCCTGAAGAACCTACTCTCCCACTAAAAGAGCAGCCTAACTCTGAACTCCCAGCCATGGGTTCTTCAGATCCTATAGCCTTTATAAAGGAGTTCCCAAATACCACCCTCCCACCTGAGAATCTTCCAAAATCTAACATTTTGGTAAAAGAATCTCCAGGATTCGGCCCCCACCACATAGTCCCCAAAAGCCCACTGTTGCATTAGGTGAAGCCCTAAATTCCATCCCACCTAAGATTCCTCCAAAGCCTACTGTCTCCAGCAGTTGATTCCAAAAAGTATTCTGTCCCAACATACAGAACCCACCATTTTTGAACAAAAGATGTAAGAGCAAATGATAAAACTAGGATTTTTAAAAACCATATTACACCAAAGTTGCCATGGACATGCATTGATATTGCACAGTCTTTTCCTAGTATGGAGCCATAGTACTCTTATTTGAGGAGGGGGGGGTGTCATTTATTTATTACACTCTTCATTTATAAGTGATATTCTATACATGAAAACAATGTTCCCAATAGAATTAGATAATAAATGGATGTGCCTAGAAAAAGCAAGGGGCATGTACTTTTGCAGTGTAATATGAAAATATACAACATTGCTTTAAATTTTAAAAAATGCAAAACCCTGTCTGAAAATTGTAAGAATAATCAGTCATCTAATATGCCCATTAAACTTTAATTATCCCAACATAAACATTTCTTAGTGATGTGTGCATAAACATTTATAAGATGTAAATATCAAAAGCATTTTCGCTGGTATGTTATGGCTAAAATTCAATCAAAAACAGAAGAGACTTGCTCTGTTTATGGCATCTGTTCACCCTATGAAATATGAAGTGTTACTGCTGTAATTCAAGTCAAATTCATCCTGGAAACAGTTACCTTTGATAGCAGGGCAATTAAGGCTGACTTTAGAGGACTTGCAAAAGACCTTGCTTGTCTGCTTACAGTTACACCTGATTCATGGCTGCTTTACCCTTGGTTGGTTTATCATAAACCATAATTGGCTGAGTGCACACTCTGTAAGGGCAGTATTTTTCAAAGTGTGCTCATATATGGATGGTTGTCAGACAGTGCCTTTTTCACCATCCTTCCTGAACAGTCTTACCAGTGTTCTGAACGCAAAGCAACAGGACATTCCAGAGACCTGGATGAAACCTCAGTTGTCTTCTTTTTTTAACACAAGTGTTTGCTTTTCAAAGGAGGACAAATCATGGTGGGAGATCATGCGGCTTCTGTGCAAAGGCACTCATTCTCCACAGAGAGTTATGACACAGGGGAAGGGGATGAAGGTGGGCTGTGATAATTATCTCGCAGTGGCTGTGTTGGGAGAGACAGCATCAAAAGCAGCTTGTAACCTGCCAATGTTTTGCAAACTGCAGAAATTTAAAGGAGTTAAAGACAAAGAAACAATTTCTTCTTCTGTTTTTTCTCTGACATTGGTAGGATGAATGAATGAATGAAAATCAGTAGAACGTTACTAAAAACTACTTGCTTAAAATTATATTCTTCCCTCCTGTTCTACCCCTATATTTTAAAAATATAGATTAGACTTTTCAACCATCTTATTGTAAAGTTTATATCATGCAATCTCTTTCTGCCTCCAGAACTGATGTAGTAAATTTTCCCACACTAAAATTCTGAAGCAAAAAATTGCTTAGTTGAAAATCTATTCCAAAAGTTGATATTTAGTAGAACTACCTTTGATCACGTGCCAACAAGGCAGCACCACATATAGACCTGCTCCAAGATAAACCTTGATTTACTCATCCTTAACTGAAGTATAATCTGTCAGCCTCAATGCACTTTCATCTCTTTTTACTATGACATTTACCAGTTCATAGTCCTTGCCCACTATCATAGCAGAAAAAAGTACTTCATTTTGTAAGACGCAATCCAAACCAGAAATTTTGGTTTGCAACTGGATGACTTTAAGACATCTCTTATGTGAACTGATAATCACTGTGCATAATAGATATAATTAAAGGTAAACATTCATGGAATTAGCAACAAAATTTCCTTTGCAAATTGATCCTACCTGTATCTGGGAGGTTACTAATATCAATATGCAAAGTTCAAGAACAACTAATACTGCAATAACTAATACTGCAATAGTTTTATCATTTTCCTCTGAGATTCATGTAAAATAGTGTGTAGCATGGATGAGAGGCACATTTTATATTTTTAACCCAAACATACAGTGTTAGATTTTAGTATTATATTACAAAACCAAATGGTTGCCTTACAACTTAGTGTATGTTCAAGTAGATTTTGGTATCATCTAATGGCACTTCTGAACTTTGGTGCTGGAGAAGACTCCTGAGAATACAGTGGAGGGACAAAAAAATAAACTGATGGATCATCGAACAAATCAACCCAGAGTTTGCATTCCAGGCACGAACGTTATCCTACTTTGGACACATTATGCAAAGACCCAGCTTTCTGGAGAAGGGTCTAACACTGGGAAAGGCAGAAGGAAAGAGAAGAAGACAACCAGCTGCAAGGTGGATGGTCTAAGGTACAGTGGCAATGAATGCACTGTTGGAAGACCTGAAAGACCAGGTTAGGGACAGATAGTCATGGAGAAAATCTATCTACAGGTAGGCCTCGACTTACAAACATTTGTTTAGCGACTGTTTGAAGTTACAATAGTGCTGAAAAAAGTGACCTACAACTGCTCCTTGTACTTATGACCGTTGCAGTGTCCCCACAGTCATGTGATTGTGATTTGGGTGCTTGGCAACTGTCGCGCATTTACAACAGTTGCAGTGTCCTGCAGTCATGTAATTGCCATTTGTGACCTTTCCAGCTAGCTTCCAACAAGCAAAGTCAATGGGGAAGCTGACAGGGAAGGTTGCCAGTCAAGGTCATGTGATGTTTCACTAAACAATCATGGTGATTCACTTAACGACCATAGCAAAAAAGGTCATAAAATCAGGTGTGGTCATGTGATGCCTCACTCACATACCGCTTTACAACCAATTTTCCGGTACCTATTGTGGTTATAAGTCGAGGACTACCTGTATATGGTTGCTAGGAGTTGAAAACGACTTAATGGCACATAATCATTCAATCAATCAAACACTATTTGAGTGCACATTTAGCCTCTTGTGGTACAGTATATATGAAGATTTTTTCTGAACTTGTGTCAGAAAAGTAGTTCACATAAAATAAGCATGGGGTAGGGGTACATAATTGACTACAGGTAGTCCTTGCCTAACAATCACAATTGAGACCGAAGTCTCAGTCATTGAGCAAAGTGGTCATTAAGCAAGACACCCACATGACTGCTTCGCTCAGTGACCACAATCTGGGCACTCCCAGTTGTGGTTGTTAAGCGATCTCCTGGGTTGTTAAGCAGATGGAGCGAAAGAGCAAACCTACTCCTGTCCTCTGAGTCAGCAGAAAACATCTTTGCCTTCTTCCTCCTTACTTTTCACTTCACCATATAGCTTAGTACTTATCCAGTTCCATTAACATTAGTAGTATGAGTGACAGCACTGGAAGTATTTGGAGCATATATTTTAATGTCTCAAGTCTGTTCCTTCCCAGCAGTGGAAGATCACAGAGTTTATAGATATTGGAAAACCTTATCTGCTCAATGTGGATGCCACTGATCTTCCCATTATGGTAGCAGTTGCCAAGTTGCTTGGTAAATAAAAATCACCTTGTTTTGGAGAAACTCATTTGTAGTTTTTCATCAGGGCAGAATGTTGCTAAAGCCTAGAGATTCTGCTAAAGGCCATTCTCAGTCCAGAAGAAAATGATGGCACCATCAACATAACAGAGGATGGAAATAGGATCATTATGCAATGAAGAGTGTCTGTGAAACTGATATTGGAAAGAATAAGTACTATGTGTAAGTATAAACATTAAAAGCATGCAAAGCCTCTGACTTCATTTAGAATGGTGATTAGTGGAGGAAGTCATCCTTTGGGTGTGCATTTAACATGCACCTAGGTATTCTCATGGAGCATCATAATCTGGCAAAGGAGCAGGTGAAGATCTAGAGTAGTACCTGTCAGTTTCCTCCATGACCACATAGAGGGGTCGAATCAAAAGTTCCAAAAGAAGTCAAATTATTTACAGCCAAGATGCTACTTGATCCATGCCAAACATACTTTGGCTGGACCACTATTATGCTTTCACGACGGCCTGCTTTAGAGTTTGTCACTTGAAATACTCACTGGATCAAATTTTCTGGGATGAGTCCCTGGCCCAGTCTAGGCTCACTGACAAGTTTACCTCCTCTTGGAAAACAGATACATGCAAGGACTTTTTGTGTAAAAATGACTTTATATGGACTTTTTGTGTAAAAATGAAAAAAATGAACTTGTGATTTATGGTTTTGATGATTAGACAGGGTAGATTTATGGAAGAAGAGTAATATGATGTCACTTTAGAGAGAGAGGTTAAAATATATTTGTATTTATAACTACTGTGAAGAATATTGGAACCTACTTCTTTATACCTTTCTTTCTTTTCTATTATTCAACTTTTCTTTTCTTGTACTTTTTTCTTTTTTTTTCTTCCTTACTTTATATTAGTCTGTGTTCTTATTTTCTTGTTTAAAAGTTTTAATAAAAATTATATACAACAAAGGAAAAAGAAAAGGAAAACAGAGACAGCCTATAATTTGTCCTAATACAGCCTCAAAGCCAAATCCCTGTTAACGATTGGACTAGCAAAAGCTATGCTCGAGGTCATACAGAGTCCTTGACTGGGACCAGCAGAAGGAGAGGTCCAAAGTTTCAAATGCTTGTTACTGGGGCCCTTGCAGTAGCCTTTTTGCTATTCTTAATTATTTTTCCAACATTCTCTCTGCTTTACATAGAATGGCATTTAAACTAGCGAGATTTAATTATTTACTTTTGAGGGCGTTGGCAGGGAAGTTCAGTAACATCCTGTTTAGAGTGCCTCTACGCATGCTTGGGTGAGGCCACTGAGACACTTTCAAACTGGAGTCTTGCCGTGTTGTCATGAACTCTATCCCCCTAACATGTTCATTTTTTGCTTTACTGGTTTATATTCCATCAGCAATTTTCTTTGATCCTTGCCCTTAAATAAATTAATGACCAGTTCCTTTCATCGTTTAACATACATTTCTATAAAGTTTCCTTCTCTAGATCTGTTCCAATTTGATTACACCTTTCTTCAAATGAGCATCCAGAACTAGACAAAGTACGCCAGATGAAGTTTAAGTTATGCAGAATAAAAAGTAATTCGTTCCAACAGCTTGGAAACTATGGTTCTGTTAATGCAGCCTAAAACTGCGTTAGTGCCCCACTCTTTCCTCCTTTGCTAACTGTGCTACACTTCTGACCTATGTTCAGGCAGTAACCAATTCGTAAATTATCCTCCCACGCAACTTCTAAGATCACAATCCTTCATCCCGTACTTGTGCAATTTTTTACATGAAAGAAATGTAAAGGTGCCTCAATTTTTTTTATTATTATTTCCATTTGTTTTAGGATCTGTTCCTCAATTTTCCCTGATATTAATATCAGAGGAATTAATCTATAATTTTTTGGATCCTCTAGATGGCAGCATTGAATGTCTCCAATCTTACACTGGACGTCTCCAGACTTACAACAGTTCCACTTCTGTTTGGTCAGATTTCCCAAATATTTATTTTTTATTTTTATTTATTTATTAGATTTCTCTCCCGCCCATCTCCCCTACAATATGGATTGTAGATGGATACATCATATTTTCTGAGAGAGTAAAAGGCCAATATCATTTAGTATCACCAATATTAAACAAAAATGTGAATTAATCTAAGGCCATTAGATATTCCTAACCATATCCTGATCTTTCACAATTCAAATGACTTCCACAAGGTTGGATTTAGTTTCCATTTTAAGAGAAGAATGAGGAAAATCTGGCAGGTAGTCATTACCCATTAATATTTTACTATCCTTAGTGAGCAAGGAGTCAGAACTGGCAAACTTTCTAGGTGCCGAGAATGGAAAATAAAAATGACAACAATCACACAGGACTTCCAAACCTGAAAAACCTCTGCATTCCCACCTGAAATTCCACAAAATATGTGAGGATATCAACATCCCAAACAATGTTATCCATTCATTTTTTGTTATGAAGGTTTGGGGATGCCACCTAAGAGTAGCACGGGCACCATATTGTCAAGTTCTGAGTGAGCCCATCATTTCCTCCTCCTCAACTTCATACACATACACACTATCATCTGTGTCATGGCTGCCTCAAGATCAGGTCCCACAAGTGAAGAAAAGATGTTCACTCATATATACATTCATACCAGAAAGGATGCAGCAGCTTGTTTAAATACTGCCTTCTGAAACAGTAGTTATGTGCTTCAACTTAGCGCACATCTGAATTTGTGAAACCTGAAACTAACACGTATTTTTAACCTCTGAAACTTGAAAATGCAATGAATTACAATGGTGAGGTTAAGTTTAAGGCAGGTGACACTAGGAAACTTCTAGAACTTGTAGGTTGCCATGAAGATGGGTGTCATCAGAACAGGGCACCAGAGGACAAATGGCAGTTTATGCCCAGAATCTTCTGCTTCTGGAAAAGGCAGACTTGGATATCAGCTGGGATCCGAGAGGGTGCCTGCAAAACCAGCACAGGACCTGAGGTCAGGAGCAGTTAAAGAAAAGTCCTGAGAAAATCCATCAAATCTTCTACGAGATGGTAGAAGACTGCAAGTCTTTCTGGGAAGCCCCCAAGATACCCAGGTGATATATAATTCCTAGATAGTACTGAAAGGTTTAGCATGAAGGGAGAACATTCTCTCACATGTGAGATAGAACATGCAAGACAGAACCAAGAGGGTGTCATGGACTGTATAAAAAAAGACTGAGAACTACTTCCAGGGAAGCAATGGCGAACTGAAGATAGCTTCACTTTCAGCGGAGCCAACGACCACAGCAGAATGAGGAGCTGATCAATGGATCAGTGCCTCAAAATTCCTCCCTGGACAAAGGGAAAGACTTGGTGTGGATTAGAGAAAAACATGATAAAAGGAGACCTTGAAGGCTGGTTACTAGAGGCAACCAGAAATAACTAAAGATTACAATTAAAGAAGACCCACTAATACAGATGGAGAAAAGTATTTTAATTCTGGAAGATTTCAAGGATATTTGGCAACAATGTACTCAGAGATTTCTCTTAAGCTTGTCTGATACTTGACTTCCAGAGCGCTCCACCCGCTAGATTGCTAGATTGCAATCTCTTCACAGGGAGAAGATTGCAATCTCTCTGTAAGGAGTACCTGTGGGTGATCCTGTCAATCTCCTTTATCTGGAGATTATTTTTAAGAGCTGGACCAAGTCCAAGCCGTGGTGCGGAGCCTTCAAAAGGACACTAGATTTGCTTTATTTCCTCTTTTAACTAACATTGTAAACTCCCTATTTGTGATTTATTTGGTAATTAAAAACCTCCTGAAAGACAAGTTGCTGTACACTGGGAGAATTTCCTGATATCCTGAGAGAAAGAAGACTAAAGTAAGTTTAAAGATCAAAAAGATATATTTTAACATTTGGAAACAGCGAAAGGGAATTAAGAATGTTGATTGGGGACAGTTAAGAGGCTAGATGGGTTTAAACAGCTTTTTAAAGGATTGTTTTAAACATTTAAGAAAATACATTAAGTGAATTTGGATTTAAGTGCAAGAAAATCTGCCCTGGGAAAGTTTTGCTTCTGAAAATAAACACAAGATAAGACTGAGCTTTCAAGGTCAGAGGGAATGAAGACTAGAGCAATATATCTCTTTTAATGTAATGGAGGAGTATCTTCCTTTCAAAGAAGAATCTTTAGCTGTTTAGAATCAGTGTGTCCAGGAACTATTTTTAAAACTGGGACTAACAGAGATTGTAGAAGAAGAAAAGATTTTACTGGATAAAAAAGCAGTGGAGGACTTGAATAAGGATTCTAAAATGGACTTTAAAGAAATGCCAGATTTTAAGAGAGACATGGAAAAAGATGCTGTGGACCTGAAGATGGACTCAAAGTTGCTTGATTATGAGAATGATGTGGAGAAAGAAGCTGTAATGGACCGGAAGACTGACTTTTGAGAATTATTCTATTTTGGATATACAGAAGGGAAATAACAAATCTCTGAAACCTTTTCTGAAAATAGATAGGAAGAGAATAATAAGATTGTTATTTGGGGTTTTATTTGGAGAAGAGACTAAAGACTGAGCTTTTCAAAAAGAAGAGAAAGGAATTCAAAGTGGATTTATCAGATCAAGGTTAAATTGTCCATGGTTTGATCTTGGATTGTTAATATTGAATTTTCTTTTACTAACCAGGACTGTAAGATGATGATTTATACCTGTAAAAGTCATTTATTTGGTTTAGCTTAAAACACATATGCGATTATTACCGGACTTTTGTATGCTTAAGGGGAGAGATCTTTTAGGTTTCATTTCTCAGAAAAAACTTAGAAGTAAAAATGCAAAATAGTTCTATTTGTTTAAGCTTAAAATACATAGTTTATTATTACTGGTACTCTTAATGCTTTTGCTGATTAGATTAATTGTTGAATATTTTTTATAATTCAGTTATTAAATGAGAAAGGGGATGAAGAGGACTTTTTTTTTTTAGTAATATTAGAGAAGGTATTAAATTACTGTTAATACATATACTTGTTTGGAGGGAGGAAGAAGTCATCTTTTATATTTCTTTCTTTCTCTTTCTCTGTTTGTAGTTTTTTTAGTTTTGTATTAGTATGTGTGTAAGTATGTATGCATGTATGTGTATGTATGTGTGTGTGTGTGTATATATATACACACATATATACACACACACACATACATACATACACACACATACTAATATATACTTTATATATATATAAACTTATATAAAAAAAGATTGATACTATAAAAATGGGTTTTAAAAAGGAGATGGGATACAACTGAGAATCAGGCTTTTTTGGATATGGATTTAAAAATGATAGAATACAAGAATGATATTGACAAAGATGCTACACAGGACTTACAAATGAAACTGGCTGTTTTAATAGCTAAAAGGGCTAATAGCTAATAATTATTAATACAAATAATAAATCAGAAGAGTGACTTGGATGTGTGGATTTCAACGCAGAAGAGTAACTTGGACAACTTTCTTATTTTGGACTTACAAAAGAGATGTGTTACACTTATGAAGTAGTTTCTGAGAAAAGATAGAGAGAATGAAAATAAATACGCTTCTGGGACATTACTTAAAAAGGAATAAACATTGAGGCTTTTTAAACCAAAAAGGATTATAAAGTTGGTTTGTTCGATCAAGGTTAAAATATATGTTTTTTCTTCTAGTAGCTTTTAATAGATTTTTCTTGACCAGGACTGAATAATGAGACCTTAAAGATTTGCCATTAGATAAGATATGGGGAGAAGAGATGTTTTGTTGCATGATTAGAGAAAGTGATGGGTTATGATGTTAAAACTGAAAGTGTTAAATTTGTGAATGAATTTCTGAGAGGAGACGAAGAGAAAATGATAAATTAATTTGTGGGGTATTATTTGAAGCATTTAAAGATTAAGATGTTCTGGTAGCTCTTAATGGATTTTTTTTATATTAAGTTCAAACAATGAGCTTTTATAGGTTTGCTTATAGGTATAAGATAAAATATGAGAAGAGATTTTGTTGTTTTATTTTTAGAGAAAATGATAAGTTACTGTGTAAAGGAAAGGAAAAGAAAGGAAATTGATTTCTTGTTTAATATTATATAGTTATTTCTGGTAACCCTTAATGGTCTTTTGCTGATTAAGATTGTAGGGGAGATGGGCGGGAGAGAAATCCAATAAATAAATAAATAAGATTGAATGATGAGGTTTTATTATCTACTAATAGATAAAAGATACGATACGGGATGAAAAGGTGTTTGGTTGAAATGTTAGAGAAGGTGGTAAGGTACTGAAATTGTACTTGTCTTGATGAAGGGGTAAATCATTTCTTTACATATTCTTTCCTCTTTTGATATTTTTCTTTTTCCTCCCCCCGCCCCTTTTTTTCATTTCCCTTTGCACTTTTTATTCTTTTTTTCTTTTTATATTTTTCTCAGTTAGTTTTTTATCTCTGTATTTTTAACTTTAATAAAAATTATTGTTAAAAAAAAGTACTGAGGACCGTGTTCAGGAGGAAGCCTGACTAATCAGATTAGTTTGGATTGGTATGTATGTCCAGCTTCTTGACCCATTCTCAGCAGGTCCCACCATTGGTTATTCAGGCCTCATCTGCCTGAAAGGTTAGAAACTTGTATACTTAGACTTAAAATCTTGTTAGAAGGTTAGTTAAAAGCACTCAGATATGGATTTGGAGTTGGGGGTGATTTCTCCCTCAAACCTACTATAAGGAGATGGTTCCAACAAAGACATAAAAATAGAGCTGAATACTTTAGGCATGGCCACATAGTCAAAATATTTAATCCACCTTAATTGGGTTGCCACGGGACATACAGTGGATTGTTTTCCTCAGTAAATAAATGAACAAGTATAATGTTTTTGACTCATTTTTTAATAGGATTCTCTTTATCTAGTTTAGGACTTGTGTGGATAACAGATCAAGTTTTAGGCCATATTTATGCAGAAATATTGAAAATTCAAAAGGGTTCACAAATTTTAAAGCATCGCTGTATATGTGTATGAGAGAGGGAAAGACATGCAGCCCTTTGTCTCCTCCTCAGAATTAATTATCTCTTTTTAATAAGCCAATTACACCCAATGGTTTTATGAACTCTGAGTAGTTTATATATGACCTAGGATGACAAGACTTCTTAAAATATATAGCCGAGATAAAAAGGGAGTGAGTATTCTCTTAAATTACAATCTTTCTCAGCCACAGCCTTCCAAATTTTCTTTTATACCAAAGGGACATTGTATATTCCTGCCGCACTTCAAGTACATTCAGCCCAAGTTCAAACACAATTATTATTCAGTGCACAGATAGGCCCATACAAGTCCTTTGTCCCCTTCAAAAGGGGACAGACTAAGTTCCTCAGGATCCTATTCCAAGTCCCATGTTATGTTTCAAATGCAATCTTATGCCACAAGGCCAGCATTAGTAAGATTGAATCTAGTGCCTGGATACATATTTTCACATACTGGACTAAACTGCTCTTCTCCCTAGCAGGTCTTTCTTGTGGTGGTTGTTAAGCAAATCACTGTGGTCATTAAATGAATCATGTGGTTCCCCATTGATTTTGCTTCCTGGAAACTGGCTGGGAAGGTCGCAAATGGCAATCATACGACCTTGGGATGCTGCAACCATCGGAAGGGCCAAGCACCCAGACTGTGATCACGTGAGTGCAGGGGTGCTGCAACAGTTGTAATTGTGGGCACTGGTCCTAACTCACTTTTTAGCGCTGTTGTAACTTCAAGCAGTCACTAAACGAATGGTCATTAAGCAAGGACTACCTGTATTTCTAAGTAGCACTCACGCTCCTTAGAGACCTGCTACTTATTTAAATCAAATCACTGTTTCTAATCTAAGGAGAGCCCTTACCTTATCAGCGATTTTAGAGGGGAGATACAAAGGGATCCCATTTGAATCCAGACTCTGCCCATGTGGTGAAGGAGCCATAGAAACCACCAAACATGCCTTACTGTACTGTCTATTTTATGCCGACACTCACCGTGAGCTGCTAATTCCACACCTAATGAAATATCCTGGTCACTCTGATCGGTTCTATTTAAATCTTTTACTTTCAGTTTCAAATGACTCTATTTCCCTAAGTATGGCCAAATTTTGCTATGTAATATGTAAGATGTATAGCAGTTTGATATGTTTGCCTAATTAGCTAATCAATATCAATTTTATGTATCCAAGGGTTTTTAGGGACTGTCATCAAGCCCAATAAAGATTCTATTCTATTCTAATCCTTCTCTAGACCTTAACAAGAAGTGTCTGTCATAAGTTGCAGACTGAAGGATTTTTATTTATTTTTCTTCAAAGCCATAGCACTGCCATAAAAAACTGACATCTTTTCTCTTTTGAAAGGATCATCAAAATAAAGACGTTCTTAGACAATCAAATTGCTAAAAAGTAACTCTGAGAAATTGTTTTATGGGATTTCCACTAACCTGACAGAATCCAAAAGACCATTAGAGAGTTATGATAATTCAGAAATTTCAATATCAATGGCATTCCACATGGCATGTTCTCCGTCTGCCCCAATTATGTACCTTCTACCCCAAAAGACATTTCCACTGCCACTTCAAATATACTTGAAGAAAGCAACTCAGGAATTCTTACAACCCAGCTGTAAACAGTGGTCACTTCCCTGTAGTGTTGATGGAGATCAGAGGGTAGCTTCAGTAGATTAGCTACTTTGCAACAAAAGGTGACATTTCAAGTGGAGAATGCCTAGTTCACAGTCACCAGACTAATTTTCAAACAAAGAACTGTGATGTCCATTCTCCTCTGAGACTAACATCTTCTGGATCTGGGCTTCATATACTAAATATGCATTTTATCAGCAGGCTTCCCCCATCACAGCTATTATATCACCAACTGCCCAGTGAGAAGAATCCTAACAGCTGATCTTTCTTTAAGTAGCATACACTGTTTGTAAGCCACTTTGAAGGATATTTGTCCTGAAAACTGGTATATAAATAACCGAAACAAAGAAATATCAACGTTACATTGACATGGTCTACAGTCCTGAAGGAAAACGAAGCTGGAATAGTAAATGTGACCACAAATTGGAGGATGCAACCCTGAGAAACCACTTTAAGAGAATTTTATCCTTATAGTCCCCACCCACCCACTGTAAACTCCAATAAAAGTTATTATTTCATAGAAGTTGCCATGAGAACATGAAATTGTGAGACCCCATAGCTTGACTCAAGAGACATGCCACCATTTTATGTAAGCTAAAAACATTCCCAGTACAATTCTGAACCCATGTGGCTTCAGTAGGAAATTTGTGAATCAATGGCCAGTGGGCCATATTATCCTCACCCCTGCGTGCATATCAGTCATAAAAAAAATAAAGGAATCGAGACTTAGGACAAATTTGCACAGCAGCCTCTCTCCCATGTGCTCACAAACCAGTCTGAGAAGTCTAACCCTAAAGAGAAAAAAGAACAACAAAAAAAAACACTTGCTGTTTCAAATTTTTAATACATTAAAAAAAAATAGAGCCCAGTTCTGATTGATAATTCTTTTGAGGATAGTTTCATTCTTTCCTTCTGAAAGAAAAAATATCACACATCGAGAAAAATGGACAGACTGCAAAAGGCATGGGGGAGGGACAGGCAGGGGTGGCCGCTGCCGCTGCCACCAGCTACACTGAAGGAAGACATGAAACAAAAGCACAAATTAGCAAGTGACATACAGCTATGGCTTCTGTAGAACTTCCCTGAACAGAACATGCTGGAATCTCTCAGCATATAGAATGGCAACTCAGCCACTTCCTCTCAAGCAACATTTGTGGGACCTTTACTGCTCCCCAGAGCGTAAGTCTTGCTGATCCTCAAACAGAATTCACCATCCAAGCTCCACAATACTGAAACAAAGGAAAACATGCCTGAGGCAACAATTCAAGTTCTAAACACGTCTGGGAAAACGTCTTGACCATAGGGATTCTGTCGAAGAAGGAGATTCTACTATAAAATCCCATTCTTCCTGTATCTGGTGATGGTCATACTGCGTGTGGATCTATAGTTCACCAGGCCAGTGCTAGATATGGCAGAGTGGGGCCAGGCAAGCAAAACCAATGGAAACAAGATCCCAAACTGATGCATTAACCACCTCCACATGCCCATCATATCAACCTATAACACTACATTGCCAAGTACATAAAGTTTTAAAAGTACACAAAACTGGTGGTCAGCACAAGTTGCTGTGATGCACACTGTCCACCCGGTAACTCTCTAGCAGGAAATGCGCAAATGGCTGAAGCACGACTGGAATTTAGTCTTCAAAACAAACTTATCTTAACACCAGAAATGCAGAAGCAAGTTACCAGGGGGAAAAGCCAGAGAGAAGACAACAAGGGGAATATATCTTTTTGTGCCAAGCTAGTGAACATGAGAAAAAAAAATAAAGCTATTTATGGCAAGGAATCATCCTTTTAGAAATCCAAGCCATTTCCAGTGTCAAAATGAAACTTCTGCCCATTCTCAACCCAGAAGGCTGAGTCTGTCCCAAAATTCCCTTGGCCAGCTTGGTTCTCAGTGAGTGCTGCTTCCTGATGGCCAGGGGTTGAGACGGCACTGTGGGCAGCAGCCTGAATACACAAGAATATCACAGGCCTCAGACCGTTCTCCAGCATGCCACCCTGCAGGCCAACCCGAACAAAGCTGGTAGGCCTCCAGGTCGCAGATCAGTTCCACCACCTCATCAACTGTGGTCAGGCGGGCAGGGTGGCTGGCGTAAAGTTCATGTTCCTGAGGCACCAGCAGGTCTTGCACCACCACATGGAAAAAAAGGCCTGGGCGGATATGAATGACTGCGGCAGACATGGTGGAGTGTTTCGAGCGCTGGATGAGACGCAGGTCTGGGCTGCCCAGTGGAGGCAATACTTCCCAATGAGCAGGGAGGGGGATCTCATTCAGCTCAGCCAAGAACTCTCGCAAGACACTGTCCAACTGAGAGAGGGGCTGCACTCCACCCAGGCTGTAGACTTCCATGATCTAGAGGAAGAGCAAAAAATGCCAGCTTAGTACCCATTAGTATCCAAAATAACCTTAGATATGCTGCCATTTCCCCCAGTTTGGATTAAATAGGGCACAGGACCCTCTATTTCAAAGCCATTCCTTGTCATGACTAGGGCATTGACTAAAGGTCTCAACTAATGCAGCAGTTCAGCTCCCAGATATGTTTAAAGCACAATTAGTCTTGGGTCTGGGATGAAGTGGTTTAAGAATGTAGTTCATCTGTCCAGGGAAATCACATTTTACATATTCTGAAAACAGTAACATTTGCACTAAAGGACCACTTTTGCACTCTGGAGTTTCTTCCTGTCTCAGTTTGGCTTCTGGACTTTCACATGGCAGGAAATGTCTTTCAGCAACAAACTAAGGCAAACTACAACTCCATCTTGATCAAGAGAGTCAAGGCACTGGTAACCTCCACATTAGATGACTATAATGCACCATATGAGGCACATTGAAAGCTGCCCCAAAACTGCAACCTGTAATCTAGTGCAGGTAGTCCTCAGTTAACAATGGTAATTGGGACTGGCAACTCCATTGCTAAGTGACACGGTGCTGAGAGCGGTGACAAAAATAAAAATTGATAGGACTTTTTTGCTTAAGGAAACAGTAATTTAAATTCCTTCCCTACCTTGGACAGTTATTATATGTGGAAAACAGGGAATTATTTTCCATTAGAACTTACTTTTATACTTGAAGAACTAGCCAAACATAATGAAGGAACAGCTGATGTATCTTGAGAGAATCTCTATCTGTGAGCTGTGGTCAGGAAGAGATGCTCCCAAAAAAGGTTTTAGCATATTTTATGGCTACAAGTATTTCTTCACAATGAGACACTAATTGCTATCTTGGATCAATCAATGGCAATTAGCAAAATATGTGGGTGAATTAAAATGTATCACTGCATCTTCCTACAGAAATACTCAAGACTTTCTCTATAAAAGTAGAATCTTTGGGCTTATGCTAGTCAGCCTTGAGATAAGCTAGATAACAGATTCAAACTGGGCCTCAGCATTTAAATCATCAAATAAAAGGATTTGACAAGACAAAAGCTATTCACTCACTCAAATGTAGCCAGATTGTAGTTTGGGTTACACTCAACAGAATCTGAAATCTGTGGGTGTAATGCTAGCCAACAATGTTTCAAATCTTTTCCTGTAGTTATCTGAGTCCTTGACAAGGCCAAACCTAAGTAAATGTTCTGTGCCTGTTCTACTGAAAGAGACACCAGGTGATTTAAACGAAATCAGACTGATTTACTCTTTTTATTCCTTGCTGAAGGATGAGGAACTTACTAAAGCTAGAGAGACTTAACCATACTTCAACAAATATGTAGGCTGTAGTCAAAGCACTTGGGAACAATTATTGACAATATTAAATTTTACAGAGTCCTCTTTGCTTCTGGAATCTATTAATTTACACTTCTTTTTCAAGAATCCTCAGGCTGGAAAGGCCAGCAAGAACCTGATCTAAGAATCCATACAATTCCTAGATAAGGATCAAGAAGGAATTATGCAGCTTCCTGACATCATGGAAAGTAATGTGCACTAGCTGAGTACTGATATGAAGGAGGAGGAGTTCAGCAGAACCAACAGCAGATGTTATAACGGAAGTGAAGGGATTCCTGACTTGTTCTCTTTGGATGGGACTGAAAAGAACAAGCATGGATTGAAAACTGAGGCCTCCTTAATACTTACAGACTTCATTTTCAATCTCATTTTGCATCCTCTGTGATATAACTTTCATTAAGTTTAAATGATGAAGTGACCTAGTGTTAATATTTATCTTCCTCCACATTGACTGCAGATAGGAAGAGAGATCTGGGGCAAATTAGAGGTGTGTATTATTGTATTACCCCAGTGCTTTTTTCATTTTAGCTGAGATTTTAACAGCAGGATCAGTCCAAATGATCTTTTAATACAGTCACATTTTAATAATTGCCTCCCTGAATGTGATGGGTTTAATTTTATCCCGAGGTGACAATCTAAAGATAGATGTGTTAATTTGCAGGTTTTTTGTTTGGCCCAAATGTCTTAAAGGCAGATTTCTTTATTTTCATTTGGAATGTAGATGATCACAGTAACAGGGAACATAGACTATGGTCTAGCAACTGAGGCAGTGTCACAGATGTTAACCTCTCCTGCCAATTATACGAATCAGTTGTTCAACTGAATGTCAATTGCTGCCCATCAGGTTAACATCTTCCTTTAGTTTGCACTTGAGTATGCAAAAAAACGATTTCAGGATCATTCCTGCCAATTTAGGATGTACCCAACTTAGCTTGTCTTAAAAGATGACTAATGTAATTTCAGAGCTTCTTAAATGGGAAAATTGTTTTGAACTCCCATTTCCCTAATTACTGAGGCTTTGCCAAAGGTAGTTCTGGATTTATTTCAGAAGTTAACCCAGCAATTGGAGACATCCTTAGACAAGTAAAGATGTTGATGATTCTAAACACTGATTTGATTTTACTGCAGCAATTAATATCATAATTGCAAAATATAAATTATACAGATTAAGTAATTGGACCATCCTACTGCATATATTAAATTGCCAAAATAAAATATAAAGCTTAAGAAAGAAAAAAGGGAAAAGCAGGGGTCACTTGAGAGCATCTTTTTCAGGCCTCCAATTCCAAGAACTCTTGTTACCTTCTGTTGTATTTCAGCCAGATCTCATCTGGAGAAAGGGGCATAGACCCAAGCTGGACACATACATTCCAGGAAATACATGGGAAGTGTATTTTTCCTCTATTTTTGCAAAATGAAAGCAGCTGCCATCAGAGGTCAACCTTGGCTCCTTGTCTGAGTACAGGTGGTCCTCATTTAGCAACCACAATTTGTTCACGTCTCAGCCATTAAGCAAAATGGTCACTAAGTGAAAATCATGGTAGCCTAGGCATGACTGTAACTGTCTTTACATTACTTCAGCCTTCTATATTCAATTTCTGTTATCCTTCATGAAATAGACATTTTTAACAACATTTTGTACATTCTTATTCAAAGATCTCTTTAATTCTAACATAAGTACAAAATTAGGCAAAATAATATTATGCTACAAAAATAAAGAGAGTACAAAATCAGATTTTACAACTATAGTACCTGTAAACTAATTAATTGGATATAAATCCTTTGAAACATTTGTCTTTTTCTCTGTTTTTGAAAATGCTGGATACGCTAACATAGCTGGTTAATGGCTGAGGATCATCTGGGTCTTGTATTCCTGTGGATGGGGAAGGTGAAAGGGAGGGAAGCAGAGTTGAGGAAGGAGTATCTTTCTTAAGGAATCCACTAAATTTGGTTTACATGTTTTTTTTCTTTTTTTCTTCATATGTTTCACAATAACACTTTAAAATTTCATGTATTCCCTGATGTACCTTTCTAAAATGTTCTACATTTGGATCCATATTTTCAAATTCTGATAAAGTTTTGCTGACAACAAGAAAACGCCAGCCAATCTTTTCACATTGAACTTTTTGGGCTCAACTACTTCTTCAACCCTTTGTGCTTCCAAGTCTTCTCTTAGTTTGATTAAATCATTTGAAAAATCTCCCTCAGTGTAGGCTATAAAATTTTTCACATGTTCAGCATCAATCTTTAAATCAAGGGATTTTGTGTCAATTTTTTTTCATTTATTTCATTCAAATCTTCATTTTGGTCAAATCCTTCAAAATTATTTACAAGAGCAGCAAAATGTTGTACAGGTAGTCCTTGACTTACAACCATTTGTTTAATGACCCTTTGAAGTTATGACAGTACTGAAAAAAGTGACTTACAACCAGTCCTCACACTTATGACCATTGCAGCGTCCCCTCAGTCACATGATCAAAATTCAGGTGCCCGGCAACCAGCATGTATTTACGACAGTTGCAGTGTCCATGATTGCCATTTGCAATCTTCCCAGGGGCTTCTGACAAGCAAAGTCAATGGGGGAAGCCAGATAAGTCATGATTCACTTAATGACTGTGGCAAAAAAGTTCATAAAATCAGGCACAACTCACTTAACAATGGCATTGCTTAGCAATGGAAGGTCCAGTCCCAATTGTGGTTGTAAGTTGAAGACTACCTATAAACACTTTTTCTAAAACCCTTGCATGCATTTCACACTAACATCCTGCCAAGCTGCTGCAAAGTTTTTGATGCAATGGAGAATACTGTAGTCTTTCCAAAACTCGGGCAATGTTACTGTTTTATCCTCCGTTGCAGTTATGGCTTTGGCAAATGTTGCATCTAAATAGTATGCCTTGAATATTGAGATAGCTCCTTGGTCCATAGGCTGTAGGAGAAGGGTGGTGTTTTTTAGTAGATAAACTACCTTTACATCTAGGTGGAAATCGTTAAGATGCAAGGGATGTTCAGGTGCATTGTCAACAGGCAGGAGAATTTTAAAAGGAATTCTTTTTTGCAAGCAATATTCCTTTATGAAATAATCCATAAACCAATCCTCAAAGAGTATTTGCGTCATCCAAGCCTTCCCGTTGGATCATTAATAAACAGGCAGTACAGGCTCACCTATGTTTCTGAACACACAGGAGTCATCTGATTTGTGGATCAGAAATGACTCCAGCTTGAATCTGGCGACATTTCTGCCCAATAGTATGGTTACTCTATCCTTAAATGCTTTATATCCAGGCATTGCTTTGGCTTCTTTGTGTATGTAGGTCCACTCTGGCATTTTTTTCCAGTATAACCCGGTTTCATCCACAACGAATACCTGTTCAGGCAAATAGTTCCCTTCTGCTACGATATCATCAAGTTCATCCAGGAAACATTTGGCAGCTTCTTCGTCAGTGCTTGCAGCTTCACCTGTTGTGTGTGTGTTATGGTAATGAAATTTTTGCTGAAATCTCACAAACCAGCCACGGTTGGCAATGAACGTTTCAGCACACTCTTCACCTGCTTGTTCCTTTGGTGTTTTGAAAATTCTGTGTGCCTTAGCCTGAACGAGAAGAAGGCCAATCAGCACCCTCTTTTATAACTGATCTTTGATCCAAAGTAAACGTTTTCCCTTTTTGTGGATAAGGCCTTTTCGCTGTCTTATTATAACTTCTCTCATTCCTGCTGATCCTTTCATTGCCTCTCTGATCTTTTCCTTATCCTTCAAAATACTGGAGATGGTAGAATGGGCCAGGCCTTCTTCTTGTGCTATAATAGTTACCCTCTTCTCAGCATCATATGCTTTGATGATCTTCATCTTCAAACTGAAATTGGTTTTTTTCTTCTTGCTACTTCCTTCAGCTGAATGGAGTTCTTTCTCTTTGAAGACATCTTGGTATGGGGTATAAATGCGCATAAACAGTAAATAAGCAAGCGAAAATAAAAGCAGGTTATATGTGATACCATACTAACTGTAATGGAGAACGTGTGACAGAGAGACAGAAAGAGATGCTGCAAAGGTCATAAAAGGTCATAAATGCACACATTGGTTGCAAAATTACTTTTTTTTATCACTTTCGTATTTGCGAATGGTCACTATTCAAGGTAGTCGCTAAACAAGGACTACCTGTGGTCAATTTTTTCTACTTCAGAGACAAAGAAGCTGCTGGCTAAAGCTGGGAAAATCTCAGGGAGAGATAATATGGCTCTAGAAGCAATTAAAGAAAATCTAGATTGGTGAGCCTCTGTTCTGGCAACCTTTTTAACCTGGGTTTCTCAAGTAACATGCACACTTAAGGACTGGGTCTATCAATCATTACCCCTATTTATAAAAAGGCAAGAAATGTGCTCCAGCTAATTATCATTTCATTAGTTGGCTGGTTTATCAGCAAACTATACACCATACTGGAAGCTGCTAGATTAGACAGAGCAGGAAAATATATCAGCGGAGAAACATATAGGATTTAGAGCTGGCCAGCTAACTCAATGTTTAATCCCACAGCATTTAGTAGGAAAATGTACTTCTACTCAAGAAAAAGTACTTTATTCCGGTTTTGTAGATCTCAAATAGGGCTGCTGTTTTGATTCACATGGATATCTTATCGAATAGATTAGAAACTTTATTGATTTAGTCACCTGACCATATCAAAAGTATAAAACCTATACAAGTATACAAGTAAACACAAAGAAAATAGTAGGACATATTCATAATAAGTCATCACCCCTATAGTTAACCCCAATCTGATCTAGATAGTCTGCCCTCTTCAAAATAGCCTTTGATATAAAGAGCGCTGTCTTACTAGTGATACGCAGGTTCATTCCCTGCAAAAAGTAAGACGGTTTTTCCTGGGTGCCTGAGTACTGTTTAGTTTTTAAATAAGAATCTAGGTAAACAGCCCTTTCTGCAGAATATAATTTGCAATCAAAGAGGATATATGCAATGTCTTCAACAGCTGGTGCACCACAGATACACAGTCTTTCTTCAAATGGAACTCCATGAACCTTCCCATATCTTACCGTGGACTCTAATTGTTCAAAACGAGCTCTAGAAAAAGCTCTTCTAAGATGAAGGCATATAAGTTGTTAAATATTTTTCTAACTGGGAGGCTGATTTGTGCTGAGCCAGCCACTTCAAGGACTTAACATGTTTAAGGGATGCAATATCATCTTAGGCAGCACATCCATGACTCTTTGTCTGAAACTTTTCTTGGCCTTCAGATCCGAACGGACTGGGAATTGTGGATATCTTATAGAGAAAGATGTAATTATTGACTTTAGACAGGTATTTGTGGGCACTAATTAAGAAGCTCTGTTATAACACCTTTATGCAGATAGGGTTAATTGGTACAGCCATGTCTATATCAATTTGGAAAGGAATTAAATGTTGATATTACCTATCTCTCATTTATTTTTGTGTTAACTCTACAGTTGAAAGGCTGACTAGTACAAACTTTCATTCACCCAATCTGGCTGGAAGATGCAAAGGTATTTTAAAATATTAATTATCAAGAGACAAAGGTAATGAACTTTACAAAAAGACCAACCTAACATAGATGGCAAATAAATGGCACCAGAATTGACAAAGTTATGCTGTTTAAATGGGGGAAGGGAAGAGAATGGCACTTTAGGTAATAGAGCCAAGGCAGACGAAAATCAAATCTTAGCTTGTCATACTATAGTGATCACCATATATCATCTACAATTATGATATTTGAAGCCAAGGTAGTGGCATAATCAAAATTTCTAGACATTATCTTCTCAATCCCTGATGAGTATTAAATGAAAACTTACTTACAGTTTGCAATCAGTATAAGCATAGGCCCATTTATTTAATTATAGGCTTCAATTAATTCTTTGTTATGGACTGGCACCTGTAATTTTATTAATTTTCATTCTTCCTGGAAGAGATGCAGGGCAGCAAACCTATAGTCTTACAGAATTACCTGTGATTTTAGTATCTATAGGTTCTAGATAGCACTCAATTGGCTTATGAATTTCAGAGAGATCAGAGTGTAGGACATGGTACCTTCAAAAAGTCATAGCCAGAAACAAAGAGCTTCTGTGTTGATATGGTTTAATGTCAGCCTTGCTATAGTTTTGTACTACTGCTCTTATACAAATTTGCATCTTATAGATATTATTTTAACAAAGATGGCTGGCAGGCTGGAACAACAATATGTATCCTTTCTATTATCAGGTATTAAGTTTTATAGCTGGTCAAGGACCATAATAAATTTGTCATAACAAAGTTTCCATGCAATTACCCCACAATCCACACCCCAAATCTTTTAACAGTTGAAAAAAACTACGATCAGTCCCAAAGGCCTCCTTCATCTCACTGATCTCAGTATCTGTTGTTGTTACCCATCAACTTATTGTGATTCTCATCCCCAGGATGGGGAACAAACTTGCCCAGGCTCAACAGTCAGAAAAGAAAAATCTAAAGAGTTATTGCCACAGTGCCCAAAATTATTCAGTTACTCACTACTGGAGGGTGCATTTGCTGCAATGGTCCCACTTCATTGTCTTCTAGATCATCCAGAACCACCACTTCTGTGCATGATGTTCCTGATAGCCTCTTAAATTGGGGGAGTCCTGCTGATACCTGCAGTAATTAGAATAGGCACAAAGTTTAGTTTAGAAAAGCCAAACAGGCCTTTCTATGACTTCTCAGTGCCCAAACCCTGGTCAGACAACAAATCTGGCATCAGAGGGGAGCTGTACATACAAAGACACATACAAACAAAATTTCAAAGGAAGCTGAAGGACAGATTATGCAGAGAAGACAAAATACATGGGACTGCAAGGCAAATCATATTTAATAGTTGTATTTTATGCTGTACTATTTATGTTTTTATTGGTTTTAACTGCTTGGTTGTGAACCGCCCAGAGTCCCTCCTTGTGGGAAAGTTGGACGGTGATATAAATTTGATTTATAAGCAAACAAACAAACAAACTACAACAGACCTCCCAACAAGTCTCTTTGAAACATCTCTTTAAATGTGTGAGCCCAGAAATATATATTGAACAGTTGGGAATCCATGAAACTACAGCTATAAGAACATAAGTAGTTCCCTGCTGGATTGGACCCTTGGCCCATCTAGTCCAGTAGTCTGTTCTCACAGTGGCCAACCAACTGCACAAGAAAACCCACTTGTCTCCCAGCAGATGGCCTTCAAAGGCAGTCACACTGCCATCAAGTGTAATAGTCATTGATTTCCATGAATTGGTCCAAGTGTTTTTTGAAACCATCCAAAGCAAAGGATTGAGAGATTAAGATTTTTTCCCAGGTCAAAACTTCACAAGCATCAAATTGCAATTCAGTTCCTTTGTTCAGTTCTGAATGGGAAGGCTTGCTAAGTCTGTACAGAGTCTATGTCAGTTTTATCAATTAAGTTAGTGACACCCTTTTCCTGTGTCCTGCACTTCCATATTCACTCTAGTATGGAGTAGAAGGACTTGAATTATAACGGAAAATCATTTTACCAGAACACTAAGGTACTTTGACAAGGAGATATACCTTAAGCTAGAGCTTACCGGACAGTCATTGGATGACTGACAGTCCCCACTTGGTTCTGCATGTCCTTGCTTGATTTTGGGAGAGGTGGCAATAAGGAGATTGACTGCAGGCAGTTTGGTATCTGGATCCTATCAGATACATTTACCGAAACATTAGAGTCCATAAATGAACAGGTCTTAAACCTGGATATTTCAAGCCGTATAAAAGCTGCATTTTTTAAAAAAAGAGCCACAGGCACACTCTCTACTGCAAGCAGTATGCAATTGCTGCTATTGCTCAAGCCCAATCGTGCCATGTTACCATGTTCAATAATTCAATAATTCATTACTCAAGAAAAAAAACCTTGCTCAGGACACAAACCCCCTGTGTGAGCTCACCCTCTGCTTGACTTTTGAAAACCAGGTGATGCATACAAGCAGAATTAAAAAAGAGACAAAACATACTTTAAATATGATATTGTGTGGGAGTGAAGGTCAACAAAGGCCTTGCAGTTTCAAAGGAAGACATGTCTGGCCCAACAGCGAATCTACAATTTTTGTGTCTGTGTATCTCGAAAAAAGAGTAGGATAACTTGAAAAATGCAGTTTTATTTTAAATTTGAATATAGTATTGGTGCAGCCGTGAAAGCTCAACAAATTTAGGATGGGACCTAAATGTAGAGCTTCTACATGTCCATCCCCAATTTTAAAGGAAGAAAATCGGTAAATATTAATGTAGTGTACTGGAAAGCATTCGCAATGAAGTGTTTTTAAGAAAAATCAATACCAAACAAGGACCTCATAAAGGCTAACCAAAAGCAGCTTTTTCTATAAAAAGCAGCTTTTTCCATAAGTACAAAAATGCCAGGTCCCAATCCCTACCTTAGTTAAATATATAGCAGTTAAGGATGAAAAGCCAGTGCATGCACAGATGCCCATATTGTTTAGGGCAAACTCATGGAGATCCTTTCAGGATGCAACAGCCTCTTAAAATCATTAGACTTTCAGGATGTCGCCATCCAACTTTTCCAACACCCCCCCTCCCCCAACTCTACCAAGCATATTAATCAATGATTTTTAGCACGCTATTCAAGTCTATTTCAGTGATCAGATATTGAATTTTGTTTAACCTTTATTATTGCTAGTATCAGGATTTTCTCATGGGAAGAAGGTCATCCCGTTCCCTATACAAAAACAGGTGTTGAGATTACAAAGTATCTTGTGATTCTGTTATGATTTTTACTGCCACCTACTGTAATGTGTATGTTAGTTATTCAGTGGGGGTGTCATGCTAGCAATATAACAGGAGGGCTAAATGCCCAGGCTGTTCAGTGTGTTTGTCTTGTAAAAAGTTAATCATGTAGTTTATGGGTTATGTAGTCTTAACTAGTAACCAAGTAGTGTACCTCTTCTCTGAGAGTGTTTTTTAGCTAGAGACTTTGTTGTGGTTAAGTCTTGGAAGCTAAGGTGAGAAGAAGTCTTTGTTATATCCTATATTTTGTATGCAACTTGTATTTTATAAAGTTTTGCATTTTTATCAATAAAGACCAGTTAGTTTATATTTTCTGACTGGATTTTCTTTGGAAAGCTAACTATGGATATTGCATTTTGCAAGCTCTCATGCTGATGTGTAAGTTACCTGAGAGCAGGATTTTTTGGGACCTTTTTGCTGCACTCTGCGCAACAGGTTATGGGCCCAGGGCTCCGAGCTCAGAGCTCAGATCCCAGGACTAAGTTACAGAGTCCAGAGAGGACCCAGTATGCAGAATCAGGACCAAGTGCCCAGGACTGAGGACTGAGGTCAGTGGTTCCGGGAACAGGATTCCAGGCGTGAGGTTCCAGGAATGATGTCCAAGGCGTGAATCCAGGCGTGCTGGAAGCAAGGACTGAAATTCCTGAGTGACGGGTGATTTATGGATTTATTACCCTGCCTGTGACTGTTTCGTTTGAAGTTTGGATTTTTTCTCTGTGGTTGAGTGCTTGTTTTAAGTGAAATATGGCAGCAGCTCCACCTGCAGCAGTGAGCCTTCCGTTTGAAAGGTTGAATTCAAAGAATTACCAAACATGGAATATAAAGATAAAATCTTTTTTCATGAGAGAGGGGCTTTGGCGTTATGTAGACAATGCACCTCCGGTGGCACCCACGAATGAAGAGCAAGCTTTGATGGACCATGCATATGGTAATTTGATTTTGGGACTTGAGTCTTCAGAACTGGTGCATGTTCGTGGTTTGGAAACTGCTAATGCATGTTGGGTGGTGTTGCGTGGGATCTATGCAAGGCAAACTGCATCTACTATCATAAGTTTGACAAAGTAGTTGTATAACCTTAAGTTGGAGCCAGGGGCTAATGTAATTGAGCACCTGAATAAGATGAAAACTTTGTTTGCTGAGTTGGCAGATCGTAATCTGATCATTCCCGAGCAACAAAAAGCATGTATAATTCTTTCAAGTCTGGATGAGTCGTTTGACATATTAGTAGAGGCTGTACAGTCGCTCCCAATTGCCGATCTAACTGTGGAGTATTTAACAAATAGGTTGCAAGAAATTCAATGCACACGTGACATGCAGACTAATCCTAAGAAAAGACTTGATAACGTAAAGCAGCAACCTTCTCCAGCTGGCACAAAATGTGCATATTTGGTGAGAAAATGTTTTCGTTGTAATTCTGCCAAGCATCTTATAAAAGACTGTCCTATGAAAAATCAGCCTGCTGAGAGTTCCAGAAGGTTTGTCCGTCGTGGAAAAGCAACAGTTAAGAAACAAGGGAGTACTAGACTGGTGTCTGCTTTGATTTCTAACAGAGACAAACGTTATGCTGATAAGTGGTTACTGGACTCTGGTTGTAGTGAAATCATTGTAAACAATGAGCAGTTATTGTTGACTAAATGTAAACCTAAAATTCAACAGGTTAATTTGGCTGATGGTTCTGTAGCTAAAGTAACCATGCAAGGTGAAGTGTTCATACCTTGTTTGGGAGAAGTGGTTTCTGATGTACTCTGTGTTCCTACACTTGATTTTTCTCTTCTCAGTGTCCCTGTATTAACTAGCATTAGTTATTCTGTTATGTTCCAAGGGTAGTTATCTCTAGAAATGCGAATTTTGAAGAGCCTTTTGATTGGCAAAGGCTGCAGGCAAATTCAGAGGTTTTTTTGGAGTCACAGACAGATTTAGCTATAGAGCAAACACCACTTGTTGCACCCTCCTCTCCACAGATAAAGCAAGAAGCAGAGGCTTTAGCTGAAGTAGAAAAGAAAGAGGAGAAAGTAGAGGAAATACAAGAGAGTTTTGAGATTCCTCGTAGATCAACACGAATAACAAAAGGTGTTCCACCAGAAAGATTTGTTATTCAACAAGTCAGGGTGTGTCAAATAACATGTGAGCCACAAAATTTTCAGGAAATGTTATCCTTGCCAATTGATGAACAAGATAAATGGAATGAAGCTATGGATACTGAGTTCAATGCATTGGTAAATAAGAATGTTTTTGAGATTGTTGATTTACCTGAATCAGAAAAAGCCATAGGTTCCAGATGGGTGTTTAGAAAAAAGCTTTTACCTGATAATACTGTTCAGTATAAAGCTAGACTGGTTGCACAAGGTTATTCACAAGAACAGTTTGTGAATTATAATCTTACATTTGCACCTACAGTTAGGCCTGAATCATTGCATGTAATGTTGGCCCTAGCTGCACAAAGAAATATGGTTGTACATCATTTTGATGTAGATACAGCTTATTTAAATGCTGAGCTTCATGAAACTGTGTATATGAAGCAACCTCCAGGTTACACATGTGAGGATTCCCAGAAAGTATACAGATTGCGTAAAGCACTGTATGGATTGAAACGAGCTGGGAGATGTTGGCATCAATGCTTAGATAAAGCTTTGTTGGAAATTGGTTTCAAGAAATCAATAGCTGATCAATGTGTATATACCAAAGGAACTGGAAAAGATTATACAGTACTTCTCACTTATGTTGATGATTTCTGTCTTGCTACTAGTTCTTTAAACTTGGCAAAAGAGTTTGCCAAGCAAATAGAGCAATATTTTAAATTGAAAGATCTAGGTATGTTAAGATACTACCTTGGGATTGAAGTGCATAGAGCTAAAAATGTGAGACAAGCTATGTTAGAAAATTTCATTTATCTTGTGTATTGTGCATCTGAAACAAATCTTGCAGATATATTTACAAAATCATTGCCTATTGTACAACATGAAGCAATGTTAGCAAACCTTGGAGTAGAACAAATGTAAATTGTTTATGTATTGCTGTAATCAGTTGTTTCTACTACTCGTAACATGTGTTGTTGTGTCGTGAACGGGCTGAGAGGGGTATCAGGATTTTCTCATGGGAAGAAGGTCGTCCCGTTCCCTATACAAAAACAGGTGTTGAGATTACAAAGTATCTTGTGATTCTGTTATGATTTTTACTGCCACCTACTGTAATGTGTTTGTTAGTTATTCAGTGGGGGTGTCATGCTAGCAATATAACAGGAGGGCTAAATGCCCAGGCTGTTCAGTGTGTTTGTCTTGTAAAAAGTTAATCATGTAGTTTATGGGTTATGTAGTCTTAACTAGTAACCAAGTAGTGTACCTCTTCTCTGAGAGTGTTTTTTAGCTAGAGACTTTGTTGTGGTTAAGTCTTGGAAGCTAAGGTGAGAAGAAGTCTTTGTTATATCCTATATTTTGTATGCAACTTGTATTTTATAAAGTTTTGCATTTTTATCAATAAAGACCAGTTAGTTTATATTTTCTGACTGGATTTTCTTTGGAAAGCTAACTATGGATATTGCATTTTGCAAGCTCTCATGCTGATGTGTAAGTTACCTGAGAGCAGGATTTTTTGGGACCTTTTTGCTGCACTCTGCGCAACAGCTAGTTTAATCTTTTTCATCACATATCTAAAAGCGAACGTTCTGTTTTTATTTCAATGTTACTCTATTTTCAGGCAGGGACAAACAAAAAGGTCTAAAAATATAGCAACTCCCACCACCACTCCTTAAGCATGCAGCTCCAACATTTGACGTTTCAGTTCGCAAAACAGCAGCCAACAGTGTTTAAGGGAGGAACAGCCTAAGTGTCTTAAAAGGGACCAGGTCTCACCCACCTTTCCTAGGATCCAGGCAGGTAAGACGGGGTGGTGAGGTACATCTTGCTCTTGCTTGGTATGGGGTGACACGATGGAGCACTCCTTTGTAGGTTCTTGGGGGCCAGAGGAGACGGTTTTCTCTGGTTCCTTCTTCAGCTTCGCTGGTGGCGGTTGCTGCTGCTGCTGCTGCTCCTCCTGCTGCTTAGGCTTCTCTAAGCCCAGGGACTTGGGCACCTCAGTCCACTCACTGGTTGAAGAGGATTCCTTCAATGACACGGGAAAGGAAAGTAACAGACATAAGCCACCTTATACTGGCTCAGCCTATTTGTCCATCTAATTCAGAATCATACATGATAACTAACAGTGTTGTTCCTGGTGAGAAAGAAATCACCCCAGTTAAGGGTTGTCCAGCCTGTTAAAGTGAAAATACAAAGGGCTGAACCTGGGACTGTTCCACAAGCAAATGTACACTGCCCCTCCCTGGACTTTTTCTGTACAGATAGTCCTCACTTACCAATGGTAACTGGGACCGGGAACTCCGTTGCTAAATGACATGGTTGTAAGGCACAGTGTCATGTGACCACACCAACTTATGACAGCAGTTCTGGCAATCCTAGCTGCCATCAGTAGGTGAATTCCACACGGTCACAGCGTCCTGCAATTGCCTTTTGCGGCCTCCTGCTGACATCCCCACTGACTTTCCTTGTCAGAAGCCAGCAGTGAAGGTCGCAAATGGTGATCACATGACAGTGGGACATTGCAACATCATAATTGCGAGCCGGTTGCAAAACGCCTGAACCACGATCATGTGACTGTGGGGACGATGTGATGGCCGCAACTACGAGGACCCTTCGTAATTCCCCCTCATTCAGCACCATTGTAACTTTGAACAGTTGCTGAACGAGCAGATGTTAAGCAAGGATTACCTGTACCTCCATATATAAAACCAGAATTTAGTGCTGGGTGGTAGCATAAGGATCTAGCTGCTTCAGCTGTTGAAATGTTAAGTCTTTAGAAAATCTCAGAAGCCAACAGCTCTTATCACTGAAAATGGGAAGGGTGGGAGGAATGGACAAATGCTTTTTTTACTTTACCTCTAGAATAGAAATCAGCAAGCTTTGGAGTGCTATTTCATGTGATGTCCCGGGCATCGCTCTTATCATATTTTTAAAAATCATCTGAAATCTAACAAGGTTTTGATAATCTCATAAAAATGTGGTGAAATCTTTCAACATTTCAGCCATTAAAAGAAAAAAGCAAAATGGGGAGCATGATGAAGTTGATGCAAATAATGTTTCATTATGCAGATTTATGTTGCAAATATTAAGTGGAAAGAACAGAAACTGGGTCATATAGCCACCTGAGAATCCTTGCTCTCAGTCTTCTTTAGGACTATCTTTTTTCTTTCCCAACCCCCAATCTGCAAGGTACCTGCCATAGTCATGCTAAAAAAGTATAAAGAATATCTGCAGCATTTCCAAGTGCCCTGTTGCTGACTAATCTTTTGTTTTTAATCACATGTCTTCCTGCTGTTTCTAAAGGGAGGAAACACGGTTGACCCAGTTGGGCTGGCATCAATGTTTTCATCTCCCTACCCATCCATCTCTGCTATACCCCCTTTTAGGCCATTCTGATGTTGGAAGTTCCAACATAAGGAAAGTCAGCCTTGCCCACCAGCCCAGGGAAGAATCAGGCCCTTGTTCTCTCTTTGAACTCAGAGGACAAAAGCCAAAGGATCCTATTGCCTGGGATGCTATCCTAAGCAGCACATGATAGGTTATTTCTTAATGATTTCAAGTCCCACGCAATAATACATCATCTCACAATTACATATTCATAAACGATATTTAAGATTAAAATCTACCTCTTACCAGTTGTCACAATGTCTATTAAAATATATATTAAGATGAATGCCATTTTCATTCCTGGTCCCATTTTCTTGCTTTGAGACTTATAGGAAACTGTGCTGGCTTGCATTTCCTCAATTGAAAACCACTATTTTTTATATTTTAAAAAGTCAAAAACGTTGAGCTGAAAACCGTACTATTATGACATCTGACCTTTCCAAACTACCCACAGTGAAAGCTACAAGTTTCAAGCTGGAAAGCAGGATTCAGATTGGTAACTTGGATTGGAAATTCACAAATAGTTCAAACTGCTAAAGCATCCCTAATGTCTCTTCTCTAGATGGGCAATCAGGACACTAATCTTACAATAAAGAGAGTAAATGCCCTAGATTGATCAGAAAATTAAAATGCATCTAGCCATTTCACAGCACTGAATTAGAATCCAGAAAGGTTTCTGTGCAATGCTCTCCAGTCCTGCTACTCTTAACCTTGATCCAAGCTTCCTAGCAGTACCACACAAAAAAATAGACAGCAGGAAGGATGGAGGTATCTCATGGAGGCAATTCTGGAGAAGGAGGAGATGGTCATAAAGGTAACTGGGTCAAGAAGAGAAATGAAGGGGACTTCTGGTGGGAACATGGTGGCTTCGACACCTCTCCACAACAGGGAGAGATGGCGCCGCAGCTGGACTGGTAGCTGGCAACAAGCCCTGGCCGCCCAGCTTGCTCCGGATAAAGGAAGAAGTGAGGAAATTGACCCATTTGGTCTCCTGACAGCTGTTTCTTGAAAGCTAATTATGGAGACTGAAGCCTCTGCAAACAGCTCTCAAGTCAAGTGGCCGGGAGGTGGGGGAACCATCTCCAAGATGGCGGCAGGGAGCGGACGCCTAGTGCAGAGCTCCCAGCCATAACCTCCTTTGTGGCCTCCACCACAACCATAATGAACTATGCGGGTGAGGAGAGTTGGAGGTGTGGGATTGCGGTACGAATGGGGGGTGAATGAAGAGAACCCCCGGTGTTACCGCCGTCCGAAGCGGGCCACGGCCATGGGGAGAGGAGTTGCGGCGGCGGCGACAGCGGCAGCCGGAGCAAGGACTGAGAGGACGTGGGCAGGCACAGCAGCAAACGACGCTCGGACCCAGAGGAGGCGGCGGCGGGAGAGCGTGGGTGGCTGCTGCAGCGGAGCCGAGAACAGCGCCCGGTTTGGAGGGAAGCGGCGCTGGAAGTGGAAGCGGGCCCTGCGAGACCGAGAGTCCCGGCGGGCGGTGGCCCAGGTCCGGCGTGGCTGACCTCGGCGGTGGGAGCGCCTGTGGTGAGAGCGCAGGTGCTGACAGCGGGACGCCGGCGGCGAGGCTGAAGGAGTTTGGAGGCCAGAGCCCGGCAGCCACAGTGACTCTGAGACTCCGGGGGTTGGGTGATGAGCCCCTATGTGGCAAGGGGCACCCTCTCCCCCAGAGAAGACGCGGGGGGGCTCAAGCGGGTGGGTGTGTGTGAGTGGATGTTGTGGTGGGAGGAGGTGAATGGGTTGCTCTCTGCCTGGGTGGGAGACAGGCAGAGGGTAGGAGTGAATGGGGCCCTTCTCTCCCTGGCCAGGGAGAGAAGTCGGTGGAGAGAGGGTGAGTGTTTGTTGGGGGATTGGGAGTGGTGACCCCTGTTGGCGCTGAGAGCGGTCAGCTGAAGTGCCACAGGGGCATGCAGCCCCCACCCCTTTTTTTGTCTCCTCTACCTTGGCTGGTGAGTGGTATGGCGGGCCCCTTAAGTGGGAGGCCTGGAGGGGGGGAGGAGGAGGACCTCGGGCGGTTTAGGGCGGGCATTCAGGTGGTAACGGGCATGGGGCAGTATGGTGGGAGCCAGAGGGCAGGCCGTTTCAGGGGAAGACGCCCCCGATGCGTTACACCGGTGGTGTGTTCCGGCCCTCAGAGCTCAAGCCCAGACCCTGGTCAGCAGGCCTACAGAGGCCCGGGTTTTCATCTGTTGCTACTGAACGCCAGGTCAGTCAATAAGAAGGCCCCCCTAATTCACGACCTTATTGGGGAGGAGCAGGCTGACCTGGCGTGCATCACCGAGACCTGGCTGGCACCAGAGGGCGGAGTAGCCCTCTCGGAATTGTGTCCAGCTGGGTTTAGGGTGTGGCACCAGCCGAGACCCCAGGGCAGGGGAGGGGGAGTGGCAGTAGTCATCAGGGAATCCCTATTGGCCTTCAGGGGCGCTGCTCCACAAGTTGCTGGATGTGAGACCCTGTTCCTGAGGTTGGGCACACGGGATCAGTTGGGAGTGCTGCTAGTGTACCAGCCTCCCTGCTGCATAGCAGCCTCCCTGTCTGGGCTGCTGGAGGCCATCTCGGGGTTGGCAGTGGAGTTCCCCAGACTTATGGTCTTGGGGGACTTTAATCTGCCGTCCCTGGGATTGGCCTCGGAAGCGGCTCGGGAGTTCATGGCTACCATGGCAGCCATGGGCCTATCCCAGGTCATCAATGGCCCGACCCGGGACAGTGGTCACACTCCAGACATGGTTTTCTTGTCAGAGCAGTGGCAGCGTGATCTGGTGGGGGATTTTATATTATCCCCCCTGTCATGGTCAGATCACTCCCTGGTGGCAGCAGGATTCTCCTATGCTGCCCCCCTCCGCAGGGAGGTGGGACCTATTTGAACGGTCCGCCCCCGGCGCCTGATGGACCCGCACAGGTTCCAAAGGGAGCTGGGGGGTGTTCCTGAGGCCTTGCTGCACGGTCCAGCGGAGGCTCTGGCCGCAGCCTGGAACAAGGAGGCGGCTGGGGCCTTGGACAGGATCGCGCCTGTGCGCCCTCTCTTGGCCCATCACTCCCGGCGCTCCCCGTGGTTCATGGAGGAGCTGAGGGAGCTGAAAAGGGCTAAGAGATGGCTAGAGCGCCGCTGGCGGAAAACTGGGGACGAATCAGACCGAACACGGGTTAGAGCTGCTATTAAGGCCTACCTAGTGGCGGTAAGGGCGGCGAAACGTCAATATTTCTCCGCTCTTATTGCATCCTCAGAGTGTCGCCCTGCAGCCCTGTTTAGGGTCACCCGGGCCCTCCTGGGAAAAGGGGGGGCGGAGGACTACTTGCAGGGTCGTGCAGAGGAATTTGCCAAACACCTGATGGATAAAATTGCTCAGATCCGTTCCCAGTTGGAAGCCAAGCGTGGAGTAGGTCCAGAGGAGTTGCCCGGGGAGCGTTCTTGCCCAGTTATCTGGGAACAGTTTGATCCTGTTGTCCCTGAGGAAGTGGACAGGGTCCTCGGGGCTGTCAGTGCGACCACCTGTGATTTAGATCCGTGTCCCTCCTGGTTAGTTAAATCTACCAAGGAGGTGACCTTAGGGTGGGTCCTGGCGATGGTTAATTCATCCTTGCAGGAGGGGGTGTTCCCGAAGCCTTTCAAAGAGGCTTTGGTCCGCCCACTCCTCAAGAAGCCGTCGCTAGACCCCACCCTTCTAGACAACTTTCGTCCAGTCTCCCACCTCCCCTTTTTAGGGAAGGTGGTAGAAAAGGTGGTTGCGCGGCAGCTTCAGAGGATCCTGGAGGAAACGGATTAACTGGACCCCTATCAGTCAGGATTCAGGCCCGGTTATGGGACAGAAACAGCATTGGTCGCACTTCTAGATGATCTCTGGCGAGAGCGGGATGGGGGAAGTGCATCCATCCTTGCTCTTCTTGACCTCTCAGTGGCTTTCGATACCATCGACCATGGTATCCTTTTGGGTTGGCTGCAGGAGTTGGGGTTGGGTGGCACAATGTTGTGCTGGTTCAGCTCCTTTCTCCAAGGCCGAACCCAATCGGTGTTGATAGGGAGCGAGAGGTCCAGCCCCCGGCCCCTACTTTGTGGGGTGCCACAGGGGTCAGTGCTTTCACCGCTCCTATTTAATATCTACATGAAACCACTGGGTGAGATCATCCGGCACCACGGGGTGAGGTATCATCAGTATGCTGATGATACCCAACTATACATCTCCATCCCAGGTGCCCTAAGTGACGCTGTGACTGCCCTCTCGCGGTGCCTGGAGGCTGTGGGGGCCTGGATGGGGGACAACAGGCTTCAGCTGAACCCTGGTAAGATGGAGTGGCTGTGGATACGGGGAGCCTCAAGATCTAGGACTTTGTCATCTTTGGTTCTTGACGGGGTTGCACTACCCCAGACAGACCCAGTGTGTAATCTGGGGGTTCTCCTGGACTCACGACTCCTGCTCAAAGAGCAGGTGGCAGTCGTGGCTAGGAGGGCCTTTGCACGACTTCGTGTGGTGCGCCAGTTACGCCCCTTCCTGGATCAGGGGGACCTCCGCACGGTCACTCATGCCCTGGTCACCTCTGGGTTGGACTACTGTAATGCGCTCTACATGGGGCTACCCTTGAAGAGTATCCGGAAGCTACAGCTGGTACAGAATGCGGTGGCACGGACAGTTCTTAATGCCCCTAGGAGGGCACATATAACACCGCTGTTGCGCGAGCTGCATTGGTTACCGGTTTGTTTCCGGGTCCAATTCAAGGTGTTGGTTATTACCTTTAAAGCCCTTTATGGCACAGGACCAGGTTATCTGAGGAACCGCCTCGCCCTGGTCACTTCAGCCCGTCCCACTCGGTCCAGCAGAAGGGGCAGGTTGCAGACCCCACCAGTCAGGGAATTTCGATTGGTGGGGTCGAGGCAGAGAGCCTTTTCTGCTGTAGCGCCCGCCCTATGGAACATCCTGCCTCCTGAGGTCCGGTGTGTCCCCTCCCTCATGGCCTTCAGGAAAGGTATTAAATCCTGGCTCTGCCAGAAGGCCTGGGGGCCAGAGGTGGGCCCGCACCTGTGGAGATGGCTGGCGGGATGATGGGTTGTCTCCCCCCCCCAGCATCTTACAGGTTTTTTAGGGCCATAAACCAGAGGAGGTTTTTTAGGGTTTTTTAATATGTTTTTAATTATTTATAGTTTTTAGCCATCTCAGAGAGAGCTGTGTTTTTATTGTGAGCCACCCAGAGTCACCCGTTGGGGGAGATGGGCGGCATACAAGCCAAATAAATAAATAAATAAATAAATAAATAAATAAATAAATAAATAAATAAATAAATAAATTCGCCACTGCGGTGCAGCCTTAATGGACACTAGAGCCAACTGATTCTCATCTATTAAACACTTTGGTTTTTAATTATTTTTGGAACTATATTTTTAAAATAAGAAATAGGGTTTTAAATTAAGCTGATTAATTCACAAAAAACTGGAGGAAACGTGGAATTTAAAAGAGACTTAAAATTTACTTATAGCGAAAAAGGAAGATTTATTTGTTAAACGTTTATTTTTTCACAGAACTCCATTTGCAGCAACAAGATTTGTCTTTTCCATGGGAAAATTTCTTATTTTGTTCAATTCTGTCTCCTGACTGGTGGGGCTACAGAAACAGAGCTAGACGGTAACTTGATTCCTGTCTGATCCCTTTGAAGCGAGCACACGCGCCTGCAATATCAGCTTGAAAGGCATTAGAGGGCGTTAACTACAGTTTACTTTCGTTTGTAATTAACTATATCTGGCTGTACATTTTACTGTACTTGTCTAAACAGAAAGAAAAAGAAAGAGAAGAAAAAATAGCTAAAAGAGGCCCCTTGGAGCAGCCACTAGAAGATAAAATAACTCCTTTAAGTCTACTCCAGTCAATGTTTGATGAACTAGGAGCTGGGTTTAAGTCCCTTGAAAAAAAGAGAGGAAAAAGTGGGTAAGATGATTAACTCTGGGAAAAAAGTGGAGACTGAACTGAATGTGGAATTGGAGTTCAAAAAAATGTTGGATTATGAAGGTGATATGAATAAAGAAGTTGTGGATTTAAATGAGGACTTAAGATGGCCAAAGGATGATATGGAAAAAGATGTTAGAATGGAATTACAAATGGAATCAATTGATGTTACAATGTCCAAAGGGGACATACAAATAATGGAGAAGAGTGATCTGGAAATGTTTTTTATTTTGGATTTGCAAAAGGAATGTATTGCATCAGTGAGGCCATTCCTAGGAAGAGATGAAGAGAAAATATTGGAGATGCTTCTGGGAGAAGACAAGAAGATGATGGGGAACCAACTGGTGGGACATTATAAGAAAGGATTAAAGCTTAAACTTTTTAAAAATAAACAGAAGGTTTATAAAGTATGTTGAGGCTCTCGGTAGTTATTAATGGGATTTATTTTTATCACCAGGACTGAATGACAATGGTTTAAGGATTTTGGTATAAAGTCCACTAAGGTTAGGATATATTTGTTATTAAATGTATGGAATTTTTGTTCGTATATATGACAATAGTAGTAAGGTTTTTATATGGATAAAGGTGGAAGGATAGGTTATTACTTATAATTTTATTTTTTATATATGATAATAGCAGCAAGGCTTTTAAATGCATAGAGGTGGAAAGAAAAGGTATTATCTATAGTGAAACAATGGTTTGTGAGGTTGATGGAGTTGGCCGAAATGGCAAAATTGATAGTTTTGATTTGAGATAAAACATTGGGTAATTTTAGTGTTAATTGGATTTTGGGGGGGGGGGGGGACTTTTTGTGGGATATACAAAAATGAAATTATGTTGTATAGGTTTGATGATTAGGGTTAGGGTTATAATATGGGTTAACAGAAATAATGGAAGTTATGTAGTAAATTTAGAGCAAGAGTTTGATGTATATTGCTACTTATATCTGTTGTGGGGTGGGTTGGAAGTCAATTCGTCGTTGCTTTTCTTTTTCTTTTTCTTTTCTGCACTTCTGCTTTTTACTATATTTTCTTTTTTCAATTTTTTCCTTTTTTTCTTTTTTTTTTCCTATTCTTAATATTAGTTTTGGTTAGTTTTTATTGTTATTTTTTTTTAAAATTAATAAAATCATTATAAAAAAAAGAAGTGATATGAAGGAACTGCCTGGAAAAAGCAGCCTAGGAATCTCCAGCTGTATAGTCAGGCCATGATCCACTGAAGAGCCTCCTGGAAAAAGCTAGCTTACACTCACTGCCAAATTCAAGCTGGAGTGAAACTGTGCTTGAAGGGAACTTGGTAGAGTAACAAGGAGGATATCATTGAGGAATCATGGATGAATAGCTAGTTCCCGGCATCCAGTGGATGTTCAGTAGCTGAAGAATCACAAGGAGGCTCAGCAGGAGCAGCATTTGGAATGGGTGGGTGGGTGGGCAATTACCTCTGGCTGGAAGCCGGCTTTTGCCTGTTGCTTCTGGCCATGCCCCTTGGCTCCCTTCTGCCCCACCTGCTTGATCCTGGCTGACTTGTGGCTGCGGCCACCGAAGACGATCCTCCTCCTCCTCCTCCTCCTCCTCCTCCTGACCTTCCTGCCCGCTGCTATTGCCCCCTTCGCATCTGGGCTGCTCCACTCTTCAGAAAGCAGCTGCTTCTAGGGAAGGTAAGGGAAGATAAGAGGAATTGATGAAGAGGAACAAGCTGTGGTGGTGGCAAGCAGCAGCCGTAGACAAAGGAGCCCCATGACCAGAGCAAGCCGTGCCCTAGAATGACCCAAATCTTCCTGAAACCACAGCCCCACCACAAAACCTGCCACTTCCTTGTTCTGCTCCAAAGCGGCACAACATTTTCCTTCAAGCACATACAAGACACCACAAAACAGCACAAGGTGTGAGAAAGCAAATCTTTTCCACACCATCCTCCTGCCCCACAAAAGAAACAGCAAGACACAGATAGGAGCACAGCTAGGACCAAGTGGAGGTTTGAAGATCAAGATGGGAATGTTAGGGCAAGTAGGGTACATAAGAAAGCTAAAGGCAAAATGGCTGGATTCTAAAGCTGGTATACACAAATATCTAACCTTGGGACACTGAAATCACATTTTTTACTAAAAGGCACAGAAAAAAAACCTGTCATTGTCAGAACAGAATTGCTTTACCTTGCTCAAACAATAGCCATTCACCATATTGCTCAATCCATATTTCTCTGCTCTCAACTGGATTACCATAATTTTTCTTAGACAAAACATCTATTTCTAGAAGAAAATCTTTCCAAAGAGGCACAACACACACCCCGTGAAGCAAATTATATGCAAGCTTTTTAATTAGTAAGGTGTATGCCACTCTTAGATGAAAGATATGGCATAGAGGTTCTCAGTTTCTGCTGCTACAGATTAGGATAAGAACTCCATAATGAAGGATATGAACAATAAAAGACTAGTTTTGTTTTTATACAAAGGCCAGAAGTAGTCTTCCAAGGGTGGGGTTTGTTTGTTTTTTTTGCAACTCTGCCTTTTCCTGCAAATACTTACATAGTACGCACTTTCCTTTCTTCCAATACAAATTCATCTGTCTTCCAAAGAATTTTTTAATATTTTACTTCAGATTGGAGGGGAGCAAGTTTCCCAAAACATCATCATCTTTTAAAGGTGGCAGCACCAGGGGAAAGAGTTCTTCTCTTCTGCTTACTATAGTTCCTAACAAGTTGTCTTCATCTGTGATGAAATCACAGTTCACATATACTAGACAAACTCTTTCAAGCCCCATTCATAATTCTAATATGGAGCTGAATAAGGGAAATGTTCCCAGGAAAGTTTGGCTAAGATCTGAGGCTGGGTCTTAGCACTAACAGAAATCTATGTAACTGCTATTTTACCCTGTTACACTCTGGCTTTCTGATTTCAAGTCATTAACGCTATATGATCAGCCTGCTCAAAAAACATACAAATCCTATGTGGTCTAATTAGGTCAAAACAGAATCAAGAGAGCAAATTCTAACTGCTGGCTCTTCCTTGGTTCCTATAACTTTCAAACTCTGCAGCTATTTAGCCCAGAGTTAAAGCCCACCATTGCAGCCAAATAAATGGGTGCCGAATTCATTTCTCCATCAGGAAGTAAAGCAACCCGGTGCTAACCTTGGTAGGCAGTAAAATCCTTGCTAAGAAAAAGAAGCTTCCAACTTTCTCTCAGTCTAAATGTTGCCTATAGTCAGAAAGAAGTACTGAGCTGGAAGAACTGGCCAAGTTGGTTTCTTCAAAATATTTATGCCACGTAAAATAATGTTCCTTGGTGAGTCCTGTGAAGGTTTGACTATTTTATGATCTTGCCAGTCCCAGAGCAAAATATTCAGCCTGATCTTGTCATCAACTACAGATTAAAATACAGGAGAAAATAATCCAGACATGGTGAAATGAGGGAAAGAGATAATATAAGATTTATTCAATTCAACAACCAGTGCAGAGACAGGGACATATTTTATTGTATGTTCAATGCCAGATTTAAGACACCTGGAACATGCAACAGCAAATATGTCTTATAAAACAACAGATCAATTTGCACAAAGTCTTCGGAAGAAATCACACATGGCTGGGTTCATACAGCAACAAGCCATAAAATAACCAAATTATGGGACAGCACAATATGTTAATCCCATCAATTGTGTTTAATGAATGAAATTCATTAACATCTATGGCACTGACAACTGCTAACTTAAAATACTTTAGAAACCACTTGGACCAATAGTTCCTTATTCTGTTTTACTGAAAACAAACCTAACTTCCAAAAGAAATAAAACCTTTGAGACCAACGGTTCCCTACTCTGTTTTACTGAAAACAAATTTAATTTCCAAAACAAATACAACCCTTTGAGACTTCCATTTATATCCTTCAACTGAAGAATGGAGCTTTGTCCATCAAAAAGTAAACTCTGAATACAAACTGGAATGATCAGTTGCCACACAAATATTCCTTTTTCCTCTTTTACTGGACCACATCTTATTAGTCAAGCAACCTATCACTGTCTTTGCTCTCCTTCCTCCCCTACAACATTTATCTAAACTTTACTGATTTATTTTTTAAAAGGCTGTATTCCTATAACTGAATAGGGAATGAAGTGTAAAAAAGACATTAGGAATATAGATCATAGCTCCTGATTAATAATGAAGTTGGTACCCCACTGGGCCAAAATACCTATCTGAACACAAAGCTGAATGACAAATAGAATTCCTGCTCTTCGAAACACACTGAACTAGGCAGTGCTTACTGACCGCAGAGTCTATTAACTTCAAACTTTCAATATTGAGTAGCAATAAAAGGAAAAGTGGACTCTCCGAAAGAGTCATTTTATGTATTCATTCAGTCCTACCATGCCAAATTAGCAGAGATTGTTTCAGCAGGAAGTCCAGGATCTAAAAGTAGCCAAGCTGCCTTTATCCAAAAGAAAGATCCTAATCTTAAGAAATCAAATCCAGAGAAGGGCGATCAAACTCAGACAGTGTCTCCACTGGTGCATGAGAGACAGAGGGTTTGGAAGTAAAAACAATATCATCCAAAATCACGACGTTCCCTTACAGATCACTCTTTTTTAAAAAAAATAGTAATTTTATTAAAAATTACAACAATAAAAATTAATACAAACTAGAAAAGAAAAGAAAAAAATAGAAGGTGCAGAAAAGAAAAAATAGAAAGAAAAATAGAAAAGAAAGAAAAGGTAAGAACATAGTAAAAAGAAAGAAATATAGAAAGAAATGACTTCCCCCTTCATCACAAGTATAAACAATTTTAGTAACTTATTACCTTCTCTTAAAATAATACAAATAATCTCTTCTTCCCATATCCCATCTATAAACAAATCCATAAAAACCTCGTCATTTCAGTTCTGATGTCAGCAAAAGTCCATTAAGGGTTACCAGAGATAACACTGTATCTATTTGAACCTTGATCAAATAAACCAACTTTATATTCCTTTCTTTTACTTATAATAAGCTTGATCTTTAGTCCCTTCAAATCATGTCCTAGAACTTTATTTCTTTTCATTTTTTTGTCACTTCTCACAAAATTATTCAAAGCTGTAACAAGCCTCTTTTGTAAATCCAATATAGTAAAATTATCCAAGTCACTCTCTTGGTTTGTTATTTGTATATCCCTTTTAATTATTAAGACATCAGCTGGTTTCTTGTATATGTCCAGCGTAACATCTTTTTCCATGTCATTCTTCTAGCCTGTCATGTTTAAATCCACTTTCGAATCAGCCTCAATCTTGTCAGGTAAAACTTGTTCCTCTTCCATAACATCTTTTAAACATAGCCTATCTATAGAGGCACACACTCTTAACATTAACTTCTGGGTCCACTGTTCAAAAATATCCTTCAATATGTCCAATGTTAAAATATTTTGCTTCATTCTATATTTGTAAGTTGAATTTAAGTGTTCTTCTCCTTTAATCTTTAGTACCTTCTAGTTCCCTCTAAGGTCCAATTTTTAAAGTCTTATCTTATTATTATTATTTTTTTAAGAATTCAAAACAAAAGCATTTTCCCAGCAGAAGGATTCTTATAATTAATTCCAAAATCTTATTTCAAATTTATCTGGGCTTTTGTCCCTTTGTAACTTTCTAAAATCAAAATTTTAATCACCCTTTTGCTGTTTATTCAAAAAAAAAATTTAAGTCCTTAAACTTGTATTTAAAACTTCTTTCACTAAGGACTGAAGGAAACTCACCCAGTGCTATAAAATGTGTCAATCCAAAGGATCCTAATAGCTGAAATGCAGTTAACAAGCAATTTCCGAACGTGATTAGAAAAAGAAGTATGCGAACCCAGTGTCCTTTTAAAGGCACCGACCGTGGGTTAAGCAAGATGGCTATTCTCTCAATTCCCAGAGCTCTAAACCCACTGGAGACCGCTGTCTTGCGGTCTCCTCATGAGGAGCAACTGTCTGGAGCACTTATGGATGATCTCAAGTCCTTTCCTTGTCTGGAGAGGAATTACGAAGAGCCGATCTACTTGCCGGCTCTTCATTCCGCCACGGTCGTCAGCTCTACTTTTCGCAGAGCTGTCTTCAGTCCACCATTTCCTCTCCAGAAGTCACTTTTACAGATCACTCTTAATAGATTCAATAGTGGCTGGTGGAGTTCAAAGAAAGCAATTCATTTCTCCTTATGTCAGTTACTTGGCTGTCATTATTACATGACTGTTCTGTTAGAGGCAGAGGGGCTTCCCAGTGATATGGATAATAAGCAAATTGTGCTGACCTTTAAGTATCCTTCAATTTCAAGTGTGGTATTTACAATGAAGCCCTTTGGCGCACTTTCTCTCTATTTCCAAAACATGTATTTTGTGAGACACAAATTATTTCACTCTTTGAATTACAGCAACAAGATGCTGTCGGTACTTTAAACCTGAAAAAAAAAGTGGCAGATGCAGATAAGCACGAAGGCACTGTGCTGGCAGTGCCTTTGAGAGCAGCCTCCTTAGATAATCAACCTCAGATAATGATAGGAAAGCAGACTGCCATTGAGCTTCTGAAAGCAGGAGTAATTGACACTTCTGGAGCTCTGTCAAGCTGCAAGCAGGAGGGTCTACTAAAGAAACTAGATAATCTTAAGTAAACTGCATATGCAATGTGTGAAACATAATTGACGTGGTTTCCCCAACCCCCTATAAATTGCTACAGAAAATGGAAATAGAGAGAAAGTGCCCCAAAGTCTTCTTTTAAGAAACGTGGCATGCAGGCAAATTGCTCTTAGTGTGGTTCAAGTCTACTAACCTGGAAGCCATACCTGGATCAGGTCAAGGGAGACTTTGTGGGGGTTTCTGCACACTGATTCCTACTTCCCTTTAAATTCAAGTGATCAATCTACGTACAACCACTGGAACTGTATACGGCGGCAGCACTGCTTAAATTTAATATGAGTCTACTACCTTTAATTAACATACATATTCCCCCTTTGTGCATATGATCACAGATAATCAATTTGGGCTAAAACTGGACCACATATAGAGGAGTTACTGATTGCATTCTCTACAGATACTTAATACTATCTGGCAATTTTAATGCAGGAATTGGGGTAAAGGACAAGGGAAACTGAACTATTATAGCTTTTCCTGTCATGCTATTTTGCCACTGAAGCCAGATCAATCCAAATCAACCTTAAAACAAAGCATTTTAAACACAAATCAGTTAGAATCTGCTGTTCACCTCCAAGATGTATTTATAAACTATTTCAGGCTGCCCATCCCTAAAGTAAAGAAACCCTGAGCTGATTAATCCTGACAATAAATACACAACTAGATAAGATGTGGCAGCTAGACAACATGTGTAAACACACCAGCTACACTTCTCATCCAAGCACTTTTGCACAAAATGCACATGCTGGTACAAGACCCACAACACGCAAAGCTTTGTTAATACTTCGATGAACAGCAAGCTCTTGATATCCACAGTTAACATAAAGAAGTATGAAATGGCTTACAACATACTACATGACGAAAAGAAATCTCTACTGACAGTAAGTAGCAAAGTGGCGATAGAGAACACAACAAAGCAGATGAAAGGGTGCACCAACCTTTGCAAACTGCAGACACTGCCTCCAGCGGCACTTCTGGCGCTTGAGGTTCTGCCCTCCAAACTTGGGCTTATCGCAACAGAAATCACAGCGGCCACAGTCTGTTTTCAGCAGGCAGGCTTCACAGTCACCACACTTCCGATTTTGCCGACTTTTGGAGGAATGCTACAAGGAGAAAAAGAGAGGTATCAAGAGAAGCCAGGAAGAATATGCTGCAAAACCCAGGACGATGCCTGAGCAATCCAGTTAGTTCTAAAAAGGCACAACATCCAGAAACTTTGTATTATGAGAGAGTTGGGAAAACAAATCTACCTCAAATGCAGTTAAAGCATAAACAATTCAACTAACTCTATTCTCCTTTCAGAAATCTTAGAACCTTTGCCTCTTGCAGGAAATTTTTAAACTGTGAAATTAGTTTTTACATTAAATTTTAGAAAATCAAGGAAATGCACATTGCTCCCTGGATCCAGAAGGGCCAACTTAACTCTCACAGTCTAACCACAAGGAACTGTCTATCATGTTAATGTCTATCCTTCTGAACAGCATAGCTGCAACTTTCCGTTCCTTGCTATGACAATGATCACTGGGATAAGGACAGAGACCTCCATATCAAGTCTTAGCTGCACAGAGTTGTGTGGATTCAATTAGTGCAACATGCTGGTTTGGTCTACTATAACTATAGGGTGCTGCCTAGAGGAATCACCTAGGTTTTAGGATGAAAAGCAACCACTTCTAAGGACTGTAGGAGTCTATCCCATACTGAATAAAAATAGACTGCTGTGTATACAAGAGGGTGGGTGCTCTGTGATCACTCTTTAGGCAACTCATATCTTCCTTTTCTTTCTTATTCTATGCAATTGTCAAGAATTACTGTTCTAAGATTACTGAAATTAAATCTGTGATTTATTGCTGTCTCTGCCTCTTTTGGGAGTGACAGACTTATGAAACTCTACAGAGCAAGTTCTATAGCTACTCACTATCCTTCCTCCCACTTTGGCTACTCATAGCCCATTGGATCCCAGTACAGAATCTGTTTTGTACTTCACTTGGGAATGCAGCCTTTGTTATGGATTCAACTAGTCCTCATCACCTGATGAGTTCACCTGTTTAACCTGTTTGCCCTAACTCAAAATTGGCCACGTCCAAATAAATCAGAAAACCAAAAAAATAAACACATTTTACCACACTGTTCTTGAGTTTAGCCACAGGATGCTTGGGAGGACGGCCCACTTTCTTCCTCTCTTTCGCCACCCCCAATTGCTTCTTCTGTTGGGAGGAACCCAACATGAGTTAGTGGCTGGGAGGATTTGAAAGTCTTACTTGTTCCCCAAGACATTTTTAGCTCAGAAAGTTGGAAAACATTGCAGCATTCTTCTCCCACTGAAAGGCTCCCAAGGCAGAGCTGCATTACGTGCCTTGTATCATAGCACAGCCAAATGAAATGGGTAAAGGACTAATTAGGGAAGAGGATTCCAAGCAGGAGAGTTAGGGAGCAGCACAGTGATTCTGATACCTTTTATTAATACCGTCCAGATTATAACCATGTCTAAAGTAACTGATTTTGGAGAACAAAGCCTTACTAATACAGTGGTACCTCGGGTTACGAACGCCCCTCCTTACGAAAATTTCGCGATACGACCAGCTCCGGTCGCAAAAATTTGCCTCGCTGTGCGACCTCCGCCCCATGCTACAAACCGGATCCGCGGCCATTTGCCCTGCTGCCACGTGGTCGCGGCTTCCTGTGGGTGAGATCGCGGTAGCAAGGAGACGTTCGGTGAGGCTTGTGGTGTGTTTTGTGGCGTTTGGAAGGTTTTTGGTGTGCTTGTCAGCATGGCTCCAAAGAAAATGCAGAGCCGTATGTATTTACATTGAATCTTATGGGGAAATTTGCCTCGCGGTGTGACCAAATTCGGAGGGCGGATTAGCCATATTTACATTGAACCTTATGGGGAAATTTGCCTCACAGCGCGACCAAATTCGGAGGGCGGAACGGATTAACCGTATTTACATTGAACCCTATGGGAAAATTTGCTTCGCGGTGCGACCAAATCGAGTTGCGATCAGAGTCACGGAATGGATTAAATTCGTAACTTGAGGTACCACTGTAGTTAGGTCTTTGTTCTGAATCAACCACAAAAGCATTTTCTTCTAGGAAGGATTATTCTCTGACACTAAAAGAAAGAAGTAATTATAACAGCCAGATGCCACCAAGCTAAAAGTTTTATGGGCCAGCCAAACATGGCTTCCAAGAAAGAATCTTGGATTCAAAGAGAAGTAAAGAGCTGTGATGCTTCATGGGGAGCAAATAAACAAGCTCACAATTTAAGTAATACTTTATCAAATTCTATTTAAATTTGTGGGAGCCCACTGCTTGCACTTTAGATTCAAGGATTCTGAACAAAACCCTCTTATTGCCCTGGAACTTTCTCTATGACCTTTTTAATCTCTTAGACTAGAACACAGTTTAAAATCCTGCTCTGTGGCATGATATTTTATTTATTTTATGTTCAGATTCTTTCAATAAGGAAAAAAGTCAGTGGGAAACAGGCATAGTGCAAAGGAAATTGCCAGACTAGGGTATTGCCTTTATTTCTAAAGAATGGCTCTGAATTCCACAAGCCCACTTGGGGGGTGGGAGACAGGCCCCCATCTGCCAAAAAACCCAAATAAATTAATAAAAGGCAGATATGACACTTCCTGGGGATGATAAGTTCCCTCTCCCCCTTTAATATATGAAAGAAAGAACCTGGACCCTGCTACAATAGGAACATTTGTCAGTTTCAGCCAGTTTTAAGAACACTGAAAATTGCAAATAAGTGAGAGCTAGTTGAGGCTAAAGCAATGTTTGTCATGCAGGAGTAGTCTTTCCTTAAGTCTGAATCAAAAAATACATCCAAATAATGAAAGAGCTAACTAGTGCAAATGTTATTTCATATTTCATATGAATTTCGTATTATTTCTCCTCCTAAGTTCAGACTTCTCAAAAAATACTCCAATCTCAGATCCCAGGTAACACCATACTAAAATGCTAACTTCTCTTTGCTTTGAAGACCACTGACTCTGTTTACCTCTGTCTCTCTTTCTCTCTTTTCTGGGCTCTTTCCCATTTTGGGGAAAGGGGTCGTGTTTTGCTTTGTCTACTTCTGGTACTATTGGTTTAGAAATTCTGTCCTAAGGACCAGACTGAAATATACTTTCGACCTTTTGAACTGAAATAAATTCAGTCTTTGCCAAATTGGAAAAGGACCAGAACATTTCATCACTGTTCGAAGGGGCAGGAATACGTAGCACAAGTAGAATAAATATGGAGATGGCCCTATTTTGTAACTCCTTCACGAGAAAACATACAAGATTACTGTGTCCAGGTGGCTCTGGATTTCCCTAAACTCTATGCCACAGAAATATTTCACATTAAGTTTGCAAGACAGACCAGCCTACTTGGATGCTATACATTTTCCCCCTATTGCATACATACCCTACGCCTTACAATAGGATTGCCTCTAGGATCCCTTTGTATGGTAGGTTTCCATTTCTAGAGTAAGAAGCAGCACAGAACAAGTGATGGAATTAGCAAACAGAAATTACAATCTTGGTGGAGACATATGACGTGTCTATAAATGAACAAAATGAAAAGAAGTGGCCGGGAAGACAGGACTGAAGTAAGACTAAGCTGATTTTCCTAGCTTCTACTGTATAAGCTAACCAAATTCATTTTTCTTTTTAATATTAGTGAGAGTTTATCAAAATTGTATCCAGTAGCAAAGGGGAAAAAAATTAATTGCAGTAGGATTAAATGAGAAGGAATGAAAATAAGCAGAAACTAGCTTTATAACTTTAAAAGAAAATATTTAAACATCTAGCTAGTTTAGGAAAAAGAAAGAAAATATTTTCAAACGCTCCTCATTGATTTTTGTTCTACCCAATTTCCAGATTTACTAATTGAACAATTTGAAGAACATGGGAAGAAAATGAGTCTGAAATATTTTATCTTTTGGAATGAGTACATGTTTTGTGATTAAATTTTACTCATCCAAAATACATAAAATATAGTTTTTATGGAAGGCAATTTATATTTTTAACTTTATAATATTAACCTAATATCCAAATATGGTGCTAGTTTATAATACTGTGGCTGTATTCTTCTAATTTATACACTTTCTTTTATTTTTTATTTTAACATTTTTCCTTCCTTCTTGGATAGCAGTAACAAAGATATTTACTTATGTAGTAGCACAGGTACTACTGCAGCCCTCTTAGCAACCAGGTACTATCACAGTTTTGTTTGCCCTTTTTAATCACTTGCCTGGATACAACTCTATGGCTTACTTCTATATAGGTGCGTAGGTACCATACTCCAAGGCATTTATGCCTTTGGAGAAATACTCCTTGATGTACTTATCTGGGAGTAAGCTATTTCTGTATGTACCAGCCCTTATCTCCATAGATTGGGGCCTTACCCCAAAGTAGTTCAATGTTATTTAATCATCCCACGCCCCAGACCGTTATGCAAATTTCCTTGAAAGAACAGGTATGCGGACCACTTACTGCGGTAGCAGAGTGCCTCTGGTGGTGGCGGCTTGGGGCCAACTGAGCCTTTAGAAGAGGCCCATCCTGACAGCCAAAGAAATGAAGAGAGCAAAGAAAGTGAAAGCGTGAAGGTAGTCAGCATGCTCAAAGATATTGGAAAAGGCCTTGCCTGAAACTTCTGTATAAGAAAGCTCTTCCATCTTTTCATTAGGTTAACAGTGTGCTGAAGGAAATGTTCCAGAAAGGCACATTCAAAAAATATACAATATATTGCATTCCATAATGGCCTAGGACTGACAAAGTGAGACCCATTTTCCTAAATCTAGCTGTCTTATAGTTTATAAAGAATGTTCCATCCCATTCTGTTCTATTATTCTAAGTCATAGTACCAAAAAATATATTGAATATACAGAGATGCTCAAGACACCAAGTCTGTCATCCACATTCAATTTGTAGAAAGAATTTGGGGTATACCTCCTTGATAGGAAAAGAAGGATCCTCCAACCTTAACTATGATCTTATTCTCCATCTTGTCCCTCCAGAACTACCTGGTACTTACAGATCAGCAGAGTAAAGAACCATCTCCAAGGGGATATACTTATTGGAATGTACCCTAAAGTAAGAGATCCACTGTCTTGTTTTTGAATTGAATAATTCTTGCCACTGGAAGTTGGCCAGTCTTACCCTGTCCAGTGCTGGAGAACCAAGAACGCCCCAGTTGTTCCTAAATTGCAACTCTAGGAATTCCCCACTCTTAGGGGATGGCTGGGGCTGTAGGGAGTTTCAGTTCTGCCACATCTAGAAAGCCACAAATTCTCCAAGCCTTCAATTATTTCATGGAAATCCATTGAAAAGAACCACAGCACACACTTTTGAAGACAGTGAATGGCATCATCACGGTATTCTGGTGAATCATGTATCACCAGGCTGACTGAAATAATGCATGAATTGTCTCTAGCTAACAGGAGATTCCACCATTTTTCTCCTAAAAATATATATTCAAAACAGAGCATGGAAACCTAGGTGATCACATGCTGACATTTAATGCAGCAACCTCCTTCACTTCAATTCAACAAAGACTGAAAAATTATGCACAAAGGCACTACACCATTATTTATCATCACCCTCACACTCACTGTGGGCACCACTGCTGCAGCTGACAGCCTCTTGTGGTGTCGCTTTGGGACCCACTGGGCCTTAGGAGGGGACCCATCCTGGCAGGCAGAGGAGGGAAAAAAAGGAATTGGATAAAGACACACAAAGCTGACGGAGCAACAAAAACTTCTAACTTCAAGACCAAAACACTAGAACATTATTTATGTACCATCATTCCTCAAGAACCTCATGTTATCTAATAAGTTAGAGTAAGGGAAATGTGCTTGACCCAAGGCAGAGAAGGACATAGAAATCAAGCTCTTCTTGGTCCAAATATCGTATTACAGTACAAATAATCCTCAACTTATGACCACAATTGGGACTGGAGCTTTGGTTGTTAAGTGATGCAGTTATTAAGTGAGGCATCATGTGGCTGTGCCCGATTTTACCTTTTTTGCTGTGGTCGTTAAGCAAATCACATGGTTGTTAAGCAACTCTGGCTGCCCTGATTGATTCTGCTTGTCAGAAGCCAGCTGGGAAGGTTGCAAATGGTGATCATGTGACCCCAGGATTGTACATACATCCCCGTTGCCAAGCACCTGAATTCTGATCACATGACCACAGGGACGCTGCGATGGTCATAAGTGCAAGGACTGGTCGTAAGTCACTTATTTCAGCACCAGCATAACTTCAAGCGGTCACTAAACAAATGGTTATAAATTGAGGACTACCTGTATTGCACTAGCTTCCAGCAATCATCATCCTTTAATTTCCATCTTATAAACTGGTCTGCTTTCAGGATCAACATATGTAACTAAGGGCGGGGGTGGCGGGTGGAGAGAGAGACAGATCCCTATGGACAGTAGCTCTAATTTTAACTTGCATGAAGAACTAGTGCCACTCACTGTAGTTAATGTTGGCTTTTTCTGCCCGCGTTGTTTTGGAGTGAAGATATCCTTTGCTGAAGCTGCTTCCTGGGATCAACCAAGAAACACAGGGCCAAGTTGCAGCAAGATAAGGAGAAAATCTATGCATGTACCACATAGATATCTCCCCAAAAACAAAGATGGAAAGTCATGCACACAGCCACCTTTTGACTCACTGCATGTCAGTCACCAATTTGCACAGGCATCATGAACTAGGAAATCCACAAGGAAAAGGGATGCTGTTGCTTGGGAGAAAGGAGTTCCCTTTATCATCCTGTCTGCTAGGCTGTAGCATTGTTCCTGATTTGCCACTCTTGCTGCTGATTCATTCAAAAATCATGTTGGAATACACAGAGCTAGAGAACCATGCAAACAGAACAGAGGAGCAAAAAAGCCGAGTGGAATGGAGTGGAATGAAAGTGAGCAAATGCCAAGCCTTAGGAAGGCCATACAGCAGGTACTTACTACTATAAGTTTCTTCGGGCTGCAGCTGTCCTTCTTGGGTGGGATTTTTTTCTGGAAGGATCAAGAGCCATTTAGTGCTAGAATGACAGGGTCAATATAAACCTCAGATACACAGGATTTTTAGGAATCACTCCTGTGGGATCTGTATTCACTGGGGTCCTTCACCAATGATCTCAATTTCAGGATAAAAGCATGAGCACAGCATGCATTCACTAGCTGTGAGTATTGCCAGTAATGCACCCACATTCAGGTAAATAGAATCCACACTTGCACTACCATTTCACTATTATTTTATGCTCTATTTAAAACTATTCTTACATTTCCTGATCATTTCCATACAGAGCAAAGACTGTGGAATCCTTGGGGTTCTCTGAGCTTGGTTGTTTTCTCGCAGACGTTTCATTACCCAACTAGGTAACATCTTCAGTGCTAGAAGAGAGCAGGGTTTTTCTCTGTTTATATACAGTAGTTTGCCCTGACAGTGTTGGAGGGGGTGTTGTTTTCTCCTTTGTTCATGACATGACACACTTCCACATTCCTGTGTTGTGAAGAACAGACTTTGATAGTGAATACCCAGAATTCTGTTCTTTAAATAAGGCAGGGCCTCCCACACTCACACCTGATTATCATTCTATTGTTTGAAACACCTGACTCTAATTTCCCCTTTAAATGAACTGACAATTCTAGAAGTTCACATACTTTTACCACACACAAATATGTAGCTTTGGATCATTTTCCTCAATAAATAAATGAATAAGTATAATGTTTTGACTCATTTGTTTAACTGGGTTCTCTTTATCTAGTTTTAGGACTTATGTGGAGAACACATCACACTTTAGGTCATATTTATGCAGAAATATTGAAAATTCAAAAGGGTTCACAAACTTTTAAGCACCACTTTATTTATGATGTTCTAGTTGCTAAACAAGATACACCAGGCATCAACAGCTTATCCTCAGCCTCTAGAAACCATACTGAGATTGCAGCTGTATTACTACTTACTTGAAAATCAACTCTATTAAATCAAATAGGCCTTGTATATAAAATATACATGAATAATTAGGTCCCTCTCTGACTTCTCTCTTCATGCTTTTCAGTAAAGTTAGGCTAGAAACTCATATCTTTATAAATGAAAGCAAAGGGTCTCAGGAAGCTAACTTCTATCTTAGCACCATATACTTCTATTCTCCTTCAGAATTGCAATATAAATATCCCTGAGCATTCCCCATCTAGTTTATATTAACACTAGAGGAACCAAATATGGTTCATTCCAAACTACCAACAAAATTACACTTAGAAATAACAGTACAACAGTATAGAAAGAAAACAGTACAACAGTATAGAAAGAAAACGTCTCAGCGCCTAAGTAGTCCAGAAATAGACTAGAGAGAATTCCTGAAAGGCAAAAAGCATAGAACAAAGAAACATACATGTCATAATAAAGATGAATTAAGATGTTTTTAGAAAGCTACTCCTAGGATGACATGCCATAGAAGCAGATGTTAGAGTTCCAAACAGCAAAGAAAAATAACGTAGAATCTTTATATTAGCAATTGTATGGGATCCTGCAACAATTGAACACCATTTTGTTCTAGGCTGAGCTTGGCTTCACTAACTTTTCATGCACAAAACTGTGGACTGATATTATAATAGCTGAGAGCCAGTTTGATGTAGTGGTTAAGGCACCAGGCTAGAAACCAGGAGACCGTGAGTTCTAGTCCTGCCTTAGGCACGAAAGCCAGCAAGGTGACTTTGGGCCAGCCACTCTCTTTCAGTCCTAGGAAGAAGGCAATGGCAAAAACTTCTGAAACCTTGCCAAAAAAACTGTAGGGGCTAGTCCAGGCAGTCACCAGGAGTCAATACTGACTTGAAGGTACACACACAATTATAATAGTTGGACATATTACAGGATCACATCTTTTGCTGCTTAAAATAAAATTAAAGAATTGAGATAAATCAATATAGACTAGCAACTTTCATTAAATGGCATCATATTTTCATGGAAGTTAACGGGAAGAATTCCAAGCATTACTTAACTCAAGAAAATTGCTAGTAGCCTATATATGCAGGTCTTAATTTCAGGCTAAAGTGATTTTCTAAAGTTCAATCTTTCTCTCTTTAAAAGGCTTAGGAATTCCAGTTAAATGACCATTTGATTCCATAAGCCACCAAGAACTCATGGACCTTCTTTCAAAATAGCTAGCTTAGGGGGAAAAAATCAAAAAGGATTGGTAGCCAAATCTTATCTGCGTTCAGTTTCCACAGAATGTTTGCACTGGATCCTCACTGATTATCAACATCAGACGTTACTCGGGTATTCACACTGGCTACATTTCTTTATGTATCAGGAATGCAAAACAACCCAAACGAGCATAAAACATCTTCTTTGGAGTAGAATTTGCAAACTGAAATTAATTATCAGTTTAACTCTTAATATGTTTCTTTTTAAGGAAGCCCTCCAGAAACAGAAAGGAAAAGAGGTGTTAACACTTTAAAAAAAAACTTCCAAGGAATACAAGGATTCCTTGAAAGCTCAACATGATTACACAATGAGTAATACCAGCAGGCAAGCTTTTGCCAACATCAATTTTTTTTTCTTGCAACTTGTAATTGAAATGAACCTTCTCAGTTTGCACAGGGCAAGATGTCCTAAAGCAGTTAGTTATTTCTCATGAACTGACTCAACAGAGAAATCATTGTGAGATAAGTTGTCTGAAGGCAGAAAGACAAAACAACCAAAGTAAGGGAATTCTACAACTGGAGCACTGGTACATGATGCTGGTCATTCCACTTCAACGTAAATGTCACAATACTGGAGAAAATTAAGGGAATGATGAACAAAAGAAGGTAATTTTTTTTAACAAAAATCTTATCACTGGCATTCGACATTTTTTGATCAGAAGAAAAGATGTGTATTTAATCATACTGAGATGCAATCCTCCATGGAAGAATATAGATGAACATTTATTCTTTTAATATTTACCAGAATGTTATATTCATCCCATGAAATAGGCAGTTTGTTATAAACTATATAAATATATGGAGGATAGCTATATAATCAATAGCCCCACTATTGTGTGTCCCATCTTCATCAAGAACCTATAAATAACTATCAAACGAAGAAAAAATAAAATTCTCTAACCATTACTGAAGACTAATACTGAGGAAGAAAAAAATAGTCTGATAGATTACCCAGAATAGTCTTGTTTAGCTTATACAATGGGCTACTGCATGAAAAAGATACACAGACAAGACAGTCTATGAGAAAATGTAAGTGTGTAAGAGATTTTCAAACTTGGAATGTCAAATTGGATGAACCATGTCGCCAACTTCTTGCTACTTCAAATAATATGGCCCTATCTATTTTCCAGGATTACAGTTCCAAAAGACCTGAGGGTGACGGTTCTGTACTTCAAGATGCTCTCAACCTGGATCTAGAAGCACAATACTCAAGACAAACAAAAGGAGTGCTATATTTTGTCAGTCTTTGAATATATTCTTCTTGAACTGTTTCTCTTTCTACTCTGAGCAGGTTATTAAAAGCAAAGAAAGCATCCTGGCTAGAAACTGAGAGGTGCCCAGCATGGCTTTTGTGAGATGATCTGGCAGTAGACAGAAAAACATTCAAGTGCCACTCTGCACAAGCAGAATGGGGGAAAAAAAACACTGAAGTTTGGAACTCAAGGTAAGTTTGTCAGCCATTTTTTTCCATTAAGGAAAAACAGGATTTATATCTTTTAAAGAAACTGACATAATCACCATCCACACAAGAAAGATGTTGAAATCACATAACAGAAAAGGAGAAAATTACAGTTAACTATTTTGCTCTGTAATAAACTCTACTTATTGCTTTACAAGTACTCAGAACTTCACATCAAGCTAAAGGTTTCCCATTTGGTTTTTTGTTTTAAGCCATGCCTCTATGGTACATTAGAAATATAAACCTTGGAACTTTCCTCTAAGATACACCTTTAGTCGTACCTTGAATTTTTTACTTCAGTTTACAAAAGACTCCTCCTCCCCAAATGAAAAGAGCAGGTGCTACTTTCTCTTTCTTTCATATCCCTTCTGCTTTGATCACTCCCTTTAAAGAAGTTCAAAACTAGTTAAATCAAGCACACACCTTGCGTTTGAGACAGCGGCGCTTGAGACATTTCCACTGACGTTTTATGCCAGGTCTTTGCCTCCGCAAACAGATAACACAGGTCCCACAGTCCTCAGTTATCTTGCAGGCCTGACACATGCCGCACTCAAGGCCCTGCAAACGAGAAGGGGGTGGGGGAGAGGTAATTGTTAAAGCTTAAAACAACTCCAAGCCCATGCATAGCTAGGAAGAAGCAGCAGAAAACAAGGAAAAGCACAAACCATGGGAAAGGACTAAGGGAAGGAAAAGCAGGAAGCAGCCTATGGTACCTTTTTGACAATCTTCAAGCATCGGCGTAGCAAGCATTTGATGCCAATGTGGAGCTTGGGGCTTTTGGCTCGCAGAACACACACACTGCAGATGCCGCAGTCCTGAGACATCTGGCAGGCCTGGCACACACCACAGCCAATTTGCTGCAAGGGCAGAGGGGTAGGGATAAACAAGGTTCCAGGGAAAGCAATATCCATGGGCCCATCACCTCAAAAGCACCACACTTCACCCATCTGGCCAACCACACCAGAAGCATCACACTGGATAGTTCACTCCAAACTTTTAACCACAACTTATCTAACTGCAAAAAAAAAAAAAACCCTGCTTATCTAGACTCAAGACATTGGCCATCAAATGTTTTAACAACTGTAAACTGCCCAGAGTAGCTGGGAGTCAGGTGGCATATAAATCTAATAGATGATGATGATAATGATGGTGATGATGATGATCTGGCCACCTACCATCTTGGGCCAATATCTCCACTACTTAGGATATTTGGGCTACAGATGGAGGCAACTATTATGCACAACCTCCAGTAAGCCCTATTTTCTATTATACCTCCATCTTGTATTCTGTCATAGTCCTAGGAGCTTTCTCCCTCCAAGAGGCAAACAAAATCTTAATCTTTTCATTTTGAAACCCAATCTTCAGCCCTACTGCTATCTATAAATAGGGTACATCCTTCTGTACCTCTCCAATACTCTAATACTCTAAATCCAAAACAGAGCTCCTTCCAGTTTGGCTGGGCATGCTGGCTACTGATGATAGGAAGGGCAAAGCATCTGTGGGTCTCACATTGGGAAAGCCTCTTCTAATATATTCCAACATATAGCCAAGTTGTGCTGAAATTGCTCTGGCAAACAGGTTTCAGTTACGAGCAAGCAGATTTCAAATTTGAGGTGGAATCTTAGCTTTTCACCTCTTCCATTAAGCAGCCTGCCTTTCTGTCTGTCTGGGGTAAAACCTGTCTTTCATCAGTTGGAAAGCTGATAGCAAACATAGGGGTGCAGTCACAAAAATGCAGACTGATAATAATATGATGGTTTCTCACACATACTTGTACCTTACAGTAAGTCAGCAGTAGTATTTTTATTTGGTATAGGCTTATATCTAAGCACAGTACCTTTTATACGCATATATTTCAATATACTTTCTAAATAAAATAGAAACTGTGCCTGTGCCTTAGATCTTACCTTATAATATCTCTGCTCCCTGTTAAAAGCTCTTCTCTGAGCTGAAAGAGGCAAAATAAATAAATAAATAAATAAATAAATAAATAAATAAATAAGGCACACAAAAAACATTGTCTTGGTGTCTGCTAAGAAATTCAGCAGTGTAAAAAAGAAGTTAAACGATCAAAAGGTTACCAGGCACAACAGTAAGCGAACCAGACATCTGATAGGCTGCCCTTCTTCTCAGGCAGAACAGCAGAAGAGCAGTCAGGCAGTAAACATTTGGATTAGAAGAAAACAAAGCAAGGTCTCCAGCAGTCTTTCTAATTTACAGAATTGCTCTCTCTGAAAGAGAGCTAGAGAGGTTCAACGAGAGAAAGGAAGGCAGATGGATGGTCTGGCACACTTATACTCTAGAACCTCTGGTCAGAAAAAGGCCTTGCAGATTCATGCCTTGCCTTTAAATGTAAGGTCAATATTTTACTGACGAGACGAAGGAAGAGAATTTATCTTTCCTATTGATGTTTATTTATTTATTTATTACTTCAATTTAGATGGCTGCCCACTTGACATGCAGGAAGGGCATGGATCTAAAACACAAGCAGCCAAACCTTGAAAACCCTGTTTGTTTCCTTGGGACCAAGATGCTCAAAAACTCCTCCCAGTGAATTCCACTGGACTTGCATATTTGAAGTCCAGCTCAGAGCATGTTTGGTTAGATTCACTCTTTAGCTTTTTCCAGCAGTACTCTAAGAATCTCTTCTGCTCTTTCACTTCACAAGTTCCTCTGAAAACCAAGGGACTCCCCAGGAACCACAGGCAGGGAGAGGCCTCAAAGGCACAATCCAATCCAAGGCGATAATCACTCTTTCATTCCAAGCAATGACTAAGGCCTGAGTTGAACCATGTACCAGAGCCCCAGGGACAACCCCAAGTTCCCTCTGGAGGCCTGTGGCAGAGAGCACCAGTGGAGAACTCTAAAGCAATCAAAGGGTCATCTGACCATGACAAAGGACTAATGTTAATTATTCCCATATCCAAATCATGTCACTACTGCCCTGAGACAAAATCCAGATTTAACATGACCTCCTCTGTGCATCAGGCTTTCAATTATTTGAGTCAGGTCCATGGTTGCCATAGTGCCCATAAACTCCTGAGCCACCTCCAGCTCCACCCCCAGAGAAAACAGGTTGAAGGAAATTCCACTACTAACTCTGACAGCATAGCCTCTATGCAGCAGGAAAGCTGATTTAGTAGCAGCAATCCCAACTGTGCCCAAATTCACAAACAGGATCTCACATCCAGTAATCTCTGGTATAGCACCCCTGAAACCACATCACCGTTGATGAAATAAAAGCAAAGCATCCATCCTTACAATAGCTTTCAAGATGTGGTCTTGGAATCTTTGTCTAACAATAGCTATATCATTCATTGTCAAGGGTATCATTTTCATCTTTGTCGCAACAGTATCTCCCCTTTCCTCCTAGATATGAATTAGCAACCAGACATTCATTGAGTCATATGAGAAAAAAAGAGGTGCTCTGCTGTTAAGTCAGGGCTTAAAATTGGCCTCTGCATCTCTATATGCTAGTAATGAAGGATGAAAATTAGTCCTTTCCTCATAGTTCTCATTTCAGATACTGAAATGTCATGGGTAAAAGCTTTTGGAAGAATGGCAGATAAGGGGAATAATTTAATGGACTAGGTTCTGACCATTTCACATAATTTCGAAAAGTGCATCCAGATAGTTTGCAAACGACTTGCACTGCATCCTTTCTTTGAGATTTTAGGTTAATTTATTTTATTTTATTTTAATTTTATTTTTCAATTTAGGCACTGCCCAACTCCAAACAGGTGGCACAAGATAAAAGATACAATATAAATAGAATTATTAAAAAAAGAAAAAGAGCAAAGAACAAAATGGCAAGTCCAGCCAACAAGACCCACACATGCAAACATATCCAACAGGGATACCAAGCACCTAACCCAAGCCTGGGAGAACAGCCAAGTCTTCAAAGCTTTCCAGAATGCCATCAGGGTGGGAGCCATAAAAATCTCAGGGGGAACCTCATTCCAGAAAGCAGGCAATGCAACAGAGAAGGTATGCTTCCTGGGTCCTGATAAATTACACTGTTTAATTGAAGGAACCCAGAGCATGCCAATCCTGCTGGCTCATACCAGCCAGGCAGACACCACAGAAGATAGGCAACCCCTCAGATAGACCAGGCCCTATGCCCTGTAGAGCTTTATAACTAACACCTTGAATCCTGCCTGGAAGCATACTGGTAACCAGTGAAGCTTGCAAAGTGGGAGACGCACACAGGGAGAGGTCACAGAGGAGCAATGCAGTCCAAAGCCTCAGCCACCTGCCTACTCCAAGCAATGACTAAGGCTTTGGTCAAGCCACCCATCAGATCCTCAGGGAAAACCCCTAGCATCTTCTTGAAATCCACTGGATTCATCAGTCACCTGGGGTGGGCCAATCAAACAGTTCCTGTGTCCCTGTGGGAAAGGGTAACAAAGCCTGGAGGCAATCAGAAAGTGAAATGTCCATGACAACAGACTGATGTCAATGTTGTTCACTACCAGATCATGGCACGACTGCCCTGAGACAAAAGCCTGATCTAATGTGTAGTCGCCAGTATGCATCAGACCAGTGAGGACTTGGGACAGGTCAATGGATGCCATGGACACCATCAACTCCTGAGCTGCCCTGGACACAACATCATCATGTGGCAAATTGAAATCCCCAAGCACCAGTAACTTTGGGGGCTCCAACATCAGCCCAGTGACAGAATCCAGTAGCTCAGGAATAGAAGCTGCTGGGCAGCAGGGAGGGCAGTACAGCAGCTATTCCCTAGAGCCCAACTTCAACCAGAGTGCCTCACATTCAGTTATCTGCAGAGCAGAGCCTCTAAGAGCCTTCAAAAACTCATGGATGACAACAGCCCCCCGACTTCATCCTCTCCCGGATCTTGATGAATGCAAAACCCAAAACCCAGGTGAGCATAATTCCAAGAGAAGTGAACACCCCTCTGAGCCCACCCACATCTCAGGCACGCTAGGTTGGCGCACTCATCCATGATAAAATCATGAATGAGGGCAGCCTTGTTACACACTGATTTGGGGTTCAACAGCAGTAGCCAGAGCAGAGAGCTATTGAGGATCTGATGACCAGGCATTGAGGGTAGAAGCCAAAGGCCAGACAGTGGGAATACTTTCAAATATTGGACCAGGTGTCCCCAAGCCTGGTCCACCCACGGATTTCCACCAAACTTTCCTCTGCCTGTTACCGTTGTGATGTTCCTGCCTGCCTTCTCAACTCTCCAAGTTCTCCTAGCTTTCTCCCTCTCCACACTTCCTACAAGAAAATGGCCAGTTAACCCTTTACTTGCTTTAGTGGAATGTAAGTAATCTACCATTTCAGCACAGCACTAATAAAACAAACCCATGCATCTCATCTTATCACTTCAAGTACTAACCTCTGCAGTCTGGGCAGAGCCACCGACAACGTCTCTGAGATGGCAGCATCACTTCTGGGAACTGTCCCTGACAGCTGGCACAGCATCTGGAAGAAGAAATGGGCAGAATCATTCCTTTTCACCCACCTCATAATTCTTTCTTATCCATTTCCTTATTGCAACCTGCTTTATCATTCCAAGATATTTTTTCAAAACTGCTTTCAAAAGATTTCCACAACATAACCACGTTCAGCTGTATTATCAGGAACAGCAATAACATGGTGATCATATGGTGCTAACAATTAACTCAGCAACATTTTTGGTCCAATTTCTGATTTTCCTTGTAATCAACCTCTGGCTACTACTAAGTAGCGCAGTTCATTGAAGATCTCCAGGTCAAGGGAATGTGGCTAGGCAGATGAAGTAACTTAGCTCAGGATGGAGGCCTGTCCTCCCAGGTATCTACAGTAACTATGAAACCATTTATGAACATGCCATGCTACCAGAAGATACCACATGCTAAGCCTTGAACATTAAGACTCCCAGCAGAGACTGAATATTGAGATTTAAGTTTTGAATTTGCTCAAAAGGCACACATTTACACACACAAGGAGAATGTGACAGGCTACTGAAGTAGGATTCCAAGCATTTCTACCCAGTTTTCACCCGAAAAAGACTTCCAAAGCTTAAGAGTCTGTGGGCATGCTATCTTCATGAAAATCATGAGAAAGTAAAAAGTATTTAGCAAACTGCATCCATTCCAAGCTTCCCTGTTTCATTTTGGCTTCACTGCTCTTGCCTAAAGTTACAATTTCAAATAAAGGGGAAGGACAGAGGTTCTAATAATTCACAAACAGAAAGCTAGCAAGTACAGAAATATTCATTAATTTTTGTCAAATGAAGTGCCCAACATATTTCAAATCTTTACATTTATCCTTAGGAAAGAAAAGTTTTATAAAGCCTAATTTGCAAGATTAGTTTTATACTATTTCCAGGTTCCAAAAAAATATATCAAACTTGAAAGAAGTAACTTTTAAATGAACTACAAGCTGAAAACAAAGCAAATCTATGTTTTACAGATAGATCAACTGCTGTACATCTACTTTCAAAGAAAAGTAGAGTAGTATCCTTGCTCAAACCAAAGGCAACACAAAAACAATTAAAGTTGTCTTAGCATAATTGTTCTTTCAACTGATAAACACCTTTTACAAAATTCTAGATACAGCACTTCTATATGAGTAGGGTAACATACATTTATCCTAATAAGAACATATTCTATAATGATCAATAAAAAAATAAAGAGGTTCATTTTCATGATACTTACAGATAGTCCTCGCTTAACAATGCTAATTGGCACCAGAAACTCCATCGTTAAGTGACACGGTCATAAGTCGAAAAACCACATAACCGTGCCACTTAGCAACGGCTGTTCTGGCAGTCCCAATTGCCATCGTTAAGAGAGGACTGTGTGGGTCGTTAAATGAGGACCTCATGTGACCACAGCTTCTGACTTCCTGTCAGCTTCCCCATTGACTTTGCTTGTTGGAAGCCGACGGGGAAGGTGGTAAATCATGATCACGGGACATTATGACATCGTAATAATGAGCAGGGTGTCAAGTGGCTGGATCACGATCACGTGACCACGGGGACGCTGTGCCGGCCATAAGTATGAGGACTGGGTGTTAACTACCACTTGTTAAACACTATCGTAAGTTTGAATGGTCACTGAATGAGTAGTCATTTAACGAGGACCACCTGTATTAAATTAGATGCCCAACACTTAACGTTAATATATCCACACAACCCAACTAAATACCTGTTTTTAATACTTTTATACCTTGAGTACTATTTAATTATTGGAGATTATCTGACTCAAACACTGATCTTCTCTCAGTCACAACATTCCTTGCCTAAACTCTATTCTTTCTGTCTTCATACTATACAAATGTATGACAGAATTTAATCTAGTGTGTGCATATGATATATTCTTCAATCTTCTCAAAGCTGCTATAAGTTTCTTCAAAATCTACCAGAACGAAGACGACAGAACAGAGACAACAATTGCATGGAGTCTCCAGCCTATCTTAAAACCAATACTTGAGAACAATATTGCTAAAAAGAAAAGAAAAAGAAAAAGAGTGTATTTCTGAAAACAGTATGCAAAGTGTATTTGTGCTTTATTTTTGTACCCTTCCTGGAAAGAAGCTCATTAAGAGATTGTTAAGGAAAAAGACAAGCAGCCTATACAGTTCTGAAGCTTTTAATGAGAACCACGGTACAGGCACAGGTACTTGTAACTCTTTACAAAGGGAGAGAAAATAGTTATAGTCAGAGATTCATGTAAGTATACACCCAACTATTAGGGTCCAGAATTATACCATTCTCTGCTCGTCTTCAGAGCTGGATAACTGGACAACTGTTGAAAGGCTGTTTAAGATGGTGAACACACTATGTCTGTTCAGATAGGTATAAAGTAACTATTTTTATCAGAATGAAAGATGAAGACAAAATCATTATCTGCATGATTTTCAAAATAATGCACATGAATGTCCTATTTTCTTAAAATGAACAGCAAGTTGCTTTGAAAACAATTAAACTTCCTTTGATTTTAAACTGAGATTAATAAATGAAATAACTGCTTTGTATTTAACAGATATCTCACAAACTGATCAGGGGTAACTATAAGCCTCCAGCTTTTAAATATGTAATTTGGAAGCTTGAACACAGAGTCACAAAGTTTGACTTGAACTTATGGTCCCATTTCATCCATAAATTCATAGGGTTGTCAATATGATGCCATGATTGTTGTTTGTTAACATTGTGCATGTTAGCCTAGGTTATATCCCTAGCATATGGAATCTGTCATCATACCCATAATTATGCAACTAAAAGAATTGCTGTACAACTCTGAAAGGACAAATCCACTCCTGTTCTGTAAATATAAATGTTGATATAACCTCTATAGATGCCTGAAATGAGTATTTTTTCTTTCATTTATTTACAGGATGGTAAGAAAAGATTGTGAGGGATTTTAATTTAATTTCATTGAGTTCTTTGCTTTGTGATTACATCTTTTCTCTTCCATCTTTCTTCTTTCTTTTTCAGGCTTTGCTTTGATAATATAGATTAATTAATTTAATAAGTATAATGAATTGTAACAAAGGAAGCAGCATTTGATTTGAAAGAGGGTATCAGCAAATTATAAGGATATAATTATAAGAAGATATCATTTTGTCATACAGATTAAATGATGTTCAGAAAAGGCATCTGAGAAGAAGGTGACCCTGTATAACCTTACATAAACCATCCTATATTCCATTACTTTGTATCCAGTGTTGCCATGTGAGTTGACCCACAGCTAGGAAAGACCATAAATATAGATCATCAAAGTTATTAATTCGTAATTAATTCCTAAATAGCAGGCCTCCAGAAAGTAACAGAAAGTCATTAAAAAGAATGATGGAAAACAATGCACAGAGATCTCAAAGTTTGGGGAGTATGCTTTTACCAACATTAATCTAACTCAAGAATGTATGCACTGATTAAAAAAAATTGTCACAAGAAGCTTGCACCGTTTGGGAAAGAAGATAATGTTCTTTCATTTTATCTGTCATACACAGGAAATTAATAATGAATAATTTTATCAGAAAAAGTATGAAAAGAAATGTATGCAGAACCATTTCAGCTGTTTGAAACAGGAAGCTTATTCCTTCTCACATACAGGTAGTCCTTGGGTTACAACCACTTGTTCAGTGACTGTTCAAGTTACGGTGGCAATGACTGAGAGGGATTTAGATTGGTCCACAAAGTTGCGGCCGTTGCAGCATCCCCGTAGTCAAGTGATTGCGATTCGGGCACTTGGCAACCAGCTCACAATTACAACTGTTGCAGCATCCCGTGGTCATGTGATTGCCATTTGCAACCTTCCCTGCCGGCTTCCCACAAGCAAAGTCAATGGGGAAGCCAGGAGGAGGTCGCAAATCACTCCTGCTGCTTTTTCGCCCACCTGCCTGTGGCTCCAACCCACACGTGCTCCATAGAGCTTGCTTGTAGCATCTGCCCACCCACCCGTGTTCCACAGCACCTGCCTGCAGCACCTGCCAGACTGCCTGTAGCTCTCACCCGCAGCTCTCGTCCACCAGCCTGCTTGCCTGGGACTCCCGCTTCTTCCCACGTCGTGGTTATGTGAGGTCCTCAGCTAATGACCTCTGCGGTCCTAGGGTTACAAAGGCATCCGGGATTGCTGTCACTAAGCAATGTGGTCACATGACGTCACGCTTTACGACTGCATTGCTTAGCGACAGAAATTCCGGTCCCAATTATCGTCATAATCCAAAGACTACCTGTAGCTCAGATAAACCTGGTAAGAATTATTTTTCTAAGCCCTGATATAGAAATGTCAGTGTTTTGATCAAATTATTAGCTTTGCTAGCATGACTTCATAATTTTTTAAATTCAATTTTAGTCTGTTTTAATCTGTAATAGACTTATGTTTTGTTAAAAGACAGAAGGAACCGCTTTGCCTTAGAATATAATTTAAAGATACTGTACATTTAAAAGCCAGGAGACACTTATTCCAGGGAAGTTTGATGATGACATTTCAAAAACTCTGAAGTGTGTTCTGCATTTGGCTAGTTAATGGCTTAGCTAGAACAGAGTCACATTATCAGATTTTTGAATAGAGAGCAACAGCTCACACTATCAAAATTTATATCTGAATTTATGGGATTTACCATATTTTTCCGACAATAAGATGCCCCCATGTACAAGACGACCCCCATTTTTCCAACCCCAAATTAAGAAATCAATATTTTAAAGATAGTGCAGAACACATTTTTATTTCGTAATTAGGTAACATTGACCTGATACACTCGGTGGGAGGAGGTCCAAACCGTCTCTCTGCAGCTCTATTTCCAGGCTCTTTTGCATAACTGATTCCGTTCAAGCACGAGTGAAACTAGCTTCTCTCTGCAAAAGCCTTCCTCTAATTGGTTTGTTCAGCATCAGCTGACGTCAGTTACATCAGGCTCGTGATTGGAGGAAGTCTATTTGGGAGACAAGCTATTTCACTCGTGATTGGAGGCTAGCAATAGGAGGAAGCTGCCTGCAGAAACAAAGTATGGGCAGTTTTGCAACAGCGAGGTTCTCTTCGGCTGACTTCCTTAAATAAGACGCCCTTCAATTTTTAGGGTAAGGATTTTAGAAAAAAGTATCGTCTTATAGTCGGAAAAATACAGTACTTTTTGTGTAAATTTAAGGAAAACAAACATCATCCATCAATTGGCAACCTCCTATTCTTTCAGATTAATTATAAGTGTCCGTGATTTGAGGGCTTCCATGATATGTAAGGAGGCTAAGAGAGGACAACTATCTGCTGCTAATGGGACAAGGGAGCTGCTCACGCTATAGCTTCCTCTGGTTTGCTCTCCTGCAATGTCACATCTTCTGTTTTTCCTGGAGAAGGAATGGGTGGAAGATGCTTCCGATAACGTCGCTTGCGGGGCTTTGGTGCCGGCTGACCCACAGTAACAGGAAGTTCTGACTGCTGACTCTGCATATTGGCTTGGTTCTCTACTGGGAACTCGAATTCCAACTTTGGAGGTTTCTGGTCCAGAAGCTCCTGTCCTGGAGAAGGCTGAGGCTCTGGAAACACCTGCAAATCAGGTGGTTTTTTGGGTGGTGAGGTGGCTGCTGCCAGAGGCAGTAGGCGCTTTTTGCCACCCTTCTTGATCTGTTGGAGGAAGAAACAGAATGTGCTCTCAGCCCATGACAAACCGATTCTTATCTGCAAATAAAAGCTTACTTCAAAGTTAATGGCTCTATGAGACCCATTCTTCGCCTTCACCCAAGTGCCATTTCTGAATCAAAAGACAGGATTCCTTCAGGATTCCTATGTATCAATTAACAACTAAACCCTTCCATCCTCCAAAATCTGTTTATCAAAGACTGAAAATCAGGGAAATTAACCAATGCTACAAGCCAGTCCACCATTTCTCCAGTCCATTTGCTTTTACACTGCTTCACCCAGGCACCTGTTAAGTACTTTCTCATTCTTAACATCAAGCACTGAAATACAGCATTGCAGGACACACCTGAAAAACCATGGGTTAGAATCCTCGCTTTGCCTGGAAAGAGGGGCAAACAACTACCCTTATTGTACTTTTAATCACACTGATTTCCACTGTAATGGTATGTGGGAATGACCTTAGGAGACAGGAGGAAGAGCTGCAACCTAGACAATGGTCTGATAAATGAAATTTGAGTCTGAAGGAGAAGGGGTGACGAAAGCATCTCAGAAGGGACTTTCCCTAGTTTTTGGGAAAGTATAAGTGAGGATGGGAGGGGTACTTTCAGACTTGCAAAATTCTGTTAATGCAACCCTACAATAAAGAGAGATAATAGTCCTAGTTGTGCTTCTTGTCTGGACTACCTCACAAGGCTAACCTCCATGGAGAATAGGCAGCAACTAAGACCTGTTAAATTAAATGACTCAGAGAACACAACTAATTTACCATATGAACAGGACATGTTTTGAATGTACTTTTGGGAGGCTTCACCAAAAGCTTTCCAAATTGCTCACTCTAGACAATTTCTAAACAAGCAAACAAATCATGCTGATGTCTTTCCATCACTTCTCCCATATCATTCTTCCAACTGCCATCCAAACTACCAATCTAGATGTCACACTATTCTGGCTTGAGCAGACTATGTATACTCACCCTCTGAGGGCTTCCTTCAGTAGGTGAGAGGGGTGGTGAGGGCAGGGGCTGCAGGAGGAGAAAGCAGGCAGTTAAGTTTTAGTTTCTACTGGCATTATGGTCTAGTTTATTCTGAGCTTAGGAAGTCACCTAACAGATAAAGTGGGAATTCATGCATCTGCCATCCAAGGGATCACCACAACTGTAGACTTGCCAGCAAAATTAATTAAGCACAGTCTGGGCTGAGCTTCCCCATAAGAAGACAAGGATAACAGACATTCATAGAAAAAGGTCATCTTGTACAGCTGGAGGAGCTCACCAGTAATCATAGGTCAACTACTGTATCTCAGGTTAAATTGTGTCACAAAATAGTTATGAGAATAAAATGTAGGAAGGGATAAGAAAAAAAGCCTCTTTAAGGTCCTTAAAGGAAGGGGAGGGTATAAACAAAATATACATAAATAAAAGAAACCTGCTTTGGAAAAACAAAGTACTTAAAAGTCTGGGATTAATTGGAAGGCAGTAGTAAGACAAAAAAATTGCAATATGACTCTGACCAGAAGTCACAGCAGCTAATTCTGCCATCACAGTCAGTGTTACCTATAATAGTACCTCTGTGCTTGGCTCAACAAAAATGCCTTTCTTGTAATCAAAATCAGTCAGGTCCCGCGAACATCCCAGCAGTCTCAGCAGCTCCACTCTGCTGCGGATCTTCTCTCCTCTGGGGCTATGAGAAGAAGTGAAGCAACTGTTAGATACTTTCAGAAAAAAAATACAATGAAAATAAGAACATCTGATCTGAGCAAATAGATAGAGGCAAAAGGAATTCAAAAGCCACCTTACATTAAGGAGCTTTCCAATTTCTGCTGTTGCCTCCTTGACCCATTACAAGACCAACCCCACTGATGTGGATGCTAAGAATGAAGCAAGTTCTTTGTTAGTGTATGAAATTTCAGGCTGTATGGGAAGCAGGACACATAACATCTTAGCAATAGTAACCAAGAGTCCTGCCTTATTATTCCCAAAGAAGTAATACTAGGAACCATCTGCTAATGTTACCTATTTGCAGAATTCATTTGGCCTTCAAAAATCATCTCCTATCCCCACAGACTTTAAGAACCTTTAGTTGCTTAAGATGTCAGGCCTAGCCCAAGGAACTCCAGGAGACCATGCAGATTCAGTTCAGCAATGTTTATTAGCTACAACCTCTAACACGAATCTTCCCAGACTGAAACTAGTTCCCAAGGCCAGCCAGTCAAAACAGAGTGAATTCCTCAGGGAGGTGCCAGCCTCATCCTCTTATCTCTTCCTCCCCCCTCAGGAGACGAAAGAGGATGCTTCTCTCCCTGAGTCTGGCCTTCATAATTCCATTCCATCACATAAGAGCACAGAAGGTACAGTAGAAAAAAAAAATTATGGACCCTTTCTCTATCCCCACCTTTTCTGCCCTCCCCCTGGTTAGAAGTCTCTTATGTGGTTGTCATGCCCAACTATATTTGGCTGACCTCGCCTGGGTTCAAAAGCTGAGCAGGTTTGGGTCTGATTGGTACTTGGATTGGAGATCACCAACAAATACAATAGATTGAGATGTTAAAACTTTTTGGAAGAAGCGTGTCCCCATATTGTTGCATAGAAAACTTGACATGTTCATGAAGTTTCCAGGAGTCAAGATAAACTTAAGGGAATGCATAGCCTTAATATAATGTGTAAATATTTTCTGCTTGGATCTATCTTTATCTGACTATTTTTCTCAGTGGTGATGATGGACATAAAGATAGAAGAGAGTTGATCTGCAGGTTTGTATTCTTTATCAACAGCCTGACTCTCTAGTAGAAGAGGCTGGTACCCAGGCTCTATCACTGAATGTCAAGAACCAGGATAAACCAATCACTAGACAAATTAACATATTCTTAATTATGTTGTACTTGGACTTCCAGGGGAAGAAATGATGGACTGAAGATGGTTCCGTGAAAAGCAGAGCCGATGACTGCAGCGAAGAACAAAGAACTGGTGAGCAGACCGGCTCTTCAAACCTCTCTAGACAAAGAGAGGACAGAAGATGGCCCACAAGTGCTAACGACAGTTGCTCCTCATAAAGAGACCACGAGAGAGTGGTCTCTGGCAGGTTTTGAGCACTGGGAGACAAGGGAATAGCTATCTTGCTCAAACTGTGGTCGGTGCCTTTAAAAGGACACTAAGCTCGCATATTTCCTTTTCTAAACACATTTAGAAATTGCTTATTAACTACTTTTCAGCTATTAGAAACCTTTGGATCAACAAGTCTGAAAACACCAGGTGAGTCTGCCTTCAATCCTTAATGAAAGAAAATTTTAACTATAAGCTTAAGAATTTTTAAAAATTTAAAATAAACAGCAAAAAGCTAATTAAGATTTAGATTTTAGAAAGTTATAAATGGATAAATTTGAAATAAGATTTTGGAATTAATTATAAAGAATCCTTCCCATGGGAAAGTCGACTTGTTCTGAATTTTTTCTAAGACATATAGGAGATAAACAATTTTAAAAATTGGACACTAGAGGAAACTAAAGATTTTAATTAAAGGAGAAGAATACATAAACTTGATTAACAGCTACAGAATGATACAAACTATTATAACATTGGAAATAATGAAGGATACTTCTGAAAAATGGATTCAGAAGTTAATATCAACAATGTCAAAATGTTGGCTTCTATGGATAGACTGCGTCCAAAAGATGTTTTGGGAGAAATGGCAGAAGTGGAATAAGTTTTATCTGACAAGACAGAGATTGAGTTGGATCTACAGATGACAGGCTACAAGAATGACATGGAAAAAGAAGTTTCATTGGACATACAAAAGAAATCAGTTGATGCTTTAAGGGAATTACAAATAATAAGTCAAGAGAGTGGCCTAGATAATTCTTTTATATTGGATTTACAAAAGAGGTTTGTTAAAGCTTGGATGAATCTTGTGAGAAGGGGTAAAAAAGAAATGAAAAGAAATCCAGTTCTACGACATTATTTGAATGGACTAAAGATTAAGATAATTAGAAGTAAAAGGAAGGAGTATAAAGTTGGTTTCTTTGATCAAGGGTAAAATAGATTTGTTGTTATTTCTGGCAACCCTTAATGGACTTTTGCTGATACAAGGACTGAAATGATGATGCTTTATGAATTTGTTTATAGATAAGAGATGGGGCATGGGATGAAGAGATCATTGGTTGTAAATTAAGAAGAGGTGAACAGTTATTAAAACTGTTTATACTTGAAGGTTGGAAGTTACTTCTTTATATTATTTCTTTCCTTTTTCTTTACTATCCTCCTTCCTTCCTTCCTTCCTTCCTTCCTTCCTTCCTTCCTTCCTTCCTTCCTTTAATTTGTATTAGCTTTTACTATTGCAATTATCTTTAATAAAATTATTTTTAAAAAATACATTGTACTTTTGTTTTTAATGTGACTGACATTCTTGGCAGATATGGGATAAATTAAAATAATTATAGTAGCAATTCTGTAGAATGTTTACATGCAATCTCTCAGTAATCCTTACAACAATTCTATTGGTAAGCATATCCTCCATACCGAGTAGGCAGAACAAGGCAGAATAATAATTATCAAGGGTCAACCTAGTACATTCTAAGCCAAAGAAGTACGGGAGTTCAGAACACAAGTTCATTGATGCTATATTGTTCCAGTTCCAGTTAACTGCTTGTAGAATTTCTGGAAAGCTCATGGATATGACATCCTTAGATGAAGCAGAAAAAACAAGCAAGATCAAGAATTCATAGTGATAATTGACAACAGTATTTCCACTGAATGGAATAAACAAAAGTTTGGAAACAGACCTGACAACTGTTGCCCTGAATAAACTGAGCAGCCATGAAACTCCAGAATCCTTCTTCCCTTCAAAGATTACCAAACAAATAATTTGGAAAAGATTGAAAGCTGTGATGGAATGGAATTATGAAGGCCAGGCTCAGAGCGAAAAACATTTTCTTTCATCTCCTGAAAAACGTGGGAGATACAAGAGGATGAAACTGGCACCTCCCTGAGGAATTCACAGTGTTGTGGTTGGCGTTACTTGGGAGCTGGGGTTTCAGTCTGGGAAGATTCTTGCTAGTGGTTGTCGCTAATAAACATAGCTGGACTGAATTTACATGGTCTCTTGGAGTTCCTTGGGGTAGGCCTGACAAAAGCTTTGCTTAGGGATAAGGCCCTTTAGAGATTGAGGGTTCCTCCTACAACAATTCCAGCACCCTTTTCCAGATGTGATCCCAAACAGAATTACCTTATATAATAAGTGTCTGACAGTCCGCTCCTTGTTCCACTTTTGCGCAAGACTTCACGACGCTGCCAGCCAGGGCCTAAGGAAGGACAATCCACCCAGCCGTCTGTCATGTTTTTCTGCTGGGATGGAAATACCATTGAAAGGGCCCTAAAAAGATGAGGGAATGGAAGGGTCATAACAAAGGTTATGCAGCTCAAAAAGCTCATATTGCTATATTCAACCAGGCTTCACAACAACAACAACATAATTTACATATTGTTTTACAGCTGCTTTATATGAAGAACAGACCAATTAAAGCTCAAGGGTTCAGACCAAAATTTTTGTGGACTCTTATAGTAAAAACATGTACAGTATATAAAACATGGCATCCTGAATAGCCCCTGCTTTGATATTTCTTTAATAGAGCATGTTTCTTTTTCTTAAATCTATAAGGCAGAGAAAGGGCCAGCTTGGTGTAGTAGTTGAGGCATCAGGCTAGAAGCTGGGAGACAGTGAGTTCTAGTCCCACCTTAGGCACGAATCCAGCTGGGTGACCTTGGGCCAGTCCCTCTCTCCCAGCCCTGGGAAGCAGGCCATAGCAAACCTCTTCTGCAATCTGGCCAAGAAAACTCCAGGGACTAGTCCAGGCAGTCGCCAGGAGTCAACAATTACTCGAAGGCACCAAAACAAAAAAACAAGGCACAGAATATAACTATGGGCAGCGTACATATCAATCCTGTTATTGCCTTTTTGGGGTAACATTATGCAAAACATAAAAAGAAAAGAGGGAAATAATGGTCAAAAGAAATTAAATGCAGGAGATAAGAAAAAGGGAAATATTAAGTTTTTACACCATTTATTATGCCTCTCGTACCTTTCTATCTTGTAATATTTCCACCTTTTGCTCTTTGAACTTCTCATTTCTCTCTTTCTGGGGATTTTAGCAGGACCATGACTTTCTCAGTCTACGCATCCTCTCAAGCTATTCACTGTTCTTTCACATATTTATTGTGCATTTCAAACCTAATTCAAACCTTCTCTCTTTATGATTAACCACTTCAACGTACTTCTCACATTCTTATCATTCACTTTTGTATTCAATCTACAGTCATTCATCACCCATTCATTCTTGACCCTGTTTTATTATTTGATATCATACATACTTCTTAAATATCCATTCTCATTATAATCAACATATTTTTATGTTACTATACTTCTTATGTCATAATCAGTTCTTACTTCCATACAACAAAGTTTGCAGAAGCATGCACAGCCATTTTCACTTCTTTTGACATTCATTCCTCAGACTACATAGTACCCCCATTGATCAATCAATTTTATTTCAATCAACAATCAGGAAATTACACAAAACAAAAAGGAAAACCGACAGCATTGAGACATGTATCAGCTGTTGCTTCATTTTCACTGCAATAAAATAGCTACCATATGGATGACAGAGAATTTCATATCCAAGAGAAGGAAGTTCACATAATAATTATCCATCCTTCCTGGGTATTGACACAGCAAGGGTAAGATCTAAGTATTCAGAATGCCTCTATGGAGATTATAATATAGTAGCACATGGTGAGCTGTTTCTACTTCCCTGAATCTGCATGGGCAGGTGCACTCACTGGGTAGAGTTTTAGAATATGTACCCCTACAAAAGTACAGAGGAAAGAATATTGTATCTAGCCCTGAAAAATGCTTCCCTCAGCCTGTAAAGCTTCATAAGAACCATTTGCAACCCAGCTTTTGTTCTCTGTGACAACCTGTTCACTTCAACCTGATGCTCCTATCATTAAATATTTCAGAGAATGTTTGTTGGGCCTGTTCATATCCTAAAGAAATTAGAATGCTGCTGGTAACCTTACAGGTAGCCCTCACTTACTGATTGCCTCATTTAGTGACCACTTGCAGTTATGACGGTGCTAAAAAACCAACTTAACAATCAGTCCTTACATTTACAACCTTCACAGCATCTTGTGCCACTCTTCTGCCAAGAGTATATATTCCAAGCAGGGTCACCCAAGGTGTGAAGGTCCTCCCTGTTACCCAGCTGAAGCAAACAGATACCTATATCAGGCAGCAGCAATATAGGAAGATGCTGGAGGCAGATTATTACTTTAGTGACAATGGCAAAGACATCATTTAATACTGTATGGGAGAAGGCAATTCTCCTGTATTTTACCAAGAAAACCACATGAATCAACAATATAAATTGACAATATAGTGATGGATGATGAGCCCCTCAGGTTGGATGGCACTCAATATGCTACTGAGGAACTGCTGAGGATCTTTCAGTGTACTTATGGTGTGGCTAGATTAAAGCCTCTGATATGTCTAGTTGCTGATGTTGTCATGCAGGAAAAGAAAACCCAAAGGTGCAAAGGCAGAATTATAGTGGGAACATGGAACATAAGAAACATGAACATGGGAAAGCTCAACACAGTGAAAGATGAAATGAAAGAACTACACATTGACATCTTAGGCATCAGCTAACTGAAATGGCCTGGGATTGGAAACATTCAGTTGGAAGATCACACTGTTTACTACATGAAAAACATGAAAAACAAAGAAGGAATGGCATTGTTTTTATAGTTAGGAAGGGTATAGCAAGAACAGTACTTGACTACAATGCAATTAATAACCAAATATCAATTAGATGTCATGGACAACCATTTAATATGATAATCATACAAGTTTATGCTCCAACCACTGATGCAGAAGAAGAGAAGGTTGATGAATTTTATGGTCAAGTTCTATATGAAATCAACAGAACATGCAAGCAAGATGTGCTTCTTGTGGTTGGAGACTGGAATGCCAAAGTTGGAAATATCATGGAGGAAAATGTAGTTGGAATGTATGGCCTAGGAAACTGAAATGAAGCAGGGAACAACATGAATTTCTACCAATCCAATGATTTCTTCATTGCTAATACAGTCTTCAAACAACCAAAGCAACTACTATACACATGAATATCATCAGTTGGAACACACAGAAAGCGTTTTGATTATATTATTGGTATAAGGAGATGATACAAAGTTGTAACAGCAAAGATATGGCCAGAGGCTGACTGTGAAACATCACAAACTGCTCGTGTGCAAGTTCCAAGTCAAGCTAAAGCAGAAGAAAGCCAAACAGTTTTCATGATATCAGTCAATCAGTCAATTTTATTTATGGCCAAAAGGCCCAACATTTTCACGATTTGATCTTGAGCATATACCCACCATTTTCAAAGAGAACATCAGGAATCACTTTGAAGGCCTGTACCTCATTGATAGCATACCAGAGGAACTGTGAATGAAATTAAAGAAGTTGTTGGAGGTGAGTGTAAGAAAAGACTGCCAAAGTTGAAGAAGCAGAAGAAAGCAAACTGGATGTCAAAACAAATAGCTGAAATTGCCAAGAAGAAAAGCCAAAGCCAAGAAAGCCAAAATATTCAGAAAGCAATTTAACAAAAATTTCAAAGAGCTGTTACAAGAGACAAGAGTAATATTACAACATCTGCAGAAACATCAAAGATCAAAAAAAGACATAGAAAAACAAGGAAAGTCTTCCAAAAGATCTTCAAATTCAGAAGTATGCTCCAACCTTGAATTAGTATGCTAAAGGATGCCAATGGACAGATAGTAATTGATTCCAGAATATCAAACAAAGATGGAAGGAGTATACTGAAATTCTGTATATTAAAGATGCCAACATCCAAAATACTTTATTCCCTATTTACAAGAACCTCTAATACTAGAAGATGAAGTCAGATCAGCACTCCTGTAATTATCAAGTTGGAAGGCTACAGGAACTGATGGAATTTCCACTGAAATATGGCAAGCAACAGAAGAAGAATCAGTAAAGTTCTAACCAAGCTATGCCAGCAAATCTGGAGAACAACACAGTGGCTAATAGATTGGAAGAGATCAATTTACATTCCAATACCAAATAAAGGAGATTTAACAGTGTGTGCAAACTATCATACAATATCCTTAATTTCACATGCTAGCAAAATAACGCTTAGGATCATCCAACACAGATTAGAACCATACATGGAAAGAGAAATGCCAGATGTTCAAGATGGCTTTAGAAAAGCAAGAAACATGAGACATTATTGCTGATGCATGTTGGATAATTGAGAAAGCCAAAGAATACTAAAAAGAATTATGTGCTTCAGTGATTATAGAAAGGCCTTTGATTGTGTTGATCATGTCAGGTTATGGAATGTTGTACTCTTCTGTTGTATTCTTCCATCTCACTCCTACTCATCCATTCATGTCACCTACCAGAATAACTTTTCCCCTATATTACATTAATTCCGAATATTGTATAGTTTTCCCCAAAACTCACCCCTAGTTCTTTCAGCATAGTCATTCATTAGAACACAACATGCAACTATCACTAATCTTTTTCAAAATCATTTTTACTTATTATAGTTATTTATTGATTCTGTTAAAATGATATACAAAGGCAACAAGTCTACAAGTAATGATTATACAGTGAAGGGGAAAAAACCCTAAATATGTTACAGTAATTAAAATGAGCTAAATATAACAAAAAAAACCCTGATAAATAGAAGTATAAATACCCACATAATATTTATTTATCTATTATTTATTTATTTATTTGCCTTTCCAATTTATACGGCTGCTCGTCTATCCAAGAAACTCTGAGCAGCAAAGAAGATAAGCAGAAAGAATTCCATTAAACCAAAAAACACCCACAAACAAATCCATATCAAGGCTCACAACAAAACCAGGTGGCACACTAATTCTGACTAGGGAAATATAACCTCATTTCGGGTTAACAGCGAAAGTCACAAGATTTGGAAGGGGGGCTAAAACCCACAGCGACTTAGTCTTGTCAAGGTTGAGCCAAAACCAGTTCTTCCCCATCCAGACCTGCATAACCTCTAGGCACTGGGAAAGCACCTCAGCAGCCAGGCCAGGGCAAAGATGTACAATTGAATATCATCAGCATACCAATGATATTTAACCCCATGTTGACAGATTACCTCACCCAGCATTAAATAGGAACAGGAAGAAGGCCAAGCACTGAAACATTCTGCAAAACAGGGGCCCAGGGCTGGATATTCCCCCCCTACCAATACCAACTGGAATTGGCCTCGAGGAAACAGTACCTCCCATTCTCAACCCCTTCAATCAGTCCAGAAGGATACTATGATTGATGGTATCCAAGCCTACCAGAGGCAATTGATTAGCATGAGTAATGCCATCTCAGTGCTTTTTTTTTTTCATGCCTTCAAATCAGTCTTGACTCCTGGAGGCTGCCTGGACAAGTCCCTGCAATTTTCTTGGCACGATTTCAGAAGTGGTTTGCCCTTGCCTCCTTCCTAGGGCTGAGGGAGAGGGCCTGGCCCAAGGTCACCCAGTTGGCTTTGTGCCTAAGGCAGGACCAGAACTAATGGTCTTCTGGTTTCTAGCCCAGTGTCTCAACCACTACACCACCAGTGCTGTGCCCTGGCCAAAATCCAACTGCCACTGGTCCAGATAATCTGCTACCTCCAGAGCACTTTGGAGTTGCAGGAATCCATCTTCCCGACAAGCTTCCCTAAAAAGTTTAATAAAATTGAGTATAAAAAACTTAAAACTGTTTCATTAAATAACTCTCCATCATTAGTCTGAATTCCAGATATACGGTTCATTGTTTCTGCTGTTTTAAATGATAGGCCAAAAGCTTCCAACTCTCTCTCCTGATTCTCAATATTTCTGTTTAATGCATTTCAAAGAATATTCAAATTATTCTGAATGTAAACACCCCCACTTTAAACTTGGTTGTTGTAAATGCTTAGTATAATTTGCCTGTGGGGTTTCTGGCTATAATAAAACTGAATCTTAACCATCTGTTCCAGCTGTATAAAATTAAAAGTCTCTTTTTTTTTCTTTGTATTGAGGGAGAAATAGATGCCCTAACAAATGCCACATCCCAGAGAGTTAAAGCATCAGTTGAAGCCTGATTAATTTTGAAAAATGAACACATTTCCTTTTTAATATATTCCACAAAAAGAGTCTCTAAAGAGAGAAATACTCAGTTACAATCTGGAATTTGCTGGTTTCTAATTATTAATTTTCAAAGTGAGTCAAAGAGCCATGATCTGAAATTGCAGGAAGGTCTGCTGAAAAGTCCATAACTGATCCAGCAAAATAGAGGTCATTAAAAAATAATCTGATCTAAAACAGTTTTGATGTGCATGTGAAAAAAGCACATTTTGGATCTTAAAAATACCAAATATTTATTAACTTGAATTCCAATATATATGCTTCTAATACTTTCCAGTTCTGAGGGGGGGGGAAAGAGGGAGAGTAAAGTTCTGAGAATCTTGAATTTTATTAAAATCTCCAGCACAGATTATATAGGGATAGTTTACAGAACACAGTTTTGCCAAACAAGTATGAAAGATTTCAAGAATGTTCTTATTAGAGCCATAAAAATTAATAAGGGTAAACGTCAGAGTACAGGTAGTCCTCGCTTAACAACCATTTGTTCAGCAACCGTTCGAAGTTACAACAGCGCTGAATGAATGGTGATTATGGCTGGTCCTCAAAGTTACAGCTGTTGCAATACCCCCACAGTCATGTGATCAAAATATGAGTGCTTGTCAGCCTGCCCACATTTACGACCACAGCAGCTGCCTTGGCTGGGTGTGCCTCGTCAGCAGCGGGAGGAAGAAGACAGCAAAGGTTAGCTGGGGCCTGCTGGGGGGGCGGCAGGGGCAGGCAGCAGTGGCGGAATGCAGGGCAGCCAAAAGGGCAGAGATGGGGGGGACATGGGCAGATGGGAGGAGTTGAAGCAGAGGCGAATGTGGCAGGGCAGGAGAAACGTGAGGTCTTTGCCTAATGATGGCGTGGTCCTTGCCTAATGACAGCACCTGGGACTACCAGAACTGCTGTCACTAAATGGTGCAGTCACATGATGTTTTGCCTAACAACCACTTCGCTTAGCAATGGAAATTCCAGTCCCAATTATGGTCCAACTCCTAGATATATCAGAACTTAATATAGCTCTGTCTGATCCCCTGGAACTTAGGGAAGCTGCCACTCCTTTCTCTCTTTGTGATGCATAAACTCATCCGTCTTTTCCCTCTCACCATTATCTGGAATAGTGCTCTTAGCCTGAGATGTATAAGCTTATTCTTCATTTTATGAGGCATATCACAGAAATATTGTTACAGTATAGCCTAATTACTAGAACAAACTGAGGCAGTTCGGGTCACTCATCATTCAGGTATCTGTTTCAGCAATTCCATTCACAGGGTCAGAGCAGAATAATTATCACCACACATACATTCCTACTTTCAAGTATATTCATAATAATCTAGATGACACAAATATGTACTTTCTAACATAGAAGTTAGCCCTTTTATTCATAATTAAGTCTACACCTTCTCGTCTTCTCTACATGTAGTCATCAACTCTACTCTACAAGATCAGTCCATTTTCATTCAGATCCATTACATCCATCCCTTTGCTCTTAGTTCACAGACACACAATAGGAGGGATTTGGAGGGATTTAAGTTTAAACCCCAACTTTATGTGCTTAATAAATAAGTTTATAATTTAGTGAAATGATTTTAACAGGCTACACTACAAACTCAGGAAATAGCAACCAGGCATCTGGAATCTACAACTGCACTTCAAGTAACAAGATGCTAACAAGCCAAGTGGAACTGTTAATTGTAAAAATACAAGCTAGCTGCAGGGAATTTATTTGATGGATGAGAACCATTAGTAGCTAGCTCTGGGAACCAAGGTTTTTCAGACAGCGGCCAAGGAAAAATACCTAATTAAGCATAGAGTCTAAGGTCCATTGTTTAAGTAGAATTAAGTATACAGAAGAGCGACTGCATCAAATCCATCCCTTCTGGCACATTATAATATGCATAAATGTAATCTAATCAATAAAGGTAATTTTATCAATTGTGTTAATTTTTTTTTTTTATCTGCTTAACAGTCATTACTGACCCTGCAGTGACCGCCCCCTAGCGGTTTTCAAGGCAATTGCATCTTTCTAGTTTCGGAATTAGACTTTGCCAGAGCCTAATTCCTAGAGCGTCAGCCCAGCTGGCAGCACAGGAGGCGGGATTTCCGTTGCTTCGCGCCCCTTTTTTGGACGAGCGCAGTTTCGCGCTTTTTACCGGCAACTTGTCCCGTCTCTCTGTTGAGCCGCTGCCAGCATTTTTCCTCCCACCGGAGTGAGAGTGCTCATTTATCTACTCACGTATGTTTTCGATCTGCTGAGTTGGCAGAAGCTGCGGGTATAGAAACAAGAGCTCACCTTGTTAACGCGAGGCTGGACTCGAACCGCTGAAGCTTTCAGCCATTTCTGGCCAGCACTTTCAGCGTCATTAAGCCGCTGCGCCACCGCGTCCCCATTGTGTTAATAGTAAGTGCCTATTATATTGATGTGATTAACTCTGATTGTAACGCAACCAATTAAATGGATGGGTTGGTTTGAATAAGTCAATGAAGAAAGCTTATAAACCCACTCTTCTTTAGGCATTGCATGTCAGTCTCCTGTACCATTTCCATCAATAAATCAATTTATACTTCAGTGGTATGGTAGCCTGGTCTTCAATTTAAACAAACCCTAAGCAGGAATTTTTTTTCCAACAACATATTATTTCATTCATTAATTCATGCTTTTTACCATTTACTCCTCTTTTCAAGTCACAATCTTCCATATACAGTACTTGGTTGGTAAGTGGTAAATCACATGACCGTGACTGCACTTACAATTTTACTTCAGCTTTAGTCAGTATGGCACAAATACAATCAATGCCTAGTCTTATCTCAACCATATTCTCATTTATTCTAAACAAATTACGATCTCTAATCTAAAGATTACCTTGCAAGACAATATATTGTTGCCAGCATTCCATCCCACCAAGGTTAAGTGTAGTATATTAACATATATGCAGTATATTGACATACTCGTGTGTGTGTACATACATATATGCATATATACATATATACATGTATCAATTACATTCTAAAATTCTTGTTTCCAGAGAATTTTAAAATCAATTCCAAATTTACCAGAAGTCTTCATCAGACAGTATTTATAATAGCTCTATCTAACCTTTTTAGGTAGGTGGACATACTTGGAAATTAAGCATCTTATGGACAACCTCACAAACTGATCCCTATACACCTGTTTACAAAAGGCAGATTAATTGCTTCCTACCAGCTAGGGACCAGCTTACTTTGGGTGGAACAAATTGTCCTGTAAACTGAATATAAATTGTACAAAACAGCTCTAAAAGTCTTTCTCTAAGTAAATATTAAATCCTATTTTTTTGTGCTGAAATATTTTAATCAAAATCCAATCGCCCATGTCTAGGGAGTGACATGGATGCAAAGGTTCTCTAGGCAAGGCAGCTGCAACTCTCGAGTGGCAATTCCTGAGGGAAAGAACAAGAGCTCGACAGTATTCTAACATAAGAGAGTCCAACATGTGGATGTCCTAGGGGGGCGTAGGGGGAGACGCTGATGCCCTCATAGGCCTTCCCATCAGGATTTCATGTGGTGACCGTCCAGTATTTTTAGACGGAGTGGCTCGTATTGACATAAGAGCAAGTGGCAAACAGTCCGGCCATTTAAGACCAGTTTCCTCACAAAGTTTGGCGATTTTGTTTTTCAAGGTGGAGTTAACGTTCCATCTTTCCTGACGATTCCGGATGATGAGCGCAGTGTAACCTTTGTGTAATCTGCAAGGCCTTACACAACTCTGCAATGACTTGGTTTACAAAATGTGTCCCTCTGTCACTCCCCAAATAAATGGGAATGCCAAAATGATGGCAGAATTCTTTTAGTAATTGTTTAGCTACTGTTGCGGCATCAGCCTTTATACAGGGGAAGGCCTCTATCCACCCACTGTACATGCAAACTAGGACAAGCACATATTCATACGAACAACATTTAGGCATTTGAATGAAGTCCATTTGCACGTGTACAAAAGGGTCCCAAGGTGGAGGATGGGATCCAGCAGCAACTAGAGTGGATTGTCCGATGTTATACTGCTGGCAAGTGGTGCACGATGAGCAAACTTGTTTCGCCATTGCATGCACCTCTGGAGCCACCCATTCTTTATTGATGGCAGCACCAATTCCCTCCTGACCAACATGGGAGGACCCATGTTGGACACGAACAAGATAAGGTAACAGGAACGTGATGTCAGGTTTAGCCCAGGAAACTCCAGGAGACAATACAGATTCAATCCAGCAAGGTTTAATTGGCTTCAATCCATTCACAGAATCTTCTCAGACTGAGAGCAGTTCCCAGGGTCACACTACAAACATCCTTAGCATTCCTCAGGGAGGGGCCAGTCTCATTCTCTTATCTCTTGTTCGCTCCTCTGGGGATGAGAGTCCATGTTTCACACCTCTGCTCCACACTCCCACACGTGGGCACACAGGTCATCCACTAGGGTGGCACCAAAGGCCAGTGGAGATAGGGACACAGCCTAGCCTGGTCCAATGCCGATGCTCTGATCGAGGTGCCGATTGTTGTAAGGCAACTAGATCACTGAGCTCAGTAAGGGCCGAAGGTCCAGAAGCATCTGGAGCATTAAAAGCAAGGACAGTAGGACTACAGCCTGGGGCCATAAGGGCTGCCAGTTTAGCCGTGGCATCTGCCAAGGCATTTCCCAGAGCAACTTCAGTCGTAGGGGACTGGTGAGCAAGGCATTTAACAATAGCAAGTTCAGAAGGCAAAGAAAGAGCTGTGAGAAGATCAGAAACATACTGTCCATTCCTGATTGGAGTCCCTTGGGCTGTTAGAAACCCACGAAGTTTCCAGAGTTGGCCAAAATCATGAACAACGCCAAAGGCATAGTGACTGTCAGTATAAATGGTGGCAGATTTTCCAGAGGTGTAACGGCAGGCCTCAGTGAGGGCTACGAGTTCCGCAATTTGGGCCGAGCAGACTCCAATAAGGGGACCAAAAGACAAAGGCTCAAAGGAAGAACATACAGCGAATCCCGCCACTAGCTTCCCAGAGGGATCACGGAAGCAGGAACCATCAACAAAAATAACTAGATCAGAATTTTGGAGGGGAACATCAAGGAGGTCCTGACAAGGTTTAGAGAGGAATGAGCAAAGGGCCTCACAGTCGCGAGAATCGCCATCAGAAGGAACAGGGAGCAAGGAGGCCGGATTCAAGGGAGGACAGCGACAGAGAGAAATATGTGAAGAGGAGAGGAGTACAGCTTCATATTTAGTCAAGTGAGCAGTAGAAAGAAACTTATTACGAGTGCATGATAAAAGAGCCAACACAGAGTGAGGAACAGAAACAACCAGGTGATGGCCCAGGACCAATTCAGCAGAGCGTTCAACCAGGAGGGCAGCTGCAGCCACAGCACGCAAGCAAGGGGGTAATCCTTTAGCAACAAGATCCAACATGAGGGAAAAATAAGCAATAGGCCTTTGTAAAGAACCATGTAGCTGGGCAGGAACCCCAAGGGCAAAACCCTCCCATTCATGACAGTAAAGAAGGAAAGGTTTATCATAGTCAGGTAAACCCAAAGCTGGAGCAGAAGCCATAGCTTGTTTAAGAGCAGAAAACGAAGACTCTGCTTCAGGGGACCAGGAGAGAGGTTCAGAAACATTATGCAAGGTTAGATCATACAGAGGACGGGTAAGTTCAGCATAAGCAGGGATCCACTGGTGACAGAACCCAGTCATGCCCAAGAAGGAACGCATGGCCTTCTGGGTAGTAGGTTTAGGATGTCGCAGAATGGCTTCAATGCGAGAGGGCAAAATAGAGCGAGCCCCTTGTTTTATTCGGACTCCCAAATAAGTGACCTCAGGGAGACAAAGCTGCAATTTGGATTTTGAAGCCTTGTGTCCACTTTCAGCAAGACCAACAAGCAAGGCCAAGGAATCTTCTTGTGAGGCTTCCAAGGAAAGAGAAGCAAGCAACAAATTGTCAATATACTGCACTAGAGTGGAGCCAGCGGGAAAGGAGATAGTAGCCAAATCTTGTCGAAGGACTTGGAAAAAAATAGAAGGAGATTCACAATATCCTTGGGGAAGACAACACCAAGTCATCTGAAGACCCTCAAATTGGAAGGCAAAAAGGAACTGAGAGTCTGGATGAATAGGAATAGAGAAAAAGGCAGAAGACAGATCAAGTACTTTGAAAAAACAAGCATCAGGAGGGATAGAAGAGAGAATAGTAGCAGGATTAGGAACAGTTGGATAAGAAGGAATAGCGATCTTATTAATATGGCGCAGATCCTGAACAAAGCGCCATTTTCCTGAGGTTTTCTTCTGAATCGGAAGGATGGGGGTATTGCAGGGACTCATTACAGGAACTAGGATGCTCTGATCAAGAAGGGCCTTAATGACAGGCCAAATCCCATCCTGGACTTCCTTGGATAAAGGATACTGGGGAATATGTCAGGATTAGCCCAGGAAACTCCAGGAGACAATACAGATTCAATCCAGCAAGGTTTATTGGCTCAACTCCTGTTACAGAATCTTCTCAGAGTGAGAGCAATTCCCAGGGTCACCCCACAAACATCCTCTGCATTCCTTAGGGAGGGGCCAGTCTCATTCTCTTATCTCGTGTTCGTTCTTCTGGGGATGAGAGTCCATGTTTCACACCCTTACTCCACACTCCCACAGAATACGAGGGAGAGGTTTAGTAGGATCAAGCTGGACACGAGCAGGTTCAGCAGAGCGAATACAACCCACATCATCAGCATGAGAAACCCAGAGAGACTCAGGGACTTGGGCAAGAATAGAGGAAGTGAGAGAGGAAGGCGGCTGATCTGGCTTCAAGGGAGAGCCGGAACACTCCAAAGGTGCAGAAGCATACAAACACGCTAAGACAGCAAACTCATTATCAGAGGGGATGTCTAAATATAAACCATCAGGCTGACAATAGATGGTGCAATCAAGTTTGCATAAAAGATCACGGCCTAAAAGGTTAACAGGGGAGCAAGGACTCAAAAGAAAGGTATGTTCCTGCTGCAGAGGCCCGAAGGAAACCGAAAGTGAAACAGTGCGGAACAGAAGTATTAGAGATACCTACAGCATTTACAACTTGTTTAGAGGATCTGAGTTGAGGAAAATCCTTCACCTTTAAAGTAGAAAAAGCAGCCCCGGTGTCTACCAGGAACCTAGCTGGTTGGCCATCAATTGCAATGAGGAGCTCTGGATCAGAAGGATTGAGAGGAATAAGAGGACAGGCAAGAGAGGGGCTGAAGTTGCAAGACTCCGGGCTGTCCTATTGCGGAAAGGGCATAAGAGCTGGCATGGACCCTGGGGCTTGTAGCCGCAGAAACCGTGATTGCTTCGGGGGAGGAAGAATGGCTTGGGAAGAAAAACGACTCCTGGGGCGCGGCAATGGCTGAGTTCCCAAAGCAAGGTAGGGACAAACATTGCGAAAGTGGCCCTCCATTCCGCAATTATAACAGCGAAAGGAAGACTGCAAAGGGTTAAAGGCAGTAGGAAAGGAGGGATATGAAATCTTCAGCGGAGGCCGAGGAAGCAGTGGAGGTGCCGCATTCTCCAAGGCATGGAGCTACAAAGCGATAAGCTTAACCTCCTTCTCCTCTTTCTGCTTCTTAAGGGAGGAAAAATAATGGTCTGCTATGTCAACAATTTCAGATAAAGATTTAGCTTTCCATCCGATTACATTAATACGGATGGCCTCAGAAATTTTAGGACGCAAACCATCAACAAAGAAAGAAACCATGCCTTCTCGAGCATTGATCCTTGGTTCAGTGACACCAGAGTGTTGCTCAAAAACAACAGTGAGGCGCTCCATGTATTCCGCTGGTGACTCTCGGTCGAGTTGCCTACAGTCCTTAATTTTGCTCCAGTCCGTTTTTACGGGACAAACCTCAGTGATATTAGCAAGTAACTGTGTGCTGATATTAGCCAGTTTGGCAGGGGCTGGGGGCTGAAGGGGCCATACCCCTTTTGGATAAATTGCACGCATAAATTGGTTAAGATCTACCCAAGTCGGATTATAAGCCTCGATAAGAGTTTCTAATTCCTCTTTAAATTTAACCGGTTCATCTTGGATGTTAGGAAACGAATTAGCCATATTGCGAATCTCAGTCTGAGACCATGGCACATGAACCTGGATAACGTTAGGAACCGGTTGTCCATTAACAGTTTCTGTTGACCCAGGCATGGCACGAAGGGGAAACTGTCCTATAGGTTGCTCAGAGAAATCCAAAGTCTGCGTAGCGCGAGGGGGAAAAACCAAATCAACCCCCTTTGGGGTAGATGAAAAAGGAGCAGCGCCACGAGTGCGGAGTGCCACTTGATCTTGAGATTGTAAATCAGAAAGAATAGATGCAAGAGTAGGAGAAAGCGGCTGGGTAGAGGAAGGGGACAAGGCAAAACCTGTTTCCAGACCTAACGTTTGGCTAATCTTATCCACCTCAGCCTTGAGGAGTGATTGAGGGCTAACAAGCAAGTTATCTGCAGCCTGTAAGGTCCTTTGCACCTCCTGAATGAGAGTAGAAAGTTCGGCAGGAGAGGAAGAAGACTTAGGCGCTGGAGAAGATAATGACATTGATGTTGAGGCAAGGGGGGGTCCAGATACAGAAGCTGGAGAAGAAGTGGAAGGAGCGGGTGATGCCAAAGAGTGAAGTGGCGGTACCAGAGCCGAAGGCATAGGAGGGGAAGGAGAAGGAACATATGGGGGAGGATGAGAGGAAGAAAAACATGGGAAATCTAACAAGAGATCTGCCTCTGGCTCCTCATTAATAGCAGCAGGGGCAGTGGCCAAAGGGCATAACTTAGAAATACCTGGCTGAGTACGAGCTTCCGCTTCATCATCTTTCTGAATGTCTTTAATTGAGGCTTTAAGATCAGCAATAGATTTTTCCATTTTCTCTTTAGAATGCTTAAAAGACTGCAAATGGTGGTCTCTGAGCCTTTTCTCCATTTCAGCATACCAAATCATAAAGGCAGGCCAATTCTGTTTTAAGTGAGTCATCAGCCTCCTCCAAACATGTACGTAAGAAATAAATTCGATCTTGGTCAAAAGAACGTTCGGTAGGGAATTGCCGCTTGGGATCTTTGGCTGTAAGCATATGCCATTGTTTAAGAAAGTGACAAAATTTAGGCCCCTTATGAGTATGAATAAACCAGGCAGGGGTACCTTTCTCCGGAGCATCGCTCATTTTAGACTTTCTATCCCCCATAATTCAAACAAAAGTAACACTATTATAAGCGAAACAAACACAGAAAAACAGGCTAAAGACTCAATTTAGCCAGGTAAAAATATATGTGGTTACTTTGTAGGTTCAATGCTTGTGGTTACTTCTTCTATACTTCTCAATCTCCTCAGTCAACAATCACTATCAAATTGGAGCTCCGCATTCACTGCGCACTAACCAGTGCGTCTCAATCATAATAGCAGTCTCTATTCAATCATACCCATGCAGTCAACACACTTCTGTGGAGGCACGAGAGTTCCTACGACTGCCCTTGCGTTCCAGACTTCCCTGGTCATTGACCATCGGTCTATCAGGGAGCTGGGTGCAGCTGCAATCGAATTCACGCTCAGCCCTGGTCCAAAGGGGAGAATATAAGGAAAACAACACACATTCAAGGTTTCTTTCTCTTGTTGGTTTTTTTTTTTTTCCCCGTTTCCAGGCGCAAATCCAGAGATTTAGGGAAACTGGCCCCCGCCAACAAGACAGGCCTTATCTACGGAAAAGAGCCAGGCTCCCCATGCAAGCCAGTAACGGCAAGGGTCACTCAACCTCGGCAAGGCCGCCGACCCTTACGTATGGGAAAGGCAGTAGGGACCCAAAAAGGGCAAAATGTAAACCAGAAGCTGTAAGGCTGAGCCCTAATGTAATGTACAAAAGGGCAGCAAGGCAAAACAGCCGAAGATAACAACAACTCGATATTTACGGCACAAAGTCAAAACAAACAACAAGGACAAAAACAAACAAATAACAGAAAAGCCGTCCAACAATGGCAAAACCTATAACAAAATCTAAATAACCCCAACATCATCACATATGAATTGTACTCAATATAAACCTCAGGGCGTGACCCTGGACCACAACTCAACTCTCCGGAGCCGATCAAACCCCTGATGCGCCGGCTTCGACAGGATCCCAGCCACAGAAATACCTGGACTGTTTTGCCTTCGGGCACAGCAATTCCACTTCTAAACTACTCGTTATATACTAAACTACTCATCATAAATTCTATAAAACCACAAAATTTACCAATGGGACTTCCCAGGAAGGGAGTACCTTCTTACCTTAGAATTTTGAAGTGACAGTGTGGGTAATTCCAGGAAGGAGCAGCTGATAAGCAGTGTTCAGCCTGTCCCTTCCCAGCCAATGCACCAAAACTGTCAGGGGAAAAACCTCGTTAAACACAGGAGACAGACACACTAGAACATAAGTCACTTCAAAGTTCTAAAAGCTTTATTAAAATTTAGTTCAATAAGCAAGTAAAATTTAATCAAGAACATACAAAGTACTTACTTAGATGCACATTCCAATAAGGACCGACAAGAGCAAGCTGTCAGGCGAGACAGCTTGACCAAGTGGTCCCAACCCTTTAGTTGCAACCTTTTTTATCCTTAAAAACCGCAAACCACAATCATGACTCTCAGGATTTGTAATTGAATCAACATTTCCCTGTTCCCTTTGTCCTTGTCATGTCTTTTCCCATCAACAAGTTTGCTTATTTAACAGTTTGCTTAGTTTTGCAAGTTTAACTTATTTCCTGTCATTGCCCCAAAGGTCATTTCTAAGCTAGCCTTTGCTTTTATTAAATGTGATTAAAAATATCTATCTTAAAATAAGTTTCAGGCCACTAACATTTTTCCTCTCACAGTTTCAAGCTGGAAGTGGAATCAAATTTTTATTTATAGCATATGAAGCCTATAGCCTAATACAAATGTTAAAGAAAAAATGGAAGCAGTAACAGAAGCTGAAAAATAGGAATCATGAGCCATTTCTGAAGTAAGGGGGTGCTACGAAATAGTGTTCGGTTTCACACGGTGTGTTAAATACATCACAGTTGTTAAATACATCACAGCCAGAGGTTGCATGATTTGCATGCAGAAATTGGTTCAGTTAAATGGAAAAGCAAGCAAGATATACCCCAGTGCATAAGCAACATTATTTCAGTTCCACCATCTGTGTTTGGGTCCAGCCAATTGACCCTAATTATCAGGTTCGGGACTTGGTGCGAGGTGAACAGACAAAAATCAGACTTTTTCTATCCACTTTATTTTAGAGCTCTAAACAAACTGGAGACTCCCAGCTAATGGAGGGAGTCCTGATTACGGATTTTACATCGCTTATATACTTTTTCTTCGCAGGATCCACGTGACAGTTTAAACAAAGAAACTGGTTAACTTCTTACAAACATCTGCAGATGTTTCTTATAAAATCATCTATTTCACCAGGTCACTGTGACTTCAACCAAAAATGGGTTTCTGTGTCCTTCACAACCTCCTTCTGCTATATATTAATTATTACTCATTATCTATCTAAACTTATCTTAACCCCAACCCCCTTCCCCTTATCCTATCAGGAGAATAACATTACAGGCTTATAGATCTTGTATGTTCTGTCAGTTGCCCAAGCCATGACTCATCTCATCAGACTGACCATAGCTGATCTCTTCTACCTCTGCTATAGAATCAAGGAAATCACAAATCATACAATTATTTTTATCTTCAAGGATACAATGAAATCACTAAATAATATAGTTATATTTAAAGCTTAAAGATTACAAAAACAAGCAAGGGAGTTGCAAGGAAGCCATAAAGCACATAATTATCTTTAAAAATTGCATAGGCATGTCATTGGGAAGGAATACATCACTCTTGACAAGAACACTGAGTACAGTTTCTATGACAGATACACACATTCTCATATGTCAGCCCACCACCCATGTCTTCATATGCAGTTCAACTTCCACATACTCAGGTTCACTATCAGATTCAGCTCTCATGCCCATCCCTACATTTTCAAGAGTGGAAATGTCTATAGTCAACTATCTGCCAAAACCTCCCACTGATCTAATTTATCCAAGGTCCTTTAAATGCAAGGAAATTCTCTTGCTTGTTAGGGAGGAAGGAGATACAATATCACACTATATTTCAAGAAACCAAGGTCAAACTAAAGGATTATTTGTTCTGTTGGTCTAGGCGCCTCCTACTTCCCCTCAAATACCAGTATACTTAAGCAGATTCACTCTTGCAAACTCCTCCATAAACAAATTGGCAAGCATGATGGCTATTACATTTAATTTCTGCCCAAATTATTCATCATGCTATGTACTTTAAGCAAAGTACATATAGTAGCCATTCATTAGACCAGTGGTTCTTAAACAGGGGTAATTATAACAAGGGGTAATTTTATAATAGCTCTATCTAACCTTTTTAGGTAGGTAATGGAGGTAATGGAGTAATGGAGCAATTTGTATTGCTTGTTTGTGAGTCAAGGATCCAGTATGGGACTGCCACTGCTAAGACACTGGTATTGAGGTGGCAGGGAAAATATTTCTGTAGCTTTCTACATGTAAAATGTAACTTAACTCAGTTAACTCAGTTCTTTATAACTAACTTCATTTTGATCTTTACACTACATTTTAAATGTGACTCTCTGTAATTTTTTTTTCTCTTTCTTGTAATGCTGAGTGCTGTTATCTCCCTCCCTCCTTCATTCTAGACAGCAAGGCCGAAACGTACCCAAAACAAGGGGAGACGAACGGCGAAAACAGGGACTTGTTGTTTAGATACAAGCTACCAACTATTGTCTTAATTTGGAGAACGGAAGACATGGGGAGGGCACTGAGGGAGGGATTGGGGAGAAACAACTCTTGTAATGATAAAAAGGCTTGCTGAACTCCTTTTCGGGGTTCAGTTCTTTGCAGGGACCTGCGAGCCCTAACTGAACCTTTGCGCAAATAAAGCTCCTCTCTGAATGACCCAGTGAGAGTCTCGTCATCTCTAAATGTTGCGTTGCTCCCACCCGTAACAGTATAAAACAAGTTTTTGTGGGGGTAATGACATTATTTGAGACTGAGAAAAGAGGTAATTGAGTCAGTTTAAGAACCACTACATTAGACAATTCATCCAAAAAGAAAGTATGAGATTATTTCAACCTCCCAGGACACACCATAGCGGACCTCAAAGTGGCTGTTTTAGAAAAGCGGGACTTTAACTGCACCATCGAGTGAGAAATTATTGAACTCATATAAATCACAAGATTTCAGGCAATCTCAGAAGGTCTCAAGAAAGACAATGGCTTTTTAATACATTATTGTTAATTGATAAGGTACTTGTAATCTGTCTGGCATGTAACCTGCATCTGCACAACCAACCAATCTTCCCCTTCCCTCCCCCTAATTTAAGCCCTACATCAGTTGACCACTCTGATGATCTGATGAAGTGAGCTGAAGCTCACAAAACGTATGCCTTTTAATAAGATTTGTTAGTCAGAAATGCTGCTACCAAACTCCAACTCCCCTGGGAGTTGGAAACACAGCCTGGTCATGTAATTAAACTCAGTGCTTCTACTCTCATTTGCACTTTGTCCTGTTTTGGGCAAACAGGACAGAAATCTATTAATTTGGGAACACTGTTCTCACTGGAATGATTCAGTGCCACATTCTAAACAAGACAGAGATGCAAACCACTAACCATGATCATCTTAAGGGCAGATATTAATCAATACCTGCATCCCTGGTAAAATGGTTCCATAGAGATACTCACTATTCACACTGCTATCCTAGCCTATGGAACATCTTGACTGAGCACTATACCATATTTAGCAGATCTGTTCCTGATGGGAAGGTCAGAAGTTTCACCTGATACAAATGTCAGTGCTACTCAACTCCTGATCACAAAAGAAAAAAAGGGACATGTTATTTGTTTATTTATTTATTAAAATTGTACCCGGTCACAATCTAGTGATTCTTGGTGGCTACCTATTAAATCAGCTATGTAGAAATAACTAATAACATGTGCACCAAATTACTAGTTCTGACTTATATAAACCCAACATAGACTAGGTCTTGCATTATATCAGGTTTTATTTATCTTTAAGACACTTTACATAGATGCATTGGAAAAAATGAATATTAAAAAGTCCCTTCAATGTGTGAGGCAAGACCAGCAAGAACTTATCCCACTCTTCTGAAATTCATAAAACCCTGGCTGTTCCAGAGTGTCTTGGGAGTATATATGTAATGAGGAGGACCCTCTTACTATACATTTGGGTGCTGCCAGTTGTTCCTTGGGGCACTTACGTTCTGCTTTGTCACTGATTTTAAGGTTTGTATTATATTGCAAGTTGTTTAGAGTCCTGTTTGGATTGGAGTGACATATAAATTGTAGTAAATGAACATATAAACAAAAAGACAAGGTGAACGAATAGATGTTCATGCAAGAGGCAGGAGCATAAAATCAAAGTGAAAAATGAAAGTGGGAAAACATATTTCTGCCACATAGGATTTAAGGAATAAATTCCTGGTCCGGATGTATACAAAACAGACCTAATCATGGCAGCAAGTCATGAGAGACACTATGAGGGAGTATTTATAACGTTTAACTTCCTGTACTTGTGGGTAAAAAACGTGTGAAAGAATGCAAAATACAAACAAATGCAAGATCTGCTTGCCCAAAATACACTATTATGAGAACTGCTGCTTCAGTTTTAAAGAAGTTGAATGGAACGTGTCTGAATGTGCAGATTATGTCATATTTCTTTTCTGAAGGATGGTCTGCCTTCTCAGTCATAACTTGTAAAGGGATGGGCTTTTCAGGTGGTTACAACTTGAATTCCCATATTTACATTAACAAGTTGATTCCCTATGATATTATGACACAGCTACTGAAAACAAAACTGGCAAATCTGCACTTTTACCAGTGCATTCAATCATGTGCAACTAAACAAGTAGTGGGTTGCATTCTTGTTTTATTTAGGTGGAGCCATCCTCCAAATACAAGGTTTTGATGTCTGCTAACCTGTGCCTACCCTTTCAATACGTTTGCAGCCACATCATGTATTTCACAAGGAATTCTATCTACCATGGCTGTGAAAAGAAGAAAGAAGCTCTACTATCCAAGCACAGATACATGTAATAAAAACCATTAGATTATGGAACAAACTCTCCTTTCCATGTAGTTGAGAATGCACATTTCATCAGCATAGTCCAGTCACTTCGATCAGGACACCAAATATGGCAGATATTACTGTCAAATGAAGTGTATCAAAAAGAAATGGAAGAGTATGCAAATAATATACAGGGGAAATTGTTACCTTAAATCTTGATGGGTAGAACAATAGTCATTATGGGTCTATCAATGTGCTGAGTATCAACAAAGGAAAGGAGTGTTTTCCTTACTGAAACAATCATCAGGAAATGCACACAGTGCTCACTGCCAAGTACGTAGCTTTGTCATGGATGGTGCTGCAAATGTATCTAAGTTGAGGGGGGAAAAAAACAGAACAAACTAATAGCATACAGATGCAGTGTTCATTTAATGCACCTCTTAACAAAAAAAAAGGTCAATGAAAAGTGGCTGTCACAATGCAAAGCCCTTCCACAAGCACCACTTTTGTCAAGTCACATAGCCAGCAAAGCCAAGAGGTGAGAACCACACAGATTTCAGAAAGGCATCTTTAATGCTAGTCCGCATTAAAGACATAATTTTGAAAACTGTAAGAGTAAATTCCCAGGCAGACACATAACAAGCCAATTAAGACAAAATCTCTTTGAAACATTCTCTTTGCACAGCCCCCACATTTGTGCTGTGCTGCCTCTTCTCACATCAGTTAAACTCCTCCTGCTTCCAAGAGTCTCTCACAATGTTGCATCAACTGCTCTGGAAAAACCCATGAAAATCAGATTAACTCTCCCACAAGATATCTGATTAAATAAGTTAGCAGAATATTTGGAGTGTTATCAAGAAGTGTCCTATTCTGATGGCAGCAATCAGAAAGAAGCAGATGGAACGTAAAGTTCTCCATTTGGGGCTAAAGAGAAAATGAACATTTGCTAATAGTCCAAAAGCCTGTTTCTATAGCCTCGAACAAAGTTCAGAGAAACAACTATTTCTGATGCCGCTGAAATTTGGAAGTAAGTATAAATTTGAAAAGAGGAATTGATGACAAATACTGTCTAGCTCATTTTCTTGCCAGTATTCTCAATATTCAATGTCAGGGTCAGTGCTTAACTGCAGAAGAGGAGGAAATGGCTATCATGGGCATCTAGCAAGCATCCATCCACATAATAGCTGCTACAATAAATGTCAAGGGAACTGCTGATCCATTCCAGACAGACAGGATGTACCAAAGGTCAGGTCCCATAGGCCAATCGCAATAAGTTTTATTAACTATGCCATGTGTTAAATGAGCAAGGAAGTGTTTAGAAATGGCAACCGAGAAAGATGGCATCAAGGTAGCATTTGTTGTTAAAAGCTCCCTCTAAAGCCCCTTTTTAATTTATAACTCACTGTTTTGCTTTTATTCCATTTCATTTTATTTTTTTGCATTTTCTTTTTCTTTTTTTAATTCTTGTTCTGCTGGAGACCTGTATTCTTTCTATTTCTGTCATGGGGAAAAGGAAGAAGAGGCAGCATTTAGATTCTGCTTCTCAGATTTCACTCAAGCCTCCAAACAGTTGACAGTTTATTTAAAAGTTGACAGTTATTTGAAAAGCAAACAGCTTCTTGGCGTAAGTAACCAAACCCCCTCTACTTTTCCGGATAGTGTTCGCTGCAAAGTGTGGAACCCCTTTCCCCCAGGTTCTGCCCAATAAGACCCTGAAGATGAGAATTGGCTGTTCCTTTTTTTATTGAAGCACTTCAAGAAAAAGGACTCTGTCTCTCTAAAGGGAGAGGAGCCCCAAGCAAACTTTTACATCTATTTTTATACTTGTTGGGAAAAAAAGGGAATAAACATAGTTGGTTACATTGAGATAAGAAAATAGGTATGATTGGTTACAATGTTGTGCAGATGCAGGTAAATTCCATGTTACCTATTAGCATCCCATAAGCTTAGTGTGCTCTGTTTTCTAAAATCTCCACCTTTGGGGTGTGCATTTTGCTATGCTAATTAAGCAAAGGTTACCTCTCGGTCAAGCCTCTAGTTTTGCTAATTAAGCAAAGGTTGCCTCTCAGTCAAGCCTCCAGTTTTCTACATCTCTAACACTCCTCCTTTATCTCTTAACATTCCTCCATCTGCCAAACCGCCACACTGTGGTTTTTTACATGACTCGCACTCGCAGGCCTCATCCTCTGACCACAAAGTCTTGTTACTGCTCTCAATAGCCTCTCTAATAGATATGCCCCCCTGGAATGGGATCTACAAGGGGAGAGAGAGAACTTCCAATTTTTAGATCTTCCGGCTTCCATCCCTGAGGAAGCTTCCCCCTCGCCAACTGCAGCCATCTGTCCAGCTGCTGCAAGGCTCAGGCAGTCCCCGGGTTAAGAACGAGCCATTCCCAAGGTTTGTCCTTAAGTCAAATGTGCACATAAGCCAGAACAGGTTATTTAGTCAAATGTTCATCTTAGTATGTATTTATTTTACCTTTGTATTCATATAATATCCTTAAGAAACACTTCAGAAACTTAAGAAACACTTCCAAATGCACAACATAATATCACAGTACATAATTATAATAATAGTTATAATAATATAGTAATAATAAAAGAATCAGTTCTTAAAACAGTTTAGATAGAGGAAAAAAAATCATGACTAAAGGTTGACAGTACACAGGTACTGTTCACAATGATGGCCCTGGTATTAGAGAGGATGGACCTGGTGCTGGAGAGTCAGGGTTTGATTCTGGTGCTGGAGGGGTGGGGTTACTACTGGAGTCAATTTCTTGAAGTAGGCATCAAGAGAGGTTTGCACACAACTTTCTTTTTCTCATCATAAATAGCCCAATAGCAGCTGAGGTCCTCAGTAACTGTACGGTAAAGTTTGGTGAACCTCTCTGTGTTAGGATCTCGCTTGCCTAACTTTGCCATCCCTGCTTCAATGAATTGAAAGGCTTCAGCTAAGTCTTCTGTCATAAACTTTTTCAGTTCTGGAATTTGTAGGTCCCAGTCTTCTTCCTCAAATGCTATCATCTGCTGACCTAGTTCCATAAGGTCTTCATTGCTCAGTTCTTCAGCATGAGAGTCGAGTAACATATAGTTACTATATGAAAGGAGTGTGGAAGAAATTGTGCCCCCAATTCGTGCATGCTTCTCAGGAGTTTACAGCTGACGACATTGTTCACCGATGTCTAATTGCAGTTGATTACCAAGATCAACCACAGCTTGCCTGGCTTCCACAATGTCGTCAGCTGTAAACTCCTGAGAAGCATGCACGAATTGGGGGCACAATTTCTTCCACACTCCTTTCATATTTGACTGCTTCACTTCATCCCAACAATCAGCAATATTTCTGATGGCATCACAGATGTTATAATTCCTCCAGAAGTCTTTTAAGCTTATCACATCATCTTGGGTAGCCCTGACTGCTCGTGAGAAGGTGTGCCATAAATAATACACCTTAAAGGAGGCTATGACTCCCTGATCCATTGGCTGAATTAGCAATGTGGTGTTGGGAGGTAAAAATACCACCTCTACATTGGGGTGAAGGTCATTTAAAGTGCCTGGATGTCTGGGTGCGTTGTCAAGCACAAGGAGAATCTGAAACAGAATTTGCTTGGTCAAGCAATAACAGCAGTGACAAAATAGTTCAGGAACCAACCCTGAAAAACAGCATTTGTAACCCAAGCTTTTGCATCTGTCATCCAAATAACAGGAAGAAATGCTTAATGATATGGCAAAGTGCCCTCGGATTTAGGGAGTGATAAACAAGCAAGGGCTTGAGCTTGAAATCCCCTGATGTGTTACCCCCAAGCAATAATGTTAGCCTATCCTTCACTGCCTTATGCCCTGGTGCACTTTTTTCCTCTTTTAAAATAAGTCCTTTTTTTCCAAAATAAGCCAGTCTCATCTGCATTAAATATTTGATCTGGCAAATAACTCCCCCCACCCCCAATAATTGTCTTAAACATGTCAGGAAAATCACACGCAGCACTTACATCAGTACTCGCTGCTTCACCTTGCACTTTACTGTTATGTAAATTTGCCCTAGCTTTAAAACGATTGAACCAACCCCTACTTGCAATAAATTCTCTATCAAAATCACCCTCAGTTGCTGCGCATGCAGCTTTTAAGTCACTGAAAAGGCTTCAAGCCTTTTCTTGCACTGGAGCAAGGCTCATAGACATGTGATGCTGATTTTGATCCTCTAATCAAATTATCAATAGCCTTTCCATTTCAATGGTTAAACCACTGTGTTGCTTAGTCATTATTGTGGCTGTCATCAGGGCAGGGCCTTTCACATGCTCCATTATTCTTACTTTATCCTTTAAAATTGTTTTGATTGTTGACCTACATGCTTTTCCAATCTCTGATGGCATTTCACCTCATTCTGAACACTTTATGATTTCAATTTTATTTTCAATGGTGATCGTTTTTCTTTTCTTTGATGCATTGCCAGCAATGGCATTGCACTTTCGCTTCGGTGGCATAGTAAATAGGGAAAAACATTGTGCAGCTTCGGTGATTCCTCGCCTCGAGGAATGAGAATGCCGCCTGGCATTTTGAGTCGCATCTCATTCCTCAAGGCAAGGAACCACTGAAGCCGCGCAATGCTTTCAGGAAGCGCTGAAAACAGCTGAAAACAGGCTGTACTTTTAAAAAACCATTTAAAAACACACGCACTACTTCAAGATGCTCATGGAGGCATTGCCCAGTCAGTGGATTGCAGGGGGGGAGCACCATCTGCCATTTTGAGTACTTTTGGTAGCTTGCTCATAACTATGGGTCGTTTGTAAGCTGGAGGTTCGTAACCTGGGACTGCCTATACAACAAGGTGATGAGGACTTAAAAAATGAAAATGTTACTGGTTTTTATAACGAGACAATGTCTACTGACCACACAAACAGAATTGTCAATTTTTGAGCTTCTAACCACAGTTAACAACCAAGTGGACACTCTAAAAGAATCTCTTATTAAGCTTAAGCACAGTCACTCAAATACTACTGCTGAGTCAGTCAAAACTAGCTCATCCAAAGACAAGTGTGTCTCAAAAGCAGATAACAGTGGTGGAAAAGTGGATCCTATTTTGGAACCTAAAAAGAGAGTGAGGAATAAATTAAGAGATCTAAACCTACATGCAAGGCAAGTATCAGTCTCTCGCAAAGTATTGGATGAAAGGCAATTACATCACAACTGTTGCTTACAGCCAAATCAGATCACTTCACAAATCCAAATAACAGAGAAAATGGGGATCCAAAATGTAGCCATTCTCTCCCTCAATCAGCTTCTACACTGTGTGAAAGGCAGTTGATTGATTTGCAGAAGGCTGAATGGCTTCCATCCAGGAGAGACTCTAAACGAAACCTTCTAACATTTAAACATCCTACTATCGCCAGCATGTTGTTCAAAATGAAACCTTTTTTGAACAAATTGGACATGTTCCCACTGCGTGTGTTTCACACAGAGGGAATTAGCTCATTAATCATTCATCTTGGCAATAAGAGTGCTTTTACTTTAAAGTTTAATTGTAGCAACATAAAAGGAGGTAACTCCAAGGACGTTCTATCATCACTGTCCTTAAGAGACAGCCTGAGCAAGCAATCTGCAACTCCTACAGCAAGTCAGTTTTCTGAAGAACCCTTAAGAGACAAACTTGATTAACTCTTTCAGTACCGTGGAGTCCTTGGGGTTCTCTGAGCTTGGTTGTTTTCTTGCAAACGTTTCGTGGGGTTTGTTCTCTGTTTATATACAGGTGAAACTCGAAAAATTAGAATATCGTGCAAATGTTCATTTATGTCAGTATGACAACTCAAAAGGTGAAACCAATATATGAGATAGACGCATTACATGCAAAGCGAGATATGCCAAGCCTTACTTTGGTATAATTGTGATGATTATGGCGTACAGCTTATGAAAACCCCAAATTCACAATCTCAGAAAATTAGAATATTACATGACATCAATAACACAAGGATTGGAAATAGAACAATATCGGACCTCTGCAAAGTAGAAGCATGCATATGTACTCAGTACTTGGTTTGGGCCCCTTTTGCAGCAATGACTGCCGCTATGCGGCGTGGCATGGATGCTATCAGCCTGTGGCACTGCTGAGGTGTTATGGAAGACCAGGATGCTTCAATAGCGGCCTTCAGCTCCGCTGCATTGTTCGGTCTCATGTCCCTCATCTTTCTCTTGGCAATGCCCCATAGATTCTCTATGGGGTTCAGGTCAGGCGAGTTTGCTGGCCAATCAAGCACAGTAATCCCATGGTCATTGAACCAGGTTTTGGTACTTTTGGCAGTATGGGCAGGTGCCAAGTCCTGCTGGAAAATGAAGTCAGCATCCCCATAAAGCTCGTCTGCGGAAGGAAGCATGAAGTGCTCCAAAATCTCCTGGTAGATGGCTGCGTTGACCCTGGACTTAATGAAGCACAGTGGACCAACACCAGCAGATGACATGGCTCCCCAAATCAACACAGACTGTGGAAACTTCACACTGGACTTCAAGCATCGTGCATTGTGTGCCTCTCCATTCTTCCTCCAGACTCTGGGTCCTTGGTTCCCAAATGAGATGCAGAAAAGAGGACTTTGGACCACTGGGCAACAGACCAGTTCTTTTTTTTTTTCCTGTAGCCCAGGTAAGACGCTTCTGACGTTGTTTGTTGTTCAGGAGCGGCTTGACAAGAGGAATACGACATTTGAAGCCCATGTCCAGGATCCGTCTGTGTGTGGTGGCTCTTGATGCACTAACTCCAGCCTCAGTCCACTCCTTGTGAAAGTCCCCAACACTTTTGAATGGCCTTTTCCTGACAATCCTCTCCAGGCTGCGGTCATCCCTGCTGCTTGTGCACCTTTTTCTACCACACTTTTCCCTTCCACATAACCTTCTATTGATGTGCTTTGATACAGCACTTTGGGAACATCCAACTTCTTTTGCAATTACCTTTTGGGGCTTGCCCTCCTTATGGAGGGTCTCAATGATGGTTTTCTGCACAACTGTCAGGTCAGCAGTCTTTCCCACGCTTGTGATTCCTACTGAACCAGCCCGAGAGACCATTGAAAGGCTCAGGAACCCTTTGCAGGTGTTATGGATTCATTAGCTGATTAGAGGGGGACACTTTGAGCCTAGAATATTGAACCTTTTCACACTATTCTAATTTTCTGAGATTGTGAATTTGGGGTTTTCATAAGCTGTACGCCATAATCATCACAATTATACCAAAGTAAGGCTTGACATATCTCGCTTTGCATGTAATGCGTCTATCTCATATATTGGTTTCACCTTTTGAGTTGCCATACTGACATAAATGAACATTTGCACGATATTCTAATTTTTCGAGTTTCACCTGTAAATCAATTGCTTCATCTGCACATTGAGCTAAAGTATAATGTAGCTTGACTTTGACTCGGTGTTATGCAAATCCAGCCTTGATAGTTTATATACTATATCTATGGATTATGGTTTACAAATCATGATCTGTGGTTTAGTATGCTTAGTGAATCCAGCAATGGTTTAATTTAATTTGAACCAGGATAGTATATTTATTAAAAGCTTTAACTTGACTAGATATTTGGGATAGAATCTTTTCAGGATATGTTACACTAGAAGTTGTTTTAGACAAATATCCTTTAAAATGAAGAGTCTGAAGAGTTCTGAAGAGTTTGCAGAAAGACTAGATTATCAGGAACAGGATTAATATTCTTTGAGCAGAGTCAGCAAATATTGGAAAAAAGAATGTGTTAGAGCATCCTCAGCTTATTAACTATTAGCTGAAGACTAATATGCTCTGGTTATTGGGGAAAGCAGGATAATTCAATTCTTTCTCTTCGTGCTCACTGATTTCAAAGACCCTCTCCCAAGCTCCCCATAATTTGTCTTTGCTTTACTAGTAATATAACAAGCTTGTCAAACCAAGCTACATGTAGAATAAATCCCAATAAGAAGTGGTGTAAAAATCCATAAAATAACCATTTGGTAGACAGTTATACAAAAAAAGAAAATACAGAATATCCACTAAGAACAGATTACAACAGTTAAGCATGTGAATAAAATACTTAAGCTTTTAATACTTTCTGTATTGGTATAAGGATCTAGAGCAGGAAGCTCTCAGTCAGATTTGTAGAAAGCACTGGAGATTAATTTTTCATTTCTGCAGTCCACTTCTCTTTCAAATATAGCCTGTGAAATGTACCAGGGGCTCATTTTATCTTTGAAAGCATATAGTGGGCACTCAAAGAAAATAGCTGCTTTGTCGGAGCATGACTAAAATTATTGCCGCAGTGGGATGGCCAGTCACAAAATACCAGTTTACCAAAAGTCAAATTAATGAGCTTGCCCTCCGCTTAGCAGCATTCCCCAGCTTATCTCTGAGTCTTTTCTGACAACCAGGCACATTTACAGACAAACACCGGACTGCAGCCTTTTTTTAAAGAACACCTATGAAGCATTATGTTGGATTCAAGAACATTCTTGAAAATAAAAATTATTTGGGAAGTTGGTGCTTTGTTTAGCAGCATGCCAGCCTCTTATTTAAAGCTGTTTAAAATTAGAGCAGTCTTTAAACATTTTAAATATAAACTACGTAGAACTGATAGCTGAAATGTCTATGGCATACTGTGGACTATGGGTGCCACGCTGTGCTCATAAGCATAAAGCAACCAAGTTCTGCAGAGATGCCAGTTTTATATTAAATGACACAGTAGTTCAGACATCTCATAAAAGCCTGATTTGTTATACAGTAACACTTTTCCAGTGTTAACTGTTCTCCTTTGTTCTTGCACCCAATTCTAACTCCTCTTTCAGGCACTAAGCCAAGAAACTTCCTATCCCAATAGCCAACTTTCATAAGAATACAGTAAATGCAAAGCAATAACTGCCACATTCCAAAGATTAAGAAATGCAGGCCTGACTAAGAGAACTGGATAGGCCACAGGTTTTTTTTTTCCCATGCAGAAGCATGCACTTCCGTAGAAACTTGTATAATAATTTTTTTTTAAAAACTTGCTTTTCAAAATAAACCTGTGAGTTCCAGTACGTCAAAGACAGAAACAGAAAAAGGCAGCACATGATTTGCTTCCATTGTCAATATTATACAATATTCCCAACTATGGAAGTAAAGCATTTGCAGTACAATTTTTTTCTGTCCATATCTCCTAAGTACTGGAATTTAAAAAGCAACCACAAATGGATATAAATTGTTTGTTCTGTTGCAGCTATTACTGTCACTGATCAAAACAGAAGAGTGTGAATCATACCACTATTCCTGTAAAATCTGAGCAACATTAAAAAAACAAGCTTGTTTAGATTAATCAAAGTCTGGCATGAGCAGTTCCAAGCTAAGGCCAAATGGTAGGAATAAGCAAAAGAATACAGAGATGCCCTTCCATTTCAAGCCTGCTAATTAAATATCACTTCACTTCAAACAGAAACTGGAAAAATGCTTTCGCATTCATTGTGCTATGTAGAATTTTAGGTTTTATTACTAACATCTAAATAAAGATGATACTAGCATTTTAGCATGGTGTCTATGCCTCCTTTTGAAGTTTAGGAAACCATGTTTTTCCTTTGAGTCAAAGCCATTTCCTTTGATGTGCAAAAACTAGCTTTTTCAGGAACAGTGATGAGAGCAATCAAACAACAGGACCTTATTCTGAAGTCCTTGATCAAAGCTATAAGTGTTAAGAAACAAACAAACCAGGATGGGAAAGGAGGAAATGCAACGTATTTTATCTAAAGAAGTCTGTCTTTTCTCACATCTAACAAAAACCAACAAAGCCTTTATTGCACATCAATGACTTTTATTGTTTGATTTGTTGCTTTCTGATACACCTATCATATATTGAATGTATGTATTGTATCCTATATAAAGACTTGCCCCCTCCCCCCATTTTTTATCTGTTCAATTGTGTCTGATGCTCGGAGATTGCCTGGACAAGTCCCTGCAGTTTTCTTGGGAAGGTTTACTTTGCTTGAAGTACTTGTGGTTCATATTTTTGGGGAGCGAAAAAACCACTTTGCGAAGGTATTGGATGTTTCTCTCTCAAACTCAGGGACTAGGTTCTTTCCAGCTCCACACCAACTTGGGTGCCCTAAAGATGCTTGAGAACTGGCAGGCCCAGGAGGAGAGCCTTCTCTGTCATTGCCCCCGTCCTTTGGAACATTCTCCCCACAGAGGTGAGGCAGGCCCCTACCCTCCCAGCCTTCCAGACAGGATTAAAGATCTGGCTATTCCAACTTGCGTGGGATGATAACAATCTTACCCAATCCTGGGAGTGGCTGGTGCCTTGATAATGCGCCCTGAGTGACTGCCAATTATTCTTGGATCTATTTATTTTCTATTTATTAATAGTAGATTATAATTTTGCAATTTTAATTGATTTTGACTGTTTTGTAAACCGCCCAGAGTCGTTTCAATGAGATGGGCAGTGACAAATTTGACATACATACATACATACATACATACATACATACATACATACATATATATACACATTAAATAAATAAATAAATAAATAAATAAATAAATAAATAAATAAATCTGTAGTCTTGTCAAAGACACTATTCTCAGCCTCTATACCAGGGAATGATGTTCCTGGGCATATTGGCTAGGGCTGCTGGGAATGCAATTAGCAACATCTGGAGGGCCACATACTCTGTTCCCCAGATCTAGACTTGATTGGCTGCTGCACAAGAAAATGTGGTCCAAGCTCATAGCACTGTAGAATTGCCACATAAGCCAGGAACCTGACAATACTGCACCTGTGGCACCATAGCAGTCACAGACATCCTCTCTGAATGGCATTTACAGGACTGCAAAATTAAATATTTGTTTCTAATCATCAAACACTTTTGAGATTACCAAATCTCAAGAGTTCTGTATTCTTCTGTGATCTTGCAGTATTTTAACCAAAATGTAGTGATCTCATAAGATTTAAACCATTAAAATTATAAAACACATTTCTCTTTCTCAGACACACAGTGATCTCAGGTACACAGGCTGGAAAGCACTAACTTAGAGTGATGTTTGAAAACAGTCACTGTTTCACACTACTGTCAGAAGAGAGGTCTACAACGTCATTAAACATTAATCTGCCCATGAGTCGTTTTTTCCTTTTCACACTGATTTACGATATTCATATTCAAAAGTACATTAGAATTTTAAACTATAACTATGGTCAAAAAAAAGCCTGAAATCTCTCTATTCTCAATAAGTGTAATAGTTTTTCATGGAAAGACATTTCATTAAGCTGTGTTAAACTATCTTCTAACTAAAGTACGGACTGCTCAAAGAAGGCAGAAGGTCCCACACGTCTCACATTTATACAAAATAGATCTCATTACATAGAAGTATAAGCCAAGCTACACAGAAGCAAGAGAAAACTTCAGAAAATAGGAAAGATATTTTTCCTTTATATCATCAACTTATAATGCTCCTTCCTGTTCTTCTAAATTGACTATCTACTATATATGACTCCTATTAGCTGCAATTTTGGCAGAATAACGAATAAAAATATTGCTGAGAAAGAGAAGCATGAATTTGCTGAACTTCATTTTATTTATTTAATCAATTTACATGGCCACCCAATCATGTGAGATCTCTTCCCAAAACTGAAGAATGCTCCAGTCTAAAGCAGAATAGCCAAGAAATTCTTTTAAATACTCACAGTTTACCAATATTACTGAGAACAAGAAAAGTTTGTAAATAATTTAAAGCTTTGATACTTCTACTAGAATGTAAACTTTGCAGCTCAAGTAATGCCAAGCAAGTACTTCTTGACACAAACTTTATTCTTATTTAAATTTTAAAAATCTTCCAAGCTTTATCCTGTAGCTAGTTTCCCCACTGCTCTAATTTCCACTATAAACCGGACAGAGCACACAGGCATAAAGTTAAAGGAGCTTTCCCCACAACAGATACAATATTAGATTCAACCGCTTTAACCATTGGCAATAGTATGGCCTGCTACCAAAGAATTTCCTTCATTAATTTGACTAACAGATTGAAAGCCTAAACATTTGCCTTAGAAAGTGTGGCATGGACAATAACAACACCAATATTGCTTCAAAACCAGGCTGGAGCTTCCTTTCTCTTTAAGAATTATATCATTCCCCTACAATTATATCCTGAGGGTTACTGTAAAGATATTTTTTTCTTCCAGGAAATGAAAGTTAGATTCATATACCAGGTGGTCCTCACTTAACGACCATTCATTCCGTGACCATTCAAACTTACAATGGTGCTGAACCAGTGGTACTTGTGACCGGTCCTCAAACTTACAGTTGTTGCAGAATCGTGCAGTCACATGACCGCCATTTGCGACCTTCACTGCCAGCTTCCGACAAGTAAAGTCAATGGGGAAGCCAGCAGCAGATTGCAAATTGCGATCACATGATGTCATGCTTAACAACAGCGTGGGATTCACTTAACAATAGCAATCAGAATTTCCGTCGATAAGCAGTGTGGGCATGTGATATTGCACTTTACGACTCCGTTGTTTAGCGACAGAAATTCCAGTCCCAATTACCATTCTTAAGTGAGGACTACCTGCGTAAATATGAAGCAATACAAATAGAGCCAAGTCACACAGACATCAATTGTTTCACAGTTATTAAGTAATAATCACATAAGTGTAAACTAGTTCCACATGTATACCAATAAGGCCCATAAAAATCCGAAGTATTGATATCCAAGGATGACAGATATTTTGACAATAACATTAATACCAAATAAAAAAGAAAATCTGAATGCTAGCTATCCTGCCTGTTTCTGAACTGCTATACACACAGTTTGTGTTGTTCTGAGTTCAGCTTTGATACAATATTATGGATACTCTTAAAAATTAAGTGTAAATTACAAAAACACTCTCTTGGTACAATGTTTCTGTATTTTCTAATAATCAAGGAATGTTTTCAAATTAAAATTGAGGTATTCCCATTCTTACATTCAGGCATTTGCAGTCCAACTGGAAGGCAGTAAAGTAATTAGGATTTAACTGATTAGGATTCAATAGGAAGCTGCAGTCAAAACACAAACACAACCAAATAGCTCACCATCAGGCCTAATCAACAGAGGCAGAGGAACAGTACGGAGCCACCTATGGTACTATGCTCTAACAGGAGTCTTCTATTAGTTAGAATGATTCAGTAAACAAATAATGGTTTAGGACACAGTGACAGGACACTGACATTAAATCTGTGATTTCATGGCGGATCCCATATAAAAAAGCATTCGAATCAGTGTCTCAGATACAAGTTCTTCACTATGACATTGTTAACAATTTCTGACTGAATAGTTCATTCCACGTAAACTGGCGCATCTATGATTTCACTGTGATTTCAGGAGTACAGTATCCCGTTTTAAAAACCCATGCATTAGTTCCAACTAGTTTTGGTGCTGCCACAGTGCAAAATTATGGCTCTGAGATTGTAGTGATTCAGGATATGACCTTTGATTTCCTAGTGGTTTCACATAAAAATTAGGAGGATCCACAAACAGCTGACTTCTACCCAAGCTGAACCAGGTGGGGATGCACACACGGTTTATTTTTAAGACCGCGCTGAGGCACTTTTGAAGGCAGTTAACTTATATCGGAGGGATGAGACCTGGGCTAGCAATGACTACCGACAGCTCGCGTGGGAATCTGTAGGTATCCGCATGGGACCGATTTGCACCCCGCACGCCCGCGGTGGCGACATTTCTCAGCTTCCCGGACGTGGCACGCCTCTTTCTTTCAGCACTGCCACCGGGGCAAAGTCTAAGGTTCCACCTCGCGCAGAGTGGCAATTAGCGGCAATTAACGTTGGGAAGCGCAGAACGCGACAGCCGCCTCTCTATCCGGAGCCCCGCCTCTGCCCCGCCGCGCTTTCTTTCCCGAGCCCGCCCGCATCTTAAAGGCCCAACGGCAGCCTCGCTCACCGACGTCTTCCTCTCGGCCTTTGCCCTGGGAATGAAACGGAGCCAGGCGAGCCTCCGCGCCGGGGCTCCGCCGCCCGCGACGCACCCGTCCCCTTCCCTGCCTCGCCGAAAGGACGAGGAGGAAGGGGAACACCCCCGCCAACCGAAACGACAGTCCGCAGAAGGCCGGAAGCGGAAGCGACTTCAAAGGCTGCGGCAGATGCGGGAGAGCCGTGACGGTCTTCCCCTGCACGTGACAAGGGGTGGAATAATGCAGGGGGGCGGGCCTGGACGCAGAGACGGTAGAGCCACGACCCACCGCGTGACGCGTGACGAAGTACGGGGTCCTCTTTGCAGTGGATGGCGCGCCCTTCAAAAGACACAGGGGGATCTGGAGCGCGCCTGCGCGGCGCGTAGCACGTGTCAGGAACGCCGTATGACGTCCGCGGCGTTTCCCGGCTCCCTATGGAGACAGCGTCCCTGATAAGCGGATCTCCTTCCGGGGATCTCTGTGGCGCCTGTGAAAAGCCCGTCTTTCGGGATGTTACCGATTGCCCTACGCCGGAACGGTGGGTTTGGGTGCCCAGGAAGAGTCCCCACCGAAGACCACCGCGCTGTCCGCGCGGAAACCGGCGTTACAACGATGCACGCAGCGCATCTTGGCGCGGGAAGGTCCGTTCCACACGCGCAGGTCTCGCCTGAGCGCGACTTCACGTAGGAACCTCCGACGGCGCAGAAGAATTCCCGGTGCCGGAACGTCCTTAGTCTGAGAGTGTGGGTGGAAGTAAGACTGGCTAGGGAGCAGCGCTTTGCTCACGGGAGCTTAGCTGATCGCAGAAAGCTAAGCTGGGTTGAATCTGATTAGTGTTTGGGGGGGGGGAAATTGGCACACTACTTCCATATTGGTGCGCGAATCCACGTAGCGCTTATCTTTTCCCTTTATTGATTATGTGCCATCAAGTCATTGTTGACTCCTAGTGACCACATAGATTTTTCTCCATGATCTGTCCCCAACCTGATCTTCCAAAGGCGCACCCCACTGCTGCTTTAACTGACTCCATCCACCTTGCTGCTGGTTGTCCTTTTCTTTCCTTCCACCTTTTCCAGCATTACAGCCTTTTCCAGAAAGCTGGGTCCAAAGTAGGATAATATGAGCCTGGTCATTTGCGGCTCAAGTAAGAACTCTGGGTTGATTTCTTCAGTGATCCATCAGTTTGTTTTCTTAACTATCCACAGTATTCTCAGGAGTCTTCTCTAACACCAAAGTGCAAAGATGTTTTTATGTCTTTTTTTAATCTGGATTTTAATTTGTATTTATTACACACATTTATATATCAGTCCATCTATCAGAAGGAACTCTGGGTGGCAAACAAAAATACAATAAAAAGACCGTATAAAACAATAAAGTGGTGAAGCTCTGGTAAAACTCCCATTCATCCACCAACCACCCTATGCTAGCTCTATCAACATTCTGGTCCCAGTGACTGGGGGAAAAGCCAGACCTTCACTGCTTTCCTGAAGGCAAACATGGTCAGGGCCATCTGATAATTGTATTGTTTATATTTTGTATTTTCCTTGAAGGCATAAGCTACTGAAGGGTATTATTTTAATACATAATTTTATATATATTTCACATAATGTATAACATACATTTAATAGCGCACTCTATCTCACATTATGTTTAAAAATTTAACTCGCTTTTTGCTTTTTAAAGAGCACAGCATTTCCCCCACCCCATTTTCTTTTAGTTCTTTTACCCAGAAACAGCTATCCGTTAGATGCCTGACTGTTTTTGAATAAACAAGCTATAAATTAGCTTGGTACCAGGTAGAAAAGTTGCCAAGAGAGAGGCCTTGAATTCCAAAGAGGAACAAAGAGATAAGAAAGTACCGACATAGGGTGTTTCCTTGGTAACAAGAAGAAGAAAGTTGAACTTATTTTCACCTTTTTAGGACCCACCTTTACTCCTCCCCTAGACCATCCTAGAAATCCCTTGTATGGGCATGAGAGGATGTACTAACTGATTTGAATTTTTTTACACCTGTACATTTCTATAAAAATCTCTGATGTTTGCTTTGCAAGGTGTGGCTTTCTTTCAACACTCATGCCACCGTGTTGATCAAGCCCACCCAGCTGCTTCTTGCCCAATAAACATCTGTAAATCTTTCTACAGAAGTCTCAAGTTTTGTTTGGCTCTCTGAAACTTGGGTAACATTGAGTGCCTTACACTACCTAGATTGTCAGCTAGGTTTTTTTTTTTTAAAGTGGGGTATAAATCCAATCATAAATTAATGAAGTGCCCAGCTTATTATCTGGGAATGATTGCTGTAGGTTATTTTACATTTTTTATTAGACATAGGATTGAGTGCAAAAAAACCCCTGAACTCTCCCCACTTAAGAAATTACAAAACACAAGAAGCAAAGCTTCTGCTAGTCAAACTCCTCTGGAATCATACTATCTGGTTTCATATTAAGGACTGTTTTCCAAGATGACAGCAAATAGTTTATTTCTCAGCAGGCTAATATACTACAAAAAATAGCATTTTAAAATTATATGTAGAGGTAATCAGCAGAACTCATTATTTAGCAAGGCAGTATAAGATCCACAGCAATCATACAAGTACTACATTAGTAAAGCAAAATTGTTGAGACCACACTAGAGTATTCTAGTTTTCATCTTCATTCTTCTCATCCACATTCAGACTTGAACATGTTCTAAATTCAAATGAAGATTTATAACACATCAAGTTTCTTTCATTGGTTTATTTATTACTGCAAGTTATATATCACTCTATTTCCGGAGACTCTGAGTGGCATAAAACAAAATTGATACAACTATAATCAGCCCAATGCACCATCATTTCTTCTTGCCTATCTCTAAATGTCTTTCTGAAGAGCATGTTTTTAGAGCATTCAAAATATAGTGAGGGAGAGTTGGTCTGGATATCGGGGGGGGGGGGGGGGGTTACCAAGAAAGCTCAAGCCCAAGGCTGTTGAAGATGGCATTCCTCTGTGGTGGGACAACACTCAAGCCCTCCTCTCAGATCTTGATGAACAGATTCAACATGAAGGTGGTCATAGAGTTATCCAGACCTTGAGCCATATATGTGAGAGCTAGAGCGGAAAGAGTTAAGCGCATTCTCTTATCCCCAGAACAGAGAGGTAGAGATAAGAAAATGAGACTTGCACCTCCCTGAGGAATGCAGGATGTTTGTCGGGTGACTCTGGGAATTGCTTTCACTCTGAGAAGATTCTGTAACGGGACTGAAGCCAATAAACCATGCTGAATTGAATCTGTACTGTCTCCTGGAGTTTCCTGGGCTAATCCTGACATATAGCACTTTAAAGATGGCAATCAGCATCTTGAATTTCACCCATAAAGTAACAAAAGCATCTCCCATAATAGTGGGAAACACAGCACACCCATAACTATCTGAGCCACTGCATTTGCATCAGCTGAAGCTTCTTAGTGGTCTTAAAGAGCAGCCACATATAAAGCACAATTCAGTAATCCATAAGGTGCGCTTGAGTGACTATGAATAAAACCAATCCAAGAAAGGCTGCACCTGTGTAAAGATTCTCCTCCCCTCCCTCCCCCCAGTTATGGACCAGCTTTCTCAGAAAGCACTACCCTATCCAGAGTCAAAAGATAAACTATCCCTGGACGGAGCTGGCTTCTGAATCTACAACTGTTCTGTCTTGTTAGGGTTTAGGCTAAACCCACCTTCATTGAGATTGGCTATAACAACAGAATCTTGCAAGTCTGATTGTGCTGTACTCCCGATTGTATTTCTTCTTATATTTCAGTGTTAGGGAGGTATGGCTTTGAGCTGCTTCTGAATGTTATCTGGGCCTTCTGGACTTCAAAAACGTTCTTGCCCCCTTTTGCCTTGGCAACATCTGCATATCTTCACCAAGGTCATCTTCCTCTCTACAGTTTTCTTCTATAGGTTCAGACAGATCCCATATAACTCCACCAGACGAAACCTCTGCTTCTCAGCTGGATTTGCCTAGCTAATATCCAATTTCCAGGCAAATATGAGCAACTGTATCCTGCAGATGCTTAACAAATTCATTATAATGACCCAGCAAACCATCTCCTGGTTCACTTTTCACTAATTGCTTATTTTAAATAATGCTGGTGGGCAATCAACCAAGTGTGCAATTATTTGCAGATGCAGTCAAAACAGAGAAATAAGTTTGCTTTGCCATTCTTACTGCCATAGTTGAATTTGAGCCCTTACGTGTGTTCTATTAGGGTGAGCATTAGTCTCTATTAAGCAGGCCTACAGCCTTTTCAACTGCTGGGTTCCATCCGCAATTTCACGATACTATGGCTACAGACGAATTCAAAAAATCATTTTAAAAGCTTTGTTTTTTTAAGAAAAAGGCCAAAATCTCACGAGATCATGCGAGAACAAAGAATCCTGTGAGTTTTGGCTATTTCGCATTACTGCGTATACTCTTTAAATATGCAGTTCGTCAGCTGTTGGATGCCACCTAGTGGCGCTGCATGCACCATACTGCTTCCTGGAACACAGTTAATAGAAATTAATTAAGCATGCCGACGTTTTAATTACATGAAAATGTAGGATATATGTTTCCTACATAGTGTAATTAAGTAAACGGTGGAACTGAAAAACATCACTAAGTATGGATGTCCTACATTTTGGATCCAAAGCCAAAAAAGTGGTGAAGGGCCAAGGGGGATGAGTTAAAAGATTTTATATTTCAAATTTGTCACTGCCCATCTCACTGTGGAGTGACTCTGGTTATGATCCTGGTTATGGAGATGATTTAAGTGACCTTCACTGTATATTTTACTATTGCTAACTTCATCCATATGGCTTTATGCTTCTATCAGCGTGTAGGAAGCTAAGCAATACCAACATAGCTAAGATGCCAGCCAATTAGCGAAAAAAGGAGGCAAGAAGTTAGAAAATGCGTATCTGAAAGCAAGAAAAAAACTAAGCTGCTGGAATATGCATTTCGATACTAATAATAGCGTTAGAAGAGCAGGTGGCTTTTCTATTTTTTATCTGTCCTGCTGCTGTACCTAAAATAACAGGAAATAACAATGAAATCTTACTAGAACGTGTCAACTATGAAACTGGTTGCCTTCTCTTTGTCTAGATTCTTCTTCCGTGTGCTGAGTTAAGCCCAATGACTGCTGTCTAATGAACCTTTTTCTTTTAAGTAGCCCTCCTGGAGGGTTGGCATGGGGCTTCTTTTCCCCAATAGTGGTTCAGAGTGGGTGTGGGCATGCATGTCCCACCTGTCAGTAGCTCCTTAAAGAAGCTGCATCTTTTCCTGAGGTCACACAAAAGTTCCAATCCCAGAGAGATAGGTATTTAAATTAAGGAAGCACCAATAGGATGCTCCAAAGTACTCTGGAGCTGACATGAGGATGCCATCAGCCCTTTAATTCATACTTTTGTAGGATCACTTCTTTAAGGAGGCACTGTCAGATCCAAAGGAACTTTTTGAATTCAGATCTGAAGGCACAGCATATCCCCAATTATCTGCCTGATCTAAAAATTCTCCCCCTCAAATTTGACCACCCAGGGGAATATAAAAGATCCCTAAAGGAAAGTTGACACTTTCACAAACAACCGTGCCATCTAAGTGGGAAAATAGTTACTCTGGCTACTCATATCCAGCAAAGAGCTAATTATGTATGAAGACTAACTGAATAACACGAAGATTGGGTTTTTCAGTCCTGTGCTTTGCATAGTGTGACAAAGAGGATTACCATGATGGGTATGCATGTATGTAGCATAATTCTGATTTTGAAAAATAAAAAGTAAATGAGTAAAAATGGTTTGATTCTTAGATGTTACAGGGGGAATTCAGACTAGATTTATATATTGTGCTACACTGTATTTTACTTAATCATGAACAGTTGAATAAACCACAATTGGTTGAGTTCATGCTAAACTAATTCAGCATGCTAAAGCCACACAATTAAACCATTCCATGGCTTAGCAAATAGGTAAACCAAGTCATAGGACGTGTTTTTCCAATCTCACACGAACACAATTACATTTTGATCCATTGCTTTTATATGTTTAAGAAGCAAACAGTGTTCATTTCTATAGAAGGGAACAAAGAAAAGAAATCAGAAGCCTGCCCATGTAGAAAAATTGGAGCTGTAAGTACTTGATGAATCTGGCTTTCTGTAAATTAGTAGTTAAGATAGGATGCAGGGAAGAGGAAGGTTCATTTTGCATATAGAACAAAATGGAAAGTGGGAAGTTGTAAAGCTATGCAAAGATAGCAGGATGAAGAAAAGAAATAGAGCAACAAATTAGTATGATTTAAGAAAAAAAATTACACAGAGTCTCCGTCCACAGTAAAACAAAGAAAAAGAATATTTCTGGGTATTTTATTAGTTTCTTTTTCACTTCCAGGCAGTAGCACACACAATAGGTTAATACATCTGCGCATGGCTGCCTCTGTTGCTCTGATTTAACAGCCTATAATCACTACTTCCCAGGTTCCCAACAGAAGCTACAGAGAAGGGCAACAGGAACCCACTGTCCATAAAGGTGTTTGCTGCAAATCCGGCTTCAGAGGCAGGGACCAACCCAAGCCAGTAGGAGCCAAAGCTTTATTTTCAAGGTGGGGAAGGGCAGGGAGAGAAAAAAGGAAGACCCATCACTACATTCCTTTCCCCAAGACCCTACTGTCAGGCTTCCACCTTACAACTGCAATAATGTAAAAAATAATACAAAAGGACTATTCACAGCAAGGCTATAGTACTGACACAGAGATTAGGGTCAAGAGAAACTAGATTCTACAGAAGTGATGGGGAGGGTGGGCTAACACCAGCAGTTTTAATGAAAAAAGAGCTTAAGAAAAATAATTTAAAAAGATTCTGGTTCAGTTGGCACTGAATCATGAAGGCCTCATCAGCAATCAAGAAAGCACCTGCAGAAAAAAGAAATGAATATCAAGGTAAGAAACACAGTTCAGGATTTTTGGTTCACATGTTGCAGAAGTCATAGTTTTAACTATGGTTTGTTAAATAAACCATCATTGACTGGATACTATGAACCAAAAGCAAAAGCCACATTATGGCTTGCCATAATATGTGAGCTCAGTCTGTAACTTTTCACCTAGCTAAGCCAGGGATTACAGCTGATGTACTCTATATCTTATTTCATAAGTCTGTTTTCAGTGCCCTAAGAAGTTGGCATTAATCAGTTCTTGGGGCCCAGATTTGTGGCAATGGCTGATCAGATCAGGGATCATATACACTATCCCCAAAATAGACATTGCATACTATATATTCCAGACCCCTCCCAGTGGCACAAGGAATTGTAGGACAAATATACATATATACCCCCCCCCCTCATTTCAAGGAGGTGTGCAGACATGACCTAGACCTTCTTTGCCCAGACTCCTTAAAAATTCCTTAAGAACTTGGATGTGCATAATCAACCTTTCCCAACCAAAAGCCAGGATTAGTACCAGGCCAATTAACTCACCAGCTCAACGATCAGTGGTTGTGCGTAAATCTGTGGTCAGTGGATCGTGCTGGATTGTCTGATGTAGCATGAGGGCAAGCAGCCCAGCCCGGTTAGTCATAGCCATCCGTACATTTCGCTCCTGCTCAAACAGCTCATCCAGTTTATACCACTGCCAATGAATAAGGGGTAAAGGCATCCTAGATTACCATCACCATTCTTACATCAACCCCAAGACAACCATTTCCCCAACTGTTCTATATACAGAAGGTTTCCTGTTCACTCCTCAACATTTCCAGGTTGATCTGGAAGTAACTCTAGCCTGAAAAGCTGCAGAGTTGCTGCCACCCATGTGAAAAGTTCTGGACTAGAGAGACTAACAGACTGATTTAACAAAAGGTTAAGCCTGTTCCTAAAAGTTCCTGAACGTACCACTCGCACTCGCTCCAAGTCCACCTCAGCCCGGCGCAATTTCTCCCAGCAGTAATGTCGATTGCATTTCCGTTTGGGCACCCGGCAGAACTCTCCTGTGAGCTCAAACACATCTTTTACCATGGGGCAACCACACACCTCATCTGCTGAAACCTATGAGAAAGTCACAGTCAAGATTCAGCAGGATCAAACAAGAGTTATGTGCACTCTGACCAAGTATTGCCCCACCCTTGGAAAGACGTTCCAAATGCAGCAAAGAAAAGTACAACTCTAACAGTCCTGATGATTCCGATTTGATCATTTACATAACTTATCCTGGAAAGTAAAGCCTTCCTAATCTGGAGAAATATTACTCCACCATGCCTCCAGTTAAGGGTTCATAGATACTGCCAGAATCTGAATAAAATACAGTTGTATAGGTACAAGTGTGTGTATGTGTGTGCGTGTGTGTGTGTGTGTACACACTTGTATAAAGTATAAAATACTTAAATCCTAAGTATTAAAAACTTATCTTTATTCTGAAATGAAATTCAATTAAATGCTTTATATGGTACTCTACACTTTTCCTGCACTGTTACCAGAATCACTGAACTCGCTTTACATACTTTTCTACTGAATTCTGACCAATGGCTAACTCCCACAAAGATCTACACCAGCCCCTCAAAGGAATGCAACTCTATTCTTACTTTTGGGTCACGGGAATGCTCTGGGCACAGGACTTGCAAGCGTTTGCAGTATGTCTTGCTTTGTGGGTTGTAGACATCACAGAAAAGACGAGTAGCTCTGGGAGGAAAAAACACCCATGCATAATTTTACACACCTCCAACACATCTCACTTGCTATTTTTTTTCCTAAGCTAAAAAGCCTACGAAGATGTAACCTTCCCTCGTGGAGAAGCTGCTTCAGCCCCTTGTTAATTTCAGTGGTTGGAAGCATTTCAAATGTAATTGCACTACAGATTTGTGTAAATGCATCATAAGATTAAGAAATTTGTTGCCTATTTCTTTCCTAATGATCCCAAACATGAGATTTGCCCCTCCTTTTTTAAAAAAATAACTACAAGTTGTGTAGATTTTTCTCACTGAGTTATCTAACATACCCCCAACACGCATCTCCTAGTCTTTTGAGGATTTACTTTACAGAAACCATATTCAGCAAACTTATGTTTACTGTATAATTTTACCTTTAAAAATACTTTTTACCAGTTTAACCCTACACATAAATTCAATTATCCCTCTTGGTTCCTTGTTTAAACGCATGGTGTTCATTAAGCACTTTCTAATTCTACCTAAAGAATTATCTCTTGGGCATCTTATGACTTTTGTTAGAACAGTACCGTATTTTTCCGACAATAAGACGCCCCCATGTACAAGACGACCCCCATTTTTCCAACCCCAAATTAAGAAATCAATATTTTAAAGATAGTGCAGAACACATTTTTATTTAGTAATTAGTTAACATTGACCTGATACACTCGGTGGGAGGAGGTCCAAACCGTCTCTCTGCAGCTCTATTTCCATGCTCTTTTGCATAACTGATTACATTCAAGCACGAGTGAAACTGCCGATAGCTTCTCTCTGCAGACAGCCTTCCTCTAATTGGTTTGTTCAGCATCAGCTGACGTCAGTTACATCAGGCTCGTGATTGGAGGAAGTCTGTTTGGGAGACAAGCTATTTCACTCGTGATTGGAGGCTAGCAATAGGAGGAAGCCTGCCTGCAGAGACAAAGTATGGGCAGTTTTGCCACCGCGTGGTTCTCTCCTCGCTGACTCCCTTGAATAAGACGCCCTTCAATTTTTAGGGTAAGGATTTTAGAAAAAAGTATCGTCTTATAGTCAGAAAAATACGGTAATTTCAACTTGAGGCAACTCAAGACTTCTGGGAGTCACAGTATAGTACAATGCTTCTCAACCTTGGCCACTTGAAGATGTGTGGACTTCAACTCCCAGAATTGGCTGGGGAATTCTGGCTGGGGAATTGTGGGAGTTGAAGTCCACACTTCTTCAAAGTGGCAAAGGTTGAGAAACACTGGTTTACTACCTCAGATCCCTCTCCTGAAATATCATAGTATGACAGGGTTGGAAAGGACCTCAGAAGTCTTCTAGTCCAACCACTTGCTCAGGGTTGGAATTCCCAGACAAACCCAGACAGTTGGCTGTCCAAATTTTGTTGGAAAACCTCCAGTGATGGAGAACCCATAACTCCAGCAGGTAGGTTGTTTCACTGCTTACTAGCTCCCACAGTCAGAAAATTATTCTTTAGCTCAAGTTTAGATCTCTCTCTATAAAGTTTCCACTCAGTTCTTGTCCTACCTTTGGCTACTATCTTCGTCTCTGTGGCAGCTCTTCAGGTATAGAAAGACAGCTATCATAACTCCTCTTAGCCTTCTCTTGTTTAGACTAAACATACCCAGTCCTTTTAATCGTTCTTCATAATCTGTGGTCTACCAGCACACCCAGGCTTTTCTACAAGTACTACTGCTAAGCTAGGTACCTATTTTGTACTGGTACATTTGTGTATCTGATTTTTTCCTATCTGTGCAGAACCTTATTTTTCTCACCACTGAACTGTCTTTTGTGGGGAAAGTTCAAACACTCCCTGGATATCCAGCACTCAAATCACCTACCTAGCCCATTTTTTTCCAATAGAAGCGAATATGTGTAGCTCAGGGTTGAACTGTGGAGTCCTTGGGGTTCTCTGAGCTTGGTTGTTTTCTTGCAAATGTTTCATTACCCGGCTAGGTAACATCTGCAGTGCTAGAATGGGACGGGGTTTGCTCTCTGTTTATATACAGTGGCATGCCCTGCCAGCGTTTTAGCACTGAAGATGTTACCTAGCCGTGTAATGAAACGTTTGCAAGAAAACAACCAAGCTCAGAGAACCCCAAGGACTCCACCATTTTTTTCCTCTTACCTATCCAACCATCCATACCTTTCCTCTCCAGATATACTGGCAACCTTGCTTCCTTGCCTTATTGCTACATCATGCTTTTTAAATTGAGGCTGAAATCTGCCATTACCAGAATTCATCTGTAGTCTCTATTATACAGTGTATAATAGAATTCATCTGTATACAGTGTATAATAGAGTAAAACTACAGAATAAAAACATAAAGAAAGACAAGAAACAGAAAATGCCTGGCATTTGGTCCATGTCCCCCTCACCTCATAATATTCTTATTGCACAGGCAGATTTAATCTTGGCAAGGCAGTGCTTGATGATATTATGCCATGTAGGGCTTCCTAGGTCAACTCCAGCACTTTCAATTGGGCCTGACGCCTTCTTGTAACTAGTGCAGCAATTTTAGTAGTGGTATTAATCTACTGTGATGGGATTGTCTCATCAACAGTCTAGCCATCACATTTTGGATCAGGTTCTGGATCATATCCAAAGATTGTCCCAAAAAGAGTGTGTTACAATAATGAGTGATGATCAAAGTATGCCTTATTGTTGTCAAAGTAACCTGCTCCAGGTAGGATCACAATTGGCACACCAGCCAAAACTGCGCAAAGACACACACACACATACAACAGCCGCCTCTACCTGCTGTTTAAGCAGTAGCTACAAGTCCAGGAGAAACCCCAGATCACAAACAACTTCCTTCAAGGGAGTGTCACCTCATCCAGAGTAAGTACCAGGGCTGGAGTCCCCGAATACTGAACAAAAAGCAACTAAGTCTTGCAATAATTCAGCCTAAGCTTATTTTGTCTTATCCAGACCCTAACAATCTCCAGACACCAGTCCAAGCTTTCCACAGAATCCTTGGTCTGACCTGGGGTAGCAATATACAACTGAATGTCATCAGCACAATGACATCTCACCCCAAACTGCCAGATGACCTCTCCTAATGGCATCATACAGTTGTTAAATAATGTGGCGGACAGCACTGAACCCTGTGGTACTCTGTATTGCCTACCCCCCTTGATTACAGACTAGAATCACCCACTCAAGCAGGAGCAGAACCACTGAAGCTCAGTGCCCCTGACTCCCAGCCTTTGCAGGCAGTCCAGCAGGATTCTAGGGCCACCCAAAAGGTCTAACAGTACCAGGAGGTGTGCATTCCCCCCGTCAAGGTCCAAACAAAAGTCCTCCACCAGGGCAAAGAATGTGGTTTCCATCCATTCCTTCTGAATCCTCACTAGCAGCAATCTGAGACAGTCCATTTCTTCCAGCACCCTCTAGCTGAGCTATCATCACCTTTTCAATAATCTTTGAGATTGGTCAAAAATCATCAAAAACAACTGAGTCAAGGGAGGGCTTCTTTAAGAGAGGGTGCACAACTCCATCTTTTAAAATGGATGGCATGACCTTCTTTTCAAAGAAACATTGATAACTTCCCTGATCCAGCTAATCACACCCCACTTAGCCACCTGAAGGAGTCGGGAAGGACATGGATAAAGCCCACAGATGGTAGAGCTCATATCACGAAACATTCTATCAACTTCCTGGGGCTCAATAAACTCAAATGAATCCCAAATAACAACACAGCTTTGCTCATCACAATGGATTCATCCAACTGGCATCCAACCCAGAGTAAATACAAGGGAGTATATTCTCCTAAAACCTCACAAAACCATCTAGAAAGTCTTATCATAGAATCAGAAGGAACCTTGGAGGTCTTCTAGTCCAGTCTTTCTCAACTTTTTTTCACCCATGGTCCCCTTCCGACCTTGTTTTTCTCCTGGGGCCTCCCTGCCAGGTCCCATTACCGGTGAAAAAGATTGCCACTTACACACTTGGCTTGTAAATAGAACATATTTCTTTATTTATAATAAAGACAGTATTTGCAGTATAATACACTTTGCTTTCCTGTAGCTCCTCAGCACATATTGTGGCCCCCGTTACATATTTTTCACCGGTGGCCCCTTGAAATATCCTAGGGCTCCCAGGGGGCCATATGGCCCCTGGCTGAGAACTGCTATTCTACTCCAACCACCTGCCCAGTGTAGGAATCCTCATATCATCCTGGACAAATGGCTGTCCAATCTTTTCTTGAAAACCTCCAGTGATAAGCCTTTATTTAATTATGTTATTTATTTAAGACTTATGACTGCCCATCTTGTCAAACACAACTTTGGGCAGCTCACAACAATAATAAAACCAAAGACAATAAAAACAATACAGACAGAAAAAACACAAAAAAGAAGTGCCTAACCCATCATACCCAATACATCAATCTATACAATCCTTGGGCTCCAACTTTACCCTATCCCAGGGCCTGGGGGCAAAGCTAGCCCTTTAAAGCTTTCTGGAAAGCTAAGAGGACAGAGGCCTGCTGGATCCCAGAGGGAAGGGTGTTCCACAAGGCAGAGGCTGCTATGGAAAAGGCATACTTCCTAGGTCCCGCTAGATGGCAATACTTAAGGAATGGGACCTGGAGCATGCCTACCCTATTTAGCTAGTGGAGCAGGCAGATACCCTCAGGGAGAGGCAGCCCCACAAATAACCTGGCCTGTGCCATGTAGGGGTTTAAAGGTAATAACCAACACCTTGAATTGCACCTGGAAAGAAATCAGGAGCCAGTGCAGCTCACACAGCAGCAGTGTAACATGGGCAAACCGAGGGGTGCCCAGCACTGCACAAGCTGTCACATTCTGGACCAGCTGTAACTTCTGGGTGGTCTTCAAGGACAGCCCCATGTAGAGCACATTGCATTAGTCCAGCTGCAAAGTGATCAAGGCATAAGAGTCCATGAGCAAAGCCTCTTGATCCAGGAATGGATACAACTGGCACGCAAGACATATTTGTGCAAAGCCCCCCCCGCCACAACTGCCACCTGCTCCTTGAGCAAGAGTTGCAAGTCCAGCAGGACCCCCAAACTGTGCACCAACTCTGGGGAAGTACTACTCTAACAAGAGTCAAAGATAACACCTCACCAGACCCAGGAGTTCCAAAAACCCAAAGCCACTCTGTCTTGCTAGGGCTAAGTCAGAGCCAGTTCCTCTCCATCCAGACCCTCACAGCCTGCAGGACTGGGTCAGCATTAAAATGGCATCACCTGCCTGGCCAGTGGTGGAGATGTTTAACTGGGTATCTTCAGCATTGTGATGATACTGCACCATGTGCCATCCAATGACCTCACCCAGTGGTTTCATGTAGATGTTAAAGTGTCGAGAGACCTGAGCCACCCCACATTGCAGGGAATTAGGGCTAGACTTCTTCCCCCACCAACACTAACTGGAGAAAAGAGGAGAATCATTGCAAAGCAGTGCCTCCCATTCCCAATCCCCAAAGCTGGTCCAGAAGGATACCACGGTTGATGGTATCAAAATTTGCTGAGAGCCAGAAGGACCAGGACAGTGCACCACCTTCATTCCCAGCCTTCCAGAGGTCATCTACAAATGTGTCTTATCCCTCCTATCCTTCCCTAAAAGACTCTGGATAATTCTGAACAGGGCTGCTGGGCAGGAATCTGCAGACACAATAATTACATAGGAGGACTGATACTTTGCCACTCTTATTGCCACTGTGTAGACTTGAAGATGAACTCTTATAATGCTCAGAATTGGCCACCAAATTGTCAGGAAAATCCCCAGGGACTCTCTGGAAACTATCAGGAACCCTCACGTGCAGGGGGTGAATCACCGAAAGGGCTCACTGCCAAAAAAGGGTCCAGACTGACAAGGAAGTGACCACAGCAAAGGACAGACATCAGTATCTTCCATCTCCAGATCACATCTCATCTGCTCTCAAGTAAAGACCAGATCTAGCATGTGCCCACTCATGTATGGACAGGTCTATGGTTATGCTAGAAAAAAATAAGCTATACTTCTTTTTTATATTCAGTCAGACCATTGGTCCACCTAGCTCATAACTGCTGGTCATATGCTATCTAGTAAAGATTCTCTAGGGTTCTAGATAAGAGTCTTTCCAGTTGTATTATGCAAATCATTTTCACTGGACACATGGAGCCTGGGACTTCATGTATACAAAACAAGCATTCTATCCTTGAGCTAAGACCCCTTCCACTTTCGAAATAAATTGATACAATATCTTATCTCTGATAAAAAGAGACTGCAAAATATTTTCCTAGGTTCTGAAGACATTAGCTCTCACTGAAGAGCTGTAATACTTCAAACAGACTCTAGACAGAAACTCATACAACCACCAGTGGTTTTCCATCTATCTTACATAAACAAAATCAAAACCAGAGAGAAATGTAGGCTAGCCTTCTACACAGAAAGAGTTTAAAACGGTATTTATTGGATGAAGGAGCATTTGTGGAAACTACCTGCATTATGAAATGGTACATCTTTCCACAAGTTTATTAACTCAGTGAGAGTTATATCTTACCACTACCCATTACAGAATCCTTAGGAAAGAAGAATTATCTTCATGGCCCCATCAATAAAATCCAAATCAAAAAAGTCTTAGGGTTGAAACCACAGCCATTCTCTCTATCACATGTAGACATCAAAACAGACATCAAGCCCAAAATTATATTATAGGCATGCTTCTTCTTGCATTAATCCCAGCTGAAAACATGGCATTCTAGCACTGGTTTCATTCATACCACTTTGTGAAGGATTTTTGTAATCGATTTACAAATTTTTAAGCAATCATATGTCTTTGGTACCTTCTGCTAATACATCTTTTCTCCCTATATAATATTGTTTGAATTAACTTACATGTATTGCTGCTGAAATAATGCTTCATACATCTAATAAGTACACTTTGATCCACAAAAACTTATGCCATAAAACATGCAAGGTGACTGTATACTGTAGTGTTTTTGTATAACCACACCACTGGATTTTCTTTCCTTTAAGAATTATTTATACCTCTTTCTCTACTCCACCCTAGTTTTTTCCCTTTTGTACTTCCCTAAAAAGCTTCTTTAAAATAAAAGAGAAAGGATAGTCGAAATGCACTTGGTGCTACCTATTTAATGCACTAGTCACTGGGATTTACTCCTTTCCTGGATATATGCAACTCCAGGCATTGCATTAGGAACAGAAATGAAGTAACAAATTCCAAACAAGTGAAAAACACAGGTGAACATGAGCCTAGGGATTTTAGAAAGATTTTCTTCTTAACTTGCTGTTCCCCTAATAAACAATCTCAAACACAAATATATACACAGACAAGACCCTTATAAACAATCTCACACACAAATAAATACACAGTCCCCATCATCCTTCCAGCTGAAGCAACAAAGTTTAAAAAAAAAAAACATAATGGCAATGCAGTAAGGGTGCACTGCACTGGGAAAGGGAAGAAGGAGGATAGGAAATATAATAGGATGGATGAGGAAAGGGGAAAATGACCACTCTCATTACAAATAGTCATTTGAAGGGGAAAAAATTGTCAATCAGAGAAATATGGTATTTATCTGAAAGGAAGATGATCCTTAATATAAAAATTCCTATGCCTCCCCCAAAAGATTATTAGAAATAAAAATATAAAAACAGGCAAAATCCTGTATAATAGGAAATCCTAGGTATGTGCATATAACATTTTTTCATATATGTGTGCATACATATAGCTGCCAGAAAGCATACTCCAAAATAAAGTAATATTTACTGAATTAACAACTATTGGTTAAAATTAATTGGCTGTAAAATAAGATATCCCAGAAGATATTTACAGGAGAAGCTTCATAGCATTAATTCTATCTGAATATAATTCTCACATATGCAAACCATTCTCCCACAGAAACACACCAACAAAATTATGCACGTTGCTCTCTATCCTTCCAAAAGAAACTGCCAAAAAAACCCAAAGGAAAAGCAATATGGAGTTGGGTTAAAGGGAAGAGGGGGCTGAACTAGGAAAGGAGGAAAGAAAAGGAAACTAGACGTGGCTGAGAAAAGAGATAACTGGACAGGGTTGCAAAAAAAAGAGAGATCCTACTTAGGGGTTACAAAAAGGGTTAAATTTAACTAGGCAAGCAGAAGGCTGGCTAGCTAATCTCATCTTCAAAGGCACCCCAAGTACAGAAATATTCCGTGATGCGTACTTCCCACCAACTCAAATTGTATTTTTTTATTCTTAACAATAATTCATTCTCATATTCTCAGTAATTGTATGACAAATTATTGTAGGGCAAGACACATGTTCTTACTTATTAATTTACAGGGAGAGAGAGAAGGAAGGAGAGGGGATTGCATGTTTTTTCCCCCTGTCTATTCTTCCTGGGGAGGAGATGTCTTAACCTTAGGACCATCTTCTTTTCAAGAAAATAAAGTAGGGCTGAAAGAAATACCTCAAATGAACCCTAGCAGAAAGAATCTGGGTGACCAGCCTTTGACAACAAAGAACCCAGATTTCTTACCCTTCGATACGTGTTGGATACATAGACCCAAAGGATGTCTGGCTCTCATACTGTAGAGGAGAGAAACAGTAAAGCACAGCTGTAAAGTCTCAACAGAACAAAAGCATCACTGTCATCATTACATGAGGAAACATTAGTCAATATTATGAATGTTAGTTCCTAACATGGAAGCTCAGAAGACTTCCTACCCCATTTGAAGTTTTGAAAAGTGTTGTAAGATTTTTTTTAATTTCAAAAATAGAAGCACAGGTAAAGTTAACCAGAGCATCAGCCTTTAGTATCATCTTATTTGCAAAATTCCTTCTGGTTCCATGTAAATTTCCTTAGGAATTCTTTAAAAAGAAAAATGAAAAGCAGTAGTCATTCCACCTTTGTTCAGAAATGTACCCACCTATCCCCCCCAAAAAAAGACAAAGGTAAGCTGGAGGTGACAGGGAATTTCCAAGTGGGAAAGGCTAAGGAGGAGACAGGGAGTAACCTCACCCAGTTTGCCATCTCATAAATGGAGATTTTAATTATTAGCCAAGTACACTGTAAGTGTTATTTTATCAACTGATAAGTCCCTGGGCCTCTTGTTTTCATTTTGCAAACCAAAACTTGCTCTTAAAATTAAAAATATGCCTAGCAGCCCAGAAAGAATGGGAACCTCTGACCTAGCTGCTGAGAAAAGTAACTATATCCTCAGTTCCAGTTGCCTCTTAAATCACAACCTGCAGCATTCAAGATCATGAGAAATATTATGAGCTGGGCAGCAACAGCAACGCACATTATTAAAAGCATATAATGTTATAATTTTAACAAGCATCAGAAACATTCATATTGGTTTACCAATGGTTAATTTAACCATTCTTTATGCAATCAAATTGCACAACACACTGAACTAAGAGCATGGGCTGCACAAATGGGCTGCACATCACACTAGCTTAAAATATAGTTGGCTAGTTTGTTGTTTAGTGCATTGTGAAACCATGGCCACTGAGTTATGCCAACAATTCATTTTGTTCCAAATCACATAAATGCCTACCTGAGTACAAGAGGACATGCTTCTAAAGAAACATACAATGGATCAGGTTATAAACGGGGGGCTGGCATAAACCATCATATTTCTCTGATTAGTTAAAAAACCAAGTAAAGATTGAAATGAGGGGAATACACTGAAAAAGAAGGCAAAACTAACCAGGAATTAACAAAAACAATAATTATTTCTGTTTTCTATCTCACCTTTCTGCTTAAAGGGTAGAAAGTAAAGGCATATATACTTAAAGAGTGACTGTAATTTGCTTCTAGCTTGTTCAAAACACTGTTAAAAGAAACTGTAATCCAACACAACTAGAGGGCACAAGGATGTGAATGGCTGGTCTAGAAGATGCTTTCAGTTTCTATGTTATAAAACCCAAGCCTATTTTGCTTTTGTGTTCCCTGAAATGAATAGAGAGTGCATTCTGGAACATGGCTTCCATTATCCTGCACCTATGCAGGAAGAAGGAGGGAAGAAAGATGCTAAGAAGATTCAGCTGTGCAGTGGGATGTGCCATTCTAGGATGATGATGATCATCATGGCAGCGGCAGCAGCTAAGGGGAGAGAGGGGAGACAAAGGGGCAGGAAGGTTCAGGCCAATGGAATATGTCACTGGGAACATTGAGGGGAGGCCTTTGGAATACAAGTAGTCCTCACTTAACGACCACTCATTCAGCGACTGTTCAAAGTTATGACAGCACTGAATGAGGAGACTTACGATTGATCTTTACAGTTGCAGCCATTGTAGCATCCCCATGATTGTGTGATAGCGATACAGATGTTTGGTAACCGGCTTGCAATTACAACAGTCACAGTCCCCTATGGTCACATGATCACCATTTGCAACCTTCACTGTTGCAGCTTCCAACAAGCAAAGTCAATGGAGAACTTGGTAGGAGGTTGCAAATGGTGATCATGTGATGTTGCGCTTCACGACCATGCAGGAATCACTCAATGATGGCAACTGGAACTGCCACAACTGCCACTGTAAGTTGGTGCAGTCACATGACATTGCACATTATGACCGCGTCACTTAGTGATAGAGTTGCCAGTCCCAATTACTGTCATTAAGTGAGGACTACCTGTATGTCGTACAGGGCACTGGCAACGCTGGTAGCAGCTGAGGGGAGGAGGAATATTGGAGGTGAACAGGCCTATGGGGTATGCTGTGCTGAGCCATCAAAGACAACTCAGGGAGAGGAGGGAAAGCACTGAGATTAGTGGGTAAGCAATTGGGACAGTCAGATACACCCCAGTGGGATAGGCTGCACTATCAGTGGCAGCTGAGGGGAGGGAGAAAGCAAGGGAAGGAAGGTGATGGGAAGATGGAGGGATGAGTGGGTGGTGGGATATACCATTCTAGGAACTGCCATGGCAACAGAAGGATTGACACACACTAACTGTGACCTTCTCTCCCTCCTTATCAGCCACCATGTGGCTTCTACCCCCCCAATTTTTATTCTGTTTTGCTTTTATTCTTTGTATATTCTTTTATATTATGGTTGTGAGCCGACCAGAGTTCTGGTTTTAAGATGGGTGGCCATATAAATATGTTGAATAAATAAATAAATTACATCTGCCCTGAACTTCCCCATTTTGTTCTGTGCACAGATCATAGCATCTGCAATATGCATGCTTCACTACCCGAAAACGTTCCATGCATGGTGTGAGGTTGCTGTCTCTGCCTGGGAAAAGTAGCTGCAGCCAGCAGAAACACTTCTCAACCCATTTCCCAAACTAAAACTTTACTCACGAGCATTCAAGCCGGCATTCCAGCTGCCTGTGATAACTGAGCCACATCCTGGCGTTTTCAAGGACGTGCTGACTTCCAGAGATAGCCTCACCCCCACCCAAGTTCTTAACTTAGAAAAGCAAATGGTAGGGAGGGGTGTGTGTAAGAGGAAAGGTGATAAGCAAATGGCATACAGGTGGGGAAGTGGAGGTGACATCAGAAGATTGGCAGCTATTACAAGCAAGCAAGAGGACCATCATTCAACTGCCAGGACCACAAGTTATGGTGAGCAGCAAATCCTGGTGGGAGTCCTGCCTGGAGCTTGGAGCTTTGCCAGGAGCTCAGTAACAACTAGAAAAGGAACAACCACGCTGAGGCAGCCCCTCATCCCAACCAGGACAAGAACGTTTGGAAAAAGGCAAAGGTTGTATGCCACTTTGCAGGCTTGGAGAGTTTTGCTTGAACTAAGTATTAAAGGACTGAGTATTAAAGACGTATGTACACAGCAGCATCACCTTGCAAGTCCTAGAAGGATGGAGAGCAATCATCTGTTGTTGGGGAAGGTGTGTGCTGTCATAAAGTCTTGTGTACAGATTTGCTACATTGCGGTGTGTCCGGTCCTTGAAAAGCAAAGAACCCTCACACATGGACATTTTGCACCTCCCTAAAGGTTATGTAATCTTTTCTGACACATAATAGTCCCTGAAGCTTGACAAATAAAAAGAATAGCAGTAGTCATTTAACTTCATTTAATGAATATCACTTGAATGAGTGATAATTGGTTGGCTTCATATATCACATTAAGCCACAACTAAATACCCGTACTTTTATACTGTAGCACCTTGGCATCTTTCCTTCTCAAATACTCTTATTTAACTGATAATCTTCCTTTTTCCTTTTTTCCCTTCTTTTTAGGTGTTTCTCCCCTCACTTCACTTTGTATTAAGGTTGAGTAAAACAACGATTAAGATAACCACAAGCAAGTGTTTTGTGCAAACACAGCTAATATGAATATTTCTGATGCTCGTTAAAATGTCATTAATAATAGGAGTTGCTGTTGCTGCCCAGCTCATATATTACTTATTGTCTTGAATGCTGTGGGTTGGTGAGTTAAAGCACAACCGGAACTAACCATGTAGTTATTTTTTCAAATCATACTAAGCCACAGTTGCATTTAGAAATCCAACAATAAACCATGGTTTATTTACTGATTCCTCTCCCCTTAATATTTCACATCATGCTAACTCAAAACAAACAAGATAACTTAAGATTTAGTACAGGTAGTTCCCGGGTTACGATAGTAATTGGGACTGGGATTGCTACCACTGAGCAATGTGGTCATAAAGCACAACATCATGGGACCACTTCACTTAGAGATGGCAATCCTGGCAGTCCCAGTTGCCATCATAACCCCACGTTGTTAAGCAGGAAGAGGCACGAGTCCCAGGTAAGGAGTGCACGGGGGTGGGAAGTGCTGCAGGGGGTACCACGGGCAGGTGCCAGGGAATGCAAACGGGCCAGTGATGGCCGCAGGCAGGTGCTAGGGAATGCTGGCAGGCCGGTGACAGCCACAGGTGGGTGCTGGGGAGTGCCCAACGAGGGCAGCAGGTGAGCCAGCGAGGGCTGTGGTTGGACGCTGGGGAATGCTGGCGGGCTGGCGAAGGCAGCAGACAGGTACTGGGGAGTGCCAGTGGGCTGGCAAGGGTAGCGGGCAGGCTGGCAAGGGCCACAGGCAGGCACTGCGGAGGGTGGGCAGGCAGGGGGGTGTTACAGAGTATGAGATCCCAGGGATTTCGTATTCTCTAGTAGGGCTGCTCGGGAGAAAAAGTGGCAGGAGCGACTTATGGGAGCAATTTGCAACCTTCCCTGCCGGCTTCCCCATTGATTTTGCTTGTAGGAAGCCAGCAGGGAAGGTCACAAATGGCAATCACATGACCGTGGCTCACTGTGTCATAATTGCAAACTGGGTGACCAAGCACCTGGATCACAATCATGCAATCATTGGGACGCTGTGACAGCTGCAATTTTGCGGACCAGTCATAAGTCCCCCTCGTTCAGTGTTGTCGTAATTTTGAACTGTTTCTGAACTAGTGGTCGTAAGTCGAGGACTACCTGTACAATGCTTAAAGCTGGTCAAAATGCAATTCAATAGCACACTTAATCAGCACTGGGAAAAGCAACATACCTTGGCATAACATCTTTCCATGTGGCGAAGGGCAACTTTGGGGTTGATGGGATGGCCACAGGAGACACAGAATATCTGCAAATCTGTGTCATCGCTGTCTCCTTCACTGGTCTAAGAAACAAGCAGATGTCAAAATGAGGGACTGGACTTTAAAGAAGACAGCACCTCATCCCATCGTACCACGTACAGAACTTTTAATCCGACCAGGCAAGCAAAGACACACAGGATTTACCAAGAACCTGGCAAAACTCAACTACAGAGAATTATGTGTTTTCAATCATACATAAGCCAAGTATTTTTTTACTGTAGCTTGTTGAACAAATCAGAGTGATATGACATAAACTGAGAAAGCTAAGCCTTAAAGAGGAGCCATTGGTGTAATGGTGAATGTGCTGGCCTAGAAACCAGGAGACTGAGTTCTAGGCCTCTCTCAGGCATGAAAGCTGGCTGGGTGACTTTGGGCCAGTCACTCTCTCTCAGCCCAACCTACCTCACAGGGTTGTTGTTGCAGGGAAAATAGGAGGCAGGAGTATTAGGTAAGTTCACTGCCTTCAGTTATATCTTTAAAAAAGGTGGGATAAAAATATAATAATATCACACTACACTAATTAAATAAATGATACTATCATGAAGCACTATGTGCAGATCCAACCATCTTCTCAACCAAGTTTGCAGCGCCAGGTTATTAAGCCCCTTATAGACATCTGTGTGTGTGCGCGCATGCACATGCACCTTCAAATCAGTGTTGACGCCTGGTGACTACCAGTAGTAGTCCCTGTACAGGTAATCCTTGGGTTATGACCTTAATTGGGACTGGAATTTCTGTCTCTAAGCAAAGTGGTTGTTAAGCAAAATATCATGTGACCAGGCCACAGATTGCGGTCGTTAGGCCAGGACTGTGCAGTTGTTAGACAAGGACATCACACTTCTCCTGCCCTGTGTGAACTGCCTCTTCTTCAATTCCCCCCACCCGTCTATTTCCCCCCCATCTCTGCCCTTTTGGGCATCCTGCACTCCGCGGCCTACCCCTACTGCCCACCACCACCCCACCAGCCCCAGCTGACCTTCACCATCTTCTTCCTCCTACTGCTGGCCCCGGATCAAGGCACTGGGCAAGGACAGCACCCCAGGATGCGCTCAGTGAGTGCGGCAGGGCAGCAGAGCCTCATCTGCTGAAGGGAGCTTACCAGGCCCGGCCAGGGAGGAGGCAGCAGGACAAGAGCTGGTGGAGGAGCCCCATCTTCCACTGCTGGTGCAAGGAGCGATAGCCTACAGACTGTAGAGAGTGCAGAGGGATGGGACAGCAAGGCACAGTGCGCTCCATCACCAGGCAAGGCAGCAGTAGCTCCCCAGGTGAAGGTGGTGGATGTGAGGGGGGCGCTGTTCGGGGGCTTCCCGGAGATACAGCACATGCTCTCCAGCTCCCATTGGAAGTGCTCCTGGAGAACTAGACTGCAGGCTTCAGTGAGGGGTGGAGGTGAGCCCAGCGCCAAAAGAGTCTACCCACAGACCTTTGCTTACTCTCAGCCCAGCCTTCCTCCTGCAAAGCCTCACAAAGGGCCAGCAGCTTCCAATGTGCTGAAGCCTACAGACCGGTTCTCCAGGAGCACTTCCAGCATGTGCTCCACAGCTCACACTGGAAGTGCTCCTGGAGATCTGGCCTGCAGACTTCAGAGTGGGGTGGAGGCAAGCACAGTGCCGACAGAGCCTACCTGCAGGCCCTCTGCCTTCCTCCTACAAAGCCTCACAAAGGACCAGCAGCTTCCAACGTGCTGCAGCCCACAGATCAGTTCGCCAGGAGTGCTTCCAACACAAGCTGTTGACCACACACTGCACCTCCAGGAAGCCCTCGTCCTTCCGCTTCCTCCAGTTCTGCCACCACCCCAATCAGCACTTCCCACAGCCACCACTTTCACTTGGGGAGCTGTGATGACCTCTCCTGCCTCACCATCCTGTCCCACTGCACTCTCCACATTCTGCAGGCTATTACTTCTCACGCTGGCAGCAGAAGATGGGGCTCCTCTGCCTGCATCACTGCCCTGCCTCCTCCACTGGCTCCATCCCACTGCCTCCTTGCCAGCCAGGCCCAGCAAGCTCCCTTCAGCAGACAAGGCTCTACTACCCTGTTTCACTCACCATGTGTGTCCTGGGGCTGCACCCTTGCCCAGCGCCTGTATCCCAGGCCAGCAGCCTCAGGAAGACGACGGCAAAAGCAAGCTGGGGGCAGCAGAGTGGTGGGGGACGCAGTGGTGGGGGACACAGTGCAGGGCAGCCAAAGGGCAGAGATGGGGGGAGATAGGCAGATGGGGGGGTTCAAGTACACCCTGAAGTCATAAATGCAGGCTGACTGCCAAGTGCCTAAATTTGGATCATGTGACCGTGGGGGTGCTGCAATGGCCAGAACTTCAAGAACCAGTGGTAACTACCATTCATTCAGTGCCATCGTACTTTGAACAGTCACTGAATGAATGGTAGTAACCCAAGGTCTACCTGTAGTTTTCTTGGCAAGATTTTCAGAAATGGTTTGCCTTTGCCTTCTTCCTAGGGCTGAGAGAGAGGGACTAGCCCAGAGACACCCAATTGGCTTTGTGCCTAATGTGGGACTAGAACTCAGTCTCCTGGTTTCTAATCTGGTGCCTTAACCACTACACCAGACTGGCTCTCTATGGGCATTATATAGGCTAGTAAATTGATTCAGCTTGATGGATCATAAGCCGTAGATACCTAATAGTTTCTGTCTAATCAGACCTCTCACTAGGTAATGGTAATCCTGCTCCAAATTAGCTTTGAGAAAATAAAACTGTCCAACTTTCTCAAATCAAGGCACCTGCCATCGCACCACCACTGCCCTGTTTTTCATAGGGTCCTGCCCACTGTTTTTAGCCCTCCTAAACAAGAAGCCAAAGAGTTCAGGATGCTTCACCTGCTGTAGCGACATCACAAACCACATAATGGGTTCAGGCTCACAGAAAATTCCACTCACAATTCACACCAAAAAGTGACACATACATGGCAGGAAGAGGTAGGGAATTCAACACACTCCACTTTCTGGGATATACTTCGTTAATATAATTTGGGGAACTCCAAATGTTTGCTTAGGAAATAAAGGGACAAATGACCTGCTATATGCTTAAGAACATCCTAAGACTTTCCAGTATAACCTAGCATTCTAACTAAGAAGTATTGCTATTTCCTCCTACATTTGTGTTATAATGTTAAAAAAGAAATGGTCAGGAGTTTCATCATCACACTTTTACTTCAACCTAGAAATTATATTTGTAAAGTTTGGCCCAGTCTGAATTGACCAATTATGCTAATGTAAGCAAACTCAGGGCAAACACAAGTGGCCTGGCAGAATAGGTAGCAGCTAAAGCAACCGATTTCTCATTAATTCTTCAAGACAAGAGGATGGATATCCATTCTTTTTACGTTTCCTCCATGGCAAGCAAGAGTTAACAGTGCTTTCACAAAACCTTTATGACAATGAAGAAAGCTCAGGAATGACAGCTTAATTATTGGGACATTATAGAGATGGCCTCAATTCAATCTAGGAATGCACACATGCTACTGATGTTTAGAAATACTTGTGAATGTATATCTAGGTGCACAGGTTAGAAACAGGTGGATATAGTTAAGATGCCAAAGAGCTCTAGCCATCTATCCAAGCTCCCCTATCTATTTTAAGAAGGTGTTGATGTTCCCAGTCATCCAAAGAAGACCCAGCAATTCTGTCTCCTTCTCCACATTTTCTAGATACCTCTTCATCTTCCTTGATAGCCTGCTGCTTGGCCCGGACAATAAGAGCTTCCAATTCATGGAATTTGCGCTCCATTTCTTGTAGCTTAAGCCGGGCCTGCTGCTGCTCCCGCCTTATTCGCTCCAGCAGCTTCTTGCCATGCTCCTCTGCCACGCATGGACTTTGCTGCCACTGCTGTATGCGTTGTGGGAGAATCTCATAGATGCGGCTGAGGAAGGAGGGAGAAGAAGCCAGTTGGTGCCAATCGCAGGGCAATATGAAACAGTAGGGATCAAATGCAACATAATGTTATCCTACCCGATTCATATGCCTCAAGGCTATCATAAGCTTGGAAGGGACCATTTAAGCCATAATAGAATAGCAAATGGCTCAGATGCTTTTAAAAAAAGAAAGCCATGAACTTATTTTCTATGTATAAAAGGAAAAAGTGGTTTAAAAGCTCTGCATGCACTAACAAAAATAGCCTCCCACTGTCCTGGTCTACAGCAGAGACAATCCATGGGAACAAGAAGAAAATGTACAAGACCAAAGACGGATACCTACTGGTGCCCTTGTGCTCTTCTACCATAATGGGTTTCTATTATGGATTTTGACACTCATCCTCAAAACTGCCCTTTTTAGTTTCATCATAATTGTCCCTTCCATACAGTTGAAGTGAAGTTGAAAAAAAAAATATGCCCATATTTCACTGACGGTATTTGTCTCACAGTTTCATCTCGCCCCAGCTCAAAGGGCAATCCTCCCTCCCTCCCCCTCCCCTAATCCATGGTGGAAACTAAACACTGAGAAGAGGAGAAATGGAACCAAGGAGACATAGTTCTTACTTGGCTGCCAGCTTCATTCCACATTCATCTGAACAGTACTTGGAGTTAGCCCGGGCAGCCTGGATGCAACCAGGGCCAAGACATTGGTGTAATGAAGAAGGATCTTTGGCATCCACCCGTTCAGCATGTTTTGACCTATCACGGTGTTTCTGCTTCTGTTTGTGACGCTTATATTTCTCCTCCTTCTGCAGAGCAAGAACCACAAAGAGGGCTCACTTTTACAGAGACCTTCAAAAGGAAATCAATACCACTTGCAGCCCATCCCTTCCCCCAGTGAGAAGACCCATAATATGAAGGCCATATTTTTCAACATCAAGACCCATATTTATCAGGCACCCTCTTCTTTATGTTTTTGTTTCGTTTTGTGCATCCAATAGATGGCTGGTTGAAACTGGAAACCAAGGCTAGGCTCAGTGTTTCTCAACCTCAGCAACTTTAAGATGTGTGGACTTCAGCTCCCAGAATTCCCCAGGTGGCAGGGGTTCTGATTGCTAGGAATGCTGGGAACTGATGTCCACACATCTTAAAGATGATAAGGTTGAGAAACACTGGCTAGACTGGATGGATCATGACCTAATCTAAACAAGGAACACTATTTGAGACCCAGAGTATGTAGCGGTTTAAGTCCTGGACTATGACTAGGGAAGCCTGGGTTCTCCATGCTTTTCGTGCTAAAAAAAGCCACAAACTACCTACTCACTCCAGCCTTTCCTTTATGACTAACTCAGCCCAATTCTTGTATTTTTATCTACAATTAAAGACAAGATGGAAAAATGGTTCTATGTGTTATTCTGCTTTTCTTTCAGAAAGCAGATGGTACCTTTCCCTACCTCTTTAAGTCTGAGGTGGTTTAGGCTGAGAGATGGTGACTCAAACAAAGTCACCCAAGGATTTTCAGTTAGGTGGGTATCTGGTCCTGGGTCTCCCCACACCAAATCCAACACTCTTGTCATGACAAAATGTAATAGCTCATATATTATGCCAGCTGGCCTGTTTAAATTATAAATTAACTATTGTTGGCTGAGTTCACAAAATATGCTAAGCCAAAACCAAACAATCTACATTACTCTTTAATATAATGTCTATACCAGACCACTATCTAGGTCAGAGGTTGGCAATCTACAGCCTGTGAGTCAAATTTGGCCTGTCCGTCACCCAAAATCATCCAGCCCATAGTCCCAAAAGGAAATATATCCATCCAGGTCATGATGGTCCTAAAAAAGAGTTCAGGTTTGTAATTCTATCTCAGGCCTGATGCAGAACCACACTATTTTAATAAATTGTAATGAACTGGATGCTGTTACAAGCCCATACATGAATATGCATATATGTTTATAGCATACCTTTGGTTATTGATGTCTCTTCCTCCTCCTACTTTAAGCATGTATTTCCCTAATCAAGAGGCACCTCAAGACTCTGTGAAGCATGCCCTTGTTTTCCCTTTGGCTGTGCCTCTCTCTTTCCCCAAAGGAAAAAAACACATCTCTATGGTTCACCCCAAAGAGTCCTCCCAAGCACCAGTGTATTTGCTCAAGACTGACCTACCATCCATTCAGAGACATGGGCTCAGGCCCCTATATGGAAAAAGCTTGCCAACCCCTGGTATAGATTCACATTCTGCACCAAGCTATGGCATGCTGAATACAGGGTTCAGCCTAAAGCATGATTTTCAGACTAAATGGATGAGTTCACATACTGTACTAAACCAAAACCAAACAAAGCACATTTTGGTTTAACATGAAGTATGAATCCAGCTGCAAGCTTTTATCATCCTAGATGATCAAGAGAGTATATATATTGGCCTAAAAGACCCATTTGTACCATATGTAATCTTAGGATATTTTCTTTCTGTGTTAAAGTCTCAGAAAATGGCTTTATACTAAAGTCCACAACTGTGCCTTTCATGTAACATTTTGTATCATCATTATCATGCAATAAATCTCAGAATACACATATATCAAGATGGGAAGGTCTGAAGATAATCTCTAGCTGCTCCAGTTAAAAAGACCAGATAGCAAATGATAAGAAAGACCCATCTCTGCCCCAAAGACCCCACAGAGTTGTTACCAAAGAATGAAAACAAAACTGACCTCAATGGACCTATCATCCAACTGGTTGTGTCTTTGTAGCACAAATCTGTTGGTCTGTAATTACATCTCTCCAGGGCACTGTTTCTCAGTCTCAGCAACATTAAGATGTGTGGACCAACTCCCAGCGTGCTGGCTGGGGAATTCTGGGAGTTGAAGTCCACACATCTTAAAGTAGCTGAGATTCAGAAATACTGCTCTAGAGGGCTGCTCAATATCAAGATTCCTATTTGTTAGGCACCCTCCTTTTTACTGTCCTGTTCTGTGCATCCAGCAAATGGCTGGTTGCAACTGGAAACAAAGGCTAAACAAGGAAGAGTGTTTGAGAGCCAGTGTGACATAGCAATTAAGGTGCAAGGGTAGAGCTGAGGAAACCCAGGCTCAAGTCCATCTCAAAATGGAAATTCACTGGATGACTTTGGCCCAATCACTCCCTCTCAGCTCAGCTATAACCCACAGGGTTATTATTGTGGGGAAAATGGGAGGAGGGAGAACTATGCCTGCTGCACTGAGCTCCTGAATGGCAAATAAATCTAACAAATAAATAAGTAAACTAGGAAGTATTTCTGTTTCTGATGGAAGCCAACTCAGACTTGGCTATTTTAAATCAAGGAGGAAAGAAATTAAAAGTAGATCCTTCACTAACCATAAAGAAAGCCAACTTTGATGGGCTTGTAAGCATGCTGTGGGAAGGATTACAGTTTTAGAGTGTGACCTTCCCATTAAAAATTCCACCTCCCATCTTGGCAGCTTGCCACACTGGGTTCATACCTTCTTCTCTGACTTCTTCTCCCTGCGCTTGACATGCTTCACTTTCACTGCACGTTTCCGCAACACGGGATCAAGGAAGGGCACATCATCTGTGTCACTGAGCCATGGCTAAAAGAAGGAATAAGAAAAAAAAGTGAAGCTTACCATTTCCAGAATAAGACATTTAAGAACAAAGAGCAGAGAGAAAAGTCAGCTTTGCTTCCATTTCTTCTTCCAGAAAATACAACCTGTAAATTCTATTACTCTGGCCAGCAACTCATGGTATAAGAGAACCACTTTAAGAAAAGAGTTAAAAGACACCAGGGTAATCCACTTTGGGATTATTTAACAATGAAAATCCAAAATAGAAATGTATTTAATACATGAAACTGCATGCCCCAGCTCCATTAATGGTCCTGTTGTCACAGATGCTGACAATCCAAGATTTTTTTTTCTCCCAAGATTGGCATTTGGGAAGGGAAGCAGATCTGGCCCAGGAGCCAATACTGCTGATCTTTAAACTATTAATTAAGCACACAACGCAATCTCAAATTGGATAGACATTCAGCAACCTTCTCTGTTGGAGGCAACCAAAAAACTCCCATTTTTTTCCAAGCCGTAAGACTGCAACATCTGTATTGGGCTCACTCCATGAATCACTCTATTCACACAATTTGTTTCCAGCTTCCTAGGGTCTTTCTAATGCATTTGGGTTATAACTCCTAAATCCCCAGCTATCATGCCAACAGACAAGGAAATTATGCAACACTGTTAGTTAGGTGCTTCGTAGTTACAAAGGTAGTCCTTGCTTAACGACCCTAATTGGGACCAGCAACTTCGCCACTAAGCAAAATGGTCACTAAGTAGGAAATCACATGACTATGACTGTGCTTTCCAGCTGGAAAGAGACAAGACTACTCAGGTACACACACTTCAGCTTTTGTTTTCCTCCTAACCACTCCCCCATCCTTTGGAATGCTCAAGTGCCTGCTTACTGTCTTGTACACACTGAAAGCAATGCAATCCTGCCACAGCCCAGGGCTGGGAGCAGCAGGCATGCTACGCAAACAGCTTACTCTCTTGAAATCCCTTTGACTCCAGTCTCTCTGCTCTGCGGGGGGGGGGGGGGGGAGCAGAAAAAAAGTAAGCGATTTCTGTAGGCAATTTCTCCTTTGCCTGACCCTTTCCCACTGCCAAAGCGACTGCATTGCTTTCGATGTGTAGAAGAGCAAACAGCTTACTCTCTTGAAATCTCTTCCTTTCCAATCTCGCCACTCTGTGAGGGGGGGGAAGGATCAAGCAAAGGAGAGATTGCCTACAGAAATTGCTTACTTTTTTTCTCCCCCTCCCCCTTGCAGAGCAGAGAGACTGGAGAAAAAACAATTTCAAGAGAATTAGCTGCTTGCTCTTGTACACATCGAAAGCAATGCGATCGCGCCAGCAGTGGGAAAGGGTAAGTCAAAGGTGAGACTGCCTGCAGAAATCGCTTGCTTTTTTTCTCTCACCGCCCCTTGCAGAGAAGAGAGATTGGAGAGAAAGAGATTTCAAGAGATTACTCTAAACCCCAGGCTGCTGGTGCAATCGCATTGCTTTTGACATGTAGAAGAGCAAACAGCTTATTTTCTTGCAAACCCTTTCTCTCCAATCTCTCTGCTCTGCAAGAGGGGGGCAGAAGAAAAACCCATAGATCAGGCACAGGACAACACATATTGACTGTAAAGGCAAACATGTGACTGAGGGACACTGCGAAAGTCATAAATGGTCATAAATAGGCTGTAAAGATTTTTTTTCAGCACCGTTGTAACTCTGAATGGTTGCTGATAAATGGTCGGTAAGTGAGGACTACCTGTACAGTATTGGAGTTACATCTATGGAGCACCCAACTAACAAGGACATATAATTATGCCCTTAGTTATGGGGTAATGTCTCACTGAAAGAAATGCCTAACCCAGCACCAAGTAAGCAAAAGTAAGGTTGGCTGTTTGTAGTCATCAAAAAATGGGCCTTCAGGGCCTATTTTGCCACAAATCTCTGTCCAAAAGTTGTTATACAGGTAGTCCTCAGTTAACTACAGTAACTAGGACTGGGAACTCTGTCACTAAGTGATGCGATCATAAAGCATGATAACATATGACCATGCCAACTTACAACGGCAGTTCTGGTCATTAGGCGAATCCCGTGACATCTTTAGGTGCAATGTCACATGATCGCCATTTGCAACCTCCTGCCGTCTTCCCCACTGACTTTGTTTGGCAGAAGCCAGCAGGGAAGATCGCAAATGGCAATCATGTGACCAGGGGACACTGCAACCTTTATAATTGTGAGCTGGTAGCCAAGCACCTGAATTGCAATTATGTGACTGTGGGGATGCTGCAACGGCCACAACTTCAAAGACCAGCCATAAATCTCCTCTTCAGCACTGTCCTAACTTTGAATGGTTGCTGAACAAGCGGTCGTAACCCGAGGACTACCTGTACTTCCCACTACAGTCTCAGGTAAACATGCCATAGTAATCTTTCCTGAAAAATTGGAAAAGCCCAAACTATAGTAATGAAATAATTTAGAAACCAAATTAGAGAAACATATTTTTCCAGATATGTGCCATGTGTGGCAATTTGCAAGGCCTTGTCTGACAAAGCAGTAGTAACATCTCTGACCATTTACAAACATTCTTAGTTATGGGCTAGGGGAAGAATGGTCAGTGGAACAATGATCAATAGTACAGCTTCTGTGAGAGACATGAAAAGTCCATAAGAAAACCTATGGGCAGTTAGCAAAGGGTAATAGACAAGCAAAAAGGCTAGAGTTGGAATCTGTGTAGAAAGAGAGATAGACTAGCTAGCAGAAAAGCAAAGAGCTGAGAGGAAGCAGGATAGAAGAATTCAGAGGGAGAAGATAAAGGAATAAGGGGAAATCAAGGCAAAAAATATTGCTTAAGAATAAACTGAAGATACAAGGCTCAAGAAATAGTTGAAAGTGGACAAGCAGGGAGCTTTAAATGCTGAGGAACTGGGTCAAGTCCCATATGAAATACTGAGCCAATTATTTAGCTAGAGTTCCCAAGCGCCTTTGATACAAATCCTTCCACAGCACCAAATTACATTGGGGACCCAGGACATGCACTATCCTAGGACAATGTTTTTCTACCCAAGCAAGCATTACCCTGCCAACATGACCTAGGAATCCCAAGGCAATGGGTCTACCATAGGTCTCACCAGATTCTGATCATCGAAGGCCCCTGAACAAAGCTCCTGATACAAATCGGGATCTATGTGCAGATCATCATCCGACAGAGGCTCAGGTGTGGCAGCCGATTCTAGCTGTTCCTTTAGCATCTGCAGATCATCCTCCCGCCCCCGTAACATCTATTGAGCGATTGGGGAAGTGGGGAGAGAGTGGGAAAAAGCAGTGAGAGAGGAAAAGGGGGGAAGAAAAGAGAAAGAGAGAGGAAAGCATTAAAGAAGCCATCTGCCTGGCTTCATAAGCACCAGGCACCAAGATGGTGCAAACACACCCTTCTGTTCCTGTGCACAGCAGTGGTAAACAGAGAAAATGGGGCTTGCTGAATGCCAAGCGGCAAAGCACGAGCGACAAAAAAGAATCCCCAAACCCACTTCTTTTAAAAAAACAAAAAATAAAGAGGAGAGGAGAAAAGGCTCAGAGCTCAAAGAAGCAGGGCCAAATTGCCCAGCAAAACCTGCCACTTAATACATAATACATGCAATCTGCGTCTTCGAGCACCCAGCCTTCCAAATATCAACCCACTAAGTATTAGGCCAGATCTATACAGGCAGCAGAATGAGGTGGAAATAAGATGAAAGGATGGACTGTATCACTTAAAAGAGAAAGGCATAGAATTATAATTGTTGCCTTACTTGGGGTTGGAAGAAGAGGACAATAAACCCCATACAACTAAAAGGTTGTAAAACCCAGAATAGGGCACAGGAAAAACCTCCCTGCTGAGTTAGTTTTCTCTTAAGTGGGAGATATACATGGGTGCACATGCTATGCATGTAAAAGGATTAATTTCACCCACAATTGGAAATAATTCAGTCCACCGCTTCTGGACTATCACCACCTCATTATACTGGGTATATAGGCCAAGCTTCATTCTGCTTCCCTATCTAGGGAAAAAAAAAATCCCAGGAGTCCCAACTTAGCACTCACCTATTTCCTTAATCCTGAGTTTTAAAATTAAAAAAAAGAAAAAAAAACTGGAGGGAAAAAGGAAACTTACCGAAGCTGGAAAATATTTATAGGACTCCTAGGAAGAAAAGAATGGGAAAAAAAAAATCACGTGTGAGCTACACACAACCAACAGCTTCAATTCGAGGTGGCTGCCTCTTGGGAGTGAGCAGCCAAGAAAGTGCCCCCTAAAGAAAACATGCAACGATCTCAGGACAGGGAATGCCCACCACGACACTCACCCGAGCCCGAACCTGGCACTGCCTCAGGCGGCATTTCTGGCGGATTTTGTTAGGCCCCCCAAACTTCTTCATGTCCCGGCAGAAATCACACTGCCCACAGTCCTCCGTGCGCCGGCAGGCCTCACATTCTCCACACATGCGGGCTGAGCGCTTGATCTGCTGTGGATAAGAAAATGAACAGAAGCAAGAAGGGTTTCAAACCTGAGGAATCCATCTGCCCTATCCCTGGCTTAGTCCCAAACCCTGTCATCACTGTGTTCCTCCTCAAAACAGCAAGGACACACAAGCATGGACTCAAGATTACTAATGGGCAAGGACCTCTAGTTCAGGTTTACTCAAAGTAAGTTCCATCCAGTGGGCTTGATAAGTAAATATAAAGGGAATAGGCAACCTTCTCATGGTTGAGAGCTACACGTAACATTTTTGGGCTGTCTTACGGTAATAATGGGTAGGTGGGGCAATAATACAAAAAGAGTGAAACAGGACTGGGGGAGGGATTCTTTGGCAGATTAAGGATTCTGTTTCTGCAAGGTATGTTAACCCTCATTTAGGGTATATTTGTTAATCATATTCCAACTCAGTGATGGGAAAATGCACCACCAGTTTTCAGCCCCCATCATCACAGGTGCTTCCAGGGTCTTAAGAATGGTGCCTGAGGACCTCAGGTTGCCTCCTCTCCCCAGAATAGAGGGGAAAGAGATTCTCTTGACAGCTTTCAGTGCCTCTGTTGCTTCCTGCTGTTTCATTATGGTCAGTGCAGCAAGTGAGAAGTCACATTTTTCTTTAGCCAGTTTCCCAGCAAACATATAATTGCTCCCTTCATCTGCTGAATTCATGCCTATGTGCTAGTGGACACTTTTCCTTGTGCCTGCCAGCCTCTATGACTTGCTGTTCTTAAGGATACTTTTCGTTACAAACTATTATATGGAAGCTGGCATGTTGCAATGCAAAGCCCCAACTTCCAGCCCCATCTTTATTTCTGAGCATGCCTCAAAGTCCCATGTTGACATTCCTAAAACATTAAAATAAAAAGCTGGTGTAGCCCTGTGTTTTGTTTGGAAGTTTGCCTACTTGCCCAGAACAAAAGGCAAAAGTAAGTTGGAGATGGCAGGGTAAATCCCTAAGAGACCACAGCAGATGATGGGAGCAGCCTCATCAATTTGTCTTATGCCGTATGTGTGGCTGGCCACATCCCCACGGCAGACACATTGTGAAAACACAAACACTTACCCCAAGGCAATGGTTCTGCAAGATTGGCCACAACATGCTCACAGAACTTCAAAAGTTCCTTTCAGTCCCTTAGAACACTGGGGGGATGGAGGAAGACTTAACCAACTGCAGATATTCTCCCATGGATTTCATAGCCATGAAGGCTTAGGATGAAATCAAGTTAAAAATATGCATGCACTAGTATTCTTTTAGGTAAAAGTGAGGGCATGCTCAGATTACAACTATGAATGCCAAGAAGTACAGTTAAGCAGCTCCTAGAAGACCCCAAAAGATTTTGATCTGAAACTACAATGAAGAGTAAAAGGAAGGTTTCAACTACATCGTATGCTTTGCAAAATCCAGGGAACAACCAGGACTACTTGCACTTTTTCAGGAGATGGAATATCCTGCCAAACAAGCTCTGATTAAAAGTAAGTATGGCTTGTTCAGTTGGAGGACCCAGCTTTCCCCAATATGCAGCTAGTATTTTTGAATTCTGCCAAAACTTTCCTAGATTTAGATCAATAGTGACAGGGTTAGAAAATAGGGAGAAAGAAGCATGCTGGTATCAGCATTTTAAATTCTGTTTTTAAATTCTCCCACTATGCTCTTACTGGCCTATCATTTCTATGCTTTGCATTTTATAAAACAACTGCTAGTACATAATTCCATATAGACGATATAAGGGGAATTCTAAAATTGTACAAGTCAAAATCTCATGAATCCTATTCCACTGTGCCTGATTCAAAAGGGACTTATAGTTAGATAATCTTAGATTTGTAAAAAGAATACAGGAGGAAAATGCAAAATCAAAGAAGTTTAAAAATTAAACATTAACAAAAGCAATTGAATATCCCAGCTGATATTCATTTATTCAGTTTATATCCCACCCTTATTTTGTACAACTGAAAGCAGCATACAAAATACTTTCTCCTCCCCATAACAAGAATCCTGTGAGGAGAGTCGTGCTGAGACAGAGTGACCCTCCATTCCAAAGGGAGGGCTAGAACTTGTCTCCTGGTTTCTAGTCCAGACCTTAACCATTATCCCAACTAGCTCTCTAAATATACCCTGAAAAGGCACATCTGATTTATAATAAATAATAATGTGGTCAGTGCTGAAGGTAAGTATTAATATGAGTAGCAATAAGCAAAGGGAAGGAAAATCTCAAAGGAAACTGATTCAACATATCAAATAAACATCTTGAAAAGAGTGCCTTGAATTACAAATACAATTTGCTTCAGGGATCTGTTACTATCCGATGATTTTCTAAAAATGATTTCATCTTCCCGTCAAAGGCAAGAATAGCTGGGTCACAGAGGAGCCAGAAACTAAGTAGGGTATTTACCTATTTGACTACATCAAATGTTGATCTGGTAGCCATGTAAATTTAATAAATGATAATAAACAGTCTGAGCATGACTGTTGGGGCAAGGCAGTTGCTTCAATATACTAAAGAATGCCTAGAACCCAACGGTTCAAATCATATGTCAACATTCTGGAGTTAGAATGCCAGTCCGCGTAAGACGGAGTAATCTCCACTGCGCCCCAACCCCTTACTTTGGAGTTGCGACTCTGCTCCAGTGCCAGTTCTTGGGCTTTCACACGCATCTCATCTTTTTCAGCACGTTCCCGCTCACCTTCACGGTCTTTCTCCTTGGATTTTTTGTGCCGATAGCGGATTTCAAGGGTGGGGTCTCTCTCTGCAAAAGAGGAGAAGTTATAAGAATCTCACTCCAGAGAATTATCTGAATGTAACTGATTTTTTATATTAATGGTATATATATTTTTTCTATGCTACTTGGAAAAGTAGAATATAATCTTAGGAATTAAAGCAACATTACCCAATGTAAAGCAAAAGGAATAGTCAGGACACAAATAAAGTAGCAGGAAGCTAAGATAATTTCCATAAACAATAAATTTTTAATTTATTATTATTTTTAGATTTTTATCCCGCCTTTTTTATATATAACTCAAGGCAGCAAACATACCTAATACTTCTGCCTCCTATTTTCCCCACAACAACCCTGTGAGGAGGGTTGGGCTGAGAGAGAGTGACTGGTCCAAAGTCACCCAGCTGCTTTCATGTCTAAGGAAGGCCTAGAAATCGCCATCTCCTGGTTTCTAGGCCAGCACTTTAGCCACTACACAAAACTGGCTCTCTGTTGTCCATAGAAACTGCATTTTTACCAGTTCAAGCTATGCTGTACTTAGCCAACCATAGCTATTATGTAGAACAATTACTCTTAAAGTATTATTTTAAAAAATATATTCTACAAAAAGCTTTGCTATATAGATTCAAATATCAGAAGGATGTAGTTTTCTTTTTAATTAATATTTATGCCTTCATTATTAAAGCATGTTTTGCCATTACATTTTTAAACATTATTAAGTATGAGGGGGAAAAATCTATAATTTCCAAGTTTCTAGCATACCACTTAAGGACATATCCACAAATGCTTCATGAGACAGAGATTTACAAAAAAAAAAAAAATCATACAGAATCTTAAATTCACCTCGGCACTGCATGCAGTACCATTCCCGAATTGCTTTTGCCATCTTCTCAGTAATGTTAATGCAGTGGCCATGGAACCATTCATTGCAATGATCACAGCCTCTGGAGAGAAAAAAAAAGAAGTGAGGATTCATTAAACAAGCTTCTTCTGCATTTGAGAACCTGGACAAGGGGACTAACCCATCCACTTAGGCAACTGCTATTGGAAAGGGGTGGATAAAAGAGAGATAAGGTTTGAATGATAAATATCTAGATGAACTTCAGAAGATTAAGAGTTTCTTCTACCTCTCAACTGTCTAATAGTGGCAACAAAAAAAAGTCTCTTTTTTTCCTCCTGATTTAAGCTCCTCACATGGAAGAGCACTTGAAGGGAAAATCAGACGTGTCAGAAAAGTTATAGTTCTGGTACTGAAAATACATTCCCAGGCTGAGCATGGGATCCAAAGCATTCTGTTCATTAATTCTAGATGAGCCACAAACCACAATTCTACAACTTACAGATCTTGTAGATCTAATAAAGGTAAAAGCAAAACAAAGCAAATCTTATCATCTTAAAAGTTTGCCGATCTCTGCTCTATCACATAGCCTTTTTTCTGATAGATGACTCCTATCCTAAATCCATTACAGGTTGTTCTCAGTTTAAGAATGAGTTCTGTTCCCAAGATCTATCCTTATGTCGAATTTGTATGTAAGCCGGAACAGTATTATTGTATAATACCGTATAAGTAGTGTTGTGTAATGAACTCAAACTGATGTGTATTTAACATATTGTGTACTTAAATTTTGCTACAGTAGGCTCCATTCTTAACTATGGGCCATCTGTAACCCAGGTGTTCTTAACCTGGGGACTACCGTATAACTTCACAAGATATTTAACATCTGCCATACTGCATTTTAGTGCACTCACCTTAATCTTGTTTTAGAGCATTGCTTGGGTTTAATGGTGTTCACTTGCTACTGAATTATATTCCTTCAATTTTCCAGACAGAAATAGCTTCTTCAGTATCAACGCTCTGTATGCCCCAGGCATCATCTAACTATGCTTTCAGAGCTTTTAAAGGCTTTAACTTCTAGATATATGTTTAAGACTGAGTCAACCTAAACTGTGACTAGTATTTTTCTAATTATTTCCTAATTTTTCTAATATTTGGTTTGTGGGATCTAAATTTTAGTAAACATGTGGGTAATTTGCCCTCACAACTACTTCACTCAATAGGATAATAATATCCTGTCTTTTTATTATTCCTTTTTACTGTACCCTTCACAGAACCCCTTCTCCCTTGCCCTTTTCATCTTCCCCTTTTAATGTGCTATTAGTGTTTTTATGTTGAAAAGTATTCTACAGACTGAACAAAGTTTTTTAAGTTTTATAATAATTAAAAGTATTGATTTTAAAAAGAATATATCTCAGAAGAACTTGCAGAGATAAACCAGCACATATCATACTGGCAAAAGGTTTTTTCATTGGATGCCATCCCCAGGGCAACCTCGTAATGTGTGAAGGAACTCCCATTACCAAGTTCTTTTATTCCTTCCAACAATACTCACATCATGAAACAATTGATATCAGGTTTGCGACAGATGCAGTAGACAGGAGCATTCTCTCCATTCTCAGATTTCGATTCCTCACCCAAAACTGCCAAATCAGGATCAGAAAATTCATCCTGAATTCCAGAAAAAAAAACAGAAAGAATAAATTATGACATATGAACACTATAAGAAGCTAACAACAGGAATTTCTAATCTTAAATTGCACTATTTCAAGTACTTGAATCAGGCAACAGACAATCTTATGCACATTTATTAGGAGTAAATGGACATCATGAGATCTTATCCTTGAATGAAACATGCGATAAGCCACCGGTGAAATTTCAAGGAAGCCCAATTGTGGAGTCCCACTTCCCCCCGCCCAAAAAAAAGAGGCTGGGGAAAAAAGGCTTGGAAACTTCTCTTTACCCTGAAGCTTTAAAGATTTGTTGACAGCAAAAGAGGCAAGGCTCGTCTCATCCACAGATCTGACACGACACATTTTCTCTGCAAAGCTCGGAGCCCAGTCTCCACCGTTTGCCAACCCACTGAGTGGTCTCTCTAATGGAAAAACTCGGAAGAGACTCCGGAACACTCTGCCTTCCCCAAGCTGCCATTCCTCTTCCACTCCCGGGATCCCGCTTCCCTTCGACCAACATCCCTGCCATAAAATGGCCCCGTTCTCATGGGACGAGATGAGACCGAAGTGCAGCAGGGCCGCCTGTCCGCTCACCATGTTCTCTCCCTCGAAGTCGTCCAATTCCCTTCTTCTGAACCAAGACAAGGAGCCAGACCACCGGAAGCCAGACGGCCCGCTCGCATCCGTTTCCGCTACCACTCCGTCAAGAGAAATAACATCCGTGTCGCTGGGTCTCCTCTGCCCTTTGTAAAGATGGCCGGGTCTCGCAGCCATTTCCGGCGGGACTGGACGGGTTCCAGAAGTATTCCCAACAGAATAGTTAGCGCGCCCTGGGGGAGGGGAGGGCGAGGCGCTCATGCTAACCCCCCTTAGGGAGAAAGGGGACCCAGCTAACGTTTCCTTGAAGCCTGGGGGAGAGGCAGAGCACCCAGACTTTACAGACCGAGCGTAGCCTTACCCAGCTTGGGACTCCCTACATGGGGTAGAGCTACACCTTCCATCGTCCACAGCCATCCTTGTTACGCCGTGCTGCGACTCCCAACATTCATAATCGTCGCAGGCAAGCCCGTGCTAGCTGAGGATGGTGGGGATTTTAGCAGAATATCTGGAGGACCAAGCCTAGAAGTCTCCCTATGCGATTGTTTGTTCCAGGCTGAACTCGGGATCCAGATGCAGGAAGTTGTGAGGTCATCCGCTCAGAGCAGCAGGGATAGGCGCTGCAGGAGGCGCTGCACTCGAATCGGTGTTCAGAGGTGATGTTCTGGAGCCAGAGCATCTTCCTCAAGAGTCTGCAGCGGAGCAGGTCGCAGTAGCTCCCTGGATCCCACTTATGCTTCAGATTGCATTCAGAGTTGTGGCAGTTTGGTTAAGTGACATCACCGTGGTTATTTTTATGAAGGCTTGGAGGCTATAAACAAAGGTTAAACAAAATTTAAACAGAATTCAGCACAGCATGCTCTCACGGCTGCAAGGTCCTATTCTTTGCCCAGAGAAAATTATAGTGAAAAACTGGTGAATGATTTAAGACCAGGCTGATGTATCAAGGATCAATGAAACATAATACAGCAATGGATAATTTGGCTAATACAATGCAGCCATTATTCCATAAAAGCCACGTGGTGTTGATGAGCTTCCTGGATCTCTGATTTGTAAGGAAAATAAAGATAAATGTATTGGGAGTTGGTTGTTAGGTACATTTTTGTTAGTTTTTAAGCCAATGTAAAAAATGAAAACCACCCCTTTTATTTTCACTTAAAATTAAAAATTCACTTAATCTGCTCCTGTGTTAAGATTTTGCTATAAGTACCTGTGAAACCTACAATAATTCTTCTCAGAGGAAAATTGACGTCAACTTACCACCTCTTTTAATATTCATTTCTCAGTGTCTAAATTAAGAGTGGAAAAATATAAGCTAGAATTCCAGACACCTTCTCCTTTGCCATGTCAGCTGGGATCAACGGGTATTGAAACTGAGCAACATCTGGATGGCCACAGGTCCTTCATTCCTGATCTGATGGCTTGAAAAAGGATGGGGAAAAGTTTTTACTTTGGTGTACTTTCAATGTAAAATAATAATTTCCAAGAAATACAGGTGAAACTCGAAAAATTAGAATATCGTGCAAATGTTCATTTATGTCAGTATGGCAACTCAAAAGGTGAAACCAATATATGAGATAGACGCATTACATGCAAAGCGAGATATGTCAAGCCTTACTTTGGTATAATTGTGATGATTATGGCGTACAGCTTATGAAAACCCCAAATTCACAATCTCAGAAAATTAGAATAGTGTGAAAAGGTTCAATATTCTAGGCTCAAAGTGTCCCCCTCTAATCAGCTAATGAATCCATAACACCTGCAAAGGGTTCCTGAGCCTTTCAATGGTCTCTCGGGCTGGTTCAGTAGGAATCACAAGCGTGGGAAAGACTGCTGACCTGACAGTTGTGCAGAAAACCATCATTGAGACCCTCCATAAGGAGGGCAAGCCCCAAAAGGTAATTGCAAAAGAAGTTGGATGTTCCCAAAGTGCTGTATCAAAGCACATCAATAGAAGGTTATGTGGAAGGGAAAAGTGTGGTAGAAAAAGGTGCACAAGCAGCAGGGATGACCGCAGCCTGGAGAGGATTGTCAGGAAAAGGCCATTCAAAAGTGTTAGGGACTTTCACAAGGAGTGGACTGAGGCTGGAGTTAGTGCATCAAGAGCCACCACACACACACGGATCCTAGACATGGGCTTCAAATGTCGTATTCCTCTTGTCAAGCCGCTCCTGAACAACAAACAACATCAGAAGCGTCTTACCTGGGCTACAGAAAAAAAGAACTGGTCTGTTGCCCAGTGGTCCAAAGTCCTCTTTTCTGATGAGAGCAACTTTTGCATCTCATTTGGGAACCAAGGACCCAGAGTCTGGAGGAAGAATGGAGAGGCACACAATGCACGATGCTTGAAGTCCAGTGTGAAGTTTCCACAGTCTGTGTTGATTTGGGGAGCCATGCCATCTGCTGGTGTTGGTCCACTGTGCTTCATTAAGTCCAGGGTCAACGCAGCCGTCTACCAGGAGATTTTGGAGCACTTCATGCTTCCTTCTGCAGACGAGCTTTATGGGGATGCTGACTTCATTCTCCAGCAGGACTTGGCACCTGCCCACACTGCCAAAAGTACCAAAACCTGGTTCAATGACCATGGGATTACTGTGCTTGATTGGCCAGCAAACTCACCTGACCTGAACCCCATAGAGAATCTATGGGGCATTGCCAAGAGAAAGATGAGGGACATGAGACCAAACAATGCAGCGGAGCTGAAGGCCGCTATTGAAGCATCCTGGTCTTCCATAACACCTCAGCAGTGCCACAGGCTGAAAGCATCCATGCCACGCCGCATTGCGGCAGTCATTGCTGCAGAAGGGGCCCAAACCAAGTACTGAGTACATATGCATGCTTATACTTTGCAGAGGTCCCATGTTGTTCTATTTCCAATCCTTGTGTTATTGATGTCATGTAATATTCTAATTTTCTGAGATTGTGAATTTGGGGTTTTCATAAGCTGTACGCCATAACCATCACAATTATACCAAAGTAAGGCTTGACATATCTCGCTTTGCATGTAATGCGTCTATCTCATATATTGGTTTCACCTTTTGAGTTGCCATACTGACATAAATGAACATTTGCACGATATTCTAATTTTTCAAGTTTCACCTGTAGATATTATCCAAGAAAGTGACTAATGAAGTAGTGGTACTGTTTAATATAACATCATAATATATATCTTTACATTTGGAAAGTGTATACCTTTTCATTTGATGCAAGTACTGTAGCTTCTGCTGTATGCACCCTTATCCCAATTAATGAAAGAATTAAACAGTGTTTCCCATTTTATCATCAAATCTGGGAATATCACTAGTGGAATAAAAATGAGTACTTTGGGTGAGAAATAATTTTAGCTGCAGCAATATTCGGTAGTCATGGTAAATTGTAAATATTTTGTATCCTAAATTCTTATTTTAGTTTCTTAATTACATGGTCAACATTCTTTTTTCTTAACTACTTCAAGTGTTTTGCCACTGTTATCTCAAGATATTTGAAACTATAACAGCTATCTTGAGAGTTTGTTTTTCCTCTTTTCCAATGAAATGAAATTAAGATGTATTTGTTCAGATTTGTTTTACCTTACTATCCTTTCATAGTCTGTAAATGGCTTATCTGGGATGTGATCATATAGTCAATATGATATCTGTTTAAGGATTGATGTGATTAATTTTTATTTCAGTAAAATGAGGTATATGACATTTATCAACAGCCTTGGATTTTGAGCAAATTGCTGGATATTAACAGAAAAATAGCTACCTTTTGATGTGTTGACAGGGACTGACAGCCCTAAGTATCTCAGAAATGCTGCTAGCATAAAATGATTTAACATGTTATTTATAGAATAAGTCTGTACAGTAATACTTTTTGACTTACATAATTCCAGATGAACAGCAGGAAAGAGAAAGCAAAAGAATGTCTTTGTCTTCCTGGACCAGCAATAACATCCTTTCTCATACCCCTCCCTCTGCTTCTGTGACTAGAGATTCCTTGTTAACAAATTGGCAACAGAACTCTGGACTGAATGATTTTTCGCTGCTGGACTTGACCTTAAGCAGTTGAAGCAATGAGTTTCTGATAGAAGCAGTTCACATTTCAAAAAAAAAAAGCCCTCACACAACCAAACCAGAGTCTCAGATTATAGCAAACATGAGAACCCTGTACATGTAAACAGGTCATGCCATTGAAAGATTTCATTGCTACAAGAGCTTGCTGCCAGCTTAGTTTGTGGAATCTACAATGCAAAATACTAAGGATTTGAAACAGGGATTCCAATCACAGTACAGTTCTTTTCACATTATTGAATATTGACTTGATTATGTGCCATCAAGTCGTTTTTGACTCCTAGCAACCACTTAGATAGATTTTCTCCATGACAGCCTATTCCTAACGTGTTCTTTCAAGTCTCCCAATGGTGTACTCATCATCACTCTAATTGAGTCCATCCACCTTGCCTGCTGTGTTTTTACATTTGGGGGTCATTATTTCTGTTAAATTTTTAAGAAAAAAAATACAAAACATTTGAAAAATGTGTCCTTGCAGCAATTTAATGCACTCTCAGTTTGAATGTACCCTCTGATTTTTTTCTTCTCCTTCTTCAAGTTAAGTTGATTGTGCTAGTGCTTCAAAAGCTTATTTAACTTGTTTAATCAAAGATAACAGTAATTCAAAAGATTGTACCATTGGTTCCTGAGGGGTGGACTGTAACTATCATAATTCTTGCCATAATAGCCCAATCATGTTACATCAAGAAGATACTTGTTTGAGGTATACATATAGGCAACAGAAATACTAAAATTCGATGTTAACCCAAAATGATGTTTCTTTTGTGTAGAAAAGCTCTTATAAAGTATTCAGAAGAACTACTTTGTAAAGTACATTTGTGGAAATGAAGCATCTCTGGAGCATTAAAGTTTTGTCTTTTACAAGGCTTGTACAGCATGGCTGTTTCACTTTATTAGGGGTCCAAGCAGAAGTATTGGTGGTGTACATAAATACAAGAAAGTGGAGGCAGCTTTTGAAACAAGTGTGCAAGCCTTGCAAAGAACACAGCTACATTAATACTTTGAAGGCAAATGTTTCATTTATTCTTAACACATTTTGTGAAGAATCTGTTTCTCCTCAGCAGCTTTAAGATCTGTGGTCTCTAACTCCCAGAATTTCCCAGCCAGCATGTTAAAGTCCACACATCTTAAATTGCTGAGGTTGAGAAAACTGATCTCAAGATACTCTGCAGCAATAAACATTAAGAAGTAACAAAAAATTCCATTAAATCATTTTCATGACAGCAGAGGTAACAGGAATTTATTAACAGCAAATGGTTTGCCACAAATTTAAGGGTGAAACAAGACGTCCAATATTCCAAAGAGATGATTTCTCCTGCTGTACAGATAAACCTATCATGGGGGATGGGAATAGAGAGAGATGTAAAATTAGGAAATTACCTCTATAATCTTTTAAAGTGCTTCTTTAATTGCATGGAGAGAAGAAAAATGAATTTCACTGTTCAATAAACCAAAATTGGCCTAAGGGCACTGCCACACTACCATTTCCTCAGAAGCAGTTTGGAGAAGGTCTGTACTGCTCTTCTGCCAACTTCACAATGGAGAAATAAAATAAATTGCTTTCACATAAACTCTTATGCATTTCTCTGATCATATGCAAAAAAAAAAAAAAAAAATCCAAGTGGTTCCTATGAGAGGAAGCTGCAAAGCCATCAAGGTGTCTTCCTTTTGAAAGATCCACTAAAAGTGGTGAACTCAAGAAACCAGGAGGTAAGGGAAAGCAAGAGTTCCTGCCAGCTGAGAAAGACTGCCCAGCCCATCTCTTCACAGCTGCAGCATTTCAAAGTTTTACTGAGGCTTTGAATGTATTTATTGATTAATTTGTTTTATGAAATTTATATACTGCCCAAGTCCCAGGAACTCTGGTCAGTTCACAAGTAAAAAGCATTAAAAACAAGGAAAAAATACTATAATAAAAAACAAAGGAGTAGAAGATGGCAAAGGTGACGAAACCGGACAGGAACGAAAAAGAAACACCCACACAACCCAAAGAGGGTTTCAATCGTCCTCATCAAAGGCCTGGGCCAAAAGCCAGGTCTTCAAGGCCCTTCAAAACAGCAGCAAGGTGGGGACCATCCAGATCTCAGGGGGAACCTCATTCCAGAGGCAGGCCCTACTACAGAGAAGGTGCGCTTCCAGGGCCCCAATAGTTTGCATTGTTTAATCAAAGGAATCTGGTACACCAAACGTGCCAGACTGAATTGGCTGGGCAGATACTATGGGAGAAGTATCTCATAGTAAGAGTAAGTATGGCAGTCCCTCAAGTAACCAGGCCCTATGCCATGTAGGGCTTTATAGGTAATGACCAGGACATTGAATTGCACCCAGCAGCAAACTGGCAAATAGTGCAGCTTACAAAGCAAGAGGTGTTATTCTAGACAGTTTTCTGTGTGAAACTATCTTAATTGTTAGATAATAGCCTTAAAGAATGCATTAAAAATATTTACATCTCATCCTGTGCTGCAGTATGGTGGATTGCAAGCTAATCCTCATTAATGCTGCCATCCTCTATCCCCATGACCTCCAGCTCTGTTTTTAGTCTGAAAGAAATTAAATACTTGAAATAAAACAATGCAAACAGGATCAAAATAGGCATAAATAAAAAGGAAACAAAGCTTCAAATGTTGCCAGATGCAATGGTGGAAAGAAAAATTATGCTAGGAGACAGAAAGCTAGTGACCATATTTCCATTTTAAAAAAATAAAGAAATAAATGTATAAATAAAGCTGGCAGGAGCAGGAATTCTGGGGGATGACAGAGGTGGTTATCTTTGTTTTAAAGTGCTTCAATAGTATATTGCTTCTTATATTGACTTTTGCCTGAATCCTAATAGATTTCAAATGTTTAATGACACATAAAATTCTCATTCTGAATCTGTTTCAAACAGACAATGCACCACAGTCCAAGGATACAGCATTAAAGCTAACAACTCTCTTGCCTAGAACCTCTCATCTTTCAGAGGTGAATCTGCAGAAGATTAGCTATACATGCTTATGCAAAATACATTCCCACTCTTCTGCTCACCTGCTGCATTTCTGTTGCAAATCAGAATTGCACTTCGAGGCTGCTTCAAGATAATTTTTTGCTTTCTTGTTTTCCTCCTGAAATAACTCTCTGGAAATGAAAAAGCAGGAGTAAGAGTTCATATAGGTCAAATCTATCAAGATATTAGTTGCCTTTGTGGCGAGAAATTATTTGGTGCGTGCATTTTTATTCTAACAGTCCCAAATTACAAAAAATATAATGAAGCACACCAGAACTTTTAATAATGTCTCATGTAATTTTGCACAAGGTATTAATAATTAATTATCTTACTCTTAGACTTGTTTTTTTAAAGTAGCACCTTTACTTGCTATTGTAGTTCATTTTAAATGTTAAAAGGTAATTTCTTGGATATCCTTGGGAAGGAACAAACTTATTTATCTGAGCTCTAAATATTATCCCAGAGGAGAACTGAAGTATACTCACAAGGCAGATGCAGCTTCCCGGCTTTTCAGGAACTTCCTCTCTTCACTGAATGCAGCCTGGTTCAGCAAATCCAATTCATCTTGAACATGAGCCAGTTTCTCCTGGATTAGTTTTTCTAATGGAACATTACAACATACAAGTCCTTTATGGCACATCATATTTAAGAATTCCTATCTGCCTTGGATGAGCATGAAACTGAGCAAACTCAGGGAGGCAGTGAAGGACAGGAAGGTCTGGCGCAATATGGTTCATGGGGTTACGAAGAGTCGGACACGACTTAACGACTGAACAACAACAAAAATCTGCCTTGGAAACTAAAGGTACTTTCAAAGTACAATAGAAATTAACTTCTTGGACTTCCTTGGGAACATGGCGGACTGAAGATGGCTCTGCAAAAGCAGAGCCACAATTGTGGCTAAGAACAAGGAGCCGACAAGCGGATCAGCTCCTTTGACCCTCTGTGGAGAAAGAGAGGACGTGAGATTGCCCACGTTGTACTCCATACAGTTGCTTCTCACGAGGAGATTGCAAGGCAGTGGTCTCCAGAGGGTGGGAGAAATGGGAGACAAGGGAATTTGCCGTTCTTAGTCCAGCTGCTGTCAGAACCTTCAAAGGACATTAAGTTGGCACTTCCTTTGCTACCACTTTAGGAAATTGCCTATTAACTGCTTTAAAGAAGTTAGACACCTTCAGAATGACACGACTGGAAACACTAGGTGAGTGCCTTCAATCCTTAATATGGAATGGATTAATATGGAATGGAACATTAATATGGAATTGATTAATTAATTAATGAATTAAATCAATTAATTAATATGGAGTGGATCATGGGACATGTTAATTTTGAATGGTTCTTTCTAGGCTTGCTGACATCTGGACTGGAAAAATGTTGTGTACTGGATTTGCTTGCACTTTATCTCAACTCTTGAGATATGGAATGATGAGTTTTATATTTGTTAACTAATGTTATTATTTTAGGGCTCTATTTGGACTTTTTGCTGACATCTGGATTGGAAAAGAAGTTGCTTAGTGGATTTGCCGATACTTAAGAATTGAGTTATGGGATGAAGAGTTTTGTATCTGTTAATTAAAATGAGATGAAGGAGATAGTGAATTTGTTTATACTTGTCGTGATGAGGGTGAGAAGTTGTTTTCTTAGGTTTCTTTTTTCTTTCTATTTTTTCTTTTTTTCTTTCTTGCACCTTTTTTTCTCTCTATTTTTCTTTTTAGCTTGTATTATCTTTTATTACTGTAGTTAACAGTTTTAATAAAAATATTTTAAAAATAAAAAAAGATATTAACTTCTTGGCAGTGCTATTTTAATGCTGGTAGAGATCTCAGGCATTGGACAAAACTTCAACTCCTTTATAATGAGACACTGCCCCAAGCATAGCTTTCCAGGGAGAGGGTATTATATTTAAAATGTTCCTCTATATTTCACTAGTTCAGTATTACAGAGAATGATCCACTATGCAGTATAAATCAGAAATTATGGTGTCAAGCCCTCATATGAGTTTAAAAATAAGAAAATAGAACTGTCTGTGCAAAAACAAAAGTCATCTCCAGACCAGCCTCATTTGTTTATACAGCAGTCTCAGATGACTACTTTGTCCAAAACCATTCAATTTTGTGTGTATATGTACTTTTATAATCAGATCACATTTTCAGGCACAGGTCTTCTGAGCACATGATGACATTTCCCAATTGGTCCATTGCAATGTATTCTACACAGGGCTACCACTGAAGAGGATTTGGAAGCTACACCTGGTCCAGAATACAACAGTGTGAGTAGTTCTGAGCACACCCCAGTATGCCTATGTTATACCACTGCTTCACAAGTTGCATTTGCTCTCAGAAGGCATCTGGCTGCAATTTAAGGTGCTGGTAGTTACCCATAACACCCTACATGGTGCATGGATAGGTTATTTGTGGGAACATCTGTCCCCAAATATGTCTGGCTATTCCAAGAATTCCATCAAGGTGGACCTGCTCTGGGTCTAGAAAACAGTGCCATATAGTAGGACCCAGAAAGCATACTTTCTCTATCATGGCACCTGCCCTATGGAACAGCACATTTCCTGAGATCTGAAAGGCCGCAACCATATTGGTCTTCTGGAAAGACCTAACTTTTCTCTCAGGCATTAGGGTCAGGTTGTCAGTGAAATCATGCTTAATTTTATGGCCAGACAGAATCTAGTGTTGTGAAAAGGAACTCATGCTTTGGATGTGGCAATGACTAAGTGCACAATTATAGTCTATAAATAATTTCCAAATTAAGTTAAAGTTAGTATCAGGCTTATTTTTTTCAATATAAAGTTACCAATGCTTACTCCCAAAGCTACTCTTCTGATGAAGAGATTGAATGTAATTTCTGTCAAGAAGCTGGTGTTTACCTAATGGCTGTTCAACTTCTTCTTCAAGGATATCTCTGTACTTCTCTGCATCTTTCCAGCACTTTTTTTTTTAATATGTGTATCAGTTTTGGCAATTAACACTGGAGTAATATACCAATGAAAAAAGATCTTATACTAATTTTCTCTGAGTATAATATTCATAGTAAGCTTAGAATTTAACTTCCACTGATATTCCCATTGCTACACATCAATTGTCCTGTTTAAATTCTGCATCTATTTAATCATGTAGTCTTTGACTTGTTTCATTCCTGAATCATATTTCAGTAAAACTTTTATTTAAGTCCTAAACCCTCAGATGTTTTGATTTAATCTTTAATAATAAAACAAATATAAAACTTTTCAAGACTTTCTCTTTGGAAGGGCCAGAATCAACTCATTGGTTTCAATAACTTCAAATAAGCAGTATAGTTCAAAAGGTGCTAAAAAAAAATAAGGTAACATATTTAGAGAGTTGACTGAATTTAAAATGCTTATAACACAAAACTCAGTGCAAATCAAGGAATTAATTTAAGGAATTCTCTATCTATGAATGGATGAATTTTAACATTAAGGATACAAACAAATGTGGATTAAAAAAGTCAACTTTGTTACTTGTCACAATATTTAATAGGCACTTCCAATAGAGGCCAGTAACATCAGCATTCCACAAATGCTCATGGAGTCTAAAGGAATGGAATGGGAATTAAATGTTTTTCAGCCACAAGAAAATTAAATATTGTGAATATTCAAAATCCTTTAACACTAGTACAACCTTGAAGGAAGGTGTGCTTGGGTTTCACACCACAGCTTAGTAATAACTGCACAATGACTGTGTTAAAAAATCATCCTTTGGAATGATTTTGGATTCCTTCCTTTCCTAGATGCTCAAAAAGGTACATTCTCTCTCTCACCTTCATTTAGCAACTGCTCCTTACTGTCTTTCATGTCAGCCACTGGTTTCTCCCTGGCCTGAAAAGTGGAACAGGATATGATGAAGAGAAACAAGAACAGCAACAAAAAAAAATATGTTGTAGATATGTGGAAGGAAATCAGTAAAAAGAATCTCCCAATTCCAGTAAATTGTTTAAATGTCTATAATGAGGTCAGCAAAAACAAGAACTTTATACCGTAGACAGGTGCTGTAGCATTGGGAGGAAGCCAACCTTTCCGCTCATGCTATTTTCCCAATTAAAATCAAACAGAGAAATTATATTTGTCTCACAGGGGAAAGACTTAAATATATATGATATAAATAGCCTCTAGTTTTACCCATCAAGCAAATATCAGTATGAAGAAGGAGTATGAAAGGTAGGATATATTAATCAGGAAAATATTATAGTAAAAGGTACAGTAATGCAAATAACAATAAAGCTTTTTACATTAATTATATGAATTTTAGTATTAAAATTCCAATCTAAGTGTTAACTAAAGAGTGCAGAATCACATTTAGCTGGATTCAAAAAGAGATTGGCAATTTTTTGTGACCAGGTCCATACTATTATAAATATTTCATCCACTGATGAGGCAGGAATGGGTAACAAAAATATCACTGAAGAGAAAGATTGCATTTGTGGCTTTTGCTTTCTCTCTTGGTTTTTAAAAAACATTTTATCAGTGATTAAGCCTATTACAGGCTTATGTACTTACTCCTTTCCTACTAAAAATGAGCAGAAATTGTGCTAATTCAGCTACTGGTAATGCAATCATGGTGGGACGGAGGGAGCACAAATAGGACTGAAAGCCATGTATCAGCCATGGGTTGCCCATACCACTTAAGAGGACAATTCCATTGTGTACCAAATGATGAAAAGATGATCAAGAATGTTTGAACTAGCCCCACCTTATAGATACAGACAGAGTACACACATGTACAGCATTCAGCCACACCCACACACCCTCATCTGACTGACAGCGATCATATATTGGCACAGGAGCTATTGGTGGCATGTGCCCTGGCACCTATGGGATAGCTTAAGTCTACAGATAAATTGTATGTACAGTTATTTGCATCTCTTGTATGCATATTCTTGCCATTCTTGGCAAACCAATAAGAACTACATAACAGTTTTCTTGGTGTATAACAGCCAGTCTTGCTAATGATGCCCTGGGCATAACAATTATTGTGGCGGAAAATTCTCTCCATATGTTACTGGCCTTATTATTATTGTTTCCAATGTGGCAGTTGCCCAGCCCTTTTCAGCCTGACATTTCATTTTATCTCATTTACATGGTACCAACTGGCTATGCTCCTAGGAGTTAAAATAGGAAGATAAAGCACAGGTTTGGCTCATTAGAGCACCCAAGAATCCAGAAGTCAGCAGTCAGTGTGTAAGCAAATAATATTCACCTCCCTGTTCCTTATACACTCACAGATCCTTTCTTTGCAGACAGGGCCAAATGTTTTTAGCTAATTTGATGTCACTGTTCCCAGAGGTAATAGAATCAGAATTCAAGATCTCTAACTCACAGTTTTGCTGCCTACATTTATTGCAATATTAATGAGTAGTATAGAATATAATTTATGCTACAAGGAAAAAAAACCAGGCCCTTACATAAAGTTCCCAGAGATTCTTGTGCTTCTCCATCAACTCATCAAGTAACTGCTCAAATGCCAATCTGAAGGTAGAAAAAATAAATGTAGGGCAGGAATAGGACAGAATTAAACTATTGCATTGCAGACAACTCCAGCTTCTTGCTGCACTTATACTTCCAGGGAGTATCAACTGCAACAGGAACTAGCAGATCAACAACCTGGGCTTTCTTGAAGAGCTGGCCAAGGAGAGGCACTGCCTCAAATGCAGAGCCTGGGCCTCAACTGTGATCCACTTTGCCTATACACGTTGGAAAAGGTGAAGCAGGTGATGGTCGTAAAGGGCATTGCTTTGGATTGTGTGTTTGGGGTGAGCATGCCTATTAGTTGTACAGTAAGCCAAGAAGCTGCAAATGAAAGCATCAGCCATGTCACTTTGACTAGCATTGGGTCTACTCGTACTCTGGATCTGCTGGCACTCTTCAGTGACCTCTGCCTGCTGTGCTCTTGCTTAGCTTAATGAAGCTGCAGCCACTGTGCAATAGGGCTAGGCAAATCTTTGTCAAGTCAGGGCACCAGGATTTCCCTGCTTCAATCACCAAAGTGTTGGTCAGTGTGACATGTTGAATCACTGTGAAAAAGACTTGTGCAGTCCAACATGTGCAAGAATGGCTTGGTTTTAGAGAGGATGTACAAGGTACACACGCTCACAGCATTCCTGCAAGAGTTTGTAAAAATACTGCCTACTTGTTCATGTAACACCAATGCTGCACAGAACATACTTGAAACACTGCTATAGAGTCATCTTGTTCCACATTCAGTATTCAACATTAGCTATCCAGATTCCTAAGGAAGTCATCAATGGAGGAAAATAATGGAATAGTAAGTCCCACATATTCGTCTTCTGCACCTTGTAACAAGTATAGTATTTCAGAATATTGAGACTGCATACAATTTTCCATCATGGCTAAGGCATGCAGTTAGACTATTCTGTCTATCTAAGCCATTTTATAGCTATTTAATTCAGAAGACCATTACTACCTTTTGTGGTAAGGAATTCCATATAGTAAATATGCTATGTAAAATGATATTTTTGTTTGTTAATACTAAACCTACCAGCAAACAACTTTATTGAATGACCTGAATATTGTGACCAAATCAGAGATTTATTTAGTTGCATTATTATTCATGATTTCAATCACTGCAGCTTTATCTTTTGCAGAAAGTGATTTGCTAAAGGAATGAAGGCAGATAGTCTGAAATGTGATTTGATGAAGGTAAATGCAATAATTTTTTTTGATAATACATGAATTAAGTGAAATCAGAAGATGCTAGCACACCAACATTTATGGCAAAATTGCAAGATTTTAGGAAATAACCTCTGGTCCCTCTGCTTCAGTTTTTCCACCTGGATCTTGGCAGTGAGTTCTTCAATTTGTTGCTTACAGCCCAGGTTCAATTTCTGCTCCCTGGTAAATGAGAAGAAGCTAAGATATAGAATGGGCTAATTCTTAATTTTGTGATGATAATCACTTTGAGCTGGGACCATGTATTGCAATATAAATCATCTGTACTGAAAACATATGCATAAATACATATTGACAGCAGTCTTGATATATAGATCTTCTTAGAGTAGTTTGCTATATTTCCTGCTGTAGTCTTGATAACTCTGTTTATAACATTGCTCAGTACTTTTCAATGGCTAAGTCCACAATGCAGATGGATCAGGGGCCCTAGCTCACCTCTGCATTTCAGCTTCTACCTCCTCTGAGTGCAACTCCATTACTTTTCTGATCTCTACAAAAAAGGTAAATATTAATGCTCAGCAATTCAAGTTATTCTCTTTTCTGCATAATATTTCTACCATGGTTGTATGCATGTTCTTTAACATTAAAGTAATGCCACTACTTTCAGTTTCCAGGGAACAGAACATGTGCAATCACATTATGCTACACTTTTATTAGATAAAGCAACAAGGGACTGCAGGAAAGGGAGTGCTCTATTTCTCCTCTGTACCCAGCACAGGTAATTGGAAGGTTGCCAAAAGAGAAAAGCCTCATCAGGAAAGGATGTTGGGGTTGTCAGTTGAAGAAAATGTTGGCCCAGCATGTACTATCTATGAAAAAGTCTAATTCCATCTTATGAAACTTCAGGAAGTAAATAAAAAATAAAGTGGGCAATATTGTCATGTACAGAAATTATTAAAGTTATCAGGTGGAGAAAGTAGATAGAGACAATTTTCTCTCTGCACTGCATACTATTTTTAAGCATTGTTTTCTAGCTATTATTTGTCATGTGATATGAGTTCTAACCCAAGCTAACTTTTTGATAGCCAAAAGTGCATGTAACATTTGGGGTGCTAAGGACCATGTTGTGGGTGTGAACACTTTACATATGCATGTGATAGGACTTTGAGGGGAGTTGGGGGGTGGTTTTAAACTATGGTATGCTATTTTAGGGCTTACACTAGAGTTTTCATCTGCTTCTCTTCTCAAAAGTTGGGGAAATGTTGCCTTTTTATTTTTAACATTCATGGTCAGAGATGGCTCTGAGCACTACAAAAGGAAACTTGGGCTGCATGTAGCCTGTGGCTACAGGATTCTCAGCTTGTCTTAACCCATTGCCTATGAAATATATCATCTTCATGTAACAGATGAGAATAAGAGGAGCTGGGAGGAGAAATCCACCCTTACAATTGACTGCATAGGATAGCCATGTTGTCCTTTTGTAGCTGTTTAAAAAATAGGGCTATGCTGAGCTTTAGTACTGCCATTGTCTCAAATTAGTTGGATTTTTTTTTTCAGTTTCTATTGCAATTCTGTAAGCCATCCTAGAAATACATGTTTTGAAGGATAGGATATAAATGTATATTGTAACAGCAACAGCGGGAAACTATTAACACAAAACTTAAAGAAATAGAATTTTTTTTCTAACACTGAAAAATAGAAACCTATACAAAATGGTATGGGCATTGAAAGATACATTTTAATTAAATTAATCAATCTTAATTCAATTAAATTAATTTTACTAATAATGCCAAAAGATAAAGTGTCTCTTGAAACTGCATTTCATATTGCAATCATATTGATAGTGAATTGTCCTTGCAACAAATATGCAATTTCAAGGAATATAATGTGGACAAGTGCTAAAACTGATAGTGTTAAAAAATCTGAATTTTTAATTTCTGAATTTGCCATTACCCTTTTTCTCATTCCATATTTCTTCAAGGCTTGATTTCTCAGCATTTACTACAAGAGAAGGAGTAATTTCATTTAGGTATTATTTTTATGATATTGCAGAAAGCACAAATGGAAGAAACCTCAGAAGTTGGTGCTTGTTTTTCTAAAACTTTGCATTTTAAAAATCTGCCCTCTGCCTCCAGCTACAGTATGTCTGCTATAGCTAAAGTGCCCTCTGTCTAGAAGCATGAACAGAAAAACTATTCTAGGTAACCTTATTGCAGTGATCTTTTATCTTTTGTATGCCGGTTGTCCAGTCTGCAGCTCTCCCTCCGGTCTCCCAAGGTCATTCCCATATCCCATCTCATGTAATATATTGGTTGTTCTTAAAATAAAGTTAAATTAACTGGCCTGTGCCTGCGGATTAACAGCACTGTATTTCATACATAACAATATAGCATAACGTCACTGCTTGCTTAGTGATGTACATACCTACCCGTTATTGTTTATTATATGTGAATCCAGCCATTATGATTTAGGTTATGTAGTTACCAGCCATTTTAACTTATTCAGCATATAGTACCATGGTTTAAAAACTTGGCTTAGTATTACTGTGTGAACAGAGTAATAATGGAATTCTCTACACGTCTACTTAAAACTAAGCATGCTTCAAAGTGAACTGCATTCTAAAGTTCATACACTTTTTAAATACTCGTTGTGGAGGAAGAGATTAGTGGCATTTGATTAATTGGCTTCAATCTGAATTATGTCAGAACAGATACCTACACTTTTCCAGTTCCCTCTGAAGTGCCTTGCTATGTTCATTTGCCTCAGAGATCTCTTCATTTAATATCTTCTTAGCTGAAGAAAAATGCATACAGCAAATAGATTGAGAGAGTAAATGATGAGTGGGCAGCTCGTGCCAAGGATATTTTGCATCTGAGTAATATTATAGCATAATGGTTAAAACCACACTTAAACCATTATAATATTACTCTAATAAAATAAGTAATACAAATTTCTACTAAGATTGTCCTAGAGCTTCCAGATGGAGGAGTCCTAATAATAACAATTAAATATATTGTAGAACTATTCTGTTTTTTATTTTTAACAAGCCACTGTTTGCAGATAGAAAGAGACAGATGCAATAATGGGAAAATAGTAGAGCATTAAACAGAAAAACAAGAACTCCACTCCCGTAAAATTCTCTCCTTTCCTTTGCCTGTCAATTTAAAAGTACAGCTTTAACTTGACATCATTTAATTCAGTATACGTATTCATTATTACTCCAAACTAGAGGAAAAGAGATTCCATGTCCTCTCCTAATGCCGAAGGAAGGAAGGAAGGAAGGAAGGAAGGAAGGAAGGAAGGAAGGAAGGAAGGAAGGAAGGAGGGAGGGAGGGAGGGAGGGAGGGAGGGAGGAGGGAGGGAGGGAGGGAGGGAGGGAAGGAAGGAAGGAAGGAAGGAAGGAAGGAAGGAAGGAAGGAAGGAAGGAAGGAAGGAAGGAAGGAAGGAAGGAGGGAAGGAATTCTGGGGTTGAGGATAGCACAAGAACAATAATATATACAGCATTCAACAATCTTTGCCAGAGGAGATTCAGAAAAGTGCCATTTGACTCAATCAATTACAACAATCATTATCAATTTGTACTATCGCAAAACTTTATACTGTTAATTTTTATCGGCCAGATATGCTTGTTCTTTCCCCAAGACTTCTATTGATTGTACCTTAATACAGAAGTTACTCACTTCACTACTAATTCAAAATCATTGCACAAAGTTAGCATTACTTGTGATGGAAATAGACCTACAATCCCATTATTGAAATTAACTGGGTATATACAGATGGTCACTAGCCAGACACAAACCACATACTTGTTAGACTTATGGGAGAGTTCCCAAAAGAATAATTGTGTATTCCCACAACCAAGTCTCATTATAAGAAACACTGCTTTCCTGAAGATGTACTAAACTCTAGAAGAAGGCAGGAAATGAGAAGACAAATATAATCAGATCTCCTTTCTCTTTCAATAGATGCAAAGAAAGGGTACTATTTTCATAAAACATTATTCATCACCATCACCTCCCCAATTGTTATATGGAGCCTCCATCTGGAAGTATCTGTACCTAGTTTATTACAGTACATATTCATTTAGTTTAGTTTCTATCCCATCTGAGGAAGTATCATGGATTTATAATCTTATGCCCACCTCAAAGAAAAGCCGTCCCCAGTCTGATGCCTTTTGGATGTGTTATAAGAGATCATAATTATTATGGTGATCAAATTTTAATAGTAAAGAAACCAAAATATTTACAATGGAGTAGCCATTGGAAACCGCTCAGAAACTGCATTCAGAGTACACTAGCCCAGGTGTAATTCAATTCTTCTTGATTGCACTGGCTGCCAGTACATTTCTAGGTACAATTCAAAATATGGCTTTTAACATATAAAGCCCTGTACCGTTTGGCACCTGGATACCATTAAGACTGCTTCCACGAACCAGATTTAAACCATCCAAAGTGTCTCTCAAGAAAAAACTTCTGGGACTGCCCCATTTCCAGGGGGGCCAAGGCCAGGAGATGTTTCTCTTGACAATCCCAGGCCTCCTCCTGGAGGTGAGATTAGCTGCACTGATAATAGCCTTCAGGAAGTTAGTTAAGACTGAGTTATTCCAGAGGATTTGGGAATTGTGATATTGTCAGGGTTATGTAATTTTAATTTAATTTCTATTTTATTTTAAATTTGTATTTAGCAAGGACATTTTATTGTTGTGTTAGAAGTTGTGAACTACCAAGAGTCTCAAAAGGTCACAGTATATTTAAATCAAATAATCTCTTCAAATGAGGTAAAATATTTCTATTTCCCAATTTATGTTCATTCAAATAAGTCTATTAAACAATATATTAATATAATCAGTGACTTCAGCCAGCCTATTATAGAAGCCAGCCCTTTACTTTGTGTCCCATTTGAATCTCTTACCTTGCTGCAATTTATTAATTCTTTTTATTAGATCTTCTATTCTCGGCTCTAGATTTCCCACTATCAAGGAAAGGAAGAAGGAGAAAGTTTCATCTGCATTCTTCATGTTGATCTATGCTATTATATTAGTACCTTAAAACTTTACAAATATTTAAATTCACCATAACCACCTTCCTGTGTATCACTTCATATTATTCATTCCAGTGCCAATGTAACTGACAGTTTCAGAACCTAAACAGGATAATTTAAAATAATTCTGTCAAATAATATTGATATAAAGTTTATAGTTTATATTATCCTGGTTTGGAATTATTTTTAATGAAAATTGGGTCTCCAAACCTTTTCCCTAAAATCAGCATCCCTTCTTCCATTATATTTTTCCTCTGGCACCCAGTAAGCTTCTAGCCTTCCCTCATCACGCAGTTCAGTTTAAATCAAACATACACATACACACACACACAACCCTCTCAAGTGAATTTGTCCAGAAGCCACAGAATCTGGCCACATTCCTGGCATCAAAGCAGTATTAAAGTCACAATATACATATTGATTACATTTTGTGGGTCTCCTAGATTATGTGTTATGGTATTTGGCTGTGCCCTACAGGAGACATGAAATCAACTATTCCCACTGTGCAGGCATAATGTTGCAACATACATGGATAGTTGTGGCAGGTTACAGTTTACACAACTGGAGCTACTTTTCCTTATTTGCTTATAGTTAACAGATTAGGAAACTCATTTCCTACAAATACATCTCAGACATTTCAGCCCCTAGATTCTGTCCAATTTTATCTTCTAGTCAGAATAAACTTTCCATAATAAGAGGGAAAAGAAATCCAAATATCTCGATTCCCAGTTATTTTCTATATAGTAAGCAATGTGTTGTCTTCCAGATTTTAATAAACCATCAGCCCTAGTTCAAATGTGAAAGATTATAGATTTTCTAGGGGGCTACCCACTTTGCCCATTGATAGCTCACACATGTTGCTGTCATGTGCATATTCTAAGATCCTACTAAGATGCCTAGTTCCTAGTATTCCACTTTAACTGTTGGCCCTAACTTCAAAATACCGTTTTGCATTTGTTTCACAAGTGACAGCATCTCTTCCATTTTTGATGCAAAGTCCCAGCAATCTGGAGAAAGAATAAACAGAACAGTTTAAATGTTGTCATAATCCACATCAGCTATGTAACGTCATTCACCCAAGTATATTTTAACCCAGGTATATCAAAATCTGGGCAGCATATAGGCTTTTTGCCTGTATGGAAGAATTTTTCTTTTAGCTGTAAGCTTCCACTTGTGAAATGGAAACTTATTTATTTTTATTTATTTATTTATTAAATTTGTATGCCACCCATCTCCCCCAGCAGGTGACTCTTTTGCAGTGTTCTGCTTCCTGCATGTTACAAAAACAATATTATAATACTTTCCATACAGAAAAATAATAGCAATTAAATGGTATGATTTAACAATATATAAAGATTCTCAGCAAATGAGTGCATTTTTAGATTTCTTCACACGGCTGTGTTTTGTGATTGGTGTAGAGAGTAAGGAAAATGACTTTGATGGAAATATGCAAGAACCATTACCTAGGCAAAGGGGGCTGAAATGTTTTTTAAGCCCTGGGAAATACTTGAAAGGTAATATTTGGAAGCAGCTCAGGCAGATGCCTCCCTGATTCAGTGAAATGTACGAAGGGGGAGGAGGTACAATGCAATACAAAATTTTGTTATTATAGCCTGTCTCAATAAATGTAATTCTAGTCTTCCTGTAGAGTTGATTTCTTGGTCTGGCCTACCTAGTGGGGCTGATAGCCAGAAAATGGGCCTTTTCTACAGTGAAGCCCTGTAACCCTAAGACATTTCTACCATCCTCAATTAAGTCTTTCAGACACTATCCTATTCATACTGAATTAAAAGCATTCAGGAGTCCTCTATTTAAAACACTGTTACTTATCTCTTTCCAAAGCTCTGTTTAAAACCTTGTTAGTATCTCTTTCCAAAGCTGTTTTTGACTGCCAAAGTGGGCCAATGGAGTTTTATTCTAAAACTGAGTTCACATCTCACACTAAGCCATTATAGCTAAATTCACACACATTAAGCAGAACTTGCTCTTTGTGCTAAAGCCAAAATGTGGTTGGTAGAAAACTAGCATCAATCTGTGAACCCAAACTTTGTAGTTGGTGTAGCTCACACTTGGTTTAGTGCTAAGTAAATGTTGGCTTAGTACAACATGTGAATTCTGGTTATGTATTTGAATAAATGTGTATTTTATTGTTTAATGACCTGATATAGTGGCTATTATTCATTATTCATTTATCATTTATTAGATTTATATCCCCTTTCTTCATGACACTCACCATGGTGGACATAATTAAAAATTATTTAGCCATAGACCAAAGAGTCAGTTATAGTTAATCAGATAATACAGTTAATGCAGATTCATAAAAAAGATGAAAGACAAAGGCCAAATTCAAACTCCACACTCTCTAAAGGTGATATCAATGGAACAGAATTTAACTAGTGTCATAGGTAAATGATATTAATAGACTGGACCATTAATAGAAAACACCCAACCTCCTGTAGAGGCCAGCCCAGCTACTTAGCAAGATTATTCACTTGGAGCACTAAATAGCATATGAGGGGCAGTGCAATCTTATATAGGCAACTATTTCAATATTTTCATCTAAACGTGGACACAGTTGAATAGAATATTACTGTTTGTTTCCTCCAACGTATCCATAAGAGGTGAGGGCTCCTGTGATGAACTGATAGAATACTAGAATAATATTAACATTAACATTATTAATATTAATATAGAATATTGCATAAAATAGTCTATATTTTATATTAAATATTAATATAGAATATTGCATAAATATTTAAGAGTAGAGAAGGATTTGTAGAATAGGCCTTCAATATAACGGAGGGCCTTTACAATTGAGGATTAAGCCTTAAGACTTCCTCTGTACAGTAGGCCCAAACCGAGGGCTCTTTGTTTGGCCTCTATCAAGGCTTTATTCTGGCCATACATGATTAAGAACTGAACTGAAAGACCACAATAGGCTAAATCCTTGGTTACACCTTTTTTTCCCCACTTGGAAACAAATCTGTCAACAAGGATGGACTAAACCGGGGACCTCTGACAAAAGTCCAGTTTTAGGCAGTATTCCAAAAGAGCTAATTCTCATAGGAGCCTTCAGAGAGGCAAATCCAAGCTGTGGTACATTGTAATTTCTCTTCCCTTTGTAGGGGTAAAAGACTAGGAGTGGGGAAGGCCAGGTCCAAGTCTGCCCCAGCCACAGAAGCTCGCTGGGTGACTCTCAGCCCAACCTACCTCTCAGGGGTGGTATTGTGTGTGGAGACATGGAGGAGGAAGGAGCACTATGTATGCCACGTTGAGCCCCTAAAGGAAAGGCAGGATATAAATCTAATCAATCAAAAAATGCATCACCCTGTCGTAGCATAATGCTGGATCACACATTTTCTGGGTTTTAATACATAATATGTTTTGGAAGACTTCAGCTTAAATCTGGCGGGAAATTCTGATCCAGAAAGCTAAACACTTGCCCCTGGTGAGAGAGAAACGCCCCAGTTTAGCAGCTACTTCTTCCATTGCCCTATTTACCTTCATTTCCTTTCCTTCTGGGTTGAACAGCTGGGGAAAGGAGAAGAAAAACCATGGCTCATCTGCCAAGTATTTCTCAACATCTAATAGTAAACTGCAACTTTAAAAAAAGAAAAAAAAAACTGGCTGAGAAGAGGGGGAGATGTGATGAAATGGATGAGATTGGGGGGGAAGACTCATTGTGCACAATTATCACATCTTGTGAGGAGCATCTCCGTTCTCCTTGCTGCTGTTAGAAGGAAATAAAGAACCCTTCCCAGTGTTCAGCTCCAAGCCAGGAAAGAAGATGCCAGATGACACTTGCGGAGAATTGGTTTTTTCTTTATTAAAAGAGCCCCAGCACAGCAAGTAAGCACGCTTGGGTGGCAGCCACGCAAGACCACTGCCAAATACCCCCCTTTATATGTTACTTTTTATCTTTTTAGCCTGTGCCTAACAGTCAGCACATCCTTGCTTGGACATGTCTTCATCTACTTCCTAGCTGACTTACTTGCTTCTTTCTCTGTTACGTAGAATTTTAGGCTTTATTATTAGCATTTTAATAAAGGTGATATTAGTATTTTAGCATGGCATCCATGCCTCCTTTTGAAGTTTAGGAAACCATGTTTTTCCTTTGAGCCAAAGCTATTTCCTTTGATATGCAAAACCTAGCCCTTTCAGGGACAGTCAACCAAACAATAGTGCTCTATTCTGAAATCCTTGAGTGTTGTGGGTGTTAAAGAAGCAAACCTGGGTGGGAAAGGAGGAGATGCAGCATATTTTAAGGGTGTTTGTCTTTTCTCACGCCCAATCAATGTCTTTTATTGTTTGATTTGTTGCTTTCTGATACATCACAAATATCAAATGTATGTATCATTTGTTTCTGTACCATATATAAAGACTTAACCATACCCTTAACAGAAACCTTTTGCGTTGCCTGAAGTGCTTGTGGCTCCTATTGCTGGGGGAGGGGCAAAAAAGCCCCTTTGCAAAGGTATTGGGTGTTTCTCAAATTCAGGGACTAGATTTTTTATTTCTTTTTATTTTTAATACTATAAGCTTTTTAAATAATAGAGTGTTAGTCATTTTTAATCATATCATATAAAACTTACTGCATTGAAATCTGCCTTGAAATAATACCACATATCATGATTTACAACATTACAATAAAAGGGAAAAAATCAGGGGGAAAAGAAGTCTATGTGTTCCTCCCGCCTCACTCAAGTGGGGTTTCTATTCCTTGTGTGTTTATTTTGATTTTTGAGAATTTTTACTTGAATGAAAGAAAAAGAAGAAATATATAAAAGAAGGAAAGAAGAAAAGAAGAGAGAGAGAAAAATTAAAAGTGCAGGAAACAATACAGTTAAAAGAAAAAAAAAGATAAATAAGTGACTTCCAACCTACATTACAGCAGTTACAATCAAAACTATTATCCCTCCTCCCTCTTCAACATAACACTCTTTCCGTTCTAAAAATGGCATTACTTCTGCTAAATATTCTGAAAATAATACAATGTATCATGATCTACAATATTACAATAAAAGGGGAAAAATGGGGGGGGGTGAAAGTCTGTGTGATCCTCCCACCTCGCTCAAATGGGGTTTCTACTCCTTCCATTGTAAAAATGGCATTAACGTCTGGTAAATATTCTGACACTGCTCCTACTGTCCCCCCGGATGCCTCCCCTCCAAAGGCTTAGGCTCTCCCCTCCGATGGTCCCATCCCTGCACCCATTCCCTTCTTACCCGGGTGGCTCCCCTCCATCCTCGTCCCCCCAGCGTGCAGGAGGCTCCTTCCTCCACCAGCGTAGCTTTTCCCGCCTCTTCTCAACCGACACTATGCAGGAAGACTCAGAGGCAACCGCTCTGCTGCTCAGATCCCAGTTCAGCCACAGGCTGAGCGGAGAAAACTAGGCCTCTGTTCATCCTGCCCTCGCGTGCAAGATCAGCACCCGCGTATGCAGATCTTAGTCATGGGGTTTTTCTTTTTCTTTTTCCCTAATATTTTTTATTAAACATTTTCAATACAATAAAAGTATTGAAAATGAAAGAAAAAAAAGATAGAAAAAAAGAGAAAAAAGAAAGAAAACACAGGATTATGACTTCCACACTCCTTTCCATCGAGTAATTGCCATCTTGATTTTTCCCCTTCCTTTTTAACTCTTTTTAATCTCCAAACCCATAATCATCAATTCAGTCTTTTCTTCTTTCAACAAAAAGTCCATATAAGGCTTCCAGTCCTTTAAAACAGTTTTTATCATTTTTCTGCTGACCAGTTGTGGGGGTTTTCTGATGAAATTTCTGATTTTTCTATGGCCAACACAGAAAAAAACAAACTTCTAGCAGAAAAATGGTAGAGTCCCCATCTTGCTGTTATTAATACCGTGAGGAAGCCCATTTGGGCACACGATGCAACCAACAGAAGCAGGCTGCTACTCCGATCTTTTGTTAAGAGCACACAATAATGCAAATATTCAGACACCATCCACATGTAGGTCTCCAATATTTTATTAGGCTCCTTCAAGTGCAGCAGTTGACATAGCTTTATTATTTATTTACAAGAGCTCAGTTCTTCCTTCAAGACCTCAGAGACTCTGCCAAAGAGAAATGCTCTGATGGGGCCAAGGATACTTTGCTTACCATACTCCATCAAGTTTTCTATAATGTACAAAAGCAGCAAAAAGGGGGAAATAAAACAATGGTCAAGTGTAACAGCCTTAAGACATTACGTAACTAATACTAGATCCTAGGGCAGGTTATACAACTGAAGAGGATCAGAGAAATGCTGTTTCTTAACAGAATACCAGTAAAGTGTGAAGAATGGAAAGAGATGGAAGAAAAGCAAATAAAAGACTAAAAACAGGATCTTATAGAAAGCTACATTTTTCAAGAAATCAAAGTCAAATACATATTTCTGGAAAATGAGCTGTTTGAATTAATAATAAAGTGGAGATTACTCTTCATTTAGCACCAAAAAAGGAAAGATGACATTTTTTAAACAATCAAGTTAATCCCTCCCAGTTCAGAAGAAATTAGTTTGTAGGACCCTGCTCTGTCCAGAGCCGAACAAGTCAGCTTAAAAATTAAAGGAGTCTAGGCTTTATCAAGTCTCCCAGCATACAGAATTTTACAATGGATGATGTATATATTTATTTATTTTATTTTATTTATATAGCCACCCATCTCACATTCGTGATTCTGGGCGGCTTACAATTGGTCCTATGCCAGAAGCATTTCTCGGGTGGAAATGCTTCTGGCATAGCACAACGTTTGCGGCTTTCTTGGTCATCCCCAGCTCCTTGAAATGCATTTGGTAAATAACAAGGAGAAAGAGAAGAGATACTCAAGCATATAGGATTTTCCTTGACCTTGCAGGCAGCCATTGAAAGCATCTATACTGACTGAAATCCTATATAAACAGACATTATTCTGGCCTACCTGTACCGTTCCAAAGGCCTGACTGATTTGTATCTATGAGAAAAGATCATAGCTTATTCTAGAAGTAAAAATCACTACCAGTCCCTAGACACTCAAACTCAGTCATTAATCCAGCAGCACCCCAGGCTAAATGAAAAGAATGGGCCAAATGTAAAAGTCAGGATGCACATGTGATCCCTAGACCCATTTTTCCAGCCCCCAGGCGCTCTCCCCTCCATAGCACTACCACAATTTGACAGCAATGCAATTTCAGGAGAGGGGACATAAAACAACACATTATTTTGCATTAAAGAAACACCCAGGCCTTTTAAAACAAAAAATACGGCTCCATCCCCTCCAGGGAGATTACCACATCACCAGCCATGCTGTGGCCCTCAGTGGCTGAAAAAGATAAAAATAAAAGACAGCTCTGGGTAGTAAAACATTGCCCATATTTGTTTTAAGTTATAGACTCGTGCCCTTTATATTACAAAGCTTGCCAAGCATTACTTTTTGATCTTGCCTAGATTTAAATATAACTGACTTGCCTGCCTCCAGTTTCCAAAGTAATGAAAAATAACACACAATTTTCGCCTATACATAACACAATATTCTTCCACTGGTAATGTGAAACCTAATTTATTCTGCAGGTGCAGGATAACTGCTGACAGGTTTTGTGACAAAGGAAAAAGAAACGTAAAAGAACAGCTCTATCTTTGTGTAGTCCAGACTGGAAAAAGATACCTTTTGAAAATGTGGCCTTGTTTTTCAAGTCTATTTTCAAAATATGCACTTCAAGTATACACCATCTTATAACAGAAAGGAGCCAACACTTTCAGGAGAGATCCAAAAAAATAAGTTACCTCCACACTCACTGGAGGAAGGGAAACATGCAGAAAGAGCCCAAAGTGGTCTAAACTGCATGGACCAGTAATGGCTGAAGTGCATCCCACCCCTGCAATACAAATATAGCCGTTCCAGGTTTGGCATAGTTTTAAATGGATCAGCAGTCAGCAATGTTAAATTGTGCTCCCCCTATTCCAGACAGGCCACAGATTCAGCAAAAGTAGCAAATGATGTCCAAAATGAAGTTCAAAACCCGCTTCATCTCCAAAGTAATGGGAGGCAATTTTATACCAATTGCAGCTGCTGTTGGTTGTTGTCAGGTTAAGGAAGAAAATAGGCTTTAACCAGTACAGCTGAGAATGAGTAAAGCTTGCTCAGAATGAATTAGGGGTGAGATGAAGGCAATACTATGGGGGCACAACAGAAAAATGGTATGCTTGTTTCATGGTTAGGTGCAACTGGGGAAGGGTCTTCAGGTGACCAGTGTGCGTGGGATCAGAATGGCACTTATTGGCGAATTCTGGGGGATGCAGCATGCCCCCTCTCCTCCAGTCCTTGGTCATCTTCATCTGTCACTATTTTGCCATCAGCTCTAAAGATCTGGGTACAGCTCAATACTTAAATATTTCAACTGCTCTAAAGTAAGGCTGAAGCAACAGAACTGTGGAATGGTATTAGCAAAATCAGGCTGAAATAGCATGAATCACTAAAATAGAGCAACACTAAAATGACAAGATCAAATTCTCCTGCCCAGTTGCCTCTCAAACAGACAAAGAAATCTGGAAGTCAGCATTTATTATCTACATAAAGAAAGGATGAGAAGGGGAGAGAAATCCTGCTGCATATGACTCAGCTTCCTTTGTGAGTCCAATCTGTTTTTTTTTAAGTTTTATTCAAAGTGTCATGTCTGAATAGGGTGTAGGAAGAGGGCTCAAAAGAAGATGGACAGGATCCTGTAGTCAGACCTATCTCATTCCTGCTACAGTGCCATATGTCCCATTAGCTCATGACATATTTAGACAGCACCATTTGACAATGACCCAGAACATGCTCAGTAAAGGCAGGATCAGCAACAGGAAGAGAAAATATTCATGCTAGTATAGTTTTTTGACAACTCAAGGACCAGCAGATAGCATTTTAACTCAGCAGTGGAGAAAAGCTCTTCGGTAGACAGCATTGCACCTCAACCTTGTCCCATATAGCTTTGACCAACTTTCTTTTGTGTACTATTCACTCTGAAAACTCCTATTATTCTCAAATTAGTGTTTATAGACCACTTGGACATCTTCTCCTTTGCTATTTACTTGTCTAAAGGGAAGATTTATAAATAAAATAATAATTTAAAAGTAAATAAATTAACATCTCAATGAAGTATATGTTGTGACACTACACATAACTCACTAATGCTAGTTAATTTGCATACAACAGAATTGTCTTTGAGCCCAGCAGAAGGAACAAAATCAACTGCAGGAAAGACACAAAATAGGGAAAGGAAGAAAAATACAGTCAGCATGTAGAATGCCTACTGACAACAGCGTTACCTTTTTTGTCAAGTGTTTCAGATTTCCTTTTTCTTCCCCAATTTTGCAGAAAAATATGGTTTAGAAATTACCTTTCTAAACTTTAGAGTCTAAAGGAATGTAACTTAAATTTCCAGTTCCACTTACAGATCTCTGATATTTTTGATGCCACTGGTTGAGTGCAGTCTCAAGGTAAATTTTATAACACAGGACTTAGGAAAATAAAGTTATCTGTTTCTTACATCTGATAAGAAGGAATCGCTTCCAGATTTAAAAAACTGGTTCTTTCAAGCAACTAATTACTAACCAAACTACATTAAAAACAGGCAGCCTCATTAAAAGTGTTGTTAGTAAACTTTTTCCACATCTTCAATGTCTAATTAAATAATTAAATTAACTGATTAAAATCATTTGCATAGATTAAGTAAGTGCTCCCAATTAAATGGGTTCTTTTTTTTTTTTTTTTTACTACAGAGACTATAAGTACATACAGAAGTACTTGTATAAAAGTACAAGAATTTACACTACAAATACTTACAGAATGCAGCAACTGTCAAAACTCTTCCCCTTCTAAATGAGAAGGAAGAATGCCACTTTTAGGAGTTTGCCTTGCTAAGACATACATGTTTAAAATGACCTACTTTTACAGTCATTGCTGTTTTCCTTATATCTATATTTGATATAGGTTTTAATAAATTAACTAACTGATCACCTAGATTGCATACAATTAAAACAGACTTAGTTTTAACTGTTTAAAGAAACAGCCTTATTATTTGCCACATTGTCACAGAGGATTCCTGGAAACCTGGAAACAGGTAATGCAGTTGATCCTTGCAAGTTAAAGAGATTTTTTTGCTGAGCATGCCGGCAGATGGAGAAAGAAACAGACACATGCCAAGATGGAGCTGATTTTAAAATGGATTTTGTTGGAATTTAATCAGATGTTTCCAGTTCTCACTGTATCAGCTTAGCTAGAAATATAAATCATTGTCATCCAGCCATATTGTGCATACAAGCAGTGCTGTTCTTTTATCAGGGTAGAAAAAAGTGCCAGCCAGAAGCAAGACTGCACCACCAGAAGGAATTGAATAGCAACAGATGCACCCTTCAAAAGCACATAATTCCTTTGCTTCCTGCAGCGTTGACAGAGGGTCAAATTCATTTCATACTCAGTTCAACACTATCAACACACCTACAGAGGAATCCCCAGTTAAATTAAGTCTTCCCTCACTATGCACACACATATACTATCTCTCTCCTCTTCCATCTTCAGATATGACAAGAGGAGTAGGATTGCGCTCCCAAACCTAAGCCTTATTTTTAACAAATATGAAGGATACATACACAAAAAAGACCCAGTAAAAGAGCAGCAAATTTATACAGGATACATTTAGCATGGCAGAGCAGCAGCTGCTCAGGAAGGCAAAGGATGCCACTGTTAACTGTGTGTCAGTGGCGTCACCTTCTGAGAAGAACCTTTGCCCATCTGCTTGCATATTCCGTCAAAATCTGAACTTGGCAGACGTGGGAAGAGAGATATTTGTCAGTATTAAACCCAAAAGTACATTTACAATGGGGTTATCTGTCTTCCTAATTGTGGGGTGGGAAAAGAGAACAGTGGCACCTCAATATAGGAAAAAATACAAGAACCAGTGTACCATTCCAGTAGCTACACATAGGAATTTTAAAACATGAAAAAACAGAGCAAGAGAAGAGTAAGGAAGACAGGAAGAAAGTTATGGAAGGCCAAGGGAAATTTAAATCCAATTAGGTTCAACTTAAGACATTAAAAAGTAAGTCAAAATTCCATCATAATTAATTGCATTGTACAAATTGAGCCATTACATACAGACATCAAATTCCCCAAAGGACTACAAAATACCCTTCACATATTAAATACCACATTATATCACACATTATATACCTTCTCATGGTATCAGAACAAAGGGCTGAAGCAGCCTCCCTCATTCAAAGGGTAATTATAGTACAAAATGAAGATACAACATGTATGTTAATCAAAAATACTGCTAGATAGTCCCAGGATGAAAGACTCTTTGGAACTGGGTTTCTTTGACTTACTCGCAGAGTTGCATTAAAATGATTCAAGTCAGCTACCTTTGTAGAAAATCATTTTACTAAATTACACACTGTCTGAAAGTGCCAGCCTTCCAATAAATCTGCAGCACCCACCACTGTAGATCTGCCATGGACAGCCATTCCAGAAGAACTATGGACAATCAAGCAGTTTATCAGAAGGCAGCAAGTATTTTCAAACTTCTCTAAGATTTACTTTATTTTAGTCTTCCACTGGCGCTCTCTTTCCACTATTACCCCATTTGGAATATTCTTTGAGACAAGCAGAGCAAGCCAGATTCCCTACCTCCTGATTTTACTCTGGGGGAAGAAACAGCATCCAGCTTGAGTAAACTGCCAAGGAGGAAGAGGAATCCAAATGGTGAAAACAAAGCAATTACCCAGAATAATAGGAGTGGTATGAGCACTCACTAAAAGAAATGTAAACCTACTAGGCTGCAGAAGCATCAATGTAATTTAAGCACAATCCTTGTGAAATCCTGTAACTTCCAGTTACATGTCACTTCCAAAGCTATATCAGCCAAAGCCTCCTTAGCTATTTCCAGTCAATCTCAGGATCTCTACCCAAACTCAGTACAAGCAAAGAACACAAGTGGAAAAAAATATTTAAAAACATTACGCTAAAGCTTTCTGGATTTATCTCCAACAATGGGACATAGCACAGCCTGATAAACTCCAATCCTTCTCATATCCACCACCCCTGTCCCGGTTTAGAGAACAAGACTAGGAGCTCCCCCAGCTCACAGAACAGTTCCATCATCCAGGGCTATCTGTAGGGTGGCACACGTTCAGAATGCATTTCAGAGCAACTGGAAGTCCTAGGTCTAGTGACCTCCTCCAAAGAAGCCATTCTCAGTACCATCTGTTCGGGGGGCCCTGCTTCCTTTCCCAGGATTAGGTGTAGTGGAATACTTGGGTGGGTAACGGATGAAGAGACGGTCTTCTTCCTTCTTTATCCAACGTAACAGCTTGGTCAAAACATTGATGGCACCAGCTTTCGTCACCAAAGGATTGAAACAGGTATATAATTCAAACTTGCTGGTGACCTATGAGAAAGGAAAAAAAAGAAAATACTCCATTCAGGCTGCATGGCTACTACCACAGAACATGTATAAGACATTAATTGAAGAATGCAGGGGAAGCCAAAGATTCCAACTAGGAAAGAGAAGAAAACTTTTGAGAATAAGAAAAAGAATTAAGATATCCTAGCTCCTTCCCAAATCCTAGATGGAACCTTAATTCATTAGAAAGCATATCAATTATTGTGGTTCCTAAAATTTTGCAGGGACCAAAATGGTCTCCAAACATATCATCAAGAGCCCAAAGTAATACTCTCAGTTTGCAAAATAAAAATATTTCTATGAAATACTTTCTGTTTTATAGGCTATGGAATTGCTTAAGATACGTAGTATGAAAAATATTGTGTTCAATGTTAAAAATGCCAATTCTTAGTCATAGTGTAGAGCTTTTTGAAAGTATTCAAATGTTTTCACTGTTGTAATACAAGTTTCACTAGATGTCTAAACATACCGCTACTCCTCAATAATCTGTCAATTAACAAATTGAAATTTGTCATTTTGAAGCTTCCATCCTACTGCATTTATGTGGGAGTAAGCTTGGTGCAGTGGTTAAAGCACCATGCTAGAAACAGGGAGACTGTGAGTTCTAGTCCCACCTTAGGCACAAGCCATCTGGGTGACCTTGGGCCAGTCCCTCTCTCTCAGGCCTAGAAAGGAAGCAATGGCAAACCATGCATAGGATTGTTTCATAATTTTGTAAATATTGCAAGTAACATAATTGTATGCACTACAATTATGCATGATATATTTTATGTTTAAATAAGAAAATACTGAACAGGTTAACATTCAACAGGTTCAAAATTGGAAACAGAATGTTTTTGTCATTGCCTCAAAATATCCAAGATGTTTACATCTTTTCTGAAGGGTCCTCCAAGCCTTTGTAGATTAGTTTCATATTCTTCCTGAGAGTAATGACTCTCTAACTGATGGTTAATTTTTTTTCAAAACCTTTCCTTTCCTGCTAATGACAAAGTTAAAAACTCCTAGTTTAAGCCAACACAATTTACTTTTAAAAAGCAGCATAAGGATCTCTGCCTTCTGCTTCTCCTCCTCCTGCCACTAATAATTATTTATTTCAGGTTTAGAAAAATGACTAGTGTTACAATTATTAAAACCAATAAGGGAAGATTTATAGTAATTATTATTATTTGCCAAAAAACCCAAATAAAGATTCATAGTAGGGAATCAGTGAACAGTAGAAAGATGAAGACTCCACCTCTCCAATTCTTTCCTGCAAGATGTTTGCCCTTTATAATTATCTTATGTAATAAGATGTATGAGGAAAACATGGGTTTAAGAACTCTCTAATGTCCCCATATAACATAGGTCCAGCCCATCCATCTGCCAGTCTACCAGAGAGTTCCACCCTTAGCCAAGAAAGAAATTCACTGCCATGCCTCACCCAAGCCAATAAAGTCTCCTTTTCAGCTACATGGTAGATGAGACGTAGAGGACGCGAGGTACTGTGGATGCGACCATGAAGGTAGTGGTAGAGGTCAAAGAGTCGGTGCCGTTCATTCTCACTGCAATATGGCCCCTCCAGTTCTGGACTGTAGTAGGTGAGGAATAAGATATTGAGGAAACCAGAGCTTAGAGTTCACCTACACAATGTCTTACCACAGAATAGACTCCAGAATTCATATGTAATGAGCTGTTGTTCTACAGATAGTGCTAGGTGTGGCAATGTTCAGCCTACCACTAGTCACTTGAGTTTAACGTCATCAGCTTTTGGCAAGCACACTAGAATCTTCTGAAGGGACTGTAAATCTTATTCTGCAACAGGCTAGATTTGTGGCTGGCCCTACTGATCTATCATGTATTGTACTATATTGGTCAGAAGAGGCTTCCTGGACCTTGGAAGACTTTAATAGAAGGAACTGCAGAACACATTTTTGCCAAAATAAATCACATGGCCCATTCCAATAAGATAGGGCTGTTACTAATGCTGCTTTTCCTGGAGCAAATGGAGGGAAAAAGAAGGATTTCTAATGCAACATCATCCCTTTAAGGCACTAAAATACATCAGAGTCAATTTCACTTCTTGACATCTTTTAGATTATTGTTTATAAATTTTGCCAACTAATTGGGATCTCATGATGTTCAGCCTTCCTGCAGCCCAGAAGTCCCAAGACAAAATCCTCTTTCTACACATAGATTCTTGTGGACTGGGAGGAAAGAAATGCCACATGACTGCTTTATATAAAGCTGAAACTGAACAAATGTAGCTTAGCTCTTCCCACAGCTTCTGGCTGGGAGTTATAAAGAAGGGAAGAGAAAAGGAGTGAGAAGGAACAGCCTCAACTCAGCAAACTTCAAAGGAAAAAAAATCTAAGTAAGATTAGTCCTCAGGTGGAACTTTTTTGTTGAATAAGGTAGCAAATCCAGCTTTACCACTGAGCATACACTCAAAATGCAGTATATGTTTACAAACATGTTTCTATTTTGACAAATGAATATTTCAGTGAAACAAACAATACACCTCACAATATTAAGTGCAGAAAGACATACAGATGCCATGAAATGAGCAAAGTAGAGTGGGATTATAACTGTTGCAATTTTCATATTAATTAATTCTCCAATATGTTGGATTATTCGTATTTTTCTTTTTAAAAAAAATCAGATTCACTTTCTGTAATTCTATATGCAAAATAAAACTATACCAACCATTACTCATTTATTTATCTTGCATGATTTTTTTCAGACTAACTTTGGTATTATGTGAATAATTCAAAAGAGACTTCCTGGTAGTATGTGTGCATGTTGGGCCTTATCTAATCAAGACCAGAACAATAGAGGGGCAGTTGGGAATGACAAAACACACTGCCACATTCAGCTTTCTCTTTTGATGTCAGAACATCATCTTCACCTGCACATTGTCAAAACATTTACAAAATCAAGAGGAACATTAATTTGAGATGAGAGAAAGTTACAACAAAAAATTTCAGGAACTCTTTCTTGGGCAGATGCAGGACATTAAAAAAAAAGGTAGCCATATTTTTAGATATTACTCCAAACATGAACAGAGTGATATATCACATTAAGACATCAGTGGATATCTAGTGGAATCAGAACCAAAAAACAGATGAAACTGGCCCTTATGATGATCATCACAGATACCTCTTTGCTCCAGGACATATTTGATCCTGCTCACAGTCATTTTCCAACCCTCCAAAGCTTATTACCTGGTGAACTGGGGAAGCTGTCGATAATTATCCGGTATATCCAGAGGTTTATACATAAAGTGCCGAAGATCTGGTACTCCCACCAGCCCCACACTATAGGATGGGCTCTTTAAGCCACTTGAGAGTGCCTGCAGGTAGTTCTGAGTTCTCATGCCCTCCTCAATTCGTTTCTTGCAGTCTGACACAGAATAGAAAGAGTCCTTGTCCGTAGAGAGAAGGATGAGGCAGACAGTACATTCTGAATCCAAATAAGAAATATAAGCATAAAAGTAACAATCAGGGTTGAAACGTGGCAAACAAATAGGTGTCCAAATCTCCCCAGTTTGGAAGGCAGAGGTTGCCCCAATGAGATTGAGCAACAGGTGCAGGTCAGTAGGTTCTAACCGGCAATCTTCAATGACTGTTTTCTCCTGCACTGTGGTGACCAGTTGACTACGAGCCACCAAAATGGAGAAGACCAGATTAGGGGTGATGGCTTTTTGGAGCAAAGTGCCCAGGGAATCCCGGAGGGAGGCGGGGAGGGGTAGGCAGCGTACAGCTCCAAGGAGGAAACAAGGATCTGATTCTACCAGGTTCAGCAAACGGTCAAGGATCTTTTCCGAGCCAGTCAACAAGCGCCGGAGGTCATAGTTCTTCTTCCGCTCAAAGATGCGGGTGATGCTGGCCTGGGTAAGCATGCTGATGATCTGATCGTAGACGTACAAAAGCTCCTGGCGTAGCTGCTGCTCTGATTGTAGGGTGTGCGAAACTGAAACCAGTACCAAGGGGCCCTGTTGCACAAAAACCAGTTTGTGATCATCTGTGGTAAAAGGAGGGAGGGAAAAAACTAGTCAATTGCTTCAGTATCGTGCAGCATAAATACGATAGAACCAGTTTTGGAAACTCAACAAATGCAATATTAGCTTTTTTAGAATCTCTATTTCTTTTCTTTTAAAAAAAAAGTTAAATCAAGGATTTACTGTATTTGAGCTGATGGAGTAAATCTGGGCAAAGAAGAAGAGTCTTAGTATAAATGCCAGGAACTGGGAAGAATAAACCATGAAATTAAAAGTGAGCAGAACACATTTCTGTTTCCATGAGGATTTGAGGAGTCTGTTTCCAGTCCTGGAATGTATCTTCTACTGATTAAAACTAGAAACAAAAGAGACTATATTTGAGAACATTTTAATGAACATCTTATATTTATGGTGTGGCAAAGAAATTCAGTGAATTTCTGAATGAAGTAACAGTGAAAACTGCTCCTGCATTGAAGAACAAGTCTTATGAATAATAAATATTTTTAATGTCATCCTATTTTTTTTTATCTTATCATCTAGGTCAATAGCTCTTAGAATTCAGGTCAGATAGTTTAATGCAGCTGAGAAAAAGAGGTGTATATTCCTCTAATTGTTCCACTTTCATCACTACATCCACCAAGTAATAGTAAAAACTGGTGATGGTTATTCTAGCAAAAATATCCCATAAACATCCACAGCACTGAACTGAACTGGAGTTGGTTCAGGTCCTAATGACTTTGCAAGTATTATTTGCTTCCTTGATACTAAGACTATTGTTCCATTTTTAAAATTAATATGAAAAATCTGGCTGAGTAACTCTTTGAATCAAGCTTAATACCTCAGCAATAATATGGAAGTTATTTGTCACTGCCTTTTACTGGGATCTTCTTTTTTTACCTCCCAATTTCACCAACAATCCTGGAATACCCAGGAAATGGTCCCTTAGTCCCTTCCACATACTACTAGCTTTTTCAAGATCTGCCTGGATTGGCTAGGTGTGACATACATCATGTACCCTCTAAAAATGAAGTCTGCGTCTCTTCAGGTATACCAAACAACAAAAATTAACTTTTATCAGAAATGAGGATTATAGAGTCTGAGTAGTGAAATATAATTTAAATCATTAAATTGGATTTTCCTGTCTAAAACTTTAAATGAATCAATTTTAAATTAAATCCATCCTGACTTCAAGGCCCATAAATCCCAAGCCAGCATGGCTAAGAATCTTGGCACCAAATCACAGGTTATTTCAATGCATGAATCAAGTCCCTTTTCCCTTAATTAGAATTTGGTGACATCAGCAGATTTCTAAGCTTTCCGCTGGGAGCCTAAACGTGTGGTTGGGAACTTTAAAAAGAAGCATGCATTCGCACCAAGCAGGCACTCGGCTGCACATACCAAAGTATTAATAGCATGGCAAAAGTTCCAGAATTAAGATGTGCTCACCGTAAACTACTTTAGAGTTTGGGATTTTTTCTTTCCTGGATAAAGAGTTGCTCATAAAATCACCTTTCTCTTTGCTCAGCATAATACTACATCATAGTCTGTGGTTTCTACTAAGACAAAAGCCAGAATTTTATCTATTAAACTTAGAACTAAAATCAAATACAAGCTGGAACAACAGTTTCTTTTTAAAACAGTCAAAACATGCTTTTGTTCTTCCAGCCATAGCCTTATATAGCTATTCTCCAAGTTCAATTACCCATCCCACACAGAACACTTTATAATAATTTTGTCTTAATAGTTAGCAATGGAGAAAATACAGTAACAGGTTGCATGTTCCACTGGCATGCTACGTTTAAAAAAAAAGTTATTAAAAAAACTTGTAGCAAAAAAGAGCACACTCTGTTTTCCACATTACCTTCCATATTCAGGAAGCAACAAGAGAAAGAAGACGGCGAAGGTCAGCTGGGGGCAGCAGGTTGCAGGGGGTGGTGGAGTGCAGAGTGGCCAAAGGGGCAGAGATAGGAGGGAAATAGATGGGGGGGAGAGTTGAAGCGGAGGTGAATGCAACAGACCAAGAGAAGTGTGAAGTCCTCGCCTAACAACCGCAACAGGAACTACCGGAACTGCTGTTGCTAAGCGGTGCAGTCACATGATGTTTCGCCTACTGATCACTTCACTTAGCAATAGAAATTCCGGTCCCAGTTAGGGTCATTAAGCAAGGACTACCTGTATACCAATTCATACGTTGCCTTTTGTTCCTTGAACTTCTCATCCCTCTCTTTTTGAGAAGCTCATCAGTACCACAAAACTGTGATTTCGTTGATCTTCCCCTTGACCCCTTCCCTCTTTCTTTAAATATTTGTTTTGCAATATGATCCTCATTCATTCAACTTTTCAGCATAAACTATCAAATCAGTCATGCTTTTAGACTTGTATTCTTTTCTTTGGCACATGTTCAAACAAACAGACCTATTTAAACCACACATTCCAAACACATCTTTTTCTAAGCAGATATTCACCAACAATCACCATTTTTATTCAAAATAAATGGCCCGGATATTTTTTCTCTTTTATCTTTGTTCCCATCTACCTGCTCAAGTCACTTAAAAGTAACTTTTTCTCCTGGATCACATTTATTTAGAATGTTGCACCATATTTCCCAAAACTCATCCGTGGTTGACCTAATTTATACTTTCTGATACACTAATTAGCCCTTTTGTTCATAATTTAACCCTATGCCCACAGTTCCGTACACGTATTCATCAACTCCACTCCACAAAATTAGATCACCTCCCTTCAGATCAATGACATCCTTCCCCTTTTTAATTTCACACACATCAAAAGTACTTCCTTCCATTTCATTTCATTTCATTTCTTGTTGATTCATGCTCTTTAAGATGTATTTCTCTTACATTCCAAGTTGCAAACTTCTCTGTGATACAGTGGTGTAGCGGTTAAGGACAAGGGAAACTCAGGTTCAAGTCCACTCTCAGCTATGGAAGTTCACTAGGTAACTTTGGGCTTTCTTTCAGCCCAACCTACTTCATAGGATTGCACTATGGGGAAAAATGGAGGAGGGAGTGCTATGTATTATGCCTTGAGCTCTTGGAAGAATAGTGGGATATAAATCTAACAAGCAAATGAATACAGTGGTCACTGCCAGATAGGCCCATAGATATTGACTGCTCCTACCCACCATGGCTTTTGTCAACCAAGGCTTTTACATAACGTTTTTAGTAAAATAGGAAAAGAATCAGTTAGGTGTATTGTCGAAGGCTTTCACGGCCGGCATACGAAGGCTGGTGTGGATCTTCCGGGCTGTGTGGCCGTGTTCTGGAAGTTCTGTTTCCTAATGTTTCGCCAGCATCTGTGACCGGCAAAACACAAAAAACACAATTTCCAAACAATCTTCAGACCCACCAGAAAAATACAACAAGTGCTAAAATCAGCAAAAGACAAAAGGGATCCCCTCACCACCGCAGGAGTATACCGCATACCATGCAGCTGCGGGCAAGTATACATCGGGACCACAAAACGCAGCATCCATACCAGGATAAAAGAACACGAAAGACACTGCAGACTACAGCAACCAGAAAAATCTGCAGTAGCTGAACATGCTCTCAGGCACACTGGACACAAAATCCTATTTGAAAACATAGAGATACTGGACAACACCAACAGCCACTATACCAGGCTATACCGGGAAGCCATTGAGATTCACAAACACCAGCACAAAAAGAGGAGAGTCTAAAAATCAACAAAAGCTGGCTACCAATCCTGAAAAATACAGCCTGCAAAAGGTCAATGAACTCAGCTCAACCACCAGGACATGTGAACAGCTCACACAATGAACATGCTAATCACCCTCAGCAGCCACTTGTTAACAACTCAATAGAAGAAAAAACCCTGCCTAACCCACAGGAAGATACACAGATATTCTGATACCAAAAGAAGCAGCCACTCATTAACCCACCCCCCCACCCCCCACGCCCCCCCAATCCCCCCCCCTTCAGATCTCTATAAATACCCACAAAAGGGTCACACCATCCTGGGCACAGAGAGAACTGCTCCTGTCTGTGCTCCTGCACTCTGAAGATGCCGGTCATAGATGCTGGCGAAACGTTAGGAAACAGAACTTCCAGAACACGGCCACACAGCCCGGAAGATCCACACCAACAATCAGTTAGGTTATCAGCCTTAACTGTACCTGCATTATATAAAGCATTCCCTGCTAACGCTGAAGACACATTACTGGTCAGGTTTGTGCATTTTGGCCAGTATACTAGAAGCTTAACCAAAGCAGTTTTACTCCAAGTACCCCCACACCACCCTATGCAAGGTAAGATTTCTAATTTAGAAATTACTTTGGAAGTTGACATACTGTGCCTACCTTCCACCACCTAGAATATACATATAGTATAATGATAACCTCAAGATACACTAAGTATCAAGGGAAATACAACTGTTTTTGTGGCAGTGGATAGACCAGCCTAGTTACAAAGGGCCTCAGACATTTTAATAAATAATGTTGATCAACATGGGTACAAACATGCCAACTGGTCCATAATCCAGTGCTTATGTAGGTGGCCCTTAACAAAATCTAAACACTGCAAGCTCGAGCTTTTCCTATTTTAGATAAATCACAGGCTCACGTATCATCCTAATAAATTACAATATTTACCAAGCACTACTCCTTTTAAAACTTTTTCCATACCAGAATAAATGGAGCGGATAGAGTTATCCCCACTTTGGATGAATGAAACGAGTGCCATCATGACACCCATGGTGGAACTGAGGGCTTCTTCGTTGCCGTAACGTGAGTAAATGGGTTTCCCAGCCTCACTTAAAATGAAGACATGTTTCCTGTGTGCCCGCCAACTCTCAGCTGTCACATCTTCATCTCGGTATGTAGCGAGGCGTGACTGTATCACTGCCTCCTCTTCTCCTGACGGTCCATCGCCTATCACCATTTGTCGGCGAAACTCACTCGAATCTTCCCAAGTGTTGTCAGTTGAGGTTGAATCAGACACATCTTTGTCACTCAGTTCCTCTGGGGCTTCTCTCAGCTCCTCCTGCCCGTTCACTTTGTCAACTACTATATTTAATGGTCCATTATTTGGTGCAGCAGGTGGCTCCTCCTGCTTCTCTGAGACAGAACAGGACTCATCCCCATCTGGAAAAGCATATTGAGAAATCACAGTAAAAGAATCCAGAAATACTCTTTGCCCCCCCCCCCAGATAATCTGGATCAATAACTAGAGACCTCCACTTACTGGGCAGATTAAAATAAGTAAGCATATCCATGAATAAATAAAGCCTTCACAACAAATTCAATAAGCTGAGCACACACACACACACACACACACCCCTCCCATTGCCTTGAAGCAAATGGACAAACCTCCCTTATTTTTTCATTATGTCTGAACTAGTTCCCAGAAAAGAGGATATATGGGGTAGATGGGAGTTGATTGCTACAAAGTGGCTAGAGCTATCCCCTGTATAGGAGAAAATGTTTGGGCAGTTTGCTTTTTTTGCTTCCTGTATCATTTTCATGTATTTCTCACTCAGCATGGTGGAAAGTTATACTACCAGTTTTCAGCAATCATGGTCAGACAAGTAGATGCCAAAGCCTGCACTAAAACATGTTTTGTTTCCACTTATGTGATGTATGAACAAAGGTATAGGGTTCATACATTGTGCTAAATCAAGATTTGTTTCAACCACGATTTACTAATATCTTATAAATGCTAGATTAACACATACCACTAAGTTATGGTTTACAAGCCACACTGGCTAGGTTCGTACAACATATTAAGCCAAAAACCCAATCCCCACACACTATAATTTACTAAGATATGTGAACCTAAGTACTACAATAACTAAAAATATTTTATGGCTTATTTTGTGTGAAAAGGCCATAGTGGCTTGGTCAATAAACCATGTTTTAACATACCATGTAAATTCAGTGCTCCCTGCTTTTTTCCAAATTCTTCTTCCAAGCCCCTTTTTCTCCATTACTCCCAGTGCTTTTGAAAACAAAGGTTAGATATCTGCAAAACGTGTGGATTCACACACAGTTCTTATCTTTGCTTCTCCCTTTGTTGTGCAGAGGTTTAAAGTATAAATGTTTTGGACCAAGGACCTATCATTACAGCCCTTGGAACAGTACCAAATACATTGGTTGCACTGTATTCAGTTCAAGCTGTATCACATCACACCAGCCAGCTTAATCCAAATAGTGACCGCAAAGTGAAAGGAATCTAGTGTCAGAATGAAAAGCCCACTATAGCCAATCAGAAGGTCTGGGATAGAAGAAATGCACTGTATCAAGGTTAGGCAACTTTTTGAGCCAGGGAGGGCATAACTGTGTGTGGTGGGTATACTCACAAAATAGTTGTCCTGGAAAACCTGCCTGCCCACAAAACACTTGCCACAAATTATTCACTTCCCAAGAAGGAAACTAGTTCACACAAGTTGCTCTCTATTATACCAGAGAGACCCAAAAGGCATTACTGCAAATAAATGTTGTGAGAGGCTGATGTAGCTTCCAGCACGTAGTTTCCTATTTAATTTTTGTTTTTTCAGCTAAATGAACCTACGTCAGACAAGCGGGGAGCCTGGTGGACATCAAAGGAGATGTTTCTGGGCACTACACTTTCTGCCCCTGCTCTGCAGCTCCAAACCAGATAGCTCAAAGTACTCACATCTGTCTGTAGGATCCAGCCCACGTTTCTGCTCAGGGAGGTCCATCCCCCCTTTACAAGGTAAGCCAGGGTCTTCGTTCTCCATCTCTACATCTCAAACAACAACTGCAAAGGCAAAAGGCAAACATGAGGAAATTCCCTGAGTAGCAAACAGGATGCAGGTGCTGTGGTGCCTCCTCACCAGGCCCAACCCATTTCTCAAATTAGGAACAGAGCTACAAGTACCACCTCTCAAGTGCCCTGTGCCTTCCACCCTAATAACAAACAGTGAGCCTCATGCAACCCTTCAGGTTGGAATGTACCAATCCAGATTGGGGGAAAGGACACAGCCGCTTCCTGGCTCTTTGCAAAAGTCAATCTGTGAGATGCGCCTGCCTTCCAGCTATAATCTCAATCACATGCCCAGGCAGGAGTGCCTCAAAAAGACGGCAGGAAATACCCTGGTCACTAATCACTACATGCAAGTTCCTGGAGCTGCGTTCCTGGAAGAGACTGCATCTCCTTAGAGATCTCTGTTCTATCGTTGGTATAACTGATAAAATTCAACTGAACTGTAAACTTCCTTTACAGAAGACAGTCCTCAGCCTGAAGAACTTTTTGCTTGAATTCTGGTTTAGAGATAAAGGACCATTAAAAGAAAGCAAAGGCCTTGAAGTTGGCCATTCATGATTAGTACCAGGACAGAAGGCTGAACGGGCTAGACACAAAGACATCCTACTGGTCAGCTTCCGCCACATTCATAATTATTTAAGTAAAAAGGCAACCCTCATTATCTCAATAAACGAGAAAAAACAAAAAAAAAACAAAGCCAACGTGGCATCAACAAAGCACTGAAAATATAAACAATGTGTAATAAAGCCAAAAACAAATAAAAACAAAGCCAGCACAGGAACAAATAGCAAACACATTATTTGGGAGCATATATACAAATACATCTTGTAATCTTAGAGAGATGAAATGTTAAATATCCGTTATTCTATAAAAACAATTTTACAGATGGAGGTATATTTAGTTCTAAATTTTCATCCAAGCATATAAATTAGCACAGACAACTTTTATGTGTATATGTGTCCAGATTTTCTTTTGGGGGGAAACATGTTCTCCCTCTTTTGGCCCTCTACTGGCAAGGCTGTGTTCACACAAGATGTTTATGATGAATTGGTGTCCTCAATTAGCCCGATCTAAGGAATTTGCACAAGTCATATAACTAAAGCCACTGGCTAGGTTTACACAATATGTTGGAC